>CM061349.1:321468842-323901342 GCA_030867105.1 Liasis olivaceus | reverse complement strand
TAGTTGAGAAGGTGGTTGACTCTTAGCTGTAATGGGCCCTGGATGAAGTGGATTATCTGAACCCTATTCAGTCAGGGTTCAGGTTGGGTTACAGAACAAAGAAGTATCAGATGCTTGTGGATAACCTCCAAAGGACTCTGAATAGAGGTCGTGCAACCGTGGTGGGACCATCCGGGTTCTCCTGTATATCTAGAGGAGATTCCATGTTCAATGGTATTGAAAGCCTCTTTCAATATTATCGACCATGGAATCCTTCTAGACTAGCTTTGGGGGGGTTGGGAGTGGGACGTACTGTTTTGCAGTGGTTCTCTTCTTTCCTCTGTGGCCAGTTCCAGCCAGTATTGGAGGGGGAGAAGACCCTTGCAATGTGGGGTGCCTCAGGCTCAGCTCTCTTGCTGCTCCTCTGTAACAACTACATGAAACCACTCAGTGAGGTCATTCAATGGCACAGGGTGCAGTATCATTAGTAAACTGATGATATCCAGTTATATATCTCCACCCCTGGCTGAGCAGGTGATACTGTTTTGGTGCTGACCCAGTGCCTGAAGACTGTGAAGATAGAGAGGAACTGGCTCCGACTCAACCCCAGAAAGACAGAGTGGCTTTCAGTTTTGGCCCCCTTGGGCCTGGTGATGTGTTATCTCTCACTCTCAATGGAGTAGCACTTTGGACAGACAGAACCAGTGCACATTTTGGGGGTCCTCCTGGATTTGTGGTTCCTGCCCAAGGAGCAGGTGGCAGCCGTGGCTCGGAAAGCTTTTGCACAGATATCTCTTGTGAGCCAATTATGCCCATTTCTGGACCAGGAGGCCCTGCTCACAGTCACTCACCTCTTGATCACTTCACAGTTGAACTACTGCAATGCATACTACATGGGGCTGCCCCTGAAGCCACCTGGAAGTTATAACTGGTCCAGAATGTTGCAGCTCACACAGTGCTGGGTACCCCTCAGTTTGCCCATGTTGCACCTTTGCTCTGCAAGCTGCATTGGTGCCCAGTTTCTTTCCAGATGCAGTTCAAAATGCTGGTCGTTACCTTTAAATCCCTACACGGCCCAGGCCCAGGTTATTTGTGGGACTGCCTCTCCAGGCTAAATAGAGTGGGCATGCTCCAGATCTCTTCCCTCAAATGTTGCCATCTAGAGGGACCCAAAAAGTGCGCCTTTCCCATAGAACATCCTTGCCCCAGAATCCAGCAGGCTCTGACCCTTGTAGACTACCAGAAAGCCATAAAGGGGTTGGCTTTTCCCCCAGGCGCTGGGATAGTGTGAGGTTGGAGCCCAAGGATTGTATTGTTTCTTGGACCAGAGATTGCGGATCAGACATCTTGTTTTGTTGTCTTTGGTTTTTTATTATTGATGTGGTTTGTGTTATTGTCGTGAGCCACCTAGAGTTGTGTTATACAAGATGGGTAGCCATGTAAGTCGAATGAATGAATGAATGAATGAATGAATGAGAGGCCCTGCTCCACCCTATCACTGGTTCTTTTTCAGATGCTTGTCTGATGTCATTTTCCATATGCAGAACAGCCTACGTTTCTGATGGGGAAGGGAGGGAATAGCATGTTTCCAGTACTAAATTAAATTACATTTCTGGTATAAATGCCCACAATATTTCTGCAGAAGAACCTGCTCCATTTGTAATTGCTAGTTTGGTGGATTCTGTGCCCCCTTTGAAGTTCCAGCACACCTTTCTCTCTCATATGCATAGAATTCATACCCCAAGATAGCTGGACCCAATGAATTATGTCCATTCAAACAGGCTTCTGTAATGCTTGCTGTATCTATGTTCCCCTCCAGTATTAAGCATTCCAATTCTCCCATTTTAGCTTGGAGGTACCTGACATTTGCACAAAAACACATATACATAGGTATCTCCCTCTGAACAATCAGAATAATTTCCATTCTTGTCCTTTAGGGAAAATTCATCCCAAACTGGATGCTCCTCACATCTGTCAACCTGGAATCAATTTAAAACATGCTCTTCTGCTTTTTTGACCCTATTTCCCAAGATTTTTACTGTACAATAAAATCAGATGAAGGAATAATCTTGGGAAAAAAGAGAGCATATAAACCTAGCAAACAAACTAAGATCATAATGTTAATAATAGACTTTCTATGATTTCACAGAAACCCTCAGTAGGAAATAAACTTTCTTAGGCCTCTGAATCAAATGCCCTTTTCGTGCTAAAGTATTATTTTTTTTTGCCACTTTGAGTCAAGCAGTTGTGAATATAATGCTGACATGGTATTATAAATGAATTGTGAGTGTAATCGTGCTGTTTATTCCACTCAAATAAATGGTTAAGAATCACTCTATTAATTGATTATTCGATAAGGTTATTAGCTTGATTAATTTGTTGTTTCTATAATGAATGTGATTGTTATGGAATGTTGTTAGAGTTGCCCTATTTTTAGCACATTTATATTGAGAACCACTTGAAGGACACAATTACATATGCTTCTCCTATATCTTAAAAACTTTGTTTCCACGGATGCCCAGTTTTTGAGCTACAACATCACTCCCTGGAAGATGTACCTGGTTCTTCTGTTATTAATATGCCAGGTAGAACACTTAGGTAAAACCTAAGGTTTTAATCTTTTTCAAATTCTGTTTTATTTATTGTTCTGACTGCTGCTTTGCTGTCACTTTGTACTGGCTTTATTTTATTATTCTTAAAGTAAAGAGTAAGAGGTCTTCAGAGGTCTTTAAAAAAGTTTAAAGGGGGTGGGAAAAACAGTAGCCATGCTTCCAGCAGGAAGACAACATGCAGAATCCTTTCCAAAGATTCTGGGTGGTTGATGTGTAGGTGAGTGTGGCACACAGGCACAAGCACGAGTATGACTCAGCAGCATACTCATTTGTTAAGGAACTGGACTTTAGATCAAGACAAAGTCCTCATGGATATGTCTGTACCCTCAGCCCACTGAAAGTTTCAAGCATAAAAGTACAAATCATTGTCTACTGCTTCTGGTTTACACCATGTAGCTGGAAGCATTATAGCAAAACCCTTGCATGTTTAAAAAGTGACACCACCAAGAATCCTTTTAAGGTTCTGCAGCTGGATTCATTCCATGAAGGGTTTTCAGATATGATCAATATAAAGGATTGCTGATGTGCTGTGCCACCCAAAGTAGTCTTGAGCTCATAATTTGTAAATACTGTTTCCCCTCTGCTTCTATTCTTTTTAATAATTTCATTTGGTTCAAATGCTACATTCTGAAGAACTGCTAAAAGGAGTTGGCCATTACGAAGATCTGGATTTCCTTCAAAAGAAAACCAGTTAAATTAGCAAATGTGGAAAACAGGAAAACAGCAACAACAGCTGATAGGGGTTGTTGAAAAAGAGAACATCTTATGACTATTCTCTAGTATCTGCTACCTAATACAGTTTAGAAAAAATATCATTTGTAGGACAAAATCAAAGATGCAAGTATAGGATGTGGGGACCACACTAGGCAGCAGTATATGCAACAGGAATCTGAGTGTCTTGGTGGATCACATGTGGAACATGAACTAAAAGTGTAATGGAGCTGCAAAAGAATAAAAACAAAACAGTGCTAGGCCACATCAACAGAAGTTCAGTGTCAAGATCAAAAGAAGTTATCATCCCTGTCTAATCTGTACTAGTAAAACCACATCTAAAATAGTGCATCCAGTTCAGGGCACCACATTTTGGGAAGGATACTGACAAGCTGTAGCATGTCCAACAGAGAGTAACCGAGATGATAAAGGGCCTGGAAGGAAAAAACTTTATGAGTAACAGTTGGAGGCACTGAGTATGTTTATTCTGGAGGGGAGAAGACTACAGGAAGACATGATAGCTGTCTTCAAGCATCTGGAGGGTTGTCATGTAAAAGACTTATTCAGGTTGTTCCAGGAGACATGACAATACAGTAGATTTAAACTACAAGAATGCAGATTTCAACTGCACATCAGGAAGAATTTCCTAACAGTAAGAGTTGTTCAACAAACCACTTTGGGAGATGCTGGCTGGGGAATTCTGGAAGTTGAGGTCCACACATCTTAAAGTTACCAGATTGAGAAACACTAATATAACCCTTACGTTTTGAATCAAGGCTATGATGACGTCAAAGAGCCTCTTCTTTAATGGCCTTAGTGTGTGCAACTTCCTGCCCCAGGAGCTGAGATGATCTTTGCTAATAGCCTACCACTGTCATTGAAAATTATGTTCCTGCAAGCTGACATCACTGGCAGTTAATCAGAAGGAGTATTCTCTCATGTATGTGTGTGTGCTCCTCTAAGGTAAGTTGGCACAGCTGATTGACTTAAACCACAGCTGTCAAAAAGGCCATCATCTCTCGGGTGACCTGGAGCCTCCAGGAACAGGGAATTCCAGAGGGGGCAGAAGCACACACAGCCTCTTCAGAGTCAAACCTGACTCATTTTTTACTTCATTTTTAAGTGGGAGCACACAGAAGTTATGAAGCTCATTTCCTGACCTTTGAATGACATAAGTGTGGAGAGAGACTTTTTTATATAACCTTTCGGAAATAAATATATTTTATGTATGTGGCTCTATATTACGGAATTCCACTGTCTCATCCAACAATTAAATTGTTTCAATATTTACACTGCCTTCGGCTGCCAAGTTTGAACTCGGAGTAATGCAATAGTTATTTAAAAGGATTTTTTAAAAAAGGAAAAAGAAACGAGGAGGAAAATAGCTCCCAATGGTCCTTGGGCAGAAGTGCCCGATGTCAGGAAACATTTGTTTTTATTTCCTCTGCCGCCAAATCAATTTTACTCATGGCAGTGGTTTCAAGCTGGACCAAATCCATACAGAAGCTAACCAGCATTTCGTTTCTTAAATAAATGCCTCTGCTGGGAATACACTATATATAAAAAGGAAAAGTTCTTTTCTAACGGCTATGCGCTGTGCAACCAGCATGCTCTTCGTTGCTTTAAAGCCGTGTTTCTCAACCTTGGCAACTTTAAAACCTGCGGACTTCAACTCCCAGAATTCCTCAGCCAGCAAGGCTGGCTGGGGAATTCTGGGAGTTGAAGTCTGCAGGTCTTAAAGTTGCCAAGGTTGAGAAACACGGCTTTAAGAGCAGAAACTGGTTAGTCATTTTCAGTTCCACGAAAAAGCATTTTAAAATTGTAGAAGCAGGCTTCTACATAACAATAGGTCAGAGTGGGTATGGCCACAGAGGGAGTAGAATAAAGTTTGGGAAAATGATATAAAAGTTTTCTCTCTTTTGACTATGATATGCTGGTTTGGGGTTTTCACTACTGTTTGGTGTTTCCTACCTCAAGGTGGCAGGAACTGCTCTGACGGGCATAAAGTTGCACATGATTCTGAAGCCACAGGATGCTAACCCCTTGTTTAAAATTAAAGGTGACTTTCATTGGGAGGTGTGGGAAGAAATACAAGAGGGAGGCAAAGCTGGACAGTTCAGGACGAAGGATTCCTACTTTTTCCAAATAAGCATTTAGTACCACCACCTCATTCTCCTATACAATTATACCCAAACCTACCAAGTACAGAAGTCTCTTACTCTAATCTGAAATAGTACAGGTAAGTCGCGATTAGTGTGAGTTTGAATAATGCGATACTGTATTTGATTTAGTACGAATTGTAAACTGATACCAGGTCGCATTTAATGTGGCCCAACATTCCGTTAACGTGGGGCTAGCGCACGCGCGCAATTGCAATTGGGGTTTTAGATGCTGCTATTTATTTATTTATTTATATTTCAAAGGGGTCACCGCCCATCTCATCACAGCTGCTAATCTTCGCGTGCGCAGAATGGAGAAAAGGAAAATTCCGTCGTAATGTGCAACGGAAGGAGTTCACCCTCGAGGAATCTGAAGAGATCTTTCAAGCTGTAGAAGTCATGAAACAAAAAACTATGGATGCGGACTCCAACCTTGATCAAAGCGTGCAAATTCACCAAGATGTGGGTAAAGCACTCTGCCTCTATATGTATGGAGATTTAAAGAAAAACAGTTTGGTCTATGCTGCTAAAATACTTGGAGAGACGATAAGATGTTTTTGTCAGGGTAAGCTTACCTTTAGGAATGATATTTAGATTTTTTTGTTGTTTTTATTTTGGTTTCTATAACTACTCTGTGACTTTGTTAACCATAGTTTTAAATTGTAAGTGCATTCTTTCTATCCTTTACTGTTATATTTCTTTAATATACATGTAAATATTATGTTTAAAAATTTTCATTGCCTATTTCTGTCAAGCTGCACTAATCGAGACCTACCTGTAATGCTCCCAGAGATCCAGGTGGTTCCCACCCTGATGATGTTCCAGAAGTCTTTAAAATTCCCAGGCTTGAGGTAGGGTATGTAGAGAGCCCATGTAACTGCATTTTTGTAATACAAGTCGTCCCCAGTTTAAGAACAAGTTCCATTCCCAAGGTCTGTCCTTAAGTCGATTTGTATATAAACCAAAGCAGTATTATTTTATAATACTGTATAAGTAATATTGTGTAATGAACTCAAACCATTGTATATTTAACTTGAATCACTGTGTATTTAACTTGATTCTGCTACAACAGGCTCCATTCTTAACTATGGGTTGTCCTTAAACCGTGTGTTCTTGACCCAAGGACTACCAGTAAAGGCAGCATCTTTTCTGTTCTTTATCGTTTTTACTCTTTTAAAGCGTAAGCTGCCCAGAGTCACTTTGGAATTGGGCAGATAAATCCAAACAAACAAATAAGTAACCGTGCCTCTCTTTCTCCTCTATGCCTTGTGTGTCTCAGGAACTATCCTCTCCCATTTGTTACAACGCACTGTGATGATAAATAGTTATTATTTTATTTAAAGCAAGTTTACTCTGCTCTTTAGTTTAAAAGGCCCCTCTAGCGACTTACATTCAGTAATAAGGCTCTCCTTGCACTTAAATTAAAGCCTCCCAGAGTCACCCGTTGGGGGAGATGTGCAGCATACAAATTTAATAATAAATAAATAAATTTGCAATTTAAAATACTGCCACACGCAAGGAACAAAGATGGGGAGGAAAGAGGGAAGAGGAAGCTCAAGAGCTAATTTTTAAAGTTCCCGTGCTTTTCACAATCAACTCAGATGAAACAAACAGCTTTTGTTTCAGCACCAGCTGATGACAAGGTCAGTCTCTTCCCAGAGCACACAGTGACTGTGCTGAAAAATGAGAGGTGGTGGACATTGCTTGAAAGAGGATGCTAGGCTAACCAACAGCTTGTGTCTGATCCAGCACAGCTTTTAAGCCAGGAATGCAAGTAGCAGTTCCCAGGCCCCTTCTTACCCCTAGCCTGGACGTGAAGGCCCAGTACCCTGCCGTTTGGAGGTGGAGAAAACGATGGAAATATTAATCTGATCTCTAAAGAGAGGAATATTGCAGTTGAAAAAGGAAAAAAGAAAATCCTCAAAATCTCAGCCTTGCCTGTGGCAGCGTGATGTGGCCTCATCCCCTAAGCTTTCAGTCCAGACTGGCACTAATATCTTCTAGAAGATACTTCACCATGTTAAAAAACAACCACCAGAGGATAGGTCCAGGCACTGCTTATAGTTTATGAACTGCAGGCCTCTTCATTAAAATGTCTGGATTCTCTACGTACCCAACTCAAAGTCTGGCTGGCCAGGTTAGCTTTGAGTTCCAAAAAAAATCAAAGCAGAAAGCCTGCCATGCGTTCTTTATGATGGCTGCAACCTACTACAGTTTCAATACAATTTCAGAATTCATGGTAAGGCTTAGTATTTTTCTCATGCTTCCCTGAGTGCCATCATAGCTTGTTGAGTCTTCTTAGAGGTCTTCATTCTAGTATTTTTCCACAAGATGCATTAGTTGAAATCTTCCAGAACAGACTTTTCTGCCCCAAGTAGGTCTCATGTACTTTTTATCTTTCATACATATCCATCCAAACCTTTCCATAAAGACACAGGTCAAGGTATACCATAGATCCATATAGATGGATGACAGCTAGTTAGCTAGATAGATGAATCTCTCCACACATCTGGCCCACATTCTCAAGTTCTGCAAACTGAAGAGAATCCAGAATAGCAGCCCAAACAGTTGCCAAAGTTGCTTCTCTATGACTTGCCCCAACGCTGGAATCCAAGTTGAGACGGATTCAAATGACATTGTCCATAAAGAGTTATGCTAATTCTTACAGGAACTGATTACTCTGGCTCTCTCTCTCCAACATCTGCATGCTGCACCATACAGGAAAGCACCACTCTTTTTGCCCAATGAAGCACTCAAAGTCAAAAGCTTTCACATTCTTCTGTATAGTTTTGGTTAATCCAACTAGAATTCTTACTCAACTACAACATATAATCCGAAATGCACACAAGGGAACATGACTCAGTGGTAAGCAGCCAGTCCAAGAGCCAAATTTGTTACACTAAGGCAGTGTTTCTCAGCCTTGGTAACTTTAAAATGTGTGGGCTTCAACACCCAGAATTCCCCAGCCAGCATACTGGCTAGGGAATTCTGGGAGTTGAAGTCCACACATCTTAAAATTGCCATGGTTGAGAAACACTGCACTAAGGTGAACAGTTCAGCAGAAATATGAGATATCTTCTGGGAAAGATTCTCTATCCAAAGTGAGCTGTGAAAGATCGTAATGAGTTAAATTGCTGGTATAGCTGTACAAATGGATGGTTTAACTTCAGATACCATGTCAATGGCTGATGTTAATTTAAGAGATTACTTATCTGGGAGTCAAAATCATCCTGACCCCAGTTATAGGCAGCCACCTTGGATCATTACAACAAAATGCAGCTGAGCATTCAAGGATGTTTAACCCTTTCTAACCATGATTATTATTATTTAGAAGAGCACAAACAAATGAAGCAGCATGACCCTGCTGTGCTGATTGCCTTACACCTTTTGTTATCTGCAGCTAAAGGTAATGGAAAATAATTGACTGTTTGCTTGGCGCAATAGGGCATGACTCTGTTTACACAGAAATAATAGCTGAACAGTGATGGATTCTAAATCTCCATTACAACAAAAGATTGGAAAGAGTAAAGCAGTTAGGAAGAATAATTAGTTTTCTTGTGTAGGTTTTCAAGGAGCATCTCATATGTTGATGGAACAACGTACTTCTCTCCAGTATTCTTCCAAAGGAGAATCATTTCTAAATGTATAATCAAAGAAACTCTTAGCAACTCCACAGAAAGTGAAGCAAACCCATTTTTTGCAATTAACCCTGAACCAAAAAGTCTCCAGTGATGTCAGAGGTATCTTATTCCAATGTTGTTGAGCTATCTCAACCAATTAAACAGTAAAAAATACTGAGATAAACCCCTGCACTTATTAGAAACGTATGATTTGTGTCACTCTTGGCATTTATAGGCAAAAACACCCAGCTGAATGAGTTCACTAACTACTGCATTTACGTAGCCTTCTTCAACCTGATGATCTCCAGTCATGGAAAAGGGTCACTATTTAGGGATATTAAGCCTATAATAAATGAACTACCGTGTCCATCATGATGGGATTTATCATCCAATATATCAGGGAGGAACAAGACTGAGGAAGGCTATTGTAAAATAATGTTGACACTTGTACTGAATGCTTTTTTTTTTTTTAGATAAAGAGGGAGGGAAACAATTTCACAAACCTGCCACCCTTCCTGCTTATCTTGTCTGTCTGCCATTGACAGCCTGTTGGCAGACACTTCAGTGAATGTATACATTCTCATTCTCTTTCTCTCTCTCATGCGTACACACACACAAATTACTATGAAGTCTCAGCCAATCAAACAACACATAAACTGAGGGATGATATCACATTAGGTCACAACCAACCACTTTGGATAGCATATTATTGAAAATGGCCGATTGCTGCATCTGCTGAAAACTACTTCTTCCAACCACCCTGCTGGTATCACAAAAACACACAAAAGGGAGGAGGATGCTTTATATATCCCCTTCAAATGGGAGAAATAAGTTTGTCCTTGTTTCTGCTCAGATCCAAGGAAAAGGCCATGGCACAATAACACGTGCTTCTGCTCCCAAGCAGCTGTCAATGTCCTCTTTTTACAAATGAGGAGTTTTGATGTGGGCCCAAGCACCTCAAGGAGATCAGAAGACATGTCAGTAGACAAACACATTGTCTACTTGTCATTGCTGCATTTTTCTTTCATTCTTCACACTCTTTGATAGCCAACCTTCTACAGCTTATAGACCACTCAAGGGAGATAATAACCATCACAAACAGTTCTATATATCTGGTAAAGAAATATAACAGTACCATTAATAGGGATACTTTACGCAGATAGCAAAGTTATAAAATAAGAACTTAATTTTAATAATTAATTTTAATAATTAATTTTAATAATTTTCTGAACCAACCAAAAGTAAATAATAAAGGGGGGACCAACCAAGATTCAGGACAAAATCTTCCATAATTCAGTTGCACCAATCGAGAATGGCCTTATTCTTATCTCCTCACATTTACAGAAGGGCTTCTCCACCAGATTTGAGAACGATTGAGGGCTAGTACAGAAAGAAGTCCCCTAAGATACCTGAATTTTGTCCCTCCAAAAAAGTATGGAACCATAACATCTATAACTCAACCCTCATTAATCAAAGAATGAAAGCGATAATTTACAGGTAGTTCTCGCTTAATGACAGTTGGGACCAGCAACTCAGTCACTAAGTGATGCAGTCATAAAGCATGTCGTCACGTGACCACTCCAACTTATGACGGCAGTTAAACAGTTCCGATTGCCGTCGTTAGGCGAATCCTGTGTGGTCATTAGGCATGACATCACGTGATCACCATTTGCGACTTCCTGTTGGCTTCCCCACTGCTTGTTGGAGGCCAGCAGTGAAGGGAGCAAATGGTGATCATGTGATCACGGGACACTGCAACAGCCATAATCGCGAGCCGCTTGCCAAGCACCCAAATCGTGATTATGTGACTGTGGGGATGCTGCAGCTACGAGGCCCAGTCATAAGTCTCACTCAGCACCGTCAAATATAACATCAAATGGTCGCTGAATGAGTGGTCATTGAACAAGAACTACCTGTACCACCATGTGCTGAATCCTTTTAGGCAAAACAGAAATCTTGATTAAAAAAAAAAGAAAGTATTTTTTGGCATTCCCCCCCCCCCCCAACCCAAAGCTATTCTCGAAGGATCCATTCCCCGAATCCCCCCACCACCATCACACAAGCACAAACACACACACTCTGCTTTTGGAAACAAAACATAACCTGATCAGTATTATCTGAGCTCTCACAATTTGAGTTTGTTTCATCATTAAGGAGAGGCTGGAAACTCAAATCATCCAGTCACTGGAAAAATCCAGCAATAGAAGGAAGGAAAGAAGAAAGAAAAGGAAAATAAACCCCCACCTTCCCTATAATGGGAAAATGCAGACTATTATGAGTTCAGAACCCAGTGGGATGCTTGAAAATATTTTAAAAAGGGAAAAAGGGGTGGGGGGGAAGGAAGGAGGGAGGGAAAAGCTGTGGGGGTGGCCAGTGGGGGCTGCCAGGGGTGTTTTCAAAAGGCAAAAGAACCCTTTCTTTGTCTAGATGTCCCTTAAATCCCTTTGAGGCAACGTCTACATTATTTAGCAGTGAGTCTGATTATGTCTTTATGGTGGAGGAAGATGGCAGGGTCCAGGGGGCTGGCAAGGGAAGAACCCTGCTGATGACATTTGCGGTATCTCTGCGGCGCACTCTGAAAGGCCCAAGTGCGCCTTTTTGAAATCGCGCTGGCTGCTGCCACAATGGGCCACCAGCTCCCTACACCGCTTTAGGTCATATTTACATACAAAAGCACAGCCACTGTGCAGCTATTGTGCTACAAAGTTTTCATTTGTGACCCATGGTGGGCTTGGGAGAGGAGAGGTCACCGGCAAGTGTACAAAACTTACCAAGACCCCATTAATTTTTCAGGATTTCTCAGGCTCTGCCCTTTTCAAACTTGGCAGGGGTGGAAAGGGTGGGGGGAGAATTCTAGTTATGAGTTTCTCTCCCTCTCTCTTTTCCCAGCAGTTCACTCCTCCTTTCGGGCTGTTTTTGTCACAACACAGAAATGAATAGAGCTAGCTTTGAACTTATCATGTTCCCTAATTAGAGGGAAAAATGGAATGCAGATTGAAATAAGCAGCACCTTTTTAAAGGGGGAAACAACCAGGCTCTGGACACACTGGGTTGCTTTGCGTTGTTCCAATTTTGCAAAATTGGAACAAAAGCACCAAAAAGCATTTTCTGCTTAATAGACTTTAAAAATCTGTGGCTGGAGTGCTGCTGAATGAATGTTATCATCTTCACTATTCTTTCACCTCTCTGATTGGACCCAAAGTCCAACCGAGGAGAACAGATGGAAGGAACAGGGTTGGTGCTGGAAGGTGAGAAACAGCTGATGAAGTTAGTCAGACAACGTGCTACCAGACTGCTTCTGATGTTTGGCTACCACAGCACAGCTCTCCTCCTACAGCATTCCCAAAGGAATAGCCCTCCCCTCAAATTAAGGTGCCACATTTGCTGGAAGGGCTCTCTTGTTGGACATAAGGCACTTCCTGTTACCAGAATTGCCCCATGCCTCCTTTCAGTTGCGAAAAGAGCCGCTCAAGGAAACTCTGCCTACTAACAGTCCTGACAGTGGACAACAAGGGAAAGATAACCCCTCCTATGGCAGTTTATGAAGCATCTGGGAGATGCAGATTAAGGGAAGATGATTTTCTTTTAGTGGGCCAACTCTAGCTGTTTAAAGATGTTCTGCAAGCATCTGAGTCACAGATGGCTCTTCATCCGGCTGAAGGGTTATGAGCCCGAGAACAATAAAATCAGAATTCATTTGTTATACACAGACTATAATTGAGAAGCAGCTAAAAGTTTTGAAAGCAATCAAAGGAGGTACCAATGAATTTCAACAGCAAGCGCAATTTTCTTTCAGAGCCTAGAAAATACGTGTTGTAGAATGTGCTTAGAAAGCTACAGTCATCCAACTGCTCCGTTCTCCCAGAATGTGGGGAGAGGAAAAGCTGGTTCCTTCCCTTCCACGCAGCAAAATCCTTCGTGTATACTATTGATGCAAAGCATCTTCAGTCATTAGCGCCAGGCCCTAGTGTGCACTGAATTGTGGGCACACATCGGAGTCCTTATGAACCCACTGGAGATGATGGCTGAGAAGGTTATCTTTATTCAAAATTCAGACAGTTAGCACAGCACCGCCACTCTTGGTGTTAAATGCAGAACAGGGCCAGAGCAAAAGTATTTATTTATTTATGTGTGTGTGTATCTGTGTGTGTGTGTTTATAAGTCACATTTATATAGGGCTAGAGCAAAGGGTGTTTATTTATTCATTTATGTGTTTCTTTATATGTCACATTTCTATAGGGCCAGAGCAAAGGATTGATTGATTGATTGATTGATTGATTGATTGATTGATTGGTGTGTTTCTTTATGTGTCACATTTATATAGCTGCCCACCTCACACAAAGCGACTCTGGGTGGCATCCAACAATTAAATAAAATAACAAGTGGATAGAAACAGGCATTATAAAGAGATAAAAAGTGATCATTAAAATAAAAACGTTATTACAAATTTTTTTAAAATTTAGATTTTGAAATATACAAACCCCACGGAGAGAGCCGAATATCAATTACAGAGGAGCCATCTAACAATGTCTCCGGGTCCCAAAGGCACCCAGGCCTGATGACACAAGCAGGTTCTGAGGGACTTCCTAAATGACAACAGGGAAGGGGCGAGCCTCACTTCAGTGGGGAGAACGTTCCACAAGGAGGGAGCCATGGCAGAGAAGGCCTTCCTCCTGAGACCCAACAAATGCCCTGGCCGATGGAACATGTAGCACACCTTCCCTGTTGGATCTAATGGGATGGGCTGATGTAATCGGGGAGAGGCGGTCCCTCAAATAACCCGGTTTGAGCTTTTCTGCTAACAAAGATTGCTTGGATGAGGTTTCTCTCTCACAGCACTCCTTCAACCACACCAAGAGTTCATTCTTCTCATAATGTCCTGTCTTGTCGCTATTAAAAAACAATACGGCCGTTTGCACCTTCTATACTATCTGAACATTTTCAGGAGAAAATTCCACCCTGGGTGCATTGCAATCAGCTAAATGTGAGATACTGGAGGTACGGATCATTGTAATCAGGTCCATCTTTTCCAAGAAGAGGTACAATTGATGCACTGGCTGAAACTGGGCAAAGTTGCTCCAAATCAAAGCAATTACCTGAACTTTGCAGAGGAATGCTAGGTCCAAAAAGATCCCAAACCAGTAAGCACTGTCATTCAGAGGCTCTGGGCTCATGTAACAGCTGTGTCCAAACATTAGACTGTAGTACAGCTTAACAAGACGACCTAGTTCACAAAATACACTAAGATAGTGGCTGAGTTTCCTGAATTATAAACTACCCAACCTCATTTTAGCATAGCCTAGAGTGTTGGGGAAACACAGCCAGGAGTTTCTTACATATTCAGGCTCTTTACATAGCTTCATGATAACACTGCTGGTAGAATAAATAAGACTATGACCAATGCTTTGAACTGGCAGAAATCTGGTTGGAGAGTTAAAAGGAAGGTCCTTTTTGGCTCTACTGATTGGCTACTGGGTGGAGATTGCTATCTCACATCACAGGCAATATGCCAAAATGGAATTCTTTTATTTTCTTTAAAACTAATATTTGTGTAAGTTGGTCTAATACATATCCTTTAAGATACTGTACTGATTTTATTTCTATCCTACTGTTCCATGGTCAAGGAGAAATTAGGGATTTTTTTGAAGTCCAGAACCTCACTGACATGGAACCAGAGGAACTGGGAAATGTGCCGTATTTTTCCGTCAATAAGACGCCCCCATGTACAAGACGACCCCCACTTTTCCAACCCAAAATTAAGAAATCAATATTTTAAAGATAGTGCAGAACACATTTTTATTTAGTAATTAGGTAACATTTACCTGATACACTCGGTGGGAGGAGGTCCAAACCGTCTCTCTGCAGCTCTGTTTCCAGGCTCTTTTGCATAACTGATTACATTCAAGCACGAGTGAAACTGCCGATAGCTTGTCTCTGCAAACAGCCTTCCTCCAATTGGTTTGTTCAGCATCAGCTGACGTCAGTTACATAAGGCTCGTGATTGGAGGAAGTCTGTTTGGGAGACAAGTTATTTCACTTGTGACTGGAGGCTAGCAATAGGAGGAAGCCTGTCTGCAGAGACAAAGTATGGGCAGTTTTGCAACCGCGCGGTTCTCTCCTTGGCTGACTTCCTTGAATAAGACGCCCTTCAATTTTTAGGGTAAGGATTTTAGAAAAAGTATCGTCTTATAGTCGGAAAAATACGGTAATCAAAGAGGTTATTAGAGACTGTCAAAAACTGCCAAAGAAACAAAAGAAACCAAATTGGATGTCAGGACAAACAGTGGAAATTGTTATGAGAGAAGCCAGAGCCAAGAAAGACAAAGATCTCAAGAAGAAAATTAAGAAGGAATTTCAGAGAGCTGGTAGAAGAGACAAGAATCAGTATTACAGTGACATCTGTAAGGACAGTGAAGATGGAAACAGACACAGAAAAATAAAATCTTCCAAAAGATCCCCAAACTCAGAAGGGGGTTCTACCCTCAAATTGGTATGTTAAAGGATGCCGATGGACAGATAGTAACTGATTCAAAGAAGATCAAGCAAAGATGGAAAGAGTATACTGGAATTCTTTACAGTAAAGACGCCAACATCCAAGATAGCTCAGAAGATATTCCCTATTACAAGTACTAGAATATGAAATCAAATCAGCATTCTGGTCACTACCAAGTCGGAAGGCTACAGGAATTTATGCCAGATGTGTAAGCTGGTTTTAGAAAGCCCGAGGAGCAAGAGACATTATTGCTGGTGCATGCCAGACAATTGAGAAAGCCAAATAATATAAAAAAGAAGTCAATGTGTGCTTCATTGATTACAGAAATGCTTTCAGTTTTATTTAACATGTCAAGCTGTGGAATGTCTTGGGAAAATGGGAATCTCAGAACATCTCACTGTCCTCATGAGAAACCGATACGCAAGACAAGAAGCCACAGTATGACCAGTCTCAAATTATCATATTTTGTGCTCGCTATGCCAAAACCCAGCTCCCTTGGGAAGTCTATAATGCTGGGAAAGACAGAAAGAAAAAGAGGATGACCAGCAGCAAGATGGATGGGCTTGATTACAGCGATGATGGGTGCACCACTGGAAGACCTGAAGAGCCAGGTTGGGGACGGGTAATCCGGGAGAATATAAAACTTTGCAGTACTAAGTGTCAGCATGACTTGATGGCATTTAATCAACGAAAAACTCTTAAATGGACAGAAAATGAGTGCAGTCCCAGTGGTTGGATCAGGTCCATATTTCTTCATCTTCCCAGTACTAAAGCACCAAAGATTCAGTTCATAATAACTTCGTGTCTCCTGATGGCTAATCAAAGCAACGCTTTTCAAGTATTTAGCAACTTCTGTAAGCCGGCACGTCAAAGAATTTCATTTCTCCCAGACTGCATCCCACAGATTGTGCCATTTACACCTTGCCGAAAGCCATATTTCGAAATGAAATAGGTTGCAACCTGTCCATTTCCGTACTACGATCTTGCATATTTTTAGCGTATTATCTCTGACTGGTGCTTATAGATTGGTTTATAGTTAACATGAGCTAAAGGCATCTGTTTCCTTTTGATACTTCAGGGTACAAATTAATACAAGAATGACCCCAGATTTCTGTGTGACCTTGAGTAAGCCACTATATTCCATTCTGCTCCTACAAAACGAAGACAGGTCCACCAAATTTCACAGGGCAGTGAGAACGAAGTAAATGCTGCCAGGAAGGCGCTCAGATGTTGGGAAATGGGGTCCAGAGGAGAGGTGAAAAGGAGAGAGATAACAAAGTCTTTTCTCTACCACTCACACCTTTTTTCTGGCCTCCTTGCTTTAAAATTGCACCTCCCGGCGATGCTGCATGTGTATGAGAGAGCAATTTGGACTTCTTTTGTCAAGTTAAGCTACTGTGTTTTTTATCGGAGGAACTGAAAGAATACACAGAAGTTCTTACATTTGCTCTTGTGCAAATGAAAAAAGATGAATGCTTTTTTGTCAGGAACGGCTCCAAGGAGGAGGACTGAAAAAAAATCTAAGCCAAGTTTCATAATTGAGGGCTAAAGCCACATGATGGCAGAACGAAAAGAACTATTTGGGCTTCAATTCAAGTGAACAGATTTACAATATGCTTTAGCACAACATTTCTGTTATTCCAAAATCTCTGGGCCCTCTTTTGAATCCCTCCACAATAACCGCTTGGTTTATCTCACCCTCCATTTCTACCCTAATGCTTAATAGACATCACCAAGCTGGCAAGCGAAGGAAGAATTACAAAGAGAGCACAGGTCACGTCCTTCTTGCCAAAGAAAGTGCAATCTCTATTAATAAACTGGAATCGGACGCTGCCATATAAACAAACACTTGAAAGTGGAATGAACTCATAAGAATTACAGTTGTCTTCAGGACTTCTTCCCCACCAGTGGTATTGAGGGGGTGATTCTTGGGGCCTCTCAAACCCCCCAGAATACCAAGCTCTTTAGCAGGAGTAGCATTTCATCAGCCAGTCCTCTGCATCTTCAAGTATTCATTAAAATTTAAGACACCGAGCCAGTGACCCCTGTAATTTTTCAGTTGTTGAAGCTACAAAGACTGGCTTGGCTAATGACGTTGTGAATAGGCAAGAAAAACATGGACGAAACTCATCATCTCCCAAGATCAGGAGAGATTATTCCATCCACCCCCTTCTTTAGAAGTTAATTACACAGAACTGCTCAGATGGTTATACATGAACAAACCAGCTTGAGAACCAACTGAGCGACAGGCTAAGCATCACCTACAGAGAACCCTGGCCATGATCACCTTCGATACAGCTGCTGCTTTTCTGTCTGTCTCAACTTGGACTGACATTTTTTTCCTAGAAGTCTGTAAAGAAGAAATGAAACATCACAATTGGAGAGAGAGAATATAAAACCACAAGCCTCAAAAGGTAACCCCACCAGTGAGCAGCTCACACCCTTAAAATTTCATTTCGTGTTGGAATTTTGAAAATGATGCAAACAAAAACAGGTTTTGGAAATGACCAAGCAGAACCAAAACATATCTAAGTTTACCAGTTCAACTGCACTCACCTTCTTCACCTTAAGCTCATTCTGTTCTGCTGAGCAGCACTTAACAATTTGGATTTTAGCAATCTGTAGGAAAATCCCCAAGCACTGTGCCCATTCTTCCAGATGGAACACAAAACCTGGGAAAATGTACATACATATTCTACTGTACAAACATGTTCATGTTTATTCAACATTATTATTATTAAAATACAATATTATTAAAATAGGAATCAAACAAATGTCACTGTTGCTCCAGATCTTAAGATGAGAACATCTTGGAAAGTTTTTAAGAAGTTTTAAGACACTAAGACTGGAAGATGAAGCACACTGAAAACACAATGTGCATGGAGGGGGGAGAAGGGGGGGAAGCATTAATGTTGTTCTGTATTATATTACTACTGGGCATATATACTGACTTCTATATCCCTAATCAAGTATTTAAAAAAACCTCTGCAGGCACTCTGAGGAACTCTTATTCTGCTGATAAAACTTTGATTTCTTAGTAATCATAGGCTGATATGGGTATTAATACTTTTAGTCCAACTTACTGCTGTTCATCTTATTATTATTATTTGAGTTGTTACAAGAAGAATTTTTATTGCCTAAAATTGTGGAATGGTATTATATCCTATTAATATAGCAGCATCTGAAACTATTGGTTTATTATCAAGATTGAAATATGTGTAGGATTATTCTAAACCCCATTTTTTAATTTAAAAAAAATTAGTTCCATTTTTTTACATGGAACTAAAGAGTATTGTTAAGGAGAATATCAGTTATTTTCAAAAACTCTGGAACAACGAACTGAAATATTCCACCCAATGGTTAGATTTCTTAAAGAACATTATATTCTTATGATCTTCAGAGAACATGCATTCAAGATTTTTTTCATGGTTCTTGGATACCTCAGAGAATGCTAAAAAGGAAGGTTAGCTTTGTTATGTGGGAAGTATAAAATGATGGAAGGGATATTTACAAATATGATATGGGCTTGCCTTACTACTGTTCTGTTTTAATATCCATACATGTGTTAATATGGTCTGGGAAGAGCAACATGATTTGAACATGTATGATTTTGAAATATACACTTAAAATTTGGAATGTATTAATATAGGAGAATTATAATTTATCAGGCATGGGTTATAGTGAAAAAGGACAAGACAGTGTCACTTCAGGTTTATAGACTTGGACTGAAGATACATGTTTTCTCTCTGATTATTAATTAGCTTATATTGATTTAAAAGAAACATTGACCAGTATAATACTGTATGGCCAAGGTTTAGTCTGTGTTTAAAAACTGAGCCAATATTTCTTATAATCATTATAAGAAGTTATGTTTATGTTTTGGAATATGTATGCATTATTTTTCTTTTATATATTCCTTTTTTCTCCTTTTCCCACATAGTAAAACAATCATTAAAAAAAAGAAAAACCTACTATAATTTACCCAGAAGGAAGATACATCTGAATTTAGATGACCCCTTAGCCTCCTTCCACCCAAAGAAAGGGGGGGAAAAGTTAAATATGCAAGCAAAAATCCTGTGCAATATCCATCTTCCACACTATATGAACTCCGCTAAAATTAATCCTGGATATATTTTTCCTCCAATAAATATATACATGTGATATACCTGTATATGAGTGTGCATATACATATATGTGCATATACACAGTAGCCAGAAGCTACACTCCCCAAAAAACAGAGGCGGGTCAAAAAATTCACTAATATTAATTTAGTCAATAAAATGTATTTAAAAACTAATTGACCGTTAAATAAGGTACAATATATCCCCATCTGCTTTGGTGCACACAAACCACTTCTTTTCTCTCACACACAAGCATGGAAGAATATAACCCATCCTTCCAACAGACACAGCAAAAAAGAAGGAAAAAAATAGGATACAAATAGAGTAAGGGGAAGGGGTAGCTGTACTGGGAAGGGAAAGAAAAAAAATGGGAGGGCGAAATTCTAACAATGCTTTTGCTATGATTTGTCTTCCTTGCTGTTTTAACCCTGATTATCTATACTCCGTAAGCCTCCTAGACTTGCAATCAACTGAGACAGCCTAAATGCAAGGGATCTGCAAGCCCTACTACTAAAAGTCAGAGCACAGTGAAAGAATGGGACTAAAATTAATTATAAAGAAGGCCAAACTAATGACAACAGGTAGAACCACCAGCCTTAGAACTGACAAAGATGACACTGAAGTGGTGGGGAGCTTCTGCCTTTTAGGATCAACTACCAATGTTAATTGAGCAAACTCAGGGAGGCAGTGAAAGATAGGAAGGCCTGGCGCAATATGGTTCATGGGGTCACGAAGAGTCGGACACGACTTAACGACTGAACAACAACCACCAATGTTAAAGGAACAACCAGTCAAGAAATACAACGCAGACTAGCACTTGATAGAGCAGCCATGAAGGCCTTGGAAAAGATATTCAGATGCCATGATGGGTCTATACCTACAAAGATCAGAATCATGCAAGCCATGGTATTCCCTGTGACACTCCATGGAAGAGAAAGTTGGACTCTGAAGAACCAGGATAGGAAGAGCTTTTGAACTTTAGTGTTGGAGAAGACTCCCAAGTATACTGTGGACAGCCAAGAAAACAAACTGATGGATCATTGAACAAATCAACCCCAACAAATCAAATCAATCAACTCAAGGCACAAATGACCAGGCTCAAATTATCTTACTTTGGGCACATCATGCAAAGACCCAACTCTCTGGAGAAGGCTCTGATGCTGGGAAAGATGGAAGAAAAGAGAAGAAGAGGACAACCAGCAGCAAGGTGGATGGGCTCAGTTACAGTAGCAAAGAGTGCACTGTTGGGAGACTTGAAAGAAAAGGTTAGGGATAGATTGTCACGGAGAAGATCTATCTATGTGGTTGCTAGGAGTCGAAAATGACTTGACGGCACATACTATAATCAATCAATCACTCTTAGTAAGGTAAAAACAGCTTCTCCTTTCAACAGAGTCTACTCCTTTTAAAGAGCATCAGCTTCACAGATAAATGTATGGCCCCTTTTGCTCAATGGATTGAAGGCCTGATTGCACTTGCCACCTATGCGCGGATTGCCTATAGACGCTGTATGGACAAGCATAATGAAATATGGGACTCATTTATACAAAATATAGTAGGTTAAGAATGATAGTTATATAAATGTATTAGAAATATATATGTACTTGAATAATATTTGCATTAGATAAGTATATATAGAATTGTCACTGTTTACTGTTAAAATGATATATCGTATTATTTTTTTCTTTTTTTTTCTTCGTTGTATTTTTGTCACTTTTTAAAAAAACACTTTCTATGTCTTTTTTCCTTTGATAATCTATGTATTTCTATCATAATTATCTTTGTGCTTTGTTCCCTTTCTTTTTCTGGTCATTATTTTAAAAGCAATTTAAATAAATAAGTAAGTAAGTAAGTAAGTAAGTGAGACATCACCTTTGTTTAGATAGTGTTTGTCTATATGCTGTGACTCTAAACACACATGCAAGATATATTCTTATCCAAATATAAGAAGTAAGGTATTATCCAACTGTTTTCTCTTAGGAGGAAGTAAATATTTCAAGAAAGAAAGACTGATTAGTGCAAATCACAGTGTGACCTCTGCATCCTTTGCTAAATATCATGATTTTTTTCAAGTTGTTTCTAAGACAAATAATTGAAGTGGGAGGATTAAAATCCCACTGGAACACAGAAAGAAGTCAGTGTAGATACCTGAAACCTAAACAATTGTAAGCTTCTCCCAGGGAAACTGGGCATCAACAACAATGCCTCTCTATGGCATACAATTATCCCCATGGCAAAATTATTTTGCCTAACAGGAATGGATGGTTTACTCTTTCCAGGCAAACAGTTTGCTAGATAATTTATTGGAGCTTTTTCTGGCCACATCTTGGACTAAATGTCATCTCTTTCTAATGACATTTGGGTTAAGAGAATCCATATGGTTTCTTAACTATGCAAACAACAGTGGGGAGTAAAAACTGCCTCCCACTGCCAAATTAGCAACAATAATATTATATATACTATAACAGTGGAATAATATATTTCATACTTTAGGGGTTTTTCAAATTATTTATTTTGGGCCAGATGAACAGATTACCATTCTTAAGCAACAGGGACCTAATTGGAAGACTTTTTTTTTTAAACCAGCACGACAGCTATGTTTATAAGGGAAAACACTGAGAAATGGATAGATCTGTGTGTTTAGAATGTGAGAAAGCAACTCGCAACATTTGCCCCAGAGCTCTTACTTCAAGGGACTCAAATTCCAGTAATGACTATGCTCTAATATCCATGCATTAAATTATACTCTATCTTCCTCCCACCATAAAAATCAAGACAGTAAGCACCGGAAATCACAGGATCATGTCAAACCAAATCACTGAAATCACAAGATCATAAAGTTGGAAGGGACCTTGGAGATCTTCTAGTTCAACCCCAAGCCCAGGGCTGGAATCCTCAGACCACCCCTGACAAAGAGCTGTCCAACCTTTGCTTGAAAACCTCCAGTGATGGAGCCCCCACAACTTCAGGAGGCATGGCTTCATAGCTCTCACGGTCAGGAAATCCCTCTTTATTTCAAGTTTGGACCTCCCTCTGTACAGCTTTCACCTGCTGGTTCTTGTCCTACCCTCAAGAGCTTTGGAGAATAAGTCCACGCCCTCTCCCTTGTGACAATCCTTCAAGTCTTGGAAGATGGCTCCCCTTGGCCTTCTCTTCTTTAAGCTAAACATACCAAGTTCCTTTAATCACTCTTTATAGGATTTGGCCACCAAGCCGCTCATCCAACCATCTATAGACCAGTTCCACACCTGCCCAGCTTCAGTAACAATACTGCAACTTATTCCATAGAGGGAGCAAACATATCTGGTGCTATCCAGACATTTTGGATTAATATCTCCAGAACCTGTAACTATAAGCTTGCTGACAGTGTTCTGGGTACTGTAGTCCATAACATCTGGACAGCACAAGACTGCCTAGACCTGCTATAGTCATGTCCTGGAATCAACATATATGCACTGATTTTGGAATCTGCTTCAGATTCAGCTGTGCTCCAGTCCTCTAGTCTTGAAGAGATCTAGAAATCAGCAGACTTTCAATATGCCTTCTATGACTTGGAAAGCTGTAGGCTTATTCTCAAAAGTGGGAAATGTAACACATTCAATATTATAAGTTTCTCCTGAAGTACTTTACACAATTCTGTTTGTTATACCTGAAAAAGAGTATTGTGGAATTGGAAAAGGTACAAAAATAGAACATCCAAAATGATTAAGGGTCCAGAGCAGCTCCCTTATGAGGAGAGACAGTGTCTGGGACTCTTCAGCTTGCAGGAAAACTAGGTAGTAGAAATACAAGAAAGGTATATTAAATCATGTGTGGCATGAAAAATGTGGAGCAAAATATTTCTCCTTCTCTCTCAATGTTTGAAATTGGGTCATCCATTAAAACTAAAACAGGGTGGAAGTTAAGGAGCAATTAAAGGAAACGCTTCTTTACACAACCATAGTTAAACTGTGGGATTTATTGTAATTAGGTGTTTTTGCTCCATGGGATGGTCTTAAAGAGCTTTGAGCCAATTCACCAAAGTGGCCTATCAGAGGCTACTAGTTTTGATGGCTGCAAAATTACAGACAGCATCAGTTGCTAGGGAGTAATCATAGAAGAATATATTCCTCTCCTGTCCATCCTTTGTAATTCTGTAGTTTGAAAGAGGTGGTCTTGGACATTGCTTCAGACTAGTACCAATCCCTGCTGGAGAGGGAAGACAGTAGCATAATCCACAATGATAGCATACCTCTAACTTTCTTGAAAGCTCCCAAATGACCTGCAATTCTCCCATAACTGGCAAACTTATTGCCCCATAAGAAGGTAATGAGATTATCCTCAAGGCATAGGTAGTACAAGGCATGGCAGCTACACCAACCTCAGTGTTTTAACCTACATTATTATGTGCCATCAAGTCAGTGTTGACTCTTGGCAACCACTTAGATTTTCTCCAGGATGATTTATCCTTAACCTGTTCTTTCTAGTATCCCAACAGTGCACTCATTGCCACTGCAACTGAGTCCACCCACCTTGCTGCTGGTCATCCTCTTCTCCTTCCTTCCACCTTTCCCAGCATTAGAACCTTCTCCAGAGAGCTGGGTCTTCACATAATGTGTCTAAAGTAGGATAATTTGAGCCTGGTCATTTGTGCCTCTAATAAGAATTCTGGGTTGATTTGTTCCATAATCCACTGGTTTGTTTTCTTGGCTGTCCATGGTATTCTCAGGAGTCTTCTCCAACACCAAAGTTCAAATACTCTTCCTCTCCTGCTTCTCCAAAGTCCAACTTTCGCTTCCATGAAGTGTCACAAGGAATACTTTTTTGTTTAATTTAGGGTTGAAAAATAAGCCATGGCATGCAACGATGGCAGGACTGAAATGAAAATCATTTTGACTTAGCAAGGATAATTTTAATTCATCATAAGAATGACAGTGGATCACCAACTAGGATAAGGTAAGCAGGTGGAAGGAAATATAGCTGCCTAGTGCTAATTTCTAAGATCCAGAATTCAGAATCTGGGTAAAAAAAAGTATTTTGGCACCAGTGGTCATTAGGCCAGACAGTTGAGCAGGCAAGTGGAGATTGAATGGGCTCACCACACTAAGGCTTCAGCACAACACAACCTTAATCTATCATTTCTATAGCTCTGAGGCATGGAAGGGATGATCTACTGAGCACAGAAATGCTGTCAAAGGTGTCACTAAAAGATGTGCTCAGAAAATGCAGATCCATTTGCAGGCATTTTGGGTTGCAATACAAGCCATTAGTTTGAAAAGAAGCCAAGAGCAAAAGATGCACACAACTGACTGGAGGAATAATCAATGCTGTACTATCAGCACCGATGTTCATGTGGACATCTCTTCTGACATGTGCCAGAATCCACAGCTACCTGAAGTACTTTCTTTTCAGGATCTTCTAATAATTACAAAAAATTAAGAGAGAAAATGCTAAGTTGCAAGGCTTAGTCCCAGCTTTCAACATCACATTTATTTCCAAAATGTTGTGAGATGAGGCTGCAACACAAGACTTTCTTTGGAAAGGTGTCTACCTAGTCAAGAAAAACCAGGGCAAATGTTGAGGTGATCAAGAGAGACAGAAGTGCACCTTCACTACTTCTGGTTAGGGTTCAGCTTACAGGAGGAAGAAGTGATGTTTGTATGCGTGTGAGATGGGAGCGTATAAACAAATTGCTAAAGAGGCTCAGTTAAAAATCAGAGAAAAAAGCCATATTCCTGTCTTCCCACACAATTCTTTCCACTCTTTGCTATCTTTTATGCATCTACCTTGCTTCAGTCATGCTGCTCCTAGCTTTTGGCAAACACTTACAATACAGCCAATTACAACTCTGATTCTTATTCGAGTTTCCAGGCAAGGACCTCTAATAAGTGTCTACACTAGTGTTTCTCAACCTTAACAACATGAAGATGTGTGGACTTCAACTCCCAGAATTCTCCAGCCAGCATGGCTGGCTGGGGAATTCTGGGAGTTGAAGTCCACACATCTTCCAGTTGCCAAGGTTGAGAAACACTGGTCTACACTATCACCATTCTGCAAATATAGAGCTAAAACGGTCTGGACTGATAATAGGCTTTTATACGGTAACAAGGATGGAAGTTGCTTTTAAGTGTATGCATATACAGTGGTACCTCGGTTCACGAACTTAATTCGTTCCACAACTCTGGTCGCGAACCGAATTGGTTGTGAACCGAATCAAATTTTCCCATAAGGTTCAATGTAAATACGGTTAATCCGTTCTGACCCCTACGAATTTGGTCGCCAACCGATTTTTGATCGCGTCCCGAATCAAATTTCCCTATAAGGTTCAATGTAATTACGGTTAATCCATTCTGAACCATATGGTTTTTTTTTTTTTTTAAACCGCAAAAATATGACACAAAGTACAGTATGAAGAGAGAGAAAGTTAACCTTGCTCGACGCGACTTCTGGCGTGGAGGACAGGAAGGTGGGTGGGGAGGCGGTTACTGCTTGGAGGGAGAGTCCCCCTCCCTACAGGAAGCCGCAACCACGTGTCACAGGAGGGAAAATGGCCGCAGATCCTGTTCGTAACCTGATGCGGAGTTCGCGAACGGAGGCAAAATTTTGCGACCGGAGCTGTTCGTGAACTGAATTGTTCGTGAACAGAAGCGTTCGTGAACCGAGGTACCACTGTACACATTAGTGGAGAGATTCTGGAAACACGACTCATCATATTCAACCTGCTACAACACAGATGGGCCAGGCTTTGGGTTATCCACAAAGCCACTTGTCCTGTTCTAAAAGAAGGAAGATGCAAACCAACATTTGGCTGGGGTCAATCGCTCCTTGTTGAGATAGAAGTTGAAGGACAGAAAAGAAGGGAAGGGCAAGCAATGAACCATTTTTTTTCCTTTTTATTATATTGTTATGAATCTTGACACACTGTATTGTTTCAATAAAGTGATGTTTACAGGATATGGTTAAAGATCATTGACATCTTTTATTTAGATAGCTTAAAGTACTGAAAATAAAGAAGAAGAAAAACTGTCAATATTAATTAGAGCTTAGGATGTCAGTATTACAAGCATAAAATTATTTAGCTTTTTCACCCAAAGTTAAATAAGTACTGAAAAAAGAACCGCTACAACTCACATCAAAGTACTAGTTATATGATAATGGTTTCAGTCTTAAACTAGCTACTTTAATATTATAATCTCCACTGTATTGTTGGTGTGTGTGTGTGTGTGTGTGTGTGGAACAATATGATAAAAGGAAAAAAAAAGATAGAGGAAGCAAATTTAACAAAAGTTAAAATATCAAAAAAAGTAGAAAAAACATTCAGGTTAAGGTTAAAAGCCAGATTACAAGTGATTACATTTACCACACCACCTGATGTGTTGTATGTACGGGAATCCTTCTTGCTTAAATTTAGTTAAACTTCTCTTGTGTAAATATACTGTTAGTTTTGTCATTGCTGTGCATTCTCCAAGTTTGAGATATTGGTGGGACTGTATGTGTTGAGCAAAATTTATGTCTGCTGCTGGAAACATATATCTCATAAAATTATTATCTATATCTATATCTATATAGATATATTTATATATTTTTCCCCTGAGATTATACCTAGAAGGGAAAGGCGTGATTTCATTTCAAATTTAAATTACAAGGTTTTCTGCACTGTACTATGTATGTCTTTCCAATACTTTTGAGTTCTTTTACGTGCCCACCACATGTGGTAAAACTTTCCTTCTGTTTCATGGCACTTCCAATATTTATTACTGTATGATTTGTCTGTCTTAGATATTATTGATGGAGTGGTACACCATCTACAAAACAGCTTGCACCAATTTTCCTTTACATTATAACTCCGTGTAAATTTTATAGATTTAGTCCACAATTCTTCCCATTGTTGTATGGTGACTGTCTCTTTAAAATTTTGCATCCGTTTTGTCATACAGCTTTTTGCTTGTTCTGTCTCTGTGTCGTATCTAAATAAGAATAGGTAATGAACCAATATTTAAGTAGATAATTATTAAAATGTTTGGACAAGGCAGAATCAAAACATCCAACCAAAACATCCAGACCTACATTCAATTTAAATCTGGCCTCGGCTGATTTCAGAAAGCTGAACAGAGTTGGACGTCATTGGACACCACCAGACAATCCCAAGAGTGAAGAAAATCCAGGCAAAAGGCAACAGCCAACCATTTCCATAAGGCTGCCAAGAAAATCATATGGACATGCCCAAAAAGTCACTAGGAGTCAAGCTTTTCACAAAGACCCACTGAAGAGCAAGAAGGAGATTGCTGACAATGTTTGCTTGATGTACGTTCGTACATGCATGGTTTTAATTTGCTTTGTCCCAGCAGACATGCTGTGGCCAGTTCAGCGCGTTCTATTAAAAGATGCTCTACGCATGAGCTTTGTTCTTAAAAATGCATTTTAAATATGAGATCTTCACCTTAAACAGGCCCATTGGTCTGAGATTAAATCGATGTCTTAGAAACTCCTTTGCTAAGGGCGTTTTTGCTTCCCCAGGGGGAGACCCAGATGAGAGCGTATCCATTTTCCCTTTCCATCGCAGAAGCAACCTTTGCACAAAGTTGCAGCTGACTGACACCCGGACCACAATGGGAAGTTCCAGGTGCCACCCTTGATGAAAGCCATACAATATGTACTACAAATAAAATGCAGGCATGTCTTTTTTGCCTGCAAAGCATGCCTGTGCCTCTGAAGGCAAGTGGTAATCTATGCAATAATAAGAGGCACATCAGAAACCTATTACAAGCTTATTGCTGTACCTAAATTGCACGTTTTCAGTTTGTGTACAATATGCATACACAGAACTTGGGGGGGGTGGGGGGGAGAGCAGGCCTGGTCAATCTCACCCTGATACTTGAAAGCAGTTGGGCAAGGAAGAGGAACTTCATTTATTTATTTATCTGGCATACTTCTAGGCCACCACAATCAAAAAAGACTTGATGGCTTACATAACACAGATACGGATTAAAACATCCAAGGTTTTTTTAAAAAAAAAAAAAAAAACTCCCCAAAACAACGGAAAAATAAAAGCCCCACAATATGTACTACAAAAAAAAAAAAAAAAAGATAAAGAAAAAGGGTGGTTTACAGTAAAGCAAGAAGAAACATTAATTAAAATACAATAAAAATACAATAAAAAAAAAACATGTTCATACATAAATAATGTCTTCCAAGATACTGATGTTAAATAAAGGTTATTAACCTATGTGGTGTGTGTTTGTTTTTAATAAAGATATGGAATGAGAAGTATTGTTCTCTTAACTTCCCAACAGGCGTTACATCCCATACAGGTCTGAGAGTATTTCACACCGATGAAAATGGATTGCTGGCTAATGCTTAGGTGTGATGTCTAGCTAGCAAGAGCTGAATGTCTCGTACCTGATCAGAGAGGTAAACTGGAAGGTAAAGACCTCAGTTTGTGTCATGGCTGAGCCCCAGAAGGCTTTCAGTTATCAGAGCACAGCTATGGAAGATGCGCCAAGAAGGAACAGGTGAAACATCTGCCAAGCCAATGCAAACAGAATTTTTCTCACTGGAGAAGAGGAACTGTCTGGTTAGGTAACTGGGTGCTCACATCAACTCGAAGCCCACTCCTCGTTCCCTAGAAGTGAACCCAGGCAAGCCGTGCCCGGATTTCACTGGTAGTGTGCAAAACCAGCCCTCTGATTCCAATCAGGTTCCCGTGAAAATGACACTTTTAGGGCCTAAGTCCCAAGAGTAATTTAAAGACTTTGGAACCCAAATCTCATTCAGAATTAATCAGACACAGACTCGAGATCATTTAATGTGGGTGAGTTATCCCCTTAACACCTTTTAATGATGAAGCATTATCCACAATCAGAGTGATTAGCCAGTGTGTTTTTTTTCCTACTGTCACCCTTATAACACAGGGACAAAACGGCAATTCTAATTCCTTCCAAAATTACGGGCATGGAACCAAGTTTCTCCACATTAATTAACACAGCCTACAAGGACGTGATCTCACACGCAGAGAGGGCATTTAATAAACAGGATTCGGAATTCTAAACCGCTTTTTAAACTTTGCATTCTCTTTTGGACCTGAAGGCTTTTACATCTGTTTAGTAGATCACCAAATTTAACTTTCTCATCCAGCTTTAACAAGACCTGTGTGTTTTCTTTCCTCTCATGGTGCTGAAGCCCCTTACAGAAGATCAATCAGCCAGATTTGACCAAGAAAGGGGGGGGAGAGACGGGGGGGGGGGGAGGCTAAGACACGCTCTTCATTTTACAAACAATGAAAAAGGCAAGCTTTATGTCCCTAGGAAGTTCACACAAAGTCATACATCACACATTTGACATGTTTACTCCTGAAGCCTCTAAGGTCTCAAAGGGTTTCAGAAACTAGGAGCCAACAAGGAATTTTTCATTAACAACTCAGAGCAGAAATCAATGTTCCCCCAGTGTCATGTTATTTCAAGGAAGGGGGGTGGGGGGGCGGACCAAGAGAAGTTGAAAAATGCCCAATGCAAAAAGCATCTGGCCCCTTGCCAAGAGATCCCCCATGCTAGCAGCAGCTTTTCTTCTCATATCAAGAATGACTTTCTCCCCTCAAAGCTTTTAATTGCCCCTAATAAATTATCTGCAGGTGCAGAGATGGAAAAAACTGACACACAGACACACACCCAATATTCTACTGTACACCTCTTACGGCTACACAGCAATTGTTACACAGAGATAAGCCACCACCTGACCTGAAAGAAATAATCAGGGGAGCCAAAATCAAGACAATTTGCAAATAACCACCCCCAAGCCTGTGACCCTGATCCACCTATCTGTACTTGTTGTATCAATCCTTTCTCCTGCAGAGAACAAATCACAGCACCTTAAGTCTACGCTACACTGCAGCTTTCCCAAACCTCAAGATGTACTGGACTTCAAAACCTGCAGACGTATATTAGACCAACCAAGGGAGCCCAGCTGAGAATTCTGGGAACTGAAGTCCAACTTAACAGACCAGATTGGAGAAGTCTGCCATATTGTTTGGGAAGCCACACAGCTACCCTATATATATATTGGATGGATGGATGGATGGATGGATGGAGGGAGGGAGGGAGGGAGGGAGAGAGAGAGAGAGAGAGAGAGAGAGAGAGATATGAGAGAGAATTGGAGCTAGATGACAGATAAATCTGCACTGTTTTACTTTATACCCCTGTTCCATAACATTTCAGCTCCCTAAAGGGCAGAGGACTTCTCCCATGAGTCATATTTGTCTACAACAAAATCATCCAGCTATCTGAAGTCATTTTCAGACGCTGAGAAAAAGAAACACGTGACAAAAAGCAGGGAAATGAGGAAGCCCCATCTAAGAAACATTCAGATCACTTCTGTCCCATACCTGCCCCACACACATTCAGAACGAATCTCTGCACTGATTCGAATTTAATTTTATATTATGTGAACCTGCCTAATTTCTGCTAGTCCAGAAAGATGTTTAGTCTGATCTAGCATGGCTGATCCCAGCTAACTAGCTGCATGGCAGGTCTGTCAAAATTAAAGATAGGATACCACAGGCCATTCAGCCAATGGAATGACCTTTACTCTCTTCTCTAAGGCTGGGGGTGTTGGAGAAATCTGTTACGGATTTCTTTTCAAGTCAAATGGCATTAACTGCCAAGAGAGAGTCCACTGTGTTTGAATGGGCTCATTATTCACAAGGTTAGCTAGCATCCATCCCAAAATATTTCTAGGGACAAAAAACGGGTACCAAATTGCATATGTATGTTTGGCAAAAAGAGGAATGCAAGAGTCCAGGTACATATTTGGGAAATGTATGTATAAAATGTATACCAAATGCTTACCTTGAATTCCAAACCAGAGCCCAAGAAATATTTGAGGAATAGTGATGCACGTTAAAATTCCAGAAAGGTTATTAGAGTTGGTGGCAGTAATGGGGGCTAGAGGCACCTGACCTACAAATTCAGAATCAGATATCTGTATTAGAAATGCAATCAGGGATGCATTGAATAGAGGACTGGCCGAGGTGATCTTCAAGCCCTCTCCCAATGGAGTGGTGCTAGAACTATATCCAGTGAAACCAAGAAATGGGTCAGAAGATGATCCATTTCACTCCAGCTGTTGGAATGATGACCCACAATATTCTCAGAATTTGAGTCTATATAAAAGCTCAAAAGAGAGAACATCCATCTATGTGGTCACCAGGAGTTGAAAATGACTTGATGACACACAACCAACCAACCAACCAACCAATCAATCAATCAAAAGAGAGAACTCAGAAAATTCAACAGAACTCCAGAGTTTGCAGTATAAACCATCTTTAGAAACATGGGTGGGGATACCAGAAAAAATAGTGAACATTGAGTATGCCCAATGGGCATAGAATGCTAACAGGAAAAAGGCATGGTTGGCCAGCAGAATCCAATATTCTGCTGCAGACATCGTATAATTCTATGTGACTTCTCCAGACTAAGGGAAAAAACTAGTAACATCACTGGAACTTCCTCCTTTATTCACTGCTTTAAGGAAGAAAAAAAACCTCTCCAATATCATGATCTCTTTTCTGAAACAGCTACTGGAGATGTGCGGCGTGGCTGCTGGAGCTCTCCAAGTTTGTGAAGAAGGATTCTGTTTTGTTCCAAAAGAAAAAAGTAGTGGGTCACTGGTTATTGAAATATCAGAAAACAATCTAACTGTCGGAGCTGGGGAAGTGAAAATGCATCTGCATTCTATAAATTAGAGGGAAACAATTATGGTATACCTATACATGAATGTAGATGGCCTTTGCAAGCAGAGAAAGAGGCGCAGAGGGAGAAAAACCTTTGCCCCATGAAGCCTACCGGATCTTTTGGTAAAGCCTGTTGGCCAACTGCAGCACCGTCACTGCATATTTAAGTAGAGCTAAAGCCCAGCGTCAGAGCAACAAAGGATAAGAAGGAAACTGGAGTGAACACAGTCAATCCTACACTTGAATAACATGACACTTGTTGCATGTTAATTTATGCAGCTTCCACTCTCTACACTGCTTATGAAGACTGTAATTTTCTCCACTAAAAACACTGTCTAATGGCACCACCCCCATTCTAATTACAGGCGGCTCTCTTATGCATTATAATCTTTACACAATTAAGCTCACTTAAAAGAGTAACTGACTGAATGCCCCTCCAAAAATTAAAGTGTTCAGAGAGCATGAAGGTGGTGATGCAAAATGACAAAGGACTCAGAAAACTGAAAATTAGGGCACTTCACCCCATACATTTATATATCAATGGGTTGGGAAAGCAGTCTCAGCTTTAGCACAGGCAAGCAACAATTCACTCACCCATTATTGTTTCTGTAACATAAAATTACATCTCTTCTGTGTAGGAAGGCGATTGGTCCCCCTGCATGTGCTATACATTACATGAAATAAAGCTGTCTGGTTTCACGTCAGTTGCAAAACTTCTCCGTGGAGTGCTTTTTGTAGTTTAATTAAGTTGACTCCTTTCAATTAAACACAATGCTGGCAGGCATGTCGTCCAGAAACAAATGTTTGCCAGGAAGAGTAGCAACTGATCTACCATTATAAACATTTTTGCTCCTGAATTAATACCAACATTAGAATATCTGTAGGGACCAGGTCTTGCCTCCCTAAAGTCTCCGTGAGCAAGGAATGTGGCTTTTAACAAAGTCCGAATCCTCGAATCCTCAAATTACTTTTGCTGTATTTTCTAATAGCAACATTTTTGCGCAAGAGAAAACTCAAGCATCAGTTGTCTCCCCTGTAGTTTGACAGCATGGATCAAATGATATCCCTCATGTAACATTCCTCCTGTAAAGCAAGCGGGGAAAATTATGTCTTTCACTCATGTCATAATCTTATTGGCACGGCTGTTCTAAGAAGAACAAACATGCAAAATTAAGATAAAGGACAGCTGTAATCCCATCAGTAACCTCCACTATTTATCACATCCCTCTACCATGATGCTCCAGCATGGCCCACAGGGGCAGACAGAAAATAAACCTCATTTGTACCTTCCAACAATGCAAAAAAAAAAAATCGCTTTTGCATAAACAGTTCCGTAGTGTCAGCACCTAGCTAAATTGGTCTGATTTCAAAAAATAAGCAAGATTGGACCCGTCTAGTAATTGGAAACCGGAAGTGGTGCTGTTTCCATGATCTGGTTCTGGGGAAGTTTTCCGTCATCCGATGGGCCTGACTGGTGCTGCCAACCTCTGCAAGGAGGAGGGATCTATTAAGATGATATGCTCCAAATGTCTGATGGATCCAGCAGGTTTCTTTCTGTTAGGTGCCCTCCATGCTGTTGCCAAGAAAACTACTGTACATGAGCTTATTTTTAGCCAATAACGTATAACTTGCAATTGTTCACTCCATTTTGCCTGTTAAACACAACTACCCTGGTCTTTTACACTTTAATGTTCACATCCATATATTCTGTTTCATTGTGCAGTCTATTTAACGTTCGCTGTAGATCCCTTGCATTTTCACCCAACAACACAGCATCCTTTGCTCACAAAAGTAAATGTATATTTCAGTTTCCAGTCAAAATACCTCTGAGGTCACCACCACAAGCCATCCATAAATTCCATTCAGCAACCAAGGGGACATCACATAACCTTGCCTCCCACTCTACTCATTGTTGAACCACTTGCTACACATTCCATGTATTCCTTGAACAACCTGTACAAGGAATAAATGACCAGGATGGCCTTCGGTCACTCACAGGTCCTGGTCACCTCACAATTGGATTACTGTAATGTACTCTACATGGGCTACTCTTGAAAGCCATCAGGAAGCTACAATTGGTCCAGAATGCGGTGGCGCAGGCAGTGTTGGGAGTGTCATGTTATGCTCATGAGACTCCACTGCTCCGTGAGCTGCACTGGCTACCAATCAGCTCCCAGGTGCAATTCAAGGTGCTGGTTGTCACCTTCAAAGCCCTTCATGGCGTGGGGCCTGGGAATCTGAGGGGCCGCCTCTCTCCACTTCTTTCTGTCCCCCCAGTACAATCAGGCAGAGTGGGTGCACTTTGGGTCCTGACAATAAAACAGCGTCATCTTGTGGGACCCAGGAAGCATGCCTTCTCTGTAGCAATGCCTACTCTCTAGAACAAAGTCCTCCTATTGATCTGCATAGCTTGTATCCTGGTGATGTTTAGGAAACTGTTAAAAACCTGGCCTTCTCCCAGGCCTTCAAATAGGATAATTTGGGGGTGGAGGGCTTTAGTTATGTCTGCTACCTCTGACGAATGGCTTACAATATTGTTTCTCTGTTGGGCAGAATTCTTTTTACTTGTTTTCGTTGTTGTTGTTCAGTCGTTAATTCATGTCCGACTCTTCATAAGCGTATAGATTCATTAAAAAGTCAGACAGCCTCTAAATTTGTATAAATAAACAAACAAATGTTTATGGGAACACCTGTACCTGACAACTGGAAGAAGACCATTATTTTTTCTATATACATGGAAAAAGATAGCAAGAATGAATGTAAAAACTACAGGGGTATTAGGTTGTTAAGTGTGGCTAGGGAGAATCACGACATATCTGTTCTGAGGTGAATACCAGATCCAGCATGTGGCCAACCACATGCGTCAGACCACTGATGACCTGGGACAATCCCATGGTGGTTATGGTGGCCGTGAACTCCTGAGCCACCTCTGAACTCAAAGAGGAGAGGTTCAAATCACCCAGTACTAACAGTCTGGGTGAATCCACAACCAGGAGGACTTTTTGTTCTATTATCCAGGAGATTGTTCATTGTAAGAACTTTGTAACTATCATCTAGACATTTTTTTTTCTGTCACCCTCCCAATCCCCTTTCCTTTTGTGCCATGCCATTTAGACTATAAACCAATGAGCAAAGACTATTTTGCGCCCCGATCCGTGTAAGTTGCTCCAAGTCAAGGACAGAAGAACCAAATAAAGAATGCTAGAGAAAGCATAAGAGAGCTGGGCTTTGTAAATCTTCATCTAATCCAACTGATAACATCATACATTCTTAAGTGAGAGTTGAGGGGCCAGTTGACTTCATCCATAACTCTTCAAAAGATTCTTGAGCAAGTATTTCTTGCTTGGCAAATTTAAACGCGCATCTATGGGCTACTGCATTCTAGGTTGCACAAGCTGGAAGACTACCCACCACTAGTCATCTCCCCACCAGTGACTTACCGCACCTTCCCAGCATGACCCAGCCGTCACTGAAGTGATATAAGGGCTGTTCTAATTACTGTTACTGTCATACAATGACGGTTGGGTGACTCCATAAGTTGCTAGTGGAGAAATGACTTTAATTGGGATGTCCTCTGGAACTGTTATAGTTTAACTTCTATAACTCTGAGTCCATTTTCTGTGGCTGTTTATTTTCATAATAAACATAATAAACAAACAAACAAACGAATAACCACCATAGTCCATGCCCTGATTATGGGCTTTGTAAGAGCAAATCGTGGAACCACACTGTGGTCAGAGAGGTAGGCCAGAATCACGAGAGTTAGTTCTCACCAGGTCAGAGGAAAACAAATTGATTATCAGACCTAATCATTATCAAAACAAGAGACAGACAGAAATCAGACCACCTGCTTCAAAAAGAGGACTATCCACCCTGTTGTTCCCTTGTGGGCAGGAAGAGGTAAAAGAATTTGAACTTTGAACTCATTATATATAAGGGCTCGCATTTGACAGCCAACAGTTGCTAGAATTCTTTCATTATGACTTCTTAGTTTTTCTACAATAAAATTATTTACCAGAAGCTCCTGGATTCTTAGTGCATGTTAAATTGGTTCCAGTCTAGCCTTGCAGGGAGAAGCCTAATAAGAACCACCTTTGACTTGATCAAGAAATGCAGTGGTTTGATTCTTAAAACAAGCACAGGAAACATGAGAGTGCCACGGGAAAAAAATCAAAATGACAAAGCTACTCATTAAAAAACAAAACTTTTGCATACATTAATTTGCTTGTGTGCCTGTTTTGCATAAGATTTGCTTTCCATTGCCTTTTCACCTCCTTTCTGCTGTTGTTTAATTGCGAGCAAAACAACCAGGTCTCTGATGTTACCTTCTGTCTTTAAATTGGAAGACTCGTGTGGCAATTAGACAAGTGTTTATATTACACCTTTTTCTAGCTGACAGCAACAGAGCAGGAAGGCCACCCACGCACTTGCTGGGCATTTCAGCATCACATGCAATAAGATGACAGGATGGGATGATGGAGAGATGAGAGGAAAACAGGGCACAATGCTAGAAGTGGACAAGAACTGGAATATATCTTCTACGCTGGTCCAAGGCAAGTCCACGTTGGACAGAATACTCTTGACTCAGAGGCAAATGCGATGCTTTCCTCCAAAATGAATCCATATTACAAAACAACATGGTGCATATTTTCAAAAAGCCTTGTCACGTTCTACACAGCACCTTTGGGTAAGCAGCAGACAGTATACAATGTAAATGTCCACAGGGCAGGCCATTCATTAAATGGAACTCTGTGGCATCCAGCCAACGTTATAAATAGCTGGGTTTGTTCTGAAATTGACCTGCATCTAAAGCAGCCACTTCAACTTTCTGTCCTACAGTGCCAATTCACAGTGGCGAGGGGGAAAGAAATCTCTCAAGGCTTATTAGAGAAAAACAGGGAAGACGTAACGGTTGCCCTACGTACTATAAAAGAGCAGAGGCCCTGTCAGATTCTGGTCTCTGTAGGGCCATTATCTAAACAAATTATCTCCAAAATCAACACTGTCCCGTTTATGTTTGGAGGTGCTTTCTTTTTCCCTTTTTAATTTGTGCCTTTAATTAGTCTTGACTCCTGGCGACTGCCTAGACAAGTCCACGCAGTTTTCTTGGCAACGTTTTTTGGAAGTTGTTTGCCACTGCCTTCTTCCTAGGGCTGAGAGAGAGGGACTTCTTCTGTGAGGACCTGAGACCTATTTCTGAGTTCCTTCAGTACAGAAGATCACTTGCCCCTCTTGCTACTTACTACTCTTTTCCACCCTTTTGTTTGATTATATTCCTTAAAGAGAGGTGCTACCTCTATCAGCTCCTGTTGTACCACCTTTTTTTTTTTTTTGATCTGATAAATCTTCATCTTCCCTCATGACCTGAAGTGTGGCCACTTGTAGCTCCAATACTTTATTTGTTTCTTCAAGCACTGCTACAAGCTTGCACTTCTTGCAAACATATGACAGCTTGTTCTCAGACAAAAATACAAACTTGACACAAACGGTGCAGGTCACAGAGTTTTATCCATTCACCTTCCATTTCTTCTTCCTTTCTCAGGTTACCTAGGTACACACTGTTCACTTAGAGGAAATTTTTGTTAAGGTTTGTTCTTTAAACTCCCTGCAAGGGCTTGTTTACTTTCTCTGTACACTTGCTCAGTGAATTCAATCCCTGGAACTTGGCTGTCTTATATTTCTTCCACAGTCTCTGCTTACTCAGCAGAAAGCAGTTACTTACAATATACAGGCTACCATAATGAGCAGACAGCAGGTTTCCGGACAAAGCCCTTACAATCAGCAGCTATTCAGCACATGGCCTTTCGCTCCCACAGCTGTGCAAATAATCCTTTTGGCCATACAGCTTCTCTGGTCACTTTCCTGTGCTCCTCCTTTTGAACTCCACAGGCAAACTCTTTTTTGCTCTCCCTTTTCACTCACTCATTCACTCACTCGCTATTTCTTACTGGGACAGTGGAGAATTCCAGAATAGGCTCAGGCAACTTCATGACTGAGGCCTTTCCCATCAGAAAAGGGAAGCCTCCTTCTATGTGAAACACGTATGAAGGACACAGAATTACAGAAGTGATTCACAAATAACTACAAGGACCCCAGCGATCTTTTAACTTTGCAGTGTGGCTATAGCAAAGATCAGGAAGAATCAATAACAATGACACTTAAGGTTCAAATCAGTGTTTCTCAAGCTCAGCAACTTTAAGCTGTGGGGACTTCAACTCCCAGAATTCTGGGAGTTGAAGTCCCCACAGCTTAAAGTTGCTGAGCTTGAGAAAAACACTGGTTCAAATAGAGATTAACTCCATATCAATCTACTGTTCCACTAATACAAAATATTTTAGTCTCTGTACTGCCCAGCATCACCAGAAGTAATAGCAAGGATAGAAAGTGTACTTTAGTAAGGATGAAATCCAAAGTACAATTCTGTGCTCCCTCTTAAAACAATGTTGCACAATCCCTTCAACATGTACAGCAAAAGATCCATATTTCCCATATTTCTTTCCAGCTACACTAACATGGAAGGCTAATACTCCTTTCATTAATCGTAATTATCATCATTATGGGCAACTTGAAAGAAATTCATCCATGGTAGTTACTTACAACTGCACATATGGGGTTGATGGTTATGGCAAGCTACCAAATTCACCGCAAAGCTAGCCAAGTTTGTGTTATTAATTCACACTGCTCTTCTATTATACATGCCTTTCCGAATTAGGCAGGCTTCAAAAAGCTCATTAGATCAGGATGATTATGGCATCTGGAAGCTGAAATGTTGCACAAGCTTGCCTGGCCTTGCCAGATGCCAGGGAAGGTGGGGGACCGAAGAGAAAGGAGGTTATATGCCACAGGAAAGTCATCCATATGATGCCTCCAACACTAAGAGACTAAGCTACAGGGTTTGCCATATACAAAACCTAGGTGCTAAAGATTTTCCACAGAGGGGATGCAAAACTTACAAGACTTTGTTTCCCCCTCCCAGCACAAAAACCTGCTTATGAGATATTGCTGGGTTAGAGAACTCACCCATCCAGTGATGGCTATACTATATAGGTCAGTAGCAAGAACTTGAATAGATGCAGCAATATTATTTCAGGGACCGCCTCTCCCCAATCACATCTACCCCTCCGGCAGACTGGACACGTTGTGGGCCTCATTCACTAAGGAATGTCCTCTGGTGGGACCCAAGAAGAGAGCCTTTTCTGTTGTGGCACCCGCCCTTTGAAACATCATCCCCCCCCGAGGTCAGACTGGCCCCGATCTTGCTGGCCTTCCGGAAGGGCCTGAAGATGGCTTTGCCATCTGGCCTGGGGATCCAGGAACGGGGGTACGGAGCCTGAAAAGTGGCTGCATTGCTAGGGAAATTGTGCGTGCTCTTCTGCATATTATGTTTTTTAATAATTTTAACCTTTTGTATTGTTTTTAATTTTTAATGGTCTTTTATTGTTATGATCTTGGTTATTTTTGTATTGCTTTTTGTGATTTTAACTTTGTAAGCTGCCCAGAGTCACGTATGTGCGATGGGCAGCTATATAAATAAAACAAACGAAGAAATAAAGGGCAACCAGAACATGCAGTGAGTGTGAAAGAAACAAGTTTAAAAAGGAAGGGGGAAGTACACAAAAACCATTCTGCTCATCTAGATTTTACCAGCAACTAAGAAATTGTGCAGCTTGATAAGACAGGCATGAAAGATAGATTCCAGGACTACCTCTATGGTAGCTTTTGACAGCATTCTGGGAATGATTTTGTCAAGTCTCTTCACTCAGGTATTTCTCTAACTGCATGGCCAAGGACTTTTGGTGGTGGGGGGGGGGGGGTTTACAGTCAGGTATTTTATGTGCTCAGCGCAGTTTCTTTGGCTGAGCACAGCTCAGCTTCTTACAATCACAAGTCTTGAATCAAGCGTCTTGACCTCAACAACCTTCAAAGGAAGACTTGATTCACTGGCTCTTCACTAGGAAAATGTACTTTCTCAGAAAATGAGTGTGTGCGTGCGTGCGTGTGTGCACACGCACGTGCACACATGTGTGGGTAGGGGGTACATTAAAAATGCAATATGCATGCTTGAACTAGGCAGACATTACCAGCCTAACAGAAAACAATTAGGTAACAGGAATTTTGGACAGACCAAACATTTTCCCCGGCACCTGAATGGATAGTTTTCAAGCAATGTTTATAAAGCATGGAAGCTTTTTAATATTTTAACCTAAAAGTCCTCCCTTTAGAGAGGGAGATGGGCATCTGTCTTCTTAGGAACAAATCAGAGGACTCAACATATCCCAGCAGGAGAGAAATCTTTGCTTCAAAAGGCATTTGGGAAATGGTGCTTTGATTAATAAACACTCCCCTCCAGCAAAGAACAACTTTCCTGCGATCAGCATTCCTCGGTACAGTGTCAGATTGGTTTCGTCTGCACAAGTCTTTTTGAAAAAAGAACCTGAACCAGAGGGAGGGATGCAAAGAGGAAAGACTGTGGGTGGGAGTGGGAAGAATAGGGCAAGATTTCTGCAACATATTTATAAACCCAACGGTTTATTTGCTAAGTTGCCTTGACCTTCCCTTCTGCCCCTCTTCCTCGCCTCTCACGCCTAAGCAACAGAAATTAAATTGATTCCGTCTATCAAATCTCTGCATCTAAGTGATTAAAATTCAGCAACTAGGGTAAGGGTGGGGGGGATGCTTGATTTGTGCTGCACTGGAGAAATACAAGCCCTTGTCACTGGATGTGAACCTACCAGGGATGAGGAGGAGCATAAAACACACTTCACCACTGGGATTTTTATCATAAGCATCAGCTTTTCACCAAGATGGGAGTGTGGGAGGGTTGCTTGCTCAAGAAGAATTAACATTTAGCATACCTATCTCTCATTTGGAGTTCTCCAAGATTCATTGGCCACGCTGGCTGGGGAATCATGGCAATAGGAGTACAATCTAGAAGATACCTGGTGGGGAAGGTGATTTTTCATGGTTCTTCATGTAAGTGAAAGAAAAAAGCTTTGGCCACAGAACTGCCATCTTTAATGTATTCTTGGGAGAGTCAATTAATAATACTTGGGCTATTCTTTCCACTTTTCATATCTTACATTTTGACAACGGTGGTCTCTAGACTTTACATTTTGCAATCCACCTAGAGATTTTGGAATTGGGTGCCATTTATATGATGAAAACCCAAGGCAGTCATTCGGCATTCTCTCACATTTACATCACGGGCAATGGAAGTACTGAACTGGTATATGGGTTGGGAAATGGATCGGAAGAGGAACCCAATCTCAACATAGCAGAAGCCCCTACGGGGTCTGGGAAGTAGGAGAAGGTTTACAGTTCAGCTTTTCAATAGCTTAAATTTAGTTTTACATAATGCTTTTAGATGCTGTTTTGGTTTATTATGAACCTTTAATGTTCTGGTAGTTATTTTATTTTTTGGCATGCTGTAAGCCTCTCTGCAAAAGCTTTCTTCGAGAACAAGATATGTTATGCTAAATAAACATACCCATACACAAACCACTCCTAACAAGGCTCCTAAAAGTATACACACACTTATGCATACACTCACATACCACTAAAGTATGCACAGATGCACAAACCTGCGCATACAAACACACAGTCTGAAAATAGTTCTAATTCTTCCGAAGGCTTTTCCTACATATCTGCCACAGCAAGTGTTTGACCTAACCTGACTCCACCCGACTACTTCAAAAGAAGCTCAGCTAACAGGCCATGATTTGAAGAAGGGGGTAAAGTTGGGCGAAGTAGACAGAATTAAGAGCGGCTTTCCTTCAACAAGCACTCAGAAAACTGCTATCATGTACAGTAAATATAAAATATGTCTCTGTTCCATGGTAACTCCCATTTCTACCTACCAGCCAAATATATCAGGAAAGGGCCAATTTTTTTTTTTTACTATATTTGTTCTAATAAAAAGAGATCAACCCATTGGTAAGTGCTCATTGCCTTAAAGTCTACTTTCCCTCCTGATATTTCTACACTTACACCTGAAGGACATGATTCACAACTTTACTGAAAATAAGCAGAGCTGAGTCTGGGAGGCCACACAGGAAGGCCAACTTGGCTTCTATTGACCTTTTTAAAAAATCTAGCACAGCATTCAAATCTATATCCGGTTTTGTTAACATAAAGGCTGTTTATTTTCTTTCTACATCTTCATACCCATGTGCTTCTCCCAAGAATGGGGGGGAGGCCTGAGCAGCAATTGCATTTTGTTCTATTTAAAAAAAAATATTAGACCCAACCAAAGTTCATTGGTTTTTCATCTCAGTAACCATCCAGCATAGGTCAGAAGCCTGTTTAAAAGTCTGCTGCCTGCTCCCACAGTTGTATTTGCACATAATGCTTAGCCTTCCAGTGATTTAGGGGTCTTTTTGTTTTGTTCTGTTTTTGTTTAGTGTGAATGAATGAACCAATCAATCTATCAATCAATCAATCATACATTACACCTGTCTTGGAGCAGATCTGGCATTAACGTTGTCCTGATCAGATTATTCCATGGAATGCCACCAGCCTCCCATTCAGTTGATCCATCACAGGCACCTAATGGATCTGTGTGGTTTGGGAATTCCCCCAGGCAGTTCTACTGAAACCTTGATCAGCCTCTGGAATACAGAAGCAGCTAGAGTTCTTGATAGGATTCTACCCAAGCATCCTTTCCCTGTCCATTAATCCAGGGGAACGCCTTCATTTACTGAAGAGCTCTGGAAGAGGAGCTGCCACCAAGGAGATACTTTGAGCAATGCTGGTGAAAGGCAAGGAGAGAAATACAATTGAACACAAGTAGAAGTTCAAGTCTGAGCTTATACCATGATGAGAGAAGCAGTTAAACTGCTGTATTTCACCACCCTTATCAAATCTGTGCACTGGTGTCCAATAACACTTTTTAGGGTAACTTGGACCCTTTTAGGGTAGGAGGGTCAGAAAAGGATTTAATTGGCTGCTGTGAGTAACCTATTAGGCATCTAGAGGATAAAATTATTCTTATTCAGAGTCGCTTTGTGAGATGGGTGGCTATATAAATGTGATGTATAAATAAATAAATATTTGGATACCAAGTAGACAAGTCCTACAGAGGTGTTACAGGTTGCATCTTATGAAGTTATTTGAGAGAAGTTTGAGTCTCTTAAGAAGTTAAGCGAATCACGTGGTCGTTAAGCAAAGAAGTTCATTGGGGAAGCTGGATTCGCTTAATGACCACATGATTTGCTTAACGACCACGTGATTCGCTTAACAGCCATTGTAAAAAAGGCCATAAAATCAGGTCCAGTCACATGGTGACTTGTTTAATGACCGCTCTGCTTAACAATCAATTTTCCAGTCCCTATTGTGGTCATTAAACAAGGACTACCTGTATTTGTCACTGATTATCTGGGAATGTTCCTTGCTGCTATTTTGTGTTATGTTATTTTATTATTCAGTATATTATTTGATTTTATTAATCTTGTTATTGTATATTACTTGCAACTGGAACAGTGTATACATCTCAGTAAATAAGTAAATAAAATAACTAAATGGAAGCTTCTGTCTTAAAATTCAGTGTCTTTGTTTTTGCCTTCCCCAAAGCCTTTTTTATTTGTTCGTTGGTCACCTTGCGTGATGAAGAATTTTGGTGAACGCAAAATGTTATGCACACTATTTCGGAGCCCTGGGTTGTCCTACGAAAGGTATATTTCTTACTATGGATTTTGACATTTTTCTTCTTTTCCTTTTCCCAAATGTAAAAGTTATAAATGAGAAAACCAAGAAAAGGCCATAAATAAATCAGTTTAGTACACATAGAAAGTTTTCTTCTGATTTAGTTATTTAAATAGGCTGGGGAGGAAGGGAATATGAACCTTGGTTTACCAACTGATTCTCTGTTATATGAACCGTTATAGAGACTTTTTAGCAACGGGTCTAAGGCCGTAATTTAGAGTCTCTTGGTTTTTTTTAACAGTTTTGCAGTGCTGAAGTTTCGCCTTGCTCTGATCTATCCATTTCCATTCGGCTCTCTTCTCACAATCAAGTTTATTATTGATTAATCAACGTAACATTATTTGCTCCAAGGCAAGTACAAGAGGCAAAAAGAAAAAAGCCCATCCTACTGTTCAAAGTTCATAGCAAATAATCATAAATTACACAAAAATTCTTTTCCCAGGGGAGCAAGAATATTCTGCCATTTCACCAAAAGGCATTCGGGGGAAAAAACCGCCCTCTTTAATCTGCCGGTACAAATTCATTTAAGTCAACAGCTCTGAAGTTTAAGTTACTCAACAACTCAAATTAATATCAGCTAGATTAGCCCATGTTTGGACAGCACAGTGAAGCTGCAAAGTGCTATATAAGTAGTGTGGTTATTCCCAGCAGCACGTCGAGGCGGTCTTCGCGGGAAATATATCTAAACGGCCTGTTCAGAGGTTCAAGTGCCCTTTAATGGCTTCCAAATTAACCACAGATGGTGAGGGAACTGCAGAGGAAAATATCAATGGAGGCGAATATGTGTAGCTCAGGATTGAACTGTGGAGTCCTTGGGGTTCTCTGAGCTGGGTTCTTTTCTTGCAGACGTTTCATGAAACGTTTGCAAGAAAAGAACCCAGCTCAGAGAACCGCAAGGACTCTAGAGGAAAATATGAAAGAGCAAAGCAAGGGAGCAGGAGGAATAGATGAATGGATGGATACGATAGACAGACAGACAGACAGACAGCAGATAGATCATAGACAGATAGATACGATAGACAGACAAATACTGTAGATAGATAATAGATAGATAGATGATAGATAGATGATAGATATGGTGGAGAGAGAGAGAGAGAGAGACTGTAGATAGATTATCTATCATCTGATACAGTAGGTAGGTAGACAGAAAGACAGACAGAGTGGATGGATGGATGGATGGATGGATGGATGGATGGATGGATGGATGGATGATATAGATACGGTAGGCAGATAGACAGATAACAATTGATAGATACAAACAGGGAGAACCAAAGAGAAAGACAATTTTCCCTCAACAGACCAAAATAGTAATTTTAGCCCAGTTTTTTTAAGTGATTGGGGTATGCAACAGGAGGAGATAACCTCTCTTTCAAATAGCTATAGGCATAAAACCAAAATAAGAGATAATAACCCAACTCATTTAGTCAACTGTAATCAGGGCTTCAGGTCATACAGCACTACAAGCCCCATCACCTCCAGCCACCACAGCCCATCAATTCCTTGCTTGGGCTCCTCTGAAACGTCAACATTAAAACAAGAAGTCAAATGCTAAATTTAGGATGTATCCAAGGAAAAAACCTCCATGGGTCTTGGTGGCTGGGGTTGATAGGGCTTGTAGTCCACCCTGCTTGCTGTTGGGCCAACTGTTAATTTTATTATAGATGAGTTCCCACCTTTCTTCAAAGAAGCTTGAGGCAGGCATGGACTGTCCTCCTTTGCCTCAACTTTCACAACAGCCCTGTGAGGTAGGAAAACTGAGAGACTGGTCACTCGCTGAGCTTCATAGCTAAGGGGCCACCTGTACCTTAACCAACAAAGCCCCAGCCACACTTCAGCTACAAGAGCCCGCACTGATTTACTCATCTGGTAGGCTCTTTTCCTTATCCAACTTCAGAACTGACTATGCAGAAAGTATCACTCTGAAAGAGCCAGAAGCTGCCTCTAGGAATGGATCAGCTTTACACATGCACGACAGCAGTTAATCTGGAGAAGCCCACGTGCAAAACATCTGCACACCTACCTGAGCGTGGGCTCACCCTTTCCCCCTCTAGCATCAGCCCTCCGCACTCTGTGGACAGCTGTTACAGAAAGGCCTTCAAACTATGAAAGCTGAGGGAAGACGAAGCAACTGACCTCCAACTGATAAAATTCTGTGCATGCACAGAGGTCACTGAAAACATTCTCTAGGCCAGCATTGGGCGGCCAATAAATTTAAATAAATAAATGAATAAATAAATGATAAAGCCCTTACAGTAAGTATACCTTTTCCCCAAACTGACATGGCTGCTTTAAGAGGTTGCAAACAGGGGCTACGCTTGGTCTTCTAGACCCTCCAAAGCTCTTTGCGGGGACTGAATTTGGAGAGCCCTACTAACTAGGGTGGCCACTGATTTTCACTGAAAGTGTGAAAAGTTGGAAGAAGACAAGACTGTTTTATTTCCTGGAGCCCCGTGCCACTCACAGTCCTATCCCAAAGTCTTCACAAGGGGGGTAAACATGGCCTGTTCTTAAAACTTTTTCTAAGCAACCAGAAGACAAGATTTCAGAGAAAGTGTTACTGGCAAGAGAGGCTATTACTTTAACTGCACGTATGTAAGATTTCGGGGAAAAACTGAAAGATTAATTTTACTCCTTCGTAATTACAAGGGCAGAGGGACTCAAGCACAAGAGGAAATTTAGGACCTTAAAAGAATGAAAGGCACGGTATCGCCAATCCCTGCTGCCAATATATTTAAGATTAAGGCAGACGGCCGAGTTTCATTATACTTAAGCAAAAACACAGCCGCCACCAAGTAATCGCAGAGCTGCAGGAAAAGGAGAAAGAGATGAATGAAAAGTGCACTTAAAAGGATCGATGTGGGCCTCACACTTCTCTGAAAAGACCACCGGCACCCTGGGGAACGCACAACCTTCAGCACAAATGTCACAAGGTCAGAGCTGCGGTGGGAACGCGCTTCCGCAGAAGAGAGGCGCTTGGCCTGACAACGTCTCGGGCATGACCGGTAAACAGGAACTCAGTGCATCAAAAGGCAAGGGCACATTCCTCGGGGTCAGAAACCAAATCCCCTCCCAGCCCACAAACTCAAAACAGAAAACAGGACTGCCCCGTTGCTTCCATTCACTTTGCAGCCACAGTCAAGGGGCGTAAATGCCTTGCTGTTTTTTTTCCCCCCCTTTCGACACAAAACTCGCTGGAAGCTGGGGCAGCAGGAGGGGGCGGGGAGACCCACTGGAATAAAAAGAATACAAATTTTATGAACTGCTGGCAGACAAATGTGCCCACAGCGTGGCCCTATCATTAGCTCAGTGGCATTATACAGAAGGCGGTTCTTAAAACACCCAGATAAATGAACAGGCAAATCGACTGCCAAAGGCGTCCAGGAGTAATCAATAATAAGATGTAAAAGAAGGAAAAGCACAAAAGATTTCCTAAGATTTAGCCATCTTCCCTCCTCTGATTAAAACCTGGAAATTTCAAGTCACAGGGTGCAATTTCCTGTGTGTGTGTGTGTGTGTGTGTGTGTGTGAGAGAGAGAGAGAGAGAGAGAGAGAGAGAGAGAGAGAGAGAAGTACTTGGATCTGAAAGCCAAAGTAATACAAAAATTAGTTTTCTAAATTCACCAGTCCATCCAGACAGATACCATCCCATTCAAACTAATACTTGGTACTAATAAAAACCAGTTGCCCTGTACCATATGCACTAACACATAAAACAACACAAATCGTTCTTTTACTTGCAAAGTGTATGCACAAACCAGAATGAATTTATATGCCGGAATCTGCACTTTTTCATCTTTGCAATGCCATTCACAACTCAAAAAAAAAAAAAAAGTATAAAACTTTTCATATTAAGAACTGCACAAACATTACACATTAAGGGAAAGTACAAACAAAATCACACTGTATTAGGAAAAAGCTCCTGAAAAGGCATTTATTAGGAACCTAATCTGTATTTGTTGGAAACAATGTAATAATAATTTATTAAATTTATATGCCACCAACTCCCAGCAGCTCTGGACAGTTGTACAAACACGCGCACAATTTTCACACAGACTTTCTGAAAGAAAAACTATGAATTCAGAAAATAGAACTTAATACTGAAAAGCAAAACCTAAAATTTGACACATCTGCTCTCGGAAGGTAGATTTAAATAAAGGGCTTTTGTAGTGAATTAATTATGTGTGTGACAAGGGACAGAGTGATCCACTTGAATGTTCTTAACACACCAGAATCAACCTGCTTTAGGTGATTATAGTTTATTCTGCCTGTCCAACTCCTCACCAATTATGCAGCAGGCCAGCAAGAGAGACAGAACAGGTCCTTGGTCTATCGCATTACCTAAATTAAAGAGGAGAATGCCAAGGGAATTTGCCTATTATCTTCTTTGCTAGCTTTCAAGTGCATTTGTAAGAGAGTTTAGCAGCCATGCCGAGTATGGCTATGAATTTAAGGGGCTGCCAATCCCAGCACCTCTGGAAGGCATCAGACTGGGGATTCCCGCTTCTATTTTCAGAACATTCTTTGAATTAGAGAGGGAGCAGAGGATCTGATCTGGGTTTGAACACCAGAGGCAAGTCTTGGGAAAGGAACTGTACCTCTGATGTCACTAATTTCACTGAAGACGTTACCTAGCCAGGTAACAAAACGCTTGCAAAAAAACAACCAAGCTCAGAGAACCCCAAGGACTCCACAGTCACTAATTTCATTTTCCCAGAGGTGAGGTGCATTTTTTTGCAGTCCAGTTTATGAAATGGAATGACCCAATTCATCTCAGATCAGGTCAGAAAAAAATCAGACGCAGATAGGAACCTTATGAGACAAGGGGAAGAATTCATTTAGGAAAGGGAAGAACAGGAAGCGTCCATGGCTTATTATCCTATTATCCTTGACTCACCACTTTAATGCACAAAAGGAGCTCTGAATGTCTCATGTTAAAAAAAAAAAAAAACCTTGGAAGGAACTTCCTACAGATTGCTACACAAAACTCCTGGGCAAAGTCATCATTCATTCATTCATTCATTCATTCATTCATTCATTCATTCATTCATTCATTCCATTTTTCAGCCGCCCATCTCTCCCCAATGGGGGAACTCTGGGCGACTCACAACAAACATCCCAGCCAATGGGATGTAATGCCAATGACTCGCCAGAAATTTGCATCCAAGAGACAAACTCTAATTCTCACGCAAGCTCAGGGTGGTGCCTGGAGTCCAACATCCCATAGTGTAAATGGGGAAACACAAAAGAAGTTGGTCACCTGTCAAAGGCCTCTGGGTGGAGCAACGCAGCATCCTTCCAGGTAAACTTTACCTGGTAAACAATGCGTCTATGAATATACCCACAAATCCATTGGCACTTCTGCTAGTTCAAGTCTGCATTATCATCTGCCATCTCCTGGGAGTGTCAGGCCACAGAAACAACCAGCTGGTGCACTGTAGCGATTGCCCCTTCAGGAGAAGGAGATAATACAAGCTGAAAGCTGCAATGTGAACTTCACGCATACTTGTCTTTTTGGTTTATTCATTAGAAATAATTACTGGCAAAACAGTCTTTCAGCACAGCACCCACCACAGACTACTTTCAAAAATGGTGCCACTGTGTGCATTCCCAACTAAGCCAATACCACATGGAAAAGGAAAGCTCCCATTAATGCACCATGGGAAGGAAGCCTTATGCTGGTGTAGTGATGATCCAGAAGTGACTGGGTCAAATTTCATCCAACGTAAGCCTGGCTAGGTAGCATCACTGACTTTCTTTACAAGATTTTTGTACAGGTTCCTGACATAAGAGCTGCATTTACACTGCATGAAAAATCCTGTAACTGTGGCTTGTTAAATAATACAGAAATAACCCATAGCCAGTCCTGCAGATCAGTGAATAATCTTAGCTTATGGGGACAATTCTCCCCCACTCGGCCATTGTCTTAGGTCCTCTGCCTACATTGTTTAGAGACTGGAGTAGGACAGAAAAACGAACCAGGAATAATCCGGGGAATCACAGATAAAGTATGCAACTCTCTATTTATGCACCACGCTGCAAAAAGTAAGCCAAGAACAAACTAAGATTTCAAAGCAGTTGACTGCCCTCCAACAAGCCATCATTAACTGATCTTGTTTGTACTTTGCTGTAAATTAAAAAAAAAAAAACTTTTCAGGCTCTACAGAGTGGCCAGAAAGGATGGCTCTCACTCTGACATGGCAGATCGGAGACTGGAAGAGTAAAAATAGCATACTGTTGCTGGGAGCATAGAATGGGTGGCAGCAGTTTTTTTTTAAAAAAGGCTTACAAGTAAATTTTGCTTTGTCTCATGCCTCCTAATTTCCAGCTGAAAAAAACTTCTAAAAATAACTTTCCGCTCAGCCCTAATATAAATGCTAAGTATTATAGGAAAACTGCTATACAAATATACAGGGACGTACAACGGACAAGCACGGTATATGGCAGCGTGGCCATGCAAAGCTATATAGCTACTCTGTTTTGCTCGCTTCTTTAAAATCATCCCCCAAGGCCTTTCTCCATCTGCACCCCTCCCAATCACTGATACAAGATTTTTTAGCTGGCCATCTGATTTACAGGCTAGATTGGCTAACCAGACTTAGCATTTCTATTAATTAGGTGGTCAGTTTTTGATTGATTATGTGCCATCAAGTTGTTTTTGACTCCTAGCGACCACATAGATAGATTTTTCTCCATGATTGTCTGTCCCTAACCTGGTCCTTCAGGTCTTCCAACATTGCACCCATTGCTACTGTAACCTTGCTGCTGGTCGTCCTCTTCTTCTCTTTCCTTCCACCTTTCCCAGCATCAGAGCCTTTTCCAGAGAGATGGGTCTTTGCATAATGCGTCCGAAGGAGGATAATTTGAGCCTGGCCATTTGTGCCTTGAGTGACAACTCTGGGTTGATTAGTTTTACATTAGTTTATTATATGAACCCAAAAAAGGAATTAACCCAGTAACCAAGTTAAGGATGTTATGTGAACCCAGCCATGGAGTTGGCTTTCTAAGCCAACATTCCTAGATTAATCCCGAACAGTTTTAATTCATTCACTTGATTTTGCATTTTGTAGGGTTGCTTCAATATTCTGCCAGCTGCCATAATTTTAAATGCTTTCAGGCTGTCATAAACTGCCTTGAAACCCAGTGGGATGACTTTCAGCATATAAATGTTTTAAATAAATACAGCTTCTGATTGCTTAGGAGGACTGAAGCTTGACCAAACTGCTGGAGGCTCTGGGGAATTTGTCAAAGGCCAGACATAAAATGTGAAGGGCAACAGGGCTGGCTGACGGCTGGTGCTTCTCCTCCTCTGATGTATTACAATGCAAAAATAGTGTCACCAGCTCTTTGGATCAATATCTATTTGTGGACCAAGAAATTACATGTATGGTGACCTCGCCATCAATGACACATTCTTCAACCGCATCTGAGTCACCTAAGGCCTATAAACAACTTTCCAAAAATAGCCTTTGTTTACTAGAGTCAAAATCAAGGCATTTGAATAAAAAGCCTGCATTCAAATAAAAAAAAGTTAAAAAGCACCAAATACCAAGAGCGAAGCACTGCTGAATTACTAAGAAAGCCTATTAGATGACATCAAATTCCTACCACACAGTCCATACAATATAAATCTAATGAAAACGCTTGTCCCTTAGTTGTTGAGCGATGTGTTCTTTATTACCATTACTAACATCACCAAAAGGCCTCTTGTCCAAAGGATGTTTCCCAGAGCGTCCTTCATGATTTACAGATATCAAAAATACAAACACATCTAAGCGTGGGTCACGTGGGTCATTTGCAGGAGGAGCTGGAAGTAATTGCTTAGAAAGTGGTGTTAAACAAAGAGTTGAAACCACATAATTGCTGAAGAGGGAACATTAAAAATGTCAGCATGGATGAAAGACATTCACTAGTATTTACTGTCAAGAAACAAGCTACTGGTCTACAGATGTCTTAAAGGATACTACTTGGCTAATAGGAATAATATCACTGTTTTTCATATAAATTAGACTTTGGAAGCCAACACAACAAACCAAAGAACACATATTTAGTGGAACAAGTTCAAACTATTCGTTCATAGTAATAGTCTCCAGTTGAGCGTAATCACCCAAGCTACAAGTGATAAGATTGCCAAAACTAAGCAAACATCTGTGAGATGAATTCATCTCTGAGGGGAAGCCAACAGCTTGTTAACATTAAGAAGGCATTACTTTCTTTGCATCTGAACTACAGGCCCCCTTGTTACAGCTTTTGGAAAAGCAATGGCACCAGATGTTGGCAGCTATCTTCAGATGGACCACAGGCACCTGCTGTGGAGGGTGGAGAACTTAAGTGTTCATTCCCTTGGTTGGGGGCCCATCTGGGAAAACATGGCCACAGCAAAAGCAAACATACTGAATACCGGCTAAGTATCTTCCACTGCTCAAAGGAAAGTACGCCACTCTTCCTTGGTTGGTAGGTAGGTAGGTATTTAGGAAGCAACAGATTCAGGCTGGAAAGACACACCCTCCTTGCCCTTCTGCTCTAAACTCCAATGGCCAAGAAAGCTTACCAACTTAAACTTTACAGAGAAGGAACCTCCAAATAGATTCAATTATACCTTAAGCTGAATCTGTAGTAACTTAGATGGTTACGCCTATCTTTTGGGCTTCTTTGATTCTGAAAGCAAAGTACCACTCAACTGGGATGGTAAGGACATGCAGAAACTCCTCTCTATATCTCGCCCTGATAATTTCATCAACTTCACTCAAAATGCCGTTGGCTGCCCAGGAATTCTTTGAATGTGCCATCTGGGAAGAAAAACTCATAATTTGCTCCACCAACACTACCACTGTGTTGTTGTTGTTGTTGTTGTTGTTGTTCCAATGCACCTGGTTTAAAGCACCAGCAACACTTGCCCACTCAATTTGTTTCAACAGAGGCTTCTGTAGGAATGATTCTGGTGGATCATGTCAGCAGTTACACCTAGGGGATCAACGGCAAAGGACACGCATCCCTTTCAAAGCAGGTTAACGCAAATAAAAGGATGTACACACACCTGATTATTGATTGATTATGTGCCAGCACGTCGTTTTTTGACTCCTAGCGACTAGACAGGTTTTTTCCATGACAATCTCTCCCTCACCTGGTCTTTCAGACCTTCCAACGGTGGACTGATATAATTTAACCCTTACACAGATTCTACTGTATGTGAGAAATTTAACCATTACCCTGGTAAGAGATACAGCCCCATTAGCTCTTGTTCATTCAAAGAACAGGGGATTTGACAGAAAAATCACAATCTTCACATTGCAAATAGAGCTTTGAAACCAGAGCCCTAGTAGCTGGAATAGGATTGGGTTGTTTGTTTTTGCGCATTAGTGTTCCCGTTTCACAGGTGGGACTTTCTTTCAAAGCCTCCAGGACTGCAAAATAAACTATCACAAAGCTTCTGCTTGTGAAACTGGCAATACGCTATCCAAGCAGGAGACTTTCAGGTTAAGCCAACAGGACACCCAGGCCAGTAATTTGAAGAAACTTAAACAATCCCTGTTGTTTATTTAGCACCTGTATGGATTAAAGTATTCTATTTTCACAGCGTGGTTGCCCAGTAGAATAAAATAAATGCTAGTTTTTTTAATAGTCCCAATACTGATTTTTTTTTTTCATTGATTCGTTTTTTAACACAAAGAATATAGAACAAAACAAGGCCAAGACAGGACGGAGCATCTGGAAGAACCAAATCACAACAGGAGCCACATCTCCCTTTGAGCTCCTTGATTCAGAGAAACTGAACGGATGCTAAACAAACCCCTTTGCCTGATCCAAGGACACAACAATCCAGATTCTTAGAAGAGTTTAGATCAGTTCGTGATATACATGCCTACCAGTAGTTGTCCCCAATCATCAAAGCCGAAAATGAAACACTGGCACCCAGGGGTAGCACATCTCTGAACGGCAGTTGCGGAAGGGCGAGAGGTTGGTGGGCTTCATGTCCTGCTTATGTGTTTCTTTGGAAGCATGTAGAGCTGGCCATTATGGGAGGAAGGATGCTGGAGTAGAAGAACAGGAGCCATATGAGCTCTTCTTATGTTAGGCTAATAATTCTGCAAGGTGCCTTTCCAAATGTAAGTCTATTGCCTGGGTTACAATCTGAAAAAAAGAACCACGTGGCTCACAGTCCATTTCAATATGTGCTATCCTAGCGCAAAGATTTCTGTTCTGCCTTTATCATGGGAGGGGAGGGAGCAGCAGAGGAAGAGAAAATGTTTAGCTATAAACAACATTCAAGAGAAGGAGATTCATATGGTATTAAGTATATGCAACTAAAGCATACAAGTAGTTCTCGACTTATGACCATTCATTCAGTGACCATGCAAAGTTACGGCAACGCTGAACAAAGAGACTTATGACTGGTCCCTGAAGTTACAGCCATTGCTGTGCCCCTGTGGTCATATGATCAAAATTTGGGCCCTTGGAAACCCACCCACACTTAAGACCACAGGGGTGCTTCAACTCCCACCACCCACCTATCTCCCTCCATCTATGCCCTTTTGGCCCCCTGCACTTTGCAGCCCATGGGGCCCTAGCTGACCTTCGCCGTCTTCTTGCTCCCGCTACTGACCAAGCCCTTCATGAGGCACCTGCTGCCCACATGAAGCTTTCTTCCCCAGGTCATACATGGCAATTTCCTTGCAAGACCTGGGGAAGATGGCCTCACATGGCCAGAAGCTGCCTCATGAAGGGCCAGGCTGGGCATGTCTCATCAGCAGCAGGAGCAGGAAGATGCAAAGGTCAGCTGGGGTGGCCGAGTGCAGGGTGGTAGGGGCCTCAGAGTGCAGGGTGGTGAGGGTGACTGCGGCTGGGAGTAGGCTGGTGCAGCTGGCAACCCCCAGGGCACTGCAGCTTCACACCACACAGCTGGGGCTTCCTGGGGTACTGCAGCTTCGCGCTGGGCTGCTGGGCCGTGCTGGGGTGGCTGAGGCTTCCAGGGGCGGCTGAGGCTTCATGCTGCACTGCAGCTCAGGGGCTTCTTGCAGCCCCAGAGCCACAGCATGCCAAGAAGCCCCTGAGCCACAGCACGGCAGGCAGTCCCAGAGTTGCACAGTTCTGGGGCTGCTTGCTGCCCTGCAGGGTGCAGGGTGGCCAAAAGGGCAGAGGTGGGGGGGGGGAGATAAGTGGGTGGGGGGAGTTGAAGAGGAGGCAGTCCCTTACCTTACCAAGGCTCAAGGCTGGGAGGGACCAAACCCAGAATGGCTTGGATTAGCGTGGGTCCTTGGCTAACAACCGGTGGAAATAAGTTAACAATGGCAATAGGGACTGTGGGGTTTGCCGTCACTAAGCGATGTGGTCATGCTTTATCGCTTAGTGACAGAAATTCCAGTCCCAATTACTGTTGTAAATCAAGGACTACCTATACCACTGAACCCCACTTTCTGCTCTCAGAAATACTTGTCATGTGAATTTGACTGCTGAACTAGATCCCCACCACCAAAAGAGATCTCAGGCCTTTTTCAGTCTGGCTCCATTATTAACTGCTATTTAGTTGAAATGCAACTTCAAGAAAGGTCACATTCCAGTGAGGCCACATGCATTCTGGACTTACTGCAGATTAACAACTAGTTAATCCACCTTCTGTTTAGATTACCTAAATTAGTTTTCTACATGAGCTACTTTGCCCTTGTCCCCATTTTCATAGATTGGTTGCTACTGGAAGGAAGGAAGGAAGGAAGGAAGGAAGGAAGGAAGGAAGGAAGGAAGGAAGGAAGGAAGGAAGGAAGGAAGGAAGGAAGGAAATTCAGCATTAAGAACAGCAAGAGCTGGCTGCTTCCGAGATCAACAGGAGCATCTCAGCTTGTGGACCCTGACAAGTATGATGCAAATGTCGGAAACAGCCCTGACAGGTGCACATTAATCTTGTCAAAGTCAAGACATCTGAATCTTGCATTATGAAAGATACTCTTCACAAAACTGCTTAGATTGGCAGGCAAAAAAACCCATAACTGAGAAAACTATATTAATAAAGGTCAAGCTATTGTTAATAAATGCACCAAAGGAGTGATTCGTGTGACCTTGCACACATAACTTCTCGCCTGATGTCCCACTTTGCTCTCACATTTCCTCTCCCCCCCCCACACCACCGTCTGTGCTAAATTGCACGCCATATAGAAGTAGGAACACACAAGGATGAACGTGCACACGTTCAGTCTAACAATTAACTAGCATTGCACCGGACCTTCCCCCTCCCTCTGATTCATCCCTTTTACCAATAAGACGGTTGTTGTTGTTAGGCCTGTGTATTGCTAGTTTTGTTTTTGTTTTTAAACACTGCGGCCTCCACTGAACATCTTCTCCATCCCTACAAATTGACCCCAACTTTACATTAATTTTGGCATCTATTTATTTGTTTGTTTCTCTGTTATTTATCTACCACCTCCATCCTCATGGACTCTAGATCAGTGCTTCTCAACCTTGGCAACTTTAGATGTGTGGACTTCAACTCCCAGAATTCCACATATCTTAACGTTGCCAAGGTTGAGAAACACTGCTCTAGATGGTTTACAGATTTTAAAATGGAGCCAGTTTGGTGTAGTGGTGAAGACATCAGGTTAGAAACTGGGAGACCGTGAGTTCTAGTCCTGCCTTAGGCTCAAAGCCAGCCGGGCAATCTTGGGCCAGTCCTTCTCTCTCAGCCCTAGGGAGGAGGCAAGGGCAAGCCATTTCTGAAAAACTTTGCCAAGAAAAGTGCAAGGACTTAACCAGGCAGTCACCAGGAGTCAAAACTGACTTGAAGGCACCAAGAAAAAAAAAAGTAACCAAAAGGTAATATGTAGTATCAAGTAACAAGACAATCTATGCATAGACACCGAGATCTTTTTCTACAAAAAGATCTATCAAATATCTAGACATCTGATACAGATGTGAGCGGCCTTGTTTGCCTTTCAGCAGCTACAGCTGCGCCTGACACTAGCACTGTGGCACAGGGAAATAAAAGGGCAATAGTCTGAACTGTAGGGCAAATGCTGGTCTTCTTGAATGCTGGGGTATTTTTTGCTGGGTGGATTGTAATGATCAGGGCCAGGAGGTTCAAGTCACCAAAATAATTCTAGGAAGCTTTTGTTCTTGACGGTCCTCAGAGTTAGCGCATGTCACTGTGATCTGCTGTATGAATAAATCTGTGCAGGAAGGAATAGACACTGAGATGCAACGATAAAACAGATTCTCAGTTGAGGAATGAGACTTCTGAAAGTCTCCCTAGGGCCCCAAATGAAGCAACACTCAACATCCTAGAGTAGTGTTTCTCAACCTTAGTAACTTTAAGCTGCGTGGACTTCAACTCCCAGAATTCCCCAGCCAGCATGGCTGGCTGGGGAATTCTGGGAGTTGAAGTCCACGCAGCTTAAAGTTGCTAAGGTTGAGAAACACTGTCCTAGAGGGACTGAGGGAAGATTGGAAGTTTGCAATGCCTCAAAGCCTCCCAGCTTCAGACAACAGTTTTACTGGTAGAATGTCTCTTTCTCTCAGTCTGTCTCTTTCTGTGTGTGCAAAACACTTGAACAGGTCACTGAAATGATTGATTTGCAGCATGTGGGGAAAAAGCGCCATTATACCTATTTTCCGTAATACCACATTTTTCTCCACATGCTCTTCTTGCAGCCAAAGAACATTCATCTCTCGCGGGTGTTTGAAACACTTCCTTGCTCTTTGGAGAACTCAGACCCCAAATGGCCTCCTTAAAAAAAAAGAAAAAAAAAAAACTAGCAAGAAACACTTTATTTGGGACACTGATTTTTTTTTATAAGCATGATCCTATGCAATACATTTATTTTTATTTATTTGCTTATATGTCACATTTATATAGCCGCCCATCTTACACAAAGCAACCCTGGGCAGCGTACAACAATTAAGAAAAGAACAAGTAGATAAAAAACAATCATTCTAAAAAGATAAAAAGTAATTATTAAGATGGAAATATTATCAAAAAGTTTAAAATATACATTATCGGACAATAGGCTGCCTACCATCTATTCTTGGGGAAAATAAAATAAAATAAAATAAAATAAAATAAAATAAAATAAAATAAAATAAAATAAAATAAAATAAAATAAAATAAAAGCGAGAGCTATACATCTGCCAAGATGTTCAAAGCAGGATGTTCCAAATTATTATCATTTTCTCCTTTTTTTAACTCCTGGGGATCTTGGTTCTATAATGTGGCTGAACTTCAATGCCTTTTATTCCTAATCAGTGTGAACAGTCCCGTTCCAGTGATTGGGGAAAGAGAAAAACACTGGGGGGAGGAAACTAAACTTCTGACTCTAGTGAAAATATGCAAATCTGGCATACGTCTTCCTGAAATTATAGAAAAGCTGCAGGCGTCTCAGCAGATCAAGGAGGTGGCTAGATTTCCTAGGACACAGATCAAGGTGCAGCTGAGGTTCCTTAGGTTTTGACTGGATTTCAGTCTGGTCTCCTACCAGTTACAGGTAGTCCTTGATTTATGGCCATTCGGTTAGCAAACTTCTGAAGTTATGACCGTACCGAAAAAAGTTATGATCAGCCTTCACATTTATGATAGTCGCAGCATTCCTGTGGTCACATGATCGTGATTTGGGTGCTTGGCAATTTGGAAGCCAGCAGGGAAAGTTACAAATCATGGTCATGTGATGTCTTGCTTAACGACTGTGGTGATTCACCTAATGACTACAGCAAAAAGGGTTATAAAATTGGGTGAGGTCATGTGATGCCTCACTTAATGACCACACCACTTAATGACAAATTTCCTAGTCCCTGTTGTAGTCGTAAGTCGAGGACTACCTGTATGAAGCAGCCTATTAAGATCACCAAGAACAGACTTGCCGATTTGTTCAGTCCAATGAAGGTTTGATGGTGGTGGAGACTATACAGGTGAAACTCGAAAAATTAGAATATCGTGCAAATGTTCATTTATGTCAGTATGGCAACTCAAAAGGTAAAACCAATATATGAGATAGACGCATTACATGCAAAGCGAGATATGTCAAGCCTTACTTTGGTATAATTGTGATGATTATGGCGTACAGCTTATGAAAACCCCAAATTCACAATCTCAGAAAATTAGAATAGTGTGAAAAGGTTCAATATTCTAGGCTCAAAGTGTCCCACTCTAATCAGCTAATGAATCCATAAGACCTGCAAAGGGTTCCTGAGCCTTTCAATGGTCTCTCAGGCTGGTTCAGTAGGAATTACAAGCATGGGAAAGACTGCTGACCTGACAGTTGTGCAGAAAACCATCACTGACACCCTCCATAAGGAGGGAAAGCCCCAAAAGGGAATTGCAAAAGAAGTTGGATGTTCCCAAAGGGCTGTATCAAAGCACATCAATAGAAGGTTATGTGGAAGGGAAAAGTGTGGTAGAAAAAGGTGCACAAGCAGCAGGGATGACCGCAGCCTGGAGAGGATTGTCAGGAAAAGGCCATTCAAAAGTGTTGGGGACTTTCACAAGGAGTGGACTGAGGCTGGAGTTAGTGCATCAAGAGCCACCACACACACACGGATCCTGGACATGGGCTTCAAATGTCGTATTCCTCTTGTCAAGCCGCTCCTGAACAACAAACAACGTCAGAAGCGTCTTACCTGGGCTGCAGAAAAAAAGAACTGGTCTGTTGCCCAGTGGTCTAAAGTCCTCTTTTCTGATGAGAGCAACTTTTGCATCTCATTTGGGAACCAAGGACCCAGAGTCTGGAGGAAGGATGGAGAGGCACACAATGCACGATGCTTGAAGTCCAGTGTGAAGTTTCCACAGTCTGTGTTGATTTGGGGAGCCATGTCATCTGCTGGTGTTGGTCCACTGTGCTTCATTAAGGCCAGGGTCAACGCAGCCGTCTACCAGGAGATTTTGGAGCACTTCATGCTTCCTTCCGCAGACGAGCTTTATGGGGATGCTGACTTCATTTTCCAGCAGGACTTGGCACCTGCCCACACTGCCAAAAGTACCAAACCTGGTTCAATGACCATGGGATTACTGTGCTTGATTGGCCAGCAAACTCGCCTGCCCTGAACCCCATAGAGAATTTATGGGGCATTGCCAAGAGAAAGATGAGGGACATGAGACCGAACAATGCAGCGGAGCTGAAGGCCGCTATTGAAGCATCCTGGTCTTCCATAACACCTCAGCAGTGCCACAGGCTGATAGCATCCATGCCACGCCGCATTGTGGCAGTCATTGCTGCAAAAGGGGCCCAAACCAAGTACTGAGTACATATGCATGCTTATACTTTGCAGAGGTCTGATACTGTTCTATTTCCAATCCTTGTGTTATTGATGTCATGTAATATTCTAATTTTCTGAGATTGTGAATTTGGGGTTTTCATAAGCTGTACGCCATAATCATCACAATTATACCAAAGTAAGGCTTGAAATATCTCGCTTTGCATGTAATGCGTCTATCTCATATATTGGTTTCACCTTTTGAGTTGCCATACTGACATAAATGAACATTTGCACGATATTCTAATTTTTCGAGTTTCACCTGTAATCTGATCTACCTTAGCTGGTGGCCCTGAGAGTCTTTTCCTGTACTGAGTGGGGACACATAGGCTGTTTAATTCACTGGTTCAAGACCTACTGCAATGTCTTCTTATGTCCCACAGGATTCTCTGTATTACTCCAGTCTAGTCTTCTTCACAAACAAAGAGTCCACCGCTAGAATAGGTGCTTCTCAGTGAGAGAAGGAAGGAGAAAAAAGCCTTCAATGATGGTGGCAGGGTGGCCTTGAAACCATCCCTCAGGAATTTGTTAATTTATGAATCATTCATTCATTCATTCCACTTGTGTACTGCCAAATCTCTCAAGGACTCCTAGCGGCTTACAATTATAAATCAACAATTAAAACATCTACAGTAAGTAATAAACAAAAAACCAATTAAAACACCCATGCCCAAATTAATATAATAAATATTATATATAAAAAACAACCAGATCGTAGGAATAACATTGGTGGAGCCGTCATTCATCAAAATAATAAATGAATGGCCACAGCAGGCTAACTGCCAAACACTACCTAGAAGAGCTCCATCTTAACAAACCTCTGGAATATTTTAACAAAAGACTTCAATGGGGAGACAATTCCAAACACGGGGGCTGCCACAATACGTCAGCATCTCCTGGCCTAGCTTTCCTTATTTCATGAAAGAGGGGCCATGTAGAGCTTCTCTTTTGAACGATGGCAAGCATCATTTTGCTTCCGAGCATCTAACTCTTCAAAGGCAACTGGACAATTTACATTCGCAGCCTCAGAAAGCAGGATATTCAAATGCAATGTGTGACAATGGTTCTCATGGGCACGGGAGAGATTACCAGCAGCCAGGGAAGGGGGGGGGGGCTTTCCACCAGTGTAATTTCTTTCTTTTGTGTTAATTTGGGGGGAGTACTCAAATTTGCACATTTAAACCATAAAATTCAGCCCTGACCCTCTCTTATCCTAAAACGCAGCAAAGAAAATGGTAAAGGGTTAATAAACAATCCAAATTTGGAGGGGGAAAAAACATTTGTGTAGAGCCTTACTGAAAAGAAAAGGCTTTGGAGTATGCTAAGGACCAAATACCAAAATATGGAGCAGAAATATGGAGATCCACCAGGCTGGACAAAAATGCCCGTTTCCTGCCAGAAGCCGCAGTTCTAACAGACTGGCATAGGCTGACAGCCAATATTTGGAGGTTAGTCCTCCATATCCCTCTGAAATGAACTAATGGAGAGAATCCTTTTATTTCTCATGGTAATAATCCTATTATAATGACATCTTCAAAGGCCCTTGAGGCCTCAGGGAAAAATAAATCTTTGCACTGTTTAATATTCCAACGGATCATTAACTGTTCACACCCAGATATCCAGAGCAAATCAGGCACGGACCTCCTGACAGGGCAGGAGGCGATTTCCAGAAAACGCCTGGAGAAAGCAACGTACAGGGTGATTTTTCTGAGAGACCCCGACAACGCTCAGGACCTTCTGAATGCACACTGGTTGGTTGAAAGGTGACATTTGTTCAAATAGGAGATGTATTTGAAATATAAACAAAAGCTTAATATAGCAGGCTTATTCTTTGAGGGTTATCTTTATTTTTTACAGTCTTTTCCTATGTGATTTATGTGCCATCAAGTTGTTGACTCTTAGTGACCACGTAGATTTTCTTCATGACAACCTGTCCCCAGCCTGGTCCTTCAAGTCTTCCAATGGGAGACTCATTCTCTTTTATTTCAGGAGCTTAAGGTCCCTTTTTTTAGTTTTTGTTTTATACGTGTTTTTCTCCTTTGGGTTTTTTTTTGGGGGGGGTGTCTTTTCTGTGTTTAACTTTTTATACTTTCATATCTATGCATATGCATAGATATGTGGGGATTATTATATTCATTCTTTCTTTGTGTGTGTGTGTGTGTGTGGGGAGTGCCAGATACCAAAGCTATTACCTTCAATTATCCATCTTGCACAGAAACAGACCAGCCAGGAATGTTATCAAAATACCGTGTAAGTCCAATTCACATCCAAGGCCAAGTAACAAACAGCAAGAAGCTCATTCCATTTGCTAGGGTTATTACAAATGGAATTATCTCTCCATCTATCAAGATGTCTTGTGGAACTCATAAAGGATGCCCTTGATCTCCTCTTGTTTTGAATTTGATATTGAAACCATTGCTTTCCTTTATCAGACAAATGGAGGACTTTTCAGGTATAACAGTGGCCGGAACGAAAAATAATAAAAAACTATTATTTTATGCCAACAATGCTATGATGTTCTGTTGATAAATAGGTATTTTCGATACCAAAATTAACTGAGGTTGTGCAATGGTTTTGTAACTTATCAGCGCAGAGGCAGAGCTGAAAGATTGGTGGCCTCAAGTCCCCTCACACAGAAGCCCTCTGCATCCACACACCTTGGCTCCACTCCCTGCTCATTCAAGTCACATGTCAGATCAATCCCACAGAATATATCAGTATCACAGAGTCAGATCGTGTCTGATCAATCTCACAGAGGATAAAAAGGATCAAACTTTTTTTTTTTTTTAAAGAAAAAATAAAAATTGCTTTTTAATTTTAAGTGATATCATTCAGAACATGCAGTGGTGGGGAATAAAAATTTAGAGCTGCTAAAACCGTAACATTTAAAAACTTCCAACAGGAAAAAAAATGTACAGGGAAACATAAAGTTCTAACAGGGTGGGCATCAATCTGTTCCTAGTTTAGAGGCAACTCTGATATGAAAAGTTTCCAAATTGTACAAAAACATAAAATGTACTAAGCATGTTCAGAGAACCTAAATACAGAGATAATAAACCAATGACTAGTAGGCATAGAAATTAAACTTAGCAAAGATTTAGCAAACGTTACCTATTCCTCTATAGAACAGACCATCCTTGGAACAGATCCTACCAGTATGCTAGTTTGTTATTTGGAAAATCCTTCCTCCTGCAAAGTCCAGCTTAAATTTGGGTCAGAGGAAATATGATAAATCCCACTGATTTCCAGCCTCTCATCTAACAACTTCTACTTGGTTTTAAAAAGGGAGGTTTTTCCAACTAGTAAAAAGGAAATAGTTTGGGGTGATCTGCTTGTTGGGTTTGTGCCAAAGTCCATGTGCTTGAGGCAGAAAAGGTGTTGATACATGAATTTATAATAATTGAGATTTAAATTGTTATTTGAATGTTTAAAAAATATTTATTAGGGTGTTTTCTTCATTTTTATTTCAGATATAAATAGGTGGCTAAAAAGCCTACTCAGTTTCTGAGGAAAAGTAAATGTAAAACAAACATTACTTCAAAACTAATATCTCATTGATATTCCTATGCTAATAGCTTCATTTAAAGCAGATTGATATTTTTTTTATGGAAAGACAAACCCCTAGATTTTCTTTAGCTAAATTATGGCTATAATATGAAGATGGGGATTTAAATTGCCTGACTTTCAGCTTTACTACTGGACATATATTGTGACTTCAATTCCTCCAGGGAATACAAATGATCAAATAATAATAATGAAAAAAAAAAACCCACTATGGACGTAGTCAGAAAGTCATGACGTGACCCCTCTGACATCATGGCCAGGCCTGGCTCCATTTCTAACCATAGCTCTATTTTACTTCCTGCATTAAAAGCTGCAAGGAGCATTTGGAAGATGCTGGAACAGAAGCATAATGTTGACCTTTATTCACATGATAAAAACGACAATCACTAATTAACTGAATTGCAATTTATGGGCAAGTACAGTTATTAATCCTTTAGATCAACTTATTGCCAGTTAAGTTTTTCAACCATGTGAGTTATAGTAGGAAGAATCTGAATTGCCTAAAATATAAAAATGATAATACAACAGATTCAATGAAAACCTCTCTTGTTTTCACAACTTGGTCCAGATGTATTAGCAGCACCTGAAGCTAGACAATTATTACCAGAATAATGTAAAATATATTTCAGTTCTAACATTACAGTATATGAAAGAGTATCACTAGAGTGACAATACTTCTCTGCAAGAACTCTAGAATAAAGACCTGGAATGTTCCATACTAACAAATCAATGGCTACAAGCCTTAAAAAATATGGAGTATTTCTTGTTGACTTAAGTCTAACAAAAGATTCTTTTTTTTTCATTTTTACCAGACATCCCAAGGAATGTTTTAAAAGGGTTGGAGACAGAGAGAAAGGCAGATAGATAATTCAATCAATCCAGAGGTCCTTTATAAAGCTATATTGACAAGAAACTGCAACCCTTGATACTGACAAAGTCACTTAAATGCTTCTATGGGGTTTTAAATGATTACTATCATATTTTTGGGAGCTGCTGTTTTAGAGGAAGAGTTCCCTCCTCTGGATTGCCCTCCCACCAGATATAAGAACCACACTCTCACGTTTAATATTCAAGAAGACTTTAAAAACTTGGCTTTTTCAACATGCCCTTTGGGATGTGGGGAAGGTTAACCAAGTATGGAAGGAACCTTCATTTTTTTAATGATAAATGATGCCTTGGTTTTATGATTATATTATATTACAATTGCTAGCTACATTTATTGACAACTTTGATTTCTATATTGCTATATATTTATGTGCTGTTGCTTGTAAGCTGTTTAACAGTCAGATGAATGAAGAAGCATGAAAGTATTTGTAATAAATAAATAAACCCCGTTATCTTAGGAGGGTAAAAGCAGTAAAAGGGGCACTTGTTCATAAGATGATGAGCTTTTCCCATGATGTGGGAAGTTGTGGTTAATATCTGCAAGTTTGTTAATGTGATGTTGCACAGATCAGTACGGTTTAAAGATGTGAACGTACTTTTGAATTATATACCCAAAATCTGAAATGTATCACTACAAGAAGAATTATGAGTTTATCAAGCACGGGGGCAGCAAGAAGATTACTTTTCAATATTTACAATACCAGATCAACCGATGTGTGTTTGTTTTCTCTCTTATGAATTGGTTTTCTATCAATGTATTAAAAGACTGATCAACATTCCTTCATGTAATCAAAGCTTAGGGATGTGCTTAAAAATTGAGTGGAATTATTTCCTAAATGTACGTTTTTGTGATTTCCTCTTTTTGGAGGGAGGTCTTTATTCTTTTCTTTCCTGTTTCCTCTGACTCTCTTTTTGTTATATTAAAGCAATTAAAAAATAGAGTACATGCTTATTTTCTCTGACACCTACAGAATGCACAGCCTTCACTCTACTATGCTTGTAACATAAATCCCAGGCAATGTTCGCTCATCCTAACAACACACAAAAAAAATTATCCCGGTTCTGCCCTTATCTATTTAGGTCCTAGGGATGATTTACCAGTCTTCAAAAAACTGAACCATTTATCTACAAGTCCCATTATCCCATCAGCATGGCTATTAAAGGATGGTTCCATACGTTGGAGAAGAGCAGATTGGTGGGAAAGGAAGATCTGAGAGAAAAGTAATTCTTTACTTCTATAGGAATGTACTCTAGACTTTTTATTCAAACAAGAATGTTTATATGCTACCAATATGCAAAACCTCTCCAGGTGTTGTGTGGGATTAAAATGGACCCACTCCAATATAAAATATAATAACCTTCCAAACAATAAAAGATTAAAACACACGAGTAGTGAAGCAGTACCATAATGTGATGTGAAATGCCAAATTGATGTGTGCAAATGAAAATAAGAGTGGCACGATGGTGTCAGTGAATGGGGGTCAAAAAAGGCAATATGGCTATTGCAATGGTATGATCAACGTCCTGATGCTTTGTACATGCCCATTCAAAGGGGTTTCGCCACAGAGTTGCAACTATTATCTTGGTTTTCTGACTGCTCCCCTCACTGGTGCTGCCAGATTGGCACTTGGTTTAACTCTAGGGGGAAATTATTCTGGAGGGAGGCCCACCACAGAAAAGGCCCTCTTCTTCACTGAGGTCAAATGAACATCCATAGACCCTGACACCATCAGGAGGCATCTGCTATTATTTGCAGTAGTTAAGCAGATTTCCATGGGAAAAAGCAAGGAGTCTGTCTTCTTTGCTTAGAGCAGTGTTTCTCAACCTTAGCAACTTTAAGAAGCGTGGACTTCAACTCCCAGAATTCCATGCTGGCTGGGGAATTCTGGGAGTTGAAGTCCACACATATTCAAGTTGCTAAGGTTGAGAAACACTGGCTTAGAGCCTTCCGCGTTAATACTAAAACCCTCACTCCTTCCCAATAACAAGTACAGCAATTCTGACGTTATGTTGTACACACACCGTCCAAAGTAAACCTGCACAGCCCCCATAAATAGATCACCTTTGGATTGTATGCACAGAGAGACAAATCATTGCTCTGCTTATCTACTACTACTTACGATGCTTATCTGTCTACTTTTCACATTTGTCAAGAGAAAAGCGGGGAGGTGTCTCCCTTGAAAAAACAGTATACCCAATTTTATTTGCCCAGATATAATTATACTCTAGAAACCAAGTTGATCTCATGTGGTCCAGGACAACAGGCAACTGTATTAATATGGTGGGCATGGTACGAAGCCTTTTCCAGTATAATTCAGCTTATCCACCATGTGTCACCAAAGGCAGATGAAAGAAATCTGAGATACCAACACAGAAATAGAAATAGGTATAAATTGAGCCACTGTTGATTAAACTGAAAGAGCATCTGCACGCTCAGTGTTATCATGTATTTAATTGTACACCAAATTACATCTAAAAATTGAGAATCTAATATACTTTAAATCTCTCACTTACGGTCAGACAGACCTCTCAATCTTTCCACTAAATCCACTAAAATACAAAAATTGCCAGACATTTGCAAGTGTTTGATTATTTTTAATCAGAGCAGACATATAACCAACTTAACATGACCTTGTCTGGCTTCTTACTATGAGAATATTGGAAGCCTTTGAGATGCAAATGCTTACAGTCTTTCGCATGCTCTAGCCATCATATTACTAATATGCACTATGGTGCATGATGCCCCCATTACCATTGCCTAAAAAATCTCCAAGTTCCAGAAAATCCAGCCACACATGGCATAGCTTCCATATAGTGGAAATATGGTAGGCCTCATAATTGAGAAGTCTACTGCTGCTAAAGCCAACTTAACCTCCATCTCAGAAAATTCTGCACAACTGGAACAAAATAAATCATCAACAACAATAACAAAACAAACCTGGAACCCAGCTAACTTAACAATGCATAAGGGCTTAACCTCTCTATGTCCTAAATGGCATTTCTAAATATTCCAGTAAAATACCTTGCTGTTCAAAATCAGCTGACCAACATAATTTTAATATGAAAAAGTAAAAACAAGTACTGCAGTTAACATTCTTATCTTGACACAAACGCAGAAAGACAAGGGAAACAAGGCAGCCGGGGTACATAAAGGCCCCATTGTAGCAACCCACTGAATTGGAAATGACTCGTAAGCCTAATGAAACAAAACTTTTGGCAGGGAAACAGAATGAAAGGAATGAGACAATAAAAAGGCAGGAACAAAGGGAGCAGAGTTGTTTCAGCTTAACAAAATAAGCTCACTTTGTTGTTGGGAAAAGCCAAAGCCGGATTAGGATAAACCAGTGACTAAGCAGAAGCCTTCTCATCTAATTACACCACTCGTCATATAAAGTATAAATTGCACGTCTCCAGAAACTCAGTTCTGAGTTACTTTCACTGGAGTTTGGGAAAAGCAAGCAGTGCCTATAGAGAAGTTGGGGATGCAGCAATCCATTTATTGAAAGAGAGCCACATGTTACCTACATGCACATAGTCCATTATATTCCATAAGGGGAAATTTGTGAAAGTCTAAGTACCCTTGAGGATTCCCAAATTTGCTACAAAAGGACCTCTACACACACACACACACACACACACACACACACCCCTACAGAAGTGAAAACTAATGTCCCTATTTGTGAAGGGAGAATTGCTTAAGAGCCCTGAACTGAGAGGTTATAATCCAGCAAAACTGGAGTTTCTTGTGCTTAACTGAGCTATGGAATAGGAAAACTCCAGAAAACAAGCAGGTGCACCTTTTTTTAGGTTCACATCCAGCGATGATGAGTGTGCCCATGCACCTGTATTTTAATGGCCCTCCTTTTAACAGGATGCAATTAATGTTATACTAAATACATTTCTCTATGATCATGTGAAAAAAATAGCCAGTCAAGGAGGGGAGATATTTCTGTCAGTTTAACCGCTCTGCCTATAAAAACTGCAGGTGGCAAAAATCATCTTAGAATTTCTCTTTCACAGGGGAGGGAATGTCTCTTCTCAAGTAATGTTACTACAATACAAGCGTGCATCATCTAAAGACGAAATTTCCCTGGGATTAATATTTCCATTCGTAGGCCTATCTAAAATCAGTCATATACATGTCTACACAGAAGAAAGCCACATTAATATCAGTGGGATTTACTCCCAAGTGTGCGTAGCGTACTGCAGGCTAAATCATCTGAGAATCAGGAATTTATAGACTAAGATTGGAGCACCTGGATGGCAGCCATCATTCATATTAGAGAACCGCATGGAAATTTGAGATGAAAAAGAGCCTATTAGTTTGGGGTATATTTGGTTTTAGGGTATCCATAAAAAGAAATATATGATTTTCAAGAAAAAGGGCCTTTCGAAGATTGAGGAAGAAAGAGAAAAATCAAAGAGGCACCAAACCATCTTTATTGCCTGGATGATCTCAGTCTGGTTGACTGTTTTTCAGACTCAGCATGAAACCACCAGATGGCAAAACAAAACTGATTCCTCAAGGGTGCATGTGAGAAACACAGAAACATGCATGCAGCAAAACTGTTATTAACTTCAAAACTAGACGGAGGAGTTTGGCAGATTTGACAATAACTAAGGAAGAAACATTCGAACTCTGCCACAATCCTTTTACTAAAGGGCTCAGCAGGCTGTAAACATCACCCTGTTGGAATCGGAGATTACCACTGAAAAAAATAAAATACAATGAATGGTTTGCAAAACAACTATCAATCCAACACAATAACTATTAAGAAGTTTCCTCACCACAAAAGAGAAGGTGGACTCAAAACAAGGCTTTCGGAGACTACGTCAAAATGTGGGAGCTTCTCTTGTAAAATCCCACAGAGATGGATGACCATGGACAAGCGCAGACTAGAACATCTCCGGGAGGACTGATGAAACCCATAATTCAATTTTCCTAGAATGAGGTGGCCCTTAGTAACGATGATGATGCTCCCTGCCTTTGATGCAGGCCCACTGAAATCAAAGGTGATCCACTACAATCCATCCAAAATGATACCACCTTACCATTCCAATAACATGGAGCAAAATATTTCAGCAATCTCTAGCACAAGCCATAGTGCACTTAACGTGAGCCATGCCAAGATCATGATGGAACGTAAAATACAATTTCTCTTCAGAAGTCTATCGTGCTGGCAAAGATGGAAAGAGGAGTAGAACCAGCAGCAAGATGGATGGACTGAGTTACAGAAACGATGAGTGCATCATTGGAAGACCTGAAGGGCCAGGTTGGAGACAGATCATCCAGAGCAGTGTTTTTCAAACTTGGCCACTTTAAGACGTGTGGACTTCAACTCCCAGAATTCCCCAGCCAGCTGACTGGGGAATTCTGGGAGTTGAAGTCCACACACCTTAAAGTTGCTAAGGTTGAGAAACATTGATCTAGAGAAAAGCTATTTATGTGGTCACCAACTTGATGGCACATAGTCATAATCAAAATACAATTATTCTTCTGTCAGACTGGCACAGAGGATCTTTGGCATAGCAGATCTTCGGCACAGCAGGCTTGAAAATCCATCACCTCTGACAAACACGTGGAGCCACTCCAACCCAAATGGACAAAAGCTGGACATATGCCCAAGGACTGGCCTCTTATTGCTTTGTGTTTTGTTAGAACGGTTCAAAGGGGACATGGCATCAAGATACTGTTATATGGTTTTATCAGCAGCTATAGCAAGACTAAAAATAAAAGAAGAAAAAAGGTCGCAGCATAACCTATGCAGACTTATCAGTTGAGCCTGAGGTTTGTTGGATAACATCACCAGAAAAGAAGAAATATTAGATTTCTCTGAGGAACAGCTTCTCCAATGGAGCTAGTGAAACAATAGGATGCTAGGAGATACGCAGGCATGTCTGTCTGTCTGACATACCGTATAATGACTATCTCCTGAAAGAAACACTACAAAAGGAAATTCAATTTCTAAGATAATGATACAAAAACCAAGCCGTACCACAAAAGTAATTTGCAACCACCATCCATGCGAGTGATGTATCTGGCCACCAACTTCACACTGATCAAAGCCAGAAAGGTCAACATGTGGAGAACTTTGGTATTTGTAGAAGGCCACATGGTGTTCAGAGTTGTGTGCAAGATAGCAGGTGAGGGGGTGGGACTGAGGGATAGGCGAGCAAAGCACTAGGTTCACGTAGGGTGTGCCTGTCTACATACCCACTTTACCACTAAGAACACTGCCATAAGAATCTTAAATTAGGGGAAATGATCACATTGCTATGCTTAATGTGGACGCATCGTAAGGCTTAACCAGATACAAATCTGACACACAGATACACAGAGATACACAAATATAATTCTGGGAGAGAGCAAGCTGCGGGGGGGCAGGGGGGGTCCACAAGATTCTAAAAAGGCATGGCAAAGAAAGGGGTTTTGTGTTGACCCCGTCAGAACTTACCTTGCCAAACTGTTCAAAGTACTGCTTTACGTCTTCCACTACTGTATTAGCTGATAATCCACCTACAAATATTTTCTTTGTTCTTGTGACCATCTGTAAGAAGTTAGAAAAGAGAGGAAAGAATATTACTCCAGATTGTTCAAAAACAAGGTCTGCCATGGATATATTTTTCCAATGCGATGCTTAATCTGGCTAACCACAATCTCTCTGCTGAAAAGGAATATACAGGACATTCAATTCAACTCAGAGAGATGCTGCTATTTGGCTAACAGTCTTTGACGATAAGATTTAGGCATTCCAACCCTGGTGCCCGCTGGCGGTTTTCTTTTAATACATGTTTTCACTCTGAAGCAGCTTCCTTATATGCCTCCCACCTCCACCCACCTCATACAAAACCAAAACAAAGCTGCAGTCAACAGTTAAGCATGTCTTGCAGCCTGACCACTACAACTTCAAACTAGATCTCCCACGCTGGCTTCCTTCAGGGACTTCCTTCCTTCCTTGTTATTCCGGCCCTCCACCAAAATGCTCAGGATGGTATGTGTAAAGTAGTATATTTAGACTTCAGATACCTGGAGCTGAGTTAAACAAAATGAATTTAAAGCACTTAGATCCTCTTAGATCCAATCCTGTGGTTTAAGAAGCCCATTTTAAGGAGAACTGGATTATAAATTCATCACTGTTTCTCCATCAGCTCCCAGCAAAACAATCTGGGTAGGGTCAGGTTGGAAAGACCCCCAGGCACACCCCAAACATAACCCAATCATCTTCTTAACTCAAAGGTAGGGGGAAGACTTCAGAAATTGTCCCACCCATACCAGCTATGCAACTCTAAATACAGGAAACGTATGGGAATGTACCACTTGTATCTCCCCAGATGGATTAAGACAATTCTTTGTTACACTTGCTGTCACCAACAGAAGCCCAGGACTTAATTAAACCACACACTTCAGGCAATCTTATGCCACGTTGGTACCCCATCATGATCTTATGCTAATGAAGTGCATTTGAATCTGGCTTGCAAGTTTCTTGGTTAAATAGGGATCTGCACCCCAGTCTCCAATCCATATCGGATATATCAGCGATTGCATCTTTGGCAAAGGGCTGGTCAACACCGTGCAGAATGGGGACAACATGAATGCACACCAACCACCTCCCATAACTTTTGCTCTCCAGATGAAGTCCACTACAGAGAGCCTCAAGGTCTACGGGAGTTGTAGTTGAATGCAACTAGTTTATGGGACTAAGTTATAATATGCGCTTTCAGACTGCAAAGAGAAAAATGGAATGTTATTCCAAGAAGGTCAAAGTGGGAAGCCCTTCAAGCAGAAAACTAGCACGACAAGGAAAAGGCTGCCAACGCTTCCCCGTTAGTTTTCCACTTGGAAGATTGCTTTTGCTGTGGCAGTTGTTAACCTGAGGGACCAATGAAAATGATACTTCCACCAGCACTGCCACCAATTCTCCTGCATATTTTGACCAGGCCCAAAAGGAAAAGGATAAAGGAAATAACGAGTCACATCCTAATTCTCATTTCATTTTCTCATCACTGTCTAACATGGTCACAATACTGAAAGTACTGGGTAAATCTGAGCCAGAGCAGAATAGTCCTGGGGTACAGCTTCCAAGTGGGACCCGAGAGGCCAATACATATTTTTTGCAGGCCTCAGGACGATATCCTCAGAAAGAATATAAAGAAGACAGTTTCCTCTTGTGAAAGGGTTTGCAAGTGACTAATAATATTTATAAAATGGAGATGGCGCATTAACCTGAGGCAAAAAAAAATTACTTTGTGGAGCTCTTTCAATGAAAATCCATGGCTCCGTCTTTTTGGATGATGAAGTTCATGACACCACAGGCAATAAAAACAGATGAAAAATGGAGGTTAAAAAAAAAGGTTCTGAAGAATGGCTAAGGGAGGGAGGGAGGGAGGGAGGGAGAACCTTAAGGCAGTGTTCCTCAACCTTTGCAACTTTAAGATATGTGGGCTTCAATTCCCAGAATCCCCAGCCAGCCATGCTGCCTCTTATCTGACCATTGCCTTCTCTGTGGCTCTTCTTCCTGCCTCCAAAGGTCATTCCCACACACCATTACATCTCCCCAGCCTGAGGAAGTCCACATGTGCTCTACCACAGCCTCCATCATCTGGCCATAGTAGCTAGGGCTATGGATGGTGTAGTCTGACAGGTGTAGAAGGATCTGAGGGACGCTATTTTAGACATTTTTGAAATATTGCTCTGCACAGAGGCAGATTAAAACCTATGACAGCACACACGTGCACACACACACACAAACCCTTTTGGTTTTCAAAGAATTCCTGAGAGGAGGGAAGGGCAGAACAATAGGGCTGAGTGGAAAGAACAATGGCTGGCCCAAATCACTCAAGGTTTGTAGTAAAACCTTAAAAGGTGTTGAAAGCAACCTGGAGTGCCTTTTGGTCACAGCAGCAAATGTGTTGTGACTTGCGCTGCATGAAGGAGTGCTCCTTTACTCTCTGAGGATCAATTAAAAAGTAATTTTAGTGAGAGTGTCTCATATGTGGCTTAGGCAGTTCAGAGTGGGAGGTATGAGGCGTGCAGGAGGAGAAGCTGACAAAGAAAACATTATTCTTTGACTGGAAACAGCATTGCTAGAAGATTTTAGCTTAAATGCACAATACCCTGCCAAAGAACTTTCCATCTTCAAGTGAGCAGGGCCACCAAATGCAGTGCAGGACAGGAAGGGCCCTCCATGCCCTTGGAAGCCTTGGATGGTGCACTACAACTGATTTTGTCTGGCCTTGGGGAGCCTCTTCTACCCTATGGCTGGTGTACAGAAGGCATGCTAGTATTTTATTTGCTTGTGAATGCAGATAGCATTCTAGAGACCCCACAACTCAATGTGTTTAATCTGCAAAAAGACTCCACTCCTACTAAGACTTCACTTCAATTTCTGAACACTTCAGCTGCAGGTAAGTGGAAGCTGAAAGTGATGTGCAAGAAGGGCTGGGCAACTGAACAGGTAGACTCAGTTCAATAAATAAGAGAACTTGGCAAACTTCAGAAGTAAAACTGGCTGAATAGCTTAAACTGAGTCCTCTTGGAAATTCAACAGATCAAAATTCATCCAGAGTTGAAAATAATACAGAACACACTCCTAGAAGAACCCCAGGCCAAAAGGAACTCCTTGGCTCCACCCGGTTGCTAAAATTAGGTCTGCATGGTGGATAACCCCTATTATTATGCAGTTTTAAGCCTTCAAGAAGAAATTTAATTCTTAATGCAATCAGCTCCATCCTGGTGCCCTGCAAAATACTGGACTTTAATCCCATGATCCCCAACCAGCATAATTGAAAAAGATCTGAATTAACCCACGTCTTTGACTCACAAGCATGTAGAGGTTTGCGCGGAAGCTAAGCAGTTATCCTTTTAATTTTTTTAAGAAGTGCCCACAGTTGCACACTCTTAGTATAACTATGGGGTGAGATGAATTTTATTTTATTTTTAGTTGGAGAGATGAGGTGTTAGGCAGCTGGGGAAGAACAACTTATGTGTTGTGTGGTAAGTGTATGGGGAAGAGGGTTGGAAGATAAGGTGACGTGAGGGAAGAAGAGTGGGACGTGGACCAGGATGAATAAGCCAGCTGGAAGTACAAGATGAAAGATCTGGAGAAGAAGAGCCTAGTGGACAAGCTGACCTAATGACAAAGAGAGGTAGCAGAGGCAGCAGATGAGAAGCAGTGGTGGAGAAGAGAGTTCCAGCATCACCATGGTTGCAATTAGCAGAGATGGTCCCAAGGTGCAGTGGCTGCCACTGGAGAGTTTCTCAGGAAATGTTGGTGGTTGAAAGGGCAGCCTCAGTAGTTGCATAGGCATCATGTGGATCTGATCCATAGAATGAAACAAGTAGTCTGAAAACTACTGTTAACTCTCAGTCGGGTTAGTGACTAGTTGGGTCTTTTCTGTTTTTCTTTTATGTTAACTTGTATTTCTTTTGAATGTACGTACTGTGTCTACTGTCAACTACCCTAAGTTCAAGGAAGCAGGCAGCTTCTAAAATGTAGGAGAAAGGAATCAATCGTATGATTTCATTCTGTTCTTCTTGAAACTACTGTCATATTCAGCACCCATGTGTTTGACTTTTACCATAATATTAGGCAAGTAACCTGAACTAAAATTGCAACATCACTCCCTTGATCAGACTTTTTGGAATATGTACACCCATAGCAGCACTTTGAAGCACTCTGTGCTTGGTACGCTCTGGAATTCAGTGCCAAATTCTAGAAGATGCTGAGACAACCACCAGAAATGCCTTCAGGTAGCTACAGAATCGACTCCTCCCACATAGAATGGCCAGTGTCTCACTTCAATTGGAAAGCCTAGAAAGGATTCCTATTTAGGTAGGGAGTTGCCTGGAGGGCTAATCCAGGAATCTTTCCTGGATCAGCCTTCCAGATCCAAACACTGCCTCCTGATACCATTTCAGCCATGGCTCAGGTCTGGTATTGAAGTTCAAAATGTTTCTTTCCCCTATCAAACGTGGAGTGCGTACACAGGCAATTTTTCAACACAATCAGTTTCAATCAACTGTGCATTAAGTCTCCAGAAATTTACAATTCCCACAAAACAGACATATGTTAACCCACCTGCTTCATTTGCAATGGACTCAGTTAGGGAGGGGCAGAAACGGAGGAATGATGCCTTACTTTTTACATCTTATAAGATTTATTTCTTTCCTCTTTAGAGGCAAACTGCAATTGGGCACTACACGTGTGCATTTGAAAGAGGAAAGTATCTCATAATTAACTGACAAACAAATTGTGAATTGCTCCTGTGAGACTATTTCCAGAAAGATAACATAAGAAATTTTAAGACAGCCAAGATTCCAAACTACGGTAGTTCTGAATTGGAACAGGGTAGATCAGCAACCAATCAATTAAAAATTCTTCAATAAACTAAAACAACAACAACAACAAAATCCATGCTTGATTAAACCAGCAATGATTTAGAACTATATTAATGCTTAATACAAGTATCCATTAAGGACTGCAGATAACATGAACCATCTCAGCAGAGGCCTTCTACCTTCATTCTCATACAAAAGTGATTGTCTTTTCCAAAATGGTGACAGTTATGCCATAAAAATGGATATGCATCACCTTTAAAAAGTGTGTTGTCCTGCAGGCAGGTATTCTAATGCCAAGTTTTATAGATTTCATACAGTAAAAACAAGATGATTAAACCACTAAAGGTGCAATCCTATTTCCAGCTGAAGGGTGGATCAAAAGATGAAGAATACACAAGCTGTTCCAAGAGCAGAAAATAAGACCCATCGCACACCAATGGAAACAAATTCTCAGTATGTATGCATAAGACTCTGATACTATAAATGTTTTGCCTATGGGGTTTCTCTATAAAGGAATCCGGTCAGAACTGATTTGGATCTACCAGCTCCAAAGCCCTTGTTTTTTGCCCCCCAGGTATAAGGAATGAAGCTGGTGAGGTAGAAACCAACAGTTCCCAGGCCAAACCGTACTGGTCAACGCTGAGGAGACCCTCCCAATCTCAGGGTTGTGAAGAATATTGTACACCAAATTCCCATTGATTCAGAAAGTAGAACGAAAAGGTATAGAATTTGAACCCTACAAAGTAGACATATACGTATATAGGTTTTGAATTCTGTTTCTATATGGCTTCATTCTGGTGAGTCGTGCGCATATGAGGTTTCTGAATGCAGGGTTAAGCACCTACAGATTCTAGGTTTAGTATATGGCATGCAGCTTGACACTAGTGCTTGTCTACGCGCAGACATAAATAAATGCACACACACCTCTACCTATGGAGACCCATGTTCATACCCACAACAAGGACCCCATTTCTACGTCAGCACTGTCAACCCTTCTCCACTGCAATCCAAGCTGATTTCACCTCAACCACCTTCCGAAATTGCATGATACACAATGTATTAGTTTTTCCGCTATCCAATGACTGCGCTCTCACAATATGCTAACCTTTAACTGAACCATGGTTTATACAACTAACCCAGATTGCCTGGGTTCACAAAACACACTGGATCATAATTCAATCAAACTGTAGATTCAGAGATCACATGGAATCACACGCCAGCCAAGCAACGTTGTGCGAACCCAGAAACATAAAATCACCATATATTTTTCAACAGTAGGCAAGGTAAAGAGCTAGTTCTTGAGGAACATCTTCAGTTGAACTCCATTTTTTTTTCTCTACACATACTCAGATCCCTTTATCTATATTCTACTGTAGAGCAAAAAGGAAGGAAACCAAAACAAAACTAAGGAAAACTGAAATATATTTCTCAGAAAGCTGCTGACATAACCAAGTTGACAGAAGAAAATTGTTTATTAGAAGGAAGTTGTACGTTCCTGGCAGATACAGGTGAAACCCAGACACTTAACAGTTTTTGAAAGGAGAAGAAATTGCAACACACATACATACCCCCGACAAGGGTGGTATCAAAATGGCAGCTGTAGCCACCATCCGACTTTGGTCCTGTGAATCAAAATGCATCTACCTTTCCTGTTGTATCTAGAGGACTCCTGCCTAGCCCACATTGGTTAGGTTTGTTTAGCCAGTTTGGTCTAAGGCACGAGGCTAGAAAGCAGGAGACTGTGAGTTCTAGCCCTGCCTTAGGCATGAAAGCCGTCTGGGTGACTTTGGGCCAGTCCCTCTCTCTCAGCTCAACTCACCTCGCAGGGCTGTTGTTGTGGGGAAAACAGGAGGAGGAAGCAGTATTAGGTATGTTCACCGCCTTGAGTTATTTATAAAAATAATAAAGGCAGGATAAAAGAATCCCCCCCCCCAAAAAAAATGATAGGCAGGAACAAAAACAACACAGAAAACCACATACAGCTTAAACTGGTCCGTGCTTGTCCTGCAAGTTGGGTGCCAGCCAAGATAAATCCAAACTTTTTTTTTTTTTTGTGGTTGCATGGTGATTTAAATGTATGAATGTATGTATGTATGTACACACACACACACACAGAGTTCTCATTTAGCAACCACAATTGGGACCAGCAACTTGGTCATTAAGCAAAGTGGTTGTTAAGCGAAACATCACAATTTTATGATTTCACTTCAGCTTTCCTTTGCTTTACAGACCTGCTAAGGTCATAAATACAAGGACTGGTCTCAAAGTTACTTTTTCATCACCGTTGTAACTGTGAACGGTCCCTCAACGAGTCAGTCACTAAATGAGGACTACCTGTATTCATTTGTTCATTTGTTCATTCTTTCATTCATTCAGTTGTCCCCACTGTAGATCAACAGGACTCTTGGACATCTTCAGTTCTGGGGCCTTGACATGCATGAAGACCTGAATCAATTTCTCATAGAAAATTGCTCAGAGCTAGTGGTTACAGGGCATGTACAAAAGAAGGATCAGAGTCAGCCTTTACACACATGTGACTGATGGGAAAAGCTCCTGGACAACCAAAATCCACAGTCCTGAAAGCCTTAAGCCCCCAAATCTTCTGATCACTCAAACACTACTACTTTTCTTCTTATTCTAGAAAGAAATACTGATTTAGGGAACGCTGGCAGGTATCTCTTTGCAGCCAGAGAAGAATCATATGCCTGGATGCAGGCACATTAAAAGCAAAAAGCCAAAAAAACCCACACAAAAACTTTTAAGATCTGCACTGCACTTGGACTACAATCAGTAGCCTCACCCACCAAGAACCCCAGACTGAGCATGGAACAAATTAAACACCATCCAATTTCAAACGCTATTAAAAGTTGGCTGCGATGCCGGCTCCCTCCCCTGCCCCACCAAACTCCCTTCCTAACCATCTTTCAGTGACTTAATTCGCTCCTTTTTAAATAAAATCACCTTAAAACCGAGCAGCATTAAAATTCAATTATTCCTCTCCTGGCTGCAATCCATGGCTCTACAACTGAAGTCTAAGCATATATTTTGCTGTAGAAAATTGTCATTTACAAATAAGAGCTGGCTGAAGCAGCCTTGCAACTAAAGCATTTGCAGGCCTGTCAGAGACCTTTTCCATACCAAGCTTTGATATAATACGGAGCCAAACATTTGATGTTCTACCAAAGTGTGGGCACGCACACACACACACACACGTGCACACACCCCTATGTACCCAGGTGCACACAGAAACCAAGGGGAAATAGAGGAGGAGGCAATTATCCTAAATTTTAAAAAGACCCTTTTTTTTTTTCAATGATCAGTTTGATATGCAGCATCTCAAGGGGGAAAAAAAGCAGTAAGGGAAGAAAAGCCATTCTTTTATGAGGGAAGGTAAAAGAGTTAAAAAAGAAGAAGAAAAAAAAGAACCCTTTGCTTCAGTAGCTTTGGTCAAAGAAATATTGGTAATGACAAGGAAGTGCACAGCAACAACCTATTAATGCTTGGACAGGCATTCGAAGGGAGGGAATTGTTTCAGAAAGCAGCTCTTTGATTCAAAATAAAGCACAAAATTAAGTCCCACCATGGCATTCCATGTTTTTTTGAAAAGACAGTTCAATTGCATGGCTATACTTGTTCCCCTCCATGAAAGAAGAGAAATTATTTGTGGCCTCAGCTGTCCTTTTCATCATGATAAGCTGAAGTAGATGTCCCTGACTTCCTTCAGCCGCCAACACTCATCTGTGATTTTACTTCCAAGCAATGTTAAAGCTGCAACCATCCACACGTTACACCTTTGGATTTTACTAGAGATGAAAATGTGGAGGGAGTCCAACTAAGGGCAGGGGAAGCAAGAGATAGTAATAGGGATAGCAATTATTTTAATTTTATAAACAAAGACAATGTGTGCAACTTTAATGTTTGGCCTTTGAACAGAGTGGTCAAGCTGTGCCCCCACAGGTGGCCCTCAACCAAATTTCCTATGAGTTTTGGCAAGCAGATGCAGACCTCTGGTAAGATACACATGGCCTCCCCTTCAACCAGAGACTGAAAGAACAATTAACTGGGTCAAAGAAAATTACAGTATTATACAAGAGTTAATCCACCCAAAAATCAACTCAAAGCGGGACCATCTGGGTGTGAAACAAAACTCTTGGTCAATTATGCCAACAGAGTTGAGAAGGTTAGCAAAGCTTCTAAAACAGAAATGCAGTAGGAAGACTGTGCAAAACAGGAGTTTTCCATGTCTTGTTTTGTTTTTTACTCACCATAGCTATCAGGAGGGTAGAAAAGACACAAGAAGAGGTGGGGACAAGTTGCTGTATGTACCATCCCTGAATTGCCCACATTTTATTCATTTACCAAAGGAGAAAATAAAAACGCTTCGCTGTATTAGCTTCCTCTTTCAAATAGGCCACTACATGAGCGTCCAGGTCATCTGTGATTGTTTGCCTCTGGAGCAATGCCTCATCCGTTGTGTGGTCCAGAGTCAACACAAAGCATCTGAAAACACTGGGTTTGGGAAAGTCTTTCACAAAATACTGAGAATTGATGAACCTGTGATCCCCCTTATGCCAAACAGCAGTTCTATCCCTAGGCTGCCATCCACCCACTTTTTCTCATTCACCTGCCAGCTTCTGGACCCTCTTCACTGGCAGTTGGATCTTGTTAACAGACAGAATTCCAAATTCCAACTTGCCCCTAGCAACACAATCTGTGTAGAACAACAGAATCAACTGCTTGGTAGTCCCCCAACTAAAGACAGGATCCTGTCCACGCTACCTGCACAAAGTATAAATCAAACAAGGGGTAGATTATGATCCACCTGCCCCTAAAGCAGAAATCTTATTAACGAAGACAATGAAAACTCATTAAGATTCATTAAGATACTTATCTCACTACTAAACCTGTGCCAGACTATACCACTTCAAATTGGACTTCCACACCACTGAATCTATCTCTGTGCCAAGCATTCTGTACGGAGGAAACTAGCCTGTCACGGGAAAGTCTTTTTTTCCCTGAAATGCTAGTTTTTGCTGTATAGGAAGCTTTGGTACCTGTCAATATTTCCCAAGAAAAGCCTATAAGCACTGTAAGGCATCACACAGAAAACTAAACTGCAAGTTAACTCAGATCTTTCTTATTCTCTAATCTATGCTCAGCCATGATGTTCTTCATCCACTCCACACTTCAAATTTCTAAGCCCCAAACATGTGAAGCATTAGCTAGACCTCGAGATGACTGGTGATTGCTGTTGGTAAGATGTTAAGGACAAATATCATTTTTAGGCCAGTTTTCTGCCCCATTACAAGGCACACAGGATTTGTTTCAGGCACACTAAAATTTAAAAAGGCCCTTCAGTAGCTATCATACAATGAGGATCCCTATCTTAAGGGAATTAGATTTTTATTTAGGAACAAGATTTAGCATCAGTAAGCCAAATATGGAGGAAGGGGAGTACTGAATTCATTTTGCTAAACTGAGTTAGCCAAAGAAAAATAATCCATGTATCTAGACATCAGTGTTTACTGGAGGAGGGGATACAAATATTAGAACAACAGAGACCTCCCCTTGTCTTCTGCAATTCACCAGGTTGAGGCAGTTACAATTACTCCAAGCTTTGCTTAGATCAGTGTTTCTCAACCTTGGCAACTTTAAGATGAGTGAACTTCAACTCCCAGAATTCCCCAGCCAGCATGACTAGCTGGGGAATTCTGGGAGTTGAAGTCCACTCACCTCAAAGTTGCTACAGTTGAGAAACACTGGCTTAGATCCAGCTTCAGGCAGAATTTGACAAAAGAGGAATCCCACAGACATTCTGATTTCGAAGGTTAAAAACGGAAAGAAACTTGCTGGATCTCCATTAACGGTGACTTCCACTTGGTCTTCTCTAGCCCAGAACGTCAGCGTGACAGGGATTGTCCGGGTGACTAAAAAGGTGTAAAGAGCTTTCATCTAGATCACACACGCCCAGAATTAATTTCAACTTCAGAGGAAACTAATTAGACCTAAAGATGAAAATGCACATCATACTTCTCTTCACGCAAATCAAAAATATACAAAGAAATAGGAGACAGATAAGTGGGAAGTATCCTGTCTGTTCATCTAATCTCCAGGGTCATCATTCTCTGGCGCTTGCGTCTTCTAAAATTTATAAACGATGGGTGGGAGAGAAATGGTTTAGGAGCAAGAGAGCAGAAATCTATCTGTATATGCAGCGAGTTACATTTCATACTCCATTGTTTTCTGCATTGAGAATATGTTACATCTGATTAAAATGTAACTTGCCTAATGGGAAAAGTGAACTTGTAACTGAATTACTCTTGTTCTCCAGCAGAATACAAAAGACAAGTAGCCGGCAGGGTTAGCATGTCTAGAATTCTTTCACTTTGGTGGTAAGTTTTAAAAAGCTATTTAGCAGTGCAATAGTCTCTGTTTAAAAATATATATATGTATATCCACTTACAGCAAGACCGCTGTTAGTAAGGCAATGGATAATCCTTTTATTTTCTTTGCTTGTTGATTAAATAAATATATAAAGCCACCCATCTCATAGATGAGACACTAACGACACATTCAAAACAATACAAATTGAATTTTGTTCCATTTCCAAAATATTGAAGAGTGTTACTATACTGAATGCACCTTGACCTCGCTGAGGACAGTGAGGACTTTAAAGTGGGACATCAGGGTGCCAAAAACATCATGAGACACAGGATCAAGAACATCTTCGCCCAGCAAAATTCCCAAAAATCTATTCTTCAGTATGAAAGTGCAGCTTGCGCAAACCTACAGATACTTGCTTTATTAATACACATACATAGCTGTCTTGCAAGGATGTTCATAGCATTTCTAGCCTCTACCGGTAGTATATATTTCTAGCTGATTACTATAGCTACTTTACTTTCCATTCTAATTTCAAGTATCTAGTCCATATTAAAAGTTCTCTAAACTCCTTCTGGTCGAGCTCACTTTCGGATGACTATGGAAATGCCCATGCAGTTTTCCTGCAGAAATACAGAAAAGATTTTCCACTGCTTTCTTCTAGCGTGTTTTTCAACGTGCCTGCAACACTTGGATTCTTTGGTAGCTTCCCTGACTCCTTGTGTATTCCCTCCCCTAGTAACATGTGAGGAAGAAGAAAGAAGTAACAAAAACAGAATGAAACTAAACAACAGAATTGGGGGAGAAACAGGCCAAGATGTATTGTATTGAAAGAACAAAAAACTATAACTTATATAACAACACAAAGAATCACAAAATACATTCTATAAGAGCAAAAAGCTGAACAAACACTATATATCTATGGCAAGTGAACATTAGTCACTTCTTATGTAATAATAGTAACTCTGTGTAGCCAACGTTACAACTGCGTTCAACTTTTCTTAGGCTGGAATGAAATCCCAATTAATCCAACGAGACTCAGTTCTGCGTAGTTTTATCTAGGATTATACCACAATATGCCAAATAAAATAAAGCTCAACTTCTACATCCAGAGTTTTACTCACAAAGTTAAAAGGAGTAGATAAAACAGAGGAAAAACTATAATCACTCATCAACTTGCTTATTAGTTAAACATATTACAGAATGGCAAACAACATGACCGAAAGGCTTGGTTTACACACATTTTCCTCACCCTGCCATCTTCAAAAGGCCGCGAACCACAACTTCTGGGATTAGCTACCTGCTATCCAAAAACTGAGTGGGCATGCTCTGAGTTGCAGCCTAAACATATCTGTTGGGTGCTAGGTTTGGTAAGACCAGTTTACTTCTGCCATAAAATGTGTATCACTGGATTTCTGTGCTGAGTAAGAATTGCATTTCAGGTGTCTGAAACGAAGAGATCAACCATCGTTCCTTCATCCCCACAGCTCTTGATAGTGTCCTTGGTGGAACCTGTGAGTAGGTCAGCATTCATATAGTTTAAACTGAGTGTCCCCACCCACTTTCTATATTCCATTTTGAGATGACAAATGCAGGCTGTGTAGCTTTGTCAGCCATTTTTTTCCCCTTTCGACAACCTCCATTTTCTATTGGCATTGTTTGTTTTTGCTTGTCTACCGTCTTATTTGATGAATAATTCTGGACAACTCAAGGGAACGTAGTATTTTGTGGCTTTGAACTGAATTTTAATTAGAAGTCATGCCTTTATTGTTTTTGTTTTTTGGAAAAGGGTTTTATGTCCTTGTGCAGTTTGTAGCCTTGTTTTCTTCCCACCTTAATATATCCAAATTTAATAGTTGTATTTCTAGTATTTTATTGTTGCAAATCAGTACCAACGGATAACCCATTTTCTAGTTTCTGAAACTCATGGGATTCTCTACTGGTGCCCCACTAGGTCAATTTTCCTTCCCTCCTCTCCGCTATTCTTTCAGCCATGACGTTCTTTGTGCCTGAAAAAGCTCTTGCTTCTCTCAGCAAGCAACTTCTTCCAAATTACTTTTGGTTCTCCCAGTAATTTGGTCTCCCCTCATTCTGCTTGGATCTTCATTGCTACCTAGTCACTGCCACTGCTCCTTCAGAGGGCCAGAAGTTCAACGGCAGAGGCACAGGCGTTCTGTTTATCTGTTATGAGCTCTGAGGGATCTTGACTTTCAAGAAACCCTTCCAGCTACAACAGCGTTTCCCAACCTGGGCAACTTTAAGATGTATGAACTACAACTCCCAGAATTCCCCAGTCAGCATGGCCACCACTAAGAAACCCTGAGCTAGCAGAAGGGACATCAGAGTGACATTCACAAGATCCAGAAAGGCCAGCACCAGGAGTGCCGTGAGCACACCATGGGATTTTTGCAGCACCATGAAGCACCGTTGCAGCACCATGAACAGGTCCTTTGTCCAGATCAAGAGAATGGTCATATACAGAGGTGCTCAGTTACAAGGCATTCTCCTAAAGAGCAAAAAGTTTACTTCTGAGGAGGATCAAGTTCTTCTGGCTGGTTAACTACTAAAGGAGAGTAATTGTATCAGGAAGCAAGTCTACGGACCTGAGAGTGAAAAACCTGTGCCTTGTAGCAGACTAGTGCTGTGGAACATTTGTGATTTGACCTGGTATATGCCTGAATCTTTAATTAATCTAGCTCTAATGCTTAGATCCCTGGTACTTGAGCCCTGGGCTGCTATCAAATTGTGCCTCAGATTTTAACTCAATTTGTTTAGCTTGCCTATTATTCAGACTATTGTGCTTGACATTTGGGTTGTCTTCTGACCACACTATTTCAGAAAATTCAGTCTGCAGATTTCTTAACTAGCATAATAGGTGCCCTGTATCTGTATTATGTATAAAAGATAATATGAACAATAAAAATTAAATGTATCTATAGTGAAATATGTAGAAGCCTTCTTCCTAATATAACGTAGGCATTTAAAAATCCAAAGTTAAACTGGAAAATGCCTTATTTTGGTACTACGGGTAGTCCTCATTAACGACCACAATTGGGACTAGCAACTCAGTCATTAAGCAAAGCAGTCGCTAAGGGAAACTGTGACTGTGCTTAAGATCTTACTTCAGCTTTCCTTGGCTTTAAAGACCTGCAAAGGTCATCCATGCAAAAAGTTACTTTTTCATCACCACTGTAATTGTGAATGGTCACTAAACGAGGCAGTCACTAAACGAAGACTACCTATAACGCTCCAAAGAGGGTCTCTGAAGATAACTGAAGTATCCAGGTCATTGCATATGTATCATGAAAAGTTCCAGGTTTGGTCCAGTTAAAAGCTAATCGGAAATGCTCTTTTCAGCCATGGGACCTGGAGGGTCTTTGTCAGACAACACACTACTTGGCTAGACGGCCAAATGGTAGGGCTGAGCAGTACTTGGGATTCAACCTTTTTTTAAAAAAGAGCTTTAGCACAGTGTTTCTCAAACTGGGCAACTGGCTAGGGAATTCTGGGAGTTGAAGTCCATGTGTCTTAAAGTTGCCAAGTTTGAGAAACACTGCTTTAGAACATGCACAGCCCCTGTCTACAACTCCTTCAACCAAACACAGCTTTTCCTAGGATCTCACTACAGCTAGCAAGGGCAGGTGCACAACTCTGGGAGAAAAGACAGCTGCTTTGAGGAGGTGCAGACAGGAGCTACATGAGTGACCCTCCCCACTACTCAAGAGCTCTACTCAGGTCTTAATAGTTTGACCTGGTTTACAGCAATTTCTTTTGTCTCATATGTTAATCCAATCTGTTTTCTTCTTCAAAACCTTTCCCTCTCTCCCCTGACGAAGGCATAGCAACTGGACACATTAAATGCCTCTCTCCTTCTAATCAATAAAATGACTCGGACCTACCAGGGTTTCATAATGGCCTTGCCCAATCAACGGTTCTGCTGCAAAGACTCAAGATCCTGTTTTGCCAAGCTTGGAAAACTTCATAAGGAAAGCAAGGTTGGGGTGGCGGGGTGGGGAGAAATAAAATAACGTCGAAAGCAATCTTCCTCCCTGCCAAACTACTCCAACTGATTTCACAAGGAAAAAAACATACTCCAACCCCGAACAAATGGAAAAAGTTTAACCCTTAGCCTTGATTAATTTCATCTACATAATACAGATGCCGGCAGCAATCAGCCACTGATGAGCAAGTCTTCTCTTAATCGCCTGAGAGAAGCCGATGTCTGTACAACACTCCAATTGGTTTTTTCCACAAAAGAGGAGCTTTTCATCTAAAGAGACCCAGACGCACATTTTTTAAAAAGGTCCCAAGTTCATTCTTTCGTGCTTTCTTTCTTTCGGTTTCTCATAAACAGATTGGCAGAATGTGTCTCTCTACCACTTTCATGCTAAAATGATAATGGCAAGGTAGGGGTCACCTTGAAGGAAGAGAAGGCGTAAACGTGGCGCCATTGGGCACCAGTCTTGCAGAGTTTTGAACCCCAACATCACGGTGCAGCACTAGAAACTCCATGCTGGTTTCCTGGGCTCCTGACCCATAGGCCAACTAGGGATCCTTAGAGCTGCTAGCTAAGCACCTAACTAGCTACATGAGGCTACCCCCTTATGGGACTCTCCAAGAGAAGATGGAAGACATAACCAACTGAAAGCAAGAGTGGACAGTCCAGCTTCCCATGCAAGCTCTGTAGTACAAGTCATGTGATGTTTCCTTGGGCTCTCTAGTAAATTCTTGCTGAGCGTTCAATTGACTGTTTCCCCGATCTTAAGATGGAAAATATAGCAGAAAATACTCAGGGAAAATAACAGCACACTAGACCACAATGGGCTGGTTCAGACACAACCAATAAACCAAAGTTTGTGTTAACACTAAAGATTGCAAAGCAAAGGACAGCATTCAAATCACTCAACCAGCATAATCATGGCTTATTGGCAAGCACTGTGGAGTTCTGGGTGCTCTCTGAGCTTGGTTGTTTGCTTGCAGACGTTTCATTATCCAACTAGGTAACATCATCAGTGACAAGCATTCCCTCATGTCTGCTGACCCCTCCTCCAAAACAACACAAGGAAACTACTATAAAGCCCCGTCGCATGGTTTGCACTGTTTGTTGCTTTGGTTGTTTTAGTCCAGGCTGCCTGTTTTTGTGGGGTTTGTTTTTTACTCTTTTTATAGATTTTGTAAGCCACCCAGGGCCTTCCAAGGTGGGCGGCCATATTAAATTGAATAAATTAAATTATCCATAGTTTGTTTTAAGCTTACCAAGTCATCCACAGGATATTTCCAGATAAAACTAACTAGAACATATTCTCATGAACAAGCATACAGCAAACCATGGGGATGCTCTCTAAATAGTACTGATGTCTGCTCTTGCCCATTTCATTCATTCATTCATTCATTCATTCATTCATTCATTCCTATCTGTCTGTCTGTCTGTCTGTCTGTCTATCTCTCTCTCTCTCAAATTTGTCACCGCCCATCTTGTTGAAACGACCCTGGGCGGTTTACAAAATTTGTCCAATATTTGTCCACACTCTGATTGCTAGCTAGGAACACGATGTTCCATGCACATCCCAATGCGCCCGAGATACAGCGCCCGAAGAGCAGGAATGAATTGCAGACTTGGATTCAGATGGGCCAACAAGAAAGAAACCAAAGAGTTCACTAGACCCAATCTGCAAAGAAAAAAGAAAGCCGCTAGATAGCATGGCTGCCGAATCCCATAACAGGCAGGAATGTGTACAATGGGTTTAAAAATGGACTGTCAGGATTCCAAAAAAGTAGGTGGGGGACACAAGAACATGTATAATGTTTTACTACTTGCCCTGGACTTTATTCCATGTGACACTTGAGAGGGTAAATTCTCATGAAGAAAGATGGATCTCCTGCACACAGAGAAGGCAAAGCTCTGCTAAATGAAAAGCTAGAATCACAGGGCTGGAAGGGGCCATGAAAGTCTCCTAGTCCAAACCCCCTGCCCAGGGGAGAAAATGTCAGACCATCCCAGAGAAACGGCTATCTGATCTTTCTTTGAAAACCTCCAGTGATGGACCACCTGTAACCCCAGGCAGTTCCATTGTTTAACAGCTCTCCTGGTCAGGAAATTCCACCTTATTTCGAGTTTGCATCTCTCCTTGTAAAACTTCCATCCACCGGTTCTTGTCCTACCCTCAGGTAATATGAAGAATAAATCCAGACCATCTTGTCTGTGATGGCCGTTCAAGTACTAGAAGACTGCTATCATGTTTCCCCTTAACCTTCTTTTAGGTTAACCATACCCCGTCCTTTCAACCATTCTTCATCAGATTTAGTCTCTAAGCCCCTCACCATTTGTGTTGTTCTTCTTTGCACTCTTTCCAATTCCTCAGTGTCCTTCTAGTATTGTGGCAACCAGAACTGGACATAGTAGTTCAGGTGCAATCTGATCAGTGCAGCATAGAACTACCACGTGATCTCAACATTATACCTCTATTGATGAAGCCCAAGATTGTACAGGTTCTTTTGGCAGCTGTAGCACACTGCTGGTTTTGATTCATCTGTTTTCTACCAGGACACCCAGATCCTTCTTATTAACACTACTGCTGGATACTTCAGAAGGGCAAATGCAGAAACGATGTCTTACAAAGAAGAGAAATAATGAATTGAAACTGTTTCGTGACATCTCAGTACTAGATATTCTGGAATATTATCACAACTGCTAAGGAGCTTTAAACAACATTCCTTTCTGGAAAGGTTGTAGCTAGCAACACATTCAATCAGGAAATGATTCACTCTTTTTTGTCCCTCTTGCTGAGGGTAGAAGAAACAACAATCTCATCTCATATCTATTTTTTTAATAAACTGAACACTGAGAAGAAATCCAAACAATCTAAGAGGTCTTCACTATTTGGACATGGGCCATAGTCCAATAAGACGAAGTACCCATCAGGAATATCTTGTATGGGATCTTTGGTAAAGTTAATCCCTCTCAGCAAAGAAGTGCTGATTCAAGGAATCATTAAAAAACCCTTTGGAGGTCATTTAATCCAACCCTCAGTTCAATGCCAGATTTGGCATGCAGAATACAATTACACTGTCTTCGTCAAATGGTCTTCCAGCCTTCGTTTAACTACGCCAGAGAAGGAGGTCTTTCCAGTGTCAACACTTTGCACCGCTAGAATTTTTCCCTTTATGTTTAGCTGAAATCACCTATTCTGCAATTTCCACTGATAGGTTTTCATCCAATCTTCTTATTTCTGCTGGAATGATAAAGTAGTAACTATGGAATTTGAAGTATGCTTCTATTTCCCCCCAATCATCTATTTTCTAAAAACCTTCCATTTTCATACATTCCTCACACGGCTTTGTTTCCAGCTCTCACAACATTCTAGATCCTTTGAACCCAATTCCAGTTGGCCCATGGTGTCCGGGGGAGATGGGCAGCATACAAATTTAATTAATTAATTAATTAATTGGGCTCAGAATTAGACACTGCATTCCAGGTCTAACCTAACCAATAAGAAACATTCTTCAAATGCTCAGGTAAAGAAAAAATTTTAGAACTTGTTGAAGGAGAAGATTACTGCATATTTGCATCCTGCGGGAAACTAAAATAAAGCTGAGAACATATTGAGACATGTACTTCCCACTTTGTTTTCTTTCTGCGTGTTTAGATACATTGCCCCATAAATCCAATCAACAAATTCAGTTTCTGAACAAAATGAGGGATGATGGAGCTAGATGCCACAAATGCAGAGCAACAGTCCAGCAGTAGCGTGACTGAACATATCATGGTATAGTGTTACAAAACTATCAATGCCTGTTGCATTTAGAACAGTTTTTACAAACCGGCAGTAAATGGCACCATGGAAATTACACTAATTGGTTCTTTGGACCAGCTGAAACTTGGCCACTGGCAACAGAAAGCAAACAAATTTAAGCAAAATAAACTCAAGGGCTTAATTTTCAGTTTATGCCACTGAGTTTCAAAGAAACCATTTTCTATTCTGAAATGGCCAATAAGAGCGATTGAAACTAGCACCACCCTACCTCTACCTACTTCAAAGGCTGGGTTCACACATCATTCGAAGCTCTCATGAAGTTAATTTTGCCTTAACGCTATGTATAAGGCAGGCTATTATGACTTATCAAACAAACCATGGTTTTAAACAATCCTGGCTCAGCATTTCATAGGAATACAGGCAGTAGGGCAAGCACCTGACCTGCATCAAGAATAAATTAAAAGCTAACCAGGAAGGGAAACCACCATGTTATGCTACGTAGGCCAAGAAATACCCAGAAGTTGGTATCTGTGTATGTTATTGCTTTAAGTGGCCTTTAGCCCTTTGACCCCACGTATCTGAAAGAATGTATTAATCACAATTTAAACAAGCCACAGCTCCTCACATTTGGATTTCATAGCTCTTTCCAGCCTGTTGACAAGAGGGAAAGGAAGGGAGCGTAAGAAGCCAAGGATTGCTGCAGTTCATTCACTTAGTAACAAGCCATGGCTTCCTGTTATGTCTGAACAGGTCTCAGAAGGCAGGCTCCGGCTTGCACACTCAGCTTTCCCTTCAAAGCCCATTAAGAGAGCTTTCTAATCCTAGAAGATTTATTGCTCCGTGTTGTAACTGCTGCACACTGCTTTGTTTGTTAATTGTGATTAGCTTTCCCTGCAGAAGAGTAGGTGTCTAATAAATCAGTTATCTCGAGGAAGGATTGATTTTAAAAGTTGTTAGCACGGACACTGAAGTACTTGGTAACTGTCCTTTTTTTAAAAAAAAGAAGTACATGGTCTTCTGTTTATACACTTGGATTAGAAAAAAAAAAAATCCCCTTTAGGTTTTATGGGGCTGTGGCAAACAAAGGCATCATCTGGAGATCAGCCATGGAAATTTAAAAAAGCACTTTCTTCATTTAGTTTTTCTCTGTCTGACTGGTAAAGCTCGGTTTTATTATCATCTGTTTTTCAAAAAGGCAACTTGGAAGCTCGTGCTTGTTGGGGATCAGTTTTCCTTGACTTCCTAATAGGTCTGGTGCCAACACAGAGCAAACACAGGCAGCCTGATTTCCGCACCTATGAGGGATGGGGTGCGTCTGTCTGCTTGACTGTGCAACCCTATCAGCAAAGCCAAATGCAGGAGGTTCGTCTGCTGACAGCCTCTTCCACATGATAACTGGTCTGGCCATCAAACTGCTAAATGAAGAAAGATTCAGACCAGCAGCATCCACTGTCCATTATGAAAGGCTTGCAATGCCCTGTTGTATCCTGCACCTACAGCGGGAAGCGGTCCCCAGTCTGCTGTTCTCTTGGGTTGCTCTCTACCGTCTCATAATTCACTACAAATGGCCTCATGCATTCTTAAAGTCTTCTAAGCAGCAAGCACTCAACTCCTCTGGCAAATAGTGACTAAACACTCTACCCTTCGCTCCAGGAAGAAACGTAGGTTGCATCTCCCTGGCCCTCCTGGTCCTTGGGAAACTCTCAGATCACCCATATACTTTCCAACAACCTGGACTTTTGCACTTAGTCCAAACTTCAGTTATAAAATCCAGGGGATAATGATGAACAATAATTGAGACACAGTTGCAATGATGAGTCAAGGCCATATGCAGGAGGGCAGCTGTACTAGTCCAGGTATTGATGGAAGGAAGTGGAGGGAAAATAGAACATGAATAGTTCAAATAGGGCCCAGAATGTATAGATAATCCATTGGATGATATGTAGTAATCACATGAGCATTTGCAGGGAGGGGAGGCTCTACTTTTTTAGCTACCTGTTCAATACTGAGCAAGGAGTAAGTCAAGAATGGGCATTGTTTCCTTGATTATTTTTAAAATGTATTGTATTTATGAATAAATACTTAAGGAATGTTTGCTGTGACACTGGAAGTGTGTTAGCTGGGGATGAGGAAGTCTATGAATTCTCGTTTTCAGATGTGTCATTACCTGAGAACCTACATGATCTGCAGTGAAGGCCACAAGGAGTATAGAGATGAAAATTAACTTATCCAAAACCAAAGCAGTTGTGTTTCTCAGAGAAAATAGAGTGAAGATTGCAAGTTATACACTGCAATCATTTAAGTAGAAACCATAAAAATAACTGCAATAAATAAATAATAAACAGCAAAGAATTAGGGCAAGTAGCTGAAATTGTGTACCTTGGTAGAATGCTACTGAACATGGGGAAATGAATGAAGACATGCAAGCACTGGTGGAAAGAAAATGGTTAATATGTGATCTGTTATTAAAAATTTATGTCTGTTAAAATAAGCTGTGTATAACAGCAAGCTTCTGCCTAATTTGTTATACAGGAGTGGAAGTCAGTTACACCAGGAGGAGCATAGAAATAAGTTCAGTGCAGTAGGAATGGGGTTCTTAAGAAGTGTGTGTGGTAAAAGGATAGAGAGGATCAAGAATGAAATGCTGCTGAATTAATGTGAATGAATTCAAATCTCTGGGATTGGATGATAACATCCCAGGAAGCTAAAAGAACTGGTAGATGTGATCTCAGAGCCACGGGCTGAATTATTTGAGAACTTCTGGAAGACAAGGGGAAGTGCCAGAAGAGCTAACTTTCCCCTTTAAAGAAGGAAAAAAGTAAACCCAGGAAACTGCAGACCAATCAGCTTGATATCATGTCTGTCTGAGCTGCTTCTGAATATTATCTGGATATTCTAGACATAAAAAGGGTTTCAGCTCCTTTTGCCTAGGCAACAGCTTCTGCATATCTCTCTCAAGGTCATCATCCTTACTCTCTACACATCAGGACCTGGGAAAATCCTAGAAAGGGTCATCAGGGGGTAGATTTGCAAGGATTTAGAAAGGAACAAGGTGGTTACTAGAAGCCAGCATGGGATTGTTCAAAATAAATCATGCCAGATAAATCTTTCTGCTTTTTTTTGAAAAATGACTAGATTAGTAGATCAAAGGACTGCTGTGGATCTCGTGTATTTAGACTTCAGTAAGTCATTTGATAAAGTTGACTACAGCCTCCTTCTTGATAAAATGGAAATATGGCATGGATGGTCCCACTACCAGATGGATTCACAGTTGGTTGAACAACTGTATCCAACACATGGTCCTTAATAAATCTATGTCAGCATGGAGAGAAATATATAGTGGAGTATCCAGTGTTCTTTGGGGTCTAGTGCTGTTCAATATTTTCATAAATGATTTAGAGGAGGAGATAGAAATGACACTCATCAAATTTGCGGATAACACAAATCTGGAGAGGACCTCTAACACCTCAGAAGACAGGCTCAAGGTTCAAAAAGATTTTGATAGGCTTGAATACTGTATCCTCTCCAACAATATGCAATTCAATGGCAAGAAACAGAAGATGGTAGTGATAGCACAGGTACAACATAGGTGGTAGCTGGTTTGGCAGTAATATGTGTGAGAAGGATCTGAGTGTCCTGGTACACCACAGATTAAGTATGAACAGCGGTGTGCTATAGCTGCCAAAAGAATGAATGCAATCTTGGGTTGTATTAACAGAGGTACAGTGTCAAGACCATGATGGTGATAGTTCCACTCTATGTTGAACTGATCAGACCACACCTGGAATATGTCTCCATTTCTGGTTACCACAATACAAGGAGGGCACTGAGAAACTGGAAAAAGTGCAGAGAAGAGCAACAAAGATTTTGAGGGGACTTGAAGGCTAAATCCTATGAAGAAGAGTTCAAGGAACTGGTTATGTTTAGCCTAAAGAAGAAAAGGCTAAGGAGAAACATGATAGCAGTTTTCCAATACTTGAAGGGCTATCATAGAGAACATCATTCATTCATTCACTCACTCACTCACTCACTCACTTATTTTCCATAAGGTCCAAGGGCAGGATAAGAACCAACAGGTGAAAGTTTTACAGAAGGAAATTCAAACTCAAAATAAGCAGCAAGTTCCTAACTGTGAGAACTATTAGTAGATCAGCTTGCCTCCTGGAGTTACGGATGCTTCATCACTGAAGGTTTTCAAGAAAAGGCTGGACAGCCATTTGCCTGCAGTGCTCTGAGGATTCCTGCTCTGGGCAAGCTGGACTAGAAGATATCCAAGGCCCCTTCAACCTATGATTCTATGAATATTTATTACATTTATATGCCACTCAAATTAATAGTGTTTCTGAACAAGTCACATACTTCACTCAGTAATCAGGATAAAAACATACAAAATCAGAATAATAACCACAGTAATAATTAATCCTTAAAAAAGAAAAAAAGGTGCTGGAAAATCACACAATGAACAAACTTTGCCATAATGGAGGAATCACCTCCTCTTTGTGACTTTAAAGGCTGGCTGAAACAATCAGGTCTTAATGGCTTTGTAGAACACAAAACTGTAGGGGACAGTCTGATCTCTGTGGGGATATTATTCCAGAAAAGGGAGGCAGTGATGGAGAAGGCCCACCCCCAAGGTCACTGTAGATGACATTTCCTAAGAGGTGAGATGCAGAAGGAGTCTACCCTCTTAGATCTTATCAGATGGGGCTATTGGGAGAAGGCATTCCTGAAGATATGAAAGAAGTATGCTAAGATGGTATGGACATAGAGAAAGAATGAATGAGGTTTGGATCACAAAGCTAAACTATGAATGAAAAGTGAATGGGTCAAGAGGAAGCGGAAGGCTGAGAAAGCTGTGGCTGTATGGAGAATCTGGAAAAGAGAGTTACAAGAAATTTAAAGAAGAAAAGGCAGTACAGGAAGTGATGTATTGACACAGTGGAAACCAGGATGGCTTGCAAGGATAGAAAAGTATAACTGAATATAGTAAATTGTGTTGGGTGAGCTAGATTTAGAGAGCCAGTTTGTAGTGGTTAAGGCATCAGGTTAGAAACCAGGAGACTGTCCTGCCGGTTCTAGTGCTAGTCCTGCCTTAGGCGTGAAGCCAAATGGGTTACCTTGGACCAGTCACTCTCTCTCAACCCTAAGAAGCAGGCAATAGCAAGCCACTTCCAAAATCTTGCCAAGAAAACTGCAGGGACTTGTCCAGGCAGCTGCCATGAGTCAACACTGACTCGAAGGCACCAAAAAGAAAAAGAAAAAAAAGGTAGATTTAGTTATACTTCCTTTTCCTTTCTTTCGTCATCCCTTACTTTCTTTGGCTTACTACTTCTTACACCTTTCCTACACTTTGCACACCACAGCTTATCCTGTAAGGGAATCCTGTAATGGACAAATATGTGTGTGCATGTGTGTAAATAAATAAATAAATAAATTTAACGGACATATTCACTAGCTGGGCAGATTTTGGACAGATCAAAAGAATATTCTTTATGTAACTCAGCCCAATGCCATAGGATATAACTGGCACAAACAACTTGGTGCCTTTTTGATGTGTGGTCCATTTCTGACCACTAATCAATCTAGCCACAATCAAGTTAAATACCCATACTGGAAAGGGATGATTTTAATGGGGGATTTGACAAATTTATGTATCATGGCAACTAATGAGTTGCTCCAGTAAAACAGCCCCAGTTGCCTATTTCCAGCACGCTGCCTCGTGTAAATAGTCTTACATTTCTTACCAGAGTTCGTAGCTTCTGCTCCAAACGCTCAACCTCTTCCCATGCAAAGAATCTATTGCTCGTTAGACTTTACCAAGTCAGCTTGTGAATCAGAACCCCTTCCCCTGAACAGTGTCCCCAAACCAGCCTCAGACACCCTCTGCCTGCTTCCCCACAGTCTCAAGCAGACATACAAATGCTGCAAAGTCACAGGACAGCAGTGTTAAAGTTGGGATCCCGCCTTCTGCACCCTGTCTCTGTCTAATCTAACTCAGGCTGGCATTCTTGTGCACCCAGGAGGAATCAGGAAGGAAAGGAAGCAGGAAGGAGTGGATTAAAAGTCAATTGCTGTCGCACTGCCAGGTCTCGGCGCTGCTCTACCATCCCCAGAGCTATTAAACTTGCAGCGCTCCAGGAACCACTATGTGGTGTCAGCTGAGTCTTTCACTTGAAATCACACCACACTTTAAAGGATGGCAGTTGCATAGTCAATACGACTCTGTTCGCCAAGCTTCCCAAAGCCACACAGCGCCAAGAGATGGAAGCTTCCTGCTGTTTCCCCAGCACAGGCTCTTCGATGTAGCAACGTCTGCCTCAACCTACTTGTAATTCCTTGGTATCCCCAATCATCACTGAACTGAGGCTGTATTGACAGAAGTTGAAATTCTAACACCTCCTGAATGCACCACGCTTTAAGAAGATTTCTGACAAACAACAACAGGCTCAGAAAGGCAACAAGGATGATCAGGGAACCAGGGGCAAAATCCTGGAATGAGAACTGAAAGGGTATACAGACCGTCCTTGCTTAACAACAGTTCAAAGTTACATCAGTGTAAAAAAAAAATAGCTTTGCGACCAATCCTTGCATTTATGGTCGTTGCAGCATCCCACAGTCACGTGATCACCATTTGTGTGCTTCACAGCTGGCTTGTGACAAGCAGAGTTAATAAGGCAGAAGCAAAATTGTAAATTGCAGTCACATGAAGTTTTGCTCAATGACTGCGGTGACTTGATCAATGACCAAAGGGAAAGTGAGGTCATTAGCCCATCATGGTCATGGGATTTTCCACTTAGTGACTGCAGCGCTTAGTGATGGAGTCCCAATTGTGGTCACTAAGTGAGAACTACCAGTATGTTTAGTTTATGAAAGAGAAGGCTAAGGCAAGATAAGATAGCAACCTTCGTCCCTGAAGGGTTGTCCCACAGAAGAAGGCCATGGTGAGTTCTCTATGACCCCAGAGTAGAAATTATGGAATAAAGGTCTTCAGTTACAAGATGGTAGATTCAGCTTATTGACCTGCTCTTGCTATTAGCCTTCTTTTAACTTAAGCCATTATTCAGTGTCCTGCACTCTAGGATGATAGAGAACCCCTTCAGGACTTGAAGAGTGCCACTGTATCTCCTCTCAGGGATAAGCATTCCATTCATTCAATTTTTCTTCATTGGATTTGAATAAAAGTCCCCATTATCATTTCCATTGCCTTTCTCTGCATCTGTTCCATTTTGTTTAAGTCATTCCTGAAAAATATGATGCACAGGATATTCTGGGTGGGTCTGTCCAATGCAGAGAGAGACCATTTATACAAATCTACAAGGCAGTATAACCAGTAGAGAAACCAAGCAAGCATCTTTGGCTTTTTCCCCATGATTTAAGCTCTGCTTTGAAATGAAAACAGAAGACACTCATTTCTCTGTGACTATCACCAGATGGGTTATACAAGAATGGAACACATATAGAGCCGTTTTTAAATGGCCAGTGAACTTACCCTGTAATGGCTCAGAGACTGAGTTGTCATTCATTCACCCACCCATTCAAATGTCACTTTGACAAGCTTCATCTGGTTCCACACATTTATTTATCATATTTTTTAAGGCCACCTGACTCTGTAACTCTGAGCAGTATACAACATTAATAGTTGAAAACAGTATAACCTGCAAAAAAGAATGATAAAATTGCAAGGTTTGCTTAAATTAGATCAGGGTAGCAGCCATTCAAATCTCTGAGGGGATGCTGTTCCAGAGGGCAGGCATAGCAACAGAAGGCCCGCTTCCTGGATCCCATCAGGTAATACCATTTAATCAATGGGACCCTAAACATGCCAACTCTGTTCAAATGTACAGCACAGGCTGAGACCACAGGAGACAGATGGTCCCCCAAATAACTAGGCCCTATGCCATAAAAGGCTTCATAGGTAACAATCAGAACCTTGAATTGTACTGGAAGCCTACGGGCAACCAGTGTAATTCATGAAGCAAATGTGTTACACGGGCATAACAGTGGGAATGCCCATAACTGCTCATGTTGCCACATTCTGGATCAGTTGCAGCTTTCAAGTGGTCTTCAAAGGCACCCTATGTACTATGCATTGCACAGCCCACACGCAAGGTGACTAATGTGTTGATGACTGTGAGGAGGGCCTCCCACCAGAAAGGGCACAACCAGCATACAACATAAATTTGTGCAAAGGCCCTCTTGGCCACAGCTGCCATTTGTTCCTCAAGCAGGAAGCTGCAAGTCCTGGAGGATCAAGTTCTACACCAGGCCCAAATGGGGCAGAACAATCCCATTCGGGACTTAAGATGGAGAATCCTTGGATACAGATGGTCCAAATATCCACATCCCCTTGATCTTGCTAGGATTGAGTTTGAACTTATTTCTCCCCAACCAGACTCCCACAGCCTCCAGGCACTGGAACAATACTTTGATTGGTTGGTCTGGGTTCAAGATGGATGATCTCATTCATGTAGATGTTAAGCAGGAGGGTCAAAAACACGGAGTCAAAAACACTGACTCACATATCATAGGCTTTGGGCTTCATCTCCACCCTGCATTAATACCAACTAGAACTGACAAAAGGAAAGGATGAAAACCACCGAAACCATATGCCCCCCCTTTCTATTCCCTGTGGGCAGTCCAGAAAGATACCATGATCAATGGTACTGAAAACAGCTGAGAGATCAAGGAGGACCACTCCTGTCCCAGCTCCACCAGAGATCATCAACAAGCCTAGTCAATGAGGCCTCACTCACTGTGTCCTGGACTGAAACCCAACTGATCATCTGTTTCCTCCAGGTCCTTCTGAAGCTGCAGCCCAGCCACCTTCTCAAGAACCTTCCCTAAAAAGGGAAGGTCGGAGACTGGACAAAAATTATCCAGGACTGTTGGGCCCAGCAATGGCCTCTTGAGAAGGGATGCACCACCAAGGCAAGGGGACACAGCACCTGCCACCTTCTAGATGGCTTTCACCAGCTCTACAGATGGTCGCATGGCTCATCCCTCCCCAGTAAGAAACAGGTCACCTTAAAAAGAGCTGCTGTTTGGCTGACTGCAAATAAAATAAAAGCAGAAAATATAGTATGCCTTCCCATTCTTAGTGCCACAATGTAATTCCTAATATGGACTTTTATTACCCATATGGGAGACAATAACACTTTGCATGGATTTCTGCTCTAGATTCGTTATTTGTCTTGATATAAATGCTAGATGAACATGAGTAATTTAAATATTTTAAATATTTATAGGCTAATTTGCCAGTAGCAGTTAACAAGAAGTCAAAAACACAAATTTAAACATGCATACAAGCACTGACGCTACAAAACAAGCAAGACTTCTTAAAAAAAAACAAAAGTGAGAAACAGCCGTCAAATACAAGACACTAGACTCATACATGATTTCTTTAACCATAATTAGCTGAATAATCCAGACTTGGCTGGGTTCATACACTGCGCCCAAAACATAAACCACGATTACAAGGCACAAAGACTGTGCATTCACAATACACAATTTTCTCCAACAGATGTTACCTGTTGCATTTCCCATTGGAGATAACAGGAGTTCAACAATATGGAGAATACCAACTCAGAAAAATCCACCTATAGCATCAGTTTCTAGTATGGAATGCAACCAAGAGAAATCCAATTGTAGAAAGCTTTTAACAACAACAACAACAACAAAACTTAACATTAATATGTCCACCTGCAGTGAGTTAAAAAAACATATACAGGTAGTCCCCACTTACTGACCGCTCATTCAGCAACCATTCAAAGTTTCGACAGTGCAGAAAAAGTAGCTTTATGACCAGTCCTTAAAGTTATGGCCATCACAGCATCTCTGCAGTCATGTGATCACCATTCAGGCGATTGGCAACCAGCGTGCATTTACAACTGATCGCAGCATCCTGCGGTCACATTATTGCCATCTGTATGCTTCACAGCTGGCTTCCAATAAGCAAAGTTAATGGGGAAACCAGCAGGAGGTCACAAGTTGCAGCCACGTGATATCTCGCTTAATGACCACGGGGGATTCGCTTAACAACTGCAGCCAGAAATGCTGTTGCAAATCAGGTGTGGTCACATGTTTCACTGTATCACTTAGCGATGGAGTTGCCGGTCCCAATTGCAGTCAGTAAATAAGGACTCCCCGTATTTCCCAGAAGGGTAATGGAGAGACACAACTTCTCCATCTATTAGAACATAACTCATGTGACAAATCGACTCTGTATCCAAATGAGTTTTTGATACACAACTAATAGGTGATAAGGCTGGAGAGAAGGAAGAAATAGAACATCCCAATCTTCAGCATAAATCTCTTCTCCTGCCAATATTCTTAACTGCTTAATGATCTGCACCCAATTAAGCCTATTTTGTGGTTTTGACAGAGAGAGAGAATGAGAGAGAAACCTCTCAAACTTACAAAGGAAAAAGCAACCTTTTTATTCTACCAAAATTTACCTACTGGGCACACGCACTGCAAATACAGAAGATGAATCTTTGGTGGCAGAAGTGGGGTCAACCCACCGAGGTAGGCCAGGTCAAGAAACAGGCATGGCAGGGATTTCAGGAATGCTACTTTATTGTAGTACGGCAGTGTTTCTCAACCTTGGCAACTTTAAAGGGTGCGGACGTCCACTCCCAGAATTCCCCAGCCAGCCATCTTAAAGTTGCCAAGGTTGAGAAACATTGTAGTAGGGTATAATAACAGAATCTTGAAAGGCTGTCCAAGTTTCTCTCTGTCCCATCAAAATCAAGGCAGGGTTCATTTCTGTTTCTTTCTCACACTTCTTTCTGTCTCAGGACAACAGTGTAATCTCTTCTCCTTAACAGCAACGCTCCTTAACGGCAATGCTCCTTCCTTCTATTCTTGAGGGCTCTCATACACTTTCCCCGAGGGCAGCTCTACTTGCTCTGCAGGTAGAGAGGAGAGAAAATATCCAGGCAAGGGAAAAGGTACCCTAAGGCTGTGTTTCTCAACCTTGGCAGCTTTACGATGTGTGGACTTCAATTCCCAGAATTCCTCAACCAGCATGCTGGCTAGGGAATTCTGGGAGATGCAGTCCACGCATCTAAAAGTTGCCAAGGTTGAGAAACACTGCCCTAAGGAAATGCATGGCAGCCAAAAAGGAAAGGGGTGAATTTTGCATTAAGTTGGCTGTTTTCCTAGGCTTTGGGTTAGGGTGGGTGGACCCTTTATTAGATACTCATTTGTTTTGAGTGTCTGGATCCTATCTTCTTTATCTATTTTGCATTTTGTTTCTATCTTGTTTTTGTTATATTGTCAACCGCCCAGAGTTGGTTTGGAGTCAGACAACATCTAAATCAATCAATCAGTTAAATAAATAATTTTTAAAAATAAAATAAGCTATAGAGGCAGCCAATGAGACTCTTAATCCAATTGAGTTGGGCGGCCAATACATTTTATTAATAATAATAATAATAATAATAATAATAATAATAATAATAATAGCAGCTGCTTCCCTTCAACCTGAAGGCAGTCACATCACAATCAGATGATTGAATACCTATAAAAACTTCTGGGGTATAGAAAAGTATGAACCAGCACAGGAAAGTTCCAGACAAATTTGTTGTCAGATTTTTTTTTTCCCAGACAGGTTCTTTTTTGCTTGGTTTTATTATTTATTATTATTATTATTTTGCATTTGTAAATTTTTGTGGGTTTTTTCCCTTATTTTTAATTGTAAGCCACTCAGCGATGTTTGGAGTTTGATGGCCTCCGTAGGTAGATAGGTAGGTAGGTAGGTAGGTAAGTGAGGGAGGGAGGGAGGGAGGGAGGGAGGGAGGGAGGGAGGACGGGAGGGAGCAGGTCCTTGGGAAGGACTCAATAGGTGGAGTGCCAAATCCAGTCTAAAGATCTGGCTGACTGTGCGACCACCAATAATAATAATAAACCAGGTTTTACAAATCACAATGGCAAGGGTCACAGAAGATGTGAAGCCAAAAACAGCCTATAATATCATGGCTTAGAATTAAGCAAGTTTCCAGCAGGCCAGGGCTATGATCCCACGTCTTCCCATGCCTTGCTGAATAATCAAACATTACACTCACTTTCACCTGTACAAAGTGTTGTTTCAATATGGCAAGACATATTTATATGTGTAAACAGCTAGTCAACTAAAACTTTATGGTTCCAATAGAAGAGAATATCTTGGAGCTGAGCTTGGTAAAACTTCGTTCAGTTGTTTAAGCTTTTGGGGGGGGGGGGGAATCCCTCTGTTGGTTTCAGAAACCAGCTACAGACAGCATGGGAAAAAGCTGAGTCTCCATTATCCCATTTGTGTCCTGAGCAATTTCCTCTGATCGCTCTTCTGTTGTGCCATCGTGGCTACCATTTTGCCTTTTTTGACCACACCTGCAGACGACAAGCCACACTTTCAAGCAACTTAATCTATGCTCTAGATTCAGACATCACAGTAGGCCCAAACACAATACGGCATGTTTATTTTTATTACAGTACTTATAACCCACCCCAATTCCAACATCAACAAAAAGGGAAACCAAAAATGTAACAGTAAGTAAATCAGAACAAGATCAAAAGGAAAAAAAATAATAATCCCAACAATCAAAAGCAAACTCAAACAAAACTGGAGACAGGTGCCCACAGCTGGGACCAAAGGCACGGGGGAATAAATCCTTGTAATAAATCCTTGCAATAAAACATTGTAAGCTGCCCAGAGTCCTGCAAGAACAGGCAGCTGGAGGAGTCGAATTTATGTAAACAAACAAATATATAAATAAAAATATTTGAACCTGTTTCTGGAATTAGAGCATGGTGGGGCCTTCACATACTTCTGGGGAGAGAGTGTTCCATAATATGGAGGTGATTACGGTTTCTCCCCCAACCCATGAATCTCACGAGGGATTTTTCAGCAGCCTCTCTGATGGACCAGACCAATTTACACCTGATATATCCCAGCGCGGCATTAGTGTATTGTGTGAACCAGGAGTGTGCGTGTATTACTCACATATCTATAAAATGACAGGCATCGATAGAAAAGGCTCGGATAGAGAAGGGATGACCTGTAAACCCAGCAGCAAAACAAAACAGCAACTCTAAGGGAGGATTTGAACTCAGGACCGATCAGCATGTCAACTCCATTTTGCCCAAGCCACTGGTCTCAGATGTGATGGAATATCACTCCCACCATCCCTAACCAGAATGGGACCTGCATGCTGAAGATGGAGGGAGCTGTATTCCCACACATCTGGAATCCAAAACCTGTGGAAGACTGCTAGAAATCATTTGCCCAGTTGATAATCTGGCCATGAACCTTTTCCCAATCTCCCCTCTTGTGAGAACAAGGCCTGCATCCTATTCAAGTCCAGAACTTTTAGACACATCAAAAGTGCAAAGAGGTTAAACTTTTGAAGCGCATCATCCCGGGGAGTCTCCTGCAAGTTGCGCTTTCCCCCCCATTCTCACAGCAAGTATTCCTTATCAAGGAGCCACAGTAAAGAGGCAGGATTGCTGCCTTATTAATAAGAAGGGGGGGACCCCAAAGAAATAACTTTTCCTGACAGCATGACAGCTGACATTCTAAACTGAAAAAGCTATTTGCCAAGAATTATCAAACCGAGCTCCTCTCTCTGATAAATGGCAGAAGAAAGTACAACAAAGGCCACATACATATCATAAATCACAAGTTTTATTGAATGCCTGGGCACATAATAGCACAGTCAAACAGAATAAAGACGCTTTTCAGAGCTCATCTGTATGGGGAATGGAGGTGAGGAAGTAAAAAAAGGTAAAACTAAAATATTGAAAGGTTTTTCGCCCCTTTTTTCCCTCCTTCAACACTTCTAGAGAGAGAGAAAAATGTTTCTGGAGAGGAAATCGCATCTTCAAGAACCTGGAAGAAACAGGTATTTAATAGTGTCCCTGATCATTTATTTACTTAGAAGGGTAAAATGCTCAAAGCTGCAAACAAATAGAGCATATTTCAACTTCAAAAAAATCCAATATTGCCTGTACAATTTGAAGCTCTTTAGCTCAAAAACACCTCTCAGGCTGCTGAAGTATATTAAGTAAACTAGCCTGCATTCTGCATATTTGCCAAGCACCAACAAACCATAACATTTCAGTTTTGAAAGAGCCACGTTTCACACCCTCCTGGTTCTAGAGTTAATATGATGCGGCTAAATATGCCACTCCTTGGGGTAAGGATTGTGCAAATGAAAAAAATAAGAGTGAGAACACACACACAAAAAGTAAAATAATGCTGATCACAAAAGAAGGGTGGGAAATGACATGGGGGGAGAGAAAATTCCATAGGCTGACATTGTTTAACTGAAAAAGTAAAATGGAGACTATGAGAGGTAAGGCTAGTATAATGCAGTGGTGATGGCGCTGGATTAGAAATGGGGAGACCCAGGTTCTAGTTCTCTCTTACGTATAGAAGCCAGCTGGTGACTTGGGGCCAATGCTTCTCGCTCAGCCCATGAGCCAAAGATGCTGGACCAAGAGTGGAGAGACCCCATCAACCACTGAAGTTCCCTGGAGAACTCTGGGTGAGTCCTTCTCCTTCAGCCTAAAAACCAGTGTGGTATAATGGTGAAAGGACAGGGAAAGGAATAGGAAAGCCCAAGCTGAAGTCCATTCTCTGGTACAGAAGAACGAATTATGTATCTGTAACTGCAATGCTTTGAGTGGTCATCTGCAAATTCCCACACAGAGATGGTGTGCCTGCCCAGAACCTTTGTAACCTTCTTGATCTTACAGATATGCTTGGAAGGAGCTCCAGCCCATTCAGGCTACATGGCTTCTACTGGGCCCAAAGGAAGAAAGAAGTTTCCTGAAACCAAATGGAATATAGGTTGTGTGTATCCACGTATGACAAATTGAAGAACTGTAGTTATAGGTAAGCAACCAGTTCTTCATTGTGATCTCTGTGATTCATACATGCTGGTAATTAGTAAGGTTCTTACTTGGGGGGCAGGATTAGTCGTCGTAAGAGAACTGAAGATAGAACAGCCCTGCATCACTTTTGACAGCTGGGATCTGGTTCCACTCATTGAAAGGAAGGTGAAGCTCACATAGTTGCCCAGCAGTTCTGGAAGGCCAAGAATGAGCTTTGGTTCTGGTGGAATAAAGCTGTATGGTCAGGTAAGACATCTAATGACATCGTGGACATCTAACGAATAAAGCAATGTTTCTCAATGCAGTTGAAGAGCTGGGGAAAAGGTAGGCAATGTTATATACTGAATCAAGTGAAAAGCAGCAGAAACTGCCTTAGGAAGGAAATAAATACCTGGATAGACTACTTGTCCCTATGAAAAATGAAGTAGGCATGCAATTCCCTAGCTTGGCAAGCAAAGTCATGGCTACCAAAGAGCTACATTAAATGAGAAAAAGTGATTTGGGGAGGAATCTATGGGCTCAAAAGGGCTTTGATATTAACATAGAGAGAACGAGGGAGAGATGCCATGCTGAGAAGCTGGAGAACAGAGATTTGCTAGGCCTTCCATAATATGGATCATCAGGTCGGAGAAAAAACACTAGTTCCAGATGAGGGGAAAAAAGGAGGAGATGGCAGGAATATATACTTTTAGTGAAGAAAGAGCCAAGCCCTGCTGTTTTAAAGAGAGGAAAGAGCTTTATCTATTGCCTGTGAACAACCAGAAAAAGCTTTTCATTTGGTGGCATAAGGAGCTCTACTGGAAAGGTTCCATGAAGACAATATAACTTGTTTTATTTCTCAGAGGGATTGCAAAACTGGATCCTCCAAGCCAGAATGTGGGGAAGATTAAAGTCCAGGTGGAAGAATTGTCCCTGATAGGTGGAGAGTAAACCGGGGTAGTTTGAAGATGAAGGCAATCTCAACCAGTGAAACAGAATGATGCAGTTGACAAGGCCACCAAGTTGTAGATAGGATGTGGTTTGTTGAGTGCCTGTTGATTTTTGCCAGACTTCTGGGTACATGGGAATGAATTCTGAGAGTTGAAGTCCACACATCTTCAAGTGACCAAGGTTGAGAAACACTGGTCTAAAGTTACCTATTGTTTTGAATGCAACTCAGATCTCAGCTGCCTGCCAGCTTTATCTTCCATTCCTCCAGCTCTCAGAATCATAAATTCATTCCTGCAGCAGCCATTCTGCACCTTGCAAATACACATCCACACCCTGATATAGATCAGGCATCTACAATGGACTCTTCTGAGCCCTCTGAATCATAGGCTAAGAAGCCTGGTCCAGCAAGTTGCCAGCCTCAGAAACCAGTGGTCAACCACTTGAGACTGATTTAGCAGATACTGAACTGGAGGAGATACAAGAGGAGTCTGTTGAGGAGGAGCCAGCTTTGGGGAGATGAGCAAAGATTATCTGCTCAGCTCCTTGAGAAGTAAAAGATTTTAACACCCATAACAGAGTCACACCTGCTTCTAGACTGAACCACCACCGGTGATGGCCCCTATTAGAAACAACTCACCAACCTGGGTTCCTCTGTCCTTACTTTCTGCTCTGTTCCAGCTGACTAACTTCCCTCTGACCTCGTGGACTATTGTGGACCTCATGTCGCTCTTTGCCACTGCTGTATCCCATTTCCCTGAACGTGTCATCCATTTGTCTCCTACAGCGTGACTCTGGACTCCAAACCACCTGTGTTGTGGCTGGCCACTAGGCAAGACCTTGCCTCTCTACATTTTCCAGAGCACACACGTACTTGCTCAGCTGGATCCCTGCCTGTCACTGCTGATCAGTAAACCACGTGGAAATCATGCCAGGGTGCATTTGCTTAGCCTGGAACAGGACAACATCAGGCTGTGTTTTGGATTCAGTGTTGGACGGAAAAAATATAGCAATAAAAAGGCAACATTTGTGTAAGGTATCATTAGTAGAAGGCAAAAGAAAGAGAGCCAGTCTGGTCTAGTGGTTAAGGCCCCAGGCTAGAAAGCAGGAGACGGTGAGTTCTAGTCCTGCCTTAGGCTTGAAAGCCGGCTGGGTGACTCTGGGCCAGCCATTCTCTCTCAGCCCAACTCACCTCACAGAGTTGTTGTTGTGGGGAAAATAGGAGGAGAAAGGAGTACAGTGGTACCTCGGGTTACGAACACTTCTGTTCATGACCAATTTGGGTCACAAACAGCACCGTCCGCAAAATTTTGCTTCCGTTCGCGAACTCCGCATCGGGTTACGAACAGGATCCGTGGCCATTTTCCCTCCCGTGACACGTGGTCGTGGCTTCCTGTAGGGAGGGGGACTCTCCCTCCAAGCAGTAACCGCCTCCCCACCCGCCTTCCTGTCCTCAACGCCAGAAGTCACGTCGAGCAAGGTTAGCTTTCTCTCTCTTCGTACTGTACTGTGTGTCATACTTTTGCGGTTTAAAAAAAAAAACATATGGTTCAGAACGGATTAACCGTAATTACATTGAACCTTACGGGAAAATTTGATTCAGGTCATGACCAAAATCGGTTGGCGACCACATTCGTAGGGGTCAGAACGGATTAACCGTATTTACATTGAACCTTATGGGAAAATTTGATTCGGGCCGCGACCAATTCGGGTCGCAACCAGAGTCACGGAACGAATTAAGTTCGTGAACCGAGGTACCGCTGTATTAGGTATGTTCACCGCATTGAGTTATTTAAGGCAGGATAAAAAAAATCTAAAACAACAACAACAAGGGCTTGGATTCTAAGATAGCTTTACTTCATGGAAGGAAAATTTCCTGGACACCCACAGCAGTTCTCTGGGCCACATCATATAATGTTCAAAAGGAGTCATCAATGCTCCAGGATGTATTTCAAGTGGGCACAGGAACTTGTAAGGGAAAAGAAACTCTCATTCTGTGGACCCTTAAAAAAAAAAACTTTGGATCTAACCCACTCATTTGCAAATACACTTGAAATGAATAAATTATATTTTCAGTTTTGATTTGTTGATGAAAGATTTGAGTTCTCCATCCAGACATAATGTGGAGTCACAGTAAAAATTCCTTCATTGTAGGCTAGTGTAATGTAAAACTACACACAAATGCCATCCTACATATGCACTTTCTCAGAGTAACATTCACAGAATTAAATGGGGTTTTGTTTGTTAATTTATTTAAAGCTGTATTTCCCAAATTAGTCCATTCTGAATTAAGTATTGCTGATTTATTAGTACATGTACATGAAAGAAATTTTGAACTTAAATTATTTGGTCACGTTTCATTGTTTTAATCTTTAGACAAACCCAGAATTAAATCTTACGGAAATCTGAAAGTCCTTGTATTTCAGAAATGTGACTTCTTTTTTAAATGACTAAAATTATTTTTTATTGGCAAAGAAAATAGGTATTTTAAAACTTTGCCTATCTAAGCTTGTTTACCTTCATCATCAAAATCAAATAAAATATTTAAGAATATTATATCTATATTTATGGATCCTGTTACAGCACTCAGTTTAAAAGATCTATCTAATGGACCAGTTTAAGCTATTAGAGCTCCAGTTCGCCCTGTTCATAGAACTGCTACCTGCTATATCTAAATCTGCAATCTATTGTGAGACTTAAGTCCCACCTAGCTCAATAATTCTTTCTTTGGAGTAGACAGGCATAGACTTCAGCTGTAAAGATAGGAAATATATAGGTTAGGCCCCTTGCAAATGTATCTTTGCTGCTACAGTATCCTGGATCATCATCTTCTTCCTCCTCTTCTTCCTCCTCCTCCTCTTCTTTTCTTCTTCTTCCTCTTCTTCTGTTTCTTCTTCATTATTTTTACTGTTATTGTTGTGGCAATAGTACTAATAGCCATTGGGAGGAGAGAATCCTATTCTCCCAGGCAAAAAAATACTGCTTTTTGATTGCTGGGAAAATGTGCCAGCCTCTACAACTGAAGTGATACTACTAGAAAAAATATAACTGAATTCAGAAGAAAAAAAATCAAGCTGTATTGCTCAAAAGGCCTTTCACCTAAGCAGTTTAGGAAAATGCATAATGGTTCCTTCTACTTCCCATGTTTTGGCTGAGTGCCAATCCTTAAACAGCCAAAGCCACCTCAAAACAGAGGGATCAGCAGGTTTGATGGAACAGCATTTTGGAGAAGTTATTTAAAAATTATTTTAAAAACTCCTGGGAGGAATTCACCTCCCCACCAAGCCTCAGTTGCCCAGTAAGTCTAAAATGCTGAATGTTAGAGTAAAAGGAAAGAAAGAAGAAAAAAGAAAGGGGAAGGACTGGAACAGGATGGCTAGAGTCCTGAAAGCAATAACACCAATGATGCAACTATTTCATCAATCCCTCTGTTGATAATTTTGTGGGTCCCACTGCTAATATAGCTCAAACAATATCATCTACATATACCTCAAGTTCTGCCAAAGTCTCCCCAAACCCTTTTGGGATGGGAACATATACAAGTGCTCCTTGTTTAACGACCACAATAGGGACCAGAAAAATTTGTGGTTAAGCAGGGCGGTTGTTAAGCAAGTCACACCCAATTTTACGACCTTTTTTTTTTGCAATGGTTATTAAGTGAATTACGCACTCATTAAGCAAATCACACAGTTCTCCATTGATTTTGTTTGCTGGAAGCCACCTGGGAAGGTTGCAAATGGTGATCACATGACCCCAGGATACTGCAACCGTCATAAGTGTGAGCTGGTTGCCAACCGCCTGGATCGTGATCACATGACCATGGGAGTGCTGCGACAGTTGTAAGTGCGAGGACTGGTTGTAAGTCCCTTTGTTCAGCACTGCTGTAACTTTGAATGGTCGCTAAATGAATGATCGTTAAGTGAGGACTACCTATAGTGAGGACTGACATCCAGTACAGAATGACTGCAAAAACCTAATGGTTGCAGGGGGGACAACCCAAAAAGCAAACTGGAATGAGAATGGTGAAGGCTGGGTACTCAGTGCTCCTTTCTTTAGCTGCAGGATTTCCTTTTTATAACTATCAATAAATAGCTCGGGCCACCAACCTCTGGATAGCAGGTTCTTACAAGAACTTAAGCCCAGCCTCTAGCGAACAGCTGCATAAGGCTGCAGATAAACACAACTAAATGGTATTCTGCATTTCCAGAACGCCTTTCATCTAAGCAGTTCAAAAGAATCTTGGTACTTTGATTTGCAGAGAATAAAGAACCAAAATGCATTTGTTTTTCCTCCTCCCCCCTCCCCCCCCTCCCAGTAATGGAAAGTTTCTAATAAGAACTCTCCCAGAAGATAAATCCAGGGACTCTTCCCAAACTCTGTGATATGCATGTGTATGTGAGTGCACGAAAGACAGAAAATTTCCTGAATTTCAAGGTTTCCTGAATATAAGATCTGCCATAGTCACTTTCATGCCAACCCAGCGAAGCCCTCCTAGCTAACAACCCTTCACAAGCATCTCTCTTCTCATTTGTCTACACTTTTTAAGGCCCCCTACTTTGGGGAAGGATGGGGGAGCGACCACAGGCGCCAACAAAACTCAGCCATGCAATTGCTGAGAATCAACGATGTGTTTTCTTCCCATTTTGAGGCAGAAAATATATGAAAATAATCCTATATTCTCCAAAATAAACTGAACCAAGATTAAAAATGAAAGAAAAACCCTAACCCCCACATAATAATTTAAAAACTTGAACAGTTCAACCCTGTCTATGTTTGTGATGCAGCCCCACCCCTCCAGTCCCACCACACAAACATTAAGTGGGGAGTGGGCTTTTAAAGGCTGCTTGCCCTCACTCTAGCCCTCACCATACTTTCACGGCAACAAATTCATAAATATTATGGGCTGTGCAAAGAAGTCTCTTTTCGCGTATTCCAAATCCCCTGCCAGGCTTGTATGATTGAATTCTGGTATTAGTAAAAGAAAGAAGTGACTATCCATCCTGTGCATCATTTAATTAAAAAATGTCTCTGTCGTATCTTCATTCCTAATCTAAAGAAGGCCCCGAAGCTGCAGCCCTTCCACCAGGAGAAATGTCCCTGTTTCTAGCTTTACAATGTTCTTTCTCAAATCATAAAAGTGTCTGAGAATGCAAGGGGGGCTGTCCCATAGCTTTCTCTAAGAATATTCCTGACTGCATCAGAAGAAATGCCTCTTCTGGGTTCTCATAAAGGGACTTCCTCAACATGGGGTGGGATTGAGAAATCTTTCCAAACTTTAGAAACTAAATTTTATACTCCCTGAGCAATTTATGCATAACTGATCTTCCCCTTTTTCAACACGCCATTGCACACTGGTGCTCTTGAACACTGCCTTGTTGGTGCTCTTCGGAAGAAAACAGACACCATGGTTATGCACAGACTTTTTAATGGTGTTGTTGTTATGTTACAGTGAATGCCCAATACTTGATGAATGCCGACATTCCCATTCAAATGCCGACAATCCCAGATGGATCCTGAAATTAGATATATCTATTTCCTCCCTTTACAGACATACACCAATGACTGTCAATGACATTTAGTTGACAACATCTGAGACCTGAGACATTTTCACGTGAATGTTGCATGTCACCAGATTTTGGCCTTTACTGCCTTGTGTGTGTGTGTTTCTGTGTATATGTGTATGTTATTGTATCATCATCATCACCATCATCATCTTTAATCAATACACTGCAAGATGAAGACCTCTTCATTGAAGGTCTTGGACTATAATTTACCGGCCTGGTAAATGGATGTTTTGGCTTTGCAGCGTAGAGCAGAGTGAAAGGGTCTGGCCAAAAGCCCCCAAGGAGCTTCTCTGCTTAAGGGAAGATTAGGCCAACTGGAGCTTGGTATGCTGAAAGGCCACAAGCAGGAAGATGTGGGGCTAGACACAGCTTGGCTGCTCTGGAGGATGTTCCTGACACCAGCTGCAGTTGAGAGGGACATCTTATGGGATCCAGGAAGCTCGCTTGCTCTGTTGCAACAACTGACCTCTAGAATGACACCCCCCTCCCAGAGATTTGCACAGCTTCCACCCTAATGACATTCAGAAAATCATTACAATCTTGGTTGTACTCCCAGACATTGGGGAGGGTGGTTATGGAGTCCCCATTAGTTGTTTTTTTTACAGATGCTGGTATTCCTCTTCTGGTTGGTTGTAACCTTTTTATATACAACTGCTTTCCCTTTTTTACTTGTAAGCTGCCAGAGTCATTAAAGGGTTGGGCAGCCTCAAAATTGGTTAAATAAATTTAAAAAATTTACAACCTGGGTCTCCCTGCTCTTACTCCAGCACCTTAGAGGTGACTCCACTGTTACAGAATTTCTCTTCAAGGAACATCAAGAACCCCCTCCTTTTCTGGCTTCAAGTGAATTCTGACTGTGTTTTCATTTCACCGAGGTTTTGAAGGCAATTTCTTGATGGCTCTTATATACAGTGGTTACAATGCTTTATGTTTAATATTGCTCAATTTTAAATTTTATTCGTTTTTTAAAATTGTAACTACTTAAATCACTTTGAGTTAGATAGATTTTTAAGATATATGCAAAAGCTATCCTGGGAGGCAACAGCAGGAGCCTGGGCATTCCACAATACTGGCCAGATCTTTTGACAATCTAGCTCGCTTAAGAAGCTTATAATACTGGAAAGTTAAAAGGAAAGAGAAGAAGAGGAAGACCAGCAGCAAGGTGGATGGATTCAATTACAGTAGTGATGGTGCACCATTGGAAGACCTGAAAACCAGGTTAGGGACAGATCATGCTGGAGAAGATCTATCTACACAGTTGCTAAGAATCAACACTGATTTGATGGCACGTAATCAATCCTTTGAAGCTTTGTGTTTTAAAGGCAGTCGCAGCTGCCACCAGCGTCCCATCTCATATCTCAAGCCGATGATCATATGAACAGATGTTCAGTATCCCAAGCACATGGGAGCACCAAGATGCATCTATAAAAAGCAGTGTGAGTGCAGGATTATGTAAAGCAGTTTTATCTATATTGGTATGTACTCTTGCCCAGAAGACTCACTCGCTGCATTCACACACTTTAATTAGGTCAGTTAAAATCATGCTGGTTGCGTTTGTGCAACAGGCAAAGCCTGATGACAAACAAACAAACACAAAAATTTAATATATAAGATTTAGCTGGGTTAGATTTTTTTTGGTGGCTAAAGAGGCTGTGCAAAGCCAGCACTTTCTGTTATTTATGGTCCAATATATTGTGCAAGCCCTGAAAATGGGTTAATTCAGTAACAAAGTTAATTGTGTGGTGTGAATGCAGCCAATGTGGGCCACAAGGCTACACCTTCTTCCTAGTTACAAAAGACCTGACAAGTGAATCCTGGGGCTCATCTATCTCCCTCCATCTATTATTCAGAAGGTGGTTGGGGGCAGTACAAGGTTCATTATTTATTCCACCTTGTTCTCACAACCACTGTCAGGTTCAGCCCAAAGAACTCCACAAGACAGTGCAATACAGTTCTGTTGCGTTTATTAGCTTCCACCTCAAGACAGAAATCTCTCCAGACTGAACCTAAGTTCCCAAGCCAGCAAGCCACAACACCGTGAATTCCTTAGGGTGGTGCCAGTCTCATCTTCTTAAACTTCCCATGCTCCTGTTGAGGGCTAAGGAAATGCTTATCTCCCTGAGCATGGCCTTCATAACACCATTCCATAACACTTGTGAAATAAACTGGGCAACATCAGCTGGGATGGATCTAAGGAGACCCAGATGTCAATGAAACTTAACTAGGATCTGAAGCCAACTCCCCTAGATTCAATTCCAGTGCCTAACTATGCATACCAGCACGATATTTAGCTCAAGACCTCCTTGGTTTCATACCCTAAGCCACATAATACTAGAAATCAGCTCCCTCAACTTCTTGGCAAATACATTAACAAATGCAATTCCAAGACAGCTTTCTCTATAACACACCCACTGCCGAGGCAACGTTTCCATCACACGACCACGCGTTTCTTCCTACTCTTGTTTTTTTCCCCTTTCACACTACAACTGGCACAGAGTCACGTCCAAGGCTCCCAGCCACGGCACTCCCCCATCTTAAGTGCCTTATTAGATATCTGCTACCAGTTCCTGTGCTAAATTGAAAATGGGGAAATTCCCCACTTACTCCTTCAGCTCATCTCTGGGAACCGGGGTGAAATCACATCTCCCCACTAAAAAGTTTCTGCTACTGCATGCTCCAGTTCAGGTTGGCTCTTCCGACCTTAACAAGAAAGAGAGAACACGCCCCGCACTAAGGAAGCCTCGGAACCCACATACCACAACCGGAGTCTTATCACAAGCCACATCTGTTCCCCCTGTTACTGCCGCCAAAAAAGAGAAAGCAGACTTGCTTTACCTTTAAGATTCTCTGCCTGTTTTGCTCTAGAAATAGCAATGTCATCACACAGCCACTGCCCACAGTTCCCCCCCCCCGCTTTACACAACATGGGAATAGGCAGGCAGTAACAACAACAACAACAACAACAACAGAAGATAATGTGTTCCTTTCAGCGTTTCCCCCCCCCCTTTCTCTTTTGGCAGGGAACAAAACACGAAAGAAGGCAAGACCTACAATCACTTTTCTACTACCAGCCCCCATTTGCAAAGGCCTACAGAAGCTCTTACTTCTCCATTTCTTTTATTGCTTGAGGTGGGGGGCCGGGAGGGGGGTGATGGAAAGGGTGACGGGCAACCCTTACTCCCGAAAATGCATAGGGCTATTTGTTGCTCTTGCCATCGCAAGCAGCAGGCACTTTATTCTTTTGCTCAAAAACACAAGAAAGGAAGGGGAAGAGATACCCAGCGCTCAAAACAATGTGCTACATCATTCTTTCTGTACAGGTGCACGCACACCCGGGCCTATCAGTATGACACTTTATTTGCAAGTCTCATTTCTGTGCACTATTCGAATACATTTGCAGGCCCGGAGAACAAGGCAAGGGTTTAGCTCAGCCAGAGCTAACTGAATCTGACAGCTCTGGCAGTGACGCCTGCCAGTCTTGATTGACTGGTTGGATATATTTAGCCTAGAGGGAAGGGGAAAAAGTAGAGGGAGGAGGGAGGGAGGGAGGGAGAAAAATGAGGAGGATACTCTGCTGTGCATTCCCTCAGTCTTTATGGACTGGGGCAGTTTAATATTGTTTTATATACGTGCAAATACTCTGTCAACCTACACATTTGATTTGCAAATTATAAGAAAGAAAGGTATCGTTCCAGACAGATTCCTCTACTATATATTTACGCTCAAAATCGATCCATCAGGGTTGGGTGGCTAATAGATGCAAACAAACGAACATTTTTTATAATGTTTTTTAAGATTTTTAAAAAGAACGTAATACCTAATACAAACAAACATAAAGAAAAAGAAAAAAGGAAGAAATCAAAGAGGAAGCTAAAAGGGCAAGAAACGAAAAGAAAAACAGAAATGAAAGAAAAAATACAAAGTAGCTTCCAATTTTCTTGACAGCAGTTATAAGTACAATTATAAATTTACCTCTTATTCTATGGTTACAACATAGCTCTCTTCTTTCTATAATCGATCCTGTCTAATCATCACAACCATAAATCGTAAGTTTATTTTTTTCTGTTTCACACAAAAGGTCCATAAGGGGTTTCCAGTCAGCAACAAACATAGATATTGTCTTTTCTCTGATCAAAGAAATCCTGGATCAGATGGCCCAAGATCATAATTTGGTGCATGGTTAACGTCTCATCTTCCTGAATCCTATTCCCACAAGAAAAATCTCATCTCTTCCAAGAGGCCTGCATGACATGAAAGAAACATCCTTTCCTGATGTTTCTCCCAAGCAAGTTTCATTCGATGACACGCTTTCTCCAAGCCTTCCTGAATCTTTGGACCCCTTTGGATTTTGGGAAGATATCTGGGCACTCTTGCAAAACTGTAGCCACAGGATTGAGCCCAACCAACTGGAGACCTGCAGAGGTGCTCCCAATATATCTAGAAAGTGCCAGATGGGAGAAGACTGGGGCAGTCACTCGAGAGCAGATGTTAATCAGATGATACGGTGATAAGATGATTGCCTGCTACCTCCCCATCCCACTTGGATGTTCCTATCTTCCCAGTTTGCCTTTTTTTTTTCCTGAGTAAGTGGGTATATTCCTAAACAAACCATGTTCCAACTACCCACATTTTGATTATCTAAATATATTTGTCACCAGGCTTGGGGGACCCCAGGGAACCAGCAACATCTTAAGGTTGCTCCATGATTGATTATTGATATATTCTCTGTCTCCATTCCTGTGGTTTGTATATTTTACTTTTTAATATATTATACTTTTAATCATGATTATATTTATTCTTTATAACAATTGTATTTATGCAATTGTTTTTTATCTGATTGTTATACGCTGCCAGAGTCACTTCTTGTGAGATGGGTGGCTATACAAATCCGATAGATAAATAAATAAATATTTATGGAGCCCTTGTAAAAACCAGCGGCATTATTGAAAATAAGAATGATGCTATAACCTTGAATTTTGCTTTGCACTATGACCGCCTTCCCATTTAATGAAAAGAATCTGTTTTTTAAAAAATCAGGTGAGCAGGGATCTTAATAGGTGCCAAGGAAGATGTCTGATTATTCCCATGAGCACAAGTTTGTTGTATGCCACCCAGAGTCGCTTTGTGTGGAATGAATGAATGAATGAATGAATGAATGAATGAATGAATGAAGTTTGTCTACCCTGCTCAGGAGCAACAGTCTGACTGAATGTAGAACCTTTTCCTAGCTCCAGAAATGTCTGAAACTCTTTTAAAACGATTGATTCACAGACAGACCAGGGCCATCCTATCCCACTGATGCTTAGAAAATCAACGTCCCAATTTGATCATCCAAAGCCATATACTAGATTTTTTTTTTAATGAAAACCATTAACATAAGTGTCATTCACAAAATTCACCACATGTCATGGCGGAGGAGAGAAGGAGGCGATGTTGTGACAATTGGAGACAAATGGGGAGGAGGGAACAGATACATGAATTGTAAAAAAAATCCTTCACTAGCACAATAATTTAGTACATCATTAACTCTCAGACAGCAGGTAAATTCTTTGCTCTCCTATTCCTTTTATTCTACTTTCAGCTTGGCATAATCTTTGTTCCTTCTGCTCCGAATAATTCTACCCATCCGTTTCTCTTCTTTTTCGCTGCCATTTCTTCCCATTGCTAGGGTCCCTCCTTTCTCCCACTTAGAGAGTCTTTTCTTTTCCTGAATAACGTCAAGACTACACAGATGCACAACATACGCCTCTCTCTTTCTTCCTTTGGCCACTGTAGAGAGTAAGGAGAAGACCTTGATGGAAATACACAAGAACCATTAACTAGGCAAACAGGGCTAAAACATTTTTTTTAAGTGCAGAGCAAGCTGATAACATTTGGAATTGGATCAGACAGGTGCCTCTCTGATTCACTAGGGCAGTGTTTCTCAACCTTAACAACTTCAAGATGTGTGGACGTCAACCCCCAGCATTCCTCACAAGGGCCCAGCCATGCAAGAACTTTACTTACTTTATACCTAAAACTGGTCTAAGCTGAGCGGTCATGTTCATTCTTGGAACTGGCAAATCATCAAGACAAAATGCTTATGCAAGTAACCCCAAAGACATGGGGGACAACACACCCTTTCTACCCCCGTCACCTGGATAAGTGAATAGGCACACCTACACTTGACCCAACGGACAGCCATTCTCTTCAAGAAGAAAACCCAACTAGTTCCCCTATCACAGGGATGTGTGCACAACTAATTCTCCTACGGTAGTCTCTGCATTCAGGATTGCAAAAATGGATACGGAATCCTTTTTCAATGTATGACCCGTTACACCAGTAGCAATGTTAATAATAAAATGTTCAATTCCCATCTTTCCTTCAGAAACAGAGGTCACAAAAATCAACATATCTAATATTTCCAGACCAGATCTTCCTGGTAAAAGCTTTATGGAACTTCCCCCGCCCCCCCCAGGTGTATATGCAGCCCCCACTTTCCTGGCTTTTTGTAAGCGAGTGAAAACAATCTTATTCCATCATGCCTTTGGCCCTAGACGAATGGGGTCACCACGATGTGGGAGTTTTTTATTTTTTGCATTTTGTATGGGTTTTGTAGGAATCCTATCATATCCACTGCTTTATTTCTATTGCATTGTTATTGTTTTACTGCTCAACACCCAGAGCGTTGGGAGGGGGCAGCGGCCTAGAAAGTCTATTAAAAACAATTTAATAGATTTTAGGTTTTTCTGTATTCAGAAAAAGAACTTGGAGGGGCATACAGAGGATTTTGCCCAGCTCATACGCCACCATTGTAAGAAAACCCTCCTCTGTACATCCACCCATTGACCAACAGTAGCAGGCAACAGAATGTGCAGTTCTGGTGTTAAATATGCAAAAAGATACCTTCAAGAGATGGTGAGAGGCTTTCTATTCAAGATAATGGGCAGATTCCTCTCAACTGTTCATTTAAATTAGACCCATGGTTGAACCAATATTGCAAACCTTTTCCCAGGATTGATACCAAATTAAAATGAAAAGATGTATTTAAAAAAAAAAAAAAGACAACAGTCTTAAAACATGCACGCGCGCGCACACACACAAAAAGAGGCAGATTAGACCTCAAGACCCTTAATTTATCAATTAGACACCATCTGCAGATTGTGCTCCTTGAAATAATTGTCGAATCTGACAATGCACTGCTGCTTTCAGAAAGTTTCAGCCAGCTTTGCTTCCATTTAATTAAATTTCTGCACTTAACTTTGATTGCACTCAAAGTGCCACTGCTTTGCCCAGATTGGGTTTCTTCACCACCTGCTGTGTTCCATCTAGCCATGATTCCATAGATATGACAAAAATTATGTTTAATTTTTTTTTCCTCTCCCCAAGCAAACTAGCATGCCTTCTCTCCCTTTGTAAAAATGCTGGGGTAGAGCAGCAACCGCAAGTTCAGTTTGTAGTTCATTGAAGATTTCTGGTTCGATCCCCAGCAGCTTGTGATCAAACCGAATGCAAGTCTCCGATAACCAATCATCTCCCTTTCAGTTTTGAAGCCCCAGGCAAGAATCAAGAAAAGGAGACTGATCAACCCCAAAGCTGACAGAAGGGTGATTTAGAAACATCTTAAATGGTGGCATTCATTACCAAAAGATGTGGTGATGGCCACCAATTTAGATCATTTTAGAAGGGGACTGAAAAAAATTCACAAAGGATCAGGCTATAAATGCCTTCTAAACCGTCTAATATTATCTCCTAAATAAGACAATCTTCCTTAAATCCCATCAGTGGGGAGACCCAACACATGATGCCTATGTTTATTTATACAACACATACACACAACTCAGAAAGAGTGATTCTGGGCAAATGACAGGATTAAAAACACAAAACAAGAATGCAAAGAAGCATAATGGGGTTGGCTAGCCCCTTAGGGGCCTGGTGTGGCCTCTATCGGCCTCTTGGATCTTTTAATCTCTTTTTTATCTTTGTAAGTGTGGTTCTTTTATAACTTTTAATCATGTATTTATGATTTTAATTTGATGTAAGCTGCCCAGAGTCCCCCATTGTGGGGAGATGGGCGGGGACAAGTCCACTAAATAAATAAAATAAATAAATAAAAACTATTTAAAAGAAATCCATCTCTATTTCCCCCACCACTTTTTAAAAGAGTAAAGTACAGAAGAGAGACCCAACTTTGCCTAGATACTGTTGAATATAATTCCTAATATCCCTTACCACTAGCTATTCTGAATAAAAATGGAGGCTGAAGTTTAACATCTGAAGGGCTACAGATTCCCCAACCCAGATTACACGGCTACATTCCAAGGGAGAAGAATTTGATGACTTAATGTTGAATTTATGGGTGCCTATCTGTAAGTCAATTTGCAAAGCTGGGTTTATGCTGACAGTGGAAAAAAAGGCAGTGACTAATTTTTGAACTCTCTCTCATCACCATTCACAGGATAACAATTCTTCTAGGACACGCAAGGCAATGAATGTATGCAGGCCGGTAAACCGGGCTGGCTTTGTCTGCAAGATTCACTAAAAAAAAAGGCTTGCCGTGAAGCAAATATACTGTTGCAGTTTTATCCTGCTGTATCAATTCTTTTTAAATAAAAAGCATATATTTTTGCCACAGACAACAGCAACTAATATTTAAGGAGTTTTACCATGACAGTCTATCATGACATGAAAGGTGACCCAACAGTGCTTATTTTTTCCTCAAAGTTTCACAGGTTTGCTGTTGATGCAAGTACTTCTCATAAGTCAGTGTAGGTTTTAGCAAATTTCTTAAAATAAATGCATACAGGATGGCTTCTGGTCGTAGTATTCCACAATTTCCATCTAGCCAAGATAATCACTGCTACTAGTTATGGCATAAATCATCCATAATCCAATATGGCATCTTCCAGAAGTGCTAGGCTATAACCCACTACTTCTGTCAATGAGAACTTGCTTAGGGAAAAATGGGATTTGGAACCTGGAGGCCACCAGGTTGGGAAAAACTGGCATGCCACAGTATTGTTGTTGGCAGTAAACAGACACAGAGCTACCTATGATCCAGAAGGACTCTTCTATGAATACAGCAAGAGACCATGGTAACCATACTATACCACAACACACAGCACAAGATCCAGTAAAATGAACGTTAATCCAAATCAGCACCAGATTTCCAGCTTTTGGGCCTCCTTAGCTTAGGTCTAGGATGAAAAGCACAACCTCTTTATGCCACAGATGCTCCAGCATCATATTTGGTCCACAATGATGGCCCTACAGTCAAGATGAGAGAAGAATAATGTTCTTACAAGAGAAGTAACAAAGACAAGGACTTGCCTTGACTTTCAATCCTACCCTACATTAACTGTTAGTAAGGACCAGAATGTCAAATTCATGTATCTCCCTAATCTAAAAGTTTTCTCCTTTATGTTGTGAAAATTAAAATTAACCAGACTTTAAGAGGGGAGAGAAGAGGTGTGCATGATGCATGCAAGAATATGTTTCTTATCCATATGACTCAACATTTTAAATGCTTTTTTAAAAATAAAAGTAATCCATGAGGCAGGAGGAGAGATTATATATGGTGGGATCTTTATCCTACAATTCCTATATTTCCATTCAATAATTTCAAATTCTCAATCTCCAGGAAAGTTCAAGATTCCTCACAGTTGACATAAACCATCCCCCACCCCGCTTCCACTCTTGAATTATAGTGCTAGAAATGACCTGTTAGGCATCCGTTCTAACCTCCTGCTGAGTGCAGGAATTCAAATTAAGAATATCCTCAAAATTGTTTATCCATTAATTGAACACATCCAATGAAGAGGAGCCCAGCAAGTAGAGTGGGGAATATGTGACCTCCAGCTGTTGCTGAAATACAATCATCAGGTATATTTTTTTAGTTTTACTGGGAGTTAGATCAGCATTATTTGAAGACCACAGGCTTCTCCTTTGCTTGTCTTTCTGAAGAACCTCTCTCCTTAAAACTGGTAGCTATTTTGCCACCAGAATATCAGTTCTAGCAAGCAGATATTCTCCGTCATAAGACAATAAGATACAGTGAAAGACTTAGTAGCACTTGTCTTTAAGTGTGAATGAAAATAAATTGCATGCACAACCCATCTCACCACCTCCCCACAGAACATATTTAATCTCTCCACCTGCCCTAAAAACTGCATCTCAATCCCACATTTTTCAGCCCCATGCTTAAAAAACTCACAATATAAATGTGAATTATGCATTTTCCTGATGGGGCGTCCTCAGATGCAGCTTTGACGAAGGTGGCACTAGTAATAATGACCCTTTTGTACTACTCTACACAGCTGCTGCCATCTGCAGCCATCACCACAAAGTCCAAATTTAATCTGACAAGCTCTTACGCCTTGTCTTCCACAGCAATCTGCTTTTATTGTTATACCAGGAAGAGTTTTATAGGAAGGAACATTCATTTAGCAAAGCTAAAAGAAGAAGATCAGTAAGTCAGGACAAACTACGATTCTTCATTTATTTACATCTATGAATGAACTCTTGGTCACTGGTAGAACACCTCATTGCATGACAAAAGTCCCAGATTAAACCCTTGGCGTCTCTAGGGGAGAAAGGATCTCCCTTCAAAACTCTGGAGTAACATTGTTAGGACAGCACAAATCAACCAATATACAATATCCAACATAAAAAGATTTCCTACAGTTCTCTGACCTAATGCTTGAGTGGACTGATCAAGATACCCTACGGTGTAAAATTTTAGGATTTCCAAATTTAGAAAGGGCCCAGCTAAGTGGCAGCACCTAACCAACTATGCCTGATTTTGAAAAGCTAAACCAGGTCAGATTAGGCTAGTACTTGAATGAGAGACCACTTGCATTGAGGGCTACTGTTAGACCAGGAAGCTGAAAATATATGCCAGAAAAAAATGGCAAATATTTCTCTATTATTTCTTTAAAAAGTTACACAAATATCTCCATGAAGGTATCAGTTGAGCTTCACTCAGGAGACTTGACCTTTAACCATGAGTTACAAAAATGTGAATTAAGGAAAAGGAGGGCAGGATAACAACTGATAAAATTATACATGGTTTGAAGAAATTGAATATACAGGTAATCCCCAGGTTAAGAACCCTGAGTTTAAGGACAACCCAGAGTTAAGAACAGAGCCTATTGTAGCAAAATTTGGGTTAAATATACAATGATTTGAGTTAAATACACAATGATTCGAGTTCATTACACAATACTACTTATATGGTATTGTACAATAATACCGTTCCAGCTTACAAATTCGACTTAAGGACAGACCAACTCAATTCTTAAACTGGGGACTACCTGTATAACGAAGTGATATATTCTATGAACTAGAGAAATGTATGGGAAATCAAGCTGTCAATAGCTGATAGTCAAAAACAGTACTATAACAAAAAATTACTAGTTGCTGACAAGTTTTGATGCAGCATAATGCAAAATTATTAAGTATATGATTAATATGATTATTAAGTAAACGATTAAGTATATCATTTACCTGAGTAAACCAGGGTACAGTATTATTAATTTAAATGCAAATGTAAATGAAATAAAATTAAGTTAGTTTTATACTTGGTGTATGGCCTTTGCACATCATTTAAAGGTCAAGTGCAGCTGCGAGGTTGGAAGATGTTATGCACTCCCACACTACTTTTTTTCAATTGTATTTTATGGAATAAATCACTACCAGCTAGGTTCACACAATCCACTAAGCCAAAGCAACCAACCACCTTATAACTTGGTGCAGGGTGTGAACTTCATTCTTGTGGTTTTATGTTTTCATAATCGTAACAATAAAAATGTCTTGGTGTGGTTGCTTTCGGAAAAGCAACCTCAACCTCCTTTTTTATAGCCTATATAAGATAGACCTGTGTTACTTAGTCTTTCGAAATAACTTCAGCTACAAAAAAATCCGGCCTTTTCTACAGTGCTTTATCTGGGACACAGAACAGGCTCTAGTAAAAAATGACTCATCCTCTTAACGTTTACTCTAATATATTATGTTAGAGACCTCACATATTACCCAGATCAGCCATTTTTCTTCTCTAAAGAAGAACACTGCATATTAAAGTTTGCCTATGCATGGCCAAACTTTCTTCCTACAAATGTCAAAAGGATATCCAATTCCTGGATCCCCACACACCCTTTGTAGATACTACTGTGCCCACAGACACCACCTTTGATATCTGCAAGATCCAACCTTTTTTTTTTAATTCTTTTGATTCAAAAAAGAAGTCAGTACATGGAGAACTAGCAAATGCTACAAATGCTACGGTGTTAAGAACAACTTGTGTTTTCTGTTAATGCCTCTTTGGGCTGCAAACTGATTTTGGAGGCTTTCTTAAAACATAAAAACGGTGGGTGGCTGCAACGAGTGCTTTCTTTCAAAATATATCCTCCAGTCCAGGAAAACAAAACGAAACAAAACATGGTGAGCTGGGCTAACAGGGAACATCCTAGGGGACTGTAATGTAATGGGGAACAACCTCACTCCATCTTTTGGGGAAAGTCATCCACCATAGCAGCCATTTTGGGAAAGTGTTTAAACATCCAGAGACGGTGAGGAACAGAGTGTGCAATATGGTTTGTTTTAACCTAAATGACATCAGCATCCAGGGTCTTGAGAACATCTTTCCTTCACTGTCCCTAACCTGGACATCCCCAGTGAGATCAGGGCATATTAAAGGTAGGGGAAAGGCAATTATGCATTTATGCCTTATTTATGTGTTTATTATTAACACTGTATGCCAACCACTCTGGGTGGCATAGAAATCTGATTAATAATGGTTGATGCAATAACAGTAAAGTCTAAAAGAAGCTGACCCAGATCTCCTTTAGCCAAAAGCATGAAAAACCTTCAAATGAATTAGTATTTACTACAGTTTTTTCCACTTATGACATCAATATTTCTTCACAGTTGATATTTAGCTGTGATATCTTGTCTTTCATAGACTCACGTGGGGGGGGGGAACCTTCCGGGGTCAAATAATTGAACATTAAGGAGGCTAAGTATTGGTTTAAACTGTTTTTTCTTACCTATTACTTCCCATGGCATGCTCCTTCTATGCATACAAACCTTTGCCGACTGAAAATAACACTTTATGCATCCGAGGTACAAGCTTCAATCCAGGAGAGCTCGCACCATGATTAATCTGGCAGTCTTTAAAAAGCCATAAGCTTCTTTTGTAAATGGCTGTAATATCTTTTCATTTTTATTACCTGAACAATCAAGGTGCTTCAGTTAAATACTGCTCCTTTTAAAAAGCCAGGTCTTCAACCATCAGAAACTTCCTAGACCAGCTGGCTGGGGAATTCTGGGAGTTGAAGTCCACACTTCTTAAAGTTGCCAAGGTTGAGAAACCCTGGCCTAGAATAACCACCACCTTGAGTCTCTTTTGTGGCTGTGACAGGCAACCTGGTGCCCTTCAGAACCCTTGGATGATGAGGAATGATGCAACTCGTAAATCACAACATCTGGAAGGCAATAGACTGTATTGTCCACCTCTATTTTTGGGCAGATCAAGGTTTCAAAAACACACTTCTCTTCCAATTCTGAGTTACACATGTTTCTTTCAAAACAAAATGAAAAAAGGTGCCTGTCTCAACTGGCCTATGAGTGGATAGGAACAGTATAAGTGATGGCTAAAATACACTTATTTTAAAAAATTATTAAAACTATTTTTAAAATTTGAAGAATTATTTAAAAGGACAGGAGACCCAAATTAAATGAAGTCCCAAAATGAAACCATTAATTGTTAGAACACCTCTTCCCTTAAGTTGATCTAGCACAGCAAGTTAAATTTAATGTAAAATTGAGATTATTGAAGTTGAATGGCTAATTCTGACTTAGTGCTGGTGCTGAGGAGGAGGAGAAGGAATATTATCATCCTCATTTTTAACCCACATCTGCATGCGTGAAATTGGAGAATCCCACAGTTTCCATGTACGCTGTGGTCAAATCTGTTTTGTTTCAGCAAGGTAACAAGAATGATTGGGGCAGAGCGTACATCATATTGAAGCATCTGGCAAGAGGTAACAAGAGGTGAACTGTATTATCTCATCAGTATGAGAGCCAGTTTGGTGTAGTGGTTAAGGCACCAGGCTAGATACCGGGAGATCGTGAGTTCTAGTCCCGCCTTAGGCACAAACCCAACTGGGTGACCTTGAGCCAGTTCCTCCCTCTTAGTCCTAAGAAGGAGGCAAGGGCAAACCACTTCTGAAATCTTACCAAGAAAACTGCAGAGACTCATCCAGGCAGTTGCCAGGAGTCAACACTGACTTGAAAGCATACACACACAATACATAATACAGTCTATATTTCCAAATATTAGGGGATAGGAGCATAACATCTGATAAAATACCATTTTTAAGGGCTGCGAGGGAAGGAAGAAGGGCTAGTTCTATTGAAAAGGAAATTGGGAAGGAAGGAACATAGCTGAGAAGAAACCAGGATCTCCTCCATCTTTCACAGTGGTGGAAGCTGCATGGTGAGGAAATGGCTTCCCACTGCTCTTTCAACCATCAGCAATGACTTCACTTCATCCTCAAAAAGGAAGGTGTTGCTCTTCAACAGACACCCTCCCTTTGCAGTTCTTCTCTGAAGAATAAATCTGCCCACTCGCTGTGTCAACCAATTAGTTTAGAGATGTAGGGAATAAATATTTAAGAGGACCCCTTTCTTCTAAAACCGCAGGCCACCTGAATCTACTTTTCTCTCCTCCTGCTTTCCTGATGGAAGCTCCTACTGGCTGCAGGCAAGGCTTAAACAGTTGTGCAAGATCAATGGGATCGGAAGCCCAACCAAGTAAAAACCCTACCTCGCCCTGCTGTTTCTTATAAACTAGAACAGCAAGATACAGAAGAAGAGGAAGAAGAAGAAAGAAACCCTTTCACTTCTTCTGCTAAGCATTTAAAAAATAATGTGCGGTCCCACATTATTTTTCTCTTGCCTACTCTTTCCAGAGCCTCAGTGTAGCACAAAGCCCATATACAGATTGCTAAGGTCACGGCTACCTTCAGCCCTTCAGTGTTGCTTAATAAAGCAGGGTTGCCCCTCCATACCTTCCAGCCACGTCCTAATCTCACTCACAGTTATTGCTCTCGATGGTATTTAACATAATAGCGTTGACCACAATGAGCTTATTGGAAATTAACGTGAAGATAGCTGGTACTTCAGTAAGATCTCTGCAGCAATTCGCCATTAATTACTGCACTGTTATTTTTAAGTGTTAGCCATAAACCAGACTGCTGCTACATTTGCATTCATAAGGCAGAAGGAAAAAAGACGTAGGGAGGTAAATGAGAAATAAATTAGAACAGAAGCTAAGTGCCGCTTCCAACTTTAATATTCCCCAATTAGTTTATGATCTGAAGGTAAAATGTTTAACCTCGGGTCACGATCTTCTTCCGATCCCAGCCCTTGCAAGGGAATATATTTCCTCTAATTTCTTGACATTTTCATTTAAAAGAAAAAACACCAAGATGGATAAAAATATGACCTCTGAGACAAGTGAGGCTGATCCTACCTTTCTGCAACTTAGGCAGACCTTCAATGCTCTTCTGCCCAGCATCCTCCCGCTATTTGTCAGGCATTGCCACAGACAGCAGCAACTAGCAATTATTTATGTAAGACTTAATGTGTTAACAGATTTGAATGGGCCTCTGCCTTGCCTACTCCCTCCCGAGATAAAGGAAGATTTATTATTTTTTAAATTGGTGACAGCCAGTGTAGTAATGGTGAAAATGCTGGACTAGGAATGGGGAGACCCAGGTTCTGGTCCCCCTTCAGCCATAGAAGCTGGTTGGGTGACTTTGCCAGTCCCTCCCTCTCAGTTCAACAGCCAGTGTGATGTAACGGTGAACATCTGGATTCTAGTCCTCCCTCAGGCACTGAAGCCAACTGGGTGATTTTCAGACTGGTCATTCTAATAGAAGAGAATATGTGCAGCTCAGGGTTGAACTGTGGAGTCCTTGGGGTTCTCTTAGCTTGGCTGTTTTCTTGCAAACGTTTCGTTACCTGGCTAGGTAACATCTTCAGTGCTAGAAGGGAGTGGGGTTTGCTCTCTGTTTATATACTGTGGCATGCCCTGCCAGTGCTGGTGGGGGTGGGGGGGTTTGTTTTATTTTTTCCCTCTGGTAGGTCCTTGATTAGGGTATTGTTTACTGCTAATTGAATGTCTGGTGATAATCCTGGTGTTAATCTCTGCTTATCTGGGTGATGATTGCTGGTGAGGAGAAGTTCTGGTCTTTTGTTTTCCTTTCTATTGTCTCTTTTGAATAGTGTGTCGATGTTGTTTATCTCTATCTGCCTGTTGATGGCTGCCTTGTCTGAATACCAAGCTTCCAGGAATTCCCTCGCATTTTTGGATTTAGCTTGGTCTAAGATGCTGACAGTTTCCCAATTGAAACTAGGGTTAAGTCTGTCCATGTGTTGTGAGATTAAGGAGTTTTCATCATGTCTTCTGACTGCTAGTTGGTGCTCATGGATGCGCTCTGCAAGCCTTCTGCCTTGCACAGTGGTTGTTACAGTCCTTACACTGTATGTTGTAGATGACTTCTGTTTTTTCTTCTTGGGCTACTGGGTCTTTTGGTTTGCTTAAGATGTTTTGGAGGGCTTTAGTTGGTTTGTGTGCTATGGAGATGCCATGTGGTTGTAATAGTCTGTTGGTAGTTTCTGAGACATTTCTGATGTATAGCAGTGTTATCCTTTTCATAGCTTGTGTTGGTTGTGTTATAGTCGGTTGAGTGATCAGGCACTTTTTGATAAAGTTGCGTGGATATCCATTTTGTTGGAAGATGTTGTATAGGTGGTCTGTTTCCTTTTTCTGCTGTTCTGGGCTGCTGCAATGTGTTTGTGCTCGTTTGAATAATGTTCTTACACAGCTCCTCTTGTGGGAGGTTGGGTTGTTACTTTGGTAATGGAGTACTTGGTTAGTGTGGGTTGTCTTCCAATAGACATGGGTTTCTCATTCATTCATTCATTCATTCATTCATTCATTCATTCCCTCCCTCCCTCCCTCCCTCCCTCTCTCTCTCTCTCTCTCTCTCTCTCTCTCTCTCAGGTCTAGGCTGGGAAGTCAAAAAAAACCTCTGTTGTGAGCCGCCCAGAGTCACCTGCTGGGGGGAGATGGGCGGCATACAATTTAACAATCAATCAATCAATCAATCAATCAATCAATCTACCACCCACACTGGACCAGCGTGGTAGATTACAGTCCATAAACATCAACGAAGGTGACTCCAACCTGCATCAGTCCTTCAAGGTAGACCAGACTAGGAAACCAGAGTGTGATGGACTACAGTAATGCAGCAGGTTCTCAGGAAGGAGGGAGCACATTCCAGGAAGAGGGGCGAGACAAGAGACAACACAGTCCAGAGCTGGATTGTGGGAAGAGGAAGAGATTTAGGATAGTCACTCCCTAGAATCTCCCAGGGTATTTATTTTTTATTTATATGTCAAATTTATATCACCGTCCAACTCCCCCACAAGGAGGGACTCTGGGCAGTTCACAACAAAACAATTTAAAATCACTAAAAACATAAATAATACAAATATAAAATATAAGTATTAAATACAATAAAATCCAAGAGATGGTGATATTAAGGCTGGTGTGGATCTTCCGGGTTGTGTGGCCGTGGTCTGGAAGTTCTGTTTCCTAACGTTTCGCCAGCATCTGTGACCGGCATCTTCAGAGTACAGGAGCACAGACAGGAGCAGTTCTCTCTGTGCCCAGGATGGTGTGACCCTTTTGTGGGTATTCATAGTGGTGATATTATTTCAGCCTGTGACCAGATAATACCGGTCAAAGCTAAGACTAGAGAACCAGCCAAGCCCAAAACTGACTATTCCCATCCCCACCCCATGAGTAATGGCAGAACCAGGTCTTCAGTTTTTTTCTGAAGTCTAAAAGGGAGGAGGCCAACCTCACTTCTGGGGGAAGTGTGTTCCAAAGGGCAGGGGCTGCTGCAGAGAAGGCTCGCCTCCTGGACCCCATCAGATGAAATTCTCTTACAGACGGGGTCTGTAACATGCCCTGTCTGCATGACTGGGTGGGATGGGTTGATGTAACAGGGATGAGATGGTCCTTCAGGTACCCTGGACCCATGCCATGTAGGGCTTTAAAGGTGATAACCAACACCTTGAATTGGACCCAGAAGCAAACTGGCACCCAATGCAACTCACTGAGCAAAGGTGTTATATGTGCTGATCTTGATGCACCTAAGATCGCCCATGTGGCCGCATTCTGGACCAGCTGAAGCTTCCGGATACTCTTCAAGGGTAGTACAGCACATTACAATAGTCTATATGGGAGATGACCAGGACGTGAGTGACCATTCGATGGGCCTCTTGGTCCAGGAAAGGACATAACTGGCAGACAACACGAAGTTGCGCAAAGGCCCTCTTGGCCACAACTGCCACCTGCTCTTCAAGCAGGAGTTGTGAGTCCAAGAGGACCCCCAAGTTACACACCGGGTCTATCTGGGGCAATGCAACCCCATCCAGAACCAAAGGTGGCAAATTCCTAGGGGCCGAGGGGCCATTAACCCACAGCCACTCCGTCTTGCCGGGGTTCAGCTGAAGCCTGTTGTTCCCCATCCAGACCCCCACAGCCTCCAGGCACCTGGAAAGGGCAGCCACAGCATCACTTACTTCCCCCGGGATGGAGATGTATAACTGAGTATCATCAGCATCCTGATGATACCTCACCCTGTGGAGACAGATGATCTCACCTAGCAGTTTCATGTAGATGTTAAAAAGAACAGGAGAGAGTACCGAACCCTGTGGCACCCCATAAAGGAGGGGCCGCAGGCCCGATCTCTCCTCCCCTATCAACACCGACTGGGACCGGCCCTGGAGGAAGGAGGTGAACCAACACAAGACTACGCCGCCCACCCGCAACTCCCTGAGTCGGTCCAGAAGGATACCATGGTTGATGGTATCGAAAGCCACTGAGAGGTCAAGGAGAGCCAGGATGGATGCACCACTTCCATCCCACCCCCGCCAGAGATCTTCCATAAGTGCAACCAATGCTGTTTCTGTTCCATATCTGGGCCTGAAACCTGACTGAAAGGGGTCCAGATAATCCGTATCATCCCAAATCCTCTGGAGCTGCAGTGCCACCACCTTCTCAACCACCTTTCCCATAAAGGGGAGGTGGGAGACTGGATGAAAATTATCCAGAACAGTAGGGTCCAGTGGTGGTTTCTTGAGGAGGGGGCGCACCGGCGCCTCCTTAAAGGTCGCCAGGAACACCCCGTCTCTCAAGGATGTATTAACCATCACCAGGACCCAACCACACGTCCCCTCCCTGGCTGCCCTCACCAGCTAGGAGGGACATGGATCTAAAGGGCATGCGGTGGCATTTACAGTCTGGAGGATCCTGTCCACTTCCTCAGGACCAACAGGATCAAACTGGCCCCAGATAACTCAGCAAAGATGTCCCCCGGGCATTTCTCCAAACCATGCCTCACGCTTGGCGTCCAACTTAGAATGGATCCGAGCAACTTTATCCTACAGATGCTCAGAAAATTCCTCAGCACAGCCCTGTAGATGGTTTTCTGAACCCCCTCTCCCCAACAGGGATCAGGTGATTCTGAACAGGGCCGCTGGGCAGCATTCTGCGGATGCAATAAGAGCGGAGAAATACCGATCATTATCATCATCATTACCTAGCATATCCACTAGGTTAGAGCAATACAGATTTAGTCTGGCAAGATTCTGTCTATACGGTGTAAGCAATAAAAGAACTGAACTAGGCTGGACTGCTTCTCTGTCATTCTTGGGCTGGGCCTGACACAGATATGAATGCTAATACAGTACTACTTTTATGATAAGGTTACAGTAACAGCAACTTGCAAGTCTGAATGCACTTCTGCCCTCCCTCCCTTTATCTTCATGAGAACTAGGGTGGGTCATGTCTGAGATGCTTTCTCAAATTAAATTTCTGCCCTGGACTTTTATTTATCTGACCAGTGACTTGGTTGCATCTCTTCTTCCTGTTCCTCAAGATACTTCCTACTGCCCATTACATTCTGCATGGAATGTAATGGATTGATTCCAGTTGCTTATTATCATCATTACCATTATCATCATCATCATCATTACTGGTACCTCAGTTTATCACACCAGGGTACTCAAACCAGCTTCCAGACATAAAACTGTTTAAAAACACAGACATGCAGCTGCTAACTAACACTACTAAAGCAACACACAAGGTCTAACTGAGAAGGAAGATCTTGAATCTCGTCCTAAGAAGAGAGAAACAACTAAATGTCTTCTATGGCTGTTGTTCTTAGCATTTGTCCCACATAGTGGCAGAGTCTGCCTGTTTTTGCACTGTGTTCACCTAATTCTTCCAGCAAAGCGTTCAGTTCATGATGCTGATTTGGGCTGAGAGCAAATGACTGGCCCAAGGTCACCCAGCTGGCTTCTGTGCCTAAGGAGGTCGAGAACCTGGGCCTCCCCTGGTCCAACATCACATTGGCTCTCTGCACACTTGCTGTGATCTGCCTAATAAACAGACTTTTGCAACTGAAGGCACCTTTCAAAAGCCTCTTCTGTGGAACACAGCTCAGTACAGGTTCCCAAGTCCCTGAAGTCCAGGGCCTTCAGCTCACTAGAATGCAGTGGGATTTCCATCCTGGTTGCCATTTACTTTTTGAATCCAACTCAAAGAGCTGATTTTGGAATATCAAAGCCTTACATTGTTTGGGGCCAGAATACTTGCAGGACCACCAATTCTTCAATATAGCTTGTCCCATACACTTCAACAGGGCACTTTTTGCAGGTCCTCTCCTGGATACATTTAACAGACAATTCAGCTTTTTCTGTGGCAGAGCCGAGATTATGGAACATCCTGAAGTTGAAGCTGTGCCTTATTCCCTCCTCATTAGAGTTCAGGGGAGGGCTTAATACATTTCTGTTTTTCCCAAGTTCTTTAGAATTATTATGAAGATGACACTGTGGTTTTAATGTTTTCATTTTTGTAATCAGTTCAGAACCACTTTGGAGTGAGAGGAAACATCTCCCTCGAGTTGAGTTTGATTCCTGAAGACTATACAGAGAAGTTCATGCTGCTTTTTTGACAATGATATGGAAGTGGTTTGCCCCTGCAGCTTTTTGCAATGTTTTTTTTCAGCTTCCCAGTCCTCTCTAAATGGTCTCCCCTTCAAGCACTAACCAAATTGGACCTTGCTTAACTTTTTCTGAGATTCCCCCAAGGCTGTTAGATGCTGCCATCTGCTGTGACGCTGCTGGGAATGGGTAGCATATCATCAAATAAAGAAATAAACAATGATTCTTCAGACCAAGAGTAGGCAACTCACAGGCCACATGCAACTTCTCAGCACCCCCAAATCACACCCTCAAAATTTGGTAGCAAAATGACATAATTTTGGAGACGCGATTTTGAGCACGAGTTTGCCTCCTGGGGAACCATTGCTCCTGTTCCCATTACTTTTCAAAACTTTCCAGTGATGTCTTAGCATCTCCAGACAGCCTCTTGCAGCCCAACCCTTAACGCTACTTCAAATGCCCACTCCTTATTAAGACCCTTTGGCCTGAACTGTTTACATCTGGAATTTTAAAAAAAGAAGGAGGAACTTGAATTGTGCCCAGAAAGTTAGAAACTGTGTTTTCAGGTTGGGCATGATGTGACTCTTGGATTACACACCAGATGGCAGCCTAGCTGCCACATTTTCACCAATGAAAGTTTCTGGGCACTCTTCAAGGGCAGCCCCATGAAGAGCATGCTGCAAGAGATTCTGCAGTCAAGCAAGAAAGAGCTCCAGAGTTTCAGATTCCTCACACACTGAGGCGCAAGGAAAAGGAAAGGAGTGCAAGAAGTCAAGTTTTAAAAGTAATTGAAGTAACGAATGAAAGATGACTGGTCTATCAAAAACTATCATGGCAGCCAACCCCAACCTGGCGTCTTCCTAAGATGTTGGTTTTCAATATGCAGCATTTCTTAGTCAACATGGGTAATAGAAAGTATGCAAGCTGATAACTGCCTCTTGAAAGCCTTAGGTTATGGGAAGGTGAGCTAACACCAAAATAAACTCAACCTCCTTGATCTTCCTGGTCAATGATTGTAACTAAGTTTTCATTTGATTTGAGCTTCCTTGGTCCAAGGCAGTATGCTGTTAAAACCCAATTAAATGAAGGGCTGTTGAATAAGTATGTGGGCCTTCATGTTCTGCTTTCCAAAGGCAACTCGCTATCCATGCTAGAAAGCACAAGGCTATACTAGGGAGGTATTCCTCCGATGACGTGATCCTGTTCTCAATCAGAGTGGGAAGAGGGGAAGGGTCATACCCCTAAATGCCTGCCAAACAATTAAATATGCTACCAACGCCCTAGGCATGTGATATTCCATGTAGCATGTTCCTCACTTTACACAGGTGAGAAAGTGCCACTAACACCCAGGGGAAAAGAAACGTGAGTTTGCATTTGCAGTATGGAGGCAGAAAAATAAATATGTCTAGGACAAAGATGGTCACCCGCAGTCCTAGGGCTACTTGCAGTCCAAATTCCCCTTTAGTAGGTCCCAAAGCCTTCTGCGGCCATCATTGCCTAAAACTGGTAGGACAGTTGTCACTTTTTGGTGGGAAACAAACAAATGTAGTAATATAAGGCCCAGAGTAGGCTTACTCAAGTTAAAAGTACAAAGAACCCCCCAAAAACCACCAAATCCCTAAGCCCCATCCTTTTTGTGGCCCTCAGCATCCCCCTATATTAAATCTGTCCCTTGTCCATCACAAGGTTGCCCCTCCTGTTGTAGTAGCATAAACAGGAGAGCTCAAAAACAATTAAGAACATAAGAAAGCAGCAATATTTTTGCATGAGAGAGAGTGAGCCAAGTTTCTCTGAAGCAACTAACAGCCAGCTTTAGAGTTATAGCAGGCCCCTAGTGAACAACCATCCGGTCATTAACAACAGGTTTGGAGAAGGATTACAGTCTTAAGAACTATCATCAGAATAGACCGGCTGTTTACAAGCTAAGCAGTTCCATATGTTTAGTTTACAATTTCAGGGGCAGACCTGAACAGCTTTTAAACAGGCTCTCAGCCAGTCTTCCCCATCCTGATGTCCTCCAGATGTGTTCAACTTCAATTCCTGTGATGGCTGGGAATTCTGGGAGTTGAAGTCCATCACATCTGGAAGTCATTGGGCTAGATAAGGCTACTGTGAAAGAAGAGGGAATATCTGGAGCAGGAGTGGGGGGAGGGAGCTTGTAATTCCTTTTTCCAAAGGATGTTAATCAAAAGATGTTTCAAAGTCCAATTCTACTCAGTGTGTCTTGTCACAGTGCATGTAGTTCCTGGGTTAAGAAAGCCCGGTTTACGGACGACCCATAGTTAAGAACAGAGCCTACTGTAGCAAAATTTGAGTTAAATACACAATGCTACTTAAACAGTATTATACAATAATACTGTTCTGGCTCACACACAAATTCGACTTAAGGACAGACCTTGGGAACAGAACTCGTTCTTAAACTGGGACTACCTGTATTAGGAGTCTGGACCAGATATACAACCACATCGTTTTCATAGTTGTGGAAATGTGACTGTTTTTTGCTCTATCCTCAAAGGCATCCATTCCTAGCCACACTAATACCAAAATGATGAAACGTGCGTCATGATGTTGCAACACAAACTATATCCGTTCATACGTGCATCACAACATTGCAAGCACATGCAGAAGGGGAGAAGTTTGTACATATGTCATTATTAGTTTCCTGCTCCCCAAGTGTTTTAAGTGTATCCCTCTGAGATACCTCAATGTTGATATAGGGCAGGAAGTGGGGACCTTTGCACTTAACAAAACACCCACATTAGTTCAAGAGGAGGAACAAAGAAAAACTGCCCGCATTCAGCCATCCATCCATCACCCTCTATTCCTGGTGCTTTGGCTCATGATTTGCCAATCCTACACACTGTTGCTGTGCTCTCCACACTGGTCAGGCAGACCCACAGAGCTGGGGCATTTGGAACTCTTCAGGATACAGCACATGTCACGCAGCTGGGAAATGTACAGGAGCGGTGCCACCCTGATAATTCAAGATCTGCATGAGAGACGTCAACACGTCCCCTAGTTCCCGTGGTGAACTAGATGTCACATATCATTGTGGGCCTCCTTGTCCTTCACAACCTCTATAGCAGTTCTACAAGTTGTGGGGCCAGACCTGCTTTTTTTGCTTGGGAAAGGGGGTACAGCACATGGGTGTCGTTGGCAGCAGTGGGGGATCCGTAGAGCGGCTGATGGGGTAAAGCTTCCCGCCGGCTCTGCTGCTGCATCAAAATTTGACTGGCCTTTAGATAGTTTTTAATTAAAAACAAAATCTTGGAAGGAAAGAAGGGGAGGAAAGGGAAATCTTCAGAAATAATTGGATCACACAGCAACACTTTATTAAGTTCTTAACGTAATCCTGTAAATTTAATGATCAACGTTCAAGTTGAAATAATTCATCCGTTTTCTGAGTAGACATACACATTCACACTCATAATTGTGCAGTTACAGGTTCTAACTAGCGAAACTGCACTTGAAAAAAACTTTACAAGTTCACTGGCATCACCAAGCCAGTTCATAAAGGAAGCTTATGTTTTGTTTATTCATCCAGACTTTGGTAGCTGTAGCATATGTATTCCCTTGAGAATTAAAATATAGTTTAGTACTCTCTCACACCCAAAAATTGTAGTCACTGCTCAGGCTGGCTGGAAATATTTGTATGCTGAAGCATCGGTGCTTAAGGTTATGTCTTACTTAACAGGAGTCTCCCACTTGTCTCTCTGCTGGAGTTATTGTACTGAGCCTTTCTTCTGCAAAAGACTGGCAATTATGCACAGCCATGAGAGTGAATGAATGAGCCAGTCCAACCTCATGATCCAATTCAGTAGTGCAGAATTATTCACTACATGCCAACAGGATGATAGAAGTGCATCATGCTGGGCTAGCCTTGGAACCTTGAAGGTATGGTTTGCATTCTCAAGTACCTTCTATGCTATACCCATTTTGAAACAATTAATCATGATAAACCTTCTTCCAAGGTAGTGTTTAAGGTAAAGAATCTCTCGAGTTGAGTTCAGCTCTTAGAATTTCAAGGACACATCTATGTAATTTTATTGGTAACAGTGAAGAAACTGTTTCACACTGCCTTCTTCGGGAATGTTTGTTTTCAATTTCCCAATCTAGCCTACAGCTCTGGCATTTCCGGTTGGCCTCTCATCCCAATATTAACCAGGTCCAACCCTACTAACCAAAGATGAGTTATCCCCATAAGAAGTCCCATCCTCTGCCATGAATAAACCAGACACCTACAAGCTGACTTATATAAACTCTCCATCTCCATTTTTTCATCTACAGTCAAGTGTTAATAGAATAACAGTATAAATACTGTACATAATAATACAATATTATAACAATCCATAACAGTATTGTTTTAAGAAGTTACACAAGGTGCTCTGCATATGACTTATGGGTCACAAGCCATCTGAGGCTCCCTCCTTGTCCAGGTGAGTTCTGCTACAATGTTGGAGGGGGAGAGAATTCCAAATACATTTGTGGGACCATCTGAAATCTAGCAAGCTCATCAAAAGAGTGGAGAGTGAATGCATGAAACACGAAGTTGGTTGCCAGAGAAGTGCCTTCTAAGCAGAAGAAGGTCCTCTTCTGTGTGTCAGAAAGATGAGCCTCTGACGAGGTAGTCCTTTTGACAGTCAGGCACTACATATTTCAGACTTTAATGGTCAGTGCAAATAAGTTAAAGTGTACCCAGTAAGCAATCAGCAACCAGTGCAGATGTTCCAGTACAGCCATTATGACTCCTTGGACTTCACCCAGGGAATGTTAGCAGCCTAGCTGCTGTATCTGGCACCAGCTGCAACTTCCAGATACTTCCCATGAGTGGCCCCAGATAGACCAAACTGCAGCAGTTAAGACAGGATATAATCAAAGCGTGGATAACTCTCACCAAATCCAGCTGCTCAGGAGGGGACACAGCTGGGGCACCAGATGTAATTGTGTAAAGGCGTTCCTTGCCACAGCTTGCAAACTGAGGAACAGCTGAGGACCATTCCCAGATTGCAAACCTGCTCTTTCAGGAAGGGTACAATCCTTTCTCAAACAAGCTAACCCTCCATCCTGATTCTAGTTTTTATTCTAGCAGCATCTTCCTCTTGTCTGCATTTGATTCCAGCTTGTTCTCTCTCATTCAGCCCATTCCTGAATTTGGGCCACATTTAAAGATACCAACTGCTTCTTCATAACTGACTGGCACAATAGAGCAGAGAATCATCAGCAGACATCCCTCCAAAGCCCCATACATTCACATAGATGTTGAACCGCATTGCATGGGGAGCAAGATAGAACTCTGTAGGAGACCACAGGCCACATATGAAGGACCAGCCATGGTAAAACAGGACTTCCTAAGCCCAACCCAGCTAGACAATCCAGGAAGATGCAACGGTATCAGAAGATGGTCCAGGAGAACTAACAGGGCCATACCCTCCCAACCAGTCAATGGCACTGACTGTTGACCAATATGACCAAAAGCTTCCGTACCATGTCTTGGACAAAAGCCCAACTGAACCTGGCTGGTTGGGGGAGCTAGTTTAAACCAAGCTAAAACAAACCCTCTTTGGTTAGGGTGTTCCCCTAACCTTCATCCTTGGAACTGTCTCCCCACCGAGCATGATGTGCCAGCAGGGCTGGTGTGTGAATTGCTTGAAGCCTAAAAACTCTGCACACAATGGCAAAATACACCGAAGTGGTCAAGAAGGAGGAAGGGAAGCCAAGCAGCTCCCTTTCAACTGACCAGGTCACTTGTCTGTTCAGCCCACAGCGGTCTAGTGACGGGATCTCTTTAGGGTCTCAGAATATAAAAGCCTTCCCCTTGACCTGCTACTCGATCCTTTAACAGGATAACTAGCAATGGAACTTGAGACGTCAAGCCAAGCAGGTGCTGTGGTCTTTCTCCAACTGCAGAGAGGAGGAGGGAGGATTAAGGGAGACCTTCAAAGAGAGGCCCTCTAGGGCCGCAGGGAAAGAAGAGGACACACCATACAGGAGCTTCCCCTCCAAGTAGATTACAATTCTCATTGTCCTTGGCCAGCATGGGTAGTGGCATGCAGCACGAGGGACAAGAGAAACTTGACAAAGAACAGGTTCATACAAAGTTGTGGAGTTCAAGTTGTATTAAAAAATCCTTTTCTGCTGCTAATGTAGCAAATGCAACAGTCTCAGCTAGAACTTTTTTTAAAAAAAAGAAGAGAAAAGTGGGCCCTTGGAGCGTTCTGAATGTGTATTATACGTTCATCAGGTGATTCTCAATGGGCTTTTACGAACTTGCTCACGAAATGGTCTAGTGTGACGGTTCTGACTCTTACAATAGAACACACAAAAAGTGCAGCCATTTGAAAGGTTTCAAGCTGGATACAGCTACAATTCACTTCTTTTTTCCCCCTTTTAAAGCACCTTTCAAAGCAACAAGAGAAGTGGTAACACTTTCAAGGACTGACAGTAGCTATGCACATTCAGGGGAAAAGATAAACATAGTTTTTTTAAAAAAAGGAAGGAAGGAAGGAAGGAAGGAAGGAAGGAAGGAAGGACGGACAGACTTGTCTTCAACTGCCCATTTCTCTTGGTTACACAGGGAGGCACAGGATGTCCCTGACTGATGAGGTGTTGTGCCCACATCCCTCAGAGAACAGCATCAAATATAATTTTCAAACCAATTAGCTCAGAAAAAACATCTAAACCAAAGTCCTGCCTTCTTCATTCTAATTACGGGGGCATCCTATTCAATTCCTAATGAGAGGAGAAACAAAGGCTGTATATGCATTAGGGTCTACTTCAAGAAATCTTTCTCTTTTTAGCAAACAGATCCTCTTTTGTTCTGGTTAAACACCAATTACGCCTTTCCCTCTAACATGCAAATCAACTGAAAAATAGGGTAAGTTGCTACCCATACTGGCTGGCTGGGGAATTCTGGGAGTTGAAGTCCACTCATCTTAAAGTGGCCAAGTTTGGACAACACTGCTCTAGGGGGTTTCAATTCCAAGTACTTTGTACTCTGATAAAGCTCTTTTTAAAGAGCTTTGTGTATTATCTACAGCGGTTCCCATAAAGAGGGGTTTTTGCCATCCTCCAAAAGACAGACAGAGAGAGAGAGAAAGAGACAGAGAAAAAGGGGGAAATCACACATTCTGAAAAGGTGTTCACTATAAGCACAAGGCACTGAAATAGCCAACAAAGCTGTTTACATGTAGCTCCTAGTCGTGGCGTTCACAGTGGGGACATAACAACTCTGAACATTAGGAAAACTATTGTACCCAGCAAAATTGCGCGAGCGGGGGGGGGGAGCGAGAGAGAAAGAACGGGGAAAAACGGGGGGGGGGGGGAATGGAACCAGAGCCCAGGTTTACAATATGTTCTTTTGTTCAGATTGGAGAGCATTCATAAGAGATGCCAGATTGACAGCCCTGGGAAGTACAGTACTCCAGCTTTTTCAAGTAGTACACAACCTGAGTTAACAACTCTTCAACTCCCTTCCCGTACCACTGAACTCGTGCCAGCCCTGACTGGAGAAAGATGACCTGCCTTCCCTTCCCTTGGTATACTAGGAATGCCCACAGGAAGCTTTTCGTGCTGGAAATCCAGTCTATGAGTTCAAATAGGCCACACACCTGCCATCCCATATCTGAAGGGGGACATTTCTCTAAGTCCCCTCCAAACTTTCTTCTACTGAGACCCACTCAAGCTTTGAAAGTCCACACTCTCCTTAAGAAGTCATTGCTGGAGCCAATAGAACCGAAAAGTTTTTGTCCAGTTTCCAACCTTCCATTTTTAGATGGTCAGCTTGCAGCTACAGAGGAACCTGGAAGAAGCGGATTATCTGGACCCTTTTCAGAGTTGGCCATAGCACTGAGAAGGCATCGATATTGCTTGTTAAGGGTTATTTTTGATGGGCTTGGGGTGGGAGTAGTGTGTTCATTCTCACCCTCCTTGATCTCTCAGGGGATTTTGATCATGATATTCTTCTGGACCAGTTGAGGGGTTTGGGAGTAGGAGGCACAAGTTGTGGTGGTTCTTTCTCTGGGGCCTGTTCCACTCAGTAGAGTGGGAGAGACTGAGCCCAAGGCCCCCTATTTTGTGGGATTTCTTTCTCTCTCCAATCCTATTTAACATCTACATGTAGTCACTGGCGGCCATCAGTCATCATGTGGCAAGGTATTATTAGTATCCTGATGACTTCTAATTATACAACTCTGCTCTGGACAACCAAGCAATGCTGTCAAGGTTCTTTCCCAGGGTCTGGAGACTGGATGGGGAAGAACAGGCTTCAGTTCAACCCTGACAAGATCAAGTGGATTTGGAGACTTTCCATTGTTAGCCCTAAATGGGGTTGCACTCCCGACAGAGAATGCTGCTGTGCAATTTGGGGGTCCTCATGAATCCGCAGCTCCTGCTCTTCAAGCAGGTGGCAGCCATGGGCAGGAGATCCTTTGCATAGGTTCATCTTGTGTGCAAATAGTACCTGTTTTGGGATCGGGAGGCCTGTCTAAATGCAGCATCATGGGCTACTCTTTGGCACTGTATGAAACATGTAATATCTCTGTGAGCTGCAGTGGCTTTCAGTGGGCTTCTGGGTGCAATTCAAGGTGCTAGTCATCACCTATGAAGAGCCAGGTTATTTACAGGACCACCCATCTCTGATTGTTTCTGCTCACCCCTCCAGAACCGAGTCACCATGCTCCAGGTCCCTTCTATTAGATAATGCAATCTTGTGGGACCTAGGAGTCATGCCTTGTCTATTGTGGCACCTGCCCTATGGAACAGCATCTCTTGGAGATCCAAATGGCCCCGATCTCTTTGGCCTTCTGTAAGGCATTGAAGACCTAGTTGTCCCTTCGGGCATTTGGGCCAAAAAATTAGGGGAGCCCTGTGAAATAATTTGTCTAATCCTTGTCTTTATTGACTGGAAGTGGAATGCTTATAGACTTTGGGCATTTGTTATTACTGTTTTGGGGTGTTTATTTTCATGAACTGTGTTGTTGCTTTTTGGTTTTAACCCTGTTACAAGAAGAGTCACTGTTGTAAGATGGACAGCTATATAAATTGCTTAAATAAATATATAAACTACTGTTAGTGCGATTTTTTCCACTGACTTTTATTTACGTAAATAAATGGGCTAGTAAACAGAAGTGCAGAAGAAACCAAGTGTTGAAAGCTCTTGGCACTATATTGAATAGATTAGTTTTACTGCCTTGAATTTAAAAAACCATTTTTTTAAGTAACTAAGCCATCACTTTGAATACAGCCCCCTTCATGTGTGAGCTTCAGGACAATTGCCTCCTCCCCAAATGCCTTGACCTTGACAACAGCAAATGTTAAGGCAGCTTCAAAAGGAACTAGAGCAGATATGTGCCTAGGAAAAGTTCCATTCCAGTACTGAAACCTATTTCTGACCAGAGTGTATTCAGAAAGCCACCAAATTCCTCCATTCTACATCTGCTTTCCCAAGCCAAATCTTTGTAGTTGGGCCTGGCCCAGCTGACAAAATCAAAGAACAGAGATGGAAGGAGCTTCATCCAGTGTTTCTCAATCTTGGTCCACACACATCTTGGTCAATCAAGATGTGTGGACTTCAACTCCCAAATGGAAGGAGCCTCATCCAGTGTTTCTCAATCTTGGTCCACATACATCTTGGTCCAATCAAGATGTGTGGACTTCAACTCCCAGAATTCACCAGCCAGCATGCTGGCTGGTGAATTCTGGGAGCTGAAGTCCACACATCTTAAAGTTGCCAAGGTTGAGAAACATTGATCTAGTCCAACCCTCTGCAATGTTTACAAAAGTCATCCATGAGAGGTAGCTGTCCAGCCTCTTCTGAAAAAAAAATCCAAAGATGGAGAACCTGCAACCTCCAGAGAAAGATCTTTCTATTCTTGTACAAACCTTACAATCAAGAAGTTTTTCCTTAAGTTTAAGTGAACCCTAGGTAAACTGCAACTTATACCTGTTATTTCTGATCCTAGTTTCTGTGACCATGGAAAATAGTTCATGACCGGTAGCTACTCTTTATGTACCTCAACATGGCTATCATATCTCCTAATTCTGTTCTTCAGACTGAACATCCCGAGCACTTCGACATGTCCTCATAGAGCATGTAATCAAGTCTCTGTATCAGAGCTATCCTTATAGACATCTTCCAAGCCCACAGGCTGTATAGTAGCAATGATGAGCTGGATGAAACCAAAGTGTCAATGGACAGCCTTGTATCTACTACTCCTGTGGAGCTGCTGTTGTTATGGGATTTTATGCATGCATATTTTATCTCAACAGTATAGAGACACAGTTTGTTCTATGCATCCTGCTTGTTTGTCCTGCTAAACTGAGGTTCATTAAATGGAGTTACTATAATTAAAACATGCATGGTAAACGAATTAAAATGCATGGTAATACAAACAATAAAACTTTAAGGGCAGCAAACAAGAGTACTTAAAAGGATTCTAAAACCAAATGTTATTAAAATTGCCTTTGTCTGGGTCCAAAAAGATACTGTATTTTTGTTTATTTCATTGCAAGATTTATCTCCCAACTTTCCTCCAGCAGCCTTGCACTCTTGCCTCTAAATTTTCCTACAACCATCTTGTGAGGTAGGTTGGGCTATGAGAGAGGGATTGGCCCAAAGTCATCTAATGAAATTCCATGGCTAAGGATAAGAAGAACTTGGATTTTCTCAGTCTTAGTCTAAGATGGGTCAGCACCAGACTATGGAAACTGAGAAACACTGATCACTATCACTGAGCATAGGCACCCTTCAGAGCAGGACCTCTGAAGATGATCTTCAGTACTGGTGGAAACATATGGGACCAAGGCATTCTCTCAGATATTGGGGTCCCAATTCACTTCATAGGTTAATACCTTCAAGCGATACTGGAAATGAATTGGGAACAGTGATGATCTATCTACTACTAAAACTCTCATTGTGCTTATCTGTTTGTCTGTTTGTACCCTCAGGTTAGCCCAAATGGCGCATTACACCGCAACAATTTTTTAATCAAAGTACCTAAAATTCACTAACTAAGAATGTGTTAAAAAATCGGGGATCCATTACTCCTGTGGAATTGAAATTTCCATGATGTTCAGAACAGTTTTATTTGTAAAGTTGTGGCCGTTGCAGTGTCCCCACGGTCTTGCAATCACGAGTTCCGATGCTCCCTGCCAACTTCCCACAAGCAAAGTCAATGGGGAAGCCGTCAGGAAGTCAGAAGTCACTTCTACTGTTTTTTTATCCGCCTGTGGTCATTCTGTTGATCTGTTTAGGTAATTAAATATTGACTTATTATTTACGTTATTATTGCCATTACAATTATTTATCTATTTATGATATTTACTCTTCTTAGATGATCAAGGGACCGTCCAGCATTGGGGTAAAAAAAAATATGGTCAGCCTAAAATGTAATGTTCATTCTGGTCACATCAGACTGCACTACCTTTCTCTCAAAGGATGACCCAATGGTTCATAGGGTTGTCTAGTAAAATACACACACACACACACACACAAGCCTCCAACAGTCTTCTTGATTAAGGTGGCACACAAACAGATTTAATAAAATGAATAAATAAGGCATAATAGTTCTGGTCGATCCTCTGTGACTGAGTCAGCATACCGGTTGACCAATAAATAAATAAATGGTTCAGACTCTCTTCCACAGCAACCCTACCTATAATGCATGGCAGAAGCCTGGCCAGAGCATTGGTTACTGTAGTAAAGCTATTGCTATCTAAGTTGGGCCCCACCAACATATCCTACTTCATGAGGAAAAGCATCTCATGCCAAAGAGTATGCTTGTGCCTCTAATTATAAAGACAGATCTAGAAGAACCCCTCAGTGATGCATTTGTTCCTTGAGAGGAGCGCAGTATCTTCCAGAAAAGGTTGAACCCCACTCATACCTCAGCACTCCAGCAAAAAAGCAACTAAGATCTCTTAACATGACTGCTTGCAAGCATCTCTAATCCTCAAGGCTTATGGATAGGGAAGCAACCTGTGGAGTTCTTGGTCCTCTCTGAGCTTGGTTGTTTGCTGGCAGATGTCTCATGACCCAACTAGGTAACATCATCAGGGTGAGGAAGTGAGGGATCTGTTGCCTGTTTTTCTATAGTACAAAGTTTCTCAACCTTGGCAACTTTACGATGTGTGGACTGCAACAGACTGCATGCTGGCTGGGGAACTCTGGGAGTTGAAGTCCACACATCGTAAAGTTGCCAAGGTTGAGAAACACTGCTATAGTAGCTTGCCCTACCAGTGTTAGTGGGGATTTGATTTCCTCTCTGGTGGTTCCTTAATTAGAGGAGTGTTTTCTGTGGAAGTCTTGGCACCAAGCAGCATGCAAATTATTTTTTGTTAACTTCTCGCAACCACAACTGCCAAAGTTTGCTATACAATGACCTGCCAATTTGAGGCGGTAAACCCATGTGTAAAAATCATTTATAAAACATTTTTAAAACAGGGATATCATGATAGGGGGCAACAGGCCAGATATGTAACTTAAAAAATGGTACCTGAATTCACTCTTTTTTTTTTTCTTTTATGCCATGTCTTCTAAATGATAACTGTGGGCAAGAATGCCTTTCTTGTTATTGATCTCACTTAAGCTGTTTCTGTCGAAATGCTTCAGGTAAACAATGCTTACATGAACGAGCTTGTCAGCTTTCAGGTTCATTCTGACCGAGGTCAATAGATTAAACTATAGCTTTCCATTTTGATGAAGTCACCCTTAACAGACATAAGGGTTATAGCTCTGTGGTACACCACCCACAGTCACCCGTGATGAGATGGACAGCTACATAAATTGATTTAATTAATTAATTAATTAATAAGCCTCCATTCCCACAACTGACTCCCCACAAAACAATTTGTTTAATTCAGAGGGGTCTGGTGGGGGGGGGGAGATTCGCCCCATTGCATTTCACTGATTTGGACCCCACCCATCCATCCGGAAGTGAGTGAACAGGTTATTCAATTTGGAAAGTGGTGCCCAAATTCCTGAACTGATCGGTCTTTGGCCCACACCAGTTAAATTAAAATTAATTAGGCAATAAGCGTAAACAACTTTTCTGGAAGGAAATCAGAAAAGGGAGAAAGCCACATTTACTATTAGCACACGATTCCCCTCTCCATCCTTGATTACAAACCTACAACTTATATCCAAAATGCAGGTTTCATTTCACAGCCAGCCTCACGCCCCTGTTTTCTTGAAATATAAACTCGTCCCCAAAAGGAGGTGTGAGCGGGAGAAAAAGTAAGTATAGCCAATTCATCTTTGCTGCCAAGCATTAAATTATAGCCGATGATCCTTTCAAAAGTTCCTTATTCTGTTTTGTTGGCTCTCTTAATATATTTTGATTTATGCCAGCTTGAAGCGGCTTCAAATGCAGCTAAGGAGAAGAATGCGTTCTTTTAATTCCAGATTCTGGCTGGCTTTAAAGAGACACCAAAAAAGAGTGTAGTAATAAATCTAAAATGTCATGCTACTACTGTATCGAGTATTAACAAAGAGGGTTATGGACTTAGTTGCAAGGGAAAACCTTATCATAATATATCATCTTCCTATCCCATGCATGCCCAGAAAGAACATTTAAAACTTCATGCAACAAGGTTTCGATATGTTCCCTTTCAATTCAGCAAAAGCAATGAAAAAATTATTGCTCGTGTAAAATCCCCTTTACCCAAACAAGTCCCCAACGTGTCGTCCTTCCCTCTGCTGCTAAAACAAACCCCAACAGCATTCATGGAGCCAAAGCAAGCTTCCCCCTATCAGTAAAAGAAACAGACACAATCTGCAAAGCAGTTAACACAAAGTAACAGGGCTTGAGGTGATGTTGCTGTGGTCATGTTAGCAACGGCTAGAAAATGCACTTGAGTAAAATGCCATTTTTTATACAGCACTCTAATGCCTCTTCTATCTAAAGAATCTGCAATCTTGAAACGTAAGTGAAGACTTCATTGGAGACTTTAGCTAAGAAGCAAATCTGAAACAGAGTCCCAAGATGTCTTGCTTTTTGAATCCTCTACCCATTCACATTCAAAAAGCGACATTCTGGATGTGAAGTAGATGGCTTCCTCTATAGACATCCAAGGCTATATTCCAGAGGGGTAAATCCAGGCCGCTTGGCTTATACTGTTCTATCTTCCAAGAGAAGATAAGTCTTGAGGAACGTAGGAAAAGCATACCTGGTAGATGCCACCATGATTCCCACCTGTCATCTGAGGCCATAGTCTCACTCTGCTTAACAGATGGGCCAGCTAATCCAACTTCTGCTGTAGCTCTGGCTCTCCAGAATAAAATCTCAGTGTTTGGTTACCTTTGCCAACTGAGTTAAGCCTTAGAAATGCACCCAAATGTTTCACTGTTCCACAAAGCTTCCTGCAGCCTCATCATGTGAGGAGCAGGAAATGGACGTGCAGGACTGGGACTTCTCAAACAGAGCCAAGATCAAGAGGGCCGTTTCATATCACTCTGGGCGGATTTTCATAATTGGCAATGGGAGGCCTTTTACGCCTGGGATTACCGCTAGTGAGTCCTGGGCAGCAAAGCTAATGGTCAGAGATTACGCAGTTGCACTGAAAAACATCTGGAGATAACTTTCCTCCAAGATAAGCAGTCATTTAAGACCATCTAACAGCCGGGCTGTTCCTCTGCTCTTCTATTCTTCCAGGCCCTGCTAGCTCCAGCTGCTGTTGGCTGCCAACTCCCTCTCCCATCTTCCAAATGCTCTGGCTCCTTAAATGTGGTAAAAACACCCTCTTGCCACTACCAGATTAGGACTTTCCAATGGCTGTCTTGCAAGACAGGAACAACTAAGAGGCAACTGTGCCTGACCACTCTAATAATATACCTCATTTGGGTCACAAAATGGTTGAGGATTAAAAGAACTCCCAGCCTCCGAGAAGGCTGGAAACTGAAGAGCAAATGAAAAATAAAACTGGGAGGGGAAAAAGAGGAAGCCAGGAAGAGAGGAGGAAAATAGCAATTAAGCCCAGAACAGGCATTAATATAGCATACAGATTAGTTAACTGATGGCAACCAGACACAGCATCTCCCTTCATTCTCCTCAGGGCCTCCCACACCGTTTAACTGTCCCGTCTTTCAACCTTTGGCTACTAAAAAGCAGCCATGGATTAACAATATTTATATTATTATTATTATTATTTTTATTATTATTATTATTATTATTATTACATACAATTCAAAGTAACAGTAATAGAAGCAATGTGACAAAAACAGCTTTGTAAAGTCATTCTGAGAACGCTTTTCAAGATGAAAAGCAACAAATTAATTCATAGAAGAAATAAGGAGGAGCCACGAAGCAATAATTTCTTTGAATTCATGGATGCTTCGACCACATACCCCTTTCAGCATATTTTGCAGAGTTATCTGGAGATTTCTCCTTGCCCCATCTTTACACCGCCACCCTGTTTATCTCATGGGCTCCAGCCAGGTAGCTTCAAAAGAAATACGATTTCTACAACTAGGCACCCTCATTCTACAATTGTACTAGCCCCTCCTGGGAGTACAATTCTCATAATCCAAGCCAGCAAATTTGGGTGCCAGATTTATTAGACAGTCAATCGCTTTGGTAGGAATTAACCTACATTACTCTTCATATGTCATTTAGGAGAATGCCGAGGAGTTAAATAATTTCAAAAAAAAAATTAAATCATGTCTTCTTGGCTACATAGCTCCACCTAACAATTCCAAAAGAATCTTTTCCCAATGCTTGGGACAAAAAAACAAAACTTGCTGTAATATAATAAGGGCTTACTAAAAATGACTCTGTGGATAATGCTCAGCCTAGCTTGCAAAAAGGAAAAGAATAATGTTCTAGAGCAGTGTTTCTTAACAACTTTAAGATGTGTGGACTTCAACTTCCATGCTGGCTGGGGAATTCTGGGAGCTGAGATTCATGCATCTTAAAGTTGCTGAAGTTGAGAAACCCTGTCCTAGAGCAAGCTGTGTACAGTACCTCAATATTAAAATAGAACACAGATTTTATTTTAAAAGAAGATTTCCCCCATACATTTGCTAAAAATATCCCTTTACTTTTGCAAATGCTTTGTGTTACAAATGCCAAGAGAAGTATATGGAGGCCTGAAGGACTGCCATTATTAATCTGTCTGAACAAAGGCACCTTGATTTCAGGCTCCTTATGCTATCTGACATGAGGAGAAAAAGGCCCTCTATGGATTAGCAACCAGGTTACAGAATACCTTAATGCAGAGATCTGCTTAACCCACCTCCATATATGCCGTTGGACATCAAGTCATGCTTCCATATACAAATGCCCGTTTTGAGCATGTATTTTTAACTCAGTAAGATGGTCAAACTTACCTGATATTCCTTCCTCCTCCTATTTTCCCCACAACAAGCACCCTATGAGGTGAGCTGGGCTGAGAGAGAAGGACTGGCCCAAAGTCACCCAGCTGGCTTTCATGCCTAAGTCTCCTGGTTTCTAGCCTGGTGCCTTAACCACTAGACCAAACTGACTCTGGTTTTATAAGCACTTTATTTGATTTGTGAAGCACTCTGGGGACGCTATTATAAAGTTAGAAGAAGGACAAGGATTATAAAATAGTTAAGAGTTTGATTTTCCCGTTTGTGGCATCTGAAATGTTTCTTTTTATTTATTAGATTTACACACCAATTTTCCTCCTGGGGTCAAGCTGTTTAAATCAGCACCTCCCTTCGTTTCATCTCCACAATGCTGAGAAGGAGGGACTGGCCCTAAACCACCCAAGTGTTATCCATATTTGGGAGTGAACTTGGATTTCCCTAGTCCTAGACTACACTGTCACACCTGTGTTGTGGCATACTACAAGATTGCACAAACTGAATAATGGGGGAATGTACTAAAGTATGTCTGGGTGGAAGAGAATGACAAACACAGAAGCCAATGGGCTCTACAACAGTTGCTATGTCTTTAAAAGTTACAACACACCCTGTTTAGGTGGGTTCTAACACTGAGCAGATTTTCAAAACAATGAAAAAACTGCCCAAGGACTCAGAAAAAGAAATAAGTATTGTGACTTTAATTTAATGTTTGTAAGTGTATATAATTTAAATAAATTATGGTATAAATAAATGCGAAGGGAAGCAAGAACAACTTTGAGAAGAGTTGCACAACTTAAATATCTGCCCTTAAGGGAAGAGAAAGACAGAGAGCAATGCAGATATCCAAAGATATATGCATGCAAAACTTTAGAATAAAATTTTGAGAGCATGGTATATTTCAAGAGTATTTCTTGTGGTTACACATTGGGTAACCAAACCAAAAACACAGGTGAATCCTGAAAGAAAAAAATCCTTCATTTACTAAATCATTCATTTATTTATTCATTCATTCCTTTATTTTTATTTATTTATTTACTAAAATATCTGTACCCCATTTTTCTAATCAAAAAGAGGAGAAGCTTCCAGGAAGAAAGAAGATTTAAGTAAGTTTAAAGTTTAAAAAGGAAAAAAAAAACTTTTTTTGAAACAGCAAATGGGAGTTTAGAATCTTGACTCTGGACAGTTAAGGGGCCAGATGGATTTGAAATAACAGTTTTTATAGACTCTTTTAAATTTTATAAAAATAGAGCTGAAGATTTTGGAATTAACTGTAAGAAATCTTGATGTGGGAAAGTTTTGACCCTGAAAAGAAAAGATAAAGACTGGGCTTTGAAGGTTAACTAGAGGAAACCAGAAAGTAATTAAAGGGGAAGATACCTGCTAACACAATGGAGGAATATTATTTTACTATAGAAGAATTTAAGTCGGTTTGGGAACCATGTGTTCAGGACTTATTTTTAAAACTTTTTGATACTCCTAAAGTGGAGTTAACAGAGGTTATAGAAGAAGAAAAGATTTTATTGGATAAAACAGAGGTTGATGATGATTTGAGTAGGGATTTTAAAATACCGTATTTTTCCGTCAATAAGATGCCCCCATGTACAAGACAACCCCCACTTTTCCAACCCAAAATTAAGAAATCAGTATTTTAAAGATCGTGCAGAGCACATTTTTATTTAGTAATTAGTTAACATTTACCTGATACAGTCAGTGGGAGGAGGTCCAAACCGTCTCTCTGCAGCTCTGTTTCCAGGCTCTTTTGCATAACTGATTACATTCAAGCACGAGTGAAACTGCCGATAGCTTGTCTCTGCAAACAGCCTTCTCTAATTGGTTTGTTCAGCATCAGCTGACATCAGTTACATCAGGCTCGTGATTGGAGGAAGTCTGTTTGGGAGACAAGCTATTTCACTCGTGATTGGAGGCTAGCAATAGGAGGAAGCCTCTTTGCAGAAACAAAGTATGGGCAGTTTTGCAACCACAAGGTTCTCTCCTTGGCTGACTTCCTTGAATAAGACGCCCTTCAATTTTTAGCGTAAGGATTTTAGAAAAAAGTATCGTCTTATAGTCGGAAAAATACGGTAGACTTTAAAAAACTGTCAGACTATAAAAAAGACATGGAAGACACCAAAAAAGATGTTGTGGATTTGAAAAGGGAGTTTAAAATGTTTGCTATAAGGGTGTCATGGAGAAAAAAGCTGCATGGGACCTACAAGTTATGCTAGATGATGTTTTAACAATTAAAGGAGATATAAGATTATAAATCAGAAGAGTGACTCTGAGAGCCATCTTATTTTGGATCCACAGAAGGGAAGTATGAAAACAGACAGGGAGAAAATGACAAAAGATTATTATGTGGGACTTTATTTGAAGAAGCAATTGAAGATCAAGACTCTTAAAAAGAAGGAAAAGGAATTCAAAGTGGACTTATTTGATCAGGGTTAAATTGTATACATTGTGATTCTGGGTTGTTTTTATTGGAATCTTCTATTATGACCAGGATTGTATGATGAGGATTTAAAGATTTTTTTCATATGGGGATAAACTTTCTATGTTCTATTTGTTAGAGAAAGTTACAGATTTGAAGGTAAAAGGGACCTATTTGATTTAGTCTAAGATATATACGTTACTAGTGTTGGTATTTTTATGCCTATGAGGATAAATCTTTTATGTTTTACTTATTAGAGAAAGTTATAGTTAAAATGCATAATGGGTTTATTTGTTTAAGGTTAAAATATATGGATTATTATTACTGGTACTCTTATTGCTTTTGCTGTGTACGATTGATTTTTTTTTTAATAATTTGGCTATTATTAAGGGATGACAAATGGGAAGAAGAGGGTTTTGGTTTTTGGGTTTTTTTGTAATCATAGAGAAGGTTTTAAGTTACTGTAAATGTTTATACTTGTTTGGAGAGAGGGGTAAGTCACTTTTTATATATCTTTCTCTTTTTCTCTCTTTCTCTTTTCTTTTTTGTTTGTATATCTTTTTTAGCTCTCTATTAACTAGCTTTTATTTATGTAAAACTTTAATAAAAATATTATATAAAAAAGCACTAAGAGGAATTAGCCCTCAATGCAGAATTTATTTATCAATCAAACTTGTATGCTGCCTGACTCCCAACAACTCTGAGCGATTCACAACAATCAAAACAAGGAAATTACAATAAAGCCAATTAAAAGGAAGATAAAAGATGGCAAGAATGACAGTCTGGATTGAAATGAAGGAAGGAGTCTCTCTCTCCCTCACCAAAGGCCTCTTTCAAACATACACACACACACACACAAAGAGAGAGAGAGAGAGAAAATACACACACCTTTACTAACAGACCCCTGGCTTAATACCAGTTCAGATGGTAAGTTCATATGATACCACAAAACAGGGCCTAATTTAGACAAGATAACTTGGAATGAGGCTGTTCTACCATTACAAGAATCAGTCCTCCTCTTCTAGCCTCAATTCCTAGAAAACAGAGGTGGTTTATATGCCTGTTCTGTGTCGCCCTGTCCTTGGCCTCCAACAAGAAAACATCTAGGTTTGCTTCATGATGCAATCTTCTGTCTACATACAAAAGAAAAAAATGACTATGACCCAAAAACTAACAAGGCAGGGAGAATGCTGGGCTACAGGGCTATCTCCCTTACACAAACATACAGACACGTGTCCAAGCGTAGGGATTTTAACTGGTCACAGTGATCCCTTTCTATTTACAGTGTGGTTCTAGACAACCCATGCCCCACTGGGTCATCATTTCAGAAATATTTCCTTACCAGATTCCTCAATGTCTTCAATGATGGTAGAGCTTCTAATGTGCTGCCTTCACTGGAAAAGTTCTTTAAAATTCAGGGAGATATTCAGAGATGTATCTGCCTTGAAAATAGCCCACGTCATTCATATGAACTGTATAGCACAGTCAAACATCAAGGAGTTGACCACAGGACTATTTTTCCTAACTTCTTTTCTTTTCTTGCACTTTCTGCTTTTTTCCTTGATTTCTTTTTTCTTCTTTCTTACTTTATATTAGTTTGTGTTAAGTTTTTAGCTTTTTGTTTAAAAGCTTTAATAAAAATTGTATTGCAAAAATAGGAGTTGACCACAGGAAATGTTTTATGACATTTTGTATTATGTCATACAATGTTTTATAAAATTTGCCAAATTTCAATTCCGTGGGAGTCACGGATTTCAGATTCTGGATGCATTCTGTAAGTTAGCACATTGGTTCGAAAACTGTTGGCCTATGACGCACTGTTTTGCCCAGTTAAAGGTTACAAACAGACACAAGAGTTTTAATAGTATATAGATAAATATGCATCGTCTCATCTTCTATTTCAGCACTATAAGACACAGAATTGGACACACATTTTCACAATCAATCCCGTGCATGAATCATTCTACCAAAATGATGCCAACGAGAAGCATTTTATTTACAGTATACTCCTCCTGCAGAGTTACTGCCTACAAGGAACTGGAAACTCTTCATATCCAGCCCTCTGAAGTTATTATTCAACAACAAATAAGCCCTATATTTAGAACATTTTCCATCCAAGAACCATTGAACTAGGAAGCCTGCAAAGGTTAAATGAGTCTATCGGACACATGCATGCCCAGACAACTTTTCCAAAATGCAAGCTATGGTTCAGTGCGGTTATGCTCTGTACATAAAATGCTTTTATTAGGACAAAGCACCTGCCTTAAAGCTGCTGATATAAATTTTACAGTATCATTTTTTATCAGATGGAGGGGCAGGTGAGGATCTTCCTGTAGGGTTCCCTTCTCCTGGCCATAAATCTTGCATGTGTCAGATCCACAGGTGGCACCTGAGAAGAGTGTGAACACTAAAACATCTTCCAGAAAAGTACTTCTTCCCACCGTCACCACATTGGTAGACCTCTGTGGTTACCTTAAGGAAAGGCGCTTTTCACACATTAACTGTAACTTAAACATCAGCTGAAAATGCATACAGATTAGCAGCTCTACACACACTTAACTATCACAATCCATAGGGCTTACTCTGAAGGAATATATTATAACTGGAGCTTGCCAAGTTGTGTTATATTCTATACAACATGCCAAATTGTGTTATATTCTAATACTGAGTTGAGGAAATGTGGTTTGAATGACAACCAACCTACGTATCAGAATGCAAGTTAATCCTGCTATTATGTTTGCAGCAACACTCCAATACACCCGGACTATTCATTTTCCTAGTCCTGTCCATGATTTTTCTTTGTTCCATACTTGAAAAATCAGAGAGAGACTATTAGTATATCATCCACAGTTCAAGAGACCAATTTTATGACTATAAATCTCATTCTGCCAATGTTCTGCATTAAAGTGGAAACCCCCCTTCACCCAATGTTCTCTGCACCTCACTAAGAATTCAGTATGCATGCCACATTATAGTGTAGCAATGGATAGGGGTCTGTGACAATGAACTCGCAATCTAGAATGCTAAGAAAACTACTATTCCCACCCCACCCCCAATCCCACTTGACTCTGAGTTCTTGAATTCAGGAAACTTGGTGAAGTTTTTTTGAGTCAAAAACAGAGAGAACATTCAATAAAAGGGAAACAGACAGCCACAGACGCACACATTCCAAAAGGAATCTGACTGGATAGCAAAGTTAAGTCATGTTTCTCTGGAAAAGAACCAAATATCTTAGAGTTCTAACACTGGACTACTGCAACTCCCTAAAGCAGTGCTTCTCAACCTTGGTAACTTTAAGATGTGTGGACTTCAACTCCCAGAATTCCCCAGCCAGCCTTGCTGGCTGGGGAATTCTGGGAGTTGAAGTCCACACATCTTAAACCTGTCAAGGTTGAGAAACACTGCCCTAAAGTGATACATTAATTCATGCCAAACCCTTGCCCCATGAATAATATTAATGCTTTGATTTTGGTTAAGGTTGGTCAAGAAAAAATATACCCCTTACTTCTAATAATTAAACGTTAATCCATATATCACAAGGGTTCTCAAACTTTGTGGACTTACACAGGCAAAATGGGAAGTGGAACCCAAAGCATGCTTTCACAATATTCAGGCTCTGTTAATCCAAGACTAATCAGGTTTTTTAAAAACATGCCACCCTCCCTAACTTGCGCCCAAGTTCCTTATATCCTTTAGAGTCACTGGTTTAACCATTCCATGCTTTTTGACTCCTAACTGGTCCTAAATGTTATGAAAATCTGAGTGTTCTTTCTCTTGCTCCAATTCATGCTCTGCGCACTCCTAAGGAGATAACAGCTTTGTAGAATCGAAGCCACTGTCACTCAGTGTCTTGCCTGAATGTTGGAATACTGTTAAAGGAACAGCAGTGCGAAATAAGACACCAACCCACAAATACAGGAGAAATGACCCCATTCACATCCAAGGTGTTGGATATTCCAATACACTGCGATTGATTTGATTATGTGGCATCAAGTCATTTTTGACTCCTTGTGACCACATATAGATTTTCTCCATGAAATACAATGCAAACTTCCATGTAATTCTCTGAGACCTAGTGAGAGATATTGCAGCATTTAAAACAAAAAGCGATGAATAATTTTTAATTATTATTTTCTCTGTATTCATACCTGGGGGGATTTTTTGAAAGGAAATGCATTAGCAAAATGACTATGAAGATACCTACAAATTAGCCCTGGGTGAAACTGCCAACACGGCAGCATTTTTATTTAGCTGAACCTTTAAAATATCAGCAATAATTCTCAATACAATTTCAAGATTTATTATAGATTAATTTCTCCGACATGTGTGTCTATGTGTGCACGTGGACTGCAAACCGCAACTTAATTGGCACTTAGCTGACCTCAATACCAGATTAATAAAGTGCTTTTGCCAAGATCAAGGGGGTTAATAACAAACAGGATAAAAAAAAAACAACTGGAAGCATTATCTTTCCTAACGTCACACTCAAGAGTTAGAAAAGAGTTTCAGCCTTGGGAAAATACTGGTTTGATAAAGCAGTCATACCCTCCACCAACGGTGGCCATAACCCCATCTTGGTCATCTTTAACCCTCCAGACTATCCTTCAGGACTTTGCATCATGGTAGGGCAGGTTCAAATATTTCAGCATCCCAAGGCTTTATTCACTGCCCATCATTTTTCTTCAGCCACAATGGAATCCATTCTTTTCTGTGGGGAAAAGGATGGGCCATTTATTATTACACACAGCAAACTAGTCAAGCTGGGTGGAAAATGCCTCTCTTGCCTAATTAAGTTACATTTCAACTGGCTGAGCTCCTTCAAATGACCTCTCTGGGCTTGTTAGGGAACAGAAGTAGGAGGGGAAAAAGGACTGGTTGGGAGGCCAGTCATGGTGCTTCATCCAGGTTGAAAAACAATCTAAACACTCTAGCACTGTTCTTTGCAATGGGTACACGAACATTAGTGCAGTCTTTCCATCCTTTCTGTTGCAAGCTGCAAGGGAAAAGGTGGAACACCCATAAATTAAAAGCTCTATTATTTTTGCCCAGGATTCCAAGTAGAGAGAGCTTAAGTTTTTCCTTGAAATCTCTCCACCCTCCTCTCTACTAAGTCGGAGTGAAACTAGTAAACTAGTAATTTTCCACATTACAGAAGAAGATGCAAACTATTCAGACTGCAGCACTGCACTTCAATTTTGAGCACCCTGCTTTTTAAATTGGCTTAATTTTATTTGGAATAATTGTATCCTGGTTTTGGACCTGTCCAAGTTGAGAAAATAGTTAACAACCAACATCATAATCAGCAAGTAAATAAGAGAGAGGGGAGGAAAGGGGCATCTTTAAAAAAGAAAGAAAGAAAGAAATCTAAAAATGAAACATTAAAAAAAAAAAAGAATGAAATGTCACAAAATGACCAAATCTCAGGAAATTTCAACATTCTCACACGTTTGCATTCTTGCAACATTCAGGTGTGAGACTATCAATGTGAGACACGGAGATCTTACAAGATTTCAACCATTTTTATTTGGGAATGTGGTTGTGCTATGGGAGCCCACTCATGATGAGGTGTTGGCCATCTAGCTTAGGGTAATGTGTAGAAACCCAACAAACTGTGCCCTTCCAATGTTTCAAGCCATCATCTTAAAATGTTATTAAACTTGAGTTTCAACAGAATAGCGCCGTAGAGTTGAGGAAGGGGGGAAAAAATGAGGAAAAAAAGCAGCTTGCCATCCCTGTCAGACCATGCACACATGCATGTGCACACACACATACACACACAAAATGAATGACTAATGGTGCATAGAGCGTTAGTTATAGTTAAGTCTTTTACTGACATACCTGACAGTTCCTCAACATACTAAGCTCCAGAGGCCGCTAGCCAACAAGATGAGAAATTTGGATTTAAAGTTAATAAGTCCCAGTTGGCACCCTGATTTTTTAAAAAAGGACAGAGAAGAGTGGGAAGGGGGACATTTTTTCTGACATTATAGGTTTCCTTTAATCAAGGGACCATTTAAAAGCATTCTGCTTCACCCTTTTCCAAAAAATGAGCCGGGGGTGCGCGAGATAGCTTGCTATGCAACATTCACTGATGAGGAAGGCATCTTTGTGCTGTCAAAGCCTGATGGCCTGGAAAACTAGAAGGCCATGTCATGGCTAGATAACAACTGGCAGCAGGGGGGAAAACCAATTCCAAACACAGACATCTCTAGCTTGGAGAGGCTGTTGCGTGCAAAATCCCTGCTTCCAATTTTGCAAACTCAAGTGAGTTCCCAGAGAGCCACCGGGCTCTATACTCCTAGATATGGGGAGAGAAAGTGGGGAGAGGAGGAACTACATTAAATTTATTCATTTGACAAATCCCCTGCTCCCCATCATACGAAATTTTTTAAAAAACCAAACATCTGCAGCTTTGAAAACTGGCCATTTAAAATATTTTCCCTAAATTGTTTTTTTTTTTTAAGGAATTGGAGAAATACATTGGTTAACTACTAGGTCAAACTCCAATCTAATCCATTCCCCCAGACACACACGCACACTCCCACACCGCTCTGCACCACTAAACACCAGTTCCTACCAACAGCCAACATCTGAACTGCTGTCACAGTTCATTAGCGTTAGCTCAGAGAAGATGAGCAGGATCACCCTAATGACGAAAGCCTGGTCAAGGAGACTACGTAGGGGCTATCGTCTTCTTGTGGGAAGGAAAGAAAGCTTGGATCAGAGATGGGGGGATGGAGGAAGGGAGGGAGGGAGGGAGGAGGAGGAGGAGAATCCAATTCAGCAGGATGATGTACTTTGAGGCTCATTAACCTGGGATGAAGTGAAGCAACGAAGCACAGACAGGATTATCCCTCCAATTTCTGAAGGAGTGTTATAGTAGCTCTCACCTGGAACACTCCACTCCCCCCCCTTCCAAAATCCAGCCATCCATGCATGCAGCCTGCTGACGGCTTGCAATCGAGTAGAGTAGCAAGAGGAAGGAGAAATCAAAAGTGACCTTCACTGTAGAAACACATTGTACAGGAACAGTGGATAAAAGATGGGTCCCATAGATCTGCATTGTTTTGTAATAGATCAACCAGACTTTCCAGGTTCCCATCATTTAAGAAGAATGTAACCACTAGTAGTAATTGTTTAATTTAACTGCAATTGAATTAGGGTTCCTAGATTAGGAAAATTTAGGGCAGTCTTCCCCACATTTGCTGCAGACTAGCATTTAGTAAGGCCTTCGAAAAGATATTCCGATGCCGGGATGTGTCTAATACCTACAAAGATCAGAATCATGCAAGCCATGGTGCTCCCTGTGACACTCCATGGAGTGAAGTTGGACTTTGAAGAAGAAGCAAGAAGCAAAGAGGATTGACACTTTTGAGTGTTGGTCTTGGAGAAGACTCTTGAGAATACTGTGGACAGCCAAGAAAACAACCAATGGATCATCAAACAAATCAACCCAGAGTTCTCACACAAGGCACAAATGACCAAGCTCAAACTATCCTACTTTGGGCATATTATGCGAAGACCCAGTTCTCTGGAGAAGGCTCTAATGCTGGGAAAGGTGGAGGGAAAGAGAAGAAGAGGATGACCAGCAGCAAGGGGAGGGACTCAGTTACAGGGGTGATGGGGCACTGTTGGGAGACCTGAAAGACCAAGTTAGGATAGATCATCATGGAGAAAATCTATCTATGTGGTTGATAAGAGTCAACAACAACAACTTGATGGCACATAATCAATCAACCCCCAAATTTGGCACCCTTCCTGATGTATTGAGACAACAGCCCATGCTAGCTAAAAATTCTGGGAGAGTTAACCCAAATGCATGAAATGACTGTCATTAGTTGAGTTGTGATACTGAAAACAAATTCCTAAGCCCAGAATGCACTCAGAAGGACCTCTTATTTCATATTAAATACATCTCTTTTGCAACTAGCTCTGGTAAGTGGCTCTTGAGGTTCTAGTAAAAAACCAAACTCCTACAAGCCTTAAGTGCACACATCACCCTCCTAACAACTAAAGTAGAATAGCAGAGAAGAAAAAAAACAAGCTGAGATTCTCCTAAAAGATAGTGTATGGGTTCCCATTTCACTAAACCATGATGTTTGCTAGGCTTTGACTTAATGGGAAGTGAGAATCCAGCTGTTTTTGGCTTATAAAACTAATTCATGATTTAGCACCAGGTCACCATGGACTGTTGTTCATGCCACAGTTAAAACAAGCTATAACTTACCAAGAAGTGTGACCCTAGCCTAAGTGGTTATATCAAGATTGTCCAGCAAACTATTATTAAAACAAACTATGGCTTAACATTATGAATGCAACATAGCATGTGTTATATTTTTTATTTTTTATTTTATTTACCATATTTATATAGCCACCCATCTCACATAAAAGTGACTCTGGATGGCGAGAAAGTCAGTTATATCAATATCCTTCCACTAATGGACTAGGTGCTATGGTTACTAGAATTTTGGCTTTACAGGGAAGTATGAGGATGAAAGCTCCATCTTCTTATGAAATGTTGAAGTTAGCACTATTATTTCTATACTATACTGAATATTATGAAGATATCAAAGTGATGGACAGGTTCTGCCTTTTTTGATCAACCATCAACAGTAAAGGAACAAGTAGTCAAGAAATATACCATAGACGAGCACTTGGTACAGCAGCCATGCAGGCCTTGGAAAAGATATTCAGATGCCATGATGGGTCTATACCTACAAAGATCAGAATTGTGCGCGCCATGGTATTCCCTGTGACACTATGGAACCAAAAGTTGGACTTTGAAGAAGCAGGATAGGAAGAACATTGGTGCTTTTGAACTTTGGTGTTGGAGAAGACACCTGAGAATACGTGAACAGCCAAGAAAACAAACCAATGGATCATTGAACAAATCCACCCAGAGTTCTCACTTGGCACAAATGACCAAGCTCAAATTATCCTACTTTGGACACATTATGAGAAGACCCAGCTCTCTGGAGAAAGTTCTAATGCTGGGAAAGGTGGAAGGAAAGAGAAGAAGAGGACGACAAGCAGCAAGGTGGAGGGACTCAGTTAGAGCAGTGATGAGTGAAGCAGTGGAAGACCTGAAGGACCAGGTTAAGGACAGATCATCACGGAGAAAATCTATCTGTGTTGTTGCTAGAAGTTGGCACTGACCTGATGGCACATAATAATCAAAAATACTGAATACTACTATCAAGCTTCTCTGTCACTCCTGAAAAATTGGACTTCAACTTCCATAATCCCCAACAGGAGATTAATTCCAACACATCATGAAATGGTGCATGTCTGTAAACCAATAATGGAGGTGTACTGATTTGCAAGCAATGTTGGCATGGCTGAAAGATAAAAATGGAGGCAAAAATATTTCCTTTTAGATCTCAACATCTAGACAGCAAAAATCTTTGTGGTTTGGTTCTTTGCTATTGACTCATCCTACCTTAATACTCCCCATCTGTAATTTCCATCAGCTTCGGTTCTTGGAAAGGTATGACTAGAGACAGGTGAATGATAAAAGCTAACATCTAAGAAGGAAAAACAAAACCTCCTTTCTTTTGTCCAGTTTAGGATCAAAGATCAGACACATGTCTCCTGTGAGATTATTATTCTCTTGAGTAATGAAAGGATATTTCCATAATTAATATCTTGGAAGAGGCACTTCAGCATCAGGGGATTACAAGAGCTGAGAGCTGCTTTTGATCTTCCATTTTAGCCTCATCCCTAACACCTCCAAATAGAAAATTGGCAAAAATCACTTTTGTTGGTGGATTTAAACCTATAAGAACTGTGAGAGCTGCAATCTGGGAACAAGTTACACTGCGTATACCCAACATTAGAGAATGAATGGACTCTTCAGTATCAGCTGAAATCATAGATATATCAAGTCTGGAGTCTGATAGAAGTCACATTTTGCCTAATATAATGGAGGCATTAATAGATTTCTCACAGGCATAATGCTTAGGTAGACAGGCAATTTGATCTGACAGTGACTTATATATATGATCCACCCACATGCATGGGATCAGATTCAGCTTGTGGAATTGATGCAACCTCTATATACTTTTATTCAGAGTAAACAAAATTCAAGATGTATTTTGGTGTTATTATTCTTGCAATAGTGAGATCTATCAACTAGAACCTGTTTGTATGACACTCACCCATGTTTAACTGAACTACATTTTGGTCAATTAACCCAATTTTCAGGGTTCTTATAACACACTGAACCATAAACTAACTACACAGTTGGCTTCACACAACAGACAAGGCTCAAATGTTATTGACTAGTTTGTGGCTCGGTGTGTTGTCATAACATAGCCACATGGAATTAAACAATCCTGAACCCCAGATCTTCCTTTGAGTGCAAGAGCACAACAGAGTTATAGCCTTTCTACATACACAGAGAGACAAATAATTCTTGATTATCCCCAAACTTTGATCATTTCAGAGGTATATAATGGGGAGCTACTCTTGCAGCAGTTGGTAGCATTTACTGATCTACTGCAAATCATTCAGAAATTTATCACAGAACCTATTATGACTTTTCCCCCATTCTTGCTCTAATTAGAGTTGGCAACTTACATCAACAAATCCCAGAGTTTCCAGCCAGCATTAGAATTCTTTTTTAATCATAAAACATCTAGAGGATACCAGGTTGGGGAATATCCCAGAAATCTTTATGAATGCAACCCTGAGTCATTAGCATTCATCATAATATATTTTAATTTCATTGACAAGTCTCAATAAATACATGATAATTTACCCTAACCTGATCTCTATCCTCGCCATCCTCCTCAAACTCCTCATCTTTACAGGATTCTCACGGGCACCGAACTCAGTGCATTTAGCAGACCGCCCTTGAAAAAATCTTCATTTGAAATTTACCTCCCATTTCCATGAATCCCAGAAAATTGATCTCTCACTGTGGAAGCTCATATTCTCAATAGTCAAAGGTGGGGGGGGGGGGGGAAGAGGAGATTGCTCAAGTTTGCAGTTGGGTTACCATGGCAGGAGCCAATTTCCATGATTGGTAGTGTGATTGCAACGCTGTGATAAATTAGTATCTCCATTTATGGACATTTTCATATCCAAATGAGCTAAGAGAGTAAGCTTGTCTACAACAAAAACAACAACACTACAGCTTCTAAGAACTACTGGATTGGGGGAGTGGGGGGAGAGAGAGGAGAGTGTTAAAATAAATAAATAAATAAAGATACTAAGACATATCATTAGGGAAACTCCAGATGTTGCCTGAATGTATTACAGGAGCACAGATCACTGACACAGGTACTCTTGAGTGCCTGACATGCCAGCAAATGGAGTGTGAGAGACAAATTGATCCAGATTCCTTGTTTTCCTGTGATAATTCAGTAAATATCAGGAAACTTTACATCTCACAAATGTTTTTGCCTTCTGAATTTTAACCAGACCTGGTATTCCAGTATGTAAAAGTGGCTTTTTAGAGAACCAAGGGTATCACCCATGAAAAGGTCTTCCAAAAGAAGACTGGAATGAAGATTGGTAGTTAAGAGATGAATCTATTACTAGCCAAAAACGTTAGCTGGTCAAAAATATTGATTTCTTCTTCTTCGGTTGCTACCAGGGGATAGTCCAAGTCAGTGTTCCTTAACTTTTTTCTCTCAGGAACCCTTCCCATTTTAAAAATTATGGAGGACCCCAAAATAACTTTTATTTATATGAGTTATATTTATCAAGATTTACATTAAAAATTAAAATCGATGCATTTGCTGCCACTACTGCTTCTCACGATTGTTTGATGGAATATTGTATTATTTTTTAACATAGGCTGGCAAATAATGTTGTTTTTGTGGATCCCAGAGAGGATCTTGGGGGACCCTCAGTGGCCCCCAGACCACACTTTGACAAACAATGGGTAATCTTGGGGCTTCCAGCAAGAAATTATGGCGGGCTTTTGTCTCAGGCTGGAAGGCAGACGCTGGCCTGCAAAATCTCTCTGGATCAAAAAGAGATCATGAGATAACCCATTTGTACTCCAGACAACTGCTCCTCATGAGTAAACAGCAGAAACAGAAGCTTTTGCACTTGGCTTGGGAGCTGAGCAGCCAGGAGTCCTGGGATTCCATCTATGCTCACGACAGGGGTGTAGCCTATGTGGACAGTAAGCCTTGCCATCCTCATTTCTTAATCACTTTGGGAAATAATTAATCTACAGATTTAGAGAGATTTCCTTTGCTGCAAAGATAAGATTCCTCTCAGCGAGCTGAACCTTTTTTCGGGATTACAAAAATAAAAGAGACTTTAAGGATGTAAAGGTTCAAGAATTTTTTGTAAAAAGCTTAACAAAGAGATTTAAGTAAGTTTTAAAATAGATAAAGGGGACAGTTACTTTCCTATTTTTTATTTTCATTATTTTTATTTTTGATGAAAGTGCTTTGGCATAAACTTGAACTAAGCTAGTTAGTGGCCACACCTTCATGGGAATGCTTTTTGTTTATTGTTAAAGAGTGCATCAAATTGGCAAGAATTTTATAAAATGGGTAAAATCAATTTATATTTTACAAACAGCACAAATAATTGTTAATAGAGATCAAACCATGTAAGATACAAAAAGGAACAAGACAAGGCTGCCCATTGTTCCCTCTTCTGTTTATTTTAGTTTCTGAAATATTGAATAGAGCAGTGTTTCTCAACCTTAGCCATTTTAAGATGTGTGGACTTCAATTCCCAGAATTCCCCAGATAGCATGTGGGTATAAAGGTTAAAAAAGAAAAGTTATAAGTTAAGAGCTTTTGCAGATGATTTGGCGTTGGATCTGAAAGATCCTTTAAAGGGAATTGAATTATTAATGGGTAAATTAAAAGAATTTGGTACACAAGTAGGTTTTAAGATTAATAAACTAAGATGTTAACAAAAACATGAAAATACAAGATCAAACAGAACTGATGAATAAAACGGGTTTTAAGATTGAGAAGAAGGGTATCACTATGGCAAGCATGAGCTGTATGTTATATCAAAATAATTATGTTAAGACATGGAATGAAGTCAAAAAAGACATGTTAATATGGGACAAATTACAACTGTCATTTTTGGGGAGAATTTTTATGATTAAAATTAATGTTTTACCTAGAATGTTATTTTTGTTTCAGACAATACCTGTTTTGAAAACTGATGTACCTTTTAAACAATGGCAGAAGTATATATCTAAATTTGTATGGCAGAGGGAAAAAGCCACAAGTTAAATATAAGGTATTACAAGATGCAAAGGAAAGAGGAGGATTGGGTCTATCTGATTTGAAATTATACTTTGCTGCTTGTTGTTTCTTTACTTTATATAAGTTTTTGTTAGTTTTTATCTTCTTTTAAAAACTTTTAATAAAATTTATATATATATTTTAAAAAAAAGAGAAACAGTGGGTAACCTTTGTTCTTGTTCACACTGAAAACACACTTGGGTGAAGGAACCACAACTGTCATCAGGGTCACAGGAGAGCTGTTTTAGGACTGAACAAAACAATATCGCAAATGTCCAAAGGGAATTGATATACATGATACATAGAACCAAGAAATAGATGCTAGATCTCCTGGTTGAAGTCTCCCAACTCTACTATAAACATTTGATTTACATGCACCCTCCCATTATTACAAATCAGGCCAACACCAGATGTGAGGGTCCCTTGATGAAATGACCTCTGGTACATTTATATGGCAATCATGGCAGCAACAGCAGGCAGTTCTCTTAAACAAGCCATAACTATACCAAAAGTTACTAACAGGGAAATGCCATGGCAGGAGCCTATCTGGAAATCAAATGGCACTGGGAACCATCACTGTAAAAGGGAATATAGAGATTGGAAATGCTGGGGTGCTATCGTACAGATGTCAGTTCTAATCTAGATTAATGGCCTTGCTGATCCTAATGATTACTGTAATTTTCCCTAGCTTGATGCCATCCAGGTGGCACTGGAACTGCCACTCATAGAATTCCAGCCACTATTTTGGTTGGGCATTCTGAGGGTTACATTCCCAAACACTTGGAAGGCAGCTAGTTCAAAAGGATGCATAACCACTTCTCACCTACTGCACTAAGGTTTTATGATGTCCCCTGTCTGAAATCAGGCTTTATACAATTATATATGACCCCTTTTTCCCATGAGGTTAGAACCCGAAGGTCATCTAAGAGTTGAGTGTACAAGAAACTCAAGACAGAAAAAATAAAGTCCTCCCTCACACAGCATAAGATCAGAATTTTGCAAGCCATGGTATTCCCTGTAACACTCTATGGAAGTGAAAGCTGGACTTTGAAGAAGCAGGATAAGAAGAGGATTGAACGCTGGTGTTGGAGAAGACACCTGAGAATACCATGGACAGCCAAGAAAACAAGCCCATGGGTCATCGAACAAATCAACCTAGACTTCTCACTTGACGCACAAATGACCATGATCAAATTATCCTACTTTGGACACATCATGCAAAGACTTAGCTCTCTGGAAAAGGCTGCAATGCTGGGAAAGGAAGAAGAAAAGAGGACCAGCAGCAAGGCAAACAGACTCAGTTACAGCAGCGATGAGTGCACTGTTAGAAGACACGAAAGACCAGGTTAGGGACACATTGTCATCTGTCTATATATGTGGTCACTAAGAGTCAACAACGACTTGATGGCACATAATCAATCTCACAGCATACAATTTTTATGGAACCTGCTGCTATAAAACAAGTGGATGACTACCAGTTTAGACAATTTCAAAAGACAATTAGGCAAATTAATGGAGAATAACTATACCAATGGCTGCACATCATGAAAGCAATGAGCCATCTCCAGTATCAGAGGCAGTATGCTTCACAGTACCAACCGTTGGTAGCTAGACCCTCATATTCCGCTTGCAGTGTTCCCAAATGTTTCTGGCTAACAGGATAATCTTTTAGTCTGATTCAACACCCGAGCTATGCTCACATTTCTACATCCTCAACGTACTTTAATTTGGACTAGGGCCTCTTCTTCCATGTCAATCCAGGACTGTCTTGCCTGCATTTGTTCGCACTGCAACTCTTTGAAATGTGACAGTGTTTAATTTCTAAAGTAAGAAACCCCGAGGCTTCTCTCTGCCATGAAAGTTAACCCTAATGCCAGATGGATGGAGCCTGGTTGCAATTAGCAGATGTGAAAGGCGTCTGACTAGTCTTCTTCAAATCCAGGGAGCGCGCTTACAATTCCCTAATAATGCTGCTATTTCTTGTCTTCCACAACTGAACCTGGTACTGAAATCAGATTCTGAGCAACCAAGGGTAGGGAAAGGGAGTGTCTGTTGAAATTTAAAGCACAGAAATATATGGAAATAACGTAAACCCCAAATTAACACACCATGGCATACAATGACAATTGTCACCATTGCTCCATCTCCCATTCCCTACATTTCTTTCCTTTGTCTAATGATGTCCGACAAGTTCGAAATTTCTACAAAGAGTCAGATCTTGGAAGGCAATGCCAAGCATGTGTACCGATTAGGAAAATGTCTATCGTGCTTTACAATTTCAGAAGAAATGTTCAAAGCAATACTTTAATAAAAACTGGAAACAACCAACCTATAAAAGTAAAATTTGACAAGAGTTTCATACAGATACACGTGCACAAGCACACAAACAAGCAGAAGGGAGGGTGGAACCAAAATACTACAGCACAAAAAAAGAAATACGCTGCATCTCAGCCAATCATGTCCCAGAGGAAAAGATAAAGACCAGAGTCTTTCTACCAGATCTCAGTCCTGAGATACGTCAATTTGGGAGACTGACCTCCTGACATGGGGTTTTGTCCAAATACGGGAATAAAACTGCTGAACTTGATGGGAGCTGTATAGGTAGTCCCTGAGTTACAACGGCAATTGGGACCGGAATTTCCATCACTAAGCAATACAGTCATAAAGTGCTACATCACATGACCACATCGCTTAGCAATGGCAATCCCTGCAGTCCCTGTTGCTGTTGTTAAGCGAGGATTGTGGATCGTTAAGTAAGCACCTCCTCGTAACTTCCTGCCGGCTTCCAACAACCAAAGTCAGTGGGGAAGCTGGCAGGAAGTCGCAAGTCCCAGGCAGCTCACAAGCTGGTAGGCAGGTAAGTGGCTGCTACTTGGTGGAAGAGGGAGCGAGAGGGTGCGCGGGTGGCTGGAGAGGCACAGTGAAAGCCCGGCAGGGCTTGGGGTGGCTGCTGACGGGTGGGAGAGGGTGAGTGAGTGGTCTGGGCGGGTGCATGAGTGGCCAAGGAGGAGCGGCGCCAGCACAGCAAGGCTCGGAGAGGGTGCGTGGGTGGGGGAGACTTACCTGAGCAACTTGTGATCTTCCCCGCCAACTTCCCCACTGACTTTGCTTGCAGGAAGATGGCCGGGAAGGTCACAAATCGTGATCGCATGACCGTGGGACGCTGCAACCGTACTAGTGTGAGCCAGTTGCCAAGCACCCAGATTGTGATCACGTGACACCAGGGGTGCTGGGATGGCCAGAACTTTGAGGACCAGTCATCACCACCACTTGTTCAGCACTATCATAATTTAGAACGGTCACTGAATGAGTGGTCATTAACCAAGGACTACCTGCATTATCAGGGTAGAAATAACAGGAGGACAAAAAAAAGAGAGATAGATAATAAAACTATCTAATCTCACACTCAACCAGAAATTAAGTAGAAGGTCTCTAATCAGTATAAAATACCAGCTTTGCATACTTGAAGGCCTAAGGTTTAATGTCCATCATACCTAGCAGACCTTGGAATATTCATCTGTTAATTCCCTTGAGAATGACAATCAACAGACTACATCACACAGACCACACCCTTTGCTTCTTTTCAACTTTACTTTTGCTTTCATTCCACATTGATTTCTTGTGGAAATTAAGATGGAACAAATGGAATCCAGATCACAACTGTGTCTCACAATTTATTCAACCACTGTGGATGAAAGCCATACTGTATGTTCCTGCTGATATCTAGTGAGCTGGAGGGTCACAGAGGCCATGGCGACAGTAAGGAGATTTATGGAGGTCCCTGAAAGCCTGGGAAGGGAGAAAGGGGAAATCCATACATCTAAGAGTGAATAATTAAATATATAACTGTATGTGAAGTAATAAGACAAGGTACACACACAGAAGCAAGAAAACATGCATACATAAGAGAATGAGTAAACATCTTGAGTAAAAAAATATGCATACATGCATGGATCACAGGACAAGACAGGGTAGGACAATAGGTGAATGCATGGCTGATGTTCCTATGGAAGTAGAGAGAAGACAATTTATTGGGTAAATCAGCTGGCAAAAAAAAAAACCTCTGAATATGGACTGTGGGTTAAACAGCAATGATTTGGCTAATGAATCTGGGGAAACTGCTTCATCAACAACCTGCCTATTCATTGGAGGGGAGGATTTAATTCAGAAGAATTTATTTTTAAGAGATTCAGGAAAGTTTGTTGCAACATATGGTTTCCAATACATTCTATCCAGAGCTCTAACCCAACATTTTTTAAGCATTTTGCTCTCCGGACCTCTCCCCACTCTTAGAAATTATGGCAGACCTCAAAAGACCTTTTCTTTGCATCGATATTTGCTATATGAAAAATTAAAATTGATGCATTCACAGAATATTTATTTATTGAATCATGTAAAAATAACAATATTAAACCCATTAGACATTAACATAAATAAATATTTTTTGTGGAAAAACCCTACACTTTATTAACAAATAAAAAATAATGAGAAGAATGACACTGTTTTAAATTTTTGCAAATATCTTCATGATCTGGCAAATCATTCTGATTTTGTGGAACTCTTGAGAGGGTCTGGGGGGACCCCCAAGTGTCCTCAGTCCACACTTTAAGAAACACTGCTCCAACCTAATCTCTGCCTTGCTCTCTCTGAGACAGGGAACTGTCCTTTGTGAATAGTGTTTTGTGACTAGCATGTCCTGAGTGGTACTGATTATCTTCAGTGACCTCATGGTCTGCTGATATAAATAAGATGAATCTAGGATCAATGGCATGGTTTAGCACTAGGCAGCTACCTACATAAATTAATGGCTTCAAAAAATACTGACTTCACAGCAACCATGTATCAACTTGTCTGACCTTAATCTATTCCAACAGAAGAGAATATATGTAGCTCAGGGTTGAACTGTGGTCCTTGTTGCTCTCTGAGCTTGGCTGCTTCCTTGCAGACGTTTCATGACCCAACTAGGTAGCATCATCAGTGCTAGTGAGTGTGGGGTTTGCTCCCTGCTTATATACAGTTGCTTGCCCTGCCAGTGTTGGTGGGAGTGTTAATCCCTGTTTATCTGGGTGTAGGCTGCTGGAGAGGATGTGTTCTGGTCTTTTTGTTTCCTTCTTCACTTTCAATACCAGACAAACAATCAAGCAGAAAACAATACCTTAACCAAGGAACTACCAAGGAGAAAACTGCACCCCCACCAACACTGCCAGGGCAAGCTACTATGTATAAACAGGGAGCAAACCCCACCCTCACTAGCACTGATGATGTTACCTAGTTGGGTAATGAAATGTCCGCAAGCAACAACCAAGCTCAGAGAGCACCAAGGTCTCCACATTTAATCTGTTCTCCCGGTGTACTTCAAAGCATTCCAAACCATGATGGAAAGCCTTCTGGAAGAAACCTATGGGGAGTAACAGTCATAAACCCTTATGGGTTTCTCTGTAGCCCCAATAAATTTGAAAGTGCAATGTATGTAGTCCAAATGGACTTCCGTAGCTACCCTTTCAAGCGGAATATGGACACGGATACTGGAATACAAGTTTCCAATCATGAAAAATCAACTTTTGACCAAGGTGATAAATTAGCACATATGAAAGTGCAAGTTAAATTGCTTAGCTTAACATACAACCCCAGCCTGACATATTGCACTGAAACATTGGGCCTAAGTCATACATGATGTGGACTTGCTGGAAAGTGAGTGGTCACACTTACACATTGTTATTGCATGCTGATCTTTGGTACCCCAACAATTACTGACCTGTACATGCAGGCTGCTGATATGTCAATATCCCTTGCAGTTAAGCCAGCCTTAAGTGCATTTACATCTCAATGAACAAGGCTGCCTTCCTGAAGATCAGTGAAGTTGGTTTGCACAATCCGTTACCAACTACATATCAGATGGGAATGGCTTTTCAAGTTCTTGGGTGGAGGCATTTCCAAATCCTATCCTGTAAAACCTTCTGTAGAATAACCACTTCTAAGCAGCCAATTACCACAGCTACAGTTCTGTACCAAATAATCCTAACTGGGTGTCCTCAGCTACATACATACATACATACATGGCACCTCTCACCCAGTCAAAGATTGTGGCATTGCCACTCCCTGCTAATTGCTGCCTTAGGTCATGGACATCTGGTGCTCTGCGTCAGACCTCTGGAGAAATGTAATCGGATTCTTAGCAGCCTCACCAAATTTCATACCCAGTCACAATAAAAAAACACCAGGACACCACCAGGAAGGGGGAAAACATTAAAATGTTTGTAAGTCATAAAGAAAAAAAAACATTCCATCCTTTCATGCTGAATTTCTCTCTTAAATTTTGCATGCAATATCAATATGGTCTATAATTACATGCATGCCTGCATATACTGAGCACACATACTCCCTAAGTATGAAATTATTTTAGAGAGTCAGTTCAGACATGTGTTGCATCCAGAATCTGACTAGGAATCATTTTTTGGCTGGGTTCATACTAAATCATAATTTGGTTTTGGCTTAGAACCCAAATTGTGTTCACTCAATAAATCATAATTAAATAAACAGGGCTTAACACAATGTATGAACCTAGCCGCTAAGTCTCCAATGTAGGTTAAAAGCCCTCCAGGACAGGTATCAAAACCTGAACCTGGGAATTCATCTATGCAAACCACAAACTTGAACACTGATTTATAAGCCAGTCAGTGTTACATCATCTTCTCTGATTAAAGGAGGTTCTCCAGCAGACATAAAAGTCTTTCCCACACCCTGAAACCTATTGCTATTTAACAGAAGATATTGGAGATTATATTTGGGATCTTCCTGACCTACAACCTTGGCTAGGTGGACAAGCCACCTGTGAAGGAGTTGGCTTGTGACTTGTACCAGTAAAAGATGCTTCCCATCCAGAAGAAACAGAAACCCAGCTAGCCAAGGTAACAACAAGAGCTGGCCATTAACAAATTCATGAATTAAGCTCAGTGGAGTGGAAAAAATCTGTCTTCAGGCCTGTATAAATTTGGATGATCACAAGACGATAAAGAATTGGCGTTTCGCATATTTCTTTGCTGTCATCTTGGAGTTGTCCAAATTTTTGCAACCCAGGTATTAACTGATTGATTGGTTGATTATGCACCATGAAGTCGTTGTTGACTCTTAGCGAACACATAGATAGATTCTCTCCATGAACCCATAGTCCTATAATCTTACTTTGATCTGGGTAGCTTTCATTTCACCATACATTCATGCAAAGATACTCCTCTGGAGGTTAAATGCCAGCACTATAAAACCCAGGCAGAAGTCAAATTGTTTACAATCACTTCAGAACCTTATCAGAAACCAGGGGGGAATTTTAGCAATCAAACAGAAATAGAAAATTCAAATATAGAAATAGAAGTTTATATATATGATGCATTAATGGAGGATAAAGAGGAAGGAAACAAGGACAGTTTTATTTTTCACACCTAGGATAGGCAGAGACTGTCTGGGTTCTCATAACTTACTAATTCACGGTTCACTCTAAACATGGTTTGTTATACAAGCCACATCATAGGATTATGATCATACTAAGCTATCATACTACATCATACTAAGTTATGGCTTCTTTAATCATAGATTGTTCACAAAATGCACAATAATAAAACATGTTAAGTATCAAGTGTGAACTAGGCTGGTGTGTTTAGCCAAGAAAAGAAAGGTGTGAAAAGGCAGAAGTTTATTATCCCTGCTCTGCCTTGGGAAGCTTTTACTAAGTGAACATCACACAGGTAGGAGTTAAACCCTCTTCTTAGTTCCCTTGTGAAGAATCTACTTCTCATCACAGTACAGGGAAATGTCTGGTTGCAGAACCTAGTGCTAGTTATAAAGGTGGAATCAAGGAACAGGCCAACAATACCACTGCAGCTAATCAGAGGATCCACATGGGCACCATAAGGCAGTGACATAAACAAGAACAATTGTGGAGTCCTTGGGGTTCTCTGAAGTGCTGAAGATGTTACCTAACCAGGTAACAAAATGTTTGCAAGAAAACAACCCAGCTCAGAGAACTCCAAGAACTCCACAGTTCAACCCTGAGCTACACATATTCTCTTCTGTTAGAACAACAATTCCTCAGACCTTTAAGGTCAGAGCTTATTGTGAAGTGCAAAGCTGCAACTGCCAGTTTTGAAGTGTTCAAGAAAAGAGATTTTTACCATGCCACATTTGCGAGATGTCCACCACCCTGAAGAAAAGTTGCCTTGCTCTTTATCCCTCAGTTCACTATCTTTCAGTTGAAATGATTCATGGGAAAGAATCATTGATGTCTCATCTGCATGCAGAACTTAGAGAATCCAGTCAGAGGAACATCAATTAATTCCAAAAGCAAAAATCTCACTGAAAAGACTTGGAAATACTGATGCAGCTCAATAAAAATCCATTGGCTGGAATTTATGGCCACTTCAGGAGTTCTTCATTGTTCTGGAGAGCAAAACTGAGTGATATCACTTATCTTATTCATAATCTGGGTCTTGAAAATAGTTTCTTCCATATTCTGGGAGGTTCTGCCCCAAATTCATCAGATTCTGTTCTTCACAATATAATTTATTTGACTGTCGGAAACTATTCTAGGTTGCCACAGGCATTCTTCAGAACTGAGGGTAAAACACTAAAATGTGTCAAATACCTGACAAATTCTGTCCTGGCCAAGTAAGATAGATGTCAACAACTCTAAGATGAATTATGGCTACAATGGAAATGTATGTTCATCTACTCCCAAGTAACCCCCCCCCCCATTTTTAAGAAATGGTGCCGTTTCTCATCATGTTCCCTCCTTGCGACATAGCTAAGGTTGTGTAATGTAGCACTTTACAGATCATTTAGCTGCCCAGCAAAAATATTTTTTATAACTCCTTAATATGGTTGGGGGAGGGAGATACATTATATTTATCAGTGTCAAAAACACAGTGCTTAATTATTTCCCCATAGCCAACATAAGTTCAATTAGATTGCAGCTTGTGCCCTGAGAAAGCTGGAGTCTTTTCCATTTGCCAAGCCCTCTGATGGGACCCCAAGAGACCTCACCCTTCTACCAAACAGGAGTGTTCCCTGAAGGTTAGATTATTAACTCTGCTGGTGCAACTGTTTGTTTAGAGGAAGCTTAAAGTGCTTCCAGGTGAGGAAGAGGATAAAAGAACCATGTAGGCATCAGAAAAATCAGGGTTTAAGAACATAAACATGATAACCCATAAAACAAAATAGAATATCAGGCAACTTGGTCTCCACTCAAACGCAAAAGCCGTTTCAAGTGTCATGCATTTCTGCAGAGTTCAGGTCAATTTGGGGGAAAAGCTTAACAGTGTGTGCACACACAGCACTCCTTTCAAGGTAGTGTTCATTCACTATTCTGGACCTTATCTGCATGATCCTTCAGCAAAGAAAGGCTCACCTGTGCTTGAACTATGTAGCAAGTGTTTCTGTGAACGATCTCAACATTTTTTATGCTTTTCCCTTCAATTTTTTACTTTTCTTGCCTCATCAGGAACATGGCATCCATATGACCTATTCTTAGCCCTGCTAACAAACATTCCTGCTGATTAAATAGGTATTCTGTGCCCTATTTTCTCCTAGAGAGATGCACGAGTTTCAAATGCACAAGAGAGATATGAGGCATGGTAAAAGAATAAGAACAGGTAAGAAAGCTACTTACTCTCATTTCGAAAGAAGTCCTTGCCTCAATAATTTCCAAAGCTCTCACAATTCAGTGCAATGATGTATATCCAACCTAGAATGATCTAGGAACTCAGAAAAGCTTTTCCCCATTCCTTGTAAATCTTAGTTCCCATTGTTTTCTAACATTTCTGTTACTTAGCAGCACAGTGTCAAAAACTGTGCATAACATGTTAGCACTGGATATGCTAATCTGGAGATATGCTGATCTGGAGAATGAGCTTCTGTCCACCACCGCCACCACCCCTTGTGGAGGCAGAATTCACAGACTGCAGAGACAGAAGATTGAGCATTAGATTTCATGTTGCCCTCTCCAAAATGTATTTGGGAGAGATTCTGGTCCACACCAGAATCTAGAACAATCTGCAATGGATCAATTTCAGCCACAAGGATTCTTCTAAAGCTACCCAGGCCCATGTTACTTCAAATTTAATTGAGATAGCAACTGGCAAGGTCCTAGGACTTATGTATTGTAGTGGTATTAGACTCCTGGATGTGGCCAAGAACATGGTTTTCAAACTGCGTTGCACCAAACCCAAGATTCTGTACAAACTTGATAAGGTTCCATGAGAGACTATGGGTTAAAAAAAATCACTCAAACACAACCAATTATTTATTACTGCCTTTTGATCAGGAGTTCCTTTTTTTTTTTAAACTAACAGGCTCCATGGTCCAAAAAAGTTGGAAAACTGGCCAAGAACATATCAGCAGCCCCAGCTACCAAGATCCATAGACTTGGGACACATCACATCTATTCATGGCAAAGTCAGACCTTCAATTCAGCTCCCACTTGCAGCCAGCAAGCCTCCCAACATGGTTGGGACAAAATAATAACATCTGGAAAGGGTACTGAAGCCGTTTTTCCCTACCTGGTGCCCTGGAATTATGGAGCTAATACCTCTGGACAGCTCCAGACTGGGACAAACTACAATACTACATAATAACCAAGCTACTAAATTCAGGAAACAAAATATATGACTGTCTTCCAAAACTTGACATCAATACTTCTGAATGGAGTATCGGAGAAGACTCTGCTTAATTATCTAACAGAAAAGAAAGGGGGAGATCTACATAATTATGGAAGAAATACACATACAGTACACACACATACATCTTTTTAGCAAGGCATATCTAATTCTTTCCTCACCTTAGTTTTAAATGTAAATTCTTCTCAGCCATGCACTATTAACTTCTTCAATTTATTACTAGACCAAAGGAAACAAATTAACTTGGATGAAAAAGCAGTAGGAAAAAAAAGAGAAAAGAAACAGAAGCATTCAACAAGGAGATACAATTTTAATGAGTAGCAGGACAAAGAAAGGAAAATCCAACCCAAATTGGAAGATTAGAAAGTATTAAAATTCCATATTTCTTAAGAAAAACAATTCTTCAACATTCAGTGGACCTCATTCTTACAGGTTTAACTGTGGTAGCAAAATGACCCAAATGACCTATTTGAAGTGAGAGCCATAATGATGTAATGGCAAAAGCAGCCATTAGCTGTCGTAGCACACCAGATATAGGGGGAATTATAATTCCAAATGTGTGAGAAATTCCCTCACTGGAAATAGAAGAGGGAATCCTGAGTTCAAATCCCAGGGCGGTCACAATATGAACTTGGGCAAATCACAGCTGCATTCACACATTATGTTTACCCAAGATTCAACATTAAGTGCACAAGTTTCTTCCAAGTTCCTTGTGACAGAGAGAACTAATAAATTCTGAAGCAGAAACCAGAATTTGAGAAACGTTCCCATGCTGAAGAAGTGTATCGAGACAAGGATTAAAGAGGAAACGGGATCCTGAATCCTAAATAAAGTGAAAAATGCAACTCTCGGAGATCACACGAATAAGTTAATCATGACATCTTACACTAAATGCTTAGGGCTTTCTTCCAGCTCAATTAATTGCATTAGCAATTAACACCTTCAGCACTGTTCAACTTCCACCTTTTCAGTATGTTCCCAACTTCACACCAGTGTATCAGACACCTTGCTGCTACTCAGTTACTGGGCCGGTAGGAATTCCTGAAGATAAAAAGAACTGGGTACATTTCAACCATCAAATGTCACTCTACTGACTTGTATTCCAAGTGGATACAATCACACAATATCATCTTCTTCTCCAGCTACCTTTTGAGAGACAGTTTGACACAAGGGCGGCTTGGTCACATCAATTATTTTCACCCGATGCTGGACAGAGATGACCCCAACATACTCTTTAGGTTTGAAGTGTTTCTGATGCCACCCCGTCCCTCCCTTTCAAACACTGGCTCAAGTCAAACTACCATATGCAGTAGACCTGTCAATTCATTGGTTTTCAAATAGTTTTTCCCAAACTAACCTTGTGACTGGAAGATTGTGGTGTCTCTTCATTCAACAGAGCAAGAAAACACAGCTAAAAAATGGAAGTTACTCTTTTAAGTCTTAGATGATTCACTGCTACCACCTATTATACAGGTGAGTAACTTGTGACCTCTAAATTAAAGCCTCCCCTGTAAAAGGTGTTACTGGATTTGTAGGCTGCTAAGAATAAAAACCAAAATCACATAAGGGGTACAGCTGTCAACGCCTGTATTATTCATCCAGAACCAAATTAGCCTTTAATGTGGGAAAAGAGGAAGAAAATTCAGAACACGGAAGAGATTTCAAAGGCTGCAGTTCTAACAATTTCATAAACGTGTAGACTAACTTTTGCCGAAGAATTCTAACACACAGATTTACAGCTCATCACAGAACCATTAAGGTAACACAAAGCAACCTTATTAATATTCTAGCTTGGAGTAACAGTAGGTAATAGGCAGGTGTGGAAAACATGGATGGAAAAAAGCTATCCTCCCTTTCTCACAAAGTTTTAACTAAGGGACATCCAGTAAAGGTAAATGTGGAAAAACTAATAAAAGGAAGTACTTCTTTCATAACACATAACTGAACTGTGGAACAGGGGTTCTTAATCCTTTTGTGCCACAGACCCTCTGAGATTCTAATGAAACCAACGGACACCTTCTCAGAAAAAAAATGTATTTCAATACATAAAATAAAACACATAGATTGCATTAGAAAGGAAATCGAGTTATCTTAAGTAGAGTTATCAACACATTAAAAAATAACTAACATGTAATATGGTAATCTATGTGCTCCCTTGTTCTTTTATTAACTCAACAAGACAAGCTAAATTTCTGCTAGAGGTTCGTGAAAACAAGCTTGTATTTTTGTTCCCATCCAGATCACAGGCTCCCTGGAATCTATCCCAGGTTAAGAGCTCCTGCTGTACACTATGTTGCCATCAAATGCAGAGATGGCCATGAACTAACATTGTTTGAAGAAGAGTCTTGAAGGATGGGCTATGAATGGCTACGGTTTTTAATACCTATTTATTACCTCTGGAACCACAGGCAGCAGCTTCTGTCCACATTTGCAAGCTTCCCAAATGAACTTGGTTGGCCACTGGATGATGGAGAACCCTGGGCTAGAGGTACCTGATCTGATCTTACCTTTACATAACAAGAAATCCTACACTAACTATGCTCTATCAAAATGGTACAGACATCACAACATCCCATAGATACTTGGGAATGTTTTCCACAGAGCCCAAGCTGCCACTCAGGCAGGAACCAAGTTTTCAGCCCGCACCAGTTCTCATGCCAAAAGCCATTCACAAGGCAAAGGGTGACCAAACAAATACAGACAGAGCATGCAAACAATGAGCCCATCCAATTCTCTAACCTTGTTCTCTCCCAACACGTAGACTAAAGCCAAAAAACTAGAAGTCCTAACTGTAAAGCTGTACCAAAGCAAACACAGTTAAGATTTATGATAGTCAGCTGCTGGAATCCAGCCCAGCATTAGGAATTTAAAAAAGGTCAAACAGTTATTTGATTTGTGTCAGTAATGCCCAGACTTTAAAGCAGGCTATGCTCTGATGTAATTCACAGCAAACTAGATTGTTGGTTTCTGTTTTAATTAACTCAAAGTGTACACACTCTCTCTACACACGTGTGTGTGTGTGTATACACACATGTGTGTGTGTGTGTGTGTGTGTCAGTTTCATACTCAACTTTTCAAGACAGTTGGGTTGTAACAATAAATTTGTATCATCATTGACACACAATACTAAATGAGTGAACAGTGATTCCAACAGTAGTTATATGCCTAAAAGAATAGAGGAACTGGATGCCACAATGCTATCAAAATAGGAACACAACTAACAAACCTAGTTATTGCCCCTGCTATCTTGCACTGTTGTCCAACACCAACTATCCTAGCTATATTGAAAGATGATACAAATAATGCTTTACTACTAAACTACTGCCTGAGATGGTTTTGCTGGCACAAGATGGGCACTACACTAAGAGAAGGGTCCCCAGGGTGTAAGTTAGGTAAGAAAGCATTAAAAATTGTGGTGTGGGAAAGTTAGTATGCACCTACACAGTTCCTTGAAGGAGAAAGTATTCCCAAGCCAACAAAGGCCAGTTACTCCATTAATGTAGAAATATTAACAGAGCTGTTACAGAGGAATCTTTACTCACCCCAAGAAGTAAAAGGTGTTCATTGTGCATTTTCATTAGCTGGAAAGGAAAATCCTGCATCTCAAATCCAGTCGGTAATGTCTGTTCTAGAAAATGGTACTTTGATGCAATCCATTATTCTCCCTACAAGAGTTTCAACTAGAACTATTTGGCAATGCAACATTATTTTAAATTATTCCAAACAACTATGTCCAGATAGGTAGGATTTTCACAGATTTTGGACCCTATCTCTACTGTCTGAAGAATTAATTAGTCTAATAAATAAAATTATCAACATAACTGCTGTGCAAAATCCCACACTAGTTGCTCCTGTTCATGCCTTACAAGTCCAGTTACCTCCATAAATCTGAGTCTGATGCACTGGATTATCTAATGCAAGTTTAAATTTTATCCTTACATCCTTCTGCTTTTTTTCCTTATCAATCTTTTATTCTGCTACTCATGGAATTCATACTGACATTTTACTTCCTGCATCCAAAATTCACGCCTACAATGGCAGAACCCTCCCTTCCTTTTATCTTACCCAACTCTTGTTTTAAATATAATTTTAAAATCTCTCTAAAAAATTCATTTACCAAGACAAGGTTTTCAACTGACAATTTGTCCTTTACAAGAAAAAAGTTTTATTTTCCATCATTCCTTACAGCCTACCCAAATACGCTGCATAGCTGCAAGTTGACTTCCTTTTCACTTTTGTATTGTGGTTATCAACTGAGCATTACCAAAAAAAAAAAAAAAAAACTTTGCCAACCAACAGCCAGACACTGGTGTTAGTGGCTAAAATAAGAATTCACAAATTGGCTACAACATTTAAAACCGATTGATCAGTTTCTTCTTAAAAAAGAAAAGAGTAAATCCTTAAATATATCAAGCATATTTTCTTTTAATTAAAACATGCTTGTGTGTGTGTGTGTGGGTACTTAAACAATTTAAGGGGGGGGGTTCATCCTGCATTGGGCAGAAACCTAAATGCATCTTGTTGTCTATTCTAAAACACATGAATAATAATTTTAAAAAGTATACCCCATGCTTCAAATTATTGTTGCTACAGTATTCATATGTAGATTTTAGTTAATTTATTGACTAAATCTCTCATCATTAATCACAGAAGATTAATATGCAGATTGTAGTTAATTCATTGACTAATCCTCACACCAGGATACAGCCAATTTAAGACTCTTGAGTTAAAGACCTTTCTTCCTTGGCCTGATGCAACCGAAGTTCTCCAAGGCCTGAATCTTCCCCTTCAGAGACAGACAGACTTTCTCACTTATTACAGGACTGGTTCCCATTGAGGACTCCTGATCCATGGTTAGAAATACAGAAATTCTTCCACTTCAGATTTCACTACCCCTCACATTTAAAAGTTTTCACCCACACAGATGGAACAGCTACAAAACACAAGAAGATAAGCAAGCTGCTTTATTGAAGTTGCCATTACACGAAGCTCCAGAGAGAGCATATCTAGCAACGAGATATTAAATCGGACTTTGTTACGGCATGTATCAACTCAGAGTGGCATTATGTTTACAGGGAAGTCATACATCTTTCTCCCCGTTCCTGAATATGCTACAGGCTGTGTATTGGGCTTATTTCATTAAAATCCTATTATGGAATTAAAAGCTGTTGTGCTGTCACAAGAAGTGTATCTCTGCTAGTTTAAAGGCTCTGTGTTTTAATTGAATTACTGGCACCTGTGTGTATATATAATGTGCAATAAATCAAATATAATTTGCTACAGGAGGTGGCTATTAATCTCCTCTAGGTTATTTATTACCTGGGCCTCATTAGTACTAGAAGACCTTCCATGTATGAGGGCAAAGCCATATGAACCAACTTTGGCAACTGCTTGAAACTGTACCACTGCAGAAGTATAACACTTAAAGGAGGAGTTGAGGGTCTACTAGAGCTTGCTCAACCTGTTGTCTCCAAAGGAGATCTCTGGGCAGTACATCTGAATTACTGTAACCAGTTAAATACAGTCAGGTAGGCTAAAACATTTATCCAAGGGTGGCTTCCCCCCAATTATTATTACCACTGAAAACCAAAACTCCATCTTTGTCAGGAGAGCTCCTGTGAAGCTCTAAGACAATTCTCATATTACACAAACCACAGCCAAGGTCTGTTGGATTGTGAATCCACTCCTGTGACTTATAAATCCCTATATATGGCTGAATGTGCTATATGACCCCCAACCAACTGTGATTTATTCAATAAATCCCAACTAAGCAAACCATGGCTTAGAACAGTGTGTGAACCCAGATACTGTCTTCCACATCAGGCTTCAATGATTTGCTCAACTGTGCAGAGTCTCCATTCTATTCCTGATCCTCTGGAAGCTTTCTCTGTCTGAAAGCTATCTTTTTAGAACTGATGAAAAACCAATCATCAATCTACTGCCAAACAGAAAGTTCCACTTTCAGTTTCTATCATGTCAACCAACAACCACCAGATAACACAAAGGTCTTCAGACTGAAAGCAATTTTCATTTCCAAAATCTTGGAGGGAGAGGTTGTAAGGAAATCTGTGAAAAGACCAGGGAGGCTTCTTTGGATCTCATTCAAACTCAGGCTTTCCAAAAGTAGCTTCTTTTACTTTTTTACTTTTTTTCATCCTTTTTTCTTTCTACTGTTTCATTTTTTTTCTTTTCTAATACAGGTAGTCCTCTTTTAATGACCACAATAGGGACCAGAAAATTGGTTGTTAAGCAAGTCATTTGTTAAGGAAATCGGATCTGATTTTATGACCTTTTTTGCAGCGGTCGTTAAGCAAATCATGCAGTTTCCCATTGATTTTGCTTGCCAGAAGTGGCTGGGAAGGTCGCAAATGGAGATCATGTGACCCCAGGTAAGTGCAAGCTGGTTGCCAAGCGCCCAGATCGCAATCACATGACCACGGGGGTGCTGGGACAGTCGTAACTTTGGGCACTGGTCATAAGTCACTTTTTAGCACTGTTGTAACTTCAAACAGTCACTAAACAAATGGTTAAGCAAGGACTTATAAACAACAACAAATAGCAATACAGTGGAGACGTTAGTATGAAGTATTAAGATTAAAATAGAAACCTTTATCATATTAAAAATAATTTAATGCATTTTGCAATTGTCCATCAATGCTACACTCAGGTCTAAATGTATAATTTAAGCAACCTTATGTTCATTAACACTTCAGAAACCATAGTTAATATTGATATACACTTTTTTCCTTATCTTTAAAGGTTTAAGTTATCTAAATCATCATTGTTAATTGTTAAAAAAAAATCTCTAGTTAATTCTGAAAAAATACCACTGTGCCCAAATAATGCATCTTATAATACAATAAAACAATATAAAAATAAAAGGCATAAAAATATTTTAATATAAAACTTTTAAAAAGGTTTGCCTCACATAATAAATTCATTTACACTGAATTATACTGTCCAAGACAGTATAGAAAAATCAATCGCAACATTTATTTATTTATTTTTATTTATTTGTTGGATTTCTCCCCCGCCCATCTCCCCCCCAATAGGGGACTCTGGGCGGCTTACAAAGACATTAAAACTATAAAATATATAAAATACATACTATATAGCATTCAACATGGCCTTTGGCTGGTCATGAGCTTCCCAAGCCAAGGTTGTCCCAGACCATTGCCTATATTTTTTCTTGACTTCATTTCAGATACAAATCAAAATTTTTCAAACTTTTTCAGGCCACCAAATCTCTTCATTAAAATGAATAAATATAAATATAAATCCTGGAAACCCTGATCAAAAAGCAAAGCTCTAGGGATAGAAAGACGGATGCATCAAGTAAATTGTTTTGCCCTTTGTTTCTCATAGAATCCTATCAAGTTCTTGTGGTGCCCTTAGGTTCTGTGGAACACAGTATAAATAGCAAAAAGATACTTGATCAATAATATTTGTCCTCATTCAATTTTAAATATGCAAGTTGTGCTGTAGGACAAAAGGTCCATCTAGTAAAGTCTCATCATGCTTTCATGTAACCCACAACTATGAACAGATGTTCTTCAAAAATGACACTCAGCAGCCTAAATGCTTTGTTTCTGAGTATCAAAGAGCCACTGAGCCTCAAACAGACTGAACAGGTTCATGAAGGAGGTATCAGTCATCATGTATAAAGACCAGTGTTAGCAGACTAGCACAGCACATGCCTCACTCAAACTCTCTAGTGGGCTGGAATATGCACAGGTAAGGCAATACTGTCCAAACAAGATACTCAAGATCAGAAATGGCACACAGACAAGCCTATTTTTTCTCGTAAGTCCATCGATGCATTCATAATAGGTCCTCAACTCCATGTGCTTCATGAAAGGAAAGCAGAAGGACAAGGCCGCTTAGGAGCATCAGGCCTCTGTGCAATTGCAAAGAGATACAAGCCTAGTAGAAGCACATGCACACTGAGAGAAAGTGAGCTGTTATACAAGCTTGTGTGTGTGCCAGTGTTGTGTTTTTTTCCCCCTCCACGTGGACTAAGCTGCTTGTAAATAATGCCCTGCACCTGGACAAACAGGAGGGTCAACATGGGAAGTGCACCAGGTGCTCTGCTGCTTTCAAGGATCAGGTGTGCAAAATAAGCACAAGAGTATCAATAGCAGGACAATCCCCAGTGTTTCCAGGTCGGTCCTCAGCTCTGTGTTGCACCAAGTCATAAATCTTTAAGGGCAAAGTTATCAAGCCCTACCTTAAACCATAGACATCATCGTCACTGTACATTAGACAGCCTGTTTCTTTTATTTATTTATTTTTTTTTTACAAGTTAATGTAAAGCATGTTATTCCTCTGGTCCAGTTATAGCTTCTTCATTTTTCATTCATTTTTAGTGAGCTCGTGAGTTAAAAATGTATGAAAGCAAAGCCCCAGAGGAGCAGGTTATGGTAACACTTTTGGCAACACCGTGAACGGTGTGCACACCTTACACGCACTTTACTTATGCAGGCTTTTCCCAACACTTACATTAAAGGGGACTCCAGGGCCCCTATTTTCCTTCCTTTTTTCAATCAACCCCAAGTTAAGAGAGTCTTTATGAATTTCAGTAAGCCCCCTCTCACAAATTTCCCTCCTAATTCAATCACTGCACATTTTTTTTATTTCCTCCCATATTTGAGCCTGTAAACCTCAATTTCCGACTAGCAGCATTAATGTATCTTGCTGATGAACTGTATATGCAAATCATGTTTACTGCATTATGCAACTAAAAATGCAAAGCAAGTCACGTGCCTTCAAAACAAAACACCAAAAGGATTTTCCACTGGCTTTTCAGTGGCAAATAAAATTGCCGCTTTATCCCTTGCTTCGTAAGCCTTGCAAATTGTCAACACCTTTACTTCGTCTGTGGCTTTTATTTGCAAATCATCTGGATTGTCAAGAAGCACAAGAAGCAGCGTTTCCAGAGACGGCGGGCCTTATCAAACGGCTCCTTTCCACCTTGAACTTCCCAAATTTTGCAGGATTCCAAAGCTGGCTGCCAGTTGTCTGGCCCACAAGTTGGAGGAGGGGGGAAATAATATAACAGGGTTTTCCTTTTGCTGCAGCTCCTGCAAGCACTGGCAGAGGGACAGGAAGTTCACAAGGACACCTCCCTGTCTCCAATCTTCTTCAACTGGCACCACAACAACAGTTTCAAAAACGGGGCTTGAAATCCAAAGGATGCTTTCAGCAACAGCTCTCCTTTCGCTTCCAACACAGCCAGGCGCTCGAGAGGCATAACAGGAAGCGTCTGAAAGGAGGGGGGGAAGCCGCTAATAACAGAAGACACACTCCTCTCGATAAAGACCTTCCTTCCCTACCTACAAAACGAATATACAGCCGTCCGGCAAAGGAGGCCAATAAATTTACCCCAGTCCACGTGTGCCAAATGCAGTTTTTCCAATGGAGCCTTTGCAGATCTGTATGCCTAAATGCACGCAAACAAGCAAGGGATTCTGTGCATCGCTGAAACAGCTTTGCAAGAAAAACTAAGCAAATAAATCTAATCAGCAAGGTCAGGAGTGTTATGGGCCTGATCAGAAAATGCTGGCTGGAGATCAGATAATTATGTCTCTGCCCCCATTAATTCACGGAGCTTCAGTGCTAAACCTGAGAGTGGTTATGTAACTTAAGCTGTCCCACAATCATCCGTTCTTCCTCCTCCTCCTCCTCGCTTCTCTTGTTCCCCTTCATTTAAAGCGCCAGCGTGTCTAACAACCCATTTCAAGACTACTGCAGATCCCATATGGAAAGTCGTTTCTCTCCAAACAATTCAATCCCTATGTGAAGTTTTGGGCAAACAGCCTAGCCTCACCTAGGTCCCTCTGCTCCAAAATCATACATCAAACAGCCACTTGTGTTACTTCAGCGGTCCTCCTCCCGAGTAAACACACTCCCTTCCCCATCTATCTTTCTTTCCCAGAACAATTCCTTAACCAAGTGCCAGAAAATGTTGGCAATTCAAGAATTTGCCAAGCTTCTCTTATGGCTAGATATCCTAGGAAAGAGCCAACAGAGATGCAGAAATAAAATAAACATACCAGTTTATATTTTAGACCAATGTTTCTCAAACTTGGTAACTTTAAGATGTGTGGACTTCAACTCCCAGAATTCCCTAGCCAGCATGCTGGCTGGGGAATTCTGGGAGTTGAAGTCCATACTTCTTAAAAGTTGCCATGTTTGAAAAGCACTGTTTCAGACATATATATTTATACACATTTTTAACCCAGAGCCAACAGATATCATTATATGACACAGTTGAGGCCCAAATGATACAGGATCTTAACTGTCCCTTCAAACAATGTCTAACTTGGGGGAGGGGCTATTTTCCGATGAAGGAACTCATACACATATGTAACATCCCCCCACCCCCAAAATCTGGCTGCTTATCTATCCTCAAAAATGCTTTATCAGCAGATCAGGAACATATCCTCTCACAGAACAAAAAACTGTGTTAAGCATGCTTGTTAAACACCTCCTTAAATTCCATGTCATCTGGCCTTGAAGCGTTTTCTTGCATATATGCTGAACTGCATCCATGAATTCCTTGAATGACTAATCCCACAATGAGTCGCAGCCTTGTAGTAAAATGTGTGAGCTGGAAAAGGGGCTATCAGATTCCTGGTTTCTTGACACCACAGACTACCACACTTCTTCTTCTACAACAGTGACAGAAGTGAAGCCAGATTTCTATAACCCAAAGATGCTTTGCCTATATGGAGATGCACATCAGCATGTACATAGATACCCACTCAGCAAGATGGCTGGTGCAAGAAAACTGTCCAGTGCAACCATTTTCTTATACCTAAGACAAAAACTCAAACAAAGAGACAGAGGCTCTTTCAGATCCAGCAATACTGGGATGTTACTAACCCCATTCTCCTAAACATGGTAATTCCAAGGATTTTTAGGAATCTGGTAGCACCTTTACCAACTAACAAATTTTACGAAAAGACATAAGCTGTTGTGAGCTGAAGCTCGCTTCATCAGATGCACAGAGTGGCTAGACTGATCTAGGATTTAAATTGGGGTGAGGTGGGGGAAAGGGTGGGGGAAGGAGAGTTGGTTAGGTAGATGTAACTTGCATATGAGACAGATTGCAAACACCTTATCAATTAATGCATCTGATGAAGTGAGTCCCAGCTCACAAAAGTGTATGCCTTTTCATAAAATGTGTTAGTCAGAAAAGGCACTACCAAATTCCTGATCTCCTGCCACCAGAGACTAACCCACTTCGTCTCCTACTCCAAGGTCAGCAAGATCTTGGTGTGCAACTTCTGCTGCACTGAAAGCCCTCTACAAATGCAAAACTTGATTAGCGAGCCCCATTAAGAAGCAAAAAGGGAGATCTTTCCAGGTTAAAAATCTTGCCTGCCTAAACTAAAACCGGTAAAAACCGGAGAGGGACCGTAAGGGATTTGAGGTCACCTCCCCCTTCCCGCCCAGCCATCTTAACTTTCTTTTTGGTGGGAAAGCAAAGCTGTATAATAGTTCCTTGTTGATAGAGGCCCAAAAAACCCCAGGTTGCTTACCTCAAAGAAAGGAGAGCTTTAAAAAGGAGAGAATATCCCCTCGCTCTCACGTAAATATTCCAGAGACCCACCTTTTGGAAAATCGCTCCTAATTCTTAGCCAAGCCATGGAAAACAAGCCCCCTTTTTCTCAGTATGAGGTGGGCAGCAAAGACTTGATTATCAGCAATTAGCCAATCAATGGTTTCCAGAGCGACGCTGATTTAGGCTGAGCAGCCTCACGCTCACAGAGAAGAGCAATAGCAAAAGGACACCCCACACAATCCAGAAGGGGGAAGACGTGACCAAATAATGCCACATTGCCGAACCAGTGCTCAGAGTTCAAGAATGTCTCCTGGCACACTGACACAAGATTCAATGGAGTTTCTATCTTGCCATTGTGGGGCCCAGCCTCAGAAAGCCCGGCTGACAAGGAACTGCAGCATCCCCAGGTTTCGCCGTGAAAGGAGATGCTTCCTGCAAAAAGATACAGCCACTATATTCGTAATTTTGGCCACAAGAGTCCTTCCATGTTGTTCAACAAGTCTCAGTAAACTCAGGACCGAAAAAGAGAAATTTCAGAATAAGGGATTATTCTGGCAAGGGGAACCCATAAGTATTCTGTGTAAGCAAGAAAATTAACCAATTCAACAAGCACTTGCCCACCCTGTAGCACTGACAACGCCTATTTTAAAGCCACAACGGCATCGTAGCCATGACATCATGACATGTATGATGTCACTCCTCCCACCACCACGATGGAGGCCCCTGCTGGTGGATGTATGGTTCATGCTTAGATTACATGAACGTTTCCACTGCAATTTACAAGCTATGGCTTATTCCCTAGTGTGCTTGGCAATCCCAACCCATTGTAGTTGATTCATTAAATCAGTCAGACAACCCATGACTTCAAGTTTGGATACAAGCTTCTTCTGGGCTGTCATTTTGCCCCATTCATGTATTTCATAATTATTCCTTTCTGCCACACCCAAAATTGCAATGCATAACAGCTTCTAATATCGCACTTAAGGCATTGGGCTGCAGGGGGATCAGCCATGTGGACTATCAGCTTTAGTCCCATAGTAGAGTTGGAAAGGGGAAGTTGAAGAAACGCTTTGGCCAGGAACTTCCAACTGATGGCTAAGGCTGGAAAATTAAGTATTTCCCAACTCTTAGCCACTATGGGAATACAACACAAACAGAGCTTTTAAAACTTTTTTAAAAATCCTACAAAGCTGAGAACAGCTGCACATCAGGGCTAGTTGTGACCTATGATCAGCATTTGGTGCCCTTCAATAAATCAAGAGGACTCAAAACCTCCATCAAAACTGCAGCTGGCACTGGTCGCCCTTTCATTTAGAAAGAACAACCCAGATCCCAGCACAGAGAGAGATGCCAGGTTAAGAATCTACAGCAGCCTTTAGTTCAATTCATCCACAATGTCTGGGGTGCAGCACCTAAAGCAGTGTGGATCTGTGACACAGAGAGAACCATGGGGTAGGCTGAAGCCCCCGAGCATGCAGCATGCAGCCCATCATTAGCCCCTGCTGCCATGGTTCAGCTTGCCAAGGAGATGCAGCCAGGTCCAGTAGCAGGCATCTTGTCCAGAACCCCATTACACTAAGCATCATAGTAAAGTGTGCCCTATGTTGATCATAATTTACTGTGGTATGCAATTACAAGCTTTCCTCATTCTTACTGCAATGTAAACAGGCCCCCAAACTAACCACACTTAATGAACTTGAAATGGGACAAGTGCTCGTTTAGCGACCACAATTGAGACCAGCAATTCGGTCATTAAGAGAAGCAATCACTAAATGAAACTGTGACTATGCTTACGATCTTACTTCAGCTTTCCTTGCCTTTACAGACCTGTGAAGGTCATGAATGTGAGGATTGGTCATAAAGGTACTTTTCATCACCATCTGTATGAGGCAGTCACTAAACGAGGACTGCCTGTAAAGATCATCCTGTAATGAATAGCAGAAGAAAAGGAAGAACAGTTCTACACCAACAAAAGTGTAATAGACTAGCAGACTCTTTTTCCTTGTTCATTGAGGGGGGGAAATCATTCCTGTTCTGCATGGCTGCCTCTTTGGAACTTATCACAGGAATTTTAACACACACTTTATATTTATAGTTTGCTAATCCCGTCACTTCCAGCAGGGATACTGCACAAAGAGAGTATAACCCACTTATTTTAAAAACCAATTAGGCATATTACTTTTTCAATGCACCAGGAAGTCAGAGAAGGCTTATGTGTATCTACAGTTTCTTGCAAAACCTTTACACGCATAGTTAGTTAATGGAGCCTTCAGACATTATGTTCAAACCAGCCACTGTTCAGAAGAGACACAGAGAAACTGCATCTTAATTGAATATGGGTCTCACCATTATGAGTCTCCTTAAAAGCTGCTGGACTAGTCTTGCTATCCAGACCCCTTTCCTTATGCCCTTTCTATAGGATATGCAGGAAGAGAAAACATAGAAATGGAGGAGCACAGGGCAAACTCTCCATTTCTGAAGCCTTGTGGTTCTCTGCTCCACTCTCATCACCATCGCCTCACTCCAGATGGACTTCCCTGTGGACCAAAAGGTTTCACAACCCTGCCTTAAAGTGTAAATCACACTGTGGGCTTCCCAACGCACGGCTATTAAACTGTAGCTTGCAACAACTTTGCTGCTGCTACACTACTGGTGGAACGTGGTGATTCAAACACTGCACCCCCCCCTTTTTTTAACACACTTTGGAAGCTGATCTCGAACCATGCCTTCCATTCCTTGTTTGCCAGCCAGTTAGTTAAGAATTAACATCTATCATATGAATAAATGAAAAGTAAAGTCAGTATTTTTACCACAATGCCTAAAGCAAACCAGGCAAAATGTGGAATTGAAACAGCCTAACCTGATAACCACTAGAAAATTCAACGACCCTGCCAGGATGATGGGAGTTGTAATCCATATCTGGAGAGCCACTCAGTGTTCCAGCATGGAGAAAGTGAGGTTACAGTAATACTCTCCTAGTTATTACCTGACAACCTGTCCTTCTCTTGCCCTAAAAGCTAAAACTCTTTAACATCATGAAAATACCAACAGCATATATTTTTTAATATCTCTCAGGTCCCCCAGACCACTCCTCTTTAACACCATCTTGGTTTATTTTACTGTAATGTCATGACAGCTTTTTTATTTGCTGGAGACCCAAATGCACAGAGGTTTAAGCAACTATATATTGAGCCAGTGAGATGGACACAATAAAGGATCTTTTCATTATACTGTTCATGTCTAAGACAAAAACAAAAGAACACACTGGCTAGTTCCAGCGGTAAATTTTCACCACCCATTAAAAAATAATTGGTTGAATCCAATAAAGAGTCTTGTGGCACCTAAAAAAATATATTACATAAAATGGTTTATCCTGTCTTAAGGTACTTAAAGATGAACACCTTGACATAGTGGTAGGATTCAACTGAATTCACTGGAATTCCAGTGTTCCTGAGAGCTGAGCAAGGTAAAAACTAGTAAGAACAAAACTAGTAAGAACAAAAAGGGAATGATCCACAAGGTGGGCGAGAGCTGGTAAGGCTGTACAGGCTTCACTGAAACCAATCAACTTAGGAGAAGGAACTCTGAAATCAAATCCATAAAAATCAAAGGCAAGCCACATCTCTATTGCCAGGAAAGTTGATGGATGTGGTCAAAACATTTAGACAAGAGTGAATGCCAGGTGATGATCTCACACACACACACACACACACACACACACACACGTTGAAAGTGTTCCTCTAGTTATTGGGGAAGAACATCAAACTTTCAGAACTAGATCTAGAGGTGGTACCATGACTAGACCAGAGCCACGAAAAGACTTCACAGATGATGTCAGTATCAGAAGAGGACTTCCTTGTTTTACCAAGACTCATACAATTGGAACAGGGAATGTGAAAGTCACGAAACAAAGAAAATTTGTCAAAGTGTACTAAAGTAGTTTTTAGGAATAAGTGAACTCAGGTGGACCAGAATGGGCCACTTAAAATCATATGATTACATGATTCAGGACATGAATAGGTACAAATTGATATCATACAAAGGAGTGGAGTGGCACTGATACTCCAAAAGGACATTGTTAAATGTGTAGTCAGCTATATCCCAACAAATGACAGGTTCATATCTATTAGAATTAGTAGCCGTTATTGAAGTTGGTAGATCTTCCACTAGCATGAAACCTTATTCTATGCCCTACCGCAGATGAAATTAGAATTCTCTAGCAAATTGCAAAAAGTATTGCATGCAACATCTAGAAAGCACACAGAACTAATAGCAGAAAATGGAAAGCCAAAATTGGAGAAACAGGAACCTGGGATTAGATGAAGATTTTGTAATAATGCAGGACATAGATTAATAGATTCTTAACAACATAAATCTTTGTTAATTGGCAACAACTGCCTCAAGCAACATAAACGAAACTGTACATATGGACATAACTGGATGCATATTGGAATCAAATTAAACTCATAATAATACCCTAGTCAGGCAGGACACTTCTAGATGCAGACTGCGAAATATATTGGTTAAACTCCAAAAGTTGAAGAGAAAAGGTGTACCAGCAAGATCTGACCAGAGAGCCAGAATATAAGGGCATTACATAGAACGTATTCAATATATGGAACATATTCAATAGATTAAATGTTCAATATGCAATACATTTAACCTATGCAAAAGAGATCCTGAGGAGAGAAGATACAAACTGAAGTGGAAAAAATATTCCCAAAATGTCAGAGGAAAAGATCCAAAATGGCTTTCAAAACAAGCTAGCATCACATCCAAAGAAAGATGCAGAAGATAAAAGCCCAACAAAAATTATTTTTGACAGCTTAATGCAGACTTCCAACACCCAGCAAGGAAAGATAAGAAATGCTATCTCAATTAAGAATGATAATAAGTAGAGGAAAACAGGAGATCTTTTTAAGGTGGTTAGGAAAATCTCAGGAAACATACAACTAAGATAGGAATGCTCAGGCGTAATCACAGAAGCAATCTAACAGAGGAAAATGAAGTTCAAAGAAGATGGACATCTTTTACAAATAGTAGTACAGGAGGGTAAACTTGAACAGAGAAAGAGTAGATTCAGGAACCGACTCCGACAGACAGTGGACGCGAGAGCCAACAGACCAGCTGTGAAAAGGAAAGCATCGTGCCCAGATGCAACACCCACTGAACTGTTCAAAGGCATTAAAGGTGAAGCAGGACACCTCTACTGAAGGCGACGCACAAGAATGTACAACATACTGAAGAGCTGCATTAATTCCTAGTGGAAAGTGAGATATATATCTGACAAATAAATTAAGAAAATAATTCACCAGTTTTGCTTAAGATCTCACCAGAAAATCAAAACCTAGAACCCATACATGGGAGAGAGAGAGAAAGGATCAATGCAATTCCAGGATTGTCACCAACAGTCAAGCCTGTTTCATGGCCCTTAACTAACTCAGTTTTTAAAATACTGTAACATTCTTTTTAGTATTTTCTGTGAAAGACAAACATGGATTGTGGCTTGGAAAACTGGCTGGATCTAATTACAGTCTCTCTATCCTCTACTGAAGAGCTCCATCAATTTCAGTATTGGTGCTACCTGTAATCAGAGTCCCTTGGAGAGACAGAGAATACAAGGGAGAGATACTTCTCATCTCTACAGTGACATAAAGCTCCGTGAAGAGAAATACAGTCCAACTTCTACTCCAAAGCTCCCTCTTTTTCCCACTGAACATCTTTTACAATATATTTTTAATTAAGCCAGGAAGATTGAGTTGATTTGGGAAGGAAAGCCATGCTATCAAAGGCCACAGGAAATGTTTACTGTAGCTGATAGCTTTCCTTATTTCATTCTATCTTTTTTTTTAAGGGGTAGAAGGATTAGACATGGAGCCCAGACAGGAAGAATACTGAGGACTGAAATCTTTTATTTTTTAACTGTGGGCCAAAAAGATGCCAGGGAATGAAAATGACTGTTTTTCACAGAAACACCAGGACCATAGAAAAGGGTAATTTCTTAAACTCACTCAATCTGCTTTTGAATATTCCTTTTTTCCAAATTGCAGAAGGAGAGAACTAGAGTTGAGTAGCTTATAAATCTTTATGGAATGCACATTCTTCAGCGGTTCTTTATTATCACAAGGGTATGGCTTAGTGCTACTCAATAAGGGGCAAGGTGAGTATTACAAGCAGCACATCTATAAGATGATGGACCAAGGACAGTTGCAACATCCAAGGCAAGGGTGGGGAGGCCCGCTGCTGAACACCAGAAAAAAACCAAAGAAAGCAGATTTGCATCATTACAGGGTTCTTTCTCTGCGACACCACAGCCCTTGTCACTCTCTTGGTCGCACGCAAAGGGGAAGATAAAGGGATTCCCTAGCGAACTGTTCAAAGAGATGAACAGACCGGTAGCATCCAGAGAATTGAAAGATGCAACTGGGTACAAGATTTTCATCGTTTCATCACTTTTATGATTGAGGAGGCACGCAAGTCAATTGTTAAAGAGATACATAAATAAATCCCGGCGTAAGGCCTGGGGAGTGGGCTTTTTCCAGAGATTTCCATTCCCCCATGACTGAAAACAGCCAGGAATTGCAGGCTACCCAGCTGCTTGAGTGAAAAGATACTCTATCACCCAGGGACCAAAACATCTGATGATACCTGTTGCTAGGTTGCATGCATCAGAGGAGTGAGGTTTTTCCCACAGGGTCACCTTGAAGCAATTGAACAGCAGTATCACCTCTACCAGCAGCAACATCTAAGACCAAGCAACAACATTTTCCACTGCTGCCTCCCCAGAGCCTTAAGAAGTAATCACTGCCTTTTCAATTCAGATTTCCTCTCGTACATTTTGTCTGCCTAGGAATCTGAGCATTAAGATGGTATATGCAGTCACCAGGAGATCCAGGAGCAGTTATGGCATTGGAACAGGACCAGGGAGATCCACCTTCAAATGCCCTCTCAGACACTAAATGTAACAAGGGGACATCTAAGTACTGTCTCTCAACCTGATCAAAGGTTTGCTTTTACAGGGGGAAAAAAATGAAGAAGGACTACTCTGCCCACTTTCTTCTGTTCTGGAGGAAAATCAGGATATAAGTCTAGTGAATCATAAGATAATGTTGATGGTCACGTTGGGGTTGGGGAAAACCAGGTTCACATCTCTACTACGATGGGCCATCACTTCCCCTCTCTTTAGCCTGTCATAAACCAGCCTTGTGAAGAGAAAATGGGAGAAGAATGATGTCAGCTGTCTTGAGCTTCTTGAAGAAAAAGACAGGAAATATCTGTATTATAAATGTATTACCAAGCATTCTAGGAACACCATGAGCTAACCTACATCCAGCCTTGTTGATCCACTTTGGGATCAGTAAAGATGGCCTTGAAAAAATACTTATTCTTCTCACTGAGAAATGGCTAACAAGCTATGAAACAGTGCATGATACAGCCTGCTCCCTACAGATCTAATCCAAACTTTAAGATGTCTATGTTTCCTTAAATTTTGCAACCCCTTGCACTTTCCTTAATTTTTCAGGGAAGGTGACATTGCAGATGTCCTTTACAGATTACTGAATCAGACCAAGCAATAAACACCAGAATAACTGCACTGGTATCCTACTATGAACTACAAGTCTCTTTTGTTTACACAGTAATTCCTGTCTTGCACTATTAAATGAAAAGTTATTTATTTTCATTTTACACATGCTACATTCCTTGTTTTTATTTGTTTCCTGCAGAGAAAGGGGGGAATCATATGCTTCCTTTTTGTGGCATCCACAAAAATAAAAAGAAACCATTTCTTTTGTTTATGCTCAGAATTGTAAAATGTGACTACACTTGTTTGCATCCACTTGTATAATTCATTTTGCTTTCAAGGTTCAGATATTCATGCTGGCCAGGGATCGAGTAAAAGCAATAAAGAGCATGATGAATGGATTTATGTGGGGGAGAGTGACAAGGGAGCAATGAACAGAAAAACTTGAACTTGGCCCAAGCTACAATCCTATAAACCTGTACCGAAATAAGTCCAATCGAATGTGTAGGATTGGACTGTACATATTCTGGAATCTCTCAAGCTTTACACTATAGACATGCTCCATTAACTTCTAAAAAGCCATGACAATAACTAACTTCCTTTTTAAAAAAAAATTGTTTCATTACTTGAGAAATGATTGCCAGAATGGAAAACTCTAGCGCCCAAAGATTAACTCCACGGAATTGATTTATTCAATTTCTATCCCACCTTTATTTTGTACAATTCCAAAACATGTATCAAATATTCAAAAAGCTAGTTGAGAGATTAGGATATAAAAACACAGTGGAATTAATCAGCAATGGAGAGAAATGGGGGGGAAAATCTAGCGGTTTGGGCAACCATCAATTTTTTTTTCATTTCAGATTGCCCCTAATGCATCAAACAAGTATTTTACAGTCTGTAAGTAACATTACAGCACAAGCCACTCTAAAATATTTAAAACGCACGTAAACGCCCTTATTTATGAAGGTAAAGCCAAGTATAGTAATATTTCAAAGAGGAGTAGACTGGCTTTCTTCATCAAGGAATTACTTGCTAAAATCAGGGTACAATCTGTCTAAATGTGACTTTTTTTATACAGAAGTTGGAATCACGTCCATTTCTTTTTGCCAAAGTTATTTGAAAAAAAGTGAAAATAGAATAAATCTGAAACAGTGGCGAAAGCATCTGGAACACTAAGTGGGAGTGAGGGAAACACTGGAGGGGGAAGGAAGGGCTAAGAGACAGTTTGCATTGTCCCGTCCCCCCCATCTAAAGCGACATCATTTCTTTCAAGGGAAATAACTTCTACTGGACATAATGATTTTATAAGGGGAGCCCATTTGGATCGCCATGTGTCATTGCAATGATATCCATTTTGATCCCCAGGTTCCTTCCTTGCAAAACAACACCATCTCATTGCAGAAAAGCATGATGCATTTTTAAGAGGAGAAAACATCAAAGGAACATCCCTTAACTCTACACTGTGGCTTTTGCTCCTGGGCATGTTTAAAGCAAAATAGGAAAGGACGCTGAGCAGTTGACTCTGCCATGCCATTAGCCCAAGGATCAGCTCTACGGTTATTCTCTGTGGGTCTAATCATCTGGCGCTCTTGGAGTTGTTACTGGGAATCCACCTTGATGGTGGGACATTAGACAAGCTATCCACTCTCTACATGTACCTACAGTGGAGATGCCTACAGTTGGTTACAGCAGCTTTCCCTAACCCATTACCTTTCAGGTGTGTTGGATTTCAGCTCCCATTCAAAGGGAACAGACTGTCTCATCCTGGAAAATAACCTGTGGCATGAAAAAGGGTAGGAATCTCTGCCTCTGTTATCTTCACAAGATCGAGGAGCAGAAAGTTCGCACTGATGAGGAGGCAGAATCCTCCTTGCCCCATTTTTACCCACCCCACTACATGTACCACTGTGAAATTTCATTAATGGTCACTGCTGGAGCACTTCCTCTCTCAGAAATCCTCCACCCAGAATTTCCAACTGGATTTCTGCAAAAGGGGAAACAACACCCACAGGATCTCCAACCCAGAGGCCACCCAGCCAATCCAAACGAAGCTGGGATTTGAACTTCGGCCTGCCTTGTCTCTCTCAATTCTACCCACGGGACCACGCTGGGGCTTCCTTCTCTTCCCCACCCCACTCCCCAAAGTAGTTTTAAAAGCAATTCTGGAGATGAAAACAAGATGAGGTATTGCTTAAAGTAGCAGGGGATATTAAAACTTCAAATGAAATGTGACCCTTTTATGAGCATCTTATAGTCAGAAGGGGCTGTTTTTTCTACTTCCTCCCTGAAGCATACACTCTCTAAAAATATTTTTAAAGGCACTAAGGAGAGTTTGTTTTTTAAACAGTCACGAGACACTATTTTTTCTCCCTTCCGTGTAAATTTGAAAATGAACTTGGAAAGCGAATGCTGCAGGTCTAGTCATTCTCCTCCACAAAACCTTTTTCCACATACATAATTTTCTTGGGGGAAAAAGAGGCAGAAGTGAGTGAGCATGTTGGGGGGGAAGCTTGCTCCCACAAAGGAGTATGAAATAAATTGGTTTAGCGAAGGTTAATAATATCCTGTCACTGTGGTAAAAGACTCAATTACAAAACGTTCAGAAGTACTCCCAAGAATGTCATCTGCCCACAGTGACAGAGGCTTAAATAGGCAACAATACAGAAAATGGCTAAAGAGTTTCCTTCAAACAGAAGATATCTTGGGGGGGGGGGGGGGGGGGAGAGTTGGTGAGAGCAAAAGCTAAAATCCCAGAAGGATTGTGAAAAGAAGAAGGGGGGAAACAGGAAGGAGAGAAGGAAAGGGGGAAGGTTAAGGACTGAAACCTGGATATTGAAGGTTATAAAAAGAAGGAGGGTTATCCAGACAGAAAAACCTATAAATCATTAGGACACACAGTTCTTCATAATCTTAGGAAAGAATTATGGCCTTGTCCCTGGGAGACTGGGACTAATTTTAGTATCAGATTTATTATACAGGAGGGAACAGGAATTAGCAAAAACCATCTCATGCTCCTAATGGGCAGATTTAGATCATACGCTGAACAAAACTAATGAAAGGGATTTAAAAAAAATCAACAACAACAACAACAAAGCATTTAAGCAGAACAAACAAAGACTGTATGTCGCTCTATGCCCGGTAATCAGAGCCTGGACAATGTGTGTAGCTCCACCCAGGTTTCAAAAGCTCCCTGCCAATTACAAATTCAGTTCTCTCCCCAAAGCAATTAGATTGAGTCTATCCCTAAAGCAGACCATAATTGCAAAACTATCTAGACAATTGTGGGCTGGTAAATATGTTACTCAAGAGGCTCGATCAGCAGTTCCTGCTGTGCCAGTATAGTACTAGAAGCTATACCTAGGTAAGAATCATGTTCTGTAGCATCTAGTCATGGATGGCCGTTCCTCAGGTCTTCAACTGGGAGGCTGTAAGCTCTCCTGAGATGGGCCACAGGACTAGATGAATATAGGAGAAAGATGATGATATGTCCCAGCCTTAAAAGGTGAAACCTATTAGCCTATTCTAACCAGCAGCCATTCTCCAGGTCCTACAAAAGCAACCCAAGATAACAGTGCTCCCCAATTCAGAAGTGGGGGATAGAAGAGAGAGGATATCTAGCGTGCATAAAACAGCCAGAACTGATAGCTGTCTTCACATAAACAGGAATGGACAAGCTTTAAATAAATCGGGAAGCCTTCAATCCAGCCATCTCATTACCATGTTCAATAACCTGAGTACAAAACCAACTTTTATCAAACTTGTATCACTGGTTCATGTCACCTAGGTGTTTATTCTAAGTGGCTACCGGTTACAGGCACAGCTCTTTGTGAGATTTTTAGCCAGCCTTAACTGAAGGTTGAACTCAACCTTACTAGTGAGGTTTAACAATCCCGCTCATAACAAAATGCAACAGCCTCGGGTGCCTACATATGGGAGATGAAGAAAGGGATGAGACGGACTTGTCTCACTTGAGATCCTACACTCTACAGAGTTTCTCCCATTTGAGATTCTATAACAAAATAAGGATGTGTCCAACAGCTCTACCTTCATGTGGAACAACCCGCAAGCCCGTATCAGCTTCTCTGACTCCCCAACGACATTTAACAGCCCCTGTTTCCCATCAGACGGGGCCAAAGAAGATTAAAAGAAACAAGCAGGTGTTAAGCTGCCATTGGTTTCATTCTTTCTTTTTTTTTAAAGGGGTCCTATAAAAGAAAAACAGTCGCCCACAAGGGGGAGGAAAAAAAGAACTGCACCTGCCAAATAATTTTTAAGAACATTATGAAAGAACAAAACTTGCTTTGATCTTTCCTGTGTAAAAGGAGCTTACTTTGGCAAGTTCCTGGGAGGGGGAGGGAGGAATGACCTAGTTTAAAAAAAAAAAAAGAACAGGAAACAACTTTCCAAGACATGCATTAGTGCAAAATTTGGCATATTAAGAACAGAAGAAGACAAACTGCCCAATTAGATTTTTAAAAAATCATCCAACCATAGTAACTCCAGGACAGAATCCAAGGCACGGCCTGGCAAAGGTCTCCTGTCCTGACAGAGGGGAGAACGTTGCTAGTGGATGTGTTTTACACATTGAGAAAGTGCAAAACAGACTAGTCACCTTTCCAAATGTCTCCTATAAAATGTGGGCACCAGCAGGAACTCGAAACAGCAATTATATAAAAGAAAGATGCCATTTCAAAGTGCTGCAACTACTTTCATTGAAAAAGGTGTGTGTAATATGTAGTTTGCCTCTGGAACTCTCTCTTTTCTTGCTCCACTCTGAAAGATCTGGCCAACCAAGCAACCGACCTTTCCATGCTATGATTTCTCCAGAAAGCTGCCCAAATTCTCCTCCTGGTATCCGTAGTTGAACACAACTAAGTATGACTTGTTCAACTTTAGCACTTTTATGCTTCTTTTTTTCATTTTAGACATAATTAACAAAACATATCTGTCGTTCTGTCCCTGATTCTAACTGATGGGTAAAAATGCTGGATTCAATAAAAACTGGTTATTAAAAGCAAAAATCTAATAAGCGTTTTTTTAAAAATTAGTCGTAGTAGTAATAGAAGCTACCAGCAAGTGAAGCAGTTGGGGTTGTCTTCTGAAAAAAAGTTAACAAGGAATTCACAGGAGCTATAAGACTGTGTTGCACAGCAGAACTAAGGGCATCTGTTCTTAGCAACAGGGACATTTTCAAAGTTACCATTCCTGGCATTTGTTCACTCTCATGAAATAACAAGGCCAGCCTCAAGTGACAGAAGTTTTGCACGCTTTCACTCAGCAAGACACCATAACAATTCCTAGCGGTAATCAGATTAGAACCACAAACAAATGTTGCAGGATACACAGAGTGAAACTTCAAGGATACTACAAGGGTCCAGTTCAAGGCTGCCCTAATGAAGGTTAGGAAGACAGAAAGAAAAGTTGAGCCACAGAGAGTGGGCAGACTGACACTCTAAATGCTGCAGCTTGTTTACATGGCCAGGATCTGAATCTTGCTAGTTGAAAAACAGGTTCCTGCTCATTTTCAGGCACAATTCTAATTTAAAGTAAATCAAACAAACAAGGGTTAATATTTAATCATTTTTTTTCTTAGTTCTGTCACACTAATAGCTACATTCAATAGAAGCTTTTGGAGAAGTTTTGGGGATAACACTCAATGCAGGCAACCCAGGATCTCGAGTTTTGTTCCTCTGCTCCACAGCCTATACAATTGGCCCTAGGCAATCTCAAACAACCACTTGGCCCCAACACTTGTCCATCAGGATCACCGATGGTCTTTCTCTAGCTCTGTAATGATTGGAGTGGCAGTGGGGGGTACCTAACATCAAAAGGCAGTAACACTGCACACCCCCTACAAGGATGGTATGCAACAAGCTCCGTCTTCTTGTCTAGGGTCAGGCTACAAGCATTACACTTTGTGTATTTATCCAAGCTCTGGAAACATAAATTTCACATGGTTGTCTCCAGGTTTCTAAGCTCAAAATATTACGCAACTGTCTTAGAGACTGCATTCCAGGGATAACTTTTTAAATCATGTTCTCGTTTTATTTTTGTTTTAAACTGAATGAATTTAAGTTCATTTATTACCAGGTAAGATATACTTTTTAAAAAATAAGGGGCATGTCAGTTAATGCACACAAAGATCAAGGCAACTGAGGGTTATATGAGCATTACAACATGCCAATTGAAATGGCACTTAGGAGTGGATTGGGTTGACACAACACAATAATAAACAGTGATTTACAAGCTAGAATGGCTAGCTTTAAATAATGGTTAGGTACCATTGAGATGAATTCAGCTCCTAGTAACTGCATAGGTAAATTCTCACCATTTTGAACAGTGTCTTATAGTCCAACAAATAACCTTACCAAGCATGACCACTTTTTCTAGTCCATCATCCACTCTCATCACACACCCAAAGTATGTGAGATTCAGCTCAACAAAGCACTTCAACAAAGCTGAAAAGCTGCTGCTTTAACAATTCTGATTTTTAAACAAGATGCTTAAGTCAAAACCAATCAAACTACATTATGACTCATTGGCATATTATGCGAACAAAATCTTGTTCTCACAGGAGACTTTTACACTCCTAGTTGGGTTCATTACAGAGACAGGTTTTAAATTATGCTCTGGAGAAACCAAAGATTCTTAAAAGCTTCTCAGAAATTTCTTGAAGGAAGACAAAATCATAGATATTGGAAAGGATTTGGAGAATCATCAAGTTTAGACTCCCCATGATATAAATCTTTATAAATGGCTATTCCATCTCTATTTAAATTCACCACCTCTTCTGGAAGGATTTTTCCACAGCCAAACTTTTCTTATCTTTAAGCGATATCTTAGCAAACTCTCTGAGCCCCAAGCGCCACCCTGCAGAGTGCCATACAATGGCCTCGATGCAAATCGATCAATCATAGGATGGAAAAGCATCTCAGAAGGGGCCCAGACGCTCAAGAATACCACACTACCAAACACTTTTCTAATATTCAGCAAGAAAGAAAAAAAAACACTAGCAATTTCCATACACACTGGATCCACTGAGAATATACCTGCTCCATTTTCAGGGTGACAGCTTTTTAGATATTTAAAGACAGCTGTAAAAAATCATAGAAACTATCTGAAATGGCAGGCCAGCTTTTCTGAATGACAGCTTGCCCTCCACTACTTATTTTCTCTGAAACTATTTCACCAGAGAGGCGAGCGTGCTCCTCTCTGCAAAACGCAAGATGGTTTGGATAGAAAGCCTGGCACACAAAAAAAGAAGGAAGAGTCCCTGGATGTCAAAGATATTGTCTTTTGAGAAAACTGATGCATGCAACTTTGCCGTTTAATAATCACATTTGTCATCAGGCTTTGTGTACAGTGGTTTCTGTTATTATCAACAAAAATACATTTTTACTCCATCAAAAGGTACTTCTCATCTGCAGCCAAGTGTCATCTAGTGATTCCAAGAACACTGATGAGAAAGGAAATCAAAGGACAAATCAAAAGCCACCTTAATTCTCCAGTGCAGTGGATGGTCAGGAACGTGGTGGACCACCCCCTACTGAGCTTTCACAAAGCAAACATTTGTAAGATTAGGATGACCCCACTATCATAATTCCAAAAAAGAGAGGCCACAAAGAATCAACTCAACAAGCATCTCAACATAAAATCAACACTAAAAAGTGAAAGAGGAGTTTGCACTGGAATATTTCAAAAGATAAAATTTAAAGAGAAAGATAGCAGCCTATGTAACTGTAGTCACCACTCCCAGGTTATATATTTTGCAGCTTATTGTTTATGTCAGATCACATTAGCTGAGGAAAACCTGAACTACATAACTCTGGTTTGAAAGCTACAGAAACAACAGAAATTATGCTTCCTAGTCAATAAACAAGCTGTATCCCATCCAAGTATGGTCCCCAAGCATTGGTCATTCCATGTTTCTTGTCACTAAGGCAGGCATGAACTTGGCTGAAACTTCCCAGAGACACAACATAGCAGAGTTCAGACTAAATACTGATTCAAGAACTGCTAATTCAAGAACAGCCATGACAAGCAGTGGATAGCCACTGAGTTTCAAATTTATATCTTCTTTCTGTTCAAACCCAGCACCCTCTTTTCCTGCATTTCCGTTACACAATGTAGCTGTAATGTGTCCCCTCCTTTCCTATACTCACAGTAAGTGGTGGTTGCCTGTGACACAATGCGTAATTCAACTTTGGAATTCTAATTACCATGAGATGTGGTGCTGGCTACCAGACTGGCTGGCTTCAAAAAAGGGTTGGACCGATTCATGAAAATCATGGGGATCAATGGCTATTAGTCTTGATGGCATTGGGACTGCCTCTGAAGGTTATCTCCTGGGAGACCAGTAGGCTTCCTTATGCAGTTGGTTGGCCACTGTAAGAACAGACTGCTGGACTAGATGGGCCAGGGGTCCAATCCAGCAGAGCAACAGTTATGTTCTTATGTACTGCTACCTTCCGGCTCTGAGAATCTTTAGCTGTTAATGAAACAATGACATGCCATATGGCCTTTGGTCACCAACATCTTGGGGAGGAAGGGTGCTACTCACTATCACCAAAAACTCTATAATACAGGCTTCTTGTAGATTCCTTTCCAAGGTGATTTATGCAGCATTGCTTGGTTAATCCAAGCGAACATCAAACAATTATCCAACAAAGAAAGCAGAGTATACACTGAATGGAATCTATTGACATGTCATGGCATCGGACTCATGATGATCAAACCAAAGCAACTGAGAACATCTGGAAAAAATACAGGAAAAAATGCAAAGCTACATTGAAAGGATCTTGCTGTATGGTAGGATGATGGCCAAGGAAGTTGTTTTACTAGAAATTAAGGATGAATTAAACTGGCAGTGCAGGTTTGAAGATTCGTTTTATTATGGCCTCCCTAATTCAAGAAAAATCACATTATTTAGGTATCATAAAGGCCTGAAGACAACTCATTGGCAACATTAATTTATATTAACATGTACTTATATAATTTATATTAAAGTATGCTGGCTTCATGCCTAAGGCAGGACTAGAACTCACAGTCTCCTGGTTTCTTAACCATTACACCAAATCAGCTCTCAAATAACAATTTACATAATCGTTTTTTTTAGCTTTTGTCAGGTCCTGCATACTCTTTGAAGTGCTGTTCCTAGCGTATTACACCAAGTACAAAGAAGATTCTGACCTGCTTACAACCCACATTTATTTATTGATGCATACACCCAATTTATTACTACTTCAATCCCCATAAACATTAGGCAGTTTACAAAACTTTAAAAAGCCGTAAGAATAAAAAATATACTGTAAGACATCAGTAACAAAAATATAACAAGCAATATCAAATAATAAGAACAATATACATTATGATTTAGCAGAACTCTACTATGGCCTCCAAAAGTAAAAAGTTGTTTCCCCAGCTTTACAGTCTTAGAAGTGACAAAACCCACAATCGCTCAAGTTCTCTAACTTTAAAAAAGTTGGCAACAGGATTGTTGGGGGACAATTTCCCAAACCCAACGAACAAGTTGAGGATACGTGTAGGGTAGATTCAGAGATCAGAAAAAGGCCATTGCCCAAGATAAAAGTTCATCTGAACATGGATCACACCTTCCTAGAACTCAACATTGACCATCTTTCAATGGTGATCCAAGACCAAGCCTAGCTTTCAGTCCTCAAATTAAACAGGGGGCTATCACTTTAGCTTCTGTTTTGGGAATCCTGGGGCAATATGATATGGGGTCAGGAGCTGAAGTCTGTGCATTTCACTAATGCTTCACACCTTTCGCTTTGGATGATGCTCCCTCATAGCCAGCTACCAGCAGCTCATGTTACCACGTACAAGATTCAGTGCATGGCACACCATTACAGCAGCCACTCTGAGCCCCTGCTGAATCCTGCGCATATCAGGAGTTTCCATGCAGAAACATTTTGGAGATTTTTCCCCCTCCTACAGCTACTTAAAAGTATTGGCCTAAAGCCATTATTTGCAAAAGCAGATTTAAAAAAGAAAAAAAATAAGAAAGAAACGATGCTTAATTCCATTTCCCTTCTCCAAAGCAATACCAAAGACACATGCTGTGTTACACTATTTCCAGCTTCCCTGCTAAAAATAAGACTCATGTTTTCTGAGTAATGCTGATTTCTCAGCAATAGGGGGGTGGGGGGGGAGGGAGAAAACAGGGAAGACAAGGCAACAGGCCAAAAAAGAAATGAAAAAAAGAATCTATTATCATTAACTGCGCTGTCACTAGGAGTGAAAACTAAATGAATTTGATGCTTTTAGATCAGTCATTAGCCAGACCCACCCTGAGGGTGATCATGGCTGATTGTTCAACCGATGACATTGGGAAGCGTAAAAGCAGCAGAGAAGAACCTTGTCCACCGTCCTTCCCCTTCACTCCTGTCTCAGCAACAAAACTGCTTGTACACGTCTTCTCTCCAACCCTCTTGATCCCCACCAATGTCCTTCTCATCTTTCTAGCAGGAGAGAAATATAATCCCAACAGGACCCCTGACCATCAGTTCCCTATCCCAGCATTATATGAACACAATGGACTGAGTCTTATTCACTGTTCATGCGCATACTCGGCCAATCACGTCCCTCTAGCTTTCTTGGCACTCTCCTTTGTACTTTTCCCAAAATTAGCATTTTGCATTTCAGACCCAGACTAGCTTATTTGGGGGGTGGGGGGTTGTTGCTCTCTTAAGATTTCCTCCTCCCTCCCACTTAGATTTTTTGTACTTTTGCACAGCATAGGGGCCTACTGAATTTGCAGATAGCCTCCTCCTGGGAGGGAGGATGACCTTCACATCTGAGCATAAGAAATAAAAGGCAAGATACATTACTTCCCAGAGCCAGTGTTACCTAGAAAGACCCCCTCAACAAAGGGAAATATTGCTATCTTACTCAAGTCTAGCAGTTTGTGTGCCTTTTCTCTGGCTTATTCTGTTGCGGAAGAAAAAAAAAATCATTAAAAGTAGTACAGTAGTGAATAATTCTAAGACCAAGAACTATAGGAACTGTAATAGCAATTTCCGTGAATCGTTCTTTAAGATGTTCTTGAACTTCAAACCTAGTCGGAATGGCCACAAGCAAGTGAAAAGAACTGTAGTTCAACAACATCTTCAAGGACAAGAAGTAAAAAAAATTAGTTTACACAACAGAGAAAATCCATTTAGAGAAGCATCTTTCCTATTGGTTCAGAAATCAAAACGTTGTTCAAATGGGAAAAAAAACAAATGTAACTCCTCTAATCTATATGCCTATCATCACTGGAAGTAGTAAGATTATTTTAAATAAAACAATTCACCAGAGCAACCATTTTTCCAAACATTACAACTGTGTAAGTTCCCACTCCTAACCCCATTTCAATTTAACGGAAGCATTTAAAAGGGATGGCTAAGAATGGACAGGTGCAAATCCATGGTCAATGATCATTTAACTAACCACCTGTTAAATTTTAGCCTCTCATTAGCCTGTAACTAATTTATTTGTGCATCTAGTGAAAGAGATAGTTTGCATGAACCTTTGGTGGAGTTTCATAGCTCTGAGGCAAAGCTCCTGCTTTGCATGGAAAAGATCCTAATTTTAATTCCAAACGCTTTCCTGAGATTTATTTATTGAGTCTGTACAGCCGCCCATCTCACAAGAAATGACTTTGGGTGGTGCACAACAAGCAAATAAAAAACAATTATATAAATACAATCATTACAAAAAAATAAATGCAATCATGATTAAAAGTAAAATATGTTAAAAAGTAAAATGTACAAACCACAGGAACGGAGAGAGAGAATATATCAATAATGGAGCCACCTTAAGATGTTATTGGTTCCCTGGGTCCCCCAGGCCTGGTGACATAACCAGGTCTTGAGGGACTTCCAGAACACTAACAGGGATGGGGCTAACCTGACTTGGAGATCCTAGAAAACCAATACAGCCAGAACACAGAGATGACATCCACTCTATGGCTGGTGTACAAAAGTTGTTCCCCCTATTCTTTTGACTTCTATTTGACCAGGGACATTTTAATTATTATTGTATTGTACAGTTTTTATTCTGCTGTTAATTGCTGAGAGTCCTTGGAGGCTGTGGAAGTATACACATTTAATAAATAAATAAATAACCTATAATTGGGTTGGGATTACAGTTCCCAGATGTCTCATATCTGGAGGGCCTAAGGTTGGGAAAGGCAGACCATTTTAGTTTGATCAGCGAGGCAGAATGCCCCAGTCATCAAGCCTTACACCTTCCCAAAGCTATGCCCTGATCTCCTGCCACCATTTTTGTCAGGCCCATTTTCAGGCACCCTCACTAGAGCATCTGTGAGTTCAGCTCAACCACAACCAACTTGTGATTTTGACAAAGAGCTCCACAACACCATGCCTGTTGTGCCATCTGAGTGGATGTGAGTTTCATGTTCTACCTGTTACACAATGTTATCTCCAAGAGGTGTGTAAATCCCAAATACATGAAAATATATATATTATATTATATTCCCAAATGGTACTAAGCCATGATTTTATTAAGCATGATTGATCAATTTGATTCACCTTGAACTAAATCATAAACATTGGTTCACAAACCAAAATGGCTAGGTTCACAATCTGTGAATCCTATCACAGAAGAACAGCAATGCAGTGAGCTCTCAAACACAGAAGACAAGGCATTTCCAGCTTAGCCTAGAAGGAACTCAAATCTGGATGCCACAACAGAAAAAGTTCTCTTCCCAGTTAATACCAAATGAATAATAACTAAATCCAGTGACTGCTATGGTTGGGCAACCATTTCTTCAGACAACTTAGTCCTAGTTTGCTTAAGTGCTTTCTAGGTTAATACCCAAAGCTTAACCAGGGCCAGTAGCAAGTCATCTGCCAATGGAATGACCTTGCCACTACATTTTAAACTAGTGATGTCTTTCTGAGCACATAAAAGAGCAAACCCAAGAGATGTGAAATTACCACAGCATATGTCCAAGTAGCTGAGAACAAGTATAGCTTATGTATCTACAGAATGCAATAAAAAAGTGAAGTTAGGAAAATGTCCCTGGTCACTGCAACCACTTGGACTCCTATCAACAAGAATGGTTCTATAATCATGCCCAAGGTACATACCTGCTCCTTCAGAGGAACTGTGACTCATCCAGGATAGGCAAACTATCCACAGGACTTCAGCTACATCTTTTAAATCTGTAGTACATAAAAGAGTTCTCTCCATAAAGTAAGTTCTCATGTTATCTGACTTGTTTCACTGACTGCAAATCCCATGTATCAGAGTGCTAGAAATAAAATCAACTCATTGAGTAACATCAGGTCAGTTAACATCTTAGCCCTACCTACTTCACAGAGTTGTTAGATTGAGTCCCTCAATTCTGCCACCCTGAGCTCTAAGAGAAATGGTAGATGTTTAATTCCAACAAGCAAATACTGATTGCCAGTCTTACCTTGCCAGTGTGCAACAAGTTTCTCAGTAGGATAACCAACTCATTAAATCCCCCAGAGCATTCAGGAATCTATTGGATTCCATAAATTTTCAGGGATAAATTAACCCCAACCCAGAGGGATGGGGGAATGTTTAATTCTGAACTGATTAATCCTTGACCATGACAAAGGGATTAGTAGAGCTCTTCCTATCTTCAGATTATTGCTCTCATGAGCCGAAGGAAAGATCTACGTGTGGCCTGATAAACTGAAACATTCTCTCTGTTATCATGGAGACTGTGAAATCCCAAGACAATAGCAGCCATGATGGAGGCAACTGAAGTCCTCATAATTCAGGGGTCCTGTAGCATTGCTGCTCCCCAGGGACAACCGAGCCAACCTAGTCAGCAGTACATCAACACAGCAACACACCTGTAATACGCCCACTCTATCCTTATTACCTAACACAAGATGAAGGCCCTCAAATTTGGCTGCAGGTCATGAAATTCCTTGGCAAATATGATAGGCTCCCCACCACAAACAGGCACAGTTGGATGAGATCAACTCCTCCCTGTCACAAACTCAGGTCTCAGTAATACAAACCAGATCACTGTCCTCAGCCACAATTTAATCAGATCATTTTTGAACAGAGTTTGTATTAAATTACACCACTAGGCTTGAGATCACTATGGTTGATTAGCTAAGTCCTGTTAGAGGAGGACCCTGCAGCTTTCCTCCAAATCCAGAAAGTCACACGTACCTACCCAACATGTTCAGGTCATTATAAATCATACTACAAAGGCAGACAAGAAACTTAAAGCTTGGACAAATCCATATGGAGAAAAACAATTCATAAGTATCCTGGTGCTTGGTTCTTAGAAAGCTTTAAAGATTAAATACTTGCCCAGATAACTAACAAAGACAGTCCAAAATGCATGTTATGGGATCAGATCTGAGCCCCACTTAAAACCCTTGAATTGTGTATATGGGCAAGCAAATTATTTTTATGGAATAATTTGCAAGGCTACACTAAGCCCTGAACTGCTCACCACTTCTCTGTAAGTTATATCCACACTATCTAAGGAAAGCCGTTTTACATGGCATTGCAAGAAAATTCCTGCAGATAAGTCATAAACTGCAGAGAAAATTTAACACACGGTGCTTTGGTCATTTAAAAATGCCTAGGCAAAAATAGGAGGTAATAAAGAACCATGAAACCCGTAAATATCTCTAGTGCTCATTTCGTATCACCCAGAGTTATACTGCAAATATACACAACCTTGTGTTAAAGATCACTATCATCCCCAAAGAGGAAGGCTAAGGTTGCAAATCTTTTGGGGTCAAGGCCTAGTGAGTTCACTCACACCTGAAGCGGTATTTCATGAACGATAACATTTCCGTAAATTCAACCATCAACTGATTCAGTTGAACTTTTGCGTTCTAAAAGCAAACACTGACTATTTAAACTAGGACAAATTAACTTTTCAGAGCCAAAGCTTTATTTAGGCAACTGATCTTAAACAAAAGCCTGTGCATATATTTATAGTTAGGAAAAGCCGTGGCAATAACATTCAAGTCCATTCTGCCCTTCTTAAGGGCTATTCATTTGTCTTCAGCATCGTTTTACATATAATTTTCATAACAAGCTCTTATTAAAACACAAACTTTGCCAAGTCAGGACAGATAGAGAGGGAGAAACTTTCAAAAGACAGGTGCAAGATAAAAGTATGGGTTTTCCATCCAGGGAAACCAAGGCTGAATACGGAACCTGACATACGTTTTAATATTTTCACTGCAGCTTTGAGCTATTAATGCAGTTGGAAGGTAGGCACAAAAGGGGAAAAACTATGTTACCAAAACTCCAGACCTTGGAATCAAAGCCTAAAATGAAAGTTTGTACTGAGTGCAGAGAAATCATCGCACAAAAAAAATGAAGTAGTTACATTATGAACACTGCAAGCGCCTTTCTAAATGAGATTAACACTGACATTTTTCAAACAAAGGAAAAGAAGGGATAAAAATCACAGAAGTGAGATTCTTTCATAAAAGATGTATTTCGGCAGCACCCAGTTTCATATTTAAATCAAACCTTTTGATTTGTGTCAGAATCCTCACGCAGTCCAAAAGCTGAGTGCTTTTCTTTCCCATTATGTTCAACGTGGAAGCAACATACGTACTTTATTATTGGAGATGGGGAAAAAATCAGCCAATCATATTTTTACTGAAATAGTCTCCTAAATTTGCAGACTTGAAAAAAAGTTTCAATCCAGTTGACACACATAATCAACGGGCATAATGCAGAAATGCCTAATCTGCTCCATGCTTGCAGCATTCGAACACTTTCTCCTAACCAATCAGGAGCATTCTTCAACTTTTTGCCATCTGCACCCTCTCAAGCCTGTACCTCTCGTCTAACCACACCAAAACCTGTGAAAACCAGTGTCACCTGGAATGAATAAATAGCACAAGAACACTGAAGCATTTATGTACCTTAAAGCTTGTCAAACTCATTAACTCAATTCATGCCAAACCACAGTTATGGATACTTAATGGCATGTTATAATCCCTGCTTCCAAAAGGCAGAAAAGGAGGGATGGGGCAAGACCTGCATCAACTATAGATTGACACCTTTTCAAAATTAACAAACCACACGCATTGCTTTACTGTAAAGCAGTGTTTTTCAAACTTGGCCACTTTAAGATGTATGAACTTCAACTCCCAGAATTCCCCAGCCAACATACTGGCTGGGGAGCTCTGGGAGTTGAGGTCCGCGTATCTTAAAGTTGCCAAGTTTGAAAAACACTGCTGTAAAGATTAATTACACCACAGAAAGAAGACCAATTATTGTGAGAACAGAATACAAAAGCAGACCCTGAGAAGTGCTGAATGTTTCAAGCAGAGATCAGACCACCATCTATCTGGGTTGGGTTACTTTAATTTAGACACCTACATCGCCCAGGAAGTTGGGCTTTATGGTAGACATGAACCCTCCATGCTTTACTCCTCTGGAAGCATTAATCAAAGTTTGGGATCTAAATGTTGGTTAGCCGAAACCGAGCTGGTTTCCTGCTACACACTAAGCCCAATCTAACAAACCATATCATGATTTAGTGTGATGCCTTCACTCTTTGTTGTCTGTTTCTGGTACATGTTTTAAAAAATGGTTTGGTTTGATAGATTAACCACGACACTGAATTTTCCCTACAAAAGACAGGTGACATACTGAATTATTTTGTTTCCACTGAAATACATTTCCCTCTGTTTTATCATCCTAGGTCTATATCCCCCCACAAGCGGTTTATTTTGCAGGATGGCTGAGAGAAGAGACCTTTTAACTAAAACACGGCTATTGCAATGTCCATGCCCAAGCAGATTCATAATTATTAGTTCCAAGGAAAGCGGAATTGTTCTATCCTCCCTATGGTTTAGGGACCTAAGTTTTCCAAGTTAACAGATTTTTACCCATTTTAGTGAGGGTCACAGCACTGACCCTCAAGTGAAGGGTGCACTTGAAAAAAATATTTTCTTTTTAATTCAAAAAGCGCACTGATGACATGAATAAACACAACCAATCTTAGTCACTATTTTCTCTAGTCGCTGCATATTTTTAAATGTCTATATGTAACTATAATCCTTTACAGAAATATATGCAGGGCAAGGAACTGGATTTGTTGGAATTCTCTGCAGTCTAATTAGTAATGTGTTCTCTGCTGAAGATCAGCTGGCTCCATCGCTGTTATTTACGTGGTACCACCTTAAGATGTCATTCTCTGCCCTGGCATTTCAGAGTTTTGTGTAGCATGTTTGTATACTCTGCTGTTTTTAATGCCTTAATTGTTTTAATGTGGTGTTACCTTTACCTGTCTCCCTAAGACGATGGGCAGATTTTGTTAGAAAACATTTTGAATACATAATGTTCTTCCCCCCAAAAAATTGGAAGAAATGGCGATAATTTTTCTTTTAAAACCCCACATTTGGAGGTGGGTTTGAGGCAGCTATGTTATGAGTTCAAAAACCTCGACATTGTTCCTTTCTGGGTCAACATTTTACCCTGGTTGATGTTGCAGAACCACGAGGTTCCAACTTTTGAGAAACATTCTGCTGGAGCAGTCTTTTTCTATCCCATTTTGACAGTTTGCTAACCTGTGCCTGTAGTATTGTACTCCTCCCTCTTACCCGACAGGCAGAATGCAACCATAAATAACTCCATGGAAAAAAAGTCAGTGTAAATCAGCATGGGAACCCTGCAGATTCAAAAGGTCGGCAACTTTCGTGTCGAAAGGAAAGTTGGGGGAGAGGAGGAAAACAAAGTCAAAGAGAACTCTGGAGAAATATGTGGCCAGCAGTCCAGCAAATGCTACACTCCAAATTCATTCATGGTTGTAGACAGAAATTCTAAGAAAGGAACATTAGGTGCTCACAGTCGGCCTTGAAAAAGAGCAGTGCAAAAATCTGCTAGTTACGGTCTGTCCCTCCCTCCGTGTTTCATTATTCCCACGTTTCTTCTGCTCTTCTCCCTAAGCCAACAGGACACCGAAAAACTATCCCGTGCTCACTTCTACAGATCAATTAGGTCCAATGCCTTCCTCCTCCATGAAAACAGATGGAGAGATACCCTAGACAGGAATTTTGGCCCAAGTGGACAGAGCTAATTAGTCCCAACTGCAAGAAGATTCAGAGCGGGGGGAGATGTGTGGTTCACCCATGGAGAAGAACAATGTCAGCTTGTATTTTAAAAAGAAAGCCATCCCACAGACCAAAAACAGTTGCTCCAAGTTAAAACAACATTTTTTCTTAAACTAGCAACTACCTAACACAGAGAGATAGCCAACTCTGAAAGTTGGCTTTACAGCAATCTCCCCACCAAGAGGTAGCCGTTGGACAAAAGCTGTTTTGAATATGACCGAGATGTCCTTGCAAGCAACCCAAAGCATAATACAAGGCAGCTCTAAGGGGTGGGGGGGGAGGAGAAAATAGGTCACTCATCCAATCAAACTTAAGACCTTTTGTTTCAAAGCCTCTTTCTTCTCCGTCTTTTTTTCAGAAGCTTTAGACCCTCCTCTACCAACGAGAAAGCTTGTGAATTAATGAACTAGCACTATTCACAAGTTACGCACAAGAGAAACCGGGGAAGGGAAGGGAAGGGGTAAGCAGCAATTTCTCCTTTACACCAAGAAAAACAAACAGGGGGGGAACGGTTTTACGTTCCTCACTCCCCAAAAAGAAAGAAAGAAAAGCAGCACACTCAACTTCAAACCTTTACAGCTTTCTCAATATATCGCAGCTACTCAATAGAGCAATATTCTGTTACTAAGTTCAGAGGAGGAAACCCCCCCTACTCCAAAAGTGTTTTTTTTTTAACCACCCGATGCCAAATGACACAGGACCCACAAGGAGTTGATTACCCTGGAGTAATACTTCGTTCACAGCTCTCTTGCATTTCTCACCAGTCTTAAGATACACAAGGCATGTCATGTCAACCTTTAAGGAAAAAAAAATTCCTTTCAACCCAGCCCCCCCCCCTTCAGCCTTCCCCCACAGTCTGCTGTGTCCAGCAACTAATGCAACTCTCAGCATGCCTTAAAATTCATTATTGATTATTCTTTCTTACCTTAGGCTGAGCTCGACGGGGAAATGCAACTTTGGGGTCAATCTGTGGGATGGGGGGGGAAGAAATGGAAAGCAACGTAATTTGCATATTTTCTTCAAAGAGGCAAAAAACCCCAAAAAGATTACACTGAATCATTAATCCTTCATTTCTCAGGTACATGATTTTTACAGGGCAACTAGCGGGTGGACAGACCGTATGAAAAGTCGTAACCCAGAGAACCAGAAAGGAGAACAGTGTGTGTTCAATGACTTAACTGCTGGGAACTAAAAAAATCTAATTTCTCTTTCCTTCTTCAAACTAGTGCTAATTAGATCCTCAAATCCTGGATGTCAGACACAATCTGCATTATTACATATATTTAAAAATATGAACATTTTGGAAAGAGCAACTGCTACCTAAAAATCCTTCTGATTATTTTTTTTTAACACACACATTATTCAGTCCATTTGTGTTTATTTTCTTATCTGCTGTTAAGGCCTCCACAGTTTAAGAGGCATATTTAAACAGCAACTGCCACTTTTAAAGGAGTTTTACGGCTGCAAAAAACAAAAAAAAGAATGGGGCTGAATGATTGGATCTGATTTTGTATTTAATAGCCACCTAAGATATAATGCATAGACAAGACACAATCTTGAAAACTTGATACAAAGTTTCTGTGTTTAGATTTTACCATATGTAAATGGATTTGACTATTTCCTTTCTTTAAAAAAAAAATCATCTGAAGACATATTATTTTTTGTTAAGTTCCTTCAGTCTATTTTGAAAAAAATTAACAAGAAGAAGTTTTTCTGTCCTAATTAAAGTCCCATACAAAGTACAGAAAGCTACAATGGTCTTCCATCATTCTAAAGCCACAGATTTATAGTTGCCACATAACTAAAAAAATGACTTGCCAACAATTATTGTTGAAAAAAGCTAATAAAATAAAATTCCAAAGCTGCCATCAAAAACCCACTTTGCAAATAGTAAGCTCTACAGTGAATTATAAATTTGTTTCACATCAAGTTCTTAAGTCTTAATTCTATTTGGTTCCAAATGCTGGCCAAAATATTTTGAAATAAAAACTTCAAATAATTTTATTAGAATCTTTTGAGTGACAAATTTGGAGAAAGGAGGTGAAATTGGGTTGAGCAGAGATAGGAATTCTCTCAGCCCCTTGTAAATTCTTAGAATTAACCTTATACCCAATAAGCATGTTAATATTATATGAAATTTGTTTTTAAATGGCTTCAGCCTCTCCATCAATGAAAAAGGTATACTAATGCTGTTCTGACTGAAATAAAGGGAAATGTTAAAAAGTCCTTTCTATATAACTCTATTAATTGAGCAAGTCCACAATAAAAGTGCAGTTTCAAAAAAATAAACTTAACAACCCTTCTGCCAACTGTTAACTGCCAACTTCTAAACTTTTGTTTTCATCTGGAACTGAGTCTTAACCAAACTTCTGCTATAAAGACTCTTTTTTAAAAAAAAAATGCCTTTGATAGGTAAAAGAAAACCTTTGCTACTTGCATACAAGATGATATTTTCAAAGAGCTATCATCTCACCAACAAATCTTAGCTTGCAAATGTCATTCCATTTAATAATAGTTTTTAAAAAGAAAAGCTACGTACCTGAGAAGTGATTGATTATATGCCACTTTAACAGCTCATAAAGCATTCAGAGAAAACTCACAAAACTTCCATCTAGAAAGCTACCCCTTTCCTAGAGATTAACATTGATCTACATATATATTCAGCACTAGCTAGATATTTGGCTACGAGAGAAATACAACAGGTGTAGATTTCCCACTGTCCAAAACATTAGAAATGGGGCTGAGGGGTGGAAAATAAACCTCATACAGCTGTCGTATTAACTCCCCTTAAAGTTTTAGCTGTTACTTTAAAAAGAAGAGAGGCATAAGATGAACTGGTTACACAGCAATTTTCCAGAAATTTACACAAGAAAGAGTGGGTAATATCTGAGAGGTGGGCATCTTTTCAACATTGGAGGGAGCTCCCCGACTTTTCAGCCTGATGTGACCCACTCGGCAGATCTATACCTGTTGTGTATCCCTGTAAACTATTTAAAGAACAGTCAACAGAAAAAAAAAGAGGCTACTAAAAATAAAAATTAGTTAGTTAGAGACAAAGCTACTTACTGTATCTACAAGTCCTCTAGGAAATAACTAATAATAAGACTATTTCTGATACCAATGGCCATTACCTAAACCGTCTAACGTAACCGTAAACAAAAGCAGGCAACTTCCGTGTCAATAGCAAACCGAGCTGTTTCCTGTGCTCAGCGTTGAAACAGGGTCAAATGCTAGTAGTACTAAAGGACAAGAAACTATCAGAGGTCTAACAAGGCAAGAACTTATCTTAATGTTTTGGCTGTTGCTTTTTTTAAACAATGAAGAGAGACCCATTTCAGGACAACCCACTCAGAGGAGTTCGCTCCCACGTCCTGAATCAAAGCGATGCCGTTTCATCCGGCTGGCATCACAGAAGGATAGGAAGTTATCTGTAAGGGTTTGCAAGCCCATAGCTTCCCCCCTTCGCCTCCCCAAAGTGACCAGGGTAACCAAGTTCAGATTTACAAAACAAGGTTTCCGCACATAGCTTGCTAGCCTCATCATTCTCCTGGGCCCATTTTTCTCTGTTGTCCATTTTATACCAAGTATCAGCACGCTGGGAACAAGTTCCAGCTTTCTTTTTTTTTTGGCCTCTAAAATGCCCCCCCCCCCCCCACACACACACACTTTGTACATGGCAGTGCACAAAAATGAAGAGCCATAAATATTTTCCAGGAAGGATATCTTCTTGGAGCAATACTTTTAACAAGTCACCTGCCTGAATTTTTACCCGAACTATTTTAAAGTTGATTTCTCAGGACCACTCCTGGATTATAGGGAGGCTCCCCCCTCCACCATGAAATAATTGGGGAAGTTTAAACATGAGTCACATGCTCAGACAAGCCCAACAGGACACATACCCAAAGTTATTAGAATTTGGGGGGAGGAGATTAAAGCAAAGCTTCACAGAAGGGCACTTATAGAAATGATAATCTCACTTATTTTAAAACAGATTCATATAAAGCAAGGCTCAGCAACCTTAAGACCATAATTTCTCCGTAAGTTCTTGGTTTAATGGGTAACTTCACACACTTTCCTGCAAATCAAAGCATTTTAAGGATGAAACAACAGCCATACTGAAACTAAATAAAAACTCGCTTCTGCTCACAGTTTAAGAGAGAGATCACCTTTATTTGTGTTTCTTTAAGCTAAGGAAATAAAGTTGCAACTAATTGAATTAGCCAAATACAAACTGATCTTCTGGTGCTACAGAAGAGTGAAGGTACCATGCAGAAATGGAAATTTAGTGGTGGGGAGATGGGGGCATCAGGCAATTGATGCCCTCTTAGACCAAATTAGTGTTTCTGCAATGGAAAAGCTTGGGATACGATCCGCGGGAAAGGAACAAAGATCCTGTGACAGTGTTGCAATTTTCCTTTGAAAGGTAGCTCTTCTCACATACTTGTTGCAAAGTCTCAAAATGCCCTTTTCTATTAGGTTAGGAAAAAAATAATAACTTCCTTGATTTTCTAGAAGGGGAAGGCTAAGGAAAAGAATAAAGGAACTCTGAAAGTTTCTACAATTTAAAATCGCCCTTAAAGCCTTCTGCTTCAAAAATTAAGTAGCATCTTTCTCATCTATAAAGAAACTTCTCTAATTATTCCTTTCTACTCACGCAACATGCCTAGAGACATGTTTTTGCAAACTACATCGCTTAAGCATTGGTTGGCAGAAGGAAAAAAATAAATACAATAAAACTAAACTGTCCGGCAAACTAGTTAATATTTGAGCAAGGATGATCTGTTTTCTTTACATTATATAATGGGAAAATGAGCCTCCAGGTTCAGCAACGTAGCCTGGCATTTTTTTGAACAATTACTACAGCACTAATAACCCACCACAATACCCCTTCGAACAGACCCAACAAAAGGACACTGTCTCTTTAAATGAGTCTGTCACAGTCATAATATTGCAGGAAATAATGGAGACATTAAACACACGCACGCACACACCCCAATACCACATTGTATAACATACCGTCTTGGAATCTAATTCATGATGAGGTTGAGCTAATACTTTATCAACACTTGCCGGATCAGCAAATGTAACGAAGCCAAACCCCCTGAAATAAGACAAAGAAGAGCTGATGGGGAAAAGGCACAGAAAATACTAAGAAAAGACAGTAAATATATTAAGATGCACAATAAGATGCATCCTAGATTCTCATATTGCTCTGAGGCAAACCATCAGCCCTTGTCAGAAAATATATTAGGGTTAAGGTGGATAAAAAACTTATGCATGCTTCAAAATTTAACTCCTTTCCCACCTCTTCCCCCACAATCCATGCATACAAAATCTTTCCATCTTCAGTTCATGCTTTGTTTAACCCACAAGTAGAGGGCTGTGGGACTGGCTCTCCTTTTTTCTTTTCTTTTTTTCTTTTAAACTACTTTGGTTAGCCCAACAAACAGTTAGAAGCAAGTTTCTGAAAATGAGATTCCGGAAGACTATTTAATTTAACAGGTTTCCACCAGCAGAAAACATAAATGCCTCCTACTTTCAACATCTATATTTAAGACTTAAGAGTTTCAAACAGAGAAGGAGCAGTGGTTTAAAAGTTTTTACAAAGAAAAAAAGAGGTTTTAAACTACATAATATACATTAAAAAATTGCTGACACTTGTTCTAAGCACACAGACCATGCAGACTTCCATAAAAACACAGGAAAGGAAGAAAACTTTGATTTAAAAGAGGACAAACTGTTTACCTGGAGCGTTTTGTAGTTGGGTCCCGCATGACCATACATTCCCTAATGTCTCCAAATTTGCTAAAATAATCTCTAAGATTATCTGTGGAGCAGAAAAAGAGAGCGCACCCATGAAAGCAAAGATGGGAATGGGGAGGAGGGAGAGAAAATAGAAGCAAGTGTTTAAAACATATCTGCATTGAAAATTAGCCACTAAGAAAGGGAGCAACATTTGATTTTTCTCTCAGAGTAGGAGGGGGGACAGATGGATGACCTGAAAATTAAAAAAAAAAAAAACTCTTTGCTTTTTTCCTCCCCCCTCCCTCCAGCCTACCACCCCTCAAAAGTGCGCACACACAAATTTAAGGTCGAATAGAGGACTTGGGAAGAGGAGTGTTATTTGGAGCACGTAGAAGATCTCATCACCTTACTCTTGTGCAGGGTGGAACGCGCGTGTTTCTTTACTTGTGGGAAAGAGTGCTGGAAAAGGGGGGGAGGCAGGGATGGCGAGGAAGGAGCCCAATGAAACTGACCTGGGATAACAACAAAGACTCTATCAAAGGAGGCTGGGCTAGGCAGGATCGAGAGGGAGTGGGAGATGGGGCTGCCCCCCATCCGGCACACACCCACCCCCTTGCCCCCGCTTACCTGGTGAGGTCTGCCAACTCAGGCCGCCAATAAACATTTTACTGGAAGAAGAAAACATAACAGAGTTAAGCAGAGATGTCAGATCGGCCATTTTGACGTGTAACTTACAAAAGCTAAAAGGAAGGGAGAGGTGGAAAGGGGGGGCGGCTGGGGGGGGCGAGGGAAGCTAAGCCTGCTTTGGTCGGGGGGGAGGAAGAGGAGGAGGAGGGGGGGGAGAAGCCAGAAGGGGCGAAGCCGAGATGGCGCGGGGCCGGGGGGGCAGACCCAGGCAAACGCACCCAAGGTGAGTAACTCCGAAAGAGCGAGCGAGCGAGCGGCGGGGAGAGCCGAGGAGCCGGCAAAAAGAGAGCGAGCGAGCGAGCGAGCGAGAGAGCCGCTTCTCGGCTCTCCCTTCCCGGTGCCGCGCCGCCCCCTCCCCTCCGCGCTTCTCCCACCAGTTTGCCCAGGGCAGACCGGTCCCCCGCGCGCCCGACAAAGTGGAAAGGCCGGAGGAGCCAACTTACCCGGGGTCGTGCTGCGAGTCGCTGGGGGTTCCCGAGATCGCTTGACTCCCATCCGCCTCCATGACTGCGGCCAAAAAGGACGGCTCAAGCCCGCGGAGAGGGGGGGAGAGAGAGAGAGAGGGAGAAAGAGAGAGAAACAAGAGCCCCCCCTGTTGTAGGACCCCCCACCCTCCCCCCGGGTTCGTTCTCCCCTTCTTTTGGCCCCCTTCCTCCGATCACTTCGCTTTCTTCTCTTTCCTTCTTTCTTTCTTTCTCTCTCTCTCTCCCTCTCTCTCTCTTTTTTTGTCTGCTACCGGTGAATATTACTGGCTGGAGGGGGGGGAGAGAGAGGGAGAGAGAGAGAGAGAGAAGCCGGCGAACCAGCCAGATCCTTTCACACGTGGGATCAGCTCAGCTTAGCTCAGCTCGAGCGCCTTCCTTCTCTCCCTCCCCCCTCGCTCCCTTTCGCTCCCAGCCATCGTCGCTCCGCGCAGCCAGCCCCGCTCCCTCCCCTCCCTCCTTCTTCCTCCCCCCGCCGCCAGAACGCACGTGGGGCGGAGTTCTAGAACGTAGAGTAACCCATTCGGGGGACGTCACAATCCGCCGAGGCTCCGCCCCTTCTGCTTCTTTACTCCCGATTGCCTCCGCCCCTACGGAGAGAGAAAGAGAGAGAGAGAGGAAACATTCTCCTCCTCCTCGCCTTTCTTGCGCACCCGACAAGGCAAGACACGTGCGCGCGCACTGGGGCGCGCGCGCGCACTCACAAACACACGCACACGAACACGAGCACATTCTCCCCCCCCCCCCCCCCGTGCCACCGCTTAATCGTGACCTGGATGCTTGGGCTGATCTCTAGCCATGCGCTGCCTGGCTGGCAAGCAGGGTTCTGCGCAGAAAGAGCAAAGGGTTGGGCAGTGCCAGTCCGTCTTCTCCCCCCCCTCTCTCTCTGACCCCATTCCTCCATGGAAACAGGTTGGCAAGACTTAATTTCTAAAATCCCTGTTAGAGCCGGCAATGCCTTGATGAGGCCAACCGAAAGCTTGCAAGATTCAAGCTTCCGAGTTTCCCAAACCTGGTCTATCGGCCGAGGGGATTTTCTGCCTCCTTGCTTGATGGAGAGTTCTTGAAAACTCAAACGCTTGCATGCTTTTTTCAGAAACCTCCCTCTGGTCTGCGAAAACCGTTAAAAAAAAAATCCAAGCAAGCTAGGGAATGAAAAAGAAAGAAAGAGAGAGACTGACTTAAAAGCGCTCCTTCATACAGCCCAACTATCAGGGACCATGCTTGAAAACAAACACACACACACAGTTGTCCCTGACACTAATACCATCCTTTTTCTGTTTTAAATGAAACTGCCTAGGATCTAACCCAGGCAATCTCCTGGAGAGATCTATCATTGATCTTCTGAAACTCGCAGGTCTCCTCTTGGGTTAGGTTGGGTCATTCTTTAGCGGCAGGTATTCCGTGGTAGACTGCCTCTAAGGGAGGAAGTTCCCTATTATGAAAAGGGACTCACACTGAGGGTTTTTGAGCCCAGCATTCGGCATGCCGTGCCAAAGAGGTGGATAGCATGGAGAAAGTTTTGCTTTGCTCTTGTTCCTTCCAGCAGCTGGTAATCCAGGCTACCCGAAGAGTAGCCAACAGCCATCAAGACTCACATTTTGTCAACTGTATGCACCTTTTAGGCTTAGATATTTAAAGTCCCTACTTGAAAGAACAGCCCACTGGGACCTGGATTGCAGATTGTCCTATTTCCTCCTGGGCTCTAATGTATACAGGGAGTCCTTGTTTAATGACCACAATTGGGACTGGCAACTTGGTCATTAAGTGAAGCAGTCTCTAAGTGAAACCAAAACTCTGCTTACGATCTGACTTCCGCTTTCCTTGGCTTTAAAGACTTGCGAAGGCCGTAAGTGTGAGGATTGGGCACAAAGTTACTTTTTCGTCACTATCGTCACCGCGAATGGTCGCTAAACAAGGCAATTGCTAAACAAGGACTTCCTGTACATTGCTAGCAGAACTGCTAAGTTTATAGACAAGGTAGCTCAGCTAAGAATCTGTTATACGGAATAGATCGGGGTATCATGTAAAGGCGATGTATTTATCTGAACGTTGATTCTTCGTATTTAGCACATGTGTATTTTATTTTTGTATTTTCTTTTACCTATTTTATCCTGGAAATAGATCTTTTATTTTACCTTTATTTTATTTTTTAATATGGTTGTAAGACTAATCAATAAATTGAAATTGACTAATCAATAAATTGACTAGTCAATAAATTATCTATCTATCAATACTCATAGCTATTGAGGGCTTGATCCTCCATCAGTTTGGCTAATCACTTTAAAAGTCATCTAAACTGATGGCCACAATCCCATCTGATGGCAATATATTCTACCCTTTAACTCTGCTTTATGCACACGAGTCCTTCCTTTCTTCATCCTTTAAGTCCAAAGGATGATCCAAAATTCTGGCAATTTGAGAAAGAGAGTGACTGAGAGAGAGAGAGAGAGACTCTTTTTCTGAGCATTTTCTGAACAGAGCATGATTTTATATACGTTTGTCATCTGAAAAACCTCAAAGACCTGTATTCCTTCTCACTGATGTGCTGTAGACCCCAATCATTTTCTTCACCTTAGCCAGAATTTATTTTCTGGGAATTTCTCTCCTCTTCTTTTAACTCCATCTAAGCAAGAAACAGGCATTAGACTTTAAGCAAGACATCTTTGGGAGTTTTCTAATAACCCCAACCTGCATGACTGACTCTATTTCTCCCTGACTGTGCCTGAAAAATCTGCTTAGTACTTGATTAGCACTAATTTGGTTAGTGCGTGGATAGGAGACCACCAGGAAATCCAAAGGCTATAGACTAAGGCTGGAAGGTTGAAAAAAAAAGTGTCAAAGGAGAATGGTAAAACACTTCAGTATTGCTGCAGAAAAATGTCCATGTACTATCTCAGCTTGTCTAATAACCTATGATGGAGAACTTGACACACTTTAGAGATCAGTGACCTATTGTAGTGATATCTGCGAATGACCTTGGGAGAGAGAAGGAAGAGCTGCAGTCTAGACAACTATCATGCAAAAGATATCTCAGCTCACAGAAGGAAAAGGGGCATGGGAAGCGTCTTGCAAGGGGCCCTCTAGTTTTCGGGAAAGGAAAGGAGAGGAGGGGAGAAATACTTCCAGACTTGCAAGATCCTGTTGCTGTAACCTTACCATAAAGATAGTGTTAGTACTCATGGTTTGTGCTTCTTGTCTGGACTACCTCACAGGGCTAACACCTATAACTCCCAGAATTGGTGGTGTAACCTCAAGGAAGACTACAAAAAAGGAGTTGATGAGGGAGCATCCATGGGCTATGGTTTCCAATCCCTGCATGGCCCTAGACCAATGTTTCTCAACCTCAGCAAGTTTAAGATGTGCGGACTTCATGCTGGCTGGGAGAATTCTGGGAGTTGAAGTCCGCACATCTTAAACTTGCTGAGGTTGAGAAACACTGCCCTAGACATTGTGTTGAACTACATAACAAGGAGTGCTGGGAATAGCCATTCAGTAATATTGGAAAGTCATTGTTTCCCCATTCCTGACTGAGCCCAGCTACTGGACTTTTGTGCACACAATATGGAATTGTGCACACAAACTGGAATTCCTATTCCAGTTAGGCACTCGCCAGAGGCAAGCGATCTAGCAGCAGACACCTGGAGAAACAAAGGATGCAGAATATATTTCTGTCTGATATCCCAGTCGCCTTTGTGGCTGTCACTTCCCAGGTTTTTAAAGGGCTTTTTATACTGAACCTTCAGGAGTATCTATAGCAATGCAGGACAAGGTGTGTCAAGCCCTGCCTCACAGTGACATCACTGCACAAGCCCCTCCTTTACTTGCTTGTGCCCTGAAGCCCCTCCTTTACTTGCCTGTGCCCTGAAGCCCCTCCTTTACCTGCCTGTGCCCTGACGCCGCTGCAGAGCAGGCATTGCCTAGTGATGTATGTCCTCAGACCCTGTAAAAGCACATCTTGTTCCTTGCTTACCAGCAAAAAACAGACTAGTCTGCCCAGCCAGCTTGTTTTTTGCCTATAATTGCCAATTACTGGCGGAGAAGAAGCCAGCTGCAGCTTTCTACTGGCCTATTTCTTTGCAAGCAAGGAATAAATAACATTATTCCCACCATCACCACCCCAGCGTTGTTTAAAAAATTATTTTCTGGGAATCAAATTATGTCAATTGACTTCACTCACGGGCTATCATGGAGATAACCCTGTGTGGAGTCCTTGGGGTTCTCTGAACTTAGTTGTTTTCTTGCAGACATTTTGTTACCCGGCTAAATAACATCTTCAGTGCTAGAAGGGAGTGGGGTTTGCTCTCTGTTTATATACAGTAGCTTGCCCTCTCAGTGTCGGAGGGAGAGTTGTTTTTTACTTGATAATTCCTTGATTAGGCTGTTGTTTGATTAGTTGTTCCTTGATTAGGCTGTTGTTTGTCTGCGTTGGTAGTTCCTTGATTAGGGTATTGTTCCAGACAAACAATCAAGCAGTAAACAATACCCTAATCAAGGAACTACCAACTCAGATGAACAGTCAAACAATAAACAACAGCCTAATCAAGGAACTACCAAGGAAAAAACAACTCCCCCACCAACACTGGCAGGGCAAGCAATTGTATATAAACAGAGAGCAAACTCCACTCCCTTCTAGCACTGAAGCTGTTACCTAGCTGGGTAATGAAACGTCTGCAAGAAAACAGCCAAGCTCAGAGAACCCCAAGGACTCCAGAGTTCAACCCTGAGCTACACAGATACCCCTGTGTGTATGTGTGTGCATATACATATATAATCCATAGATTAAATTTCGCCACAGATGCAAGGAGGAACACCTTAGTCTTTCTCCATCGACTTCCCAGCCATACATCCCATATGTCACAATGCACATTTAAGAAAGGGCGGGGCTTCCACTGCCCGCTTGTAGCTGGCATCTTGACCTTTTTTTAACCTCCCCCTCCCATATTCACCCCAAAAGGAAGACGCTGTAAATTCTTCCCTGCTCAAAGGAAGATTAGACAGGAAAAAAATACATTCCTGTATTCTCAGCAAACCTAAGATGCTCCCGTTTTAAAGTCAAAATATTTGGAGAAAAAACTAGTTTTCATGTTAAATACTGTAAATCTGCTACAAGGAATAACTATAAATTGCAGTTTAAGAAACTCTCTTAATCCTGATTCAACCCATGCTCTAAATTCAGCTATCACAGTGCTTGTACAAATCAGATCATTTTTATGATATGTAATTTTTACTGTTTTTTGCAGTTCATAAGATACCAGGTATATCATGTTGGAACGACAGGATCAACAGATTTAAATCATTTTGCTGGTCACCTCATAGGTACTGTTGAAGCTAAATATTTTATATTTTTATTGGTAGAGAAGCGACTTCACCATATTATTGTGAATCGCCCGGAGTTCCCCCATTGGGGGGAGATGGGCGGTTGAAAATTTTAATAAATAAAAAATAATAATAAATAATAATAATAAATATTTGGCAGGGGGCTAACTACCCCCCGAATGAAAACTGCCAGCGTAGGGACATCCATTGCTGCTTTGGACAGACTGGAATCCCCTCCTAAGAGTCAACCTGAAGCCTCACAAGCACCCAGCACTCTCCAAAATTATATTTTTTAAATGCTCCCCCTCCCCCAGTGATATCATGGCTCACTCCTTATTCTGCAGTCTCCAAATCTGCAACCAAATCTTGCTGTAGGTTTAATTTTAGGTACCTAGAAACCTATGATAGTAGCTACTCCAAGGTCAGATGACTCAGCCACATACTACAGGCATGGATTGGCCTAGTAAACAGAGCCTGGACAGAGGCAGACAACGGAAGACATTGGAGTGGGCAGAGGAGCAGGAGGTGGGAGGCATTAAGCTAGTCCTTCCCTTTCATCGGACCACTGGTCATGTTGTGTCAGGTTCAGCCCAAAGAACTCCATGAGACAGTGCAAATACAGTTCTGTTGCGTTTATTAGCTTCCGCCTCAAGATAGAATCTCCCCATACCGAACCCAAGTTCCCAAGCAAGCCAGCCAGCCACAACACCGTGAATTCCTTAGGGAGGTGCCAGCCTCATCTTCTTGAACTTCCCACGCTTTTGCTGGGGGCTAAGAACACGCTTATCTCCCTGAGCCTGGCCTTCATAAGTCCATTCCATCACATGTTGGGTGGAGCTGAAAGCCACAATAGCTGACAAGCCACAGGTTGCCCTGCCCCTAAGATTTTCAAAGAGGCAACTGCAATGAAACATGTCAGTTGTCTTCTCTCAACAGGTTTACCCTGGTTCATTCAATCCAATTTTTGAATTTGTATGGCACCTGGGACCGTAAGCAAACAGATTGACTTAACATGCCAAGGTGGTTAGTTAGTTTGGTGTGCAAACATAGCTCTAGTTTGCTCCTACCCTACCCACCCCCTCAGGAGGAGCAAAACATCAGAAAAAATCTGGTAGCACTTTTTCCAACTCACACATTTTCTTAAAAGGCAGAAGCTGCTAGCTGGGTTCATCCATGGTATCAAAAAATCAGAAAGCACCTTTTTTTTCTGACTAAAGTGCCTTTTAAGGAAAGTTGTGAGCTGGAAAAGGTGCAACCAGACTCCTGATTTGTTGCAACCAGACTAACCCAGCTCTCCTCCTACAACAAGAAGGGGATTGGTAAACTTCAGAGGGATGTGGGTAACAGAATGAAGGATAAGCCCATATTGGTATCTGTAAGCTTTTATTTCAGTTCCCATCCCTAACAGAAGTTCTATACAGAAAGGACAGTTTGAAGACACACCTTCAGTGTTTATCTCACATCTTCTCTTGTAACTATTGTTACAAAGAAGGGGAAAGAGGAACAGGAAAGGGGAGTCTCTGAAATGCCACACTGCGGGATTCACACTTTATTCTCCACAGGGGCAATTTTGCTCGCAGGTGATTCTGCCAATGAAGGAAACTTGTAAGGGGCTCTCATGCTTTAATCAAAACCCTCCTTTTTGTTTTCCCTTAAAATCTAATTGTGTTCATCACCTTCCCCCTGCCCCCAAATAAAATAATAATAATAAAACTTGCTGGGTTGGAGACAGTTCTCTTCAAATGAGCAGTGGGAGAGACAGAGAAAGGAAGGAGTGAATATTTGCAGTATCTCCAACATAATGCCATTTCAAGGTCAAGATAGGACATTCCAAAGCAACCTGCAAAATCCCTTTTTCTCCTGTTGAGATGATACCTGTTTGTTCAAGCCTCCTGTGCAAATATTTTACACAATTCCAGACCTTTTGAATTTTGGATGGGGGGGGGGCGGTATCTCACAAGGCTATACTGATCGTTCATTAAGGGAATTAACACAATAAACAATTTGGGGATGGAACTCTAACCTACATTTAATGAAGAAGCGAGCTTCACTGAATATAACAGGATTAACTTTTGAGTAAATATTACAGGATTCTTTTGAAAATATACACAGAAAACGCACGTGCACACCTGACACATAAAATGACAGGTTCACATATTCCACCATACAAAATTTGTCCTCTTTTCACTTTTAGTTGATTTAAGGCTGGTTTTACATAGCACACTAATTGAATAGACTACAATTGGCTGGGTTTACAAAACATACTAACCCAGTAAACAATGAATTGCACACCACAAAGGATGATTTCACACAATATTGTAATTTGACAGCCCCAAATTTTGGGGACCACTGATGATTTGTGAAGATAATATAGATGCAATTAATTTTTAACACAAAATACATAATTGGAGAGTCGTGTACATCATATTGTTGAGCCCAGGTTTATGAAGTTGTTCACAATAACTCTTATCTGGTGGCATGTCCCATTTATTTTATGCTAATGACTTGGGGGGGGGGTGCCTTTTAGTCATTTTTTGACTCCAGGCGACTGCCTGGACAAGTCCCTGCAGTTTTCTTGGCAAGGTTTTCAGAACCTTGTTTGCCATTGCCTCCTTCCTGGGGCTGAGAGAGAGTGACTGGCCCAAGGTCACCCAGCTGGCTTCATGCCTAAGGCAGGACTAGAACCCATAGTCTCCCAGCTTCTAGCCTGATGCCTTAACCACTGCACTAAACTGGCTCTTTTAAACTAATGACTTAGGGTAGCTATAATGTAGTCTGTCTGGTTTGGCATATTGTCTGCCCCCAGCAATTGTGATTCGTGTGAATTCAGACAATTGACTTAGAAGCATATGGGTGATACCATATTTACCCTAACAAATTAGGAGAGCAAACTGGTAAGCCCAAATAGTTATGGTTTATTCATAACTTTGCATGGTCACAATGTGAAGTGGGAATCAGATCATAATCTTGGTAGTCCACTTGAAGCTCACTTGAAGGACCAATCCAGATGAGACTTCTGAAGATCCAGCCATCTGTAGAAGTCTTCTCTGGATTGGTCCTATCAAGTGGAACCAATTATCATTTATCTACTACATATCCCAAGTTTGCCCATACTTTCTAAAGACAAAGTTCTGTTGAAATGGAATTTAATTCAGAATTTAATTAGGATTGGATTGCAATATGAAAGCTTGTTCTGGTATCTAAGGAACAGGACTGAAAGTAAGTAAAAACTTTAAGGTTTTTCGTTCTACAGTTTTTAAAACTATTTTAATAGATACTCTTCTTTTCTTTCAGGGAAAAAAGTGACAAAACAACTAGTAATTAAGACTATAACGAAAGCATTACAAATAAAACGAATTACAGAAACGATTACATTGTTTCTGCAACCAGAAAACCCACAAAAGTGTGCAGGAAAAGGCTGTCAGCCATTGCTAAAAAGCTGTGTTATTTTGCAATGAAAAGTTAGGCTGCCACATTTAATCGAATAATTGGTTAATCTTTTTAAAGATCTCTTAATTGACTCTAAAGGTACTGCAGTTAATTGGGCAACAGATTTCCTGTAAAGACATTATTATTTAATACAAGTGCTTTTAAAAACTGCAGATGGCGAGCATTTTAAAAGGTCTTTTCTCTCTTTTGTACAAGGTGATGTCTAACTTGACAACTGTGCATCTTCCAAGAATAAATAATTATACTGCTTGATTCAGAAATAATATTTTTACCCAAATGCAGATTGAATGGATAGACTGATGGCTAGAGTAGTGTTGTAGAATTCATTGACTGCCATTTTCAAAGTCAAGAATGGCCCTAGGAAGACGCAAATGGGCAAAACTTTGGGGTAAGACCATGGGTGCTATAGTGGCAACAGGACTGAAGAGACCTTGTTTCTCAAACCCACTGAGACAACCCGAGATTAGAAGAAAATCAGAGATGGCATCTTGTTACCCAATTAGCCTTAGAGTAACATCAGCAATTCTCTACTTTGTTCATCTACAAGTCAAGATTTCTCAAGCATGATGTATAGAACAAGCCACAGTGGGTTGGTTCACACATCAGACTAAGACCAAGCCCACATGCATTGGCTGGGCTAGCCAACCACTTCTTAGCCTCAGTACTTTGTGCAAATCCAGCTTACGGGGGTAGTTTATAGCTCAGTGTATGTTATGCAGTTGGGTTGAACTAATTATGGTTAGGTTATCCATGGGTAGGCATGACATGTCAACATAGCCATAATGGCATAATGTTAGGTGTGAACCAGGTTGTTGTTGTTATCATTATCTGCCTTCCCTCCTTTGGGGTCATACTGTAAACTGATAGAGAAAGGGAAAAAACTTGGTGGCACCGAAGTGGCACATTGAGAAAAGAGAATGGACTGGTGTAGAGGGGGGGAGGGACTGGCCCCACCCCACTGGTTAAGCCCATCATTGGTTTTAACTTCACCCAGTAAGAGGGTTGGGCAAATATATCTGAACAATTTAGTACAAGATGGAGGAACATGTTGCTTTCCAGATGTTGTAGGATTCCAGCTGCCATCAGTTCAGCATGGTCAATGATTAGGACACAGAGAGTGGTAGCCCACCATCTGGAAGATTAAAGATTACCACCAATTAAGTAAATAAAGATGCCAACTAGGCATGCCAAAGGCTGATGTTATTTTGATTCAGGATATAGAAACCAGACTTAGATAAAGTAGAATCATCTTCAACTCAAGGTCAGTTCCTGGAGACGAATATGGCCATATCCATGTAACTTTTCTTGGCATGATACAGAAGTAATTTATCACTGCCCCCTTTCACAATGTTCTTTTGAATTCCTAGTACAGCCTACAACCCTGGGATTCTAAAGCATCCAGGTTGTAACCAAACCCAACCCTAACTTTACATTCCCCCATGTCATCCAGATGCTATGTATCTGCTGAGGCCATGCTATTACCACCTAGTCCCAACCTCTCTACTACAACTGCTTGCCCATGTTTTCATACAAGGCTTTGTTTGAGTTGACAGTTTATGATCCTTTCAGCCAGAGATATTAAAGATTGAAGCTGGAGACTTCTGTGTGCAGATCAAAAAGTCTACCATCAAGCTATGGGCCCTCTCCTAGGATTTATGTGTTAGCATGGTTGATGCCCTCTGCAACTCTGGTTTATTAAATAAACCATGGTTAAGCAAAGAAGAGCTGAGCACCTGTGTGAACCTAGCCTGAAAGAGAAATACTTTGGCTGAAATCAGAACAATGGATAGCTCCAAGGGAGCCCTCCTGGAGGAAGCTCTTAGTACGTAAAACAAAGGAAGTTGATGCTGTTCACACATTGCGCCAAGCCATAGGCCTTAGTCTGATGCCATTCACAGATAAGCCACTTTACCTAGTGATCTATGACAGGTGATCAAAGAAACCAAGGGCTGTTTGGATTATACAGAAAACAGCCATCATAGCAGGTATCCAAGCCATCTTCCTAACTCACTTTCCAAATGTTCCTGTTGATTTGTTTTTAATGTAAATGGCTTTAATGGTAGCATATATGAACAGCTAAACTCAGCAGTGGCTTAGGGGGGTGAGTTTAGCTTCAAACAGAGCTAATTAGCCTCAACTCTAACTCAACTAACTCTCCTCCTGCTAGATGCATTGTCCAAACTACAGTCATCACAGTATCCTAGAAGCCAACATGTAACTTAACGGGGCACTCTTATTTCTCTCTCTGTTGTATTCCCTTGTACTGGGAGGGAGGGAGGGAGGGGGTGTGGAAGTGGAAGGATGGATAAGAGACAGGAAAGGATGGATTGGCTAAGCCCCTGTAACTACACACCGGCACTGATCATAATCAGGTCACACTGGGTTTTTATGCTTTTTTCCCTTCTATCTTGCACAAACACAGCCAGTGGTTCATATACCATTGATTTAATTGCCGGCGATGATGTAGTTGTCTGCACAGCAGGCAAGGGGGCCAAGCAATACCCCATGTGTCATGATGTCATCACCCACAGGGTGCAAGTTATGTCATTTATGCCATTCCTAACCATGCGCCTGATGTCATTGTGGCTTTTTACCAGATGTCTGTGAATGCTGCGTTTGCTGCACACAAACTTACCTGTATAAACTGAGATAATTTCCCATGCAATCTCTTGATTTTCCTTGTTGTTGTTGTTCAGTCGTTAAGTCGTGTCCGACTCTTCGTGACCCCATGAACCATATTGCGCCAGGCCTTCCTATCTTTCACTGCCTCCCTGAGTTTGCTCAATTTCATGCTCATTGCTTCAGTGATGCTATCTAGCCATCTCATCCTCTGCCGTCCTCTTCTCCTTTTGCCTTCTATCTTTCCCAGCATCAGGGTCTTTTCCAAAGAGTCCTCTCTTCGCATTAGGTGACCAAAGTATCTGAGCTTGAGCTTCATTATCAATCCTTCCAATGAGCAATCAGAGTTGATTTCCTTTAAGATTGACTGGTTTGACCTCCTAGCAGTCCAGGGGACTCTTAAGAGTCTTCTCCAGCACCACAGTTCAAAGGCATCAATTCTTCGGCGTTCAGCCTTCTTTATGGTCCAGCTCTCACAGCCATACATTACTACTGGATTGATTTTCCTACCGGTCTCAACTAAGTTTAGCTGTCTCCGATGGCTTTATGGGAGATATGCATATTGATCATATTAAATGATTACGTAAGGAAGTGAAGAACAACGGACTAAAAAGAAACACCACTGAAGAGGCATATTATTCTTTGGCACTGGTGGTCACCACAGGCTGTGCTATTCGTGCCAAGAAAATATGTTGGCATCCTGGAACAACTGTTCTGCAAGAAGATGCTCCTTGATGAAAGCGAATAAGGAGGATTCTTATTTCCCCAAAGTTCCTTCCTTTTTTGGCTGTTTGGTTTTAATTATCTCAAGCCATTCTTTGCACAATATGCGTACTGTAATTTCACCGTTCAGATTCTCTAAGGCAGTGTTTTTCAAACTTGGCAGCTTGAAGATGTGTGGATTTCAATTCCCAGAATTCCCCAGCCAGCAAGACTGGCTGGGGAATTCTGAGAGTTGAAGTCCACACATCTTCAAGCTGCCAGGGCTGAGAAACACTGCTCTAAGGCATACTAAAAATCAAGCACGGACAAGAAGCTGCTTTCTGAGAGGCCATCTAAGTGACCTTCAGGAACTCCAAGAGAGCCTAGCTTCTTCTATCTTCTTATCCAACAAGATGCAGTTCAGTGGAGAGAAAAGTAAGGTCCTGCACTGAGGGAGAAAAAACCAGATGCACAAGTACGGCATAGGCGGGACGTGGCTCAACAGTAGTGCCTATGAGAGGGATCTAGGTGTCCTGGTGGACCACCACTTAAGTTTGAGTCAGCAGTGTGCTACAGCTGCCAACAAAGCCAATGCAATCCTGGGCTGTCTAAACAGAGGGATAGTATCAAGATTAGGGAAGTGATAGTACTGCCCTACACCGCACTGGTGAGGCCACATTTGGAATATTGCATCCGGTTCTGGTCCCCACAATACAAAAAAGATGCCGAGGTCCTAGAAAGAGTGCAGAGAAGAGGATGATAAGGGGTCTGGAGGCTAAATCCTGTGAAGAATGGCTGGAGGAACTGGGTAAGTTTAGCTTAACCAAGAGAAGACTGAGGGGAGACATGATAGCAGTCTTCCAATACTTGAAGGGCTGCCACAGGGAAGAGGGCGTGGATTTATTCTCCATAGCACCTGATGGTAGGACAAGAAGCAATGGGTGGAAGCTCATCAACCTGGAAATAAGGAGGAATTTCCTGAAAGTGAGAACTATTAAGCGGTGGAACAGTTTGCCTGCCGGTGTTGTGGGTGCTCCATCGCTGGAGGTTTTCAAGAAAAGATTGGACAACTATTTGTCTGAGATGATAGGAGGACTCCTGCCTTGGGCAGGGGGTTGGACTAGAAGACCTCCAAGGTCCCTTCCAACTATATGATTCTATGATGCTACTGCTGCAGAGACAGGACAGAATGTTTAAAAAAGAGAATTAAATACATTCATCTTCAAGGATAAGTTTATGAGTGATTAATAACATTGATTTCTAAATGGAATTTCCAATCTTAGAGGCAGAGAAGCTCTGAGTAACAGTTGTTGGGGTGAAAATAGAAAAGAAAGTCTTTAAGTTTCCTGAAAGCTGAACCAGCTACTGAAAGAACCAGGATTATTTATGTAAGTATTGCTTCCATTTATATGCTCAAGATAATTTCCTTCCAATCTTATATTCAAAACAACCCTGTGGGGGAAGTGGACAATCACTGGCCCAGAGTTATCAGTGAGGCCTTATGGCTAAACACCTAAGTAACCTGCTTGAGTTCAACACTTGAACCACTGCATCACAGGCCTGGCTCATGGAAATTGCTAAACCATAATGTAACTTGCTCGATTTGGATTTAGCATGTTGTGTGAACCCATCCATCATAGCATTCTAATCATAGTTTTTGTCAATCCTTTGAGGTAGTCGAGACAAGAAGCACATCCAGGAGTACTAGCTCTAACTTTATTGTAAGGTTGCATTAACAGAATCATGCAAGTCGGAAAGTACATCTCCCCCCCCCCCCGCCCTCACCTTTACAGTCCAAGATACTACGGAAGGTCCCTTCTCAGACCCATTCATTCTCTGGGCTAAGCTGCCTCTTATCTGACTGTTGCCTAGTCTGCAGATCTTCCTCCTGTCTCACAAGGTCATTCCCACATACTATTACAGTTTTAAAATCCCAGTTTAGAATTATGTCTGGATTCAGGTTGGATTGACACAACTCAAAGACCCCCAAACCATGGTTTATATATCATATTGTCTAAGGCAGACCCAAACAAGGCAGATTATGATTTAGCAGGTTGTGAAAAAGCAAACTTCAAACTGACTTTGTTCTTTTGCTTTTCAGACCGAGAATAGGAGGCTCAGAGTTCCAGCACTATGGGAAGGGGGTTAGAAGGTCCATCCATGCAGTTTCTGGCTGAACATGTCTCTGACACTATTAATCCAGGAATGGAAGAGAACATAATGTACAATCAGTGGAGACGGTGAGTACAGTTTGGATGCCTATGGAAGTTTATTCCTTCTCCTCTAGTGTTATTCAATTGATTGATTGATTGACTGACTGACTGATTGAGTGATTCCAATCATTTGTATGCTGCCTGATGGGGCAGAGTCTCAGCACCTTTTAAGGGACCACTAACATGGTGAGAGATTTCGGCCCAAATCTGTTCGGCTGTATGTGGTTCGCTCTCTGTTTGACTGAACAGTCATTTTTTCGATTTCACGGAAGCAGATAAGACACCCAAAGCAAAATTTCTAGGGGTCAAAAAGGTCAAGAGGACAATCGCAACCATGTGATTGAAGGCCTGTCCTTTTTTTTACTTATGAAGCTTTCATCACATGGTTGTGGCCACCCTTCTGACTTTTTTGACCCCCTCCATGTGGACCCCCTTGAATTCTTGTCTACTTTTGTCTGCAGTCACATAACGTATTTAACCTTATAGCATTTATCTCTTACCTTTCATATTCGCACAGGACATTTACCTATAAACTGATCAAATAGGTTAGCTTTGCAGTGATTCCGTGCCACCAAAACCAACCAGCCAAACCCTAATCGAGGTTACTGGGTTGCACAAAGGCAGCTACTAGATCTTTACTTGATCTAGTTAAGCAAATTGTACAAACACAGCCTTTCTGTTTCCCCAGGAGAGTATATAACAGGATTTCTCAAGTGATTCTACATTTCATGGGTACTCATTTCAGAAGGCCTAGTGTCTACATTCATTAAAATCAGCCAGTACATCTTTTCCTAGACCGTGCCTAGGGAGGAACAAAATTAACTTATTTTACATAGAAAAATAGGACATCAGCCAAGACTGAAATGTTTTCTCAGCACAGTCCTTTTCCTTCCTTAGACAGAACTGGTTCTTTACCTTCCCTTCCTACAGCACATTCAGAAGGGTGGCTACTCAGATGTTCCTCACCCCCCTCCCCACCAAAAGGAGGCCACAGATGACCCACTGGCACCAATCTACACACAATTGGCATACACTGATTTATATGTACACAGTTTTATTATTTACTCATTAAACAAATGTAGATGGCTGCCCATCTACCAAAAGCAACTCTGGGCAGTGAACAAGAATAAAAACACAATATAAATATATTTTTTAAAAATAAAGCAAAAAATACAATGTTGAGCCCCCCCCTCAAAAAAACTCACATCCATAGATCAACCACACTATGCCACCTCCATCAACATCCCAGCCCAAGTTCCTGGGGGAAGAACCAGATCTTCACAGCCTTCTAGAAGGTCAACAGGATTGGGGCCATCCATATCTTTGGGGCAGGCTGTTCCATAAGGCAAGGACCATGAGAGAGAAGGCAAGCTTCTGAGGCCCTGCTAGTTGACACTGTTTCACTAAGGGGACCTGGATTATACCCACCCTGCCAGATCTGGTGGGACAGACAGAAATTATTGACAAGAAATTTGGCCCCATGCCATGTAGGGCTTCATAGGTGACAAGCAGTACCCAGTAGCCTACTGGGAGCCAGTGCAGCTCATTCAGCAGTGATGTTAAGTGGGCATACCGTGATGGACCCACTACTGCTAAGGCTGCTGTGTTCTAGATCAGCTGAAGCTTCCAAATGCTTTTCAAATGCAGCCCCATGTCCAGCACATTGCAACAGTCCAATCAGAAGGTGGCTAAGGCATGAATGACCATGAGCAGTGCCTTTCTCAATGAAGGGGTAGACCACCATCTACTTCAAGACATGTAGAGCTGTCCCCTCCAACAAAGGAGCATTTACCACCATTTGGACCCAGGTACATGTCACCTCCAGGAGACTTTGGCCAACCAGGAGGAACATGGATCTAACCCACAGGTGGCAGAACTCAGCAGCCCAAGGACCCTGTCCACTTCCTCAGAGCAACCAGATCAAACTCAGCCCAGATGATCGGACAACACCAACCCATAGCCATCTCTACAGGACCAGAACAGCCAGTGTCTAATTCTGAGTGGATCCAAGCAACCGTATCCAACAGATGCTTCACGTAATCCTCACAGTGACCCTGCAAAGGTTCCCATGACCCTTCCTTACCCAAACAGGAAAGAGTCATCCAAAACAGGGTCCATGGGAGGCTATCCATGGACACAATAAGGGTGGAGAAATAAGTATGTTTTGCTACTGTTTTCACCACAATGTAGTCTTTAGTACAGTTTCTCACCTGCAACTGGTCAGACTCATTCTTTATCTTTCTCCAACGACGTTCTAGATGTAGAAAGTAAGGAAGATGACCTTGATGGAGATATGCAGGAACTGTTACCTAGGCAAAAGGGGCTGAAACCTTTTTAAGTCCAGAACAATGAGATAACATTTGGAAGTGGCTCAGGCAGACACCTCCCTAATTCACTGGAGTACAAGAAGGGGGAGGAGGGACAGCACAATCAGACTTGCAAGATTCTGTTATTATAGCCCATCTCAATAAAGTCATTTTAGTCTTTCTGTGGAGTTCATTTCCCGGTCTGGTCTACTTAATGGGGCTGACATTAGGTGTCTCTTATGCCACCATCTCCAGTAGTCCCTCCGAAAAATAGTAGGCCACTGGGATGCACCCACATAGAAAGTCCACATAGGTGCAATCTGACCTAAGGCCGCCATCACTTGCTCATTCCAAACAACTACAGCCAGGCAAGATGCACATTGGGAAATAATTAATTTAAATATTAAAAAATAAAACATTTTATAAAAGCTGGGGAATGATTTGTGATCACGATGTATGGCTGGCTGTCCAGGATTGAAGACAACAAGCCCTCTGGTCTCCCTTCTTAATGATCCTAATCTTCAAATTAAACAAAGCACCAGATTAAATAGAAAAATAAAACAGTTTTGAGTTAAGCCGAACTAATGGAGACTACACGAACAAGCCTGTATAATTTTCTCAGCAACAGTGCAGAAGAGGTTTGCCACTGCCACTTTTTACTGTCCAATCTAACCTACAGTCCTAGGATCTCCTCATGGTCTCCCAACCAAGTACTAACAGCATACGATCCTATTTAGTTTTCTGAGGTCAGCCAGATGCTGCCACCTAAGCTGGACATCAACTAAAGGAGCCCTTTAAAAAAAAGGTTGTCCTCTACAAAGGGGAAGACATGTCCGCACTAGCATTGGCCATGCCAGCAACATGCAACCCACCAGGGGTGTCTGCCAGGCAGGATCAAAAAAGTTGAGATGGTGGCTGTTGAAGAGCCATCCCTTTTTTACATGCATGGTAAAGGAACCGGGCTTTGATCCTATGGTTGTGGCTGTCATCTTGACTTTTTTGACACACACACACCCTGTGGACACCCCTGATGCCAATGGTTCTGGAGAAGAGAGAGAAAGTCCACTGGGAAGGGTACGTGTAATGGAGTATCATTGTAAAGGACACGTCTGTAATACTGGATCTCAATCCTGCTGGATCTTTTTAATGCTGGTTTCTTAAATTGCTGTTTTATTTTTTAAATAGCAAAGCAGCTCTTTTAATGATTTTGATTTTACTGAGAAACGATCCTGGAGTCTTTCTACCAAAAAGAGGGGCTGAGCTTTTCTTCTGATACTGCATTCCCTAAATGCTTATTGGAGGCATCGCTCTGTTTAGTTCTAAAATTCCACCTCTTTTTTAAAAGAAGTCACCCTAGTGAAAGAGGATAACTGGACCACGTTTGTCGACGCTGCGCAGAGTCATCCTATACTCTTGCCCTCAATAGCCATAAAGCAAACGCTTACCTTGATTTTAATCAACATGCTGCAAGAGACCAGGGCAGAATAACATCCTGACTTTTAAACAAACCAGCTTGTGCTGACGGGGAGGCCCGCCCTCTGTTGATCTAATTCTGAAATAACTCTTTGGCCTCTTATGTTCTGGAGTCAGACAGGCAAGCCTGCTTTTCCTGGGTTATGGAGATAGCCAACGCCCCCCTCCCAAAAACATTCCTTCTAGGGCAGATGCCAGCTATTCGGAGCTACGTGGCAGCAATGGTGGTCGAGCCAGATGCAAGGCAAACCTATCCAGGATTTGTGACAATGTCTTATGGAGAAGGCCCTCTGCCACACGAAACTCTGCCTAAACTTCAGAGAGAAAAGGATAGTGCACAGTAGCTCTTTCCATGGATGTTATCTAGTAGTATTCTGGGGACCCAGACGATACCGGGGGGGTGGGGAGGCACCGGACATTCATCTTTGCAGAGGAAGGGGAGGTGCGTCATCTCAGAGTCGAAAACTTCTCTGGCTGATTCTTCATAGTCGATTTGCCACAGAAGATTAGAGCAGAGAGTGCATGGAAGAAGAATGGGATGTTCTGGTGCTACTTGGTAGAGGGAAATAGCCAAGACAACCTCGCATATCAGCTAAAATGGGACCAGAAACCTTCTAATGCCATTAAAGTTATTTAATAGTTTTTTCTCTTAGGAAACAATTGAGTAGTCTCCCTGGTGGCCAGGTGTCTGGGATCTACTTTGTTTATAAAGCCGAAAAATCCATCCTCTAGGGCACTGTTTCTCAACCTTGACGACTTTAAGCTGTGTGCACTTCAACTCCCAGAATTCCCCAGCCAGCCGTGCTGGCTGGGGAATTCTGGGAGTTGAAGTGCACACAGCTTAAAGTCGTCAAGGTTGAGAAACAGTGCTCTAGAGCGACAAGCTTATTAATGGCAGATCTCATTCTCCCTCTGATTGCAGTTCAACAATTTATCTCAGTGTTTCTCAACCTTGGCCGCTGGCTGGGGAATTTTGGGAGTTGGAGTCCACATAGCTTAAAGCGGCCAAGGTTGAGAAATGCTGGTTTATCTTGAATTAGTTTCCACACAAGCCTGGGATAAAATTCTGCCTGCATTTCCACACACACACACCTTTATACTTCCATAAGCAAATCACTACAACCTTACTTTTAAAAAGGATACATGTCAGAAATTGATTTGGAATATACACCACAGAATCATTGCATAACACGCGGGATTTATTTATTTATTTATTTATTTATTTATTTATTTATTTATTTGTCAAATTTATATGGCTGCCCATCTCACACGAAGTGACTCTGAGCGGCATACAGTAAAGAGACTCCTCCCTTGTTCTAAGTCATGTTTTATTAAATAAACCAGAGTTGGCTGGGTTCCTAGCCACAAAACCTGGTTTATAATTCATAATGGGTGGGATCACATATTAACCAAGATCACACAGGCCACATTGCACTTTAGCATAAAATTTGAATTCTGCCACAAAACCTAGTATACATAGTTCATACCAGGAGCATCTGGGGGGGGGGGGGTGCCAAAAAGTCAAGATGGCAGCCACAAACACATGATTATGGCTGCTATCTTGATATTTTTGACCCCACTGTAGATCCCCCCTTATTCATGCATAACCAGAGACTAGTACATTGCACTTACTTGAAAAGTATCACCATATTAAGCATATTAAGAAATAAAAAAGCCTTCAAAAGTCAGGAGGAAAAGGGGGAGCGTGGATGTAGAAAACAAGTAATAACTTAAAATGTACGGACTGTCCTCAATACGTTCTTGTTGGCTGAGGCTAGGATAGGGAGAAACTGACATTATGTGAGAAGGAGTGATGTATGATCAGGATAGCATTATCTTGAGAATGTATGGCACTAATACATCAACAGAGCAACAAAGCTTTAATGATATATGTAGCCAAAATGGCCCTGGCCAGTGAGAATGGATCTGGGAGACTCTGAACGTGTTGATTTATAATAATTTTTTAAGTGTCTTTCAACACTGGATGCCTGTTTTCTTTGTCAAAGTTTCATTGATGAAGAAGTTCAAGGATAATCATTGGCCAGCAGAGAAGTTCCAAGACATACTGGGGATTTTATCTTCTTCTCCCTACCATAAGATGGCTTTATGCATCCCTTCCGGGTTGAATTTCCTGATGCACCATGATCTTGTGGAAAGATGTGATATGTTTCCTATATGTTTAGCAAACCTGAGTGTTGAGAGACTTATCTTGAGATATGAATAGTTGATGACACTACTCTGAAAGCTGAAAACGCGAGCTCTAGTAATAAAAGTTAAGGAGCAAAGTGAAAAAAATGGGACTAAAATTAAATATAAAGAAGACCAAGATAATGACAATAGGTAGAACAACCAGCCTTGGAACTGATAATGAAGATATCAAAGTGGTGGACAGCTTATGCCTTTTAGGATTAACCATTAACAGTAAAGGAACAAGCAGTCAAGAACACCACAGACTAGTGCTCAGTAGAGCAGCCATGAAGGCCTTGGAAAAGATATTCAAATTCCGGGATGTTTGGTGGAGGTGGAAGGTGGAAGGAAAGAGAAGAAGAGGACGACCAGTAGCCAGGGGGAGGGACTCAGTTACAGTGGTGATGAATGCACCGTTGGGAGACCTGAAAGCACAGGTTAGGGACAGATCTTCATGGAGAAAACCTATCTATGTAGTCTCTAGGAGTCAAAAACAACTTGATGGCCCAGAATCAATGAATTGCGGCCCCTGTGTTTAAAAGAACACCTCCAGGCAGAATCTTCCTGGCCTGTGTGTGCTGTTGTGGGGATATGGGAAGATAGAGGCCAGAGTCGGGGAGTGAAAAATACTCTTTCATCTCCTGAGCCGCGAGGGAGAGATTAGAGGATGAGGCTGGCACCTCCCTGAGGAATGCAAGCGGTATTTACTGATTGACCCTGGGAACTATTTCCAGTCTGGGAAGATTTCTGTATAGAGGTTGCAGCTAATAAACCTGGCTTGATTGAATCTGCATGGTCTCCTGGAGTTCCCTGGGCTAAACCTGACAGCTGTTTAGGAAGAAAAGTTGGTGATTCCCTCTCCCCAGATGTTTTAGGAAGCCATGTAGCCTTTCTCTGTGGGTGCTCCAGCCTTTTGGGATTGTGCTCCCACAACATTCGAATGGCTCTCTCCTCACCTCCATTCCAAAAACTGGTGAAGACCATCCTCTTTTGTTGATACTTTGAAGGACAGGTCAAGGCTGCTATTCTGTCCATAAGAGTTGATAGATCTGTCTGCTTTCAGGTCATCTTCACCGTATACCTTAAAGAGAGATTTTATAAACATCCATTAGAACAGCACCTCTGCCCTTGTGGTATTGGCCAAGTGGAGAACATTATCCATTACATCTTCTACTGCCCTATCTACAATGAAATCAGGGACGAAATATTGATGATAAATGAACTTAAGGCATCAGATGCTGAATGACTGAACTCCTTTCTTGCAGATGTGATTCCAACGGTTATCAATCAGTTATCATGTTTTATTTTAAACTTAGACATTTTTAAGCTCTCAATTTTAGCACTGGTTCTATCTTGGTTTTTCTTTATTGTTCTTACTGTCTTTCCTTTCCCTTTTTCTTCTTCTTACTAATTTCATTCTTTCTTTGATCCTATGTAATGTTGTTATCATCTGTGGTCACAACGATAAACTTATGGATTGATAGTGCTTGTGATTTTTTATATTTAAAGGTCATTTTTTAATGTTTTTATTATGTTAATGTTGATCATATTTTGATGATCTTACACTTGCGAAGTTTTGTTTTCATTGTTGCAAGCAATTGAGAAACTTGCATACAAATAATGTAAATACAAATATATAAAAAGAAAATAAAATCTGCGGGGGCCAGGATTCCACATCTGACAAAATGATTAGGACAAATTGTTGTATGAAGGTGATGATCCACAGAAGCCTTGTGGTACGCTTTCATACTAGAGAAATGGATACTCAGTAGGACCTATTCAGAAGAAACATTATTATTGTAGATGCTCACAGTTCCAGGAAGCTCCAACTAACCTCATCTTTACTACACTTAAGACTTTGGGAAGGGGGATGACAGGCATTCTAGCTTTTCATTAATTCTATATTTGCTTTATTCTCTTTCATTGTTCCTTTAATCTGAGTCTTCTATATTACTCTGAATGCTCAGAGGATGGGGGGATTAAATAGTTAATTTAAAAAAAAAAAACAGCCTTTCTAATAGCAGCCTGAGGTAGCTAAATGCCTTCAAAATGAAAGTGAGAGAAGCTTTTCCAAAAACAACACCTGGAGGAATTATTGAGACACACAGGAGTACATCAGTCTGTGATTTACACCAAGAGTTCATGAGGATGGAGGCGATAGATAAATTACATAACTAAATAAATAAAATAAATTCTGTGACAAGGACCTGTAATCTTGCAGCATCTTCAGGGTACTGGAGTATCCATGGAGAAAAACGGTTTCAAAGACAAGAAAACGAAGAAATGGAACGTGGAGAGAAGTTTGCTAGCCTGGGTCATACGTCTCAACCTGCTACCTAATTAATTATGGGTAGTTCTTAGTGATCAGATTTAAACATACTTTCATAAATGATTGATTAATTTTTTGGGCTTGATTTTGATTCAGCTTTTGATACAGGTCTTTAAGGCCTTCGATTATTTCATATTCATGTAATTTTTTTTCATCTCAAGAAAGCAGCATCTTGATGTAGCTTTGCCCTTTTCAAATTGCGGTGACTGCCGTTTGAACTTGCCCAGGAAAGGAAAAATAGGCTGCACTCGGTAGTTTAATTGTGTTTACATCTAAATTACAGCTACACATCTTCTCTCTATGGAGAATGAACTTTTTTCCTCCTTAACTTCATATCCCAATATGAAAGAAATGCATCTTCATAAAAGCGTGCGCTATTTTTCCCCTCCCTTTTCACAGCTACGACATAGGCCCTGCAGGCAATCTCCACCCCAATAAAATTCAGAGGAAATTACGTCTTCTGAATTGTGGGATTCACTACACAATCCATCTGTTCTCACAAAATGATGGCCAGCAACCTGATTGCTCCATGTTGAGCAAGCCACCTCAATGCTTCTATATTCTGGGGAAAAGTACCGGCTAGATTTTCCCACGCCACTGTGAGAACTGTTCTGAAGGAACATACAGCCCTGGATTAAGCATTAAGCAAAATCAGCACGTGCTTAGGGCACCCAGGGAAGGGGGGCACCCCCTTTTCCCCCTACCGATCATGCCCTTAACAATTGCCCTGCCATACTCGACTTCTGCTTTCAATACGTTTTTGTATTTGCAGTTTTCCCTTCTAATGATTTAATTAAACAATGCATTCAAAAGTGTTGAAAATCTGCATTTGTTTCTCTTGCCCTAGTTACAAGTAAATAATGCGCTTATATTGCTTACTGCTATTTAATGTTAAATAAATACATTTTTTCCAACAAAGTTCATATTTAATACAGTTGCGCAGTCTGGCCTGGAAGAGGACTGAATTTTTCATCTCTTAATTCTCCTTCAGCACTGACTGAGTCTGAATGTCATGTCAGTTCAGCAACGGAAGGGCCGAGCGGCACCACTGTTTGGCTGCGCTTAGGGCATCCGTTGGCTTTAATCCAGCCCTGGACACATAATGTTATCCTGCTCCTCTGTGTCTAAAGCAGTGTTTCTCAACCTTGGCAACTCTAAGACGTGTGGACTTCAACTCCCAGAATTCCCCAGCCCACACGGCTGGCTGGGGAATTCTGGGAGTTGACGTCCACACGTCTTAAAATGGCCAAGGTTGAGAAACACTGGTCTAAAGGTACCACCTCATTCCATCTCTGTCTCAGATAAAGAAATGGCAGGACTACTCCTAGCTCCCACATCTGGATAACAACTATCACACCCAGTTTCAAAGGTCTAAGTCTCCCAAGGCTATTCCTTGGGAGATCCTCCAAGACCTGTCTTTAAGCAGCCTACGTCCACCTCTTCTGATCCTTTCCTAGTTCAACCCATTCATCTGTCCACAAGTACCCTTGGAATAACGAAAGGCCCCATTTGGTTTGAGCTAGAAATATTAACAAGCAATTTCAAATCCTGCACAGAGATCAAGTCTTAGGAGCTTAATTTGGGTTGCTTCCTCTGTTGCTGCAGCTCCTGGATCCCTGATATATGCAAGCAAACGTGGTCCTGTTTCAACACCATTTTCCCAGTTTGCCAGCTTAGCAGTTCAGATCATGGCAGAAAAGGTTATGGTTGAAAATCTTCAGGGTTCAGGGGGCACAACGTAAGATTACGTACTTTGGGTTGCTTACCTATGTGCATCCATAAGACCTAGGAGGTCGAAAGGCTCTTATTGCACATAAATGAGACTGTACAGTAAAAACCCAGTAGGGATAGCCTAGAGTTTTGCCCCAACAGTATCCTTATTTATCAAATCTCTGCTCTTTATCATCTGGTGTGAATGAAGTTATTACAGTACATTTTTCATCCAGTTATAATGGTCACATTTCCTTTAGATGCACTGAGATTTTAGTTGATTTCCTCATATTTAGGATCCTTCATATCCTTTCCATTCATCTGTAGTTAAAGGGACTGTGCTGGTTCAGACTCAAACCAGGTGTGATTTTATGCTGTACGCTCAACTATGATGTCTTTGTATCCTTCAGTGTGTTGTGTGAATCCAACTATTGTGGTTTGTTAAACATACAATGGCTTAGTGCTATGCATAATCCAATAGTGAGAGAAGTAGTCTAAAGCTGTTCCTTGTTCATAGTGTTCATACCTAAGGATGATTCAGGAGAATGAAATTAGAATGTGTTTTACACAGAATAAAACTTTGGAGCAGAAAGTGCACGTGTGCATTTTTGAATAATCAGAAGTTTATTATGAGACATGATGAACTTATTTTCTGGAAAGAGTGCAGAGAAGAGCAACAATGATGGTGAGATGGTTGAAGACTAAATCCTATGAAGAATAGGTAAAAGAACTAGAGATGTTTAACCTAAAGAAGAGAAGGCTAAGAGGAGACGTCATAGGTCTTCCAATACTTGAAGGACTTCACATGGAAGAAGATGTGGATTTATTTTTTGTAATGCCCAAGAACCAATAGGTGTAGAGATCCAGACTTGAAATAGGGACAAGTTTCCCAACAGCGAGAGCCTCCTGGAGTCATTGGGACTCCATCACTGGAGGTTTTCAAGCAAAAATCGAACAGGGATAGTCTGAGGATTCCTGTTCTGGTCAGAGGGCTGGACTAGATGAACTCCATTATCCCTTCTAACCCTATGAGTCTATAATTCTGTTCCTATTAAGGCAGCTGAGGCAGCCCTGGGGTGAATTAATTGCCTCCCAATGCACACAACCTCTCTGTAGTTTCAGAGAGCTTCTTCTCCCCCCCTCCCCCCCCATCCCCAGCATAGATTACACAATATACATCAAAATTATTGCTCTCGTGTTTTTATTGCATTCTGTGGCTCAGATACAAACAATTATTTGGCTCACCTTTCTGCTGTGCCCTGTTGAGGTTATTCTGTCTATCTGTGAACCCAGCTATTGCAGTTTGCAAGCCATGGTTCATGGGCTAGATAACTTAGTTCAGCCAATGGCTGCTTTTTCTTTTTAAATACTTTCTGGGGTTCTGAAAGTTACTTACATCTGGGTGATAGGGAGGTGTCACTGAAAATGTTCAGCTTCCTGGGAAGGAAGGGGCTGGAGAGTGGCTAAAAAGTGCAAAATAACTTTTAGCCCCCTCTTTTTAAAAACAGAATTTGCTTGTTTTTAAAAAGGCAAAAAAGTTACTGCCCCCCCTGAAAAATTGGCATCTTTATGCCAAATTTTAGTGGTATGATCTGGCAGGCTCTGTAAGATGCAGACTAGGACCTGTGAATTGCCCAGCCCAGCTTAATTGATTTTACAAACTCTGGCAAATGTTGCTTATTCAGTAAAACGTAGTTAAGCAAACTAAGCCTTAGCACTTTAGTGCTAAATCTAGTGAATATGATGCAAGCTGAAAAGAAGATGCTTTCCATATTTTATTATTAGCCAAGTTGGTGAGGAGGGAGAAAAAATACACAGACAGACAGGTTGCATCCATTCTCAGTCCTAGAGGTGGCAGCTTCTGATAACCATCTGATTTGTCTATGGAGCAGTTATGACACTCCTGCATAGGGGAATTTCCAGGTACGGTGTTCCTCCCTCCACCATTCCCCATTGCATGACAGCAGTCTTTCTGATTACACTGCTGGATGTTGTAACATCACAGCCTCAAGCTAACCCCTCCCTCCCCTGTGCATTTTTTCTAAACGGGAACTCAACCATCCTCTAGCCTAAAGGATTGGGGATCAACAGACAACATAAAATCCGCATGGAAGCTTTTAATTAGCAAAAGGGAAAGTAAACAAACCAATCGAGTATCCAAGGTCAGTCAATAAACACCAGCAATTATGAGTTATCATTTGCATAGCATCCCCAGGAAGAGCCACCCCGCGCATGCAGAACAGAACCGGTAGCCTGCCCTGAGGATCTTACAGAGCAAGGCAGAGCAGCCATGAGGCGGCCTTTGAAATTTGGGGGAAGAATGGGAAGCCAGCAAATTCCTCCATTATGCCTCAGGCTTATAAATTAAAATTCTAGAATAGTGCTTAGTCACTGGGTTTTGCCCTGAATACTCAGTGATTTGTACAGAGAGAGGCTTATTAATGGGGGCAATTTAAACTGATTAGACAGCTCTTCTGCCAAAGCAGAAAGCTCTTACAGCCTATATTCTTGGTCAAGCCATATGGGTATAATCTTTTCCTTGCTCACCACTCATAGCGACCTTGAGACCAATGAGTTGGAATCCTAGAGCTTCCCTTTCATGATCCTTCCCTCATACACAGAATCCCCCACTTGCTTCCTGCACAAAGTTTCCTAGACGGTCCACCCACATGCTGAGCCAAAATGCACGCCTAAAGAGGGCATTTTGCCAGCATAACTCCTCAGTTGGTGTTTTACTTTATGATTGCACCCAAACTAGTAGCCATTCTGACTTTACAGAGATCAGAATTTGGGATCAGGGCTTCTCCCAGTTTTAAATTTCAGGTTGCCCAATGTTTTGACAGACTCAAATCCATGAATTTCTGGACTTTTCATGGGAGGAGTCTAATGAAGATGGTTTGATAAATAAATAATGAAAATCATGACGGCAGCTTTGGGTGATAAGCCTAGGACTCGGGCTAATGAGCTGACCACAAGAGAAGAAAATGATGGGCCGTCCTCATGTGCTTTTGGCTCAGAAGCTCTTGCAAACACAGCCCTAACAAGAAGTCATCAGCTGGATGCAGGATGCAGGATGCAGACCTACCAAGTATGGCTTAGATGACAAGTGCAGTTACCTGGACACTGATTTCCTGGGAAATCCAAGGAGGGTAACAGGAGGGTCTTACAGGCTATTCCAATTGAGAAGTTGATATGAGATCCTACAATACTTTGCCCAAAGAAACATATGTCTCCTTAGGACAAGTTCTTCTTAGAGGATGAAGAGGAACCACTGGGTATTCTCCTCTTAGAAAGAGAGGTCAGTGAAGGAGCCGATTTGGGCTTAGATTGGGTAAGACTTGGTTACTGGCTGTGCTGAAGGATTAACTAGATGCTACTGAGAGAGATTCTGTGCTTGCTGGAGAAAGCTAGGTGGGCTTCTCCAAGCCATTTGTCTCCAGGGAGGGTGGACTCTTTTATGTCTTTCTTTTATTTGGGGGAGTAAGTTTTAAGGAGCAAATTGGATATCTCAGATATTGCAAAAGGAAACTGTGACACCATCCACAACCCTCAAACCACCACCACCCCTCCAAATTGGACTGAAATAAGTGCCTTAAACATCCATGCCAAAAAAATGAGGACAATCAAAAGTCTGAGCATGTCAGTCCTGCTCCCCTTGGTCATGCCACATGAGAATGGCTAAAAAGGGTTATCCACATCTATCTACCTTGGAAGCCATCCAAGATCTCTTTAGTACAGGTAACTCCAACTCCAGACTTCTTCATGCTAAGTTGTTATAATCATGATTTGTTGGATAAGCCATAACCATGCTTTATAGTCCACAATGGCTGGGTTTATTCAAACAAATCACATGATAGCATAGTACAATGTGTGGACCCAGCTTTGTCCCTATAGTTTTTATTTCATTGTCCTTAAATTTCACCCAGGCTGGTACAGGATGGGGTTGTTCAAGAGGGGGTATGTGTGTGTCAAACAGTCAAAATGGTGGCTGCAGCTGTGTGATGAAAGCCCTGCTCCTTTTTTATACGGGGAAAGGGGAACATTATAACATAGTGCATAACATTATACATAATATTGAGAAAAACAAGCATTTTTCTCTCTCATTAACATAAGAAGGCTGGGCATTCAGATGGAATTGAATGAGGCGAAATTCAGAAGGAATAGAAAAACAGAATTCTTTGCACAGCCCAACAAATGGGATTATTTATTGCATAATATCAATGATATGCAAATAACAGGCTACATCATATTGTGGTTTGGCTTATCATGTCTTCCAAACTCAGAAATACAATCATCCTGTGACTGGGCGAGAGACTGTTAATCACAATCACAGGCACGTCTGCAGGATATGGTAAAATATGTCACGATGGTAGTTGCAATGGTGTGATTGAAGCTCTATTTTTTTATGTGGGTTGCACCATCACAGTTGCCGTCTTGGCTTTTTTTTTTTTTTTTACCACAACCTGTGGACACCCTTCTACAATCAGAAACCAGAATATTGTCCTTGGATAATCAGCACCAGGTATGGCTTAGCACCCAAATGAATGGGAAGTTTACAGTTAAGGAGCCATTAGTCCTCCAGGAAACTGAGGCGAAGTGCAGGAACACCTGTAACGTGGATATACTCTAGCACCACTATCTTTACTGCTCCACCTTTTGTTTTTGTATTCTCCCTGCACATGCCTAATAAATGCAGGATTGGGGAAAGGGTAGCATTTCCGTACCCCACCAGTAGTGGTTTTGATGGCAATCAGGCCACTTCAACCTTTGTATTGTTGCTTTCAAAAGCAAAACAAATTATCATCAGCATCGAAGGCAATACTGGCTGGCCAGCCACTCTAAAGCTTTGTATAAATATGGAGCAGGATAGCCAAGCAATTCCAAACTTGGTTTGTCACTTTTGAGGCACATTTCTGGGATGAGCAAAGATGGGTATGTTGTTGCTAGCATGGCTAGGTAACTGGGTCTTATCCAGAAGCCCTCTTTTCATGTTCGTGTGATGTGATCAATACTGGGCTTGCCTAGGTTTAATGCTTTTTAATTGTGTTTTATTGTCATTGTTTGTCAGCTACCTTGATCACCACTTGGTGGAAAGATGGAATAGAGATATAAATCAAAAAAGCAAATGCGTAAGATTTAAACTCCTTTGGGCACTGTTCTAATGCTGCAGGCTGAGAAGGAAAGTGAGTCTTGCCATCTGGTTTAAATTCCATCACAAAAGGGATAATTGAGATAGACTTTTATCAAGGAATTCAAGCAGGTTAGATCCACACCATTCATTTCTCCAGGCCCCCCAAAAAAGCTGTCCATGGAGGGAAAATTAATGTATCATAGAAGAAGCTGTACATTCTCAATGCCACGCACATGCCCGGCCTCAGAGAACAAACACCATCAGTCTTTATTTTGGGGCCATTCCAGCTTAGTTTTATCATCATAATGGATTGGAAGCATCGAAGTCAGCGGTATTAATACAGAAAAAGAACTTGAAAGAAATGTCTTCTCTTGGGCATATATACAGCCCTTCTGGTTAAAACTAGACTGAACGCTTCTTGTTTGTCAAAAGCTAGTGTGTCAGGGATGGTCTAGCAAGTTATCTGCAGGGATGTTTTTTATTTGTTTGTTTGTTTGTTTGTTTTATTTACCCACTTAGGGAATATTTAGCTACAGTTGCTCCTGAAAATGTGGTTTGGATCTGGGATGGTAGAACCAAAAAATGAAGAGAAGTGAGTAGTGTCTTTCTGAAAGAGATTTTTAAAAGGTTCCAGTGAGATTTGGTATATTCCGATCTTAAATCCAATCTCTTAGAGCTTTCTAACCTTTTCAAGAGAAACTGCCATGTTTAATATAATAAAACCACCATTTAAGGGGCCTCGGTTGGACGGATTTCAGATACAACAGACTTTTTTTTTGAGCTTCACCCTTATTACAGACTAGTGTCTACTACATTACGTTGTCTGTTAAATGTAAGGCCTCCCATGAGATGACAGGAGATTGGATTTGGGCAGTAATCAATACTTCGTTGAGTGAGGAGATCATCCCCCTGCTCAAGAAACTCTTGCTTGATCAGACTGTTCTAGATCATTTTAGACCTATCTCCAACCTTCCCTTTCTAGGAAAACTTGTAGGAAAAAGGCGTGGTGCTGGACTTCCAGAGACATGTAGAAGAAGCAATTTAGAGAGATCCCTAATAGTCAGGTCAGAGGCCAGGGTACATGTTCGCACTTGTGGATGATCCATGGAGAGATTCGGATCAAGGGAGTGCAACCCTCCTGGTTCTCCTTGATCTTTCAATGGTTTTCATTGTCATCAACAGTGGTGTCCTTCTGGACTGTCTCTGAGGGATTTGAGGGGGGGGGGGCATTCTTTTGCAGTGTTGTCCTCCTTGATGGGGCAGTTTCACCTGTGAGGAAAGGAGAGTTCTGCCCAGAGACATCTAATTTGTGGAGTGCCTCAGGGCTCTTGCTCTCCCCATTTCTTTTTCAACATCCATATGAAACTAATGGGAGAGGTCATTCACCAAGCATAGTTATACATCTCAAATCTCGGCCAAAATGCAATGCAACTGAAGACCTGATCCAGTTCCTGAAGGCTGTCAGGGTCTGGATGGGGAGGAACACACTCAGACTGAATCCCTCCAAGATGGAGTGGCACTGGGTTTGTGGGTTAGATAATTGCAGGGAAATACTATCTTTGACTCTGAATGGAGTCGTATTCCCCTGTTGTCAGCCTTCCCAGGTAGACCAGACAGAAAACACGACCAGATGAGCTAATTCTACTTTATTGTGAGGCTACATTAACAGAATCTTGCAAGTCTGGAAGTACAAATCTCCCGCAGTCTCTTTTACAGCCTGATAAGTTAGGGAGGTTCCTTTCTGAGTTTCTTTCTCTTCCCATTATGCAGCTGTGGACTCCCCCCCAACCTTTTATCTGATCCTTCGCTAGGCAGCATCTCTTCCCCCCATTTCTCAAGGTCATTCCCATGTACCATTACATCTGTTTTGAGTGGTTTGCAATTTGAAGTCCTCCTAGACTCACAGCTCTGCTACAGGAGCAGGTGGCAGGTGGGACTAGGAGAGCTTTGCAGAGTTACATTTTGTGGACCAATTGTGGCCATTCCTGGATCCCAAGGGACTTCTTACAGTCACTTACTCCCTAGTCACCTCCTGCTTGGATTACGGTCATGCGCTGTTCATAGAACTGCCCTTGAAGAGCATTCAGAAACTGTAGCTGGTACAGATCACAGCTTCCCAAGCAGTGATGAGTATATCCTGGTATACCATGATGACCTCACTGCTTCAGGAGATGCACTAATTGGTTTCCAGGTATGATTCAAGGTGCTGATTGTCACATTTAAAGGCCTACATGGTCAAAGGCCAGACCTGGTCATCTGAGAAACCACCATCTCCCATATTCATCTGCCCATCCGACCAGATTGAAGAGGATCAGTTCTCTCCGGGTCTCGTCCCTACATGATTGCCATCTGGTGGGACCTCATCTGTACCATCTAACACAGGAGGAAGGGATGGTTTGATTGGCAGTAGCATTGTAAGCACATGATTGCTGTATTGTACTGCTTTTATTATTTTTTAAATTTTGATTTATCCTTTTATGGATTTTTGTTTCTTTTTCTTCTTCTTTTTATTGCTGTTCTTTATTTTACAATGAGATGGTTAGCCACCTAGACCTTTCCAAGACTGGGCAGCGTAATAAACACATAAATAAATAGAATAAATCCAGGTTTTACTCCAAATGATGCCATTTATATCTAAGCAGTGATTTAAAAAAATATTTAAAATTAAATCCGTTCTTTTGTTCAGTTTGAAGCTGATTTCAAGTGTTCAGAGTGAAACCAACTGCTCACCCAAAGGTAGGAGTTAAAATGTAATTCGGTAGAAAAGAGAAAATACAGCACAACCATACCAAACATTAAAAACTACAGCTGTCCATATGAAATAGATTCTTTCTATATTAAAGACAAATTTAATAGGTTCCTTTTATGACAGCAGAAACCCATTTTTTTTTTCTTAAATAAGGTCAGGCTATAACATACCCACTGAGCTAGTTCTGAGGCCTGCCAGAAGCTCAAACCTTTTCCAAAGAATATAATAGCTGGGTGAAGGGTTGATTCACATTATATTGTGAGCGTGCAAAAGCAAGAAAAGTTTAGTTTAAAAAACATAAACAGAAAAAATATAGAGCCCAAAATAAAAAGAACTGCACTATTACTTTCGCTCAGTGCAGAAATGTTCGACCTTCTTAAATAGCATCCCAAGCTGGATAGAAAATTTTGAAATGAAAAGAAAATTAAAAAGCTATTTGTGATAGGTGAGAGAGTTTAGCTATACAAAGACAGAGGGAGGGCATTGCTTAGGTCCTAGTCTCATCGACGAACATAAGAAGAGTCCTACAGAATCACGGCACGTGTTGGGGCGTCTAGTAACCCATCACCAACTATGGGAAGACATCACCCAAAACTAAAAAGAGGACGCCTTACTGTATAACAAGGATGTTAACCTAGATTCGTAGTTGCAAATTTAGAAGCAGTTACTGTAATTTAAATACAAGCATCTCTCTTTAGAGTAGAAGATTGTAATCAGATGACCTGCATTCCATTTTGTGGATCAGTTGTGGCCCTTCTAGGTTCTCAAGGCCCTTCTCACAGCCATTCACTCCCTAGTCACTGTCAGCCTTGTGAGGTAGTCCAGACAAGAAGCACACCCAGAAGTACTAGATCTAACTTTACTGTAAGGTTACATTAACAGAATCTTGCAAGTCTGAAAGTACATCTTTCCCCCCTCACCTTTACAGTCCAAGAAACTAGGTAGGTCCCTTCTGAGATGTTTCCCACGGCCCCATTCCTTCTGCGGGCTCAGCTGCCTCTTATCTGAACGTTGTCTAGTCTGCAGCTCTTCCTCCTGTCTCCCAAGGTCATACCCACATACCATTACAGTCACCTCTAGCTTAGATTACTCTAATGTACTCTACATGGGGCTGCCCTTGAAGAGCATTCAAAAACTACAGCTAGAACAACTCAGACTGCTAAGCACTGATGGGCTACTTCAAGGTTTCGGTCTGCTTCTCTAAGACAAACAGCTCTAGCAATAGATAGAGGGAAATGCACCCTTAAAGTGAGCTTAGTTGTGGGTGATTTCAGGGACACAAGGATACAGTTTTCAAGAGCACAACAGCTGTTTACCATTGCTTTTTTCCAATATATATATATTTTTACCTTCCAGTTGACACTACAACTTTGGGATTTCCTCGTGATTTCCCATCCAAGTCCTAACCAGGCCTAAACCTGATGAGATTCTGATCCTAGACAAAATTAGCCAGATACTGCTGCCTGTGATAGCATTAATAGAAAGTCCTTTGAAATGAAGAACATCCTTCTGACAGCCTTAAAAAAACCCCGCATGTCTCCAGTAGGCCTTGCAATAAAGCAGTGTTTCTCAACCTTGGCAACCTGAAGATGTGTGGACTTCAACTCCCAGAATTCCCCAGCCAGCATGGCTGGCTGGGGAATTCTGGGAGTTGAAGTCCACACATCTTCAAGCTGCCAAGGTTGAGAAACACTGCAATAGAGGACAGTTCTCTGTAAAAATAGGGCACTCAGCCCAGCAGCCTATCCCCCCAGGTAGCCAGAACAGATATTTCTGATAAACTCATGGCCAGAAGCCAGTAAATCTCTCCTAAATATCCCATTTCCTGACAAAATGCAGCCTGACAGGCAAAGCAGAAGGAAGATGACCGCAGAATTGATCCATACTTGACTCACATTGTCCCGGGTTCTAATCATGTCCTCTTAGAGGGTGTACCATTCCATTCTCTCCACTCCTGGTTTTTCATTGTTTTCCTTCCAGCAAACTAATTTCCTTCCAGCAACCTAATTTCCTTCTTTAGTTGCTCTTGTACTTTTGCATATCTCAAGGTGTCCGGCATTTTTCTGTATCTCTTTGTTCCCATTTAATGGCTGGTCAGATTTTTGCAGCCCATGTCTGATAGGCCTGCTCAAGTGTGCTGATATCAAGAAGGGCCTGCAGGGAGGGGGTCAAAAAAGTCAATATGGTGGGCCCACGCATGCAATCAATGCACATAAAAATGGGTGGGGCTTTGATTGTATGGCTGTGGCTGCCGCCTTGACTATCTTGCTTCCCTCTCTGGGGACACTGCCAGCTGTTACAGAATCATAGAGCTGGAAGAGATCACAAGGATCATGTAGTCCAACCCTCTGCAATATCCACGGAGGCGCCTTTTCATTAGAATTATCATACCTGGGCTGAAAAAATGGATTAACACTAGCTCAGCATTTCTCAGCTTGGGCAACTTTGAGAGGTGTGGACCTTAACTCCCAGAATTCCCAGCCAATATGGCCATCACTAAGAATTCTGGGAGTTGAAGTCCACCCAGCTGAAAGTCCCCTAGGTTGGAAAATACTACACTAGATGATAGCAAAAAGACGACTACTCCGCTATGGTAGGTCTAGTTTTATATGTAAGGATTTCAACTCATAGAACTGACTTTGCTAGTGTGTCTTTGGGTGTGTGTGTGTAAGTGTTTATTGATAAATCTCTTTTCTGCCACAGGTTTATCTAATCCTCTTTTGAAACTATCTAAATTAGTGACCAGACATTTCTCCACTCCTACACATCTTCCTAATAAATTGTTTTCACTAATCCCTTAGCTTTTTTTGTTAGTTTTAGATATAATTTAGCCCTGCTTGCATAATATACTCCCTTAGAGTTAGCTTTGCTGTGGATTATTCAATTGCCTGGCTTCGCATAACCCTCTGAATCAGTCTGTTTTCTTGGCTTCTACGGTATTCTCAGGAGTCTTCACCAACGCCACTAAGGACTGGGTCAGAGCCCAAATGCAACACAGGTTTGGAGCCCTCCACCACCACCACCACCACACAGCCCTCGATTAACACTGCCGAGGGACTGCTACTGCGTGGGATGGAGGAGAAGGAACAGCCAACGTGTTTTAGCAGAATGAGCCTTTTGCCCTAACAAAGTGTTCTGGGAACAGAACAGCCCCATTCACAGGTAATAAAATCCTGCCTAAGTGAACAAGCAATAACAATAAACAGGTAACCATAGTCTCCTTGCTTCCCTGCCTTCCAATCATTCACCCATAGTTCAATTCTCTCTGGAGCTGCTGCTTCAGGCTCCCCCCGCCCCCAAGGCACTGGGTCCCAATGCAGCTGTTTACACTGTACCTCTCCCCTTAAACCTGCCCCATCTAGGCCACCCCAACATCCGGTTTTGTGAAAGAGAGGACACAGATTTGCTAGAAAGTGAGTGGATTTATGGGCCAAATGCCTACCATTGGTGGGGGAGACCTGCAGCTTTTATCTCCTCATTCATTCATTCATTCATTCATTCATTCAGTAAACATTGCTAGCTTTGCTAAGGGGAAGGATGCAATAATTGACCAGACATGTAAATGTGATCATATTGACTGAAACGTCCTACTTGCGTACGTGTTCTTAAAAAGTGTGTATGTGTTTCCTGCGATGCACAAGCTAATTCTAAAAAAATCCTCAAAGTATCCTCCAAAGGCCAACACTGGCTTGCACCACTGAAGCCGAGAATCACGGAGGGACCAGTCGTGCTGGGGAAAAAAGTCAGAGAAAGAGTTCTGAAAGAAAAGCTCCAGATAGGTCAAATGTACTTTGAGGCTCCTCCGTTGTTTCCCAGCCCCCTCCATTCACGGGCATTTTCCCCACAAATAGAGTCGTGTGGCATCCAACTTCGCCCTCTCCATTATCTACATCAGCATGACCAATTGCTCAGAAAAATAATCATGGCATTTAATAAAATAAAAATACCCCCCTTCCATTTCCCTGCAGCTCCTGGCTGTACTTCTCCTTAATAACAGCACTCACCGAACATTTGTCAGGTGCAAACTGGAGCTGAGTACGAGAGCAAGCAGGGAACAAGACTCTGCAGACCTACCAGCCAATCAATCTTAAGAAGTTGCTAAGTGAGAGATGGGATATAATGTAAGCCATTATTTCTTCCTTATGCATGAAAATGAATTATTCAGTAAAGATTTAGACTCCTTTTTATTACCATGTTGAATTTATGCTGCATACAAACCATAAAGGCAGATTGGAAATTGCTTCTGTGCCTCCTCCTCTCTTGCCTCTGAGCTTGGCCAGAGCTTACCCTTCCTTTTCACCTGGCTGAGCACCTTGCCAGGATCAGGGGGGCCTGCAGGGGGGTCAAAAAAGTCAAGATGGTGGCTACCACCTAAGACCCACCCTCTTTTACATGTGTTAGGCCCCTTCCCTGGTGACAAACCTGTAGAACTGTGTGTCACTCCCATACCACACCCAACACTAGCCTAACCTCCACCCAGCCTGGTACCTGCTCACTGCTGTCCAGGGATAGGCACCTGAAACAATGCCTGCTTTTATCGGACACCTCTGTGGTTTTGTTTCCATTTTACAGATGGATCACTGAGTCTGCAACAGGCCATTCTCCTTACCCAGTGGAATTTCAAGAAGATAACATGGTATCTTATTTTCTAGGCTGACTTAACTTCCTGACCCCATGCCTGGGCGAAAATCCTTCTCTTGGGATATTAAAGACCAAGAGTCCTCCAATAAAACTGGTTTCTACACTGTGGTTATGGTTTGGGCTGAGGTCTGAACCCAGCTGATGTTAGTTTACTCAAGAAATCATGATCAAGGATCTGTTACTAATGGCACCATCAGCTCAGGACTGGGGATAAGGCGTGAGAAATTTGGAGATCTCTCAAGAAATTTCTATATTTCTATTTCAAGGCTTCTGCCTGTGGGCATAACTAAAGGTGTGCAAGGAATTTCTGCATTTCTCCTCTCGTCCAGCTAAACTGACTGGTGAATTTTCAGCTGAGGGAGCCTAGCTGCTGAGAGGTTCATGATGACTATTCCAGAGACAAAGCATGCTTCAGAGTAATGTTCAGCAACCTTCTCTGCATCTTGGAAAGAAAGGCCTGCCTCAGCTGCCCATTTGTAGCAACTAAACTGGAATTGGATACACGTTTGCAGATTTGCTCAGAAAATTGCCCTCTTTTTCCAGCCAAGCTCTTCCACTCTCTTCTCCTTCCTCCCAGCTGTGAAATGAACAATGCCATATAAAATGGCCTCGTATTAATAATGTCCCTGTCTGAGGGTGCCACCCCATCTCTTCTGAAGCTTTAAAGCCAGCTTAACTGGTGTGAACATATTTCCTTGACTGGCATGAAGAACGTAGAGCAGCCCTCGTGAGATCTGTGCCTCCCAACCCATGGACTTCTTCATCTCTTTCTAACCACGCCAAACAGACTCAGCCAAATCTTCTTGATAGCCATAATCAGCCAGGGACATCTGATATTTAAAAGGCTAGTAAAATAAAATAATAAAATAAAATAAATCCAATCCCTTATTGTGTCTGGGCATTCCAACTGAGCTAAGACATAAATCCAGTGTCTGGATTCCTCCATCTGATTGATCCAAAACTAAATACAGCTAATGGCTTTAGAGTAGCCTTATTAGGTTGGAGTCCATGTGCCTTGACAGTTGTCCTCTGGGGGAGTAGGGGTTATTTCCCACCAAAAAGACATCTTCCTTTCCTGAATATTCATAAAACTTCTGTGTCAGACTGTTGGTGAGGCCACCCTGACCAGGGATAATCAAAGTTCATTATGTGGAAGGGCAACCAGTTTTGCGTTCTGGGTTCTCCGGATTCTTTCTCAGTTTTATCATGTTGAACTGAAACCCTGTAGGGCAGGGTTTTTCAAACCGTGTCCTGCAGAACTCTAGGGCTCCATGAGAACTTGATGGGGCTTTGTGAGAGATTAAGGGGGGGGGGGGGGGAAAGACCACTTGAGTTCAGCCAATTTTCTATCACCAGAGCTTTACCTCTTGATCCGGGTTTCTGGGATTTTTTTTTAAACTAACAGGTTCTGTGGCCTGAAAAAGTTTGAAAACCTCTACTACAGTGTTTCTTAAGCTTAGCAACCTTCAGATGTGTGGACTTCAACTCCCAGAGGCTGGCTGGGGAATTCTGGGAGTTGGAGTCCACACATCTGAAAGTTGCTAAGCTTGAGAAACACTGCTCTACTATCATCATACTTCCTAGAGAATGAAAGGGGAACACATCTGGGCACCAGCAGCTTCATCTACACGGTGTTATTCCAAGTACCTCTTTAGAATCAGGCATCTTTCCCTTTTCTGCTTTTGCAAGGGGAAAATAGCTGCAAATGGGTTAGAGAAAGGACAAGAAACACATTTATTAGCGACTGGAAACCCCTGATGGACTTTTTGCTGAAAAAAGAAAAAAGGTGATTAGAAAGGGTAGACTATGGAAAGAAAGAAATTATGCCATAACCTTAGAGAGAGAGGGTAAAATGTAAATGAACTTGTAACTGCTGTTAAGGAAATTGGAAGCTGCTTCTTTATAACTTTTTCTTTTCTTTCTCTTTTTTTCTTTCTTTGCACTTTTTTTCACTTATTTATTTTCTTTACTCTCTTTACTTTTTTCTTTCAAAATTTGCATTGTTTTTTGATTCTCTTAAAATTTTTTAAAATAAAAATTATATATGTGTATATATGTGTATATATGCAGCTATAACCACAGTTCATGCCAAAAATACACACCAGCATTAGAATAATTTAAAGAATGCAATGTCCTTATCTTGTGTATATGTATATGTAAATTCCCTCTCACCCCTATGGGTGGCCTGTGTCTTCCTCAATCTGGGGTCCTCTACCAGAGGCCTGGGAGTTTGAGGGCTCTGCGCAGGATCTCAGCTGTTCCTAGCCCTGCACTCTTCTGGACAGAGAGCTCTGATGTTGTTCCTGGGATCTGCTGGAGCCCCTCTCCCAGCTTAGGAGTCACAGCCCCGAGGGCTCCTACCACCACTGGGACCACTTTGGCCTTGACTGTCCACATCCTCTCTAGTTCCTCCTTCAGGCCCTGGTACTTCTTCAGCCTCTCATACTCCTTCTTCTGATGTTGCTGTCACTTGGCACCCCTTGATCTATCACTACCACTGTCTTCTGGTCCTTGTCTACTACCACGATGCCTGGTTGATTGGCCAGTTCCTGCCTGTCCATCCTGATCTGGAATTCCCTCAGGTTGTTAGCCCTGTTATTCTCCATGACCTTCTGCGGAATCTCCCATCTGGACTTGGGAAGGTCTAGCCCATATATTGTGCAGCTGTTCCTGTACATAATGCCAGATACTTGGTTGTGCCTTGTGTGTGTGTGTGTGTGTGTATGGAAAATAGCTGCAAATGGAGCACACAAGAATCTCAAGAGGATTCTTTTGCTCCTGAAGCAGCTGGTGGTCTATCTGGCAACTTGAAGGATGCTAAAACTTCAGCTCCCAGAATTTCCTAGGAATTGAGGGACCTGCCACTCTTCCTAGTCTTCCACGTGTGGCAGAGCATTTGAGTGGAATTAAAGAATTAAGGAATACACTGCACTGAATCCAGGGAGACTGAGGGCTGATCCACGCTTCCTGCTTGTCCAGCATGAGTCAGGTTTCTTACTGCTTCCAGCAGGCCTGAATGGATGTCATCTTCAGCCCATCCCTAGGCTGCTGGGAAGGTGACGTCCACCCAAGTTTTCTCACTCCGTATCAGAAGCAATGTTTTCCCATGCCCACTGGTCCCACAAGCAAGGTGGCCCAGTTCATCTGCTGTGCTTCATTCTGTCTTATGCCAACACCTCTGTGTCAGTGGGCTGGAGTGTACTCTGAAGGGCACTTACACAAACACACACACAATCCCTGCCTTCATTGGCCACTTTGTTTTTTTTTTAAATATATATTTAATTTATACATATTAAGAATTTGTTCATATGACAAAAGACAAATCAAAAGAAAGAAAAGGAAAGAAAGGAAATGGGATAGAAGCAAGGAGTGCAAGAAAAGAAAAACGAAGAAAAAAATAAAGTTAAGAAATACATGAATGACTTCCGACCTTCTTTTCAACAGATAATTACAATCTTATTGTCCCTCTTAAGCACTGTATTTATCGGAATATAACACGCACAGGCGTATAACACGCACCTTAATTTTAAGAGGGACGTTTGAGTAAAAAAACTTAAATTTAAAATAAATGACTTGGAAGCAAAATAAAGGAAGCTCTGAACTTTTTGTTTATTAATATTTATACCACTTATAAGGTAGATACGTAATATGAAAGAAAAAGCGCCTCTTTGAACGAAGAAAATCTCCCCATCTGCAGAGCCCAGGGGAGTGCCGGTTTTCACTCGCCCCCCCCCCCCCCCCGCTCAAACCCTAGCCTGCAGGTTTTGATTTTCCAGACCTCCATTCGGTGGATTTCGGATTCAACAGACAAAATTTTAGGTTGGATTTTACCGCCCCCCCCCAAGACAAAGTCTGTTGTTCTGAAAGCAGTCCAGACAATTGTTGTAATTCATATAATTTACATAATTTGTGTAATGATGTAATTGACATTTTTATATTATGTGCATTAGATTGACATAAATTGATGCAAATGATGCAGCAACATCAATGTAAATTTGGATTTAAGGGATATGAGGCTTTAATAATGCGCTCCCCCCCCCCAATGGTTTGTTAAATTAAGATTTCACTGTATACATTATAAAAGTGTGCCAAGTTATTACAGGGCACACAGATTAAACAGCTTGCATATGACTTAGCATTTCTAGCGTGCCTTCATGTCCATGCCTTTAGAGTCTCAAAATTCAAAGTGGACTAAAGAGACCGCCTCTAAAACGTTAAAAAAAGCATTGCTGGAACACACAGTCCACAACTCCAGGTCCAAATGGGTCCCCTAGAAATTCTTCCGTTAGCCTATTGCTTGATGGAGCCCAAAATAGTTGCTAAAGTTAAAGTCTAGCAGGGAAAAAAAGGGCAATCTTATCAGACACAGACATCGATCTAAATTTATTTGCTTGTTGCTTCTCGAACAACAATGGCAGTTTGCAGGACGTTATAGGTTTTATTTTTATTTTTCTGGGTAAACAAACAAGCCGGAAAAAAAAAGTTGATTCCTACCCAAAGAGATGAAATTTGCAAGATGGGGGAACTTGTAGAGAGATTTAGCTGAAGTTGAACTGAGGAGCCCCCAGCAGGATGAGCATTTCACAACAATTAATTACTTCTTTACAGCAGGAAGGAAAAGGTCCATCAGGAGTGGTAATAAGTTGCTATTTTCCGGCCCTGAAATCTGCATGTCAAAGGTGAGGAAATAGCTGCGCACTGCAGAGCGATAAAGCTGTGTGTATGAGTGGGTCTATGGATGTAACATTACAGTATAACAGGAAGCTCTGGCATCAGATATGTTGGAAGCCAGAATTGCTGGTAATTTCTGTATCTCTGTGCTTTGAATTGGAAGAATATGCTGAAATGCAAAAATTGACTGAGCTGATGTGATTTTTGCATCCTGCTATGAAAATATAAGTGTCAGAGAATGAACCGTCCCGATATGTTTCTCAAGCAGCACTCAGTGATGGGAAAGTAATTAGAATGGAAAAGGACAACCAGAACGGAAGAGGAGTTGATACAGCAGGTTGTAGGGACATGAAATTTGAGGGAACCCTTGTAATCTGGGTATGGAGGCCATGTGTCAGCCTTGTGGGATAAACCAGACAGAAATCACAACCAGATGAGCTAATTCTACTTTATTGTAAAGCTACATTGACAGAATCTTGCAAGTATGGAAGTACAATTCTCTTCCCCCCCCCATCTCCTTTATCCTGAGAAGCTAGGGAGGGTCCCTTCTGAGCCTCTTGCCCCACCCACTATCCAGCTGTGGGCTACACTGCCTCTTATCTGACAGTTCCCTTGACAGCATCTCTTTGCCCCGTCTCCCAAGATCTTTCTCACGTACCATTACACCATGGATTACACCCAGCCACTGTACACACTTGCATAAGACCGAGACCGAGTTGCCTGTATCTCTTTGCTGCTGCCATCTTCCTCCATTTAGGAAGAAGAGGAGGAGGAGGAGGAGGAGGAGGAGGGGAAGAGGGGGAGGAAGAAGAGGCATAGGAGGAGGAGGAGGAGAAAGAAGGAGAGGAGGAGGAGGAGAAAGAAGAAGAAGAGGAAGAAGAAGACAAGGAGGAGGAGGGGAAGAGGAGGAGGAGGAAGAAGAATAGGAGGAGGAAGAGCACACATTTAAATGATTGGTAAAAAAGTTCAATGTGTAGGGAACCTGAAGTGGTGCAATGGCTTACTCTTGCATTTACTATATTAAAATATAGTTAAACAACTTCTTGCCCCCAGGCACAATTCTCCTTGCAACCCCTTCTCTAAGTGCCCCACCCAAACTTTATTACTCATTTTTTAGACTATTTTAATTTTTAAAAATATATTGCTGCAAAGCACCAGCCCTCTCCCCCAACAGCCATTTGTGAGAACACCCATAACACATTCTCAGGTTCCAGATGTGCTTGTGGGCCAGAACAGATTGGCTATCCCCATATTAAAGATTTAAAAGGGAAGGTAATTAAAGAGCATTCATTGGGAATACTTTTATGCTGTGTAATACTCAGGGATAATTATATGATATTCCTGAGAAACAGGCACATGTTGTCTGCCGCAGAGGAAGTCAGACGCTTCATGTAGATTTACGGAAATTGGGGTCTTTTTATATAAACTGGGCTACAAAGCGTTAACCTTCAAGCGGTCAAGTGTTATGATGTTGCTGTAGTTTTTCTCAATGGGGAAGTGGATCTCCCTTGACTCAATTCCACGGGACAGACTTTGAAACAGCTCCTAAACTTTGGGTAGAAACCTTGGTTAATCCCTTAGTCATGTGGCACTTGGCACATCTTCATAAAAGGCATTTTTCTCCCTGAACCAGGCAGCCATTATGCAAGCTGACAGGAACATAACTCTTTTTTGGATGAATAGATTCCTTAATCTACGATTCTTACAGGCCTATTTATATATAAATATGCTCCCCTTGTGAAAAAAAAGAAACAGTGTGTGTACACACACACACACACAAATTGCCAAAGCGATTTCTTCATAAATGTGATACTCTGCTGTGAAAAGGAGCTAAAAACATGATATATTGGGGGGTAGGCTTTTCCTTCCCCCCTTCTTCTGAAAAAATTATTGCATGATTCATTAATCCTTCCTCCGTTCTCACCCCGAGCGTTCCCCTTCTCCGTCCACCCCATACAGCAACATATAAATAATAATTCTGCTATCATCTACTCCAGGTGTCAAAACTCCTACAAAGTCATTCCAAGAGCAGGCCTACCAAGAGGCCAACAAGCAAGAGAACTTTTGGCTAGACTGGAAAACGTTCAGATGCAGTTCCACACTGACGTAGCTACGAGCAAGCTCCTTGCAGTCTGCGGGACTTCTGAGAAGATACGCTCTGCATGATACATCTGCAGGAGAGCACCTCACATTTTAACCTTTTCACGCAAGGGGATGTCAAAGGAATTTGCGTTGAAGTGAAACGTGAGTTTTTCGGATCAAAAGAGCATTTTCATTTACTGTATTGTTTTCTTTGTTCGTATCTCCTCTTTGCTCTAAGATGCCCCAAGAGGCAAAGTGAGAACCTCCCCTTATTTTACCCTGTCAGCAACAACTCCACAAGAAAAGTTTGGCTGAGGGAAAGTGTCCAAGCTCATGCAATAAATTCCGGGGTTGAGCGGAGACCTACATCTGCATTTCCTTGTCCTATTAGGATATGAAAGACTTGTCGTTGAGGAGCACGCAGGGAGCAGATAAATCAGCAAACGGCCGAACCCTACTGCAGGCTGCAGATGAGGTGGCTTCAGAGCGCAAAACGTACGCTAGAAAATTCATGTCCCTAAGAGATCATGATAGGCCTACCGGCTTTAAAAAGAAGATGAAGCAAGCAGATAAAATTACATCATGATACCTTTAGCATCAAGGCAACCTGCTCTTGTTAATGGAGTTGAATAGAAGAATACTTTCACCCTCCAATCTTGATTCCACACTTCCCGGAAATATGCACTTTGGGAAGAGAGTGGATTAAACAGGACTTTGATCTGCTCTATCTCGGCCCTTTCAAGAACTCTTTTTCAACAAATACAACTCAAACTTTCATCACGGGAAAGTAAAATTAGGTCTCTGAAGAGTTCTGCTGGATGGTCTTATCCACGTTTCTGATGCAGGTCTAGATCCTACGAAATGTTCGGGTCCTTATTTCAAGTTAAAGCCTGAACTGAGCAGGAAATTCTCAATAACCTTATTTGTTTTTACAGTCCACATTTCCCTGTCTCTGAACGCAGAACCTAGGTGTGTAGGGTTCGGCCAAACAGACCTTCAGAATGTTGTAAAGCAGACAGAATACCTGAAAAGAGTATAACTTTCTAATTTATCCCAATGAGATTTAAAATCTTCTTGAGCCTTTATGGATGGCAACTCCCATTATTTCCGTACTGGGTGGGAATGATAGGACTAGTCTGAGAATCCAACCAGAGGGTACCGGTTGGGGCAAAATGATTGGCAAATGGTAGAAGTTGGGTGGCAAAATAGTTGAATTTCAGCAGCAGAATTTTTCTGCATTGCCCCCCCCCCAGCCAAAATTAGGGTGGATATGGGAGCAGAAGACCCCTGAGATGCAAACAATTCCCATTACCACTACTATATCTGCCCCTTTCACTGCCATTATTGTATCACTGGATGGCCCGCAGACCAGAAAACTGATTTGGAGTTCTTGCCCTGTTAGGGCAATACCGATCCCTGATATACTGAATAAACCACAACTAATTCAGTTCACATAGCATGTAGATCATAAGCCACATTTAAGAAGACATTAGAGCTGGGTTTGCACCACACCCCGAGTCAAAAACATACTATGATTGAACATGAAATGGGAATCCAGCTAGTAAACACTGTAAGATACAGCCTCCAGGTACGTGTGAATCCATCCCAAGACTAGGGCAGTTTTTTAATTTATGCATAGATCTATTTACTTGTGAAATCTATATCCTACCTTTTCCCCAGAAGCTCAAGGCATTTGCCACCTATTGCCATAATTTGTTTGCTGATAGAGCATGGATGATTGGCTGGTAGAGCATGGACAGTCTGCAAAAGATGGCTTGGCCCTCTGGAATGAGGTTCCCCTTGAGATTTGTATGGGTCCCACCCTGTGGGCCTTCTAAAGGAACCTAAAAACCAGGCCCTGGACTAGGGTAGTTGGTGCCCCATTCACTGGATGTCATTGGTTGGACGCTTTGGGGTCTTCTAGGTGCACCATCTTGCTGCTGCTGCTGCTGCTGCTTCTCCTTCTCCTTCTTCTCCTTCTCCTCCATCCCTCCCCTCCTCCCCTCCTCCCCTTCCTCCTTCTCTTGTCCTTCCTCTTCACCTTCCCTTATCTCTTCTCCTTCCCCTATCTCTTCTCCTTCTCCTTCTCCTCCATCTCTCCCCCTCCTCCCCTTCCTCCTTCTCTTGTCCTTCCCCTTCCCCTATCTCTTCTCTTTCTTCTTCCCTTCCTTCTCCTTCCTGTCCTCCTTCTTGTCTGGTTTTCTGGTCTGTTGTTTCTATTCTGTTGTTTTTATGTTGTTTGATGTGAGCTACCCCAAGTCATTTGGACTCAGGCAGCATCCAATTGAATATATAGTTAAAAAATAAAAGCTCCCTCTCTGGCAATTTTCAGACCATTAATATTTCTTTATCAATCAGATTTAATTAATTAACTTGGCCCATGGCAGATGGGCCGAACAGCTGACAGAACTGCTGTCTTTGAGCTGTCTTTTAATATGAAGTTCCTGTTGGCCGTTGCTGTGTTGCACTCTCCGCTTAGAAAAGAGCAGACGGCAGGCAGCAAAGAACAGCAGCCACTTCTCTTGTGATGCGTACCTTGTTTTAAGTTGCATCGTGTTTGATAGTGGGACTAAGCCCAGGGAAAACGAATTGCCTGCTGAAACTGAAAGGCCATCGACCAGCACAGCCTAATCAAGATTCCCCCCACCCCACCCCAAGCCCTGAAAATGATCTCTCTCCATGTTCATTCAGAGACTTCAGAAATACTTAGATGAGAAAGCAGGGCCTGTGTGTTTGTACGGAGAGAAGAAGAAACAGCCTCAACTGTAAGATCCAACCGCCGGCCTCATCCGGCTTGTGTTAGCCAACGATGCAGAACAGGAGACTTGATGTGATAAACTGATGAATATAAAATTTGGAACGCAAGGGCGATGCTGATGGAGGAACCGGTGAAGGCTTGGCATGAGATGGGAATACAGAGGAAACAGCTGTGCTCAAGGAGAGACATATGAGGTGTTAGGGGAAAAACAGAAGGTCATCATGATCCATGAAAGTCTCAAAGAAATAATGACTGTAAGAGAAAAGGGGAGAATTGCTGAGGAGACCAGATGTTTCTACACCAAGACAATGATAGAACAGTAATTACCGAAAGACAGAGCATCCTTCAGATTCACAGGACGGTGGAGGGGCGGCAGAGGGAAAGAGATGCATGGCAGGAAGCTGAGGCCAAAGATCCCATAATAAGCACATATCCTGGCTATTTATTACACAGGCAACAGGCCACCAAGGGAAAACAAACAATTTTTTACATAAATGCCAACGTTACTACGATAGTGCTGTTACTACAATGAGCAAAAGTCCCATGAAACCTGATCAGGGGATGGATACATGACATCATCATCCTGGGTCTGGTGGGGTTTTCCAACAAATAAACCATGGTTGAATTCACTTAGTGTCCTAAGAAACCTGTCAAAAGGTTTCTTTAGCTTTGACTCGCAGTGTTGAACAAACCCAGCCGTTCTGGTTTACAAACATGGTTCACGGTTCAGCACCATTTATTTATTTATTTATTTATTTATTTATTTATTTATTTATAATTGAATGCATACTTTGTTTTTCTATTTGGTCCAACACTCAAGGCAGCTGGCAACAATAAAAAAAATGGTATTGAAGAGAACAAAATTCATAGGCTTTAAAACAAAAGAAAATTAAAACTAGTTGTGACCACAATTTGAACTGTGGCATAACACAATGAAACTGCCTTCATCCGTTTCTGCAGGGACTTGTCCAGGCAGTCTCCAAGAATCAGACATGATTGAATGGGAATAAATAAATAAAATAAATAAATAAGCAAGCATCCAGCTCTATTTTTGCTAGCTGCCTGGAGTGGCGTCTGGGCTTGCTCTGATCTGGATACAGGGATTGAGCAGGAGGGTGCTGGTGCAAACTAAACTGGAAATTACCCACTATAATTTTTCCAACATCACATTGTACTTTTCATACTCAAATGGATTCTCAAGCTGGCTGGTTGAAAAGGAGAAATTAAACCCAACTGTTTCTTGAAGGCCACTTTGCTTTGAAAGAGATTTGTCCTAGGGCTTAATAGAGAAATGATTGGAGACCCACAAATTTGCTAAAGGAAACAGAGGCATATATGGTTCTTGTATGAAAATACTGCATTAAGAAGCTCATGGCCATTTGCCCAACATGCTAACCTGGCTTAGTTAGGCCGAATGTTATAGATAAGCCTGGATTGATTATTATGTACCATCAAGTCAGCGTCAACTCTTAGCAACCAGTTAGATTTTCTCCAGGGTGATCTGGAGAACCCAGTCTTTCAGGTCTTCCATCACGGCTATAATTGAATCCATCCTCCTGCTGCTTGGTCACCTTCTTCTTCTTTGGTCTGGAGATGGTGACATTGTGGATAAGTTGCGGTCTCTTCAGTTTATCTTAGCTTCACAGGGCATCTGAAGCCAGACACTTGTCCCATTCTTGGTCAAGTTATGTTATGTGAAGCACAGGAAGCAAGTAAAAGGTAGTGAGTCAAAGATGTCAAAGGCATAAGGAAAGGAAATATAGATAAATCTGGGTGACACCAACATCATTCACTGTTCACTTAATTCAGTGTTTCTCAACCTCAGCAACATTAAGATGTGTGGTCTTCAATTCCCAGAATTCCCCCAGCCAGCATGCTGGCTGGGGGAATTCTGGGAGTTGAAGTCCACACATCTTAATGTTGCTGAGGTTGAGAATCACCGACCTAACGTTCCATCCTCGCAAATCATTCTTGTTTCTCTCCCTTCCCTACACTGTTTCATACATTGCTCTTTGCTCTTTAAATACACATTGGGGTAAAGTCCCCTATTACAATACTCATCAATTCTGTTTAATCTTCTGTTTTCATATTTTTTGTTAACATCTTCATCTTCTGTTTATTCATCTTAAAACCTGCCAATGCACCGAATTCTTCTAATTTGCCCATTATTATTTCAATTCCCTTTAAAGGATCTTCCAGAACCAACACCAAGTCATCTGCAAAAGCCCTTAACTTAGAAGTTTCTTTTTTAATCTTTACTCCTACAGCCCTCTCATCTTGTCTTATTATCTCTATTTAATATTAAAAGAACCAAAATAAACAAGAGAGGGGACAGTGGGAATCTTGTCTTGTTCCTTTTCGTATCTCACATGGAGATTGTTAGATCTCCATTAACAATTATTTGTGCTTTCTGTAAAGTGTAAATCGATCTTACCCGTTTTATAAGCCCTATTACTGGCCATGGTAAATCTGTTGTGAGAATCTGACCAATGTCTTATACAAACACTCTGTAATTCTGAAAGCCAGTGCAGGGAAGAAACCAAGGGTAGGGTTACCAGATATTTGAACAAGCAAAGGACGACATCAACAATTGGAAAGGAAGATAAATGGGGGTGGGAGGGAGGACATGCTAACTGTTTAACTTTCTTGGCCTCCGTGACAAAAAATTACAGTGAAAAACTGCAAAAACATGTACTGAGGCCTACAAGTACACGAAATTACTTTTTCCAGCATCAGAAAGGATGGCTTTTCAATTGCAATATTTTTCCAACCAATCTTTATTTTCAAGAAAATATGCTAGTGATCATATAGAATCAACAACAACGTGCTTTTCAAATTTCACCATAGAAACGTATGAGGAATCATGGGATCTACAGACTCCCGTGATCATAGATTTGGAGGGGCTGGATTGAAGCCGATTGCTGGAATCAGGAAATAAATTAAATAACCTAAATCTAGGCTGTCAAGTCTGTCGATGGACAGGGGAAAGACAGAAGCAGACAATTTACAAAGTCACATTACATGAAAGTTTGGATGACTTCTGTTGTGAAAGTAGTGCAAAAAAACCCACCCAAGACACTCAAGAAGCCAGACAGTATTTGACTTTAAGGCTATGCTTGCTGGACAGAGGACGTGAGGACAAAAAAAGAGGACATGTTGGACAACCCTAATCAAGGAGGTTTTCAGTGAGCTGTCTGTAATGGTATGTGCAAATGACCTTGGGAGATGGGAGGAAGAGATGCTGCCTAGGGAATGATCAGATAAGAGACGGCATAGCCCACAGCTGCATAATGGGAGGAGAAAGAAGCTCAGATAGGACCCTCCCTAACATATCAGGCAGTAAAAGAGACGGCAGGAGATTTGTACTTTCAGACTTACAAGATTTTGTTAATGTAGCCTCACAATAAAGTAGAATTAGCTCATCTGGTCGTGGTTCCTGTCTGGTCTCCCTGGGAAGGCTGACACTGTCTTACCCAGCTGAAAAACTTTGCATGGCTTCACTCGTTCCAAAGTTGGTCAAGTACAAGGTCTCTATATTTCCACTTTGAAGGAGAGGGACGGAATGAATAGTTTTGCCTGCCTAAGGAGAAAACAATACTGGCTGGGATAGAGAGGGGACGATGCTTTTGTAAGCAACAACCAATATTTGCTTGCACTGCTTAATCAAAGGAAACTGGTACATTGATTTAAGACCTTTAAAATATCCTGTCTATTGAGCGACTGCAATATTTGCTTTATCTTGATTAATTCATCAATTAAAAGCAGGGCACAATCAGCTTCAGGGGACAAAAAGATTGGTCGAGAGACAGAAGACAAAGTGGAGGGAAGGGCTTATCCTCAACCTGGAATTTAGAGTAATGCCAGGTTAACCAGACAACGGCTCACCTTTGATGTTCTCAAAATATGTGGGGCAAGGTATGTGCTAGACTTAAAAATGTTGGTTGAATTCTTCCAGTAATTAAAAGTGCAAGGGGCATTGGGGAGAAGTGCTGTAACATTCAGTGAAATAAAGAGTTGGCATTTTCCTTCCTAATTGCACCCAAATTGCCAACATGGGCACTAGGAACTGGTGCCAGGGAGCCTTTTTTAATATGTGTGTGTGTGTGTGTGTGTGTCAGTATCTATATGATGGAAAAATGGGGAGAAGCTGGAGAGAGAAGGCTCAATTTTCCCTCCCCATGGTCTTCAACCTTTTCCAATCAACCTGCACTGGTGATTTATTGACACCGGAATATAAATTTGCACACCGTACCAGTGTAGATTAGCAGCATTTGGCTGACTTTGGCTGACCTCAAAAACCTAAGCTGAGCCAGACTTGGTTAATGCTTGGAGTGGAGACCACTAGGAGATCCCAGGGCTATGGGCTAAACTGGAGTTTTAAAAAAAGAATCTCAGAAGACAGTCAAGGCAAAGCATTTCCATGTTCTTGTCAATAAAATGACCATGGATATGTCCGTGATCTCATTTCCCATGTGTGTGTGTGTGTGTATTATGTATTTATTTATTTATTTCTGTTCTTTCCATGCAGCTCGACTGTAAAATGGCTCCAAGCATCCTGACTGTTTGTTCCGTCTTGAACAAGCCTAGCTGGAAGTCAGAAATCTCTATGGGATATATATGTGTCTGTGTGTGTATATGTATATATGTATATATTCTGCCTGGAAGGGCTGCTCCCTCGTCCCTTTCTTCTGGCGCTGACACGTATAAATCAAGCTAACCTATACATGTCACAGAGAAAAGTTCTGGTGATGCATTACGGCTCCACCGCCTCTACAGCTTCCCAGCAAGCGGGGTTTCTATCAGTGTCAAAACGGGGATGCAAAAACTCCTAGACTCTGGCCTACGTCTAAGATATAAATAGGCCAGAGACGGAAAAGAAAAAGGCGCCCTTTAATTGATCATTACTGCTATTTTATGACATTTTGAAAACATCAGAATGCAAGATCTTTTTGAGTTTTTGGTGGGGGTTTTTTGAAAAGCACAAATGCAACCCGTTGGCCTTTTCCAGCGAGGGAAAGAATAGGGTTTTCCCCATGTTCCTGTTGAATTTGGGGCAAATCTCTCTTTCTTGCTGTCTTACAGAAACGGGCCAAATCCAGCCCTCTGGGCCCAAGACAGGCTATGTGAGCAAGATGTCTTCTTCTGTCGCTGAATCCCTCTGGGTGGCTTATTCCTCTCCGCACAAGCAATTTCTCCCTAATGGGGAGGCAAAAGCTGCCTTGATTTTTTTTTTTTAATTTTGTGATACTTTTCCAAACATCTGAAAATGGCTATCCCGCCTTCCAGGGGTGTCTGCAAGACACCCACCATCTTTATTTTTTCTGACCTGCCCCCAGGGATGCCCCACTGTCTTCTCTCAATTTCCCCTTTTCCTAGCTGGACCGGCCAAGATTTTTCAACATTTCCAATTCCCCCCCTTGTTACAGAGCCAGGTTAAAACCCATTGAAGCGAATGAGCATCAAGATCCTATTCTTCCCCACGGAGTTTGCCACGCTGAATTTCTTGATGGACTCTGACCGTGTATCTCCACAAAATAAGAAAGAAAAGTTTGCCATCTGGCATAGCTTAATAAAAACGAGCTGGACCTACATACATATTCCGATCGTGCTAAGTAATACAATTATTAACCTTTCAACCAGCTACTTAACCCAGAAAGGGGGGAATTTCAATATGGAACTGGAATACACCGACCAAATTTCTGAATAGCCTCCAATTTTGACTCCCGCCAACTAAATGCTTGTTCAAATATAGACAGACAGTGAAGTTCTTCAAAGCAGTGCGTATTTATTGGGGAATGGGAAACCCAGCCTTGTCATAATTCTTTTTCCTATCCTAAAAACATGAAATACCCATTGCCCTCCCCCTCCCATTAATTTCCAATCCACTTGTATCATTGCCACAGTTACAAAAAAACAGTACCCCTCCCCAAATAAGAGGGGACTCCTTTGCATAAACCCATGTTGTAGTTTGAGCTCCTGAGGTCTGGTCTGCGCCCCCACCGCTCTCTAAGCTCTCTGTGATGCCCCCCCAAAACCAAGCGGAGCTTCCAACACACTGTTGCGGCTGCCATTTTGACTCTTTGGACCATACCGTACAGACCCCTTTGCAGTCAAAGCAAAAAATGGAATTGATCCCGGCAGGATGGGCCCATCAAAATATTACTGTAATCGCTGGTCAGTGTTGGCAATAGGTTTTGCAAGGGGTTGTCAGTTGCGTGTTGTGAAATATTGTGTTTTATTACATCCTTATGCTATGGCTATAGTGGTCATATGTCCTTTATTATAAGTACAGACAACAATCCTTTATTTCAGAAAGCTGTCCCTTCAATTGATTTATTGTTCAAAAACTCACTTTCCTCCTTTATTTTGGCCATTTTTACCGTACAAAGGGTACCCCTTAATGTACAGTCTTTTGCATTCATGTGAAAAATATTTGGAATTGAACGGTCTTTTTAAAATAAATGTACATATACTGTTTGATTTTAGATATTTTTATTAGCATATGTGCTTCTGTAAAGTTTTTGCTTGGCGTTGCTCCTGAATTTTCCTTTGTCAAGCAAAGTCATCAACATAAACGATTCAGGTTTTTTTATCCTTATGAACCTCTTTCAGATTTGCCCCTTTTTCAGATTTGTCCTTCATTTTCTCCAAGAAAATATGGTTCTTGTAGCTATGGCAGTTCCTGAATTGGGACATTTCCCCCACCCAGATGTGTTGGGGAATCCCCACCAGAGCATTCAGCCAAAAAGCATCACCCATCCTTGGTTTGTAGCTTAGTATGCCTGTGGGAACCCAGAGGGAGGGACTTAGCAACCATGGATCAGCCAGCCATGGCTGTGTGAGGTGGGCCTCCATAGCGCATAAAGCAGTGTTGTCCAAACTTGGCCACTTTAAGACAAGTGGATTTCAACTCCCAGAATTCCCCAGCCAGCCAGCCAAAAAAGTGGCCAAGTTTGGACAACACTGGCATAAAGCAATACCGATGGACATAGCTAGCAGGGACCAGAGATTTTTGCTCTCCTCTGTGGCTTTCAGGGACATGCAAGGTTTAGCAGCATTTTGGAAGGTTCTTTCTGTTTCTTCCAGGCTTCTGAAAGAATCCCCACCTTATAGGAAGCCTTCATTGTTCTTGAGGTGGAGAAGGGGAGAACTGTCTAATTTGAGGTTCCCTCCCCTCTAAACAGGAGCGTCTGCAGGGTGAGAGTCAAAAAAGTCAAGAAGGCAGCTACAGCCATGCAAGTGAAGTCCTTCCCTTTCTGCATGCACTGTGGCACACATAAGAAGGGGCAGGGCTCCAACCTTGACTTTTTTGACCACCCCATGCAGATACACCTCCCCTGAGTACAAGATGTCCTCTCCTTTGATGTGTTGGTGGGATCTCGGATGCTAGTTTTCAAAATTTAAAAAGAGTTCCACTTTTCGCATAAGGTATTTAAAACATTCAAAGATTAAACATACCTTTAAAAATGCTTTGGTACAGCTTGTGAAGGCTACTGAAATAGTTAATATAATCTCCCTTGGGTGGCAATCCGTCCGTGGTGAGTTGAGGATCACAGAGGGCTTCTTTGGCAACCTGTAGAGCAGTGCTCTCTGTGGTCTTCTGGAATGCCTTTCTAGGGTAGCCTATCGCAATGGTGTTCCTGGTAGTTTCCCATTCGAGTAGAACCAGGCCTGATCCTGCTTAACTCTTTTCGAGGTCAGCCAAGGTCAGCTGGAAAAGTCTCGGAAAATTAAAATTAAATTAGTGTGAAATAGACAGCTACCACAGAGCAATTTTGCAGTGACAAGGACCTCGTTTGCTCATCCATCTCTGTCTGTTTCATAATCGCACTCAAGGACAGTAGAACAAGATGAAACTGTGCTGCTAAAACCATTGATTTTGGGGAAACCACTCGCTTCTATTTTCAAAAGGCCAGCTTTTCAGCTTTGCCGATGGGTGCCTATACCTTAGGCATGCCAATCTATGGTTAACTGAATCATGGTTTATTGAATGAACCTGATTCCATCCGTATACAGAAAACACTGAGCCATCAGTAACCTCACCCAACGCTTCTGCAAATTAGATTGACCCCCAAATTATCCAGCCTCATTTTAGCTGTAAAATCGCTACGTGAGTTGGACAGCAACTACACAACCACACAGCATCAAGTGGTCCTCACGCGTCTGCATTTTCCTGCAACGTCTTTGCTTCTTATTCTACTCCGCAACCTCAGGGGGTCCGCAGGGGCCTGGAAGCAAGTCTTCTCTGGAGCAGCCTCCTTGCTCTGAATCCCCACAGCTAGCAGGCTGGGCGAACCAAGGCAGAGAACGTTGCTAATCAAGCATTTCCTGGCTCAGGTATGGAACACCTCTAGGACCATCTGCTCCAAGTAGAATCTGCCCTTCCTTTAGATGTTGGTGGAGAGATCGTGCTGTAAATTTCCTCACCCTAAGATGTCACTTTGAAATAGCTGGTCCCCAGATGACAGGACAGCCCTTCCCTGTTAACTTCAGGAAGCCTGAATAGCAGGCCTTCTCCTTGCCCACTTTGGAGTGCAACATAAACCCCACACTCCCTTGCCCTGATGAGGTTACCTAGTTGGGTCATGAAATGTCTGCAAGCAAACAACCAAGCTCAGAGAGCACCAGGGCTCCACAGTTCAGCCCCCGAACCACAGATATTCCCTTCTATTGGAATGCCTAATAATGAGAATCACAGGGTTGAGGATGGAATCTAGCTGATTATACAGGGCTGTCCACAGCATGTGGTCAAAAAAGTCAAGATGGCAAGCATGACAGTGTGATTGAAGCTCTGCCTGGCTTTTGTGTAATTAAAAAAAGGCAGAGGTTGGATCCCACCATGGTGGCTGCCATCTTGATCTTTTTGACTATGCCTCGCAGACGTCCCTCGGCTGATATAATGTAATGTTATGCACAGCTGTAGGGCTTTGCTTGTTCCATGACCTGCAAGCCACCAAGAATCTTCAGATGAGGTACCCTACAAACATCTGTAAAAATGCATAAATAAATGAATATTGATCATTGATTGGATGGTTAAGACAAAATAAGGGGAAAAAAAGCACCAACTCCAGAGGGAGCATTTAAAAGTTTAATATTTGTGTCATTACACATTAAAACATTCTTAACACCATTTAGCCAAGAGCATATATCTGAATAATGAACTTTAAAATTGTGAATCATAACTACAAGCTAGCTTAAAAATGAAATCATTCTTTTAAAATTTCAAGTGGAAAGCTAGGCAAAAGAAATAGAAATGCAGCCGAGGCCAACCAGCCGTGGTCCAAACGATTTTCTCAGATAATAAGGCCATAGTGAAGCAAGAAAGAATCTATAGGTATGGAGGTGTGATTTTTCTACTTGGCCACAGATCCTGCTGCAGATGACAGGTGTACGGAAAAGATCTCTATTGCAAGCTGGAAACTGATTTATCAAAGAAGGAGGAGGAGGAGAACAAGGAGGAGAAAGAGAAGGAGAAGAATCTTCCTTTTGGCAGATCAAGTAATGCATAAGTTGTGGGGGTGCCTCCTCATTTTATCCCAACAACAACCCTGTGAGGTAAGCTGAACTGAGAGATGGCAACTGGCCAACATTACTCTTTGGTGTTGTCCAGACAACATGCTCAACTCAGTTATTAAACTGGCCCATTGTTTTGACTTTGCAGACCACATTGAATCACAGCATAAACCACAGCCTGGGTTTGCATCACAGGCTATGCCATAAACCAACCACAGGTTGGCTATGATTAATGAAGATTATAAGCACTTGATGAAACCCAATTGCTGGGTTTCATTCACACCTGCCGAAATGTGTCACGTGAACCCAATCATGAGTCCTGGTCCAACGTGTTTTCAGGGGAGGGAACCTCGTCAGGTGTCAAGCACTACTGCACAACCTCATATGCAGGCCTGGGTGCAAAATCTAACATTAAAAGGGCTGAAATCTTACGGGAATTCAGCGGTCACCTGCCGAAAGGTGCCCGAAACACCATGAGGTTTCAGCTCATGGCATCTCAGGCAAGAAGACAAAACTTGCAAGTGTAAGGCAATTCTTGGTTTTCAAAATATCTTAGGTCACCGTGGATGCCATCTACAAAAGTGCGGGCCCCTGGGAAAGTATGGGTAACTTTTGCTGATTGCTGAATTAACTGAGACCTCTTATGCAGGAGAGGCATCACCTGCTCCTTCTGCCCCCTTCCAAACCATCTTTAAAGGAAACTCTACAGGGCACATTGAAGCTGTCTAGTTCAGTGTTTCTCAACCTTGGCAACTTGAAGACGTCTGGACTTCAATTCCCATGCTGGCTGGGGAATTCTGGGAGTTGAAGTCCAGACGTCTTCAAGTTGCCAAGGTTGAGGAACGCCGGTCTAGTGGATCAGCTTCACCCAACATGTGAATCCCGTGCAGGCTTTTTGCGGCTTCTTGTCATTCAGGGTAGAGCGGGTTAGATATTGCATGCAACTGTGTCAAGGCCAGATTTCTCCAAATGCAGTTAAAAGGTGGTGAACCAGAGTAAGTTAATTAAAAGTATTTAAACAAGTTTCTTCAGCGCCCAAGTGTATTCCCAAATGGCATTGAGAAAGAACACATATGTAAAGCCGGCGGTAAATCCATCGGCTACACCCCCATTTTATAGATTAAGCTTCCTCCTCTCTCTGTCCAACAGCCACAGAAACAGTTTTCCTATGACATTTGTGGTGGATGTAAAGTTGAGGCAATAAAATTACCTTTGAATTAGTGCCCACGTGCTTTTCAAGTCATATTTTTTAACAGAGAAAACCCTTAGCAAACAGTATTGACCTTAAGGGGAAATATGGCTATGTAAGTATTTTTTAAACTATAAAACTTTCTAAGCAATGGAACTACAATTTCACTGTGAAACGGTGTTTATTAAATTATTCCTTTAATTGTGCTATTTCCATCAGATTAAGCAGAAGCCAACAATTCTTAGCACACGACATGAGTCAATAAGAATATGTTTTACATCCCAGATTTGTTTTTGTTCAATAGCTATATTGAATATACCTAATACATTATATGCATCTATTATTATTACGACAGTTGAAACTTCTGTAATTCATTTCCCACCAACCTTCCTTTTTTACTTTTTCCCTTCAAAAATCCAACAATATTTTTAAAATTTGGAATACTATCCTACGCATCTGATTCAACGTGTAAGAGCGGACAAACACTTTTTAGACTTAAACCAAAAGACTGTACTTTTACTAATAATGTTAAATGCTGATGTTACAAAACCAAATTTGGAAAAACAGGTATTTAGACACTTCCAAAGATGTAGTCGTGTTAACTGTTTTGCAACCAAAAAATTAATATAAAGTTCTCAAGGATATAGGAAGAAATCATAAGAATTAACTCCAAAAAGGTAAGTGAAGTCCTCTTCAAACTGAACTTAGCTGCTGGTGCCTTCATGGACACATCCATGTTGCTTTCTTAGCAACAGTACAGAAGTGGTTTCTCATTGTCTTGCACTGGAATTTTTTCCCCTAACTTCCTAATCTAGCCTATTGCTTTAGATTTCCTTGTGGCCTCCTTTTTAGGCATTAACCAGATAAAAAGCAATCAGCAGCTAAGGCTGAAATGGGGAGAGCTATTTTGAGCTATTGGAAAATACGTTTGATTTCCAGCCCTAGTTAATACTATCTTCGCTTTTTAAAAACACCTTGCAGTTTCAACACCCAATTCTAACATCCCCTGGATTTCCTACAGAACTTGAAGACCATGCTGCTGTTTCCAGTCCTTTGCCAATGTTTCCATGTTATTGTCAGTGTTATAAAACATACAATCAAGAACCCAATTTTGTTCAGAGCAGATGGAGAAGTGCATTTCAGGATGTTCCATTTATTTTTGTGGGACTTGGAAGACTCAGCAGAGGAATGTAGTTTGTAGCTTAGGTTGTGTTGCCATCTACTGACCGGTTCCTTTTAGTGCCTCAAATTCTTTGAATTCTTGAATTGCAAAGTATTGTGTAGGCCAGAGTTTTTGCTACCGTTTTTCACAAGACCCTAACGTTCCATGTGAACTTGATGGGGTTCCCTGAAAGACCAAAGGCCAAAAAATAAAGTTCACTCAAACCTAGCCAATTTTCTATCATTAGAACTTTGAAAATCCTTGGTGTAGGACAAAGTTTCTCAGCCTTTGGCTGGCTGGAGAATTCTGGGAATTGAAGTCCACACAGCTTAAAGTTGCCAAGGTTGAGACACACCAGTGTAGGCTATTGAGTCTGACCTCCTGCTCAATGCAAATCCAATTCCAAATATCCCTGGTGGACAGCTGTCCAGCCTCTGCTTGAACATATAGGGAAGCACATTCCTCTCCAGGTAACTGGCTCTTTTGCCAATGTTTTCTTACTATTAGGAGTAACATTTGACACCCCTAACATTTCTGTGACCTCAGCCTTGCTTTGACTGCAGACCACTCTTTGGGGTCTTCTGTGAGCTTCTTCACACTTCCACCCTTCGTACAGTACATTTGCTTGGTTACTGAATTAATCCATTCTCTGCATTGAACAAAACCCCAATTAAATTACAGGGAAAAGTGTTTCTGATCATCCTGGCTGAGCCATAGCATTAAGTTTGCCCAAACTTTGAGCCAAATCAATAGGTACAACTAAGACAGTGGTGGAGCAAGTCATGTAACAGTTCCCCCCACCACCATCCCACACACTGAGCCAGAAGTAACCTGGTTATTTCCTGGTTCACAATATGAAATCACATAGGAGGCCTTCGTAGCATGCCTGATTTTTAAATTGTCCTGTGGATCCAGGACAATTCACAATACAGGTAGGTCTCGATTAGTGCAATTAATAAATCCCCTGAGATGGTTGCATTATTCAAAATTCGCACTATTTGAAGTGATATTTCTATGGAAAATAGGGTAATAGGTTCCAGCTCAATGAAAATTTTTAAGCATAAACTTTTTAATGCATATTAATAAAATATTACAGTAAAGGATAAAAAGATACTTATAAGTTAAATTTATGGTTAACAAAGTCACAGAGTAGTTTATAGAAAATGAAATAAACACAAAAAAATTCTGCTGTAGATTCAAGCTTTCCAACATCTTGCCCTATTTTAGCGTTGCTATGACCCTGTTCATGTTGTTCAATTACATCAAATTTTTTGCTCTAATAAAATAATAAGCCTCTTTTTAAAACTTGAACTGTTTTCCTCTGACAGAATCTTCCTTTTCTCCATTTTGCACACAAAATTTAGCAGCATCTAAAGCCCCAGCCACAACCATGCATGTGCTAGCCTCAACTGTGCACACACTAGCCTCACGTTAACTGAATTTTGGGTCGCATTAAATGTGACCTGGTATCAGTCAACAATTCCCACTAAATCAAATATCGCATTATTCAAACTCGCACTCATCACAACCTACCTGTAAATGTCCCACTCGATACACTAAATCATCAGGATAAAGGTTAAAACTAATCAAGCTTTGTAAGTGTGCAAACACAACTCCTTGGGTCTTTACTTGCTTTGGTTAAGCATGCTGTGTGAACTCAGCCAAGCACAAGCATTTTCCTCCACCTCTGCTTACACAACTTGGCTTCCACACCTCCAATTACCCACATCTCTTTTTTGCATCACATTTGTCTGAATCCTTCTGAAACCGTGGCACCCTTTTAAAGCTGAAAAAAATGCACAGCGGCTCACAAAAATCCCTGTGTTTTCTCCATGTTTTTATTTTCTGACCAGCAGGCATTTACTCCCTGAGCCAACCAAAATGCCAAATTGGTCACGGCGACAAAGAAAAATGTGGCCTGTTTTACCATCCATTCAGAACGGCTCAGAAAGGGTTTATTCTCCTTTAAAAAGAAATGCCTTGCATCTGGAAAGAACAGAGAACTGTGGAAGGAAAAAGGGCCACGTAAGTTAGCACTGAACTTGGGGAAACACTGCTGTGAGAGCATCAAACTCCACACTTTTCAGAAATCAGTGTGATAAAGTGGTCACCATTAAAACAGCCCACTGATTTTAACCGAAACAGAGAGGAATGGCCATTCTTTCTGGATCCAACCCTGTTGTTTTATTAGGTCGATTTTAAATGCTTCTAATTGCCTTTCTGTTCCACGAGATGCTTCCAATCTGTTGACGGTTAACAAGAGTAAGCAGGTCATGTAAAACAAAAGAATTAAAAAGCTGTTGGTTTAAACTGGCAGAGTGGGAACTTTTGTAGTGCCTAACTGCTATTTCCCATTTCTCGCCCATTTTTCTTTTAAAAAGGTGGACCGGGAGTGATCCAATTGGCCTAGGAGCCTCCCCACCACTCTGGAGGCCCTTATTTTGGTTTTTTACACCCTGCTCAAGGTGAGGAAATGAAAAGAGGAGTGGTAAACCCATTGCACGCACAACCTCATTTTTGGCTGCTCCACAAACCTGTTTTTAATGGGAGGTTAGCTATAGATTGCCCCTCATCTCCAGGAGAGGCCCAACTATGGTTTGGATGAGTAAACCGATAAACCAGTATAAACTGTGGGCAAAGAACTTCTCCATAGCCTCACTAACCACATGCTCCCTTTACCCTAATCCAGTGTTTCTCAAACTTGGCAGCTTGAAGATGTGTGGACTTCAACTCCCAGAATTCCCCAGCCAGCCTTGCTTCAACTCCCAGAATTCCCCAGCCAGCTCTGGGAGTTGAAGTCCACACATCTTCAAGCTGCCAAGGTTGAGAAACACTGCCTTAATTTATTCACCACAGCTGATAAATCACACTTGCTAGGTTCAAACAAGCCACTAAAACCAAACTAACAGACCACATTCTGGTTTAGAGGGTTGTGTGAACCAGGCCTGCAAAAGCTAGAACGGAGGAAGCAAGAAACTGTTTCTGGGGATTCAAAGGGAGAAGGGAAATACTGTCAAAGCCACAGCTCTCTAGAGATCATAAAGACTTGGCAAGTTCCCTTTTGACCTTTTAAAAAGATGAACCTATGTTGTCAGAAAGCCCTTTGTTAAATATTAAATTAATCTTGCGTGCAAAAATACGTTTCTGGGAAAGGGTTCTGCTACCCCCCAGGATTATTTGAATAATTAAGCATCCAGTTGACATGATGATGTGACTCTTGCCTTTGAGGGTCTCTGGCTGGAGAGAGGAAAAACACACTACACTTGTCTTTTCCTTAGAGACAATCAGGGGTCTTCTCCAGATGAAGGGTTTATCTCAAGATGCCACTCCTGTTTGACCAAAGCATGCTATAAATTACTCTCTTTTAAAAAGCAGGTATGGAGTTCCACATAGATTTTCTCCATGATGATCTATCCCCAACCTGGTCCTCCAGGTCTCCCAACGGTGCCCCCATCGCCGCTGTAACTCGAGTCCATCCACTTGCTGCTGGTCCTCCTCTTCTTCTTTCCATCTTACCCAGCATGAGAGCCTTCTCCAGAGAACTGGGTCTTTGCATCATGGGTCCAAAGGAGGATAATTTGAGCCTGATCATTTGTGCCTTGATGAGAACTCTGGGTTGATTTCACCATCTGCAGGAAGTCCAAAACATCCCCAGCTCCAAATGCTCCTTTTGAGCACTAAACACCTTGTCTTGTGCGCAAAACTGAGTCCGGAGTGCCAAACAGGTTGTTTCAATCATTTTTGGAAGTGGTCCAAACTTGACATCAGCCTTGTTCTGAAATCAGCCCACTCTCCATACAGGTCCAAATTGATCGATGTCAGCCACATTTTGTACTTGAAACAGATGTTATGTGCACAGTTGAAAGGGCCATAGGGTTATCTGGAATCTTCCTATCTAGGACTTTTAGCCTAATAATTTTTGCTTGGTAGGGTGTCCTCTTGCATGCAAAAGCTCACTATCCAGAGAACCAAGCTCCTTAAGAACATAAACTACCATTATGGCTACAGTATGTTTTTTTTTGGTTTTTCTCAACCTTTCCTAAACATTAGCTGGGGGTGTGTGGAGGGCACCACAAGTAGGGAGGCCCTGTACAAATCTTACCCCTTTGCTTTCTAGTTCTGGGGGTTTTGTGACTCGCCCTATGGCAGCCATTTTGGGACTGCATTCACTGCTCTAACTTACTGGTTGCATTATACTGTGGATTTTTTATGTTGACTGATTTTGTGATTTCCTTTGTAAACTCTTGAATCTTGATTGTGGCAATTAAAAAATCAAAATAAACATTTTCAAAATTCTGTTTGTGCCCAATGGCCAAACAAGGTCACTTCTCCTAGGCCTGGGCATGTGCAAACTCATCCAAAAAAAGGGAGACAAATTCTGATCCCACATGGGGCTGGTCCTGGTGACAACCAACTGGATCTTTAAGAAGACCAAAGCTCTAGGGTTAGGTCAATGTTTCTCAGCCTCAGCACCTTATGATGCGTGGACTTCAACTCCCAGAATTCCCCAGCCAGCATGGGAGTTGAAGTCCACACATCTTAAAGGTGCTGAGGTTGAGAAACACTGGCTTAAGTGATCCTTTAACTTAGGTAATCCTTTAAGTTAATAATTTAACTCGCCTCAAAGATTCTGAGAGGATCATTTAAGAAACCAAGTTCGCAGAAAAAGCAGAAACGTATCTTGGAATGGCCCTAATTTGCTAAGCCCGACATAGTTGGAAGAACCCACAGCAGATGGAAGCACCAAGCTGAACAAGATCTGGTTAGGGCTTGGATGCGAGGCCACTAGAAAAACCCAGGACTGTAGGAAACACCCCCAAACTTTGAAGAAAGTCAGCAGGGTCACTTAAGGACAGGCTGAACCTCTGCTAAACCTCCCCAACAGCAAAATAAAAAATAAGCAGAAAAATCAGAGGGAAGGATGGAAGGACTTAAAAAAAAGTCCTCACTCCTGTGTCTTCTGAAGGCTGCAGAGACAGTGTTGGGTAATGCACTGGACAAGAAGCAGGAGACCCCAGCTCCAGCTGAATCTTGGGCATGGAAAAACATTGGGTGACACTGGATTGATCGCCCTCTCTCAACCCAACTGATCTCACAGGCTTGCTGTTGCAGAAAGAGAAGGGAAATCTCCAGATTCCCATGGAAGCTGCCTTGAGTGCTGATAGGAAAGGCTAGATATTTTATTTTTCTTTATTTAAAAGATCTATGTGGCTGCCCATCTTAAACAACTCTGGGTGGCTCAGAAGGGTGGCTCAGGATAGGAATCCTCCTCCTCATGCATCTAAAAAGGTTTATGAACTCCTCTGTAAATCATGTTCTGAACATAATTACGTGTTGTGGTCAGTTCAAAGGGTTTCTTCTAATAGCAGAGGAACCAAACTAGATTTTGAAAGTATCCTGCAGATGGCAAGTCAGAGGAACTAACCATCTCCACTAGCAGAACTCTGCAAACATCAGGTTGGACTCTACGCCACCTACTTCTTGATTTCTATTGCGTTGAACTATTTATAATTTTATTTACAAAGCAGTGAAAAATTAATTCCTGAAAAAGCAAGCACATCTCTGAAATGCACTGGGCACGCCTTGGTTAAAAAAAGCTGGTCAAATCTTTTAACCAAGCACCTTAATAATACAAAAGAAATCCATGACACTAGTCCCTCACATTTAGAGGCATTTAATTGCTGAAAATCTTAAAGGTTGACTGGTTCACACAATACTTTTTTTTTTCTACAGCTTTTGAGGAAGAAGATTTTGCCATACACTCCATGTTCTGTATAAGACTGACACTTCGAAAAATCTGTAATAGAGTTGACATACATACAAGACAATTTTACGTTCTCTCCCTTTGATAATAACGCCCAACTCAACAACCATGTTTTAAATTCATTTATATTTTAATAATATTAAATTAGCTTAAATTACTTGATTTTTTTTTAATTCCACATTTGAAACCAATCTAAAAAGGAGCAAAAAAAAAAAAAGAAAGACGCCACTGCAATATTAATTCCAAATGTTACTTGCTTTTCCCCTTTCAGTCAGATCTGTACAGCAAAAAAGCAACAAGAATTTGCTGATTACTCTTCCTACCATACAGCAAGCAGAGGGGAAGAACCATGCTATACAAAGGTCAGAAAAACTTTCACTTTCTAGGGTTTCACTGTGTACTGACACATCCCAACTATTTCTCCCTACAGAGGACGTTTTGATATGGAAAAAAAAAAAAAGATTTTGCTTGAAGTTCCCTTTTTAATTCTCCAGTATTTTTTTTTCTCTTGTACAAAATATTACAATGATTTTTATATATATTTACATAGGTTTTTTTCAAACAGCTAGAAAACAGTTATGTCTTACAATCAGGCTTGGTGCTCAGTTTGTCTTTTCTTCGTGTGTTCGACATGATTGGGAATTAAAAAACGCGGCAGCTGTAGTGGTTGAAAGTTAAGCTCATTGTTTAAGGTGGTCTGCAAAACGGATGGTTTCTTGTTTCTCGCACAAACCAAGCCTTAATTAAAAATGAAGTTACAATCTCACAAGGAGCCGGTGGCCTTACCTAGAATCAAAGGGAAGGCAGCTACCTCTGTTGTTAGAAACATGGAAATGCCAACCTCTCCCAAGCTTCAAATATTTCATCAAGGGGCGGGGGGGGGGAGGTTTCTGGTGGCCTGAATCAATTTTATCTCCTAAATTTCAAGTCAGTTTAATGTCAAGGCAGCAGTCACTTTAGGAAATTGAGATACGTTCAACACACGCTTTAAACCATGCACGGCCAAATGGGCGCAACCCTCTTCGCTCTCGTCTCTCTTTTTTAATAACTTGACATTTGACCAAAGGGGAAGAGCCAAGTTTTAAAGCTGCAGTTTGTTTTTGTTTAATGGCTTATGGTACAACTCCCTGCCTTTCAACAAAATGAGGTATGCGATACAAACTGTGGTCTTGTCAGATGCATTCATCACAAATCACTGGTGGAAGTAATGGCTGATTTGTGCATGGGGGAAGGGGTGGGAGAAAGGACTGCAAAATCCTAATTTTGAAACAGTGCCAAAAACAGGAAAGGAAGTCAGAGGGACAGGGAAAAAGAGGAAAGAGCAGTCCAGAAGATGGGTTAAGGGCTTTGCTAGTAGCTTTCGACCCACTGTGCAAACCCTCTTTCCACCAATGTTCGGTTTATGGACACCAACTGGAAGAGAAGACAAACAGAAACATCGATGAGTGATCCCAGCAAAAGCAGAGCAAATGGTCTTGCACATTCAGCCCCATCTTGACTATATCTCCTATCATTCCCTGCCCCAGGGCTGGGGATGATGGTAGCAATGGGCCACCATCCTCCCATCTCCTATGGAAGGGTGGTCCTTTGGAAATGTCTTGTTAGATTTCCAAAACACACAATAATGCTACATAAAGGCATTTCAAGCAGATGGATAAGTCATGAAGACTGTTTTTATGGGCAAAACAAACTCCTGAAGTTTCTTTGATCTAAATTACCGTCTTCGTATGATGATGGGCATTTTAACTTACCTGACTTTCAGCTTTATCACTAGGCCTACATTTTTATTTTTATTTCTCAATGGAACGCAAGTGATCGAGCACCCAGATCATCCTAGAGCCTTTAATTTCCAGCACTAAAGGCTGCAGGGCAAACTTGGAAGATGTTGGGAGTCCAGAACAATTTTGAACTTTAATTCATTTTGGGATAATCCCAGTTTGAAAATAGCCGGTATATATATATATATATCCATGAGCTAAGAGGGATATTAATACTTTGGATCAGCTTATTGCTAATCAAGTGTTTAAAACATTTGAGGTCTTTGGATTATTTAAAACAGTAGAAGGGTAATATATCCAATTGAAAGATCTTTTAATTTCTGATTTTGGTCATTACCCACGAAAAATTCCTGAATTACTACCAAAATGACAGTTGTTTTGGATTATTCTAACTCTACTGTTTATTTTTACATAATTAAGGAATATTTTTCAGGTGCATATCCAAGAACTGTGGAACAAAGGGCTGAAATATCCTGAATAATTGAATCAACAGCTAAGGGTTTTGGGAAGAAGAATATGTTTGAAGATGCAAATGTGATTTCAAATAAAAAATCTGGACTTTAACAATATAGAATTACGGATACATATCAAACATGGGGAATAACACAAAAAATCATACAACAGAAAAACAGTGTCACTCTGAATATATAGAACTGATTATATGTGTTTGCTTTCTGCTAATGAATTTGTTCTTTATTGACATAACGAAAAAACTTATTCACTGTGGTCAAGGTTAAATGCTTGGTTCAAAAACTGAGGTTTTTAAAAATACACATTTTTTTGTCTTTTCCTTCTTCGTTTTCTGTATCTTTTTTCCCCTCTCTATATTAGCATTAAGGAAAAAAAAAGAGAGAGAGATGTATTTGTAGCTTTACCAAAAGTCACAGGTTACATTAAGACTGCAATCCTTAATGAAAGCATTTAAAAAACCTGCCAACCGGCTTAAAAGTGGCTGGTAACTGAAGTCCAAATCCGCAGATTACAATCACTGTATGATTCTACATTTTAATAAAATTTGTTAGCTGGAAAAAGATTCTGATTGTTTGCTAGTGTAGACTAGCACAGCTGTCCTTCTCCAGTGCCATATTCTGAAACTCTCTGCCAAGGAGCATCAGGTGAGTTTCCACTGTGACTGCCCTTCTGGCAGTAGGCAACATTTAAAAAAAATTCCGGCTGACTTTCTGCATTTAAGCTGAGCTGCTGCAGAATTCACTTTGAAGCTAGTAGAGGGCTGGTTTTAATTATGTATAATTTCCTCTTCCAGTGGGTTCAGCTATTCAGTTTGATCTTTTTTTGTTGTCGTAATTGAATAATTGTTTCAGTCACCTTGTCCAACGTGATTCTGCCCATCTGGTCCAAACATCCAGGGAAGGCATGCTAAAGATCCCACCCCCATGTGAGTCAATGAACAATGGCCTTGTCAGTCATAGCCCTCACACTACAGAAGACACTGCCCTGTGGTTTGACTGGCATCTGCATGCCTCTCATTCAGGAAAACCCTTAAAACCATTTTATCTTTAATAGACCTTTGGATCCCAGGGCGATTTCTGATTATAATTATTGAAGATACTTTTCAAACTGTTTTTGAGATATTCTCTTTTGTTTGTACTGCCCATAGTCTTTCTAATTGGGCTAGTATTTAAATTGTGTGTGTGTGTGTGTGTGTGTATTAGCTGTCTTAAGTAGAAAGACAGTACAGGTAGTCCTTGCTTACTGACCACTTAGTCAGGCAACTGTTCGAAATTATGACAGCACTGAAAAAATAGGTTTACGACCGGTCCTCAAACCTGAGGCCGTTGCAACGTCCCCGCAGTCATATCGCCATTTGGGCGCTTTGCAACTGGTGTGCTTTTATTATGGTTGCAGTGTCCCCGCAGTCACATGATCACCATTTGGGTGCTTTGCAATTGGTGTGTTTTTACAACGGTCACAGTGTCCCATGGTCACAATCTGTGACCTCACAACTGGCTTCTGACAAGCAAAGTCAGTGGGGAAGCTGACAGGAGGTCACAAGTCTCAGTCATGGGATGACTCATTTAACAACCATGGTGATTCACTTAACAACTGCAGGGAAAAGTGACTTAAGTCACTTGTTTAATGACTGCATTGCAATTGTGGATGTTAAATGAGGACTACATGTATATAAATTCAGTACATAAAATGTGAAGTTTATATTTTAAACAAAGCATTTCTAATTCATATAAAAATTTCCCCTTCCTTTTTCCTACGCTTAACTGACATGTTCTTCTGTTAGGGAATAATGCTAATTAAAAAAAAATATATTACTACATTTATCTGTTGCAATAAAAATTCCCAAGGCAGCCAACACTAACATGCTACCAAACCATCCAAAAATCCAGTTGTCGCACACAGCAGCTGGTTTCACTCAAGAATAAGTCATCAGCTCAAGAAATAATCTCACTGTAAATAAAGATTTTGCCTCTTGATGAAAGTCCATCAAGTTAGGGTTAGAAAAACCCTCACTTGGAAAAACTAATCTCCTTTGCGGGAGATTCTAAAATCTGGATATTGCCACTCAATTTCTGCCAAACATGCTCCATTTGGAGGAAGAACAGAAAGGCTTATCGTTGTACATCCTGATGAAGAATTAATTTATGGCTTCGCTCTTTTGTAGCTTTTGGACAGAGAGGAATTTGAAGAAACCCAAAATGGGTTGTTCTAGCTGCCGAGTTTCTATTGTTCCTGGCGTGCAGAGCAGATGGATATTTGTATGTGTGTGCACGAACTGGGGACACAAACAAGGTTTTGTTCCAATTGGGCCGCCCCTGTTGCTTTCATTTCTTTAATAGTTTGCAAAAATGCAATAGGAAAGAAACCCAAGAAAGTATCAGCCAGGCTCCACCAAAGCAGCTGGCATCCTGAAGAGTGAAACAAAGCTGGTGTAGTTTTCCCATATTGTCTGGTGCCAGTTGCATGGATAAGAACCTTGCCCAGGTTAGAGCCAGGCATGGCTTGGCATGTCCTGTGAACGGGCTTATAGACTCTGTTGCTGTACACCAAAAGAGATGCAACTTAGGAGGAGTCCATCTGTCCCCCAAACAAGCTGGACTGCAGACTGCAGAGAAAAGTTGGTGCTGTCCACCTGCACCACAGAGGATTGGAAGAAGGCTAATGAGCAGTCAGGACATTCAACCAAGACCCAACATCTCTCTGAAATGCAAAGCCTAGCTGTCGCTTCTTTCTATATTTCCACAAAACCGCCAAAGAACAGCAGCCTACTAAGAATGTACTAAAACACATATTTTACGAAGGGCACACCCTGCTTTCTGTTCAAATCACCCAAGTCATGCACTGATGATTCGATTCTGGGATCATCGTGACACATTAAGGACACCGTTCTCCTGAAATCCATTTGATAGTCCACATACCTCATCTCCTATCATGCTCCACAGTTGTATTAGTGGCAAGCCTGTTGCATTGTCATAACCTGTAACCTGCAAACAGAGAAATCTATTAAAACTTATCATCAGAGAATGCATGGCTGTCCCCTTAAGCATTGTTAGATAGGTTGCAATGGATCTCAAATCCTCCTAGATTGTCACTAACGAGGTCACTAAAATCTTTTCACCAAGCTCTGGACGACAATTTGCCTAGCACTTAATATCCAGAAGTATTAGGAGTTCAATGTTGCCCTGAAGAGTCAAAAATGGCTCGGAATTAAATGTGACATTTGGAGCAAGCACTGCAGCACCCAGCAGAAGAGGTCATCCCCACCAGCTATTATTTTAGCAGCACATATAAGTTATGTTATTTCAAGTTAACTTCTTATTAGCCGCGCTGAAAATGCCCTAAATTAGGAATGGTCTGTTTTGAGCCTGAAATACTCAGTTTTGAATGTGTTTCAATAATATCCTGTTCATCCCAGAAGTGTTTTCAGGTTGAAACATCCCCCCAACTTGTGACAAATTCAAAGCAGGGCCATTTCAGGTCAGATGAAGAGATGATTGAGATGACGGAGGCAGTGTTGGAACACTTCTGGTACCACTGGAGCAACCTGTTTTGATTCTGAAACCACTCTTTCGGAGTAAAAGCTTTCCGAATCTGAAGTGTTTTGGATACCTCTACTCCTTATTCTTAGTTACACTCACAGATGGCCTGGCCTGACCTGTTCCCACGCCCCAAACTAAGAAATGTCTTGTCTGACAGCCATATTTACAATCTTACCTAGAATTCTGGATATGCTTCTGGATGGGAGGGAAAATGGCTGATTTTCCACACAATTCTTTACCATTTACAATTGCAAAAAAGGCCAAACCCCATTTTCTTGCCCTGGGGCCACTTCCAATAGCCAAGCCAGGTGAGAATGGTGGTTCCCCCCAACAGATATCCTAGTTTGTGAAGGATAGCTTATAAACATCAAACCAAGTTTGAACAAGCCAAGGACAGGCTTGATGAATCTGTGGCCTGCCAAATGTTGCTGAACATCAGGCCTGATCACTGAGAAATCAGGAAATTTGGAGTCTACAGAACTACCATTTCCCACCTGTTTGACACTCAGTTCCCCCCTCTTTAATGGGAGGAAAAAGAAATCCAGCTTTTTCCCAGGTTTAATCAAAACAAAGCCACTATAAGCAAGCCACTTGCAGCTGTTACACATACCTGTGCAAGTAAGGGTGTGCCCCTGGTCATTTCACTAACAGCCGTGTCAGCTTCAGATGAAAAGTGATCATCATCTTTAAGAGAAATGAGGGAAGAGAAAGAATAAGTATTCAAAGGGGTCCCTGAATCCAGAACAAAATTAAGCACTACAGAAGCTTTCCTGAATCTTTTCACTGAGTTATTCCTGCCTTTTCCTGAAGGGCAGAGCGAGAAAGAAGTGGCTTTAAAAAACTGCCCAAATTATAATTGAGCATGAAAATCTCCAAAGAAAGCAGCAAAGGTACATTTTCCCTGCAGAAAAGGTGTTGCACTGAGAACACAGTACTGTATATACTTGTGCATAAGCCCATCCGTGAATAAGCTGACCCTCGAAATGTTCATGTTTTAATTTTCACAATTCGCTTATCTGTGAGTAACCTGATTTTCATGGTATTTTGGTTAAAAATTCGAGGATTGGCTCATACACGGATGGACTTACATGGAAGTAGATGCGGTACTTTAAAAAAGTATTACCGTATATCCTCGTGGATAAGCCCATCCATGGATAAGCCAAATTGGAAACCCAATTTGGGGGTATATTTTGGCACCTAAACTTCTCAGCTGATTCTCAAGTATATACGGTAAGTTCCCAAGTCAGAGATTAATCCTGAGCAGAATCTGAACTCAACCCCTTCCCATCATTTTCCGCCAATGCCATTTATTGATCAGCTAGATGACTGGAGCCGCCTTTCAGCTGTTGGCTTATGGTGCTTGGCCGCCATTTTAACTTTGGTATCCTGTATTTATATATTATGTATGTTTTAAAGTTATGTGGGGTTGTTTTGATTTATTGTTTGTTTTTTGTTGTCATATGCTGCCCAGATTCACATAGTTTGAGTTGGGCAGCCTTGTAAAACTAGTTAATTAATAAATAAACAGGGAACAGATGTACAGTCACCTTAAAAGGACCTCTTCTCCTGTGGCTTTCTCACTTCTTCTACCTGCATGTCTGAATGCTGTCCTGCCCAACCCCCAAGTTCGCCTTGCAGGCAGGAAGAAGTGGATATGCTTTGGGAAAATCGTCTTTCACACGGGGCAAACAAATCCGGCTTAGCGTTATATAGAAACACCACCACAGCAACATTCTTCTGTTCAGAGATCTTACTGCAAGATGGACAGTCTGAAAACATCTGCCAGACTTTCACGTTCACCTTGCTCTTCTCAACAAGGAACACATCACAATAATAAAATCCAAACCCAAAGATATACACATCTCTCATATGTTTCCACGTGGTATTACCCGGAAGCGGCACCACATTGTCCAAAAGGACCTCAGCTCCTTGGAATGGCAGTGTTACAAAGTCAGATCTTAAAAAAAAAAAAAAAAATCAGGAGATTAATTAAAAGAACATACAGACACCTTAGAAATGTGTAGGTCAGTGTTTCTCAACCTTGGGGACTTTAAAATGGGTGGACTTTAACTCCCAGAATTTCCCAGCCAGCCATGCTGGCTAGGGAATTCTGGGAGTTGAAGTCCACCCGTCTTAAAGTCCCCACAGTTGAGAAACACTGGTGTAGGCTGACAATCTGAGACCTAAAACTTCCTTCTCTCTGGCTCCCTTGGAAAGAAAATAAGAAAATCTGTGGCAGAAACTAGTAGGCTTAGACCAGGGTTCCCCAAAGTGGTCAATATTGACCTCCAAGGGTTGATGGGACTGTTCAAGGGGTCAATGTTGTTATTATTCGTAGCGCTATTAAAGTAGTATTTATTAAATTATTTTCATATAATAAATGTTTGGGGGTCAATGAACAATCTGACACTTCATGAAGGGTTCAATAAGCTGAAGAGTTTGTGGACCCCTGGCTTAGATGGAGGAGGGAGACAAGATCCCCCCAAGGGCCACCTGGTTGTCTAGGCTCCTACCCAGGTATATCTGTGGGTGATTACAATATCACCCACAGATTATAGTACCTGTGGGTGATTATAGTGTCTCTACCCAAGAACTGTTTCAAGCATTCTATCATCCCCCTTTTATGGGTGGTGAAAACAAAGGCGCACTGAGGGCCATGGAGCAGAAGCGTCCATTCACAACCCTAAAGCAATGGGTGGGTTTGCACAAGGGAAACCAGCCTCTGAGACAAACCGGGCTTATGGGTAATCAAAGACTTAAACTAAAGTCCACTCTTAAGCTATAGCAGTTCTTCAGCTCTATCTGGAATGGCAACTTTGGGCCCTAGGCATTATCATTTACTAGCCACAAGTCAAAAATATGCACCTACCAAAGAGTCACATGCACCCATTCACACACTCACAAACGTCCAACCCTCTCTTTTGTCCCATTCCCCAACTGGCTCTAAATTAAAGCATGCTTAGTCCAGTGCATTGAAGCAAGCCAGACCTGTCTTCTTGGGAAGGAAACAGAAGCCACAAGACGTATCTATCTATGGCTGCCATGAGTATGTTCCTTAATTTTATGCCCACAACAAACAACTTGTGACAGTGACCGGCTCAATGAGCTCTTGGTTAAGTGCGGCCTTAAACTTGCTCCTCTGACTACCTATGGCTGTGTGTGTGGCTGCCCAACTCAAGAACCTCTTGTCTTGCAGGAAAGATCCTTATTGCTAATACAACAATGTAACAGAATTCTGAAAGCCCGACGGGCAATTTTCAAGATCAACTTATACCTAGCATGATTAAGCTGGAATTTATTTACTTATTTATCTGTTCATTTATGGTCCAAGACCAAGTCACAGAATTTAAAAATACAGTACACCATTAATACATACATACGTAACAATACATACAGGTAGTCCTCACTTAGTGACCACAACAGGGACCGGCAACTTCATTGCTAAGCAACACAGCCGTTAAGCAAGACATCACGTGACTGCGATGGGCTTACAACCTCACTTCCGCTGCGATCATTAAGTGAGACATCATGTGATCGTGACTTGCAATTTTACTGCTGGCTTCTCCATTGACTCTGTTTATTGGGAGCCAGCTGTGAAACACAAATGGCGATCAGACAACTGCAGGGTGCTGTGACAGTCATAAATGCCTGCCGGTTGTGAAGCGCCTGAATCTGAATCACGTAACTGCAGAGACGGTTCCATCAAACTACCCACCCAGCCAAAGCCAGCACTTTAACTGCTACACTGTGTTGGAATCACCCTTTCCAGCTGCTTTTTCCAGACCACTGGTGTTCATATGCAAGAAGCCCCAGTTGCAAGTGGAGGATCTGGAAAGGGCTGACAAACCAAGTCCGTCTGACTCCCAATGATCCTGCTCAAACCTGGTGGCTGAGAAGGAAACGAAAACAAGATCTTTTGGATCTCCTAGAAGACAGAGGCTTTGCTGCTGCTAAGATTGCTAGCAATTTTGCCTGTACCAGCCAACAAGATGATTACCTGGTTGATGAGGCCCAGATAGTTGTTTCCTCATTGATCAGCTGCAAAAAGCTGGAAGAGCTCTCCTTGTGGCTCTGGATGCCCACCCCAAACCTACATATTCATGCCAACATTTCAACGTTCATAGAATTCAGGGTTCCACCCTCTTGGGGAGGAACTCCTGGCCACCTCACCTGATTTGTCTAAGCGTGTCAATCTTGACTCGTTCATATCCACCATAATCCACATATCTGATTTCCACTTCACTGGTATCTTTGAAGTAGCCAACCACTTGTGCCCGCCACCATGCGCCTTCCACGCCTGGTGCAGCACAGACAACGCCAACTGCGGAGCAGAAAAGTTGGGAATAATTCAGGATACAATGCAATAGCTTTTTGGCAAATGAAAAAAATATGGGGTTTCCCAGTACAAGAATGGGGCCCACCTTAAGCCCTTCCTTTACTGACAGTCTTTCAAGGTAACCACCCCAGGATAGAATTCCTTCTCTTTTCAGAAATAATCAAACCTCAAAGACTGACTTGCCAGCAGTAAGACAGTCTCTGCCCGAAATAGAACCTGAATTCAAGGATGAAAAGATGGGGTCACCATTTGATTTAATGGACCTCAATGCAATGGACTCCACGCCAATTAACATCATTTGTGCAATGATGTCATTATGCAAATGACTGACATGACCCCAATGATATGTATCCTGAGGGTCACCAAGAAAGGGCACCCAAACATGCTTTTGCAACAGGCCGTGTGGGTGGGAATGCTGTGAGCCGTTCCCTGTACATTGGGAGATTAAATAATGCGTTGCATATGATACTGTTACTGATGTTCTAGATCAGTGTTTCTCAACCATGGCAGCTTGAAGATGTGTGGACTTCAACTCCCAGAATTCCCCAGCCAACATGGCTGGCTGGGGAATTCTGGGATGAAGTCCACACATCTTCAAGTTGCTGAGGTTGAGAAACGTTCTAGACTCTGTACTTTATAACCTTATTTACATAAATAGGGTAAGCCTCTCAGAGTTGATTGGGACTCAAGTGGCATATAAACCCTATAAAGAAATGAATAAAACAAACAAATAACATAATTGATGGCATTTGTGTAATGATGCCATTATTCCAAGGACGTGTTTTTCATGGTTAATAGTTTTATTGTTTTTAAAGTTTTTTAATGATTCCCCCCCCCCCCCGTTTTTTTTGGTTGTCTCTGGGTCGCTTGTTCTGGTTTTTAACTCTGTAAGCCGCCCAGGGTCGCTGCAGTGAGATGGTGGCTATCTAAGTTTAATAAATAAATAAATATTTTTCAAAAAAATAAAAATAAAAATCACCACAGGCAAGTACTCTCCAGTTTAGCAGACTTTCGTTAATAATGAACTCCTCCCTGTTAGTCCTTTCACAAGATTTCACTGTTGTTCTAAAATTGCTTAGCTGCAGAAACAGTGAATATCTTTTTCAACAATACTCACACCATCGTGCAACTTCCCACATTTTTTCCCTCACCAACACTGGAAGAAAGATGCTCAGTTTTGGGCAGCCAATGACTGCATTGCAAAGAAACAGCTTGACAGATTTTATTTTACTAAAATACTCCATTAAGGTATCATGTTGGAGGCACAGCTGAGTTCAAGAGCAACTATCTCGAAAGTCCAACCCCTAACATCCTAACTTACATCCGTAGTCCGTACAGAAAAAAAAAAAAGAGCTAAATTAGCTAATGCTGTGACTTGATATAAAGGAGGCTTCATTTTATTTCCGTGCAAGAGGTTCTACTCACCTCCACTGCACCCTAAACCTGGCTCTAGATTATGCTGGTCCTCTGACATCAGAGCAGCACAACCAATGGCACTGAGAGTCAGGTCAGAGAGAGAAAACAGGTAGTCCTCGACTTACGACGCAACTGGGACCGGAATTTCCATCGCTAAGCGATGGAGCAAAATGTCATGTGACTGCATTGCTTAGTGACGGCAATCCCAGTTGCCATCGTTAAGTGAATTCCATTGGTCGTTAGCCAAGGACCCACCCCAATCCAAGCCATTCTGAGCTTGGTCCCTCCCAACCCTAAGCCTTGGTTCTTCCAGGGTAAGCGACCACCTCCCCTTCAACTGCCCCCAACTTCCTATTCCCCCCATCTCTGCCCTTTGGGCCACCCTGCACCCTACCTTGCAGGGCAGCAAGCAGCCCAAGAACCACACGGCTCTGGGGCTGCTTGCCATGTTGTGGCTCAGGGGCTACTTGGCGCGCTGCGGCTACAAGAAGCCCGAGCCACAGCACGAAGCCCAGCCCCAGTCCGGCCCAGCAGTCCGGCACGAAGCCATCCCAGCCCAGTCCCAGCCACAGTTGCCCTGTGCTCTGCTGTCCCTGCCACCCTGCTCTTTGCCGCACCAGCTAACCTTCGCCATCTTCATGCTCCCACTGCCGATGAAGCATGCCCGCCCTGGCTCTTTGCTCTTTTCCTTTTATTTTGTAAATGTGTCCTGTTATAAATTTTAATTGTATATTTATTTATTGTTTTAATATGTTGTGAGCCACCCAGAGTCCCCCATTGGGGGAGATGGGCGGGGACAAGTTGAATGAATGAATGAATGAATGAATGGACAGCTGCTGGCCACACGAGGCCATCTTTTCCAGGTCTTGTGAGGAAACCGCAGTGTGCAACCTGGGGAAGAAAGCCTGGTACGGCCAAAAGCCGCCTCACAAAGGCCCAGGGCGAGCACGCTTGGTCAGCAGTGGGAGTAAAAAGACGGTGAAGGTCAGCTATGACGGCAGAGGCCGCGGAGTGCAGGGGGCCAAAAGGGCATAGATGGGGGGAGAGACAGGTGGGTGGGGGAAGTTGAAGCACCCCTGCGGCTTAAGTGCGGGCAGGCTGCCAAGCGCCCAAATTTTGACCTTGTGACTGCAATGGGGCTGGAATGTCTGTAACTTCAGGGACTGGTCGTAAGTCCCTTTATTCAGCACCACTGTAACTATGAACGGTCGTAACTGTAACTATGAAGGACTACCTACAGCAAGATCTGACAAGCTGAAGAGTAAGCACTCAAGTTCTGCATATTTCTCAGAACAGAAACTGAGAAAAGGTGGATTGTTTTCTGTAATTTTCCCTAAAAACTTAAGGCGGCACCACGCAGGAGCTAATCTTGCTCTCTCATGAAAATCCAGATATTCAGGCTGGATTCATATCCCACCCTAAGCTAGAAGGTGCTTTACTTGGGTTATATGTGAATCCACACGTTGTGATCTGTAAACCAGGATGTATAGTTTAGCCCAGTCTTGCCCAATCAAGGTGTTGGGCAGATGTCTGGACTTCATTTCTCAGGATGCGCTAAACAACACGTCCATTGTTGAAAATTGTGGATGCTGCCATCCAGAGGATCATAGTTAGCAGGCTATGGAACACGCTTCTGTTGCTTGTTGAACTAACCATGATATGGCAGCCACTGGCTACCATTACCTGAACATAAAGTCATAAACAAACATCACACAAAGCCAAGACTATATCAACCATCTGCATGAACCCTGCTATCCGGGTCAACGTCTTCCAGTTTCCTATAGTTCTGTCTGCCAAATGCTAGGAGAAGGCTGAAGAACGATTTCTTTCTGGTTCCATTCTGGCGATAAAACCAACACCTCTATCTGGGTGCAAAGGTGCATGGAAACCAAATGAGAGAAGACATACCCTCTACTGGGGTCGGCATCGTAGGAATCCCGGGTTGGGAATAGCAGAGATACATCTGCTGGTCTAGGCTACGAAGGACGTGGAAAGTGGGGTGCGTGTGCTGTTGTACGAACAGGTGCCCGGCATTGACTTGATTAACCACAATCACTTCTACCGTAACTCCATCTGGAAGCATGAGCTGCCACAGAAGAAGGAATGGAGATGTATTTCCATGCACAAGTAATGGACATTTCATTTCAAGCTACAGATTATAACACCATATAGAAATGAGACCAGAGTTAAGCAACTTGATACCCTCCATGCTGCATGGACTACAATATCCAAAGGCCCCAGCCAACATGGCTCAAGGGGAAGAGATACTGAACATGGTCCAAGTCACTTGGAAGAGACAAAGTTGCGTACCCCCAAATTAATACATTAATCTAGTGCAGTGTTTCTCAACCTGGGCAACTTTGAAGTGTGTGGACTTCAATGTCCAGAGTTCCCCTGCCGACATGGCTTTGCTAAGAGTTCTGGGAATTGAAGTCCACACATTTCAAAGTTGCCCAGGTTGGGAAACACTAATTTAGAAGACCATGGGACAATAACAATCTTTCAGCTTAGGCTGTTTCCCGGAGCTGTTATGAAGGTAAAAAGACTCCTTTAGAAAACTCAAGATTTCTCTTTATGTTGGCTTACACTGGACCACTTTGATAAGCTCAGTTAGAAAAATCCTATTGGAAATACTTTGCTGTCCCTTTCTTAATCATGGCATCCATTCTGAGTCTCTTCTAAGGAAACCCTAAATATGTGACTGTTGTTCCAGCCCTGGAAAGAGGCTGCAGGCTGTAACGAGAAAGATCTTTTCTGCCATCCAACAGCGTGATCTTTTATTTTCTGCCTCTACATTTTTGAGTCCCAACTCTCAGGACATCAAACCTCTAATACCAGACTTGGAAAAGAAGGCAATTTCACAACTGTGCAAAGCAGGATAGTTGACCAGGAGTGAGAAACCTTTGTTCATCCAAGAAATACCTTTCAGGGCTGCACCTGGTAGATGGGGCTGGGGGAGCGGGAGGATAGACCCAAGCAAGACCCCCCTCTTCTCTCTTCTTGACAGCCCTCTTGTTTTCTCAGGGATACCTTTTTTCCTCTCTTCCTTCCCACCTCAACAGAACAGGCTGCTCATACTGAGGGTCTAAACCCTGGCAGAGAGTTTTCGAAAATAGGCCAAGGGCTGTGGGTGGCCCTAGGGCTGTAAGTTCCCAACCTCCACTATTCACACACAACTTCCCAAATCTGCACAAACGCATTCGAATCAAGACCAGAGGCATTCAGGGACAGGAGTCAAGGCATGACACGTGACGAAAGCAGTGTTGCAATGAGGCAAGAGATGCCCAGCTACTTCAGTACACGCGTCCTATCTTTACATGCATGTACAAACGGGGTGGAGGTTGCTGTGATGGAGCTTTCAACCTTTTGACAAAAGCCCTGGATTCTGCAGATGCTTCCACGTCCAGGAAAAAAATGCCACCAAGAAGACATCAGGTATACACTCAAGAGCATCTAAGATGCTTTGAAACAGACTTTGTATGCACAATTCTGGAAAACCCAGACATTACCAACAATACAAGAATGGTTGCTAAAACTGATGGGAATGGCAGAGAATGATAAACTGACTTGTTTATTAAAAGAAAAATCAAACTATTATTACCTTAAGGAATTGGAAACCATTGATGGACTATTTGCAAAATGCAGGCGGGGCGAAGCTTACATGGGGATTTGAAGATTAGATTATAAATGTAATGGGATATGTTTTGACAAAGAATTATTCCAACTAAATGCATTAAAAACTAGCACCTATGACATTCTTATTATTCTTAAGACCAGAGATAGATTGGAAGCTATCTATTTTTCATGTCTTTTTTCCTTTTCTTTACTTTATCTCACGTTTTCTTTTTCTTATAATTTGTGTTTTTCATTTTTTTTTCTATTTCTAACTTTTAATCTTGTAATTTTAAAACTTCAATAAAATATTATATATAAAAAAAATAAAATGCTTTGAAACAGTCATTGTGGAGATGAGGCAAGAAAAGAAGGAGACCATATCCTAGTGCAGCCCAACAAAGCCCTTCCAAAGCCAGCATCTTCTCCAGCTTTACTAAGGTGGGACACCGGTTTCTGAGTTGTGCTTACCCAGGAAGTCATGGGAAGGGAATGTAATGGCAATGGTGGGGGTGGTGGGGCATAGATGTTGGTGAGGCTCAGATCCTTGAACTTCTTTCCAATCAGCGTCAGTGCTTTGTCAACATTTTGCTGAGAGCCTAGGGGAAGGGAAGAGGTGAAGAAAACACAGATGATTAGAAAAGCTTTAGGCACAAAGGAAGAATCAACGTAGCCTATCTCACAAAGATAGGCAAGATCCACTCATTCAAGCAAGAGAGGAATGATTTTGCTCTGCATCCTACATCCCAGAGTAGCCAAGTCAACATCAACGTGAAAGGAAGAATTCAATCCATCACTGGCTCCAAGGCAATTACACCAAACCCAGTGATTTCCCATCTAGACCACTGTTCCTCAACCTCAGCAACTTTAAGGTGTGTGGATTTCAACTCCCAGAATTCCCCCAGCCAATATGCTGACTGAGGAATTCTGGGAGTTGAAATCCACACACCTTAAAGTTGCTGAGGTTGAGAAACACTGATCTGGACCACTCTTCCACAAAGTCTTAATTGTGAGTGCCACTCCTTATGCAGTCCATGTAAAAGAAGGAAACACCAGAGGCATGGAGGAGTCCCAGTTGATTGTGGTCTGTAAAGTATCATTTATACCAGAGTGATTTATTCAGTAAATCAAAGTCAAACAACCCATGTTTTAAGCCAGTGTTGTCCAAACTTGGCCACTTTAAGATGAGTGGACTTCAACTCCCAGAATTCCCCAGCCAGCCATGCTGGCTGGGGAATTCTGGGAGTTGAAGTCCACTCATCTTAAAGTGGCCAAGTTTGGACAACACCGTTTTAGATGAAAATGGAAACTGCTTGGCTGGGGAATTCTGGGAGTTGAAGTCCACTCATCTTAAAGTGGCCAAGTTTGAAGTCCTCCAGCAGGCTCCACTCACCTTCTATATGGCAGATCTGGAAGTCCTGGGTGTAAGGTAGTGTGGAAATGTAGATTTTGGCACCAGAGACTTGCTTCAGGAAGCTCACGTATCTCCCTTGTTTGCCTATCAGCCGCCCTACTAAATGCTACAGGGAAAGGAAAAAGGGGGGGGGGGGTGGAATAAATAAATGCACACATTTGCAGGGCAGTCAAGCTGCCTCATTCTGCAGATCAGAAATGGCCAAGATGATCAACCATAGAACTACATAAAACTCTTATTTATTTTTTTAATGAATGCCCATACGCACCCCACAGAGCTTTCTTGGTTGTATTGACAGTGCATGTTTGTTACGTATTGTTGCCTGGCTGTCTGCCATTTTATGGCATTTATAGCTTGAACTTATGGTTTCTGTTTTTAATGGTCAGCTGCCCAGAGTCATGCATTTGAGATCGACAGCCATACAAATTTAATAAACAAGTAAGGCTGGCCTGCAGCAGTTTGCCATCCTAAATAACAATAAAACCTTTAGTTAAATAAATACACTGAGCAATAAATAACAACAAAACCTGGAAAAACCTGGAAAAAAAAAACTTCCAGAAGGAAATGGCAAGTGACAAAAACAGTTTTTAGATTATATTAAAAAAAGAAAAGAGAGGGTATCAGCAGGTAGGGAATTTGCTGCACTGGAGTCCCTACAGAGAAGGCCCTGTGTCTCGCTAATGCCAGTTGGTAACATCCTCCAATGACTCTTGATTGATGAGTAGAGCTCTTGGTTAATAGTACAATAGGGAAAAATTCCTTAAGGTAGGCTGGCTGTGAGATGTAAACTGATTTATAAATTAAAACAAGCACCGTGAATTTGGCTCAGAACACAACAGAGAGCCAGGGCAGTTAAGCCACAGCTGGTGCCACAGGTTCCCAACGAGGGATCCCCAAGAGATGCCTTAGCTCACTCTTTGGACAACTGCCATCTAAGGCCAGCTCTTCCACCAGCCTGATGCCTTCCCAGAAATACTTTATATGGGGATGAGTCCTCTTGCTGTAATTCAGGGACAAGGAACAGGGTGCCCGCGGCTACATTGGCCAAGTTCCTTGGCTCTTTTATTAAAAATAAATAAATCACGCTGGTGTAAATAAATGCCCTCAAGCTAAGCTCCACTCCTACATGGACACACCCAGGTAGCTTGCTTGTCAACATGACAAAAGTGGTTTGTCGCTTTCTTCTCTGATTTTTTGGATTCCAAATCTGGTTACAGTTCTAGGATTACCTAGCTACTTCTTCTCATTAATCAGCTATCAACTATTAATCAGCTCTGGCCCACTTCATAAGAATGAGGGGGGTCATCCAAGGTCAGCTAGGTGTTGCTAAAGACAGGTTACAATAGGCAGACAAGCAATAACTTCCAACATCATCTTTATATGTCTCTGGGCCCCACTTGGGCACCAAATCTAAAAAAGTACAAGAGGTGGGTGTCTGTAGCCCGCTGTGGGTCTGAAAGTGTTATCACAAAGAGAAAGGGAAGCTAATGGCACATTGGGATGGCAGAAAAAATCCTGAGTTGCAGAAGAGGACTCTGGGGTGGAACGGCATCTCTTCGCTTTTTGGCAGATCTGAGTCCCAGTGATTGGACACACCCAGCAGGCACTTGTGCTCCCAAAAATGCAGGTGCAAGACTTCCACGGAATTGGTATCTCAAGGGATTGGTCAATGTTGCAGCTTGATGCATTAATTTTTAATGTTTTTCTAGCTGAGTGCTTCACACATGCACTTCTTACTTTAATGTCCGTCTAGAAATCGGTCCTCAACCAAAAAGTGATGACGCTTGCTTTCCAAATTAATCCAAAGAGTTCCGATGTTTCTTAAAGAACCAGTATTGTTCTTTAAGATAAAATGAAGATGATATTTGTCAAAAGCCCTCAAGCCCTGCTGTGCTGCCTCATTATGGTGGGGGGTATTCCTGAGGGGGATGAGTGAAGAATACCAGGAGTATATGCCAAGACTATATAGTCCCAGCAGGGTCACCCAAGATGTGAAGGTCATTCCAGCTGCCCAGCTAAAGCAAGCAGGCACCTCTATCAGGCAGCAGTGATACGGGAAGATGCTGGAAGTGGATGATCACTTTCATGACAATGGCAAAGGCATGATATCATATTAAATGGGAGAAGACAGTGGAAGACCACTTCTGTATTTTACCAAGAAAATCACATGGGAAGACAAGATAAAGGGATTGATCACACAGTGTCGGATGATGGCACATCTTCAGGTCAGATGGCATCCAACATGCTACTGAGGAAGAGCTGAGGATCCTTCAGAGTCTTGTCTGCGCTCAGTCATTACTGACCCTGCAGTGACTGCCTGGACGAATCCTTGCAGTTTTCAAGGCAATGTATTTCGGAAGTGGTTTGCCAGAGCCTCCTTCCTAGAGCATAGCCCAGCTGGCAAGCGCAGGAGGCGGGATTTCTGTTGCTTCACGCCCTTTTCGGGCGAGCGCGGTTTCGCGCTTACCGGCAACTGGTCCCGTCTCTCTGTGCAAGGCGCTGCCAGCATTTTTCCTCCCACCAGAGTGAGAGTACCCATTTATCTACTCACGTGAGTTTTCGACCTGTTGGGTTGACAGGAGCTGGGGAGGAAACAGGAGCTCACCCTGTTAACGCAAAGGCTGGACTCGAACCGCCGAAGCGTCAGCCATTTCTGGCCGGCAACTTTCAGCGTCATTAAGCCGCTGCGCCACATGCTACTGAGGAAGAGCTGAGGATCCTTCAGAGTACTAATGGTATTTATAACGTGGCTAGATTAAAACTTTTGGGATACCTAGTTGCCAATGTTGCCATGCAGGAAAAGAAAATCAGAGGTTCCAAAAACTGAGTAACAGTGGGAACATGGGACATACAAAGCATGAACACTGGAAAGCTCAACACAGTGAAAGATGAAATGAATCAACTACACACTGACATCTTAAGTGTCAACAAACTGAAATGGACTGGAATTGGTCACTTTCACTCACAAGACCATACTGTTTGCTACTCAGGACATAAAATCCAAAAATGGAATGCGGTTGCTTTCATAGTCAGGAAGGATACAGTAAGGACAGTACCTGGATACAATGCAGTTACTGACCAAATAATATAAATAAGACTTCACACATAATCCTTTAATATGAGGGTATTTAAGTTTAGGCTCCGACCAGTGATGCGAAAGAAGAGGAAGCTGACAGGCTTCATGGTAAAGTTCAATCCAAAATCAACATCATGCATGCAAGATGTGCAGACATGAAGAATATGGAAACTCTTCCAAAAGATTTCTGAACTCAGAAGGAGGTTCCAACCCCAAACTAGTATGCCAAAGGATGCCATGGACAGATAGTAACTGATTCCAAGTAGATTAAACAAAAATGGAAGGAATATACTGACATTTGGTACAGCAGAGATGTCAACATCCAAGATACTTTAGAAGATATTCCCTACTTACAAGAATCTCTTAGTACTAGAAGATGGGAGTTAGATCAGCACTCCAGTCATTACCAAGTCAGAAGCCTACAGGAACTGATGGAATACCCACAGAAATATGGCAAGCAGAGGAAGAAGAATCAGTAAGGGTTCTAACTAAGCTATGCCAGCAAATCTGGAGAATGACACAGTCGCCAACAGATTGGAAAATACTACATACTACATACCAATACTAAAAAAGGAGGTTTAACAGAATATGTAAACCGTCACACAATATCCTTAATTTCATATGCTAGCAAAATGATGCCTAGGATCATTATTCAATGCAGATTAGAACCCTACATGGAAAGGGAGATGCCAGAAGTTCAAGCTGGCCTTATAAAAGGCCAAAAAACAATTGAGAAAGCCAACAAATGCCAAAAAGAAGTCAATATGTGCTTCACTGATTATAGAAAGGTCATTGATTGTGTCAACCATGTCAAGCTGTGGAATATGCTTAGGAAAATGAAGTTCTCAGAACATCTCATTGTCTTTATGCAAAACCTATCCACAGGACAGAAAAACAGTCTGGATGGAGCATGGTGAAACTCCAGGTCAGCAAAGGAGTGAGACAAGGCTGTATACTCTCTCCTTACTTACTCAACCTTTATGCTGAATATATATTGAGGGAAGCTGGATTGGAAGATGAGTTGGTTAAAATCGGAGAAAGAAACATCAATACCCTGGGCTATGCTGATGACACTACTGGTAACTGAAAATGTGAAGAATCTGCAAGCTGTAGTAATGAAAGTCAAAGAGCACGGTGAAAAAAAAATGGGACTAAGATTATAAGTAAGGAAGACCAAACTAATGATATCAGGCACAGCAATTCATCTTAGAACTGACAATGAAGATATCGAAGTGATAGATAGCTTCTGCTTTTTAGGATCCACTATCAGTAAAGGAATCAGTAGTCAAGAAATCCACCACAAACTAGCACTTGGTAGAGCACCCATGAAGGCCTTGGAAAAAATATTCAAATGCCATGATGTGTCTAGATCTACAAAAATTGTGCAGGCACAATAGTATTCCCTGTGACACTCTATGGAAGTGAACGTTGACTTTGAAGAAGCAGGAAACAACATTAGTGCTTTTGGTGTTGGAGAAGACTCCTGAGAATACCGTGGACAGCCAAGAAAACAAATAAATTGTAATGCTGTGAGAATAACCTTGGGAGACAGGAGGAAGAGTCACAGCCTAGACAATGGTCTAATCAGGGAAATCTGAGTTGAAAGCAGAATTGGGGGTGGAGAAAGTGTCTCAGAAGGGACTCCTTAGATTTCAGGACAGTAAAAGTAAGGGAGGGAAGAGGTACTTTCAGACTTGCAAGATTTGGTTACCGTAACCTTACAATAAAGGTAATATTAGTATTCTTAGTTTTGGTTTCCTGGTCTGGACTACCTCGAAAGGGTGACACACATGGATCATAGAGCAAATCTACCCTGAGTGCTCACTTGAGGCACAAATGACCAGGTTCAAATTATCATATTATGCAAAAACCCAGATCCTTTGAAAAGTCCATAATGCTGGGAAAGGTGAAGGGAAAGAGAAGACGACAACCAGCAGCAAGATGGATCCATTTAATTACGGCAACAATGGATGCACTATTGGAAGACCTGATGGGCCAGGTTGGGGACTGATCATCCAGGAGAAACTCTTATCTACACAGTTACTAAGGATCAAAATGCATTTGGTTACAACCGAAAACTTATCTCTACCATTTACATTGCCATTACCTACACTTTTACAATTTTTCCATACTACACCATATACATTTTAATTTATTGCTAGTAGTATATTCATTGTTATCTTAATGTGCAAGAAGCCCTCAACTTTATTGCATAGAATCACAGAATTGCAGGGCTGGAAAGGACCACAAAGATCATCTAGTCCAACTCTCTGCAATGTGTAGGAAAACCACTTAAACCATCTTGAGAGGTGCCTGTCAAGCCTCTTCATAAAAGCCTCCAGAGCTGGGGAACCCACAACTTCCATAAGTGTACTTTTCCACTCGTATTTGGCACTTGCCTTCAGGAGTGCCTTACTTACGTTACTTACAGGCAGTCCTTGCTTAATGACTGCCCTGTTTAGCAACCATTTGAAGTTGCGACAGTGCTGAAAAAATAACTTTACAACTGATCTTCACGCTTACAATCATTGCAGAATCCTGTGGTCACGTGATCAACATTCGGGCACTTCACAACCAGCTTCCAACAAGCAGAGTCAATGGAGAAGCCAGCAGTGAAACTGCAAGTTGTGGCCATGTGATGTTTCGCTTAATGACTGAATGAGAAGTGAGGCTGTAAGCCCATCGCAGTCATGCAATGTTTCACTTAGCGACCGCATTGCTAAGCATCAGAGTTGCCAGTCCCAATTGTGGTTGCTAAGCGAGGATTACTTGTATTTAGAGGTAATCACATCTCTTAGGATAGCAACATTTTGTCACATGTATAGACCCAACTCAGAATGACTCTGGGTGGTGTACAATTAAAAACAAATCTAATACAACAAGAAGGCATCCATAATGGACTTAACATAACCAGCACCTTAATACACTTCCCATAAAACATGCCCCAAACCCATCACCCTGGGAAAAGAACCAGATTTCTAAGGCCTGTATGAAGAACATCAAGATCAGGAGAACTTGGACATCAAAGGGCAGACACTGTGACAGGGAAGGCACATAACTGAAGAAGTTGGGAATCCCCATTCAAGCAAAATCACAACTACTAAAGACAGACCACCTTCTGCACATTACCTTTGGTATTTCTACTTCCCAGATAACAAGCTCTGCTTTATTGGAGTCTGTTCCCATCTTAGCACTCGGGCAGCTGTCATTCTTGCGGAGAGCACATCCACTGTCCACTGAGTCCATGCTGTTCACGTCAGAGCCTAAAAAAGAAAGTGAGCCGCGTTCCTTCACTTACAGGGTGATGAAATACTGTGCCACCCTGGAGCAGCACCCTCAGGACCTGATCCTCTCATCCCACTTTGTCCTTTTAAAGAAGGAGTCACCAGAGGGGGGGAGAACAAGCTGGTCTAGCCAGGTGATGCCCCTCCCTTCCCAGCCATGATCCACACAGAGAGGGGAGACGCACCGGGAGCACCCATGCTGCTGAACAGGAGTGAAGGTCAGGACCAGCCTTCGCCAACCAGGAACCTCCCAATGGGTTCACACAGCTCCTGGTGCAAAATGTTGCTATCCTAAGAGATCTGGGAGGTACCAGGTTGAGAAAGGTGGGAAGAGAGGCTCAGGGGGGAAATAACTTGGATGAGAAGCATGGAGGAACAATCCTTTCTCATCCTACACCATGATCCAAATTCTCCATGGGCTAGGCAATCTTTCTTGGCCCTACCTACCTCACAGGGTTGTTGTTGGGGAGAAAAGTGGGAAGAAGCACTATGTATCCTGCTCTGGGCTCCTGACTGAAAGGAGGAATATAAACGTGATAAATAAATGTATAGACATGACCAGTTTGTTCATCCTCCAAAAAAGGAACATTCATAGGCCCACAAGAACCATCAAAGGTAGCTTGAGATTAGAAAAGATTAACATTCCCCCAGTTATTATGAAGTGGTAAAAACTCTAGGGTGTATCTAGCTACTGTCGCTATCAAGATACTCAGTGTAAGCATTTAAGAACAGCAAGCTATAACATATTACGAATCTTAGGGGAAAGTTTGAAGGAAGGTCCCTTTTTCCAATCAAAACTCCTGAATCCAAGTATCTAGTCCTCAGTGAGGCAGCAGCAATTAGAAAAACTGGTATGCCCAGTTCCTCAGGAGGCAGAGTGGAGGAGTAAGGAAAAGAGCACAGGTTTTACATAAAGTCCACAATGATTTACTTTAGATGTTATGCCTGGGTTCACAATTATTTATTATTTTATTCAATTTGTACACTACCAGACTCCCAATGGCTTTGGGTGTTTTTTAGTTTTTAGTATATATTTGATATATGTATGTATTTATATGTATTCATGTACTTATATAATATTTACATAAAATATGTATATTTTTATATTTAGTACATATTAGGTTTTTAGTAAATATTCTACTAAACCATGGTTTACTGAACAAACCACAATGACTCAGCTCATGCCTCATTCAAGCCTGAGCCATAAACTCCAGCTGACAAGCCACAAGGTCTCGGTTCATAATTGTATCAAGTCAAAAATTAAACCTAATTATGGCTTTACAAAAAATAGCCTATATATGTATATATATGTATTTAGCCTATATACAATTTTCAACTTTCCCTGTGCGGTTCCTTCTCTTGGTATGTTGGACTACAATTCCCATCTTTCCACAGCCAATCTGGGCATATGTAAGTCACCAAGGTAGCTTCTTCCAAAATGGGCCCCACCACCCTGTGTGTGTATATATTATAATAGCACAAAGAATGCCTAAAATTGTGCACCTAAATATGCTTCTTTCAAAATCCGTTCATGAAATCAAGGACACTGAAAATCTGGACCCAGGAAAGGACTGGCTTCGTTCAAGATAATGAGGAGGGAGGTATCAGCTGCAGCTACTGAAACAGATCCTGGTTGATCTTAAAAAAAGCTATGCAGGATTAGATTGATCAGAACTTGGATGGGAGACCATGAGGATATCCCAGGGCTGCAGAAAGACACCAGTGAATGACTTTCATGCTGATGCCACAAATGGACGTGGATGTGCCTATATAGTTGAAAAGTTGAACACAACTATATATAGCAGTGTTGACTAGGGAATTCTGGGAGTTGAAGTCCATGCATCTTAAAGATGCCGAGGTTGGGAAACACTGCTAAAATACAGTACAGTACAGCTATATATATGCTAATGGCAGCAAACTGGTTTTATATCAATCATTGGTTGTAATTCCAACCTCCTCATTTCTCCATTCTCCATAAATCCTGTCTGATGTTTGCTTAAAAGATCAAATCCAAAATCAAGGGTCTTTTGCTCTGGCTCAAAATTGGTTTGCTTAGGGTTGTTAATCTTCTGGCTTGTAAGCATTAGTCAGTCCTAATGGTATCTATCTATATGCTACTAAAATTCTCGTGTCTGTAACTTTCAACTGGGCGAAACGGTGTGTCATACAGCAACAATTTTTGAACCAAGGTACCTCAAATGGGCTAACTTACAGAATGTGACCAAAATCTGGGGCCCATGATTCCCGTGGGATTGAAATTTGGGAAATTCGTGGCTGCTTCAGCACTGCTGTGCTGCCCTGGTCGGCCCAGGTCACGTGATCGTCATGGGTGTATCCAAGACCTCTTTCCCACCTCCCTCTGTCCCCTGCACCCAATCTGCTGGTGGCAAGGCCCGATGGGCGAGTGGCAATTGGCTGCTTTGGAAACGAGGCAGAAATCTGAAATCTCTTAACAGCTGTGGGTGTTGAGGGAAGGATGAGGGAGTGACTTGGATGCCTGCTGGTGAGGCAGGGCTGGCTGGGGGCACCGGAATGGGGAGCAGGGGTGCAGTCTTCCCCATGGTTTGTAGCTCCCTTTGTTCCACCTCCCCCCAGCAAAGTGGCAGGCAGTTTCACCGGTCAGTTGAGAAGGAGAAAGTGGCTTCACAGGGGCTCTCCTGAGGGTTGTGAGGGGAGGGCAAATGGCACAAGCATTATATGTGGGTGGGAGGGAGGGAGGGAGGGAGGGAGGAAGAATGGATTTCCTACACCCTCTGCCAGCTTCCTACAAGCAAAGTCATTGGGGAAGCTGGCAGCAAGTCACAAGCCACTCCCATGGCTTTTTTGCCCTTGGTCATTCTGTTTCTCTGTTTAGGTAAGGAAGTATTTCTGAAACAATGACCCAACAGGTCGCAGGTTGTCTAATTTTCCATTAAAATTTGCCAAAGTCAAAGGTAAAAAAAAAAAAGTTGAAATGTTCTACCTCCACAGAGGGCTGGGCCACAAAGAAATACAGCCAAAAGAAAACCAGTAAGACACGAAAGGGCTGCTCAGGGGTATCCACAGGGGGCGGTGTCATGAAAGTCAAGATAGCTAGTGATTGAAGGCGCTCCCTTTTTCTATGCATCAAAAAAGTCAAGATGGTGGCTGGAACCATGAGATTGAAGCTCCTTTTCAACATGCATTGCACGTTCAACTGGGTGGCTGTGACCATCTTGACGTTTTTGACCCACACACCCAAACTTCCATTCCCCTGAATCTAACTATTGGTGCTCAGATCCTAAAATTTCAAGAAGTAAAAAGAAATCTCTGTTAAGTAGCTTCCCAGAAGTTCTCTGAGGAAGTTACCCTGCTCTTGCCCAAAGAAAAATAGAGCAGGACCTACTTACAGTCGTGTGAAAAAGAAAGTACACCCTCTTTGAGTTCTATGGTTTTACGTATCAGGACATAATAAAAATCATCTGGTCCTTAGCAGTTCTCAAAAGTAGGTAAATACAACCTCAGATGAACAACGCATGACATATTACACCATGTCATCATTTATTTGACAAAAAGAAAGCCAAAATGGAGAAGCCATGTGTGAAAAACTGAGTACACCCTTACTGCTCCCATAGGTATGAAGAGGCTAAGTAGCAGCCAGGTGCTGCTAATCAAATGCCCTTGATCAATGGATCATCAGCAAGTGTGACTACCTCTATAACAGCTGAAGTTTCAGGAGTTTGTTGCTCTCGAGCATTGAGGTGTGTGTTAATGCAATGCCAAAGAGTAAAGACATCAGCAATGATCTTAGAGAAGCAATTGTTGCTGCCCATCAATCTGGGAAGGGTTATAAGGCCATTTCCAAACAATTTAAAGTCCATCATTCTACAGTGAGGAAGATTATTCACAAGTGGAAAACATTCAAGAGAGTTTCCAATCTTCCCAAGCGGGGACATCCCAGCAAATTTACCCCAAGATCAAACTGTGCAATGCTCAGAGAAATAGCAAAAAATCCAAGGGTTACATCTCAGACTCTACAGGCCTCAGTCAGCACGTTAAATGTTAAAATTCAGGACAGTACAATTAGAAAAAGACTGAACAAGTCTGGTTTGTTTGGAAAGGTTGCCAGGAGAAAGCCTCTTCCCTCTAAAAAGAACATGGCAGCAGGTTAGGTTCGCAAAGTTGCATCTGAACAAATCACAAGACTTCTGGAACACTGTCCTTTGGACAGACAAGACCAAAGTGGAGATGTTTGGCCATAACGCATAGCACCAAGTTTGGCGAAAACCAAACACGGCATATGAGCACAAACATCTCATACCAACCATCAAGCACAGTGGTGGAGGGGTGATGATTTGGGCTTGTTTTGCAGCCACAGGACCTGGGCACCTTGCAGTCATTGAGTCGACCACGAACTCCTCTGTATACCAAAGTATTCTAGAGTCAAATGTGAGGCCATCTGTCCAACAGCTAAAGCTTGGCCGACATTGGGTTGTGCAACAGGACAATGATCCCAAGCACACCAGCAAATCTACAACAGAATGGCTGAAAAAGAAAAGAATCAAGGTGTTGCAATGGCCCAGTCAAAGTCCAGACCTCAACCCGACTGAAATGCTGTGGTGGGACCTCAAGAGAGCTGTGCATAAACAAATATTCGCAAACCTCAATGAACTGAAGCAATGTTGTAAAGAAGAGTGGGCCAAAATTCCTCCACAATGGTGTGAGAGACTGATAAAGTCATACAGAAAACAATCACTTCAAGTTATTGCTGCTAAAGGTGGTTCTACAAGCTATTGAATCATAAGGTGTACTTAGTTTTTCACACATGACTTCTCCATTTTGGCTTTATTTTTGTCAAATAAATGATGACATGGTGTAATATGTCTTGTGTTGTTGTTCATCTGAGGTTGTATTTACCTACTTTTGAGAACTGCTAAGGACCAGATGATTTTTATTATGTCCTGATACATAAAACCATAGAACTCAAAGAGGGTGTACTTTCTTTTTCACATGACTGTAGTTAAGATGAAAGAGAATCCTCACCTCCTGAGTGGTCAGTATCCGCCTCCACTGGCCATGGCTGTTCATGGCTCAGATGTGGAAAGTCCTCCTTCAACACGCCATTGCTGTAGGGCACCCTGTTTTCTGTTGGCATGGAGGAAAGTGGCTTCTGGCTTGACACTGACTTGTTCTCTGAGTCTTTGATGGTGGACATGTTCAACAGATCCAGGTGTTGTCCCAAAGGTGGAGATGAAGCACTTTTCAGGAGATCCTCAGCACTAGCCCCATCTTCTGAGGTGCAGGCACTGCACCCAGAATCTTCCATCACCATGTGACCATCATCAAATTCCTCTTCATGGTTAGTAGCTGCTGTCAGATTGCCAGCAGACCGCACCGTAGGACAACTGGAGTCTCTGAGCCGGCTGTGACTTAGGTTGACCAGTCGGCCATGTGTCAAATGACTTGAAAATGTAGCATGATGGTTGACATTCTCCTCCAGTAGGGGAGACAGTTCTACAGTTGCAACCTTCTCGCTCACACATTCACCTCCTTGGCTGGATTCTGCCTGGCCAACAGCTCCAGTGGACACCTTCTCCCGAGGACTATCCACCCGGCTTGCTATTTGGCATATTCTCTCTGACATGTCACTGACCGACCCAGATAATACTTCCTCAGTGGCTGCCCGGATGACATTGGAAATTATGTGTATGGCTACCTGTTCAATCTTCTCTACTTCTTGTTTGTCCAAGCTAATGGCTCCTATCCTCTCTTTTTCCAGACCACCCTTATACCCAACTTCTCTGAATCCATGGTGCTTCAATATACTACCAGTCTTTGAACTGGACGTCATTCCTTCCTCAACCGCCTCTGATCTACCAGGTTCTACGTACTTGGTCAGTGTTCCAACCGCAGTCTCCACTTCACCACTGTTACCATCACTCCCTTCTTCCATTTCAGCAGTATCCATAGGGATCTCATCCGGAACTTCTTCAGTTATCTTTTTGGAGCAAGTCATGGGCAAAGAATCCATAGAGGTGGGTGGAGGGCACTGGTCTTCTTTCAAAGACTTCTTTCTTTCAAAGACTTCTCCAATGAACTGATCTTTGAGACTGTCCCCCAATTTTTCAGAACCAGGAGCTGCCAACGGCACTTGGTTTGCCACTTGAATGGAATCCGGTATCCCCTCGCTGGCTGTCTCACCAGTCTGGAAGCCATCAACTCCTCGTGCATCCAGAAGAGAGGTCTTGGGTGAAGGGGATCCAAGCATACCTTGGGGCCCCATCACTTCTAGTTCTCCACTGTCGTCCTGAAGTGAGTCTGGTTTGAGGGTTGGTTTTGACCCAATGGGCAGGTCTTCTCTTGATGTTTCAAAGCTTTGTGCTCTGTCTTCTGTCAGAGATACCTGCAGCTCTTGAAAGGGTGAATCACGATGCTGCCTGGCCTGCAGAGGTGGAGAAAATTCACTGTTCAACTGTCCAGCTTTCCAAGGGGTTGGTTCCCTCTGGAGAGAACACTTCTGGTGCTCTTCCAAGCCAGGAAGGTCTTGCCTGTCATGATTACTGACACGTTCCTTTTTACGCGAAGAAAACCACCACCAGCCAATGAGTGCCAGCACCCCGGGGATGGCAAAGGGCAGCAAGTTGCGGAAGCGCAGCGCCATTACACGCACCTCTGGAAATTAAACCTGAAAAGAAGAGAAAGAAAGGGCTGTATAAAGACTTCAGTTGTCTAACAACATTTAGAAAAGGTAGCTTTCCATGTCCTATTCAAGATACACTTAAACAACAACAACAACAAAATGCATCGCCATTCCCATTAAGAAGCTCATCTTTAAATTATGTCTTGGTTCCTATCAATTCTGATAACCATAATAAAATCCATAGCCATTTGAAGGACTACTTAATTATATCTTGCTCTTCATCTAAAAGCCATGTCTTCTTCAACAAATCATGGTTAAAACGAGCCACAGCTTAGCACGAGGTAGCAATCCAACTGAAATTGCAGATGACACAGAATGGGGGAGAGAAAGAGAGAGACAACTAATACAGGTAGTCCTCATTTAGCTATCACATTTGGGACCAACAACTCAGTTGCAAAGTGAAGTGAAACCCGACTGTGCTTATGATCTCACTTCAGCTTTCCTTGGCTTTACAGACTTGCGAAGGTCGTCAATGTGAGGACTGGGCACAAAGTTACTTTTTCATCACCGTCATAACTGTGAACAGTTGCTAAATGGGGCAGTCGCTAAACAAGGACTACCTGTAACCTAGAAATCAAATTCAAAATGATCTTGGTAAGTTAGAGAAATTGACTGAAAGTAACAAAATGAAATGTAAAGACAAATGTAACTTGTGTTAGGAAACAGAAATCAAAGGCACAGGGTTACTGAGCTTGGTACCAATACTTAGGGAAGAATAATTGATTGCCAACTGAACATAAGCTAGGAGTCTGATGAGACTAGTCAGAAGCAGCATCCAGAGAACCATCATTTCCAAATGATAGGAAATAATCATTTGACTGTTTTGCTTCCCACATTGTCCTATGCCCACTCCTGGGCTTTTCACTTAAAGGAGGATTTAGAGAAACTGGAACAGGTTCAGAGAAAGGAAATCAGGATGATCAGAGGATTATAAACTAAGTCATACGAGGAGAGTCAGACAGAAGTGGGTTTTATTTAACCTTGAGGAAAGGCTGAAGGAGAACACAATAACTCTCTTCAGATACATGAAAGGATTTCACATCGGAGGTCCAGACCTTTTCTCTCATTCCAGAAAGTGGGAGGCAGGATTAGATTTAAATTACAGGAAGTTAGAGAAAAAACTGAGCAGCAAAAATGACCCTGACAGAAGATGGGCTTCCCTTCACTGGATGTGTTCAGGGAGAGACTGAACAGACACCTGTTGAGAATGCTTTATTGTGGACTGCTGCATCGGAGGGGGCTTGGACTGAATGACCTCCAGGACCCCTGCCAAAAACCTTTGATTCTTCCTTCTATATGTAACAATCCCTCCCCCGCTTGTGACATTAAAGATTACAACTGGACAATAAATTTGGGGAAGCTCTGGGGGATACCCTCATGGCTTTCAAACAGCACCCATTTCAAACAACCACACTGATCAGTTGTCACATGATCAAACACACGTACGAACTGGACACACAAACAGACTTCCCCTTGTAAGAACACATTCACAACTTCGCCATCATGTGAGTGGCAAGCTAGCTACGTGCCAACATATCTTCAGAGGCTGCTGACCGGGATCACACCACTGTCACAGTACTAGAAGTTCCCCAGAAGCTAGATGGTTTGCAGTCAGAGAGCTGAGCTGCAGAATTTTTTTTAATGCCCAGAAAATGAACAAAAGCAGATTTTTTAAAAAGCTAATCCACATGTATGCAACAGTTAATATAATTAACAGAGAACAAAAAATAAACACAAACACCCCCCTAAGAATTAACATGTTAAATTGATATAAATCACCTAAATATATCACATAACAATACATCAAATTATGCATGAAGCCACCCAGAGTCCCCCATTGTAGGGAAGATGGGTGGGGACAAATCAAATAAATCAAATAAATAAATAAATAAATAAATAAATGAAGATTCTTGTCAAATATGAGGAAATTTAAACCAAAGGGAAGCACGCCGTGTCATTATTTTGATTAGTAGGAAAATGGGCTATTTTTTTCTAGCTGAGCTGCAGAGGGTAAAAACCTGGTTCTTGTATCGTAAGAATCTCAAATTAGGGGTGGTGGAGGGAGTTCCTAGCGCCCAAGGTGAAGAGAATCGACTCTGAGGGTACATCCAAGAAGGGAGGTAGAGCAAAGGAGTTTCAAAGGGGTAAAAGCCACACAGAACGCCCACATCGGCGCCTCCTGAAATCAAGCACATCTTTTCTAGAATTGTACAGCAGTTGTACAAGCCTAAGACAAGACGCAGTTTCTCTGGGGAGCACTGTCAGCCCTTCAAGGTAGACCAGGCTAGGAAAGCAAAGTCATGCAGGCTAATTCTATGTTTATTATAGAGCAGTGTTGTCCAAACTTGGCCACTTTAAGATGAGTGGACTTCAACTACCAGAATTCCCCAGCCAGCCATGCTGATTGCGGAATTCTGGGAGTTGAAGTCCACTCATCTTAAAGTGGCCAAGTTTAGACAACACTGTTATAGAGCTGCTGAAACAGAATCTCGCAAGTTTGAATGCACTCCTTCCCCCCCCCGCCCCATTATCTTCATGAGAACTAGGGAGGGCCATGTCTGAGACACTTTCTCGAATTACATTTCTGCCCCGGACTCAGATTTCTTTTATGTGAGGGCTGTCTTGGTTGCAGCTCTTCCTCTTGTCCCTCAAGGCCATTCCCTCTGCCTCTTACAAGCATGCTCCAAATCCCCTTTTTCCTTCAAATGTGGATCTTAGCAGATCCCTTGGCCTAGCAATGATATGGCTTCATCATTCAAGCAGTTCATTTCCTGCAATGAATATATCAGGAGGTGTTCTAAGATATCTCAGAGTCTGAACAAGAGGATATTCTAAGCACTTATAATCCCTTTCTCCTCCCCTCCCCCAGAATAAAGTCTGAAGCAGCTCAATACATCCATAATCAGCTGTAAGACCCCTTAAGAAAGAGAATCACCTACATCACAAAATAGCAAGAAAGGGTGGCTCGAGTTCATTGCTTTGAAAACTTTTCAATTTTTTTTTGGAGGAGGGAGGAACAAATAGATGCCTTAAACTTGCACAAATTGAAAAAGGCTGAAGGTACCCATTTCACCACTTAAAATTCCTCTCCAAAACAGAGAGAGAGGATGAAGTTCCATCCCTCAAACTTGAGAATATTGTCTATTTCAGGGTTTTTCAAATGGGTGCTACGGACCTCTAGGGTTCCACCAGAACTTGATGGGGTTCCACGCAGCTATTTTTTTAAGGCACAGTTGAAAAGGAGAGTGTAAGCCATTAAGATAAGTGACTTCAGGAGCTCTCACCCCCCCAAATATTTACATTTAATCCTTTGCTGTTGTTCACACTCTTTAAGATCTGCTGACCTGCGCTCCAAATTTTACTCATGGCCTTATTGATTGGTTTTTCACATTGCACTCTATAGAGTGTCTTAGCTCCACATGTAAACCATGATCTTTAGGTCTTAGCATTATGTGTAAACCAAACCAATAGAGTTTGACAAATCAGGAAACATAACGCACTGAGCCAGCCAACGTTCTCCGAAGTTCAAGAATACCATCTGCACATTTTTTTAGATCCCAAAGAATTAAGATATTATAAGTTACACATGTATCCAGAATATAGAAACATATTTCCAAATAGTTATATTTACTTGACTAAAAAAATAAAAAAGCTATATACAGGTGGTCCTCTTTTAGCGACTGCAATTGAGATTGGCAACTTGGTCGTTAAGCAAAATGGTCACTCAGTGAAAATCACATGATTGTGACTGTGCTTACGATTTTACTTTACAGGACTTTACAAGGACTTTACAGCATCAGAAGGATACAATCCCAAATGGCAGGGAAGATTTCCAGAACTTGACTCACAAGGAAGCCAGACAAAAGGGCAAATTTTATAGCCCTTTTCCTCCACTCTTCTCCTTTTGGAATGCTCACCCCAACGCTGGATAATTAGCAAGAAGAGAATTGATGTTTGTATTTACATTCACTGAAGAGGAAGGGATTACAAGAGAGTAAGCAGGCACACAATAAGGAACACAGATGGAAAAGAATGCACTGGTTCAGGCTGTTCTAGCACCACCATCAGCTTAGGAGGCAAACAAAAGCCTTTCGTGTGAAACTGATTAGGGTCTTGTCAATTTCACGCAGCAGTTCCCAACCCCTGTTCTAATCAACTACAGTGGTACCTCAAGATACGAATGCCCCACCTTACGAAAATTTCGAGATACGACCAGCTCCGGCCGCAAAAATTTACCTCAACATGCGAACTCCGCCTCAATCTACGAACCGGATCCGCGGCCATTTGCCCCGCTGCCACGCGGTCGCGGCTTCCTGTGGGTGAGATCGCGGTAGCAAGGAGACGTTCGGCGAGGCTTGTGGTGTGTGTTGTGGCGTTTGGAAGGTTTTTGGTGTGCTTGTCAGCAGGGCTCCAAAGAAAATGCAGAGACGTATGTATTTACATTGAACCTTATGGGGAAATTTGCCTCGCGGTGCGACCAAATTCAGAGGGCAGATTAGCCGTATTTACATTGAACCTTATGGGGAAATTTGCCTCGCGGCGCGACCAAATTCAGAGGGCAGATTAGCCGTATTTACATTGAACCTCATGGGGAAATTTGCTTCAGGATGCAACCAAATTCGGAGGGCGGAACGGATTAACCGTATTTACATTGAACCCTATGGGAAAATTTGCTTCAGGATGCGACCAATTCGACTTGCGATCAGAGTCACGGAACGGATTAAATTCGTATCTTGAGGTACCACTGTAATTAAGTTCACAGAGCTGATCTTGTTAACTTGTGGTTAGGGACCCTCTGCAGCTCAAGAGGAGATAGATTGTTTAGGCAATCTCTCTGCTGTGGGGGAAAAGGAAAAAAATGGGTCAGGCAGAGGACAACACGTGTTAACCGACTATAATGGCAAACACGGCTAAGAGAGAGATGCTGCAAAGGTCATAAATGGGAAGACTGGTCGCAAAGTTACTCTTTCATCACCATCGTAACTGCGAACAGTCACTATCTGAGGCAGTCGCTAAACAAGGACTTCCTGTACTAGTATTTCAAATCTGTTACTCAGCGTGGGCGCACTGTTGGAAGACCTGAAAGACCAGGTTAGGGAGAGATCATTATGGAGAAAATCTATGTGGTCGCTAAGAGTCAACACCAACTTGATGACACATAATAAAAAAATACAGACTGACACTGGAAACTTTATTATTTTTTTTAGTGAGTACAAAAAGGTTTTTGCACCATTAATAACATTGCTTTTAAAATATTATTTCATATTATCTCATCCGTTTTTAATTTCCATTTTTGGAGATATGTTTCATAGTGTGCATAATGTATTAGGACAGTAGTACATCAAATAATGAGAGCCAGTTTGGTGTAGTGGTTAAGGCAGCAGGCTAGAAACCGGGAGACCGTGCTTGTCCTGCCTTAGGCATGAAGCCAGCTGGGTGACCTTGGGCCAGTCCCTCTCTCTCGGGCTTTGGGAGGAGAAGGCATGAGCAAACTGCTTCCGAAAATCTTACTAAGAAAACTCCAGGAACTAGTCCAGGCAGTGGCCAGGAGTCAACACTGACTCAAAAGCACACAATTTATAAATATACATACATACATACATTAGGGAGCGCATTCTCAAAAATTTTTAAATCAAAAAGGTTTGGAGACCACCGATTTAAGACAAGAAGAAAAGCACGTTTTTGCGGGACAAGATTTGTCTAACAGCTGCACGGAATGAAGAAGGATGCACAATCAAGCGATTTGCCAGAAGCCACATCAAAACTGGGAAAATCCTGCTTTGGGGAGAATTAGGTGCTTGTTTTTACCCTCCCTCCACCAAACATGCCTTTTCAGTTCTGGGCAAGTTAAGGCCCATTTCCCCAGATCTACAGTCAAGTTCAAGACAAATTTAAGGAGGTTCACAGAGCCCTCTGCCCAACACACACTACTTGTACAACAGCTCCTGTTGAGTTATAAAAAGACAAGGCAGACATTCCTTCCCTTGTTTGGAATGTTGGGCTAAACAGCTGTCCATTCAGACAGCAGCCTGTTGCAGAAGACACTCACAGTGTGCACTGGCAACGGACAGCATTTGAACACGTCCAAGGTCGTTAAGCTGGATTCCCAAGGTTGGAAAGGCTATCTAGGACCTCTTTACAATCTAGTGCTCCCATCTGGCTTGCCGAAGAAGGATGCCCGCAACACTATGTTCAGAACAAAAAAATTCCCTGCATTTAGAAGAAGTAGTATTCAAGTGGAAGGTGTAAATCTTTCTTCCCCATATGCTAGTTGTCTAACACTCAGGGAGTGGTGATGCCCTCCGTCCTGGAATAATCTGAGTGGGATAGCTTAAATAGCATTTGCCCCACGTTAGCGAGAACGCACAGATGAACCGACGTCTGTGAAGAGAAACACAGACATGTACGTATTTATTGGAAAACCAGTATAGGCATGGTGGTATTTGCAAGAAATAGCTGCATAATTAGTAGGGCTGCACGCATTTCAAAAATGATCTGGAAAAAGGGCTTTGGACCTCATGCATGCATGAAAATGTGAACAAAGTTGGGCTGCTTTAATGAACAGCAGCAAAGGGACGTATACACACTAGATCCAAAACCCTTCTTCCTGATCATTTTCAAAGCATGCACAGCCCTAATGTTTATGATTTTTTAAAGAGAACCCAGGATGCTTTTCCAAAGTAAAGCACATAATGGAAGAGGATACATGATCTGACACCTTGGAATGAAAGGTGAAGTAAAAAAAGAAGACTTCACAAGCTGAAATAGGTCGAAAGCTAGGAACTTAAGCTGTTGGGGTTACCTATCTGAAGCTTTCAACAGTGGCATCTACCTGCGCCTTTCAAGTTTTTCTATGAAACATGAAGACACGGAAATTGTAGGGCTGAAGAGCTTCTAGATCACTGATCTTCTATTTAACTTTGGGGGAAAAAGTTCCTTCTACAATTTTAATGAACGTTCTGAGATCAAACGAATCTCGGAAATGCAAATTGCTCTCACGAGTGATGCAAAGCCACAATTAGCTGGATTGCAAGATCACCTTAAGTCAGTATTTCTCAACCTTGGCAACTGTAAAACATCTGGACTTCAACTCCCAAGATTCCCTAGCTGGCATGCTGGCTGGGGAATTCTGGAAATTGAAGTCCACACATCTTTAAGGTGCTAAGGTTGAGGAGCACTGCCTTAAGCCATTAATCCTGCTTTACAAATCAGAACGGCTGGGCTTCAATGAGTTACCAAGCCAAACCCCAACCACATTCTGACTTAGTATGATGAACTCGTGCAGTAAGACGAGGTTCAGTCATGTCTAGTTCTACACCAATTATTCCTTTAATTAAAAACCTAAATATATGTCAGGGCAGGATGTTTTTTTTTTAAATGGCATCTGAAACTCCAGTCTGGTAGTAACAGCAAAATGATCCAGGAACGAAGGCCATGTTTGCTTTTAACATGCCTTACTAAACAGAGAGCGCCACTAGGTGGCGGCACCTAGCCATTCTCAGCTGATCTCAAAAGCTGTCTACCGCATGGATGGGAGACCACCAGAAAAACCTCAGCAGAGGAGGTTAGACTGGGAAGTACAATAAAACCATCCATGCAAACAGCAACAGCAAACCACGTCCCTACTGTTTCCAACAAAACCATATGGGTGTGTCCTTCAAGTCAACAGAAGCTGAACTTGACCTGAAGGAGGCTGGACTTAAAAAAAAAAGAACTCCTGGGGCTGGTGAGTGTGCCAGTGCAAGCTTTCCATCTCCATCTGAAATCACTAAGGACGGCTTCACGAAGCGGAAGAAAGAACATCTTCGTCCTTATAAGGTGAGAAATCTTAAATGGTGCAGGTTCTTCTAAGGAGAAGCCAGGAGGCAGATCTGCCTTAAGTCTGAGCAAGAAGCAGGATCCTGTTTACTGTGACTCGCTTACACGCAAGTCGATATTCTCAAGCAAGCCATAACTGTGCACGCTGGCAGCAATTCTTGGAATCCTGATGCGATTTCAGGTAATCTAGCGACCGCGTGATTCTCCACTTGGCAATCTCAGCCATGTGAAGCAACAGGCATTTGTTGGCCTCTTCTAGGGAAAAGCAAGCTGCTAAATCATTTAACCCTTCCTTCAAAGCTCTCAGCAGTTAAACCAAACCCAGAAGCTGGAAAGATTCCCTTAAGAAGCACCCTTGCTATTTGGCTCTGATTTCAGAAACACTCTAAATGAGACGGAGAATCCACCCTGCCCTGAGTTTTAACTTTTTTTTTTTTCTTTCTTTCAGGAATTCGAAAAAGAGGTAATTGCACATCACCAGGAAGAGAAAGCTCTCTAGGAACTTAATCCATGCTGAATCTTGCCAGAACATGGGATGTGGAGTGGGAAGTGAAGTTACATTTGTACTCTATTGAATGCCAAGAAACGTGCGATATAAAAAAATTATTTCCCCCCTTGAATAGGGCTTTGGTTGTTGGGTTGTGTTTTTTTTCCCTTGCATCCTTCATTTTTATGACATCCAACTCTCCACTTTTCTAGCCGACCCCAAGTTCAGCCCATTAATTCCAGGTACCAAAAGCTGGCCACCAAGTTTGTGAGGCACCAAGAAATAACTAAATGGGATGCCCCAGTAAAAATGCACAGCCTTTCCCCAACATAGCAATACAATTGCACAATACAGCAGAATTAGAAAGATGGAATTAGGCTATGCATCCCCCCTAGCAAGGAAGCACGCTGGACAGGGACCGGCCGCTTTAAAACCTAAGTCACGGGGCCGAGGAATTTTTTTCCATGCTAAAAATAGATAAAAGGCACAGGAGCTGCCTTATAAGCCCACTCCTACTTGGAGTAAAGAAACTGGGTATTTTTATTTCACTATCTAGAGAGAAATCCAGCTGTAATTAAAGTTCAGCTCAAGGCGCGGAGTACAGAATCCCACCCTCCTTTAACACAGCTTGATTTGCAATTTGGGATTCAACTGTCTGTCCTTGATCCTGTAGGAAACAGTAGTAAATTTAGGTGGTCAGAAACAGAAACTTTTCCCATCTTAAAAATCTAATAAAATTATTTGAAAAAAAGAAAAAAAAAGCTTTTGCCATTCTGTCCACCCCCTCGATATGTTAAGACTTCAACTCCCAGAAGTCTACAGTAGTGTTGGCTAAGGATTCTGGGAGTTGAAGTTTAATTCAGCTAAAGAACACCAGGAGGTTGAGTTCAACAAGCTGGTTGAATGGGAGCGGAAAAACCAAACAGAAATAAATCAACAGAACTGTGTAAGGTAGCAATCACATATTATTCCCTAGCATGCTAGAATGTTGACAACCTGTACGTCAAAAACATTTCCATAAAGTAAAATTCTGTACAGTCCCTCCCTGAACTATGCAGCCTTGTAAAAATCACGTAGATAACCTGGAAACGGATACAGTCCAATCTCAAAACAAGGTTGTTTCCAGACTCCACGAGGCTCATTGCAAGAAAGTGTTTGCAGGCAACACCAAATGAAGGCCTGAGTTTTGTAGGCAGAGAAAAGAAATCTGGACTCAGTTCCTGTGTTCTCTTGCTGTACATGTTTCAGTGAAGGTGGTGTGTGAATGCTACCATTATGGTTCTCAAAAGATGACTGATGGTTTTACGGGTTTCATGAACCCAGCCAAATGGGGCTTGCTCAGTAAACAATGGCTTAGAGCAGTGTTTTTTCAGATGTATGGACTTCAACTCCCAGAATTCCCCAGCCAGCAAGGCTGGCTGGGGCATTCTAAGAGTTGAAGTCCACACATTTGAAAGTGGCCAAGACTGGCTTAGAGTGATTTGTTAAGTCCTAAAAAGCTTCTTCAAGATCAAGCTAATCATCCACTGAGTTGAATATTTCCGACTGAAATGCTCTCTAACCTAGTTCCCTTCAGACATGTTAGAATTACAAACCCCACAATCCCCAGCTATGGCCCACGATGGCTCAGAATTCTAAAAATTATGCAGGGAACACACTGGAAGGGCTCCAGGTTGGGAAAAGATTGCTCAACACTCAGTAGATTCAGCTATTTTTTGATTTTCTTTTTAACCAGTAAAGGCAGGGATTGAACTCAAGATCTTCTGCATGTAGAACAGGTGTTCTACCCCTGAGCTATGCTTCCAAGGGTCCAACCCAGGCTTTTTAACTCACTTGAAAGAGGCAATGTGCCCGGCCTTATAAACAAGAGACAGAAATGAGATGCCAATGAAATTCTGCATGCATTATGTAAACCAGAAATGACGACAAATTCCTGGTCTTGAAGATACAGAAGAACTGGATCCAGCGTGGAGTCATGGTTTTAAGGTGCTAGACCATCCCTAGAGAAGCCCAGGTTCAAGTCTACCCTCAGGCATGGAAACTAACTGGATGACTTCTGGACAGCCAACTTACTTAACAGGGATGTTGTGGCAAAAATAGGAAGCGAGAACGCTTTGAACTCCTGGAGAAAAGGCAAGATATCAATCTTAATAAATAAATTAGGGATATACAAAATTTGTTGATTTGGGAACAAGCTATTCTGGAAAATCCAGAACTTTGTTTTGCTCCACACCATGGTGAACCTCCTCTGTACTACGACGTTTTAGGGGTTGGTGATCATTTCTAGAAATAAATCTACCAAACCAAACAGAAGAGGCTCCATGTGCTTTGTACACAATGTTCCAGAATAAACAGGTATGCTTCATGGGTGAACCATCCCAAGACAACCTCAATCACTCCTGGTTCGGGGAGGTACTTTCAGACGCCACCAAGCCAAAACACTGGAAGGTTTGGGATGGTCCAGAAAAAATGCAACATTCTGGAGTTCTCCAAAACTATGGTTCCCAAATTGCTCTATTTTGCCTCTCCCAAAAAAAGAATAATGCTGGATAACGATGCACCTCTTTACCTCCCTCCAGCTACCTCCAACTTCAGCATTTACACAGTGAGCAAAACTGAGATACTTCAACCACGGCTAGTTTTTAGCCACCCAGCCCCATCGTTCAATAATCGTTCTAAGTACTCTATAATTCCCCAAAGAGATTTATTCAGGCTCTAAGCCAAGCAAGTTTTGTAAACGCAATCTTTGGGTATTGTGTTGAATAGAAAACCCTCATCTGACAAGCTAGGTGAATCTCAGGCTGCGGTTTAAAAAAAAAAAAGGACTCAATTGTGCTTCAAATGTACTTTGCCCTGAATTATATAAATAAAACCCCAGGCAATGAACAGAGGAGAGGAGACAACAAGTATGAACGCAGATGCTTTCATAAATCAGCATGTCTTTCGGACGCCACCAAATTGCGTTTTGGATAAGTGGCAGCAGAGAGAGGGAAACGCAAAAATCAAAAGCAAGCTAATTTAAACCCAAGGGAAATTCCACTCCCACTCCCACCCCCTTCCCACTGGACATAAGACATTCTGACTGCAAAGGTCCCTTTCGGATGTGCTGAACTGTCTGATCCTCAGCAAGCCACAAAGCAGGAGATTGGAAGTCCCATATGGGAGTCTCTATGGCAGCGTTCCTCAACCTTGACAACTTTAAGGTGGGTGGACTTCAACTCCCAGAATTCCCTAGCCAGCTAGGGAATTCTGGGGGTTGAAGTCCACCCACCTTAAAGATGCCAAGCTTGGGAAACACCAGACTATGGGAAACACAAGCTAGCTTTGGACAACAGGCTAAGCCAGGCACTCGCTGTTGTCTGAACCCAACTACTGCTGTTAATAATCTGCAGATTATGGCTTGGCAAAGTGATGCAAAACAGAGTCGTTCCCTCTGCCAAGTGCCTCTTTGGGAGATATATATTACTCATGCAAGGAGAAACCAATTCAATCTATTAAATGCACAAACACGTAATTGGGTTACTACAACATCTCCCATTTAAGTGAATAACATCAGCTCTACCTATACGTTCAAACTGAGTGTGTACAAAAGAATTCCACTTTGTATTGATGGACTGAACAATACAATTTCATGTGGACCGAGTTTCATTCCTAGTTTAAAAACTCAACTGTAACACTTCATATAAATGCAATATAATATTGCTACTCTGATAGTACAGAATAGTGGTGGAATTTCTTCATATTTTTGTGGGGAGGGGGGCTCCCTTTCTGTTTCCTTTCCTTTTTTCCCTTCTTTTAGTTTGCATTGTTTGGTTTAATTTTTGTTACACAGCCTATTTAATAACATTTTAAGTGCAATGAAATATATTGGGCTTGTCCTTAATTATTCTTGTCTGCATCACAAATTGTATCAGTTCAAAAGATCAAGAAAAACCGATACACTTTTTTTGTATCTCATCTGAAAACAAAAAGGCCAGGAAGGAAACAATCTTTCCATATTTGGTGTTCAGAGGTAGACTGCATTTAAACATGGAAACTCCATTCAGTTGACGTGGCTAATCGAAACTTGCCTCCAGAAAGATGTTCCACCTCCTTTTAAATCTATCTAAATTTCAGCCTCTTCCTCTGCAAGGACACGTGGCATATTATGGAGAGATCAGGAATTCAACAACAATGCAATTGCAATTCTGCCTTTATTTCCTTCCTTGGTAAAATAAAACCAGACCGCGTGTAAATACAGGAGAGGTGAGGAAGACCAGTTTCTCTGTCTCAAATGCCACTTAGATTGATTATTATCACATTATAATAAGATAATCTATATAATGCCCCAAACACCCATAGTCCTAAAAGGTGAATTCTCTTTCAGGTTGAACTCAACTTCTGGTCATCTAGGCAACAATCTGGAAGCTGTTAGCCCCAACTAAATCTGGAGATTTTTTCTTCAATTTTTCATTCTAGCTTAGACCTGAGATTTCATAGTGGTCTCCTGTCCAAGTACAAATCAAGCCCAACTTGCTTAACTGCTGCCGCCTCTGAGTGGATCTGGGTGATTTGAGGGACTGCATCACCCTGATTATGTCTACCAATCCCATCAGATCCAGCAGGAGAGGCATGCTCCAGGTCCCATCTACAGGCAGTCCTCATTTAGCAACTGCCTCGTTTAGCAACTGTTCAGTTACAACGGTGATGAAAAAGTAACTTTGCGACCAATCCTCACATTTATGACCTTCGCGTATCTGTAAAACCAAGAAAAGCTGAAGTCAGATCGTAAGCACTGTCGCAGTTTCATTTAGCGACAGCTTTGCTTAACAACCAAGTTGCCAATCCCAATTGTGGTCGCTGAATGAGGACTACTTGTAGTAGGGAGTGCCATCTGGGGAGACCCAGGAAAAGAGCCTTTTCTGCCGTAGCACCACCCTTTGGAACATCATCCACCCAGAGGTTAGATTGGCAACCATAAGGCCTTGAAGACCTGGTTATGCCACCGGGCATGGGGATCGGAATACTTGACAGAGCCCATGGGATGTTGCATTGGCGGCTCAGATTTTTTTTTTAACTTTGCTGCCATTTACATATTTATTGGGGTGTTATTTTGTTTTTTTAGCTGCCCAGAATCACAATGTTGAAACAGGTGGCCATATAAACAGAAATATAGACAAATATACAGCTACCCTAATGGCCGCACTCTGAAATCTTACCCCAGTGCTGCCACGTCTGGGTTCCGCTGAAAGCCAAGATACAGCTAAGAAACTTACAGCAGGCTTGTAAAGAATGGCCACCCACCACTGCCCACAGCAAGTAAGAACTCCAGTGGGTAACTAAGCACACAACTTAATAAAATCTCCTAAATGCCGCTGTTCCGTAAACTCTGCTCACAGTAACCACAAATTAAAATCAAGTACATAAAGACCAAATGGAATTCTGACCAGAAGTAAAAATGCCACTCGGAGATTCCTTTCTGAATAGCCAGATGACCAGAAGAGTAGTGTTCACACTCACCGAATGAAAGAGCAAGTCCTCCGGATGCAGAAGATCAGGAGTATAACTTGCATCTTCGAAAAGGACACGGAAAAACACGTATTTGAAATCTGGAAAAGCTGTGCCAATTGGGGACTAGGTTCGCAAAACTTGCTGTGTTTAATGAAGTTAGCTAGTTTGTAACTCAATGCAATCTAAGTATATTAGCTCATAGCATTTTATAGCACTTTTGATTGTCCTCTGCCATTGCCATGTATCACCCTACGAAGAGATACAGCTGCTTTAAAGAGTTGCAGGGCAGAGCTTCATTCACATACCCCTGGGCAACAAAGCATAGCTTTGGAATCTAATCCTAGCACTGCAGCCCCATAATTTGGCTAACCATGGGTTAATACACCCCTATATTTGCACAACACTCTGAGCCACGAAGCAGCCAACCATATTGTAGCTCAATGTACTGTGCAAACCCAGTGAGGTGGTCAGTTTATGATTCAATGTATTGCAAGACTGTAGGCAACCAGATTGACTCAGTAAACCATAGTTTATTTAAAGCGTGGGCAAGTTTGTTGAATGAACATGGGCCACAATAATATTGATTAGATAGCCCAACAGGCTGGCTTGGGGAAAGTTGTTGGGGTGCAACATTGCTTCCTAGGAATATTTTTAACTGGATGTATTTTGCATGCTAGCAATACCACATTTACTCTCTAGAAAGCACTAATACATCACAATTTCTGCAGCAAAATGCATTTCTGCCTCTCGGACATGGGAACTTGGGGAAAGTGCTTTTCCAAGGCTTTCACATCACAGAACATGCTGCCGCTGGAAAATATCCATAAGCCACCTCGACGTGAACCCTTTCATTGATTAATTTTACTCCCGCTGATTAACTCTTTGTTGCTTAGGAATTCTGATGATTTGCACGCTTGACTTTCTGTCTAGTGCTTTGAATTCGATGTCTGAATAATTTTAAACTCTCCAAAGAAAACTTCCATTCTGAAGGACATTTTTTTAAAGAAAGAAATTGTTCGTATTCCTGCATGCATACTGAAGCCTTAAAAGCTTTTTGTATTTCCCTCCAAGACGTCAAGTGGCAGCTTGCAAAGTTGGGAGCATTTCTAAATTCAGACGCAGAAATGCATCTTCCTCAAATATTAGTAGTGTTGGGGTAGAGAGAAGAAACTCCATCTTTGTACTAGCTTGAAACTCTCAGTTGAACAGGCTGGTTAAAGATGAGAAGGACATCTGGATGAGCAACTTTTAAAGTGGTGTTTTTTCCAATGTTTGATTCCCAGTACGCATAATTGTTTATACTGTGAGTTTTGCATTTCATTCTGTTTCTGTTATATATTTGTTTTAACCCAAATTATAGATATGGAGAGTTGTACACCACTCAAAGTTGGTTGACTGGAGCGGCCTCTAAGCCTTGCACAGAAATAAAGACAAGTTGGCTAAGCTGTCAACACCACAAAGAGCTGAGCCTTCAAACACCTAAAAACATCATCAACCTTTGTGGACAACAGTGATTTGCTGACATAATTCCTCCTTGCTATAATCCTAACCCTTACATCACCAGTAAGGACATGCGACTTCACCAGGCTGGAATTCATAAACTTCTGCCATGTTTTGTCACATATATACCTAACATTAACTCAGTTGGCTGGGGATAATGGGAACAGCAGTTGAACCCTCTCCCTCCTGGAAGGCACTGGGGAGAAGATCAATATCTACTAAGCTTCTACAAAGCCAAGCATAGGAAGATATTAACATCCGCAGTTTAAATGTACAGCCGTTCATATACTCTCCAGTTTCAAAATTCAAGGCCGTTTACGATGAACGTTTTATATATAACTAACTTGACAAACCAAATCAAATAAAAATGCTAGCCGACATCGCCCATTAATGTTTGCTGGAAGAGCATTCTCTTCAAAATCTTGGCGAGTTTTCTGCTGTTCTAAAGATCGACCAAGGACCAGCCTGCCTGTGCTACTTTGCAGATTAAAACAAAACAAAACAAGATAAACACATCATCGGTTTTATTGATACTCAAGAGTAGCTGAAGTAAAACTTTTGATCAGGAAAAAAAGCTTCATATAAATTGCAACCCAGTGCACAAGGGCACATCAGATTTAAAGGGCTGTGTCTCATACTCGGATTAAATATATATGGAATTGCACTGACAAGGTGGCTTACTATCATACTAAAACAATTCAAAGCCTGGAAACTATTCTTTTCTGGAATAGCTGTAAGTATTTTAAGACATATCAACTAGATTTTTTTTTCTTAAATTCAAATGTAAACCCAGAGATACTGTTTGTGCATTAAGCATGCCTAAAAATCTGTGTACTTTTCAAAAAAAGTGGTCCCTAGAAAGATTTGCTTGAAAAAAGTTTGTACCATTGTATTTCTAGTTTTGAGCAGTCCTACTTATCTATTTTTCTTAGCACTGCACCCATCCTGTTAAATTACATCTTACAAAGTTGTGTATTTCTAAAAATGAGAACATTCAGTGGAAAAAATGTAATGGAAAATATTTTGGAATAGAGTTTGCTTTAGGAAGAAAAATGTTCCCCCCCACTTCACTAACTTCCCAGAAAATTGGCATTCAGCTGTAAGACCCCAAAGAAATATGACTTTGGTCTACATCACTCAGATTTTATTTCTCTTTCCCTTCCAGTGCAAGCAACAAGGCAGTGACATTGCCAAAAAATCACGGGTAGTAAATAACAGATAAACTGATTAAAGCCTTTGGAACTTCTAATGCAAGAAAGCATATATGGCAGGAAGGGGCTTAACTCTATCTGTTGAGATCATAATAGATTAAAAACTAATGCAAACCAAATTTGTATTTTCATACCATGCCATGGCACGATTTGCTTAACTACAGTTTACCATATAAATTACCAGGTTCACACAATACACCAATCCCAAATGGAACAAACCGTATTATGGTTTAATCAAATGCCCGTACTGTGCAAACCCAGTCCATGTGGCTACTTCATGATTCTGTGTGTGGTGGGAACCCAAAACATCTGGTTGTGTAAACCACAGTAATGTTAACAGTGGGTAAGCATATTGTGCAAACCTCAGTCTAGCCTACTGGGGGAAGCATGTTATATAAACTTAGCTTCCATGCAACAGTTCAACTGGGGAAGTATTAAGCAAGACAAACCGTTGTAATCATCCATCTAGGATTCTGCATGGAAGGAGAATGTGCATAAAACAGACCTTGGATTCCTGTCCTAAATCTTAACCCTAATCCCAGCCTTCCCCAATCTAGCTAAAACCAAGTAAATCACATTATGGGTTATTGTAATGCATCAACCTTGTCCCCTGGTCACGAGTGGGATTCAGACCTGAATAAAGAAAGGAAACAGCCTATCCAGAAGATTAAAAGAGAAGGACATCTGAATATCCTGTCCCCAGTGGAGCTCCATTTGCAACGATGGATGTACAGTGCTTGGGCCTTTTCAACAGTAGCCTTACTCTCCACTGAAACAACCTGCCCCCTACCAATAGACTACCATTTTCCTGGTGAGGACGGAAAATGCTGTATCTGGGGTAGAGTGTTTGGGGGATGTCAAATTTGGGCCCACCCCAGCAGAGGGCACTATTATTGCACAATGCTATTCGGGTTTTGGTCCGTTTACATTGTACGCCACTCAGAACCAGGTGGAATGCAGCAGCGTGGATATGATAATAACCAATAAAAATGACGTTTCCTTGGCAGAAAATTAGGAGTCCGGGAAATTTACTTCCTTTCTACAAGCCACTGAACCCATCTTGTCGGCACACTAGGATATAACTTGATCCAGTCTCGGGATTACAGATAAGAGCAAGAGTCAGCCAAGAGCCCAGCTCCAACACGTACTGAATCACATTTTGCAAAATAAACCCTCCAGCCCTCTTAGCTGCAGAGAGGAGAGGAAAGCCCGGGCCCACTTGCCCTCCTCCAAAGCACTCCAGTTTTATTTGCTGATAGCCTCTGCTCCAGAGGAAGAACTGCCTTGTGGAACAGATGGTTAGATTGCTCATTGGAAGGATTGATAATGAAGCTCAAGCTCAGATACTTTGGTCACCTAATGCGAAGAGAGGACTCTTTGGAAAAGACCCTGATGCTGGGAAAGATGGAAGGCAAAAGGAGAAGAGGACGGCAGAGGATGAGATGGCTAGATAGCATCACTGAAGCAATGAGCATGAAATTGAGCAAACTCAGGGAGGCAGTGAAAGACAGGAAGGCCTGGCGCAATATGGTTCATGGGGTCACGAAGAGTCGGACACGACTTAACGACTAAACAACAACAGCCTGGTTTGCAGAAGGGAGCCAAGGTGGCAGAGTCTGGAAAGTCACGTGGTTCATTGGCCCAACTGCCTACATGCCTGTACATTCAGCAGAATTCACCCTCTCCTCCAAGGTGGATCAAAGTCACCTTCGCCCCATTCCAGACGGATCAACTGCACATTAGCCAAGTGGACAAGGCATGAGTTGCTAGAGAGGTCCACCCTTGGATTTCTCTGCCAGCTTCTTGACCCCACGGGCTGACCTATTACAAAATCATAGGAGGCTGGGGGTTTCTTCTCCTAACTACTACTAACCCAGCACTACAGTGTCTCCAGCTCTGATTAGTCAGCTGCTCTGACACCCCAGAGCTGAGCAAACCTTGCACAGGAGCGAGGATGAAGATTAAAGCCCATGAATGTTTTTCTGCTCCAGCTGGGGAGATGGTTTTGCTGCCTTTGGCCCCCCCAGACAAAAGGCAAGATATAAATGTAATAAGCCACAACACCCACACTGTGTGATACAGGCTTGCAACCACTTCTGATCGAAATTATTTCCAAAGATATTTATTTAATCATCTAATATATCTACCTATCTCACTGAGATGACCCTAGGCCTGTGTTCCTCAACCTCGGCGACTTGAAGACGTGTGGACTTCAGCTCCCAGAATTCCCCAGCCAGCCATCCAGCCATCCACACGTCTTCAAGTCGCCAAGGTTGAGAAACACTGCCTAGGCCATGCATTAAGGTTAAAACTGTAACATAAATCATAAAGTCAATATTCCAAAAACTCAAACTTGTTTGCCAAAGAATGGACACTGGCATGGTGTAGGGGATTAATGAATGTCTCAGAGTAGAGGCCCAGATTCAAATCCTTACTTGGCCAAACAATTCACCTTGGGTCCAACAACTAAGCCTGACATGTCCCACAGGATTGTTGTGAAGCTACAATGGGACAGGGATATGAAGCTTTGACCAACCTGAAGGAAGAAAGTTTCAGAAAGGCATACAACACAACCTACTGCTTTGAAAATACTGGAGCACTTTGAAGAACGCTGTGCCTATACAACCTAGTAGCTAACGCAGATGATGCTTTGAGAAACAAATATTCAAATCCTGAAGCAACTCTGCGCTTCCTGATTACCGGTCTTAAATACATCCATCTTTTATCCTCAGCCTGTAAAATGGAATAATTCACAGCACAAAATGATAAAAAAAACCCAATGCTCTGCTTGTAACAAAGTTTGCCTACTAACTTTACGTGTGATGACCTCAATTCTTCTCCCACAATCTGTAAAATGGGAATAGCAGTCACCTACATTAAAAGTGCAGCGGGGGGTGAATCACAGAGCAGGAAAACTTTGAATATTCACTGTGTAAGAGCAATTTGTCTTTCAGGGACCTTGTATCTCAGCTGTTTGGAATAGTGGTTAGAGTGGATTTGACTCTGACCAACTCAATTCTGAAATGCAGCTGATTCCCTTGTGCCAGTAACTATCTTTCATCCAAGCCTACTCAGCAGGATTGATGCGAAGGGTGTACCATGAACATCATAATAAAGAGCTGATGAGGAGAAATAAACATGTTGCATTCTTAAACACGCATGCTAAGGTGAGCACAGAAACTCAGTTCACACATGACACTAAACCACAATAGAGTTTGTTTATTTTGGTGTAATACATTATATGAACCTAGCTACTGTGGTTTGGGGCTTAACATGATGCACGAACCAGCCCAGATGCCTCAACAAACCATGGGTTAGCAGAGTATGTAAACTCAGTAAGAGAATTAACGCCAACAATCTCCTCCTCCGATGACATTATTCTTCACACAGCCTGGGGAATCAAATAATCACCACCGAGATGTGCCTGCAAGGAGATTAAAGTGTGCACATTGAAGACACCTGGACGTTGGGGAGGCATTCTGAAACACGATTAGTTAGCACAGTCCTTCAAACACAGCCGGAAGTGTCTTAAAGGAACCTTGCCCTCTGCACACACCGAGACCTGGCATATGGTTAGGACTTGGCTTAATCAAAAACACCAAATGCAACTGTACTTTGCTAAGAGTTCACTTAATGGGCGGGGGAGGAAGGGAGGTTACCAAAGCAGCATAACTTGCTTGGCCAAACCGGGGCTTCCCTTCCCCTCCCCGTCATCATGCCCTTGCGAGATGAAACAGGCACATGGCAAAACTGAAGGGAAGCCCCGCTTTCGAGCAAGGCAGAAGGAAATGGCCTTTCTCAGCCCCAGCCTTGCTCGAGAGAAAGAAAGAGAGCACCCAGTGGGCGCGGAGGGTGACCTCTACCCGCCACGGAGTCCTACAAGCACGGTCCTTTGGGGAGCAAGAGCGAACTAGGCCTCGCTGGAGGACCGAGGACCCGCCTCTTCTAGTCAAGGCTGGGCACCAGATCTTTCTGAAAGGCGAGGTGGTGTTTGACCTTGTTCCAAGGAAGTTTTAGCTTTCTCACTGCAGAGGCTGCCTGTGGCTTTAAGATGAGGGCAAAAGGCATTTTAACTGTGTGTGCCCACCACCACTTGCTGAAAAAGGGCCTCGACTGGGGTTTGCAGGGACATCAATCAAAGCACACACTCCCCAAAGCCACACATTTCAGACACGAACAGCAGCTTGCAAGCATCTTGGTATCTTAATTCTGACCCACGCTTGATAACTGAAAGAGCAAACCAGGGTGTGGCCTTTACTCCAGAGAAATGAGCACACCTCTCATGCTCCCACTTCAAAACACAGCCATGCCAATTCGCGCTCCTTTGCAGAGGTGGGGGGGGCTCCCAAGCCAAGATACTTTACATCCAGAAAGTTTTCCAAGTATTATTTCATCCCTACTATCCATCTCACATCAGGCTGAGTCCCCCAGCGCAACAGCTGTCTGCACCGTTCACCCAGATTCTATGTATCCTTGAGAGCTCTCTGCAATTCTGCATTACGTGGCCTTTCTCTTCCACATGCTGAGTAACACAACAACCCTGCAGGGTAACCAACATTAAGTTTATACCCTACATGGAAGGAGCAAGGACGAGAAAAAGCCATTCCAACACAGGCTAAACAGCAAATTATACTCTTTCCTTGATTCATAACACATGTTCTTAAGCCTCCCTAATATGCCACAGCCTCCCCACACCAGATTTATTACAACTCTCAGAATTTGCAGCCTAACACATTTGGAAGCTGACCTGGTGGGACAGGCTACGGTACTAACTAATTCTGAGCAGGGAAATCCTGGGTCTCTCTGGGTTAAGGTGAAGGTCTTTTCCAAATGTCCTGGAAAGCGGGGCATTTCAACCCCAACGTCAACCCCAGTTCACAAGCCCCAACTCCTTTACAGCCTGACAGATTCAGATCTTGGTTTGCATGTCTTCCAGAGTTAGAGGTAGGCCTTAACAGCCTCCAACTCTGGCGAGGGGCTAGTCGGGGCACCTGCCTGGGGAGAATCCTGAAACTTGTGTAGCGCCTGGCACCCCACCTGGGGTGCAGCTGCAGAGCACAAAAGCGGACGGCTCTGCAGAGGGCAGGTATTACCGCCGGAGAAAGTGGCAGGAAGAAACATGTTCGCAGGGAGACGCGCCGAAAACGCCATAAAAGTGCAACCAGGCACGTGGAAAGCGGAGGAATCAAGGACGCGTAAATGACAGAGTTGCCGGGGGGAGAGGAGGGCGCCGCTGCCACCCCGAGCCCTCGAGGCGCCTCGGAGTCTCACATAGGGGAGGGCGAAGCAGCCCCGTGGGAGGGGAGACCCTCCGCTGGGCAGGGTCGCGCTCTGGGTCCCGGGGAGAGCCGGGGAAAAGTCGCACGGGAGGTCAGATGCGGGCCGGGGGGGCGGTCATCGGACACGGGACGCTGCGTTCTTACCTGCCAATTACCGCAGAGCAACCATCGGAACGCGCAACAAGAAAGCACCGCTTCGGGAGGTGGGCTAGCGGAGAAGTTAGCAACCATATGCCCGGGAGGGAAGAAAGATTCCCCCTTTGGGAACAACAGACGGTGGTTTGTTTGATCCGCCGGAAGCGCCAACAACCATTGTCACCCTCACAACCGCTGCCCACGCCGGTTTACTCTCCAGAAAGCCCCTCCCTCGGAGACTTGGCGCATGAGGACTGGCACCTTAAGCCTCCAGTGAAATCCGCTACTCACGATGCGTCCGGTGGAGCCGGCTCTCCAGCTGGCGCTGCTGGTGCTGCTGCTTCTGCTCGCCGTCCCACCCCCGGTGCCGGTGCCAAGCCCCCGCGCACTACCTCCGTGCCCAGCCCCTCCACCCGCCGCGGGCTGCTCAATTGTCCCCCCACGTGCTGCCGGACCGGGCCTCTCGGAACGCTGAGACATTCGACCGATATACACAACGCTCCACTCGCCCCGCCCACCGCTCGCTGAGCGTTTTCCCTGGCCCCGCCCTCCTACCCCTTTCTCGGCCGCAACTCGCGCGAGAAGGCTACGGAGGCCACGCCCCCTTCCCTCAGCCTGGCGGGGCGAGGCCGACGAGGAGAGAAAGAGAGAGCGGAGGGCAAAGCCTCCGCCGGCGCATGCGCAGTCGGACAAAGCCGTTGCGCCTTTTTGCAACGTCATAAAGGGAGGGCTCGCGGGCCGGAGCCTTGTTTATAAACAGTTCGTGCGGAGCAGCTTTCTGCAAAATCAACTTGTAAACAAATCCGGAGAAAAGAAGGCCGTTACGTCGGTGGATCGTAGGCGTTTTAAGGCAGGTTGGTTTTTTTTTTTTTGCGTAGGCGTGCACGTGTGTAAGCGTGCAAGGGGATTCGAAGAACAGCTGAGCTTGGATCTGAAAGGATGCATTCGCGCGTGAGAGGCGCCTGCTGCTGCTGCTGCTGCTGCTGCTGCTTCCCAGAAGACTTCCTTCGGCTTATGCTGTTAAAAAAAAAAATCCCTAAAAGTTTTGATTTCGCTTTAGCGCTTGAGGGCTGAAGCACCGAGAGCGGCAGCGATTCTTGCAGGCGTCGCAGTGACCCTCGCGTCTTATTTTGCAAGGGTCGTCTGCACGTGGCAGTCGCTGCAGGGTTCTCTTAAAAGGAATGGGCCGGCCGTGGCTCCCAGAGGCTTTCGCGGGGTCCCTGGAGCATCTTCCCGCAACGTTGGAAGCCGGAAACTTCTGCAAGTCTAAAAAAAACGTGTACAAGTCAAAAACAGGCTACTCGCAGATTTAAAGAAAAACCCAGAAGGTCGGCTATAGATACAGAAAATATAAACTCGATAAATAAATAAATAAAAGAATGCAAGGAAAGGAAACCCGGTTCTGCTCATGTAGGATCATCTTCCCCTTATTGCCCTTTCTGAGTATTAGAAGGCTCAGCCTTGTCTTAAAAGCCCTGCCTTTCAAGGCGCTGTTCCTCAACCTCAGCCGCTTTAAGAGGTGTGGACCAACTCCCAGAATTCCCCAGCCAGCCATGCTGGCTGGGGAATTCTGGGAGTTGAAGTCCACACCTCTTAAAGCGGCTGAGGTTGAGGAACACTGTTTTAAGGTGAGGGAATTGTGTATTTTAATGGGGATCTTGTAAAACCTCTGAACAGGGCGTGCTGTCTCAGCCTGGCCTTCCTTGCAGGGCTCTTGTGTGGTGCAGCCGTAGCTCTCAGCCACTGGCAGTCTAGGTGGGACACCAGGTAAGCCCCTGAACTTTAATCGAGCCTCATTGCCAATGATAAATATATCAATAAATGGCCTTCTTGGAAGAAGAGGCCCTTTTAGGTTTCCATCTGGATAGGACCCAGGTTCTTTGATGGAGTAATTGGTAAGACCCGAAATGAAAGACTGAGAAACATACAGGACAGGAATTCTGCCTGTATTTATCTGGGAATCCCATTTAATTCAAAATCAAACATCCCACGGGACTGGCTGCTTTTAAGTCTGACTTAAACATGCCCTGATGATCAAAGCACTGAAACGGAAAACAGAAACTGGAGAATAAAAATATATTTTTTTTAAAACCCACCCACAAGCAAAACCACAGTCTATCGTTTGGGAGCCTATTATGGCGCGCAGCCACCGTCAGTGAGTTTCTGTGTTTCCAATTTCAAGTATTTCCTCAGTAATGCCAAAGTGTGGGGCTGTGGAAGGCAGGGACATCGAGATGGGGATTCAAAAAGTCAAGAGGGGGGTTGTGATTGTGTGCATCACATCTGAAAAAGGGGCAGGGCTTTAAATGTGCGGTCTCTTGATGTCCTTGCAGATGCTCACGCTGAAGGACAGGGCAAAACCAAATCGTAATTCCTGGTTCATCAAAAAAAAATGGTGAATTGCACCTCTGGGAATGCTTTCGATACCAAGCTGATGCTAAATCAAGTCGCACGGGATGGTCTCACACTTCCTCCAAGGACATTTCCCAACGTTTGGGGCAGGCCACCCTCTGCCCGTCTGCCATGCAGCCTCTGTGAAGAGCAGATTGATGTTCTACAACAGGCAGAGAATCCTAATTACCAGCTCAGCTTTCCCCAGTCTGGAGTCCTTCTTTTGATTGTTGGCCCAGAATTCCCAGGGTCCACAGCAAGGCTTCCATTGCACAATCCTGGCTGCCATCTTGACTTTTTTGACCCCCTCTGCACCACTCGCTTCGTTCAAAAGGGGCAGCGTTTTGATCACGCCATTGCGGCAACGGTCTTGAGTGCTTTGATCCCCACCCCATCTCGATGATGCTCCTGCAGTAGTGGAAGGTGCCAAGGTGGAACACCCTGTTGGAATCTCACTGAGTAAAAATACACACACAACCTGGCTTTGAATGCTGCATTTCTAAGTGGGAAACTCTACCATGCAAGCCATCGCAAGATGCTGATATATCATGTTTTAATTTACAAACGTCCAAGAGCTGCTTGATTCAAAAGCCACCGGTCAGAATTGGCTCCCTCTCCGACTGGCATCGTGTTTACAGGAACAAAGTGGGAGAACAGAAGCAGGAAGGATTTTCGAGCATCTAGCAGTTGCCACAGGTGCCAAAGAAAGACGGGCACGGCTAGGCTCCCTTTGCCTGCGGAATGCTGCCTTCCAGCTGTTGAATCTTCCAGTAAGTTGGCGCTCCCTCCTCCCCTGAGCAGCAACCCCAGCCATCGTGGTCCATAGTGAAGGCTGCTGGGAGTTGTAGTTCAACCCCTTGGGAGGGAGAGATGGATTCCCCACCCTGGCTAGGGTGGAAAATGTGGAGCCTCTCTCCCCACCCTTGCAGGAAATAACTGCAGGATTGGGGTGCTCTGCAACACCATGATAGACCCAGCCAGCCACCAGTCCGATCCATAAACTGGGAGCTCTGGCTCTACGCAGTCATATCCACTAGGTCAAAAATGACTCCTTAGGGAACAGAATCCTTGCCATTTTCTCTAGGAAGGGCCTGGTATCCCATGAGCCTTTCTGCAAAGAGAGTGCTGGTAGCCCCTTCCCCATTTGTCCACCAGGCTTGGGTGCTGCACCCAGCAGCATTTGGGGGGGGGGTGTCCTGCACTGCCAAGCCTTGCATTCTGTAATAGGAGAGTTGCTTTCCTTCCTTCCTTCCTTCCTTCCTTCCTTCCTTCCTTCCTTCCTTCCTTCCTTTCTTTCTTTCTTTCTTTCTTTCTCTCTCTCTCTCTCTCTCTCTCTCTCTCGCCCGCCCGCCCGCCCGCCCGCCCGCCCGCCACTCTAGCGCTCTGGCTCTTTTTCTTGGAGGACTAAGTATGCACATGAGCTGTTTGACTGGGTGTATGCATTCCTACATGAAGGCTGACTTGGTGGAGTTACGTAGTTTAACCTTGTGCATGAATGCTTCTATTTAGGGCTAAATTAGCCCTGTGAGGTTAATTGAGGTCAATTGACCCCTGTTAGGTGTTCCCACAAAAAGTCCCACCTCCATGACCCAGTTAAATTTGTTGGGGGAACAAGGCCACACTGTGTAGGTGTGATGTTCAGCTGGGTTTACAGCATGCTACTTCACAGTTTACTGAATAAACCAGTTAGGTGGAGTCATACAACATACTATTTGGAAACAATGTTCACCCAACACACTAAAGTAGAAATAAGCAGATTCTGTTTTGGTTTAATACTGTAAATGCAGCCACTGACTCTTCACATTGGATGGGCTGTCAGGATTTTTAACCATGGTTTGATGTCTAAACTTCATTTGGTGCAGCCTGTGTATGACCCATACCACCCAATTCTGGTATTCAGCAAACCATAGTTAATCCAACAATGGCCCAGTGCAAAGTATAATCCCAGCCAGTGTGCATCTGAAAGGAACAAATAGGGTGTGCCTATACAACATGCTAATCTGGTTATTGAATCAACCCATTTTCTGAATCACAAACTAACCCAACAGCCTTAGTTCACTCTAGCATGTTAAGCCAGAAAAAGAAATCAAGTTTAATACAAACTAAGGTTAATACACAGTCTAACATGTTTAAGTGTATTGTTTGAACTCAGCCAAATTTCCTAAATCAGGGTTTCTCCACCATGGGCCCACCCCAGAAGCTCCGTTGGGACTTCTCTTGCATCTTTCTGGAAAGCTGTTCTGAAGACTCTTCAAGATCTCATTTGCTGGCAAGTAGATGAGGGTTGGTGTCTGGGGTATCTTTATTATTACTTTATTACCCTATTAAATTACTGCTTGCTGGTTTATTGATTTTATGTTGGATTTAGATTTTATTGGATGTTGGGTTTTTTTTTTGCACTGTATGCTGTTGTGAATCAATTCAGTTTGACAGGATATAAATATATTTCCCAAAAAAGCAAATAAATAAAACCAGGGCAGCAGCTCGAAGATTTCAGGATGGATCTCTCCATTCCTTGTGAGCAAATGGAAATGCCATATACTGGATTGGGACCCTGTGCAGGGAAAGCATGAATGTAACCCCTGATTGAATGAGAGCCAGTTTGGTGTACTGTAGTGGTTAAGGAGCAGGGCTAGAAACCAGGAGATGGTGAGTTCTAGGCCTGCCTTAGACGTGAAAGCTGTCTAAGGGACTGTCTCAGCCCAACCCACCTCACAGGGTGGTTGTTGTGGGGAACATAGAAGGCAGGAGGATTAGGCACGTTCGCCACCTTGAGTTACATGTATAAAAGGGTGGGATAAAAATATAATAATAATAACAGCAAGCTTTAACACCATCAAACAACAACATCTGCCTATCCCGGATCCTTGGGAAGGACTCAATAGGTGATTAAAAATGCCAAACATCTAAACATCTGGCTGACTGTGCGACCAATCATCATAATGATAATGTGCATAACACACCAGATTTAACTGTGGTTGAAAAGAAGAAAGTATGGATAATTGATGTGCCAAGACATCATAGTAGAATAGAAGACAGAAAACTGGAGATCACAAAATATCAAGATCTGAAAACCGAAGTTGAAAGATTATGGCATAAACCAGCAGAGGTGGCCCCAGTGGTTATTGGCACACTGGTTGCCATTCCAAAAAAACCTTGGATGGCACTTAGAAAACCTGCACATTGGCAAATTTCCATCTGTCAATTACAAAAGGCTGCACTGCTTAGATCCACACATATACTACGCCGATACATTACGACATCCTGGGTGGTTGGGAAGAACTCGATGCAAATGAACGCCAACACCAGCTAAAGAGCTGGCAGCTGTGATTTCATGTTGTTGGGAATATTAATATTAATAATAATAAAAATAGAGATTTGTCCCATAGCTATCTGGCTGTGCCCAGCAACCTCCACAGAGGGTCTGGAACACACAGAACTGGACAAGGCAAGAGAGTGCGTGTGTCAAAGTGTGCAAATGAAGGCTTTGGCACTCCTTAGCTAATCTATTCATGCACACACAGCAGTTGCAGGGATATACTGTAGTTTGAACAGTTGGTAGAGCAATTTTCTTCCTCTATTTCCTTGCCTCCTTTTCAAATGCTTTCTTTTCACGTGCATTAGCAGGAGACCGATGACCACGGTGCAGGTGAACGAGGCAAGAGGCAGCACAGAATTGGCCCCAACAGTGGCTGAGTTCACATGACGCATCAAACCACAGTATGTATGATTTCGGCTTAGCTTGTTGTGCAAATCCAGCCAATGGTAGTTTATTTAAAATGCCACCGTTTTTTAAAAAAATGGCTTGAATACAGTTTGTGTTCACACAATGGGCTTTTGTTAGTTTCGGCTTCATGTCTGAATTCAGGCCAATATGGCTTATTTCAGTGGTTCTCAAACATTTGGGTCTTGGGACCCCTTTACATTCTTAAAAATGATTGAGGACCCCACTGTGAGAGAGTGGGCAGAGAACGGCCAGGCAAGGGGGGTCAAGCATGTACTGTTATCCCCCGAACAGGGAGGGAGAGATAAGAGGATGAGACTGGCCCCTCCCTGAGGAATGCTAGGAGTGTTTACGGATTGACCCTGGGAACTGTTCTCAGTCTGGGAAGATTCTCTGTATAGGCTAAGCCAAATAAACCTTGCTGGATTGAATCTGTATTGTCTCCTGGAGTTTCATGGGCTAAATCTGACACCCACAGAGCTTTGGTTTATGTGGGTGATATCTATGGATATTGATTGTGTTAGAAATTAAAACTGAGAATTGTAAAATATTTGACTTTGCTGACCCCTGAAAGGTTCTCGGGGACCCCCAGCGGTCCCCAGACCACACTTTGAGAACCGCTGATTTATTTCAACCGTGGTTAAAGAAATTGCAGGCAAAGAAACAGATTGGACCACACAGAAAACCCCAACTGATTTGCAAATGGTCTTTAAAAAACACAAGCGTAAAAATATGTACACATTCAGTTCTGTCTTTCATCAATAAATAGGTGCCTTTTACGTGATTTGTACTGGGGAACCTCGGTCTCCTTCTCAAGCCTCCTCTTGACCACGGAGCTACTGAAACACTCAGATCCGTCGCCTTCTCTCGGCCCAACCTACCTTGCAGAGTCGGCGTTGCTGGGGTACAATGAAGGAAGTCGGAGAATTGTGGAAGCTAAATGCAACAAATAATATTTTGCTCCTGTCCGTTAAGGAATGACAGGAAGAGCAAAGCCTTGCATTTTCTTCTGTCTTTGCCAATGGGGCGTGTGGTAAGGCTCTCATTTGGCTTCCGTCCACCAGTTTACTCACTCAGCGTTGATATATATATTTTTTTAAGTCAGCAACATTAGGTCTCAGCTGCTGGCTGGAAGAAAAAGAAGAAGGGAATGCGTGTGTTCAAACAGGTCAAGCCAGAAATATGTGTGCCAGAAACCCTGTTTTGAATGGTCTCCTTCAGTTCCGGAAGAGGGTGACGGCAAGTCGCGTCTGCGCTCCTGCCAAGAAAGCAACATGGATGTGTCTGTAGAACAGTGTTTCCCAACCTTGGCAACTTGAAGAGGTGTGGACTTCAACTCCCAGAATTCCCCAGCCAGCATGGCTGGCTGGGGAATTCTGGGAGTTGAAGTCCACACCTCTTCAAGTTGCCAAGGTTGGGAAACAGTGCTACAGAGATACCAGGAGCTGACTGAGATGTTACCTTACAAGAGGTGCTCCTGAACAGGGTGTGTCTGAAACCACAGAGATCTAATGCTCAGCTAAGAGTCGGGGAGATCCCATTTGGAAAAACCCGGCTTCTAGGGTATTGTTTGTGCACTTAAAAAGCTCATATTGCATACTTCAGCCGGGGGGTGGGGAGGTGAGGCCCTGCCCACAGGCTGACAATCTGAAAGGCATGATGCAGGTTAACAACTCGGGAGTCCCAAGGGTTGGACTACTGCAATGTGCTTTACATGGGGCCGCCCTTGAAGACCAACAGAAGTTGCAAATTAGTTTGGAATGGAGCAGCCCGGCTCTTGGCAGGTAGCTGCCAACCCATGTTCCAGGCCCTGCACTGGCTTCCTATTAATGTCCATGTGCAATTCAAAGTTTTGACGGCTTGCTTAAAAGTTTCTGAACTTTAAGAGCCTATGAGGCACTGAGGGATTCCTCGGAGGGCTCCTCCACTCCCTTCTGAATTGCCTGATGGAGTCTCCCATTTCCAGGAGATGAACAGGAGGAAGGCTGCAAACGCTGTTTCTTTGTTGCAATTCTGATTACTGGAACTCCCCGCCCCCTGAAATCCAATCAGTTTCTACCTCATTCTGCTTCAGGCAATGACTCATGACAATTGTTTCAGAGGGCCCTTGAGGTATAGATGTTGCCCTCTAGTTTCAGGGTTTGGGGGTTAGTGGTATCCCACCCAGAGTCTCGTGACTGTGGTTGGCAGAAATAAACATCTCAGGTTGGCTTTATGCAGTCAGACATTAAAAGAGAAAACTTACTTGCGTGGGGGTTTAGGACCCAGTGGGCCCCCCTAACTGGAGTTTATGCACCCACGTGTAAGAACCCTCCGAGATCACAGATTGCATGCCTAAATCTTCCTGCTTAGGGGCGACTGATTTCCTTCAGAAGGTGGCCAGCAATGCAGATCCTATCTAGATAATGGGGCTTTCCACTCCAGTATACAAGAATATATGTCCTAGAAGTTAAACTTTTTTTAAAAAATCCAATTTACTGCCAAATTTTGACTGTCCTATTACTTCTGGGACCCTCTGTCTATATGACAATGATTCCAAGCCTGTGGTTTGGCTGCTCAACCAGTAATCCTGGATGCCAGGGTCCCCTTTGCACCCATTAGCCTTCTTTTCCGATCTTAGGTTATATGCATTTCTATAAAAACAATATTGGCTGGCACATGCAAAGGACTCCAGAATCACCTTTTTTGCAGGAGCTTGGGCCTGCCATAGGCATCCTGTTGGTTGCAAACCAATGTTTTGCTTGGTAAACGGGAGGGTGACAAAGATGAATGGTATGTGTGGGTGACAGAGTGCATTAAAAGTCTAGGAGAGGGTGGGTCCCATGGCAGCTTTCTTGTGAGAGCACCCACCACAAACTCTCACAGTTCAAAATGCGCCCACCACACTGGCTTACCAAGGATTAAGTCCCAGTTCTATTCAGTTCAGTGAGAATTTGACTTCTGAGTAGACATCTTTGGCATTGTGCTTTTAAATCTATTCTTTCAACGGACTGCTGCAAAAACGAAGAACGGAAAGAAAGGGGGATCTTCTCGGCCGACTTTCACCTCTTCCAGGGCTGGTGGGCATATTCCCAAACGAGATGCTTGGCTACAACTCCTGCTGGGTGCAATTGCCTAAAAATGCCCCCAGGGTCTGTGTGTGGACCAGAAGCTCTGTGAGACAGGTTGGGCCTGAGGCTGGCGCTCGCTTGGCAGCACATGCTCCTTGTAATTGATTGATTAATTAATATCAGGTTGGGCAAGGAGTCTGGCTGGCAGGTAGGCGGGGGGGGGGGGGTAGCACTCTCTTGGAGGTTGAGGCTGACAGCATTAGCCTTCCTATGATGTTTTTCTTCTTACTTTTATTAAACTTCATTACCTTACAATTAATATTTCTTTTAGAAACATAGTAGTTTGAGGTATTTCGTATACATAGTAATATAACCACAGTGACCATACGTCCTTTACTATAAAGTACAGTCCTTTAATTTATTTTGTTTTGCTCTCGAATTTTCCTTTGTAAAGCAAAGTTATGAACATAAACCATTATTTAAAAATCTTTATGAACTTCAGATTTGCCCCTTTTTCCAAGAAAATATGGTCACTGTAAATATAGCTAACTACATAATTATGATTTTAAAACTGTACAGTATAAACTGCCCCCCCAACTTGATTTTTTTTTTAAAAAGTGACAGGGTGAAGAAGAAAAGGGGACATAGACCTTTGGCAACCAGCAGAGGGCACTGCAGACTTGCAGTTTGTGCTATTAAGTGCTTTGTTACATCGGTCTCCCAACTTCTAGTCTTGCTCAGAAGAAACCTCCACTTAGGAGATGCTCAAGCAGACTTGAGAGACTGCAGGTCCGCTGGTGCTCACGAGAGTTCCCCTTCACAACATACTAGATTTCCAGAAAGCTGGTTCTATCCCATTAAGGTCTACCTTTAAGCATGTTACATAGACACCTCTGCCATAGACATAAGCTTGAGGCTGTCTAGAAGGAAGTCTGTTTCTCCAAAGCTTACCCAGTTCAAGAGTTTCAAAGGAAAATGGCCCTGAACTTCAGCCCCTTGACTCTGAAACTTGCACTGCCTGGGAGAACTTAGTCGGATTTGCTAGTCGCAGCTGGTTGGGACAACAGAGGGGGTACATGGGAACCTTGTCCCCAACCTGGAAGCAGGGAATGAAAGCCAAGTTCAACCCAACCCTCTACCTACTATCCCGTGCAGCTGCACTATTACTAAGCAGTCCAGAGAGACAAACTCCTCTTATGCTTTGCATATGGAGAGTGTTCCATGATCTCTCCCACAACTGGTATGTTTGCTGATCCTGTAGGTAAGTTACCCTGGGAACTTTTATAACAAAGAACAGAATGAATATTTAACCCCCCCCCCTTTTTTTTAAAAATAGTATCATAAAACAGCAGGGAAAATTATAGTGTCAATCGCAGGCTACAAGTTTGTAAGCTTCAGCTTTTCCCATTTCTTTTTAAACCAGACGGTTAGTCCTGAATTTATTTCATTACTGAACTTATAACCCATCTCTTTACTGAACTTCATGAATGGAGTTCAAGGTGCTTTACAACAGAAACAAAAGTGATTTAATTAAAAACAAAAATAAAACTATTCTTAAAAGAAAGGCAGAATCAATTCATAAAATCCATAAAAAGGACCCCAGTGATGTCAAATCTTGTAGTACGTGTGACCCTAATTCAGCCTGGTGCCCTCCAGATGTGTTAGGGATTACAATACTGAAGACTCTATCTTCAGGAATTCTACATTCCCATCACATCTGGAGGGTGCTGGATTGGAGAAGGCTGTCTTTGTTCCTTGTCTGAGATGAGAAACAGACAGTTGTCCAGTTGTAGTAACTATTAATTAGTAGCAGTAGTAATTATTACTACTATTACTATTATCAAAGTATTTAATCCCTCCAATTTCAGAACTGAATCTCAGTCCTAAATGCCGAGAATAGGATTAGAACAATTAAAGATAAATAATGGAGCAGTCCCCAATTCAAAAGTGCTTTGAATTTACATTTTTGAAGTAAAAATGAAGTACATACATGAAGTGTGTATATGTACTGTATATGTGTGAGGGGAAGAACACTTATTTGAGAACATGATCTCTGCATGATCTATGTCTACACAGATGTATGCACAGACAGCCATTCTTCCAGTGGCCCAACCATTAATCTGCAAGTCTGCAGAGCTCACACACGCATTGCCTTGCACGAGTACAGGTCTGTAGACACTGGGAGAAAAAAAATCCAGTCTTCAAAAGAGAGTCTCTGAATGGGAAGTAGTAAGGTTTATAATACATGGTGTTAAGTTTATAGTACACAGCATTGCTTCCTTTAAATGACAGAACGCAACAGCAGGGAAGAAGGAGGTCGTACATTAACCGTTACTAAACACTAAAGATAATCAAATCTTGTTATGTTATACATGTACAGCAACTAACTGCTTTACAAAAAAGCAAAATAATACAATATATTGTCACATGTATTTACAGTATAGTAAATATACTTTTTTCTGTCAAATTTTACACAAAACTATTTACAGGGTGAATATACGGCATTGAAAAAAATTATGTGGCAAATGCAAAAAGTGAGTCCTGTTAAAGTCTGTTGCATAACATTAAGACGTGCTTCATCGGGGGGGGGGGGGGAGCAGGGGTGCAAAATTAAAGCAGAAACAATGTTGGGATGGGGTGGGGAGAAACCATCTCTAGCCCCCCACAAACAGATTAGGAAAAGAGCACCAGCCATATTCTCAAATATTCAGTCCTGTAGCACGTGGATTTTCAAATGCTTCCTGGTTATGGAAAATAAAAGGACACACATCCAAGCAGAAACCACGGATGGTTTTAAAGGGATTTTTATGCACACAGACAAAAAAATGCATCACGTTTTAAATTCAAAATCAAGGAAAGGTGGCAGGAAAACATGAGGAAAAGAAACCACAATGTGCTAAATATTTACAGTACTTCAACAGCACACTCAGAGATTATGCTTAAACGAGGAGTGTCCAATTTAATTTTTTTTCCCCCTTAAAGTTCTGACAATTCTACACTGCAGGACAAAAACGTCTCGGTTTTCGTGATGCTGAAATCCCACTGGGATTTGTCAGTTGTAATACAGTCAAGTTTCTAGCCCTCTCCGCCAATGCCTGCTGGTAACCAGGACTTGAGAAGTGCATATTCACATTATGTTTGCACAGACAGCAGACCTTCTACTCTTTAGCACGTTACACAGGGACGTTTTGTTTCATGGATCTATTTTTTAAAAAGAGAAGGCACATGGATACTCACAAATCAACCCCCCGCTCAGCGAAAGACACACCTCCTTCCCCATCCTGTGCTCGTTATCGTATTTTGGGAGGCAATCTTGACTTGCTGGAGTACCTCACCCCCCATGCCCCCGCCAACTTAGAAAGAGAGAAGGAATCTTTTAAAGCAAGGGGGCATTGGAGGGCCCACCACCTGGTGGAGCTGATACGAACGGGGGTGAAGACAAGAAAATGTGGGAGGAAAGGGTCTCAGCTGGGGGGCAGAGGAGAGGATGCTCCCCTCCCCAAAGTGGAGGGAAGCAACAGTTAAGGCACTGAGCAACTTAGACATGAAGGAGATAGTTTTAATAGGAGGGGGCACTACCCCTGCCCCCTTGGGCAGGGAACAAGCATTTCCAGGGTGGCTGGAAGGGCAAAGCAGGGACATTGTTCATGGGCTGGTTTAGGCTGACATCCCATTAGACTGCCAATTGTAACCTCTGGGGTGGCCCGTCCAGTGACTCAGTTTTTGAGGTTGTCAAAGTGGTCCCCAGCATGACTTTTCTATCAGACTATTTCAAATGTGCATCATTTTAGAGGACTGAAAAACTGGAGAGGCTCATTAATTTCAACACAACCTGGGTTTACTTGGCCACACAAGTCTCGTAGCATTTTAGAAAGGAAGAGACGGATTGCGACCAAACATTCTCTGGGCTGGGCTCAGAGGAATGGGTCAAGCTTAAATGAGTCACACTTTTGGCTGGGTTCGTACATCACGTTCAATCCTAAACCCAGATTAAGAAAACATTGTGGCTGTGTTCCCGTAACAGGCTCAAACAAACACACATAGTTTAAAGCAGTGTTTCTCAACCTCAACTTTTAAGATGGATAGACTTCAGCTCCCAGAATTCCTTAGCCATCATGCTGGCTGAGGAATTCTGGGAGTTGAAGTCCACCTGTCTTAAAGTCAAAGAGGTTGAGAAATATTGGTTTAAAGTGTTGGCTGAGCTCACCCAATACACTATCATACTGGCTGGCTTCCTGAACCACAAACTGCCCAGACTTTGTGTTGTGTGAACCCATCTTGTTTGTTTCTACTAAGGGGAGACTTAACTACATGTCATGGGGCGCACATCTGGGTGCATTCCTACTGTTATTCCTCTGCGATGCAAGTTGCTCCCCCCAAAACCCCTCTCCCTCCCACCCCTTTCCTTTGTAAAGCTGAGCCCAACAAGAACTTCAGAAGGTCCCCTAACACTTGGAAAAGGGTACCTTTTCCTGCCAAAGGTGAAAAACTTCCCAGCTGCAGTGCTGCTGCACAGGGACCACAAAGATGCTACAATAAAACTGATTCTAAAAAGAAACTTAAAACATTCCTACAACTAGCCTGAATCTGCGCCTCTTAAAAGTTTCCTGGCTGAAGAAGTTCTAAAACCAGTTTTAGCAACTAAAAGAGCTAAATTGGCTGGAGATTCTTATTTTTGGGTTGGCAGAGAGGAGGAGGAGAGAAAGCAGAGGGCTTCTTCCCAAAACCTTTTGGAGTAGGACTTTTGCTAATCCCAACGTCAACAGGCAACCTAGAGACTGTATCAGTCTAGATATATTGGACTACCTCTGGATGTATTGGACTACAAGTCTCAAAATTCCTAACCAACACAGCCAGCATGTCTCGTTCTAAAGGTGGAACAATTTGGCCTCCTGTTCTGAAGCATAATATGGCTTCATGGTTTCCAGACAAAGCCAAAGATCCTGTTGGCTGGAAATTCTAGGAGCTGCAGCCTTCATACATCTGGAAAAGGCCAGACTAAGATAAGGGGCCCTTTTGGAATAAGATGTTTGGCTCTTAGATGGAGCCACCTCTCTGGGTGTGGGTCAGGCTATGGAATGGGTGCAGGTAACCAGGCAGAGGTCAAAAGGATTTTGGGGCCTTTCTGAAGAGCCTTCTTTGACTGCCAGGGAAATTTCCCCAACTCACCAACATCTGTTGGCACTCAATGGTAATCCACTTGGCTTCCACCCTTCCACACAATTGATCTGGCATGCGGTTGCAACATCTGTGTGGTGCATGGAGAGATTTTGGCAGAGTAGATGTAACTTGTCCAAAACATCTGATTTGGCACTACAATACCCATCACAAAGAGAACAGGCAAGAACCCAAATGCAGATGGGTCCTGGGACAGCGTAGGGCCTTCCCTGGGTATAGAAATCTTCACTTAAAACTTGAAGGAACTTCCTCTTCAATCTTTTCCACTCGCACTTCAATTAAATTCATTTCCTCTACAATTCCAACGGATCAAGAGAATCCTCTCTTCCCCAATCAACTTCTTTGTAACTCTTCTTCTTGGCTTGGCAGACAGTTGGCATCTGACACTGTATTCACAGCCCCCCTCCCCCAATGTCAGAAGATTAAATAGTTCTTCTCTGTACTGATACAATGAAAGCAATATTTTTATATACATAAAAACACACTACGTTTTGAATGAATAATAACATGCTACTTGACAATAATAAATCTGGACCTTCATTGTACCATCTCTGAAAGGTTTAGCTGTGGAATTTCATTTACTGAAAGTCCCATTTAAAGTTCATCACAGGAGCCTGGCGGGTAGCTGTGTTATCTATATACATATAGGAGTATGATTTCCAACAGTTAGTTCATTTCAATTTTTTTCTCTTTAAAATCAAGAGCAAATGCTTTCCAAATCCAGACAAATGGAGCCCTTTTGGACAAAGGCAGCATGGTAAGGTTACAGTTTGTGTTGTCGGCTGGGGCTTCTCAAATCTTGGCGGAAAGCAAGTGTCAAAATCTCAGAGAAAACAGCAAATCCAGGATATTCCACCTTCTTTCGGCCATAAAATTCAGGGGAGGGTCACGGGCCAGTGCTTTTCTCTGTTTATTACTACTACTTGAGTGTGAAGTATATGTAGCATAGCAAGGGAGGCATCAAGAAATGTTCTATAAAAGCACTTACCATAATCTAGGTCAGCCAGAGGTGTGTGTGCGTGCAAGTATCTAGGCAAAATTTATCTAGGGAATCTAAAAAACAAAGTGGTGAAAAGTTTAACCAAACTCAAAGAGTTTGTCTAAATTCGCACAAGGTGCTATTTTTGGAAGCATCAAAGGATGCACCATCTCCTGAAATCTCCAGACAATTAAATAAATTTTTGGGCTATCTTGACACCGTAAAGTGTGTTCCCCTCTGGTTAAGCCTTCAGCATCGGAGTTGGGCTCAGAAGACCAGTAAAAGGAACTCCACAGCTAAAGAGGAAGCTAAGCTAAGCAAATTTATTGGCCCAAAAAAAATCTCACTAATGTGCAAACGAGACTGAATATCAACACTTAAAAAAAAAAAAAAAGCAGACACAAAACAAGCGGTAAAAAACAAAAAACCCATCAAAATAAGCCCCCAAATTACAAAAAAATGGAGCTATCCGAAGTGAGACGCCTGTGATTTCTGTCTTCGGATATAATCCCCACCACTTCTGCCTCAAGTTCACTTTCTCCGCATTCCTCATGTAGTTCCCCTCATCAGCTCTGAAATCACCGGTTTGAAAACGATCAGAGGAGGAGCAAGTTAAAAAACAAAGGCAGCTGTATGAAATCGAAGTGAAAATCCAAAATAAATTTACAAGAACTGTTTCGAAAGTTAATTGCCTGGCACCATGTCTGACGGGCGAGGAGGTGGGAGGATCCAATTTAAGTGCGGCATGATGGTTTGCGGAAGTGAGGGCTGGAGGGCAAAGGTCAGGTCTTTTTTTAAAAAAAAAACAAGAACAGAAAAGGAGAAAGCTTCACACCATCTTCTTAATGCTGTGGCGCTTGAAACTGCCGGTGCTACGTTGCTTCTGCACTTGGCTAGCTGAGCCATGGCGAGTCCTTCCACTGTTGGAGTGTGCGGTAGTTGGAGAAAGTTCCACGTTCTCCTTGTCGATTCCTTGGGGAAAAAAACATCAAGAAGGAAAAAGCCACCAGTGGGCAAGTTAATGTTAAAACTTTGGCCGTCACAGGATGATATGAAGGTTGAAATAAGGTTATCTGGCTGCATCAAGATCACAAGGATATTTCAAAAGGGGGTGAGGGGACGGAGGGAGGGAGGGAGGGAGGCAGGCAGGCAGGCAGGCAGGCAGGCAGGCAGGCAGCGTGCTCTTTTGGGAGGGAGGGAGGGAGGGAGGGAGGGAGGGAGGGAGGGAAGGAAGGAAGGAAGGAGGAAGGAAGGAAGGAAGGAAGGAAGGAAGGAAGGAAGGAAGGAAGGAAGGAAGGAAGGAAGGAAGGAAGGAAGGAAGCGTGCTCTTTTGGGAGGGAGGGAGGGAGGGAGGGAGGGAGGGAAGGAAGGAAGGAAGGAAGGAAGGAAGGAAGGAAGGAAGGAAGGAAGGAAGGAAGGAAGCGTGCTCTTTTGGGAGGGAGGGAGGGAGGGAGGGAGGGAGGGAGGGAGGAAGGAAGGAAGGAAGGAAGGAAGGAAGGAAGGAAGGAAGCGTGCTCTTTTGGGAGGGAGGGAAGGAAGGAAGGAAGGAAGGAAACAGAGGGAGGGAGGAAAGAAGGAACAGAAAAGAAGAGAAGGAGGAGAGAGAAGAAGGAAGGAAGGAGGGAGGGAGGGAGGGAGAAAGGTGAAGCTAGAAGTGCAGATGGAGCTGAATTGAACTGGAAGGCAGCAGGGATTCAAGCACTCCCCACACTCTGGAGTCCTTGGGGTTCTCTGAGCTTGGTTGTTTTCTTGCAGATGTTTTGTTATCCACCTGCAAGAAAACAACCAAGCTCAGAGAACCCCAAGGACTCCACAGTTCAACCCTGAGCTACAGATCTTCTCTTCTATTGGTACTCTCCACAAGCTTGGTTGGGGTCCAATGTCAGCATCCTGCTAGCTACCTATAATGAGTAGCTCAGGCTCCCTGATATCCAGGGAGTTCCAGGGAGACAGATTGTATAACCTTTAAATGTAGATATATATGGAAGAATAATCCTTGTGACTTGCAAGACCAGGCTCTGGGAGGGGAGCAGTTAAGAGGCAATAGGGGTGCTTAATATCTTGAGCGTAAAGGCCTCTATATCCCCCTTAAGATGGGGAGAAGCAGCCCTATTTTCCAGTGATTTAAAGGGCATGGGTTTTGCCCCCATTTCCATCCTTAAACCCTTTCCAAAGCTCTTCTCCCCTAAACAGGGGAAGATCAACCCAGTTTAGGGGGGATTTAAAGGGTGAAATGGGTGGCTTGCAGAAACACCCCAAACATTTGCCGTTAAACCAGTCTCCCAGAAAATTAAAATTCTTGGTTTGTACAGCAGGTTGAAGACACTTATTTGGCTCCTAGTAACTCTTCCACTTCACACATCTCAGAAGCACAAAAAAGGATGGACATTATGTTCCCACAGGGAAGCTGTAGGTACCCTGGGAATGCTCTGGGGAATGCAAATGGTGCACTGGGGGTCACTTGCAGCTCCTGGTTGTCCCTCCTGATTGTGGAAAGCCTTTGGCAATTCAGTCAAAAGCCAAAAAGGGAACTGGACAAAGTAGAAACTTGAAGGCCAAGGGGCCTCATAGACAGAAGCTGGCCAAGGATAAGGCTGCCTTAAATATCTAGACCCAATATGGCTCATTTCATTCAGTTTACTGTGTAGCATGAATACAGTCAACTAAACCTAGCATTTTTTTCCAAAACAATTGTTTACAAACATTTAAGGTTTAAGGACCCTTTAACCTCATGCTACCTGGGACATTAATTCCATCTCACAGTATCCATTCCAGAGGACATGAGACTAGAGAAGACTACTTGAAATGCTCTCCTACCCTATAAACCTGTCTCAACTCCTAAATAGGACAGGGAAAACTAACATCATTAACACAAAGAGGCAACAAGAACAACTCTTATTCCATGGATTTACTCTTTGTAAATTCTGAATGAGCTTCAGAGGCCACCTTACTTATGGAGATCCAACTCAAATGACCAGAAAATGTTTTCAATGGAAGCTGAGGGAACTAAAGCTCTGTAGAGCTCCCAGGTGGAACCTTTCTTCTTAATGTTTCCACCACTCAGGAGACTGAGAGCATCTCTGTCATGTCAACACTGGTGACAAGGGAAGCCACAGAATACAAAATGCAAGCCTGCAGGTTTGGGGGGTGAGAGCTAAGGGTTGAAATGGTGACTCTAGCCCTTCCCACCAAAAAGTGTTTCAAATGTAAAAAAAAGAGTGACAATCTAGTCCCCATCCATTCTGAGATTCACAAAGAGGACGCGACCCCCCACTTCTGGACTGCACTTTGCCTGTGCTTCTGCAAACCCCATGTTCTCTGTCCCCCACTTCTTCAGCATAAATTAAGGGTGTGAACTGATTTTGCCAAAAGGATATTTAAATTGCATCTCTTTCTGAAAAGAGAGTATTTCTGAGATTTTAAATCAAATTAATGGGAGTGAGTGAGAAAGGGTTTGGAGGGGAAGAGAGAAATGGGTCAGAAAATGAGAAAAAGGAGGAAGATGGAAACAGAAGTACAAATGCTTCTATGAGACTATGTAGGACAACATTCATGAGGGAGGAAATGAGAGAGAATAGAAAGAATTCAAAGGACTTAAGTATTCTCTAAAGAAGAAAGAATGAAGTATTGACAACTTTTGAGAACAGGATTTTTTAAAAAGTCAACTAAGGGGTTAAGACAAAACATGTATGCAGATATGGAAAAAAACAGAATTATTTCCTTCTTTCTCATGTCACTTTAGAACTGGGGACCATGCAAATGTAATTTGTTTAAGAAGATATGAAGCAGATAGGAGAATGTTCCAAGTACAAATCAGTGTCTCCTGGGGTAGAGCCATTTAGTATCTATCTGAAGCCCAAATTTCACAAACAGGTGGAACCATCTCCAATCCCCAATGCTGATACCTTGTCTTGGGAACACTGTGGAACAAGGATGGGTGGTCTAGCAGAGAGGGAGAGGGAGGTATGGCAATGCTCAAGAAGGAACTCATCATTCAGTCCCATCCTAGAGTTAAAATCACCTGCTATAATCATTTTCGAATTTGGGAACTGACCTATCAGTTTGGAAAGCCAGATCTTGAAGGTGTACAACTGCTTTGAGAAATGTGGGGGGAGATGTACACTGATTACAGGTGAGACTTATAGGGTCAATTTTTAAATCAATGGCTAATGCTAAAGAAACACACATCAGCTATGGCAAGACCAATATATTGAAACATCCAAGATGGTCATGAAATATTTAGTTGTAGCAAAGGGCATCAGGAACTGGGGAGGTTGCTTTATAATTAGCTTAAGTCTGAGACACAGTTTTTCTATTTACTATCATAATCTTAATCTCTATGTAGGAAATTATGCCTATGCAACCATTATGATCTCCACTAGTTTGTTGGGGTTTACTCACCTGGGGGCTGCTGGATAATGGGGAGAGCCAACATTATCTCAATTTGCCTACCCTCCTGCTCCAGAGCCACTGTGATCCCCTCTCAAACTCTAATATGGAAAGAGGAAGCCTATCAAGACAGGGGTCCACAGTTGGAGGTGCAGTGGCCTTTCATCAGCATGGCAAACAATACTGGGCCTTATCCCTCAGGAAAAAACAGGCTCCAATAGAAGAAAATATATGTAGCTCAGGGTTGAATTGTGGAGTTCTTGGTGCTCTCCGAGCTTGGTTGTTTGCTTGCAGACATTTCATTCCCCAACTAGTGCACTGAGGAAGTTACCTAGTTGGGTACTGAAATGTCTGCAAGCAAACAACCAAGCTCAGAGAGCACCAAGAATTCTACCAAAGAAACAGGTTCCAGATTGAGTCAAGCAGCAACTGAGGCTCTAAAGCTTCTCAGATGGACTTCAACCACTGCTGAAGCAACATATTTCATGCTGTGCTCAGTGCTGGCAAAGTCCTCCTATTAGCCCGAGCTTCTTAGAAAGACAAGGATTGGAGTTAGCATTGTGACTGAACAATGACTGAGCTCCAAGATTCACCATATTTCCACCTTGCCTTACTCCAGGCCCCAAAGTAGAGAGATTAGCATGCTTAGTATGCATGAAGGACTCTAAATAGAATTAGTAGAGCAGGATCAGTCTTTCCTAGAGACAAAAGCATGACTGACTGGTACTCTGTAACATCAATTCCAAACTAATGTCCTGCCCCAGATATAGAGAAATGGGGGAATAAAGGGGAGATTGAGTTGTCAAGATATAGCATGGAGTTCTTGCAGAATGTGCAAGAATGAAGAGCTCTTACACCTTGGTCAGCTACCCCAGGCTTCAGTCTGATTAGTATGCCCTGCAGCAGGAAAAGAAATATGTACGCACTATATCCTGGAAAGATTTTTTGGCAGCAATTGTGTTATTTGTCACTCTTCTGCATGTAAATGAAACCTGCCCAGAGGCAAAGTTTTTACTGATGATGGTCTAAAAATCTCAGAGAAATGCAGGGCAGATATTGGGGTTAAGAAACAAAGCAATTCTTACTAAACCGAGGCTCTATGAACTCCTCTCAGCACAGACATGTCCCTGAGTGAATTAAGCTTCCTCCCCAGCATTGTTCTCCTGAGAGATTTCAACGATTTGAGTGGCTACAAGTAGGCAAGGCATATTTGTGGGATGGGGAGATGATCCGATAACTAATTTTTCCCCACTAGGTGTGCTGAACTACCTCTCTTATAATCCCCAGGGCCATTCTGACTCAGAACTATGGAAGGTGCACTCCAATACTCCTGGAATGTCCCAGGTCCAATAACGGGTTGGATCTGGACCACTGGTATAAGAGAGATCCAACCAACTTCATCCTCTTAAGCAACAAGATTTTGAGAGCAATACCCACAGAACAGGGTAACCAATGCTAGCAGACAGGCAAGAAAAACAGTGAAGGATACATCTATTAATAGTGGTGACCCACAGGAGCCAAAGGGGACTTCTCTTTGTCTGCCTCCAAATACCAGTTCCTGCAGAGCAACAGCAAGAAACAGCTTCCTTGGGTTGGGCCCTTCGGGGAAACAGTCTGCAGGACTCAGCAGGGCTCCTTGTCTCTTTCAGGCCTCATCCCAGGTTCTCACTGGGACCGGATTTCATTTATTTATAAGACTATTCTCTGACTGTATTAATGACACCATTTGCTGGAGGCCAAGAAACTAGCCCAGATTCACCTCTCAATCTATAGCTCAGAGGGACACCAACTTTTGGGGGGTGAAGGCTGCACGTGGCACTCCAGGGAGGCACCCCCAAAAGTAGGACAGGCCAAGGCAGAAACTAAATTTGAGGTAAACTTAAGTAACGTTAAAATCACCTAAATACTAAATATGTGTTCTCTCCCTGTGTATTTAATCATTACTTTGTGCTATCACATTTGAATTTGCAATTCATCCTTCTGCTCCTGAATACGTGCTGCCTCCCCCACATGGGACGGAGAGACCTGCCTCCCCCTTTGCCAAGGAGGGCTGACATTTTTTGACCAGCAGTGTTACACACACAAAAATTCCTTTTGTTTTCCAAAAGCAATAGCGCGTGCAAGTAGAGTGGAAAACATGGAGGTGGGGGTGGGGGGAGAGGGAGAGAGAGAGAGAGAGAGAGAGAGGGAGAGAGATAATGTACCTGGGCGAGGAAGGTTGGATGAAAACGGCTGATTTAGAGCAAGGCAGAGATGCTTCACAGACACAGGATGAGAGAGAAAAGATGAGCGATCAACCGTCGTGATTGGGGGAAAGACACAAAACATTTACTGGACAGGGATAATGTGTACATTTCTCTACCCCGCCCAGTATCCTTCCCCTGCCCAACTCAAGCCACCTTTCTTATTTCTACACAAACCAGACAGACAGAAAGCCCTGAACAAGTTTTTGTTTGAATGGTGCGCTTTTCAAGACAAGATCATTAGAGAAGGCATGAGCTCCAGTCCCAGTGCCTGCTTCAATGCAGAAGGAAGAACCGAGCAAAACCACTCGAAGGGACCCTGCTAATCTCCTGGGTCCCCCTGGTTTATTTTTAGCCAAGAAGATTTAATCGTTCTGGAACTACTCTACCTTGTGTTGAGGTTCCTGATAGAAGAAGCACTAACTTGTGATCCTGCATTCAGGACCTTCTCTGTGGTGGCACCCAAATTATGCAATAACCTCCCCCAAGTTGCTATCAAAAAGACAGCAGATTTGCTTTTTTGTTGCCTGCCAATAATGCTGCTAACGATTATTTCTGTGGGCATTTGTGGGTGTTTTAATGTATCTGACCTATGCTCTGTTAAAAATAAAAGAGAACTCCCTTAATTTGGGGTGATTAAACTCTGCTGTGATTATCCTGCAGAGTAAAGGGGGGGGGGACGTGGTTTTAGTTAAAGAACATCTGTATGGAAGACGCCACAAAACAGAATGCATTTCTGAGTGGGGAGGAGGATGGGAGAAATATACAGGGTGTTCTAAAAGTCAGGCCCCATAAACAATTATATAAATTATATTAAATGTCTGAATTGCTTGCCATTTTCTTCCAAGCCCTTCCTTGCTTGTTTGAAGAATGACCTTTGAACATTCCTAAGCACAGTACCATTTTCTCTGGGAAAAAAAATAAAATTAATAAAATATATTGTGATTGACCTATGGAGCCTGACTTTTGGTAGACCCTGTATAAAGTCTCCCCATTAGGCTGGATTGTAAGCAGCAGAACCCTCTTACAGGCACCTCCAGAATAATCAGAATTGAAAAGTACGTTTGTCGATGTGGTAGTTAGAAGAGTTCAATCTCAAAGAATTTTGAAGAGCTATACCTCAAACTGACAAATGATTGCTTTTTTTCTTTGAGAATCCTTCACATTGTTAAATTCAGCTATCCTTGAGAAACTGCAGAATGCTTTTTCTCCCCATGTAAAAGCTTTTCTTGCTCACTTCCAGGCAAAAGATGAAATTTCCTACCTGGTGATACCCCATGAGGTTAGATATGTAATGAGGTACCCCTGAACTTCTCTCTCAATTGTGTTTGAAGGCGAGAGTGGCTTTTTGTGGCTCAAGCCTATTTGTGCTAGAGCCTAGACAGCTATGAATTTAAAAATATTGGATTTCTGATGTGATCTAGTCCCCCATACAAGAACAGTTGGAAACACTGTAAAAAAAAAAATTAAAAATCCATTTCTTTCCTTGCCAGAACTCTCAAGAATTCGTCAACATTCATATGAATAAAAACAAAAATATGGTTATTTGCTACCATTTAAGCTATGGCAAGAGCACAGACAGGAAAGGAACTTCACATTCTCATGGAAAATGTGAGCATTATATCACAGCATGCGTGTGGCTAGCCTGTGGCAGAATTGAAAGATGGCTAATGCAGGACAGCGGTTGCCATGTTCAAGGCTAACTGTGGGCTGGTCACTCTGAATCAGACCAACCTACCTTACAGGGTTGTTATGGGGGGAAAGAAAGCAGAGAAGTGCTATAGATATGGCTATACATTCCTGCAGAAAAAGGGAGATGAAAAATCTAAAATAAATTATTTAATGGGGCAAACACACACACACACACCTGTGTGTGTGTAATAACAGGTCCATGTCTTTTTAGCATGATTTTGCTCCTGACTATCCCCCAACCCTCCAAATGTACACAATTCTGAGCCCTTTCCATGCTGATATTACTATATCCTCCCCAGATCCCCTGCAGTCCTCAGAAATAGCAAAAAAGAAAAAGCGGACGTTGCCCGCTGTCCTTGGAGCTGAAGAACAGAGAAGATCTATCTATCCTCTTTCTTTATGAGTGTATCAGTGCACAATCAGGAAAGATAAACATGGTGCGTTTTATGTGGCTCATCCACATTAATAATTTTTCCCTTGAGGAATGCTTAAGGATGAGCAGCCTGGAAAAAGCTCGCCACTGGAGACCCCTGGACCAAGCCCTGTTCCCCCTCTTCCCACTCCCAAATAAGAGTGAATCGCATTCCTGCAGCATCAGTAGCTGCCCTCTTAATTGAAATGCTGCTTCCTGCTTCTCTTAAGGGGACCTGAAACTTCTGGTTTCCAACTGGAGAACATTGCATGGAATTGTTGAAAGAGACCTTAGAGGTCTTCTAGTCCAGCTCCCTGATCACCCAACCTCTGTTTGAAGCCCTCCAGTGCAAGAGAACCCATCACTTCATGTGACAGCCAATTCCACTGGCTAACAGCTCATGTAGTTAGGATGTTCCTCCTGTATCAAAGCCTGAACTGCCTTCCTTGTAGTTCTAATGACTGGTTCGAGTCCTGTCCTCCAGGCCATACAGAATATCTACACTCCCTCTTCTATGTGACAACCCTTCAGATATTTGAAGCCTGCTATCGTATCTCCTCTCAGTCATCTTTTCTGCTAGCTAAGCACATCAAGAACTTTTCACGGTTCCTTGTAGGGCTTGTAGATCATGAAAGAGAAATACAGAAGATACTGCAGATACCACAGATCAGACACACATTTGAATGGCTCTCATTGCTGGGAGCCTGTGATTATCTCGGGGTCACTGGAGCAATGCACAGGATGCTCACCACCAGCCTATTATATAACATTTCCTGGTGCCAAGAGATGGCTTTCAAAAATGCCAGAGTTTGTGATCCACAGAATGGCCAGGAAATTACTTCTTTTGTGCAAAATACTTTTGACTTTCAGCTGGTAACCAATTAATCAAAGTGCAAAGCTAAGACAAAATGGCCATCTTATTTCTCCATTCAGAGAATGGGACCCTTGCCAGAAATGTGAAAACTCAATTTGCTTTTACTGTACTTGGTTATACATGATGTGCCACTATCATGTGTGAAAGGGAGAGTTAAAGAAAATTCCTTTTTGATATCTCTAGTCTAAAGCAGAGTGTGCTCTTGGAACTCTCAAAGAAACCTCAATTAGATGAGTTAGACACTATTACATGTTCTCCAAAAACTTCCAGAAGTTTCAAAAAGTAGTCATAACTCCTTCTATGATTGGGGCAAGCCTGTTTGGACAAGTCAAGAGACTTGCCCAGTGTCTTTGACTAAAAGTTCTCCCTCTGCTCCTGATGTAACTTTAGGAAATTTAGATTAGAACAGCCACCAATACCTGGTCCTCCCCCCTCTCAGTTGCAGCTCTGAAATTGCCTCTGACTGGCCTCTATTGCTTCAAACATTCACTTTGGGGATCAGTCAAAGATCTGGCAAATTCCTGCTTTCTCAATTTTTCTTCTTCATGGAAAACCTACTGCCCTCAGCCACACAAGAGCAATTATATAGAAACTAACATACAGGAACAAAAGATAAGTGAGGGAGGGTTGAAAACCAATTTCTGTATTTTTCAAGCTTTCCTTTACAGTAATCCATGAATGATTTCAGGTAATGGACAAATATATTTTACATGGAGTGGGAGAGGAACCACGCAGCCACTTTTCACATTACAGCCTAAAGAATGAATATGAAGGGGCTTAACTACTTCTGTATAGGTTGTGTTCATACAACATGACTAACAAGTCAGGTTCACACATGCCTATCCAGGTCAACTAGCAGTTACATACACCAAATGTATTAAGCTTGGTTAGTACTAACCTTGGTGAAGTTCTTGTAACTTAGATTCAGGTACTTAACTTAACCAGGTCCTATCTTTCTGTCCAAAGGCAGGACAGAAAAGGTTAAATAAAGGGTTAAAATAAAAAATAACCTCAATGCTGGAGGCTGAAGGGGACTGGATAGGGTGAAAGAAGGTAGCAGGACAGAAACATCTTAGCTCCAATCCAGTTCCAGTGACAGCTCTGGATGGGATCATGCTCGCTCTGAAGCAGTGGATTTGTGACAGGTAATTCTCCTGGACTCACCACTCCTGCTACAGCTGTAAGAAAAGGCTGGTGCACCAGTTGCAGCCCTCCCTGGGCCAGGAAGCCCTAGCAAGGAAGACTAATGCCCTTGTTACCACACATTTAGTGTTCCTGTATGTGCTCTATATGGGGCTACCTTTGAAGACGACCCAGAAGCTACAGATGGTACAGACCGCAGGGCCAAGTTGCTAGTAGAGGAGATGCGCTATTGCAGCATAGCACTGGTACTTCAACTGCCGCACCACTACTGTGGGCTTTCAAGCCCAGCTGAAAGTGCTGGTTTTAACCTGCGAAGCCCTACATGCATGACTCCATGTTATCTTAGGGACTGTCTCCTCCAAATTGATTTTGCTAGCTCTATGGAGGAGATGCTTAAGGTTATGACCCCTTGAGAGGTGAGGGGGATGTGGACATGAAAGCGGGCCTTCATTATGACGGCCTGGACACCATGGAATCCCGGCCCCCTCACTATTGGTCTTCCACGAGGCAATGAAAACAATTTTGCTTACGCTGAACTTCTGTTCTATAGGTGTTTTATTTGTAGGACAGAATTTGGGGAATAGCTTTTGTATGGTGTTTTACTGGATTTTATGGTATTTTACGCTTGTAATAATTTTTGTTTATTTATTTAAAATGTTTATATGGCCGTCCATCTTGTGAGACACGACTCTGGGTGGCTAACAGCAACAATAAAAATGCAACAATAAAACAAGAAAAAACTGGCACCCAACCAACAACATATATCCAACTACACAGTCCCCTGGGCTCCAACCTTGCTATCTCAGTACCTGGGGGAAAAGCCAGCTCTTACCAGCTTTCTAGGAAGCTAAGAGGTTGAGAGCCTGTTGGATCCCAGGGGAAGGGTGTTCCACAGGACAGGGGCTGCTACGGAAAAGTCATGTTTCCTAGGTCCCACTAGATGGTAGCATTTGAGGGAAGGGACCTGGAGCCATGCCCACTCCATCTGATCTAGTGGGACGGACAGATGCCCTCAGGGAGAGGCAGTCCTGCAGATAACCTGGCACAGCGCCATGCTGGGCTTTAAAGATAATAACCTTTAAAGGCACTCAATGTCACGTGAGCTGCTGTATACTGGACCCGCTGTAATTTCTGGGTGGTCTTCAAGGGTAGCCCATGCAGAGCACCTTGCAATAGTCCAACTGGGAAGTGACCAAGGCGTGAGTGACCCTGAGCAAGGCCTTCCGGTCCAGGAATTGGCACAACTGGCACACCAGATGTATCTGTGCAAAGATCCCCCTAGCCATGGCAGTCACCTCCTCCTCAAGCAGAAGCCGTGAGTCCAGGAGGACCCCCAAACTGTGGGTGCTGTCAGATGACCTCACCAGCTCTGACTGGGGAAGTGCTACCCCACTGAGAGTTAAAGATAACAAATCACTGGACCTGGGGGGGGGACCCCAAAGCCACTCCGTCTTGGTAGGGTTGACCTGAAGCTGGTTCATCTCCATCCAGACCATCACAGCCTCCAGGCCCTGGGCCTGCACCAAAACAGCATAACCTGCCCGGCTAGGGGTGGAGATGTATAACTGGGTATCATTTGCATATTGATGATATCGCACCCTGTGCTGTCAGATGACCTCACCCAGTGTAGATGTTAAAAAGGAGTGGTGAGAGACCAGAGCCCTAAGGCACCCAACTCGTAGGGGCTTAGGGCTGGACCTCTCCCCTTCCACCAACATGGACCAGTACTGACCACAGAGGAAGAAGGAGAAACACAACAAAACAGTGCTTCCCACTCCCAACCTCCAAAGCTGGTCCAGAGGGATACCATGGAATCTTGAGATGGGGTAGCATATCAATAAAGAGTAAATAAGTAATCAATTAACTTTTTTGCAGGCTGCTGGACATAGATAAAGGGTAGATAAACCATGCAAAATGTGGCTACTCTGGGCACTTCAACTTCATGGATAACTCCCTCCCCTTTTTATTCTTCTGAGCGGTATGGTCTGTATTGAAAGGAGGTGAGAAATTGAATGGGGATAGCTAAGCCTTCTTCTCACTCTGTATTATTATTATTTTTTTAAGATTTCTCCCTTAAATTGAGGAGGAAGTGACGGCCATCATAAAGATAATTGGCATATTTTCCAAATAGCTGATGCTTAGCAAACTGAGGCAATATGAATCACAGGTATGGACTTACCTGAGCCTAGCAGGTGAACCTGTTAAACAGGTTGTGTGAACTTGGTCAGCAGGGCAAACCAAGATTTGCCTCTGCCTAATGTGTGAACCCAAGTTTGCTCTTTAAAAAGAAAACATGAAACAAGACATGCAGAAGATGCGTCCCCCCGCAATCCTGGTAATTAGTTATGAATCAGAGCCAAATCATGCATTTGTACAGTACAACTCACAGTGTCTTGATTGCTATTTTATGAATGGGGGGAAACAAGATTTTTCTCTGTCTTTACCCACAGTAAGTCAGAGCTAAGATCTCAAGTCAATCCCAGATCCACTACAGTCCAATTTGCACCACTTCACTGGATACAATTGCATTGCAAGGCTTGTTTTGGATGGTCAAAGGCATGCATTAAGAACAAGTCCCTGATTTGTTTCAGGCAAGAATATTATATTTTGAAAGTAAAAATAATCTGTGACTCTGTACATGTGCAACCAGCTGATCTCTTCCCCAACTATAACAACAGCCTACTAGAAGGGGGAAAGAAGAAGACTATTGTGGGGAACACCATCAGTTGTAATGCTCTGGCGATGCTTGTATTCACCCGGAAATGAATGCTGAGCCCGTTTGCTGCGGCTAAGCACTTTCTATTCTCTGCATGGGGATTTGAGTGGACCCAAGGAATCAGTGGAGACTGCAAAGACCCAAGATTGGATCCTGGCTGTACCACTGACTAAATATATTAGTTGATCCCTTGATCTGAGCTGATGGGTCTCCTTAAACATGTAGGAGTGTCAAACCTATTGAAGATGAGACCTTCTGGTGCAATGGGGAGAGAAAGAGTCCAACACCCAGACAAGGAAGATGGCACAAAGCAGAATTGGAATGGGATGGCCTCAGATTTAGAAATGGATGGCAAACTGACCTGGGGAATGCTGGGAAGTTGCGAGTGAGGTCATGGAATTAGAGAGGTTCAGGTTTGCAGTAATGCTGAGCTGACTCTGCACTGCAGGAGGGTAAGGAGATGTTGGGGTTAGAAGGGACTCCTCACTGATCTCCTCATCCATTCCAGGCAAGTAGGTGTCGATCAAGGCATCAAGGAACTTCACAATCAGCTCGGCATAGTCGGGTATTTGACTTTGCTAGAAAGAATTGAAAAAAGAATCAATTCCCTATTTCTAACCAATCGTTTTTTCCCTAATCTTAATCAACAGACCCCACACTCCCCCAAAGGTCTTCTCCAGCCGGGACAACTCCTTTCACCCCTTGTCAGTGTCAAAGGCCTTCAGATACAAGGCCACATCTCCTCCATCTAAAAGAGCAAATGGTCAGCCAGGAACTGCATGCTCTGAATCAAGCTCTCTGAAAAAAGTCACCTGGATTATATATGCTTCATGTATGTAATTATTTGACTTTTTCATATGATGGAAAGGAAGCAACATTCAGGTACTTTTTACAAATTTCTGATGGTACTTAGACTGCCTATGTCAGTTTTTTAGGTTACCAAGGCTTCATGAATGATAAAATATATAACTGGACTTATATAGGTTATAATGGACAGAACACCTCAGTTACATATAATAATTTTTTAATAGGAATATGATTACCTAGCACCACCCATTTCTGAAATCAGGCTTCTAGGTTTCTACCAACTCAAAGTCAAGTTGAGGTTATGTCCAACTAATATCACCTTGGTAGCAAAACAATTGCTAATGTAGCATGATAAGCTAATGCAAAATTGCTCAATTGGTGGTTCTCAACTCAGATTTGCTTCACTACTCAGTAATTCTAGATGGCTGCTGAGGACAGCCCTCTAGAGGAAGTGGTGCTGCAGCTGAGGCTAGATATATGTCATTTGGCATGACAAGGGGCCAAGAAAAGGAAAAGGAAAGAAAAGAGGTGCCTGGCATTATAGATGGAGAATGAGAACCAGCAATAGACAAGGCAAAGCGGTAGCAGAAAGGACTGGACTTATATGCAGAACAGACTGACTAGTGGTGCTTGTAGCATCAATCTTGGCTTAGTTTCTTGACCCATCTGGAGCCTCTCGGTCCACAAGCACTTATTACACTGGAACTATTCAGAGAGAAAGGGCACAGCTGTCCTTACCAGCATAGTTCTGGGACTGACTTTAGAAAATAGAGGGCTTCCAGTATATGAAAATTCAATAAAATTCTATGAGAATTCTATAACATGTATCTCCATCGAATCCTAGAATTGTGAAGCTGGAAGGGACAAGGATCATCTAGACCAACCCTCTGCACCATGCAGGAAAACCAATTAAACCATCCTTGACAGCTGGCTGTCTAGTTCTCATCCAGAGATAGAGAATGCACAACCTTCTTAGACAGACTATTCCAATGTTGTACAGAAAACGTACATCAGGAAATGTCTCCTTCTACTGTATTTAAATGAAGTCTATGTAGCTCCAACATATTCCCATGATTTCTGCAGCTAGAATAAAATTCTTCCACCTGCACCTCCCACCTTGAATCTGATTCTTTTACAAATTCCATGAAATATGGTACTCTAGAGAATGAGGAAGGTAACAGATCATGAAACATTTATTTCCCCCTCATGGCACTGTGAGAATAAAACTGTAGCACAAAGCCAAGGGAAAACAGAGTTATTTGTGCTGGAAAAGTCTTCCTATAGTGATGTTTTGAAAACAGCTGAGGCTAAGAGACTTCCTACAGATACCATAAGTGCTCAAAAGTTCACCAAAGTGAACTGCTGTAGTTTACCATCTGGCATTCACCTTAATGGTCAATAAGAACATTCTTTCATAGAAGTGGCCTCTACCTTTGAAATAATGGATGTCAAATGTGCAATGTCACAGGCTTTACAGTGCTGGCTGTGCGTGAATAATGAATCTTAGAGAATGGAAAAAAGTGGGGTTCCCCCAAGTGTCAGATTTACTACTTCCTGCTTCCCCAAGTAGAGTAAATTATCTCTTGTACATATGCTTCCTCATGTCCATTCACTTTTTCAGTATAGGATTTTGAATAAGAAAGGAGTCTTGAGTGAAAGGAAACCATCTGAACCAGAATTGTTACACATAGACACCTTAGTAAGTTGTTTCTGAGTTTTCATCAATTAATCAGTAAATTATATATGAATGTAAAATATTTTGCAGCTGAAAACATCCAAATCAGAAACATCCATTCCAAGATGAGAACAAGTTGTTTGGCCCCACTGGAAGCACTCTAAGGTCAGACTGTTTCTAGTGAATTTGACGTGGCTATTCTGAGATTGGATGGGAGGTTTGGGGATTTTATTTGGCGGCATCATCATCATCATCATCACCACCACTACCACCATCATCATCATCTCAATTTGTATGGCTGCCCATCTCATCAAAGTGACTCTGGGCAGCTCAGAACAGGTAAAAACGTCATGCCAACATTTAATTTCTTTTTTAGTAATCATGGCAGGGGGTCAGTGATTAACATGTAGCAATGTCACCAAACTTCAAGAACATGGCAGATGATGCTTCCTGAAGACTAGGTTCCTCCTATTACTTGTCTGTCTTTTTTGTATTTCTCTGTTTGCGTGTTTTGCTGGCCTTTGGTTGTACTGAAATTTTTGATTTGATTTGATCCATGGAAATGAGATAAGAGTATGGCTGGATGTCCCCACTCTGTGATAGCCTATGCATCTCACTCTCCTATAAGCTGCTTCACTGCAGATGGCAATGCTAATGTGTGGACATCCGGTGGCAGGGCCGGGAACTAAACCTTCCAGAAGGAACTTCCTCCCTAGTAATGCAACTTTCCTCAACCTGATGTTTGACATTCTGGGAGCTGCAAATCCAGAACATCTGGAAAGTGTAACACATGAAAGGGGGCTTAGGAAGTGCTAAAGAACAGAGGTAATTATTCATATTTCACTAGAGCAACATTCGTGATTAATAAAGCTAAACAATGTTTGTAGCTTGTTTTAACGATAATGCACAAATTCTTGGACAGCTAAGATCTCTGCTCCTTTTGGAGAAGTTAGAGCAAATTTCAATTCAAATCTTTAACCTTTCAGTGCTGGAGCATGGCACAATCCTTATGTCTCATCTCAGAGGCAACATTCCTCTTGGCTATCACATGCTGTTGGGAAGTGGCTGTCTGAACATGACCCTCACCATCCTCAATTGTTACAACAACTTGGATTAAAAATAACGCTTTTGAAATGCTATTGAATAATGAATAGGGGGGATTTAAAAAAAAAAATGAGTAAGTCGGTTTTTCAAGACTACTGAACATTTTCTTATTAACCCTCCAGTGGGACTTGCACTGGTATGTCCACTCCGACCTTACCAAGACCACCATGCGGCATGCGATCTCAGAGAAGCCCAAATCCCTCACCTTAGAAAATGGTCCTGCAAACCTCCACAAGCCGTTAAATCCAAAACCTGCAAATCAACAGCAGTAGCAACAAAGAAAGAATGAGCAATTTTGTTAGGAAAATGATGATAGACGGCAAAATCTGCAATCTGATGATAGAAGGCCACATAATCTGCAATCATTTCTTCTTATTCTTTGGTTGAAGCCTGTTTTACACATCCACATTAATCACTTTGATGCTGGCACCATCCCATGAACCCATCAAGGGATTCATCCTTAGGGCCATAAGCACAACTGGCCTATCACCTCAAGTTCCAGAACTCCATTCTGTATCTGGCTGTGAGTCACCCGGCACAAATAATTCAGTGCACAGCAGTCAAGGAAGATGCAACTCACACATCTGAACCAGCTCGAATTAGCAAAATGCAACATGCTTTGCAACCACTGAAATCTTACGATTGTTTAACGTTCTTTAATGGTTCAACTCTCTATCCATTTATCATCAAAATCATAACTATTACTCTAACGCTCTCTTAAAACTCACACATTTCTAAGATAATATGCAATGCAATTTAATACAGTAGTCTGATGCCTGAGGCAGCTTCCATAAAAATAGTAAAATGCAGCTGTATGGCACAAATGCTATTTTAAATTAGTCCTGTGTTTGCTTTCTTGTAGTTCACCCTTTCATTAAAAGGGGAGGGAAGGAACAAATCAAAAGAAAGGGAAGTGAATTGAGGGGGAGCGAGAAGTTCTTCTGAAAGGGAGATTGTTTTACTTCGTAGATGACTGGCAGATGTGTGTTGCTTAAAATCCTCTGTTCTTCTTTTTACAATTTCTCCCAACATTCTTAGAAGAAAGCTGCATGAAGGACAGTCACTAAGAGGGTACAAGTACATAAAGGGTTTTATTTTTAAATATAAATAATGGAACTGGTAGTCCTTGGCCACTACTTACAAGGTAAGGCAATCTCTCCCGTGCATCCCCTTGCAAACCTTTAAAATAAAATTATTTTACGTTTTGCAAAAGAAGTCAGGGAAGGCTTGGCCCAGTATTAATTTAAGCAAGGACTCACAAAATTAGAATGGGCCATTCAGACCATGGATTCGAATTCTCAGTACAGGAATCCAAAGCCTTTCAACAAGGTGACTGTCTGGCCTTCAGTGAAAGGGAGCCCACAACCTCCCAGGATCACTGGTTCTACTATCAAACTTCCCTCCCTCTCTCAAAAGGCAGAAGGGAGGAAAAGCATTAAAAGTGCTGCTGGTCCAAACTGAGAATGATAAACAAAGGGCTGAGTTCTCCCTCCACTCTGTTAAGTGCATCCATCCTTGCTCTTCTTGACCTCTCAGCGGCTTTCGATACCATCGACCATGGTATCCTTTTGGGTCGGCTGCAGGAGTTGGGGCTGGGTGGCACAATGTTGTGCTGCTTCAGCTCCTTTCTCCAAGGCCAAACCCAAACAGTGTTGATAGGGAGCGAGAGGTCCAGCCCCCGGCCCCTACTTTGTGGAGTGCCACAGGGGTCAGTGCTTTCACTGCTCCTATTTAATATCTACATGAAACCGCTGGGTGAGATCATCCGGCACCATGGGGTGAGGTATCATCAGTATGCTGATGATACCCAATTATACATCTCCATCCCAGGTGCCTTAAGTGACGCTGTGACTGCCCTTTCGCGGTGCCTGGAGGCTGTGGGGGCCTGGATGGAGGACAACAGGCTTCAGCTGAACCCTGGTAAGACGGAGTAGCTGTGGATACAGGGAGCCTCAAGATCTAGGAGCTTGTCATCTTTGATTCTTGACGGGGTTGCACTACCCCAGATAGACCTGGTGTGTAATCTGGGGGTTCTCCTGGACTCACAACTCCTGCTTGAAGAGCAGGTGGCAGTCGTGGCTAGGAGGGCCTTTGCACGACTTCGTGTTGTGCGGCAGTTATGCCCCTTCCTGGATCAGGAGGACCTCCGCACGGTCACTCATGCCCTGGTCACCTCCGGGTTGGACTACTGTAATGCGCTCTACATGGGGCTACCCTTGAAGAGTATCCGGAAATTACAGCTGGTGCAGAATGCGGCGGCGCAGACAGTTCTTAATGCCCCTAGGAGGGCACGTATAACACCCCTGTTGCATGAGCTGCATTGGTTACCGGTTTGTTTCCGGGTCCAATTCAAGGTGTTGGTCATTACCTTTAAACCCTTCATGGCACGGGACCAGGTTATCTGAGGAACCACCTCGCCCTGGTCATTTCAGCCCGCCCCACTCGGTCCAGCAGAAGAGGCAGGTTGCAGACCCCACCAGTCAAGGAATTTCGACTGGTGGGGTCCAGGCAGAGAGCCTTTTCTGCTGCAGCGCCCGCCCTATGGAACATCCTGCCTCCTGAGGTCCGGTGTGCCCCCTCCCTCATGGCCTTCAGGAAAGGGATCAAATCCTGACTCTGCCAGAAGGCCTGGGGGCCGGAGAGGGGCCCGCACCTGTGGAGATGGCTGGTGGGGTGAGGGGTTTGTCCCCCCCCAGCATCTTACAGGTTTTTAGGGCTTATAATCATAGGAGGTTTTTAGGGCATTTTTAATATATGTTTTTAATTATTTATAGATTTTATCCATGGTTGAAGGGACTTGTGTTTTTTCTTCCTTTTTTATTATTGTGAGCCGCCCAGAGTCACCCGTTGGGGGAGATGGGTGGCATACAAGTCTGATAATCAATCAATCAATCAATCAATCAATCAATCCCCATTTGTTCTTCCAGGAGTTGACCCTTTTGTGCCCTTCAATAAGCTATAATTCCCATCACCCCTACCTGGATTGGCTGGGGCTGATAGGAATTGGAATCCAAGGGCATCTGAAAATCAGCAGGATCCTCACCTCTCTTCTAGAAAAATCAAGTACTATCACAAGGAATCTCTCACAGTAAGGGCAAATGGTCCTCCACAGCATAACAGGGGAAGGGGGTGAGCCTTTAAGAATCACAACATTCAGGGAGCATCTTCTCTTCCCTCCCCACAACTCTCCCATGAAAGCCTGTTTCACAGGTCCTGTAAAGTGCCAAAAAATTATCTTTACATTATCTGAAGCGGTCCCAGCATTGCAGAATATACATCCTAGCAAAGATGGTGACTGTGTGCATCTTCAGCTCAAATCCCACATTCTCCCCACAAGAAAGAGAACTCAACCAGTACTGCAAATATGCTTAGGGAGGGGGAGCTGGCTGATGGTAAAAAATCTACCCCTCAAACAGCCTTTTGGTGATTTACATTACAAGTCACTTTACCATACCGTTTCCTTTTGAAAGGTAGCCTAATGTATCTATTGAAGAAGCAAGGTCTACATGTTATAAAGAGCAAATATTGCAGGGATCCCTAAAACAGTCTGATATAGTCTACATCTGAGCAGACCTTTTTTCTTCCAGTTCTTGAAGGAGCTGTAAGATACATACTCTGCAGATAAGATGTCTGGTACTGTGGTGGAGATTCTTCATGGTAAACCACACTCTGAACAATCCCATGAATGGGATTCAATAAATTTGGATCCTGACATTGCGATAAGAGAGTATTTATCTTGAAGTCCAATAAATTGTGCCTAGGCAACAAAACACATACAAACTTGATCAGGTCATCATTTTCAAGTTTCCACTGCAGCAAATAATTGGATTTTAAAGTGTGCTTATCCATCAAGTTTTTTTATAACAATACCTTAGGGTATTAACATAGAAATGGTTGTTGAAAGTCAATTATTCTTGCCAGGGAGTTTCATTTCTTATGCTGGTTAGACAACTCCATCAAACTTTTTAAGCACTGTACCAAAGTACAATCACCAGAATTGTACAGGTACAGGGAGATAAACCCACAATAATCAGGAAAACAACTCTATTTTTATCTATAATCCCAAAAGCTATACTATACTGTTCTTGGAAACTACATGACAAACTTGGGAGGGCTTTTGTAGGATCCCAGACATGTGATACAAGTGGAACCTAAAGCATAGCTCAGTCAGGACTTTTGTAGGATCCCAGACATGTGATACAAGTGGAACCTAAAGCATAGCTCAATCAGATGAACTATACAACTGAAAATCTTCACTAGAAATTCCTAAAGAGGTATTCTAATAGTTCCTCCTCATGGACTCTACCCTTTTCCCCCCATTTTGCTAGGCTCAGATAAAAAAGGAATAGTTGAATTTCCAGAACAGGAAGTAAAAAACTTGAATGCAACAGGTAATACTGAAGATTAACCTACACTTTATATTTAGAGGAGTGTAACCCACTTACTGCATTTATGGGTGTATTTATGAAGCCTTATTCATTTCAGTTTCAATACCTGCTCTGGCACAATTTATTCCCACTGTGCTGCATGGCTATTATTAGAAGATATTGTGACTGAGCACTCAACTTAAGACAGTGTTGTCCAAACTTGGCCACTTTAAGATGAGTGGACTTCAACTCCCAGAATTCCCCAGCCAGCCATGCTGGCTGGGGAATTCTGGGAGTTGAATCCACTCATCTTAAAGTGACCAAGTTTGGACAACACTGACTTAAGACCTTCCTTCGGCATGAGGCTTTTCAGTCACTTCTTGTTCTAAGGCTCCCCACACCTGTGCACATTCTCCTCCAGAGAATGCTGCAAATTGTAATTCATCTGAGTGTTGGGATGGGTCTCTTGATAGGGAATCTTTCTCACCAGACCCAAAGCATGATTTGCATAATATTCAAGGAAGCAAAGTCTCTGGTAGAAAAGGATTCCTTTTCAGAAGGCATTAATGTTAGGGGCAAAAGCTAATGGGAAAAAACCTATGTCCCTATGTCAGGCCAGCATGCTGGCTTTTTAAGCCGGACAACTTTCCAGTTAAAGTAGTTTACAGTTCCTTGGCTGGTTTTGACAGGATACCTTGAGTTAAACAGTGTGGTTAACCCATCACTCTCCAGCATCTAAAGGCTGCTTCAGACATCATGCAACCTAAAACCTGAGCAAGATTCCAGGGGCTCCAGTAATATTCATGCTCCACCAAATATATATGCCACATTCTTTCTCTCTGCCTGCATGATTTCAAGTGAACTTCCCAACAGCCAGAGTGCAAGTGGAGATGTTCAAAAATCACACCTTGCAGATTACCATTTGGCAGGAAATTACTTCGTTCCAAAAACTTAACACTTACACAACAGGAAAGACCTTTGGGAAAACAACACTGGCTTCTGCTAAATACTCATAGAGGATTCGCTGGTCAAACTCATCTGCAGTGTACTTTACCAATGTTGCCTATCCAAAAACAAAAGCGGGAGAGGGAAGAGGGAAGAGGAGGAAAGAGAAACATCAGCTTGCAATTTGTAATGAGCTATTGGATTATATCAACTATAGATGAAAAACAACACTATCTTCATCCTAGAGAGAGGAAGATCCAGCTGTGAAATCAATCAAGTAGAGAAAGAGGTAGGGGGCATTTTATTATTGCAGCGAACACAGCAAGTTGTCTTCTCCAATCCGGTGCTCTTTAGAAAGTTTGGTCTTCAGCTCCATTATTTCTTGGACAGGAGGCGTTAGCTGATGACAAGAGTTTTATCCCTGGCACCAAATGTTGGAATTCATCTTCTGGTTGTTAAGATGCTATGGAAGAGAACTCAGACCCCTTCCATGTTGTTCTAGGATAGCTCTGCAACAGATCTGTTTAAGCCATTCTCACAAAGAAACTCCCACTTTGAGGAGGGGGGTCTACATTACAGGTAGTCCTTGGCTTACGTCCATTCATTCAGTGACCATTCAAAGTTACCATGGCACTGAAAAAATGGATGTATGACCGATCCTCGAAGTTCCGGCCATTGCGGTGACTGCCGTGACCACGTGATTGTGATCCAGGCACTTGGGTGCCCAACTCACAATTACAACATTGCATGGAGCCACAGTCACGTGATCACCATTTGTGACCTTCCCTGCCAGCTTCCCACAAGCAAAGTCAATGAGGAAGCCAGCAGGGACATTGCAAGTTGCTCCAGTAAGTTGCTCCCGCTTCTTCTCCCACCAGCACCACCACCCCAACTCATGCGCAGCCTGCAACAGCCCTCCCCCAAATGGCACACAATCCTCCCAGGCCTTCCCCTGAATCATGTGCTGCCTGCATCAGCACCCCCCACCCCTCCACGGCACCCCCCCCAGCTCCTTACCTGGGACTCCCACTGCTGAACAATGCAGTCATGTGACATTGTGCTTTACGACCGCATTGCTTAGTGACAGCAATCCCAGTCCCAATTGCTGTTGTAACCCAAGGACTACCTATAGTTCTTTTCATGAATCTAAGTATATGAACCAAATCTCAACAGAGGAACTCAGCTTCAGGATGCTATAACTGTGAAGCTATAGTTCAGCCAGTCTGAATATGTGCAGATCATTATTTTTACAACTGGAATGGAAACAGATCTTTTGGGGTAAGGAGATATTTCCTCATAAAACAGCCAGATATCATTCTTGAGACAAACACCTCCCATGCATGTACTACAATTATGGGAAACAATTGCACCACCTGCCAGTTAGTTACTGAGCCTGGATCTAGATTTTACTTTGGGTGCAGAAAGGCATAAGCAACTGCAGACAAAGATATATGGTTAATTGCTTCCCCAATTACTGACTTGGTAAATCACTAAGATCGTCATCACAGGAGGCCCTGCTCTGTGTGCTGAGACTGACAGAGAATCAACCTGCTGTTACTACAATAGTGATGGTGTCCCTGTCCAAGGTATGGGACTATCATGTCACCTCTCAAAGACTCATCTCTTCCTCCAGGCATTCCTATGTGAACATTAGGATTCCTCCTACCTTTAAATGTGCATTTTTATAGCATCTATTTTTAATTAGCTATAATTTTAAGACTATGTTTTAATATTTTTTATTATTTGTACCCCCTTTGCAATGACAAAAGAAATAGCATATAAATAGCAAATAAATACACACAATTCTGCTGGAAAAGCTCTACTCCACCCATACAGACATTACTGACAACAATGGGGCATCGTCAGGTTGAGTATTTGGCAATGACATCATCATGTGCCCAATTCATGGTGTCATTGGAGGGTCAATAAAGTCAAGATGGAACTTCAACTGTGCCAATGAAACCCCACCCTTTTTTACATGTGTTGCAGACAAGACATATTAAAAAGGGGCATGGCATGTGTGTCCCACACACACAGGATGCCATCTTGACTTTTTTGATCCCCACCCTACCCGGTGCAGAAATGTCCCTGTGGACACTTCCGCATAGAGCCATTTTGTTTTATACAGAAAGTCTTGATCATAACTTGTATCCCCTCCTTTCCACAGTCACCCAAAGTAATGATTTTCTGGAACAGGTCTCCTTAGGAAAGGGACCTGCTATTGCTGCAATTGTTACTCTTTAAGCAGTATTGCCAGAAAGGATCTTCATGTGACATAGATTATATACTTACAAGGACAGTCAGCAGCAAAGCCTGGATTTTGGGATCAGTGAGGACTTCCTCATCTAGGAGGACATTAGACTCAGACACAGATACTTTACGGAGATGGGGATGCTGTTGGGGCGATATCCTTTGTGTTTCTGCAGGAAGGAACCCACATGTTTTAACAAGGGACAGCAAAAATAAACAACAGCTCTATGTACTAGGTAAACCTCCTTCAATAACCACGAGACACATTGAAGTTTCCAGTGAAAGAGCTGGGAAGACCACTGATGTTCTCCCCAAGAGGATTCAGTTCAAATCTTGCCTCAACCATGGAACAGCTCTGTAGCTCAGACCAACAGTCATTGCCATAACTAGACTGGCAAAGGCAATTTGTCTGTGAGTGTCCTTCATACAGTTATAACATGCAAAATGGTTTTATTCTCTGTTAAGCATTTCAATTACTGAGATCTATTTTATACTTCTGTAAGATCTCTGACTTTAGGCAGAAGCCAATGAACAAATTCTATTCCATGGTTCTCTTTCATGAAATGGGAGGGAGGAATCTCCAGTGTACCCTTCAAATCTTCTCAAAAGGTCCACCTAGGGCAGATTTTGGGTGTGGGGTCCATTGCACAAATTAATTTCCACTCTGGAAATACTGGATTTCCTCCTTAGCCTTAAACAATACTTTTAGTTTGCAATTATTTTACTTCTTTATACTGTGGATTTGTTTGTACTGACAGATTTTATTGCATTCTAGCACACCGACTGAGCAACAGCGAAATAAATAATTGTACAAGGCATTTAATTGAACATACACAGCAGTTAGTTGCTAGACAATTCAGCTTGAAGTCTTACCCATTTCATAATCATTTTCTGCTACTCTTCTCATTTTTGGAGGTGTGGTGATCCCCGATTCCATTTCTTGTCTTTTAGGGGCTTTTGTGTCTGATACTAAGTGGTCAAAACTCTTTCGTGTACCTATGAAAATGAAACCAGTTAAACCTGTATGTTCCTGTAATCCACTCTGTAGAGTCCTTGGTGATTTCTGAGCTTGGTTGTTTGCTTGCAGACATTTCATGACCCAACCAGGTAACACCATCGGTGCACTGATGAAGTTACCTAGTCAGGTAATGGAACGTTTGCAAGCCAACAACTAAACTCAGAGAGCACCAAGGTCTCCATAGTTCAATCCTGAGCTACACATATTCTCTTCTATTGGAATCCACTCTGTATCTGGATAAACAGAGATTGCAAATAGTGGTTTGTGGTTTAAAGCATACTGGCAAGAAATTAAGCAGGGCTTCCTTTTTCAGCAGCAGCAGCACCCATGGGCTGTGAAGTGGCAATCTGCTGAAACTGAAGCCTTGATGCAAATAGTATGGGATAACTGTAGATTCCCTGACTGTTCCACCCTCTCTATTTAGTACAGAAAACAAAAAGTATATTTGATGAGAATGTCTAAGGCAAGTTTGCATATAGGTCTCTCTCTCTTGTGGTCATTCTACTGCCTGGCCCAAATCTTTGTGGCTAAAAGAAGATTGACACTCCCAACCAACCTAGCAGCTTTTTAGTGTTGGCTTGAGAAGGCTGTCCCATATCCAGGCTCATGGACTTCCTGGTGCGTGGACTGATCTGCCCAACAGTTGGGTAACTAGCAGCGAGATGTCTGTCAGAGTTCTTGGGAGAAGACCATGGCTGGTTTTCTCTTAGTGTCCTAAAAAGAAAGGAGAACCAGCCATTTCAAAAACAAACCACCACCACACAGACAGAAATTAGCCTTACTTAACAAGCGAGCTTTCTTCCTTCTCCCAAGTCAAGATGGCACCCATGCCTTACCTTATGTCTAGTGCTTGTCTCTCTCTTGTTTTGGCCCAAAGCTGAGAAGAGAGCTGATTCAGGGCCATGGTGGGACTGAGCATTTTCCCAGAATGTAAGTGACTGGTACGAACGTGACGATGCCATGGACTTAATGATGCCATCACGCAAATGCTGCAAATTACGTGATTTCATCATTTGCTTGATAATATCATGACACAAGTATCATTGTTTACTCCCTTGCCCCATAGCAGATGCCCAGGTCCTAGTACCACTTCTTTAGTGGCTATTCCACTTGGCTCCCTCAGAAAGAGACATGACATATGGCACTGTGCAAAAGTTTTAGGCAGGTGTGAAAAAATGCTGTAAAGTAAGAATGCTTTCAAAAATATATATTGTAATTGTTTATGTTTATCAATTTACAAAATGCAAAGTGAGCGAAAAGAAGAGGAATCTAAATCAAATCAATATTTGGTGTGACTACCCTTTGGCTTCAAACCAGCATCAATTCTTACACTTGCAGAGTTTGTACACTTGCACAAAGTCAGGGATCTTGTAGGATTAGCATCAGGGGTATGATTAACCAATCATACCAAGCAGGTGCTAATGATCGTCAATTTCATATGTAGGTTGAAACAGAGTCATTAACTGAAACAGAAACAGCTGTGTAGGAGGCGTAAAACTGGGTGAGGAACAGCCACTCTCTGCTACTAAGGTGAGGTGGTGGAAGACAGTTTCATGTCACAGGTCATACCCCATGGCAAGACTAAGCACAGCAACAAGACACCAAGTAGTTAGACTGCATCAGCAAGGTCTCTCCCAGGCAATAATTTCAAAGCAGACTGGGATTTCAAGATGTGCTGTTCAAGCTCTTTTGAAGAAGCACAAAGAAATGGGCAACGATGAGCACTGTAGATGCAGTGGTCGGCCAAGGAAACTTAATGCAGCAGATGGAAGACGCATCATGCTTACTTCCCTTCGACATCAGAAGATGTCCAGCAGTGCCATCAGCACAGAACTGGCAGAAACCAGTGGGACCTAGGTATACCCATCTACTGTCCAGAGAAGTCTGGCCAGAAGTGGTCTTCATGGAAGAATTGCAGCCAAAAAGCCATACTTCCGATGTGGAAACAAGGCTAAGCGACTCAACTATGCACGAAAACATAGGAATTGGGGTGCAGAAAAATGGCAGCAGGTGCTCTGGACCGATGAGTCAAAATTTGAAATATTTGGCTGTAGCAGGAGGCAGTTTGTTCGCCAAACGGCTGGAGAGTGGTACAATAATGAGTGTCTGCAGGCAATAGTGAAGCATGGTGGAGGTTCCTTGCAAGTTTGGGGCTGCATTTCTGCAAATGGAGTTGGAGATTTGGTCAGGATCAATGGTGTCCTCAATGCTGAGAAATACAGGCAGATACTTATCCATCATGCCATACCATTAGGGAGGCGTGTGATTGGCCCCAAATTTATTCTGCAGCAGGACGACCCCAAACATACAGCCAATGTCATTAAGAACTATCTTCAGCGTAAAGAAGAACAAGGAGTCCTGGAAGTGATAGTTTGGCCCCCACAGAGCCCTGATCTCAACATCATCCAGTCTGTCTGGGATTCCATGAAGAGACAGAAGGATTTGAGACAGCCTACATCCACAGGAGATCTGTGGTTAGTTCTCCAAGATGTTTGGAACAACCTACTTGCCGAGTTCCTTCAAAAACTGTGTGCAAGTGTACCTAGAAGAATTGATGCTGTTTTGAAGGCAAAGGATGGTCACGCCAAATATTGATTTGAGTTTTTATTCTGTTCGCTCACTTTGCATTTTGTAAATTGATAAACATAAACAATTACAATATATATTTTTGAAAGCATTCTTACTTTACAGCATTTTTTCACACCTGCCTAAAATTTTTGCACAGTACTGTAGGTAATAATGCAGTTTGTTTGGGGCTTAGCACAATGAATGAATGTCAATGAATGAACCATGACTTGTTTTAGGGCAATCTGAAAGCAGTTTGTTCAGCCCAAGCCTCTAACCTTTAAGGAGAAGGAATTCAGAAAGATGCAAGGCAAGAGAAACTATAAAGACGGGAAAACAAATGAAGACTTGGCCAAACAAGCTATGTTTGTCTCCAAGTCTGATTCTAGCTTGTTAAACAAACAACAATAGCTGTGTTCACATGAATCACTAAACAACAAGCCAGTCAACCGCATTTCAGCAGTATGTGAGTATCCAGGCCTTCTGATTCTGCAGCTGGGGTTATACAATATGTAGACTGTAGAGTTCTTGGTATTTGCTTGCAAATGTTTTATTACCCAACTAGGCAATAAGTGATGATGTTACCTAGTTGGGTAACAAAACGTCTGCAAGCAAACAACCAAGCTCAGAGATCACCAAGAACCCTACAGTTCAACCCTGAGCTACAGATATTCTCTTCTATTGGAGCATGTAGACTAAACTAGAATGAAGTTGAATAATTTATGGTTTGGCATGTTATGGGAACGAGCCATTGTCTTAGCATATTGTGTGAACCAGGCCCCCACATTAAGCTATTATATAATTTATTTATTTGAACAGAGCATGTCATGTGAATACAGCCATTACGTTGTGTTAAGAATATTCTGTAAACTCAGCCCCAGAAACTGTATTCAGTTAACCCTGCTTAAGCTAACTATGGGTTGGCATATTGTGTGAACACAGCCAGTATATGAATCCAGCTGGTGAAACACTATCCTTGGGCCTGCCAGGGTCAATTCCTTTATGGCTGTCTCTTTTCCAGAATAATTTTAGTTGCACAATAATTTTGTCTTTTGCTTCCCACCCTTTCCCCTTTTTCCCCTGTTGTAAATCATTTAGCCATAAATTATAAGCTGTCTTCAGTAATTTGCAAAGCAAACAAATTTTAGGTGTAGCTCCTGGCTGGAGAGTAACACGTGGGTTGCAGTGTCTTTCTAGGTCCTTTCTTAAATGTAATTTTGCATCAAAGAACAGCAACAACAGATAGACTCTTGAGTTTAATGCACAATCTATTAGATGGAATACCACAGACCCACCCAGATTTTCTAATAAAGCTTTCAAAAGACCCACTGACCTACAACTGGCTTCACTGTGGTGTATGGGATATGTCTCCATAGGAACGTTTTCCATTGAAATATCCGTCAACAGGAGCGATTTCCTATGCTTTAAGCTGCACCGGCTCCTAACTTCCTCGGACATAGTCAGCAGAGCTGAACAGACAAAAGGAAGTACAGAAATGTTCAAAGGATATTTCACATCAGATTCTTCTTCCAAATAGCAAAGTCTGCATTATTCCTCAAGTATTTAGTGAAAGCTCACTATCAGCTGTTACATCAAGAACTCAGAATGCTGAGAAACTCAGTTAAATTCATTTTAATTTTAAAGAAATAAAAATAAAATTCTAGAGAGCCATTGCACTGCAAATTCCCCACTATGACAAATTCTAGTCTCTAAGATCCTAAAGCATGATGTGGCTGTTGTTAACCCCCCCAACAATAGGTACCTGCCTCCAACAGTTTTATAAATGCCTTACATCTTGGCCAACTCTCCAAATGATTTTGGAAATCTGACTCTGGATTCCCACATGATTTCAGTGTCCACATGTGGAACCTCAAATGAGCACTGAAATCTCACGAGATCTGGATATTTCATAATATTTCAGTTTGCATCTTTATATATTATTTTCATTTAAGGGGATTCTGCAAGAACTCTTTTAGGGTCACTGGGTGCTGTAATGATGACCCATATCTTAAACAAAGGGTTCATAAACCTAAACAGGCACTCAGAAACTGGGATGGGAGTTGAACAAGCTTACCTATCATGTGAAAATTGGACTTCAGTAGCCCACATGGCACTTGGCTCCTTCTTGTAACCAACAGAAATAAAAATTGATTGTGCAAAGTTAGCAATGCTTCTTGCAATTTTTAGTGGTTGCCAAAGTCAGTGTGAGTCTCAGGAAAGCCAGCAAGCATGTACTGAGAACCACTGCACTGCAAGTAAGCAGGCCTAGGAATCTAAGTTTCTGGAGGGGAAATTCCCTGGGAATTTCACAGAGGCTGCCTTGAGTTCCATGGAAAACAGGCAGGATGTAAATTTTAGTAACACATCCAAGACAAAAAGAGGGCACAGTCTCATTACAGATCCACTAAAAGCAAAGCCTCAACCAACAAACTGGCTTAGGAATGGTCTACATTTTTAAATGCCAGGTTTCCACAATCAATACAATCAAAGTATTCAAGGAGGGTCTCTGAAATTTATAGCTGGGAGTGGGAAGATATGGATTGAGATCAAGCCTTTCCATAATAGGACACTGTTACTACTATTATGCCTATACTGGCTCTCTCCCTTATGGCAGCTTACATTTTGTTATGAACAGAGAGGAACCGCTGTGTCAGCCTTGCGGGGTAAACCAGATAGGATCATAACCAGATGAGCTAATTCTACTTTATTGTAAAGCTACGTTGACAGAACCTTGCAAGTCTGAAAGTACATTTCTCCCACCCCCCACCCCCGTCTCCTTTACAGCCCGAGAAACTAAGGAGGATCCCTTCTGAGCCTCTTGCCCCACCCACTAGCTGGCTGCCTCTTATCTGACCATTCCCTTGGCAGCGCCTCTTGGCCCAGTCTCCCAAGGACTTTCCCACATACCATCACACACTGTAGATTACCCAGTTTGGATTGGATTGGATACAAACCTAATAGATTTGGGGTTTTTACCTGCAAGGTAAGCCACACTCTGGGTATTCACCTCAAACTTATCACAGTTCCTATGTTTGTTAACCAGAGCAAGGAGTGTGTGCAGAATCCTTACTGTTCTTGCTACTATGGTCGGAGATGGATGCCGGTAACCTAATGAAATAAACACTGTGTTAAACAGTCAGGTATCTGCAGAGAAAGAAAAATGTCAGTTGAAAAGTGGGAAAATGCAACATATTTTAGAGGCTTTTGCACAAAAGGAAGAAGCATCGTTAAGAGGATTTTAAAGTCCAAAAAAGGAATGAAGGAGAGTGAAATGGAATGAATTCTGTTGTCGTTTGTCTGGGGGTAAATCACATCAAACCCAAGGAAATGCTAGGCTTAGTTTAGACAGAAAGGTAATGATAGAACAGATGAGTAAACTCACACTACAAGATGGGATAAACCAACGTTGAATGATTTCCAAGCAGAAATGCTCCTTGAAAGTAGAAAACTAGCAGCTCGGGGAAAAAATTCCACTCTGGCCTACATCTTGGGATGCTACTTCCTTACTTACACCAGAGATTTTTCCGTTAACTTGTTTTGCTATATGTAATCTGAAAGAGGACAATTTATTCCACCATCTTGAATTCTAAAGCAAGGCACACAGGGAAGAGAAGAGTACAGAGTGTATGGGCAACCACTTTGGCCTCTAATGCATAGCAACAATATTCCTTTGTAATCCAAACCCAATCTTGAACAATACACACATCTCCCCATTGCACCCAAGTCTCAAGTGCTTTGTTTTGTGAAGACCATGTCTGTTGCTGAAGTGTATCTCCGTTTCTATCACAAAAGTTCCTTTCAGCCTATTCATTCTAGGCATTTCTTTTTCTTTTTTCTTCTCCAGCCTCTCTCTTCAGTATCTTCAATCTTCCTTCAAGGAGCATTAAAGTGCTCTAGGATACTCTTCTGATGCAATTCACTGGGACACAGGCTTTTTTTCCCTACCACAAACAATACTGTTGTGTCTAGCTGACTGGCCCTGAAAGCAAGGAAATGAAGCCACCAAAGTGCCTCCCTACCTTTCAGCAGATGTCCCACAAGTGCAAAGTTGAAGTTGGAGTTGAAATTGAGTCCCACAAAGTGGTCCATCTGCTTACAGTGCCACTCCAGGGGCCTCCTGATCTCCATGAAGACTTCCTCAGGGCTCTGCCAGGGAAGAAGTACAGGCATCAGACATTCGGTTAGAAAAGGACCCATGATTGTTCTTGTCGCATTCCATGCACACACCCCTCAATTAACTCATTACAATACTCTAATGGCCAATAAAAAAAGGGCTGCCATTTGACCGGGGAGCTCACCTTGATATTTAAAAAAATACTTTTTAAATTCAAGCCCTTCTAAGAAGTGCAGAACGCCAGTGTCATCCTAAAAAAGGCACATATATGTATATGACTAGCAATTCTTGTACATGACAAACCCACCACCAAGGGTCTCAAATAATTATTTTTCCTGAAAGCACATTTGTTAACCAGCTAACTTTTACTTTCAGTTTGGTATCAATGCTATGGTTTGCTGGGAGAGAGATTAGAATTAAGGAAGTAAAAATATATTTTAGAAAAAAAGAAGTACCTGTAGTAACAAATGAAGCTGCCTGGGCAATAGCACATATAATTGCTAGGCACAGTAAGAAATATTTAACAAATTTAAAAATATTAAAAATATTTTAAATTTTTAAAAAATTCACACACACACATTCACATATTTCACACACACACACACACACACACACAATCCATCCTTTTCACTCTCGCATATACTCACACATACTGTACGCTAACACATATATCTGGTACATGTATGAGAAGCAAAACAACAGGCAGCTGATACTCAAAGCTGACTTTCATTGTGAACTTTTCCCAAATGTTCTGGGCCTGTGAATACAATCTGAATGCATATCTGAATTTACTAGATTCATCATGAGAAATCAGAATGCATGTTCTGAGAGCAATTGGAGAACAATGTTATTCTGAGGAAGAGTAAGAGAAACAGAGCATGTTAAAAAAAATAATGGGAAAAAAAGCAATACAGTTAAAAGACAAAGTCAGAATGAAAAATGGAATGGATATGGCCAGTAACTTTGGAAGCTCACCGCACAGACTACAGAACAGGCCTCAATAAACATCAGACATTAAAATAAGGCTTCCCTCAGTAAATTGGACTGATTTTAGACATTTAGTTATATATTTGTTACTACCCTTGAGATGAATAACTTACCTGAAATAAGAAAAAGATCTGTAACAAACACAGCAACATGATATTGACAGTAACAACATTATTAGTATTTGATCTGGACTAATCTGCCTGGATCAGTGGATTTTATCTTGGTTCTGAAGCCAACTGATTTGATTTGGTGTAGTGGAGAAATCAGTTGATCCTGGCTGGTTGGAATAATGGTAGGGGTTGTGGCTGGACTGTTGCATGAAAGTAGAAACCAGCAGTGGGAGTTCAATCCATGGCTGTTATAATTTTGGGGAACTCTTCTCAGTCTTTGCTGGAAAACTCACCCAACCTGGGTGTCCATACAGCAAGTTCTCCCATTTGGCACCTTCCAAACATATAGGGACTAACTAACTAACTAACTAACTATTTATTTATTTATTTTCACTTGACTCCACACCATCTCTGGCTGGCTACTACTACAAGAAAGTCCAGCCAGCCTCGCCATCAGCACTCTCAGTACAGGTGGAAGACACCAACTTGGGATATGCCCAAATACTTCCTGAGATAATCTAGTTGGGATTGGCAAGATTTTTTATTCATTTTTTGGCTACTGTCCCTCTGGGACATCCTTCTGAGAAAGTCCTATTTCATTTCCTCACTAACAGGCTTTCAGAAATTAAAGACTTTAATTTTAGGAAGGCATGATTGATTGGAAGATAGACAGACAGACAGAGATGCCACTGCTATAGTATTTCTCTGTATGCACATCCATCCATGTTTTTATTGATGATGTGATCCACCAAGGATAGTATGAAAAACAGTTGTGAAATAAATGGTCTAAATAAGTAAATAAGGCTGCCATACAATCTCAGCTATAATGGCGTGTCTGCACATTGCACTAAGTTATAACATAGTTTCGTTTGGCTGGAAGAAGTTGTGTGAACACATCCATTATGTTTTATTTTATAAATCAGAGTTTAAAAAAAGCATAGCAAGATGTTTAAATCAGGTCTTTGGCTGGGTTCACAGATAATGCCCAAAGATTTTCAAACGATGGCTTGTTGAATAATACACATTAGCCTAGTTCACGCATAAAAAGTAAGCTAAAATGACAGAATTTACACCTCACAAGAAATCAAAAGCAAACAAAGCACATGAGCTCTGATCCTTGCGGTCTAAAAATATCTCTGGGAAAAGAGCATGAGGTGGGTATGTCCAAGATCTGTTTGTCTTTGCTTTTGTCATCCATGTTCTATTTTAGTCTACAGCCCTACTGGACAATTTTAATACAAATCACCTAATCTTATGACAGTGCTTGTAACACTGCTGGGACAGTAAAAAAAAAATCCTGTGTGCGGGAAGATAAAAATCGCATTTCCTGAAACTCAAGAGATGTCAAACAACATTAAGTTCTTAAAACTCAAGCTACTTTTCAACAAGGAAGCTGTTCTCTTTCTTCAAAACTGATTCACCAGTGGCGAAAAGATAACATATGTTACAGCAACGCTAAGCAAACATTCATGCTTTGTTTTGTTCTTGTGTGTTCTGGGATACGGCTTGCTTACTTTGTCATTAAATACCCTAAGGTTGTCCAGAGTGTGAAGGTTCTGCTCAAGCAGAGCTGTGCCTGCAGAATACAGATTGACCTCGTCCAGCTGCAGAACTGCCATGGCCACCCAGAAGAGTACCTTGTGCATAGGTGAGTCCTAAACAGAAACAGGGAAAAAATGACCAACCGAAACACAACATTTCTTCTGCTGCAAAAGATACAGAACAGAAAGTCTCATCTTCCTCGTGTCAAGAAAACCGGATGCATCCACACAGACTCCAGGGAACCTATAACTGGAGTAATGGGTGCAAACCTAAGTAGAATTTACATCCATATACACATTGGCCCAGTCTGAATGATCATAACTTTGTAACAGTTTTATCCTGCAGGGATTTCAACTGATGATGGAGAAATTTTTTCATAAACTGCTCTCAGACTTTCTACCCACAGCCATAGTCAACTGCCAAGATTTCGGCAAGAAATTAGGACGAGGAAGCATAGAACTGAGGAAGAGAAAAGCAGGAAAGAATAAAATGGTTAGTTGGTTGGAGGGGAAAGAGGTGGAGTAGAGAACTTGGCAGCTATTTTTTTCCTTCTAATGCTGCCCTCGTTCTTTAGAAATCAGATCCCCAAAATACAGAGTTTGCGAGTGTGATTCCAGGTAAGTTGACCCAGAAGCATCCCTGCACACACACTCTTTCACACCCACACCCACACCCAGACTGCAAACAGGCAGCCCTCTAGTCATCGTTGAATTCCAGCTCTTCCCAATCTGCATTTTAACGTTCAGGGATGAGGGTGGCTGCAGCTCATCGTCAACTGGAAGGTCACATGTGGCCCATATTGCCCTAGATCCTTTTGACTGCAAGAATGGTCCAGCAGACAAGATAAAAATGGGCTCGTTGAACAAGGGAGGAAGATTTGCAGAAAAGATCTGAGGCAAAGGATGCTGGGAGACATAATGCCAGAATGAGTGTTAAGGGGCTAAGGCAAACCACAGGGCAAAGATGGTACAGAAAATGCGATTCTGAGTTAGCAGAGAGCCAGAAGGGCACAGTGAAAGAAGAGAACAGGTCACTTATACAGGAATGAAACAGTGGAGATTTCTAACAGGCCACAAAAGGAAGGAGGAACAAAGCAGGACAGAGGAAGCACCTGCGGGCACACATGCATGGGTGCCCAGAGAGAAAACGGGAATTTATAGCAATCAGAGCCAGTTTGATGCAGTGGTTAAGGCATCAGGCTAGAAACTGGGAGACCGTGAGTTCCAGTCCTGCTTTAGTCATAAACCTAGTTGGGTGACCTTGGGCCAGTCATCCTCTCTCAGCCCTAGGAAGGAGGCAATGTTCTGAAAAACCTTGCCAAGAAAACTGCAAGGACTTGTCCAGGCAGTTGCCAGGAGTCAATGCTGACTTGAAAGCATGCGCACACACAGAGAAAAGACTGAGATTTGCACCACAGATTCTTTGAAGGGCAGAAAAACAACTTTGGGCAGGTGGAGTGGGAATATATGTGTACGCTGCCCCCTCATTTTGCCAATGAAGCTGTGCCAAGCATATGCAACCTCCATTCTTCTCCTTTCACTTCTCTCTCTGATTATGGCCAAATCAATTCCATGTCAGTGAAGGCAAAGCACTCTTGACTCTAAAAGAGAACTGGAAATCATGGTTTGGACCAAAATGCTGAGAACTAGAAAGTGATTAGCGGACTGAAGGGAGGGAGGAGGGAATGGGCACACCAAAGCCATACCTCAAGTCCTTCAGCATCTCTATTAATCTAATAAGCCATTAGCGGGATTTTCAAGCTTTGCCTCTGACAAATAAGGAGCAGGCAAAAAATGCAAGCTTTGACTTCCAATTGTCCCCACACCTGGATCATTCTAACTAACATTTATCCTGCACAATGGGGTCACCCTCTCTTTCTGCCCACAGGGCCACAAAGAATGAGCTGCTGGGGGTCCCAGCAGTTTACCTTATTGAGGAGTGGTTGGAGCTTGGTCAGAGCTATGACGGTGGCTTCTATCAGAACTTGGCTGTTGTAGTTGTCCGGCCCTTTCAAGCAGCTTTCCAGACCCTGTCATTAGTAAAGGGAGGACAGAATATCAGCTTGCTTACATGGATTTTTAATCCCTGCAGATGTAGGCTTCTCTTTTCACATTTTGGACTTGTTTCCTCCTACCTCAATCAATCCAGGATGCCTTTGATAAAACGAGTCCTCTTGTTCTGCCTTGCTTTCCCTGGAACTGAGCCATTAAGACTAGACGTTGCACTTCACCTTCTGCTTTCTTTATTCTCCGCTTTATCTCCTTCTGTGCTGATTGAAAAATCTACCTACTCTTCATTTCTGCCTTGATTCTTCTCCATGACACATTTCTTCCCAGTTAACCCAAAGCTTCAGTCCCATGACGATAAACCTTCATCCTCTTTTTAGTTTATCTGTTCCACTAATGCATTTCAGACTAGCACATTCTCACTTGCATACAGCTCTAGCATTAGCTCTGGGAACGAAAAAGCATTAAGAGTGTGTCCAAAAAAACACAATTAGAAAAACAATAATCTCCATTTTATATATATATATATATATATATATATATATATATATATATATGTGTGTGTGTGTGTGTGTGTGTGTGTGTGTGTGTATGGGTCTATATCTATATCTATATCTCCATCCTGTGCTGGTCATCTTTATATTGTATGCTGTTAACGTACTAGATCTCATCAGAGAGAGAGAAAGAGATCTACAGGTAGTCTTTGACTTACAACCGTTCATTTAGTGACCATTCAAAGTTACGATGGCGCTGCAAAAAGTGATTTATGACCAGTCCTCGCACTTACAACAGTCACAGTGTCCCCATGGTCATGTGAACAAAATTTGGATGGTTGGCAACCAGCATGTATTTACGACAGTGGCAGCATCCCAAGATCAACCGATCACCATTTGTGACCTTCCCAGACAGCGTCCGACAAGCAAAAGCAACAGGGAACCATGTGATTCACTTAACAACCACACAATTTGCTTAATGATCATGTGATTCACTTAACAACTGAGGTGATTTGCTTAACAACCACTGCAAAAAATGTCATAAAATTGGGCATGGTTATGTGATATCTTGCTTAACGACCACATTGCTTAACAATGAATTCTCCGGTCCCTAAGTGATGCTTTCATAAAGTGCGATGTCATGTGACCGCATCACTTAGCAACAGTGATCCTAGCACTCCCTGTTGCCACTGTTAAGTGAATTCCACCAGTCCTTAGCCAAGGACCTGAATCCAAGCCATTCCAGGCTTGGTCCCTCCCAGCCCTGAGCCTCAGAAAGGTAAGGGACTGCCTCCAACTCCCCTCACCCACCTATCTCCCCCATCTCTGCCCTTTTGGATGCCCTGCACCTTGCCTTCCAGGGCAGAAAGCAGCTGAAAAACTGCATGGCTCTGGAACTGCAGCTCAGGGGCTTCTTTGGTGCACCATGGCTCTGGGGCTGCAAGAAGCAGCCCCTGAACTGCAGTGCAGTGCAGAGCGAAGCCCAGCCCCAACCTGGCCCAGCAATGCAGCACAAAGCTGCAGCCATCCCACCCCAGTCCTAGCTGCAATTTTGGGGAGTGTCCATAAGTCCCTTTGTTCAGTGCCACCATAACTCTGAACGGTCACTGAACAAATGGTCATAAGTTGAGGACTACCTGTAGTGTGTCTATATGTGTGTGTGAAATGAGATCTAGTATGTTAACAGCACACAGTATCAATGATGACCAGCACAGGGCATTTATAAAAGGTCATTAGGTTTTACTCCCAACCATGAGTTGATTTGATTACACAATTATTGTGGCCCCCAGGAAGTTTCATGTGATCCTATACAAGGCCTAGGCACCCTCAATGATTTTAGGAAAAGGCAAGTTCTAGGAGACCAGCTTTTTCTATGATTCACCTGATGATTCATTACCCTTCTCAGTGACCCCTACTGTTTGTGTTGCAAAAGGCTCAGGTGATTGTGAGAGACACTCCCTAAAACTGCCTGTCCCTGAAAGCTTTCTTCAGCTTCACACTGATGTATTTATCATACTGACATTGCTTGGAGGACTGAATCCAGATTTCAGGGATAGGACAGAGGCTTTTGGTTAAGTGTAGCCCTGTGCAGAACAGGCAGACTCTTTAGTGGCTGATTATTGCGCTTTATTTTCTATAACACAAATCACTAGGATGTCTGGTTCTCAATAGCATGAAGGAAAAACAGCTTTAGCCACAAAAATGGCCAGTGCCACACAGTGCCAGCATTTGTCCAACCAAGCCAGAGGGTAATGCTAGGCCTGTGTGTTCAACTCATCTGAGAGCTGAAAATAGCCACTACAGGTAGTTCTCAGTTAACAACAGCAAATTGGGATTGGAATTGCTGTTGCTAAGCAACACGGTGGTAAAGCGTGATGTCACATGACTGCACCACTTAGCAACAGCAACCAGCACTCCCGGTTGCCATCGTTAAGTGAATCACTGCAGGTCATTAAGCAAGGATGTAATGCAGTCGCCATTTGCAACCTCCTGCCAGCTTCCCCATTGACTTTGCTTGTCAGAAGCCAGCAAAGAAGGTTGCAAATGGCAACCATGTGTCTGTGGGACACTGCAATGTCGTATCTGCAAGCCTGGCACCACAGCCCTGGATTGTGATCACATGTCCGTGGGGACGCCGCAACGGCCAGAACCCCAAGGACCAGTCGTAAGTACCACTCACTCAGCACCACTGCAAGTTTGAATGGCTGCTGAACAAGTGGTTGTTAAGCAAGGACCACCCACATAAACATTTGGGGAAGCCCACATGGCCCTTGCTGGCTACCATGCACCCACTTCATTATTTTACTAATTTCAGCTTGCCCATTTCATTCTCCATGTTACCAATGTTCCAAGGAGGGCACCAACTCAAACAGAGCTGTGGAAATACCAGTCCTAGGGCATCCTCTCTTCTTTAAGTGACAGTAGCCATTTCATCAGACAAAGGAACAGATAACATAAAGAAAACAGTCATCAACTATGCCTAGAAGCTGATGGGTTCCTTTTCTCCCTGAAATATTTTCATCCCAGCTGAGCTACTGAGCCTGTATTTCCTCCTTTTTCCCTTCTTCCCTTCCCCATTTTCTTTTATGCCATTTCTCTGACAATCTAATCATGTATGCAGGGACTGTTTCAGTTCTTTATTAATTATATGTAAGGAGTTCTGGGAGACCTTTTGACTGGAGTAAAACTTCTTTCAATAAACACTCAACTATTATGTACCCAAACCCTCAGATTGCAAGGCCCCTGTGCTCACTACATCTCATGCAGATTGATACCGTTTCCTATACGTATCTCACAGAAGTTGTCCAAAAAGTGCCAGACAGACAATGTTCCACTCAGTGTAAAATTCAGTATGCAAATGATCCTTAGCCTGCAGGAGGGAGAAGTGAAAACGAAAGTTCCAGAAAAACAAAATCCAATATATACCTTGCTCAGGATCCGGATGATTTGCTTTATCTGTCCATGTGACACACGTTTGCTAATGCAACCAAAGACCACAAGGGCTCTTGGCTGGAGGGACGGATTATACTGGAACGCAAACCTGTCAAGGGAGAAAGACAGCGACTAATAAGATCCTGCTGGAATAAGGTCACCAATGAAGTTGGCTCAGACGGAGTCAGGGAGTAATAAATGTGACCCAGGCAAAGCTTGCAGTTTAAGGCAACATGACCTACTTCTGAGCTAGTTCCGTCCACTGGTCAAGCCACTTGCAGGTTGGAATATCTCTCATGCATGCCTACAGGAAAATCAAAAAACAATACTGTCTATGTAATATTAAATCATTTACTCAAGAAGTGGGCACTTCTTGAACAAATATAATTGTGGTTTGTATTTACATACTCAATGAACTGAAAAATGTCACCCATCTTCCTATTTCTTTTCTTTCTGCTGGCAGCCTTCAACAATACATAACCACTAAGTGTGACTGGAGTTCATACTCAAGTGGCTATATTCTGACCCTGAGGCAGATAATAATATGCAGTTTTTCTAGCACTCCCTCTCACACACACACTTGTACTTATTCACGTGTACACACAGGACCAATCTACTCAAGAAGGAGAAAGTGATAGTTGAATTTTGAGAGAGGAAAATAGAATGCAGAGGCTCATTTTTGAATGCCCTACCACTTCAAAACAACACCCTAATCCAGGTTGTTTAGAATCAGCATATCGGGAAACAGTCTGGGCTGGATCCTCTTTCTTTAATATACGTTGGCTTTACTTGCAAGGCTCTTGTTTAAAGCCTTAAAAATATTACCCCTTTCTTAAAGTGTAAAATCTGTTCCACCACTTAGCTAGGTCAAGAGCCAGCACGAATTCTCAGTCAGGTTAATTTATCTTTTTTATTTCCTATCACAGAAATATTATACATCAGAACAAAACCGATCTCAAAACACAAGTCAGTGTAATCTTAACTCTGATCTCTGCCCCTGCCAGAATCAATGTACCAAAACCCTACTTGAGCTATCTACAAATTATATTTTGCAATCCTAACATCTGACTCATGCTTACACACTCATACCTTGACTTCCTTGCCATACCTCCATAATTTCCAGCAATGCTTCTGTGACTGTTTCCAGGGATGTCAGGGCAAATGTTTCTCTCTCATAGGAACCAGGAGAGAATGACCGGTCCCGATAGCTGGACCGGAATGCAATGACCGCTGCCGATTTCACTTTGCTAATTCCAAACAGCAAGTAGAATTTGGGTAGTGAGAACTCAGTTAGACTCAGCCTCAAAACCTGCTTGGTTTCCTCTGTTGAAAAAGGAACAGAGACTTTGATTTCAGCTCCATCTTTTAAAACTGAAATGCAAACACATATTTTGGAATACAGCCTTGTGGGACCTGGCCTATATTAATGCCTATTCATGAAAGCCATGCCAATGTCTTTAGACTCCAGATACAGAGATTTTTCTGCTGGCCCTCGGTGTCACCATACAGCCACTCAATCAGTCAGATATGCAAGCCCATGATGCACAAACAAGTTGCAAGTCCTGCATTACCATATTAGGTACCATCAGTGGAGGAGCTGTGGGGAAACAAGATTCATTGGTTGTCAAGGGACGTATGTCTTTTTTTATTATTATGTCAGTTACGTACCTGCTTGGGTGAATGGAGATACTGTATATAATTGAGTATCATCAGCATGCTGAAGATACCTCACCCCCAATCTCTGGATGAATTCTCCTAGCAGCAGGGAGAGGATGACCTCTGTGGGCCTCCACATGAGAACCGTCACTGGCTTGACCTGCTCCCTCCCCACCCAAACTGCAGTCATCTACTGAGGAAGGAGCAGAACTGCTGTAAACACCTCTGCTCCCAAACCCTTGCAGGTGGTCAATAGTCCTGAAGGCCAATGAGAAGTTCCAAAGGACCAGGAGGTGTGTTCTACCCCTTTCTAGGTCCTAACAAAGGTTCTCACCTAAAGCAACCAATGCTGTCTTGGTCCCATGCCTAGGCTGAAAACCAGATAGAAGGGGGTCCAGATAATCCAATTCCTTTAGGCTGCTCTGCAGCCCGCCTTGATGATCTTCCCTATTTTGTTGTTGTTGTTGTTGAGGTTCCTGCCTCAAAGCGATGGGAAATGAATTGTGGTTTGTGGGGGAGGGGCTCCAAGGGCCAAAAAAACAATAACAGGGGCTGGTAGGCACATTTGGCCATAAGGCCTGAGATTGTCCCCTCTGCCCTTGACAAATAGGCATTTAGTGACTCCTGCCTTTGTTGGTCTGCTTTTTCATTGGTCAGCCTTGAATCGCTCTCTTAACCTAACTGCCTTACAGGCTGCATTCTGCTTCACAGATATTGAGTAAATTATGAAACCCAGTGCAATTAGTCAAAATATATTTGTAACAAGCAGCCTATGCTTTCATGAATTCGTATCCAGTGGCAGTTCATTTGCAAATATATTTTGTTTCAGAAACTATTTTAAAGCCAGGATCACTTCCTCATTTCTGCAGGGGGAATTGTGACATATTGGATGACATAATGAGACAAAGGCCTCTTGACGTTGTGAACAATCAGCTAATCAGAGTCACAAGATCATGGCATATTCTACTTTCTGGGCGTACTAAAATGAGTGTGTGTACTTCTCAAAAATCAAATCTTGTAAGTTGATCATTGCCCTGCATCACTTGATGCATGGACTTGGGAAACCTGGAGCTTTCGTATTTCAACTGTAGTTTTAATAAGACTCCTGCAAGTGCAATTATAAGAAAGTTAATATTCTTATAATTAACATGTTAAATTAAATATGAAATCCAGCACAGCCAGGTCAGAGGAAACTACATTGGAGTTAAAAAATGTAACATGCATACACTTGACGCCTTGAACCACACACAGAGGACCTTCAAGACACTGTCTTGATGACACTTATTTTCCAAATTATCTTTCCTAGCTATTCTACACGGATTAACTTAAAAGAATTGGGGGGGGGGGGAGAAGAAAATATACATTATATATAACCTATAGCACAGAATCCTAAGAGATAAATTATTATCTCTAAACTATTGCAACTCTGAAGAGAACTACACCTTTAAACAATTATTTACACTGCTTTCATAATCATGGTAGTTTGTTCTAATTATACAATTAGAACACTCTGCTGTTTGGAAATTTTAGAACTTCTCAAAACACCGTTTTCTGGCTCTCTGAGAAACTTAACTTCTAAACAAAGACAGGACAACTTTTTGGGAAGTGCAGGGGCTGTGCTTTATAAAACTCACTAGAAATTATGCCATTATTAGGCAATTAATTAGGCATCAAATTTCAGCAGTAAAAGGTCCCAGGGGTTAGAAGAAAAGTACTCCAGGTATGCTGGCTGCCCACATGGGAAACATATCTTAAAAATTTTCTGGGAGATCAGGGAGAGTTATTATTTTAAGTCCCTCTTAAAATTAAATTCCCTTCCACAGAGATAAAATGGTAGGACTGAAAGACAAGGAAACCTAAGCACTCTTGTCATAACTTGCTCTTCTCAAAGAAGGTTCTATCACAGAGGCTGGCCATAGATCCAGTTAGACTGAAGAATGACTTGCACCTCCCTGCACCCTATTTTTTCCTCCTCTTTTACATTCAATAGCCGTGTTCACATGGCATGTTTAATGGTTAATTATAATGTACTGAGCTAATCCCATTTTCTGTGTTTGCAGGGTTCACCTAATATGCTGTCTAAAATGTGACGGGCTAATCTTTGGTTCGGTGTGTGGTTCAGTTTAGTTCCATGTGGGTTCTGGATGACTTCATCCCATTGGTCTGTGTGGAAATGTTCCTATCTCTCCAGAAAAAATAAAATCTAAAGGAAAGTGGGATGATAAAAGGAGCATATCAGGATGCCAGAGGAAATGAGAATAAAGAATTACCAGCTCCCCTTGGATAGAGAGGTGCTTTACAACCGCCCACGCTCCACTGGGTCTGCAGGAAAAGCTCCTGCAGCAGTCACTTTGGGAGTGTGCCCAAAACTTACTCTCATAATTCCACATGGAATCATTGGCCCCCAAAGATTGCCTGCACTTTGATTTAAATGGCTTGATGGGCATACACCCCAGCCCAGTTTAATTAACGTCCTTGTGATCAGCTTGTGAAGGATGCTAGGGATGGGCTGGGGAATGAGAAGTTGAAAGTGAAACCCAGCAAAGACATTTCAAATATTGCTGGTGTCTCATATTAGGGAAGTTGGAGTTATTAGCAGAGAAGATATTTAATCACAGGCTGGCATGGCAGGTCTGTACAGTTGTTTTTATTCTATGCAAACTTGAAGACAGAGGAGGAAGAGGAGAAGGAAAAACCACCAGTAAAGTCATACATCTATGTGCCAGGGGGCCGTTTGTAATTAATTACTTAAAAGAGGCTGACTGAAAGTTTTTTTTGGGGGGAGACTAACGGTAGGAAAGGAAGTTAGAGGCTTCTGGGGGTCAAATCACAATCACTCCCACTTTTAAACACACCTCAAAAACACCTCAAATGGTTTGAAGTCACGCTACTGGAAAATGTTAATTTCATCACCAAATTTCAGCAGTGCAATGTCAGGTTAACAAAAGGCTGCGTAAGGGACACGTGGTGCTCCTGTGCACCACAATGTGGAGGTAACATTTCCCCTATGCTAAATCATGCTTACATGGCCCTCCCACAAAATGAGATTAAAAACTGATTAACTGCTTCACATTTTCTCCACTATTGATCTCTGCAGCATCGTACTGTTACTTAACCACAGGCACAGGCCCTTGTCAACAATTCCACTTTTAAATGTAGTGGAACATTACATGCTTTCCTAATTTACAGCCATGGCAGGCTCTAAATCATACTCGACGGTGCTAATTTGTACAGCTGAAGATAGGCCTGGATTGATCCCACTCTCTTTAGAGCTTGTTCAGGGACTTTAAAGACACCGTTAAAACGTCACCTTATGATAAGCACAAAATATACATCAACTGCATCTAAACGTGAGACTTGAATACTTAAAAAGGAGAAGGAAGGTTAGAAAAACGGGGGTCATCTATAAGGGAGGCTTGAATGACCAGTAAGTATGGAGCAAAGGAATCCATAGCTTTCTTCATATACTGAAATGATAAAGGCCTGGATGAAAATGGTTTATGGCAAAATCACTCGTGGCACTGGATCTTAAATCATGAATGATGAATTTTAAAAGACACCTGTGATATTTAACACCCTCCTCTCACAATTATAAGATACAAGTAAGAAGTTATACCTTCTTGCTGAGTGGCTAATAAGGAATCCCACTTTAATTCATAGCTCTTTTGATGTCTCCACATTATTTTAAGCAGGGCTAAAGTGAGGACAGGACTAACTCTGCCCTTTCATCTAGGACTTAGCTTCAGTACCATTATGTCCCTACTGCTGTTTTTCACTGTTAATTCTGCTATAGTTGTTATCCGAGGTTTTCTACCTTTTTTATTTGATTACATTATGAACCCGCTTGGCAAAGAATAGCTTAAATTTATATTTTCCTACTGAAAAGCTAGGATCCCACAATCCGCCACTAGGGGATGGTAGTTTAGTATGGATTTAGAACTGACGTAGTTATGGTCTTTGAGCAGTGGAAGGTCTGTATGAGTACATCCTATCTAACAAACGCGTGCATGCATCCCAGGAGCTTGTGACACCATAAAAGTTCTCCTAGCCTTTCTCATGATATTAGCATCATCCCCATTTTAAAGAAAATAAACTGTTATGCACAAGATCACCACCTTGTTTACTTGTATTTTAATATTACACACGCAGGCATACTCATACACATCAGAAGGAAAGGTAGGGTTACGCTTAGGACTGGATACAGACCAAGTCAGCTGAACTTAGTTTCCACCAAAAGCAGTGGGACAAGTTAAACTATGCTTTAACTGCACTTGATTTGAACTGGAACGAAATGTAATTAATTTTATCTGGATTCAACTTGTATGCTCCATTCTGTGAAGGAATGGTTGGATGAAGGCCGCACTCGAGGAGATAAGCATTCCCTTAGCCCTCAACAGGAGTGTGGGACGTTTAAGAAGATGAGACTGGCACCACCCTAAGGAATTCACGGTGTTGTGGCTTGCTGGCTTGGGAAGTTAGATTCAGCCTGGAGAGATTCTGTCTTGAGGTGGAAGCTAGTAAACGCAATAGAACTGTATCTTCGCTGTCTCAAGGAGTTCTTTGGGCTGAACCTGACATCAGTCTCTCCAGACTCAATATAACTTCCCAAGCCAGAAAGCCAAAACACCGTGAATTCCTTAGGGTGGTGCCAGTCTCATCTTCTTAAACTTCCCACGCTCCTGTTGAGGGCTAAGGGAATGCTTATCTCCTCAAGTGCGGCCTTCATCCAACCATTCCTTCACACATTCCTACATTATGACAAACTATGATGAAATCACAATTTCTTGAACAAGCCTGGTTTGCACATCATGCATGACAGGTGGATGAGTTATGTGCAAACCAGGTCAATGGCTGGGGCACTGGCTGTCACTGTGAGTAGCAAAGAGAAATGAAATCTGGGAAGCAAAGAGGCAATGAACTGAAAGGGGCAATGGACCAACAGTTGCACAATCAGGCACCGGTAATCTAGATTAGCTTTCCGCAATGTGCTGTCCTCAGAGGTATTAGGCCTTCAACTTCCAGGCCTCCTAATACATGCAGAGGACATCAAACAGAGGAAAGCTGAGCTACCTGTTCAGAGCAAGCTCTCCTTCAGTTACTTAAGTGGGTAATTCAAAAGGTCCAGAATTGGACAGCGGAGATTATGGGGAAGCGTGCTAACCATTTAAATCTGTCCTGAGTCAGCAAAAAGGAGGTACAGTGGTACCTCAAGTTACGAATTTAATCCGTTCCGTGACTCTGATTGCAACTTGATTTGGTCGCACCGCGAAGCAAATTTTCCCATAGGGTTCAACGTAAATACGGCTAATCCATTCCGCCCTCCGAATCTGGTCACGCCGCGAGGCAAATTTCCCCATAAGGTTCAATGTAAATACGGCTAATCCGCCCTCCGAATTTGGTCGCGCCGCGAGGCAAATTTCCCCATAAGGTTCAATGTAAATACGGCTAATCCACCCTCCGAATTTGGTCGCGCCGTGAGGCAAATTTCCCCATAAGGTTCAATGTAAATACGGCTAATCCGCCCTCCGAATTTGGTCGCGCCGTGAGGCAAATTTCCCCATAAGGTTCAATGTAAATACATATGGCCCTGCATTTTCTTTGAAGCCATGCTGACAAGCACACCAAAAACCTTCCAAACGCCACAAAACACACCACAAGCCTCGCCAAACGTCTCCTTGCTACCGCGATCTCGCCCACAGGAAGCCGCGACCGCGTGGCAGCAGGGCAAATGGCCGCGGATCCGGTTTGTAGCGCGGGGCGGAGGTCGCACAGCGAGGCAAATTTTTGCGACTGGAGCTGGTCGTATCGCGAAATTTTCGTAAGGAGGGGCGTTCGTAACCCGAGGTACCACTGTATTAGGCAAAAGGAGCTGTAACTTAGTTTTTTAAAAAAATTCTAGTTAAAGACTTACCACTAAAATGAAGTTGTGAACAAGTGCACAGAGAATGAATGATGTTGATGACCAGGCCATGGGTGGAAGCTCTAAGAGAAAGAGGACCAGTAGCCACCAACAGAGTAACAACATGGAAGAGGTAGGGGAGATGTGCGGCCACATCGAGGGAATTGTTAAAAGACAGCATCAGCATGTAACGGGCTAGAATGGCAATATCGTCCCACATGAGGTGCTGCTCTAATGTAGCAGTTGGAGAGAGACAGGTCTTGTCGATTATTTTACACATCCGTCCAATTACCTGAAAGGGAGCAACCAGACATTTTTAGTTAAAAGGTGTGCACTTTAGAAACAAGAACAAAAATCTGACTTTAGAAACATGAGGATCTTAAGTGGAACTGGAGTGATTATCTCCAAATCAAGGAAGAGAGGAGATGGAAGATTCAGTCTAAGCCTCCCCAGGGGAAGGGGCATCATAGAAATCTTGGTGTATTTTGATGTAGATTCTCAAATTATCTTGAGGGCTGGTTTTCTTTCTCATTATTAATATGGATATAATAAAGTCCTGAGATACCTATTAAGTACCACTTCTCACTCCTTTGAACCTTCTCTCAACACCTGCTTCTTCCAGAAAGCCCTTGGGCTTCAATTGTAGGCTACATAAAGAATACATCTGTAAAGAGGAACAGATGAAGATTTTCTCACTGAGAACAAACTGTTTTTCCCGTACAGTCAATCCCACACTGACAAGTACAATGATCAGATGAAGAGCTCAGAACTTCAGGAAGATCACTGGCTTCATTTTGGGCTTCTTCCTGCATGATGATCCTGTCACTTGTGCTATTTCTTTGGTTTTTAAAATGTATGTGCCACCCAGAGTCATCAAGAAGTTGGATGGCTTTAAAAATGTGAAATATAAATGAACTATAAAATAAATAAGTTATTTAAAAAGGGTTTGAATGTTACTGTAGTGTGACTGGCAGAAGGGCCAACCAAGCAGTGTTTCAAGAGCTACCCTATCAGAAGTATGGAAATCCAGCTTCTGTTTAAAGAGAACAATAGATTTCTTTGAGCCTGTTCTTGAGAAGGATAACCAGGTAAAAAGTCGAGTGAATGTGATCTACACCATTGAAATTGAATACCTTTATATGCGCCCTTGACATCAGCTCACAGCTGAGTCAGCTAATGCCTTAAAGTTGTGCTTCTGAGCTTCCCAGAATCATATAGCTGCCTGACTACAGTAGATTGCACTGACCCGGCAGGGTCACATTATTTTTATTGTTTATTTTATTGTAACGAACATTGTTTTGTACCAATCGGTTAGTGCTTTCCCTACTATCCAACAAAAGAAGGACAGAGAACAAGTGAAGGGCGAGGGGAAAGAAATACTACTCACTGATTTCCATCCACAGGTGAAGAGAAGATGTTAATTAGTTAAATTCAAGGGGAATGCTTACTTTACTGGAAACCAGCTTCACGTTTCCAGAAGCCAGAGCAACAGCTGTATCTGCCATGACCTCTGCTTTGATGGACCCCAATCCTCCTGTGGCACTGGTTTTGATAAAACTGTCCAACACCACATCAAGCAGATCAGTTATCTGTTGAAAAGGCAAGAAACCACCTGTGCTCAGTAACGTAAGAACTTCAACTGAATCTTTTATACTGAAAGGTGGCCTAATACTTCTCTAATAAAGAATGAATCAGTACATGTCACAGGAGGCTCTGCACAAATAATCAGAACTTTTGCTTTCCTAAAACAGATATTGTAAATATTATGTTGATCACATTATGATAAACCTTGGATTTTTAGGACATGTCACATTTCTCTATTTAGGCCAACATTAAAGAAGTTAAAACTCTCCTGAGTCAGGCCCAACTCTTAGTGACTTCTTAGCACATTATGGAAGTGATTTGCTATCCCTTTTTCCAGAATGTTTCTTCTCTTCTCTTCTCTTCTCTTCTCTTCTCTTCTCTTCTCTTCTCTTCTCTTCTCTCTTCTCCTTCTTTTTTGACATCCTACTCTAGTTTACCAACCTGGGATTTCTTAGTGGTCTCCATCCAAGCATAAACCCTGCTTAACTTTTCTGAGATCCACCAAGGGCAGTTAGCTGCTGCCTCCTGCTATGAAAATTAAACACGTAAACTGAATAGTATCATCTAACATCAGCTAACTAAAGGAGACATTGATTTTCCTTGACTATTAAAGGACTGGCTTGCTTACCGTTAATAGAAATGGACTGTGAATTCAGAAATCTAATACAAAACATTATGTTAAATAAAGTAGCTTCTTGCTAGCATCATTCAGTATTAAGTACCTGTCAAAAAGTTGAGCCACATATACAACTAATCTAGTGTTCTGAAACTTTAATGATGGGTATATATAAACGTTACTTGGATTAAAATAAAGTATGAATACAGACTTAATTTTACTTTTCTAAATGTTTTTGTTACTTCTATCATAAGAAGATGGTTAAGTGCCGAGAGCCCCCTAAAATAATGAGATGATGGGTCCATTCTTTGACTAGATAGTCTAAACCAGGCCTCCATGAATTTCACCCATGCAAATAACAAATCTTTCCACAACTGTATCAAGCTGGAAGGTTGATTTTGACAGAAATGCCAGATCTTTCTGGATGTGAAGTTTGATTCGCTTACCAGCCTGTTATCAACAAAATCACAGCTGGAGATTCTTGACTGTCAAACCCAAATAAATGCCACAGAAATGTTTAAAAGTTCATGTACATTTACTCTGAACAGGGAAAAAGAGACAGTGTGGGGTAACAGTCCTGGGCCTGAGGAGACCCAAGTGCTCGTCCTCCCTTAGGCATGGAACCCTGAGCCATTTCCTCTCCCTCAGCTTAAGAACCAGGGTGCTGCAGTGGTTAGACTAGGAGCGGGGTTAGACTAGATTCCAGTCCTCCCTTAGGCACAGAAGCTGTCTGGGTGACCTTGGGCCAGTCCCTTCCTCTCAGCCCAAATCAACCTCAGACTCTGCAACAAGCCGGCTCATAAATAAGAGCCCTTGTCTTATCTTGTAACGATAGCTTTGTTGTAAAAACTAGGTGAGCAAGTTGCAGAACAAGCAGTCTCTACAACCATGTGGGAAAAATGCTAAGGAAAACAACGACTCTGAACAGAGAGCACTTGATATTAGCATATGCTTTTTCAATAACTTTACCAGGACATGGCAGAAATGACTTTATGGGAGGATACTGAAGTCACGGTAAAGAACACGCATTGTTCATTCTTCCACCAAAAACTAAGAGGGGGAATCCATTGAAAACAGTACCTGTCCCAAACTACCCCATATTTTGGCTTGAATGGAAGGATACATCTGTTTCTCATTTATTGTCATTGTGATAAGCTTATCAAGAATTGCTGTGACTCGCTGGCGTCGGGCATCATCATTATGTTTGCAGAAGCGGACCAGATTCAATAACCAGGGAGTCATATATTCCAGGCAGAGGTGTTTTAGTTCAATACCTGAAATTCAAATAAACAAACAGAGGCATATTAGAGAGGACAGGAGTCTGTGCAAAAGTTTACCCAATTTTCTTCTAGAACAAAGCTTGGTAGCTATAAAAAAAAGCAAAATGTACTGGAAAGACAGCAAATAAATATTTCTCTCTGCCAAGAAGTTCTGGATTGGTGATGACACTGTCTGAGCTCCCCATTCTTGAAAGGCAAATTGCCTTTGAGGGAAAAAGTGTCTCCAAAAGTAGTATGAGATACAGTGCTGAATGATGAAAGAAGCTAACAACACCCCCAGGCCTTCTGCAATAAATCTAAATGGGCCTTGGGCTGCAGATCAAAGAAAGGGCACCTTCCAACACAACAACATATATACCAGGCTTCATGGATAAGGCTCTCCAAATATTAGCATGGCAGACAGCATACTCCTGACTTTGTCATCTGTGTTGAATCTGGAGATCAGGAAGAGACACATTTTCATGGTGGTTTCCCAATGAAGAGTTGTTTTGGGTGGGGAGTTGCATTGATGGCAAATGAATCTTGGTTCTTCCCCTTACCTTGGACCATACAAAATTATTTCCTCAACAATGCCAGGAAAACAGGCCATACAAGTTTTAAAAACTTCCCACACCCACTACACGAGCCTCTAAAGCAGCGTATCTCAACAACCACTATGTAGGACAGACGGGCAGAAGGCTAGCATGAACACCAACTAGCAGTCAGAAGACATGATGAAAACTCCTTAATCTCACAACACATGGACAGACTCAACCATGGCTTCAACTGGGAAACTGTCAGCATCTTAGACCAAGCTAAATCCAAAAACTCTAGGGAATTCCTGGAAGCTTGGTATTCAGACAAGGCAGCCATCAACAGGCACATAGAGATAAACGACATCGACACACTATTCAAAAGAGACAATAGAAAGGAAAACAAAAGACCAGAACTTCTCCTCACCAGCAATCATCACCCAGATAAGCAGAGATTAACACCAAGATTATCACCAGGCATACAATCAGCAGTAAACAATACCCTAATCAAAGAACTACCAGAGGGAAAAAATAAAAGAAAACCCACACCCCCACCCACACTGGCAGGGCATACCACAGTATATAAACAGAGAGCAAACCCCACTCCATTCTAGCACTGAAGATGTTACCTAGCTGGGTAACGAAACGTTTGTAGTAGTAGTAGTAGTAGTGGTAGTATTTTCAGCCATCCATTCTATTTATCCCCCATACCTGCGCTGCTGACTTTCTCAACAGAGCTATCAAGCCATCGCTATTACCTTGTAAAAACAGGAGAAGTAACTCCTTATTACTTACTAGACTTGCTAAATCCAGAAATGCATTCTTCCAAAAACTCTAAAGTAAGGTGGGGCTCATTAGCTGCCAGAGTCTTACTAATGGAGACAATGAAAAGGGTGTTGTTTGCAGGGATACAGAGACCTGAAGTTTCCAGTAGTTGGCCTTCAATCTTTAAATTAAAAGTACAGGTTAAGGCACAGAGAAGATTATAGGCCGCAGACCTGCAACAAAAAAATAAGGAATGCATTAAAAAAGTTTCCTCAGTGAGGTCCAGAAAGTCTGTGCACAGAAGCCCATTTCTTAACATTGATACCAGGATCTTTGGCCTCTGACCCCCAAATCAATTTAGGAATCTTATCTGGTTAGCCATAGGAGGGTCTCTCTATTAGGTGACTGATTAAATCTACATAAAAATAACAGATCAGTGAATGGTATCATTCTAAGGAAAACCACATAGTCTGTCTGTGGCATTACCTTAAAAGAGGCATTCTCTCCTGTGAGAGATGAAAGACACAGGAGAAGATGGAGGGTGAATGAGAAATGTCTCTTCTGAAAGGGTGCCAGCAAACCACCAGCTTTTTTTTTTTTTTTTAAAGTATTGGCATTTCAAATAATTAAGACCTTTTAAATCAATTAATCCGAACCACCTTTTCAGTTAATCAGAATGCTTCCAAGTTGGTTTATCTGCCTGAGGCATAAAAATCAGTGTGGGCATGAATTGGATGTATGCTCCTTGCCAAAAAAAAATACACTTTACAGAAACAGTTTTCAGTGAACTGAAAACAATTATGTAATAGGGAGAAAAAGGAGGGGGGGAAATCAGCCTTCCATTTGAGTTAAGGACAGCAAAGAATCTGGAAGAGGAAGATGTTCTGGCTTTGTACAGTAACACACTTCTAGTTTGTATAGAGGCCACGAAACCCCTCCATGAATGAAGGTGATACATACCGTAGACTTGGGTCTGAGCTCCCTAGATTAAGTAGTGCGATGTTCAACAGGGTTCCTGGCACATCCTTGGGACGGATTTTCGTATGCTGCGGTATAGAGTCAGGCTGGGACAATTCCCATCGTGTCCGTATGTGAATGATAGACTGTACAATCGCTTCACACTCTTGGTGCATGAAAGTAAGAGGTGTGCCTTGATTGGCAATAGTTAAGGTGAACTGGCTTTCATCCACAAGGCAGATTTCTTCTATTTCAGAGGCATAGTAAATGTCATTCAGGAACACTGTCTGTCCCAGGACTCTTGTGCGCTCAGCTGAAGTTACTTGAACAGCCGTGGAACCAACCTGTGGGAAGGCACTGAGTTTATGCGGGAGAAAAAATCAAGGCACTCCAAGTGGCATTGGTTATGGCATGCCCTTACAGAGATAAAAGGACATTTTCCCCCAACAATAGGCCTTCATATTTTTTATAAATGGTTTTAAAAGTGCAGGATGACAACCAACAGAATAGGGATGGACATAATTTATTGTTACAAGACTTGTAATCTGCTGGAATCCAGATCAGTTCTTCTTAAGGGGTCAGCTTTTTTAGAGCAGAAAATACACTACTATTTCATCTGTATTACTACAGCTAGCCAGCAAGTTAAAGCTGCAGTCACTGAAAGATTAGGCCAAACTCAATGATAATGACCTTAGACATATAAATACACAAACTCCAGAGCTCCATCAATGGAAAAGTGATTTGCTCTTTGATGAAACCCAGCAGCTATCCTTTTGTTTTTATCATTATTTGCCTAAAAACCATGACTGAAAATAACCAGTTTGTTACAATCCAGGATCAGAATTATTTCATCTCAGTGTACAAGCTTAATGCGTTCTCTCTGCTTATTCTCGTAACACCTTTACTAATTTTGCCACATGTCAAGTGTAATTTAACTGCTTTACAACATGAATCTGTTAAAAGTGCTGTTTGTTTACCATATGATCCCTTTAAAATTAAAATACCCTAATTAAAATTCTTACTTTAATCTATTACAAATAAGTTTTTAAAAAACAACACCATGTCATTTCCAAATTGCTCTATGAAAAAAGTTATTGGGCAGATGTTTATAATGTATTAACATCTGCAGCCATGTGTATTTTGGTTTTATAGATGCATGCACTATACTTCAAGTTCAAAACCAACAAAGGGGATGTGAATTGTGTGCTCAGCTCCAAATTCTGATTTCGGTAAATGCAGAACATATATGACTCTAGCCTTCTTTAAACTTCCAATCTTCGGCTAGATTACAATTCCAGTAATTCCCAGACACTCCTGGTCCTTGATCTGTGGTATGACTATTAGGAGGGTAATACTCCAGCACCTACTGCAAGATACCAGGTTGGGGAAAAACTGCTGTTAAGGCCAAAAGTACAGTAACTGGGGGGTCAAGGTCAGGGTAGGAGACTTACTTTAATAGAAACTTTGGTATCTTTGTGGGCCAGTTTGAGGGCATTGTGGAAAACCTTCAGGTCTTCTTCCAAGGCCAAGGTAGCTGCTGGAAGTTTCTGCTGGTCATGGTCTATGTGCTCGGCCAATTTCCCAGGTGAATCAATGAAGATGAGCCTCTTGCTGCCTTTCAGGCCCGTCAGCAGCCTCTCGTGGTACTTGGTGTACTCCCTCACCCACGAGTTGCAGTTGTAGATGAAAACGGCAGAGACGTTTTCGTAAGCGAACCCCGGGAAAACTACAAACCATTTAGACAAGAAGTCTGTTTTGAAACGGTTGCTGGGGCCGGCATGAGTGAGGTCCACCACGATCTCGTACGGCTTGGCATAGTAAGGCTTCAGCGTTAACAAAACATGATATATCAGCAGGTCACCATTGATTTGGCCGGTCTTAAACCTACAAGGGGGGAAATAAGTAACAAGGGAAATGAAGTGTCTGATTTATTTATCTGTGAATTTATAGACTAATTTAGTCAACTGATTCTAAGAGTTATATAGGCTAAAACCAATGCAACAATAAAATAGTACAATCTTACACAATAAAATCGAACACCACATATATATGTGGTACAATTAATCCCAGTAATAGTAATTCCATTCTTGGTGCTGGGAATTACCCAATATTCAGGTTCCAAGGCCTTCTGGAAAAACCAAATTCTTATGAGCTCTGGAAGGCCATCAGAGGGGGAGCTATCTTTCCATGACTGTTGGTTAACATTAAAGTTACAACTACTTTCTCAAATAAAGAGAACTATCAGTAAGAATGTACCTCCTCCAGATGTAGCCTTCTCCAACCTGCTGCCCTCTAGACTTGTTTAATATAATTCCCAACATCCCCAGCCAACACGGCCATAGCAAGAGAGGGACAGTCATATGTTCATCGTCAAGTTAGGAATACGCAGGAATAAAATTGATAGTGAAGTTTTCATCCCCCACCCCTTGAGAAAGAAGTCCAAGGAATGCAATTTGTTGTAGACAATGCTGACCCTACTATGAGCTATTAACATTACTGAGAATGTGTTATTTTCAAACTCTAAAAACAGTTTCTTCAGCCTGAGTCGGCTGACTTCTGCAATCCAGGAACAAGATCCAACTTAGACTTCATCTTTTAGGGAAAAAGCATCATCAGTGCAGGGAACTGACAGCAGATACAAGTACCTAAGCTGCAAATCAGGAAGCTCTGGGTCTGAAGGTCACCTGTGCCATGAACTACTCCTTAGTACTTAGGAAATCTGATGTCAGACTCAGGCCACGAGCAGACTACTTTACAAAATTACTGCAAGGACTACAAGATATCCTGTAGAAAGTGCTTAGGACATTCCTGAGGGCTATGTAGCCCAGCTCAGCTGGCAGGACTTAGCTAACCTTAGCTCATCTTGAAAAAAGCTAAATAGGCTTGGGTCTGGTTAGTACTTGGGTGGGAAACCACCAGGAAATCCCTGTAGTAAGCAGGACTTAAGGTGTTTTCACCTGATTTAAGTGATATTTATCTTATCTAAAATGGATACTTGAAAGCAAAATACATGACTATGGCAGGTATTTGGAAACATGGATTTCATACATTTAACAGATGGGAATATGTAATAAGAACCTGCTTGAAGAACAAGCAAACGAAATTCAGTTTGTTGCAAAGCAATGTGAGGACTCTCCTTTGGGACTGATTCAGGAAAAAGCCATTTGTCATTCTGAGAATAACTCCCAAAAGAGGTTTTATGGGTTTTACTATGATGGGACAGATCAAGAAGGTACAGGTTATAAGAGATGCATATATGTCTATGCTTTACTGAAGGTTTGTCCAAGCACATGCCCTCCATATGCACTGAGCTACAACCCCACAATTCCCAGCAAATGAACATCTACTGAAGAATTCTGGAGTTTAAAGTCTATCATAACAAGAAGGCTCCACCTTGGGGAATTCTGTTTTACACACAGAGCTATGAACTGGAAAGAGGAGTAACTGTGGGTCCTATAATCTCCATAAATTGCATCTGTGCTCCTCTGAAAATCTTTATGATGACATCAGTGGCTCCAAAGGTGGCACACACATAAACTTTTCCCACAAAATTCAATGATGGACATAGAACTTCAGCCACAACAACAAAAGAAATAACAAAACAAAACAAAAAAAGAATTATTCCATCAATGGTTTAAAAATTGGACCGAGTGGACATTAACAAACCAACCAACCAACCAGAAACTAGCTCTCAGCAAGAATTCCTCATGAAATCCCTATTTAATAGTGTAGTCTCCAAATTTTCACATTACGCCCATGCTTAAACATGAAAATGAGGTCATTTATAGAAGCAGTACTGCTGTAATTAAGTAACTACTGGCATTTCCATTACCGGCCTGGCTATTTAATGAGATTGTAATTCAGGCACTTAATTTGCTGGGAGCTGAAATGGGGCATCTTGCGACTTAATTGGATGTGTCCAAGAGCATCCAAATGAATAGAAGATGAGCAGAAATATTGAGATACCTTCAGGATATCAAACAAGTTCATTTAAAGCAGATCTTTACTTAATTAAAAACTTCACTGTTGTTCCAGGAGGAAGAACTAAGCAGGTCTTAAAAGATGCCTAGTGCAATAGATATATACCTGCAGATATTAATCAGATCTGGATTCCTTAGGGAGGTATAAGGAGTACATTAACACTGGAGTAGTTGAGGATCTCCTGCATTTTTTTTGTTACAGTTTAAATAATACAGCCAGAATCTGAACTAGTTCTAGGATTAGAAAAATACTATTTTCTGGCTAATTACAACTGGGGTGTAACACTTTTAAATGTACTTTTGCTGCCACAGCTGCATAACATCAAAAATTTGTTTGGAAAGATTATTATCATCATTAAGATTCAGAGAGCTCATCTGATAAAAATGTACTCTCATCTTTCCCTGATTTTAACAAAGTATTTATTCTACTGATTTAGCCTTTACTAGTGCGTGCATATATTTGTCTGTGTATGATATATATATATGTGTGTGTTTATCTACATGGCAAATGTAGACAACATGAGGGTTTTTTATATCAATTATCATTAGCCCTGCCTAAGTTGTTGGTAGTACCTGGCTGACATTGGCTGATCTCAAAAAAGCTAAGCAGGATCAGGCCTGCTTCATACTTGGATGGGAAACCACTGGAAATACTAGTGCTGTAGGCTAGATTGGGAAGCAAAAAAAAAAAAAAAAAAAAAATCCCAGAAGGCGGCAGTGGCAAATCATTTCCATATTGTTGCCAAGAGAACTACAGGTAGTCCTCAACTTACAACCACAATAGGGACTGGAACTAAGTGATGCAGTCGTTAAGTGAGTCGTGTCCAATTTTATGACCTTTTTGCTGCAGTCATTAAGTAAATCATTGTGGTTAAGTGAATCACCCGGTTGTTAAGTGAATCCAGCTTCCCCCATTGACTTTGCTTGTCAGAAGCCTCCTGGGAAGGTTGCAAATGGTGATAATGTGACCCTGGGATGCTGCAACCATCGTAAATACATGCTTGTTGCCAACCCCCTGAATTTTCATCACGTGACCATGGGGACAATGTGATGGTCATAAGTATGAGGACTGGTCATAAGTTACTTTTTCAACACCGTCATAACTTCGAATATTCGTTAAATGAATATTCACAAGTCAAGAACTATCTGTACACAGTCATGTTCATGAAATCACCAGGAGTCAAGGTGACTCAAATAAGACTTTCCTTTTGCTCAGCTAAGTGACTGATTTCAAAAACTAAATAAAGTGAGACCTGGATAGACCATGTTAGAAAAGCACCAGGAAATCCCAGGACTGCTAGACTGGAAATTGAAAAGACATTTTGGAAGAGGGCAATGGCAAACCACTTCTGCATTTTTTACAAGAAAATTACATGAAGATATTAATGAAGTCTGGAGTTCAACATGACTCACAGTTTACCATCAGCTCTGTATGGAGTTACAACAGAGAAGGTGATTTTTAACTGTACTTGCCCTTCTTTCCTGGAACAAAGTATCCAGTAATGGTCACTACTGATGAAAATCAGTTCCACTCAATGTAGATACAATCTTGTGGCATAAAACAAACAATGTTCTGAGCCAACAGCCTGTATTCCACCTGTTTTTTCTTAGGGATGTTACTTCTAACAGCTACCCCAAGTCCTACATTTCCTTTTCTCCTTCCATGTAATAGCTGGACAAGCTGTAGGCCTAAATATAATGCTGCTACATTATCTGTTCACCCTTGCAATAGATGTCATATATTCATTTATCATTCCCCCATTTATCCAGATCAACTTTATTTTGGGGAAAATCAGTAAACAAACTACTGTAACATATATGTGGAGGACAGAGTGACATGCAGGATTCTGCAAACCTGACATTTCTTGGCCTCAAGTTACTGAAATGTATGTAAACTATAGCACACTGCAAGGATAGTCATATTAATCTCTTCAGCAGCTTGGAATCTGAACAGCAAAAGAGAGAGACCTGGTGTCAAGCAAGCACAACTAAAAGTGAGCAAAAGAAGGACCTCTGCCCCAAACACAGAGATGTTTTTGTGCTTTATTCTGCAATTTTGACAGCTAATTTGAGCAGAATGGTGATGGTTCCTCCTCCCCACCTTCCCCTTTTCCTCTAACACATCACAATATGCTTACAGCAGAAAGGAAATGTGTCATCTTTGTGGTTTAGTTTTCTAAATGGAGAACTAAACACTATGTTTCACATGCACACTCACTTTTAATATATAAAAACATTCCCAGCTTCCAGGCGTTGCCACGGTAGACTGAGAAAAATACCTCTTGGCTAGATTATCACAGATCTGCCCAACTAAACTTTCTGTTGACGTCTCCTTCAGGTAAGCCTGTGTTACCTTTTCCTTAATTTTCCTTTTCTGCCTTTCCTTTGAACTTGCTCTGTACTGCAGTTTACAGTGCAAAAGAAACCAAAGCCTCTTACTGAGATTGGCTTAGACTCAATGCAGGAAGCTTGTGGAAAAAAGAAAGCAGGACCTGCTCCTAATTGTATCTTAAAGGTTATTTACACAGGAAGAGAGAGAGAGAGAGAGAGAGAAATGCTTGGAAATTGGAAAGCTATCAGGAACCTGTCAAAGTAACTAGGGCAAACCCAGCAAAACATTTTTCCAGCAAAACAGGCATGCAGTCAGAGTGAGCTACAGTGGATAAGGAGTTCTCTGCCTTTGCTTTTGTCTGCTTGGGGTGAAATTCTGAACTCTCCTATCAAGCACCACAATTAACAGTGGGAGCTTTGTGCTGGCAGTGGCAATACACAGACAGCTCTGTAATAATCGAGGCATGGTAAGGTTAGACATCTGCAGATGCTCTCAGCACAATGTTAATGGCCCAACAACTTTGCCTCTTCGTGTTGGGGGAAAAACAGTCATCCAAAATTGGAGTAACTCGGTGGCAAATGTGTACCTGTTTTCTGCGCAGTGTTATGCTGGTCCTCCTTGTGATGTGCAGATGGGCTGGGGTAGGGTAGGGTAGGGTAGGGAGGGAGTAAAAACTGCAAGCCTTCTCAGGTTAATGGCAGAGCCCATGCTTCGTCTGTATAAAATCTCACATTTAATCCACAATACTCATGTTGAAGAATAGCAAGGATGAGAAAAGTCTTGGAAGAGCTCATACTGTTCATGAAACACAGATTAGCCACCCTATCCAATCTGTTGAGACTACAACGCCCAGAATTTCAATCAGCAGGAGTAGGGGTGGCAAGAGAGGTATCAAATCGCACATAGTACAGAGTGAGCACTTTAGTTCATCTTCTTTGGCCTTTAGGAATGATATTCTGTAGAAACACTTTTAATGTTAATGCATTTGGGGAAACAGCTATGACATTTATTCCAATTTTATCACATCCTAAGATACTACAGTTAACCTCCACCCCGTTTTTTCCCCAAATATCTACAATGACTGAAAGCTAGAACTTGAATTATGTGTGACCAGCCGTACATCTTGTGCTGTTTGCCTATGTCTTCCTCAGCCTGTCTCTCTCTTAAAACATATGGAAACCTTAATTCCCACAATTCTGAGTTGTCATAGTCAAGAAGACTGGTGGTGCAACCAGAGGACAACAGCTTGGGGAAGTCTGGTTATGGGTGAAAGCCATTATCTCTCAGCCTAAGATCAGGTTGAACTTCAATCCATTCTAATCAGCAATATTGTGCGTTTTAGTTTTCCCTATAAACAAGTAAATTAAACATGCCACATTCTACTAATTTAAATATGTTTATAGTTAAAGGTTATCTTCAGAAAATTGCTCTAAGGACTAAAGCCAACATTCTTATAAATCTAAATCCAATTCAACCATATTGCCTTGCCATTTTTGCAGGTGACAGACATCTCATAAACATGAGGCTGTATGATCACATGTGCTTGGGATTCCTTCTGGGGATCATCCTTCCATTTGGCTCACAAGTAAGAGTGACTGCTTACTGGATGACCCCTGGATATCTTTTTGTTCCTACTTCTCAAAGTTCAAGAAATGAGGCGACCACTTACACAACACAGAATGCCACTTTAGAATCTATTGCCACCACTAGATCCAAACAGCTAATGGAGACATCCACCTCTTCATCCCTACCATTATCTCCAACACTTCCAACAGAGGGGCTGTCCTCTTCCTCTACTGTCGCTAATACAGAACCTGATCTCTCAACTCTTGGTGAGGATCCAACTAAAACCAAACTTTGTGAAGAAAACTATGAACAACAAATGCTGATTTGCCTCATCATAATTGGGGTGCTTACATTCATTTGTGTGGGCCTGATCTTGGTCATTGTCATTATGGCAAGCAAACTATCCTATGACAAGAGAAGACAGCCTAACAAACGTCTCCCCAGAAGTAATGGTGATTTTCTGAGCACTAACAGCTTGTGGCCAATTGGATTAGAGACGCTACAGAGGTTATCGACCGAGAACCCAAAGCCCCAAAACCTAAGCCTGGATAGACCAATAGAAGGGCAAAGGAAAAGTGGGGATGAAGTTAACAAGAAACTGGTTAGTGAAATAACAGATCGACAGAAGCAGAAGGAGATATCAGCAAAAGCATACAATACAGTTATAACTAGTATTGAAATTTAAACATCACTCAGACTCCTGAGCTGGGAGAGAAGAAGAGGAATGTAAAATCTGTGTGCAGATATACTGGTTCCTGGGTGCTGGTAATTTTTCAGGTACTATACTTAATAAGTAGCATTATCTCTGACCATGTGAGGGTCAATGTTAACTTCAGAAGTCAAAAAATCTTCACAACTACTCAAGGATGAGGATGGTTTCATTTCAACAAAAGTCTGACATGCACAAAGAAAGCAAAGATGGCTATAGCTAGGGAAAACAAAGCAAATGTTTCCCATCCCTATTTACACATAATCAGAAGTATGGCTGAAAGGGTGAGACAGCCTTTACAAATACGGTCTTAAACATATGCATGTCCTCAGATGTGTGCTCATCCTTCCTCCATTACAGCATGACAGCTGGACCTAAGAGAAGCTGCAAGCACTTATCTATCCGCCATTGTTCTCGTCACCTTGTCAGCATGGACACCAATTGGACTAACAAACCAAATGTCTCCCTCACCTGTTCTTGCATAAAATTCTGGGGGTCAGAATAAGCCAAGCCTCCGTGTTGCTTATCAGAGCACTGTAGGGTCACTGGGCCCTTTTGTGGCCAGCTTCTCCAAGGCTGCCTCCTTTGTGGGAGTACGTGGTTTCAACTCCTTACTATTTCTGTCTGCTGAACTGAATGCTTATGTTCCAACAAGGAAGTAAGAATTTCCAAATCAATCTCACCCTTCTCCTTTGTCCTGTCTGACTGTGTTGTCTGGCAATGGTTGTGTTGACACAATACACTTTACAGGCCAATTAAAGATTTACTGATTGCATCTACATAATAAACTAAACTTGCTTAGTTTTAATCGTAGACTATTTTTATGGCTTACAGTGTTGTGCCATCTCAGCCATTTGGGGTTAGTTTATGATTTTGTGTATTTTGTGAATCTGAACACTAATTATTTCTGTAACCAGGTTAAGTGTACTGTTAAACACAACTATTTTCTGCCTAAGGTAGCAAAACCACACATCTCTCTCCCCTATCACACCCATCATTACAGCCTTATTACAGTAAAATATGCGTTCAGCTTCTGTAACGTGCTTCTTCATGAATAGTTTAAAACTAGGAAACTCTATCGAGATTCACATTTACAAAGGAAGGACAAAATACATCCTTCCACACAAGGTTACACGAATGCTTTCAGCAATAATTATTTTACAACACACTCTGGGAAAGTCAACATACTAAAACTGCTAATTGCAAGTATCTAATGGAATCCGTGATTTCTTCCAAATAGAAGCTCTTATGTTTAAACAGGCAGTCCTTTTTTGAATTTCTTCATTTATAAATCTAGGGATAAACTTTTCCTCTAGGATAGGAGCTAAGCACGAATCGAAATAGTATGCTTGTTGCAAATAATTTCAAAGGGACCTAAAATAATTATTAGTGATAAAATGAATCTGGAATAGGGAAGGTTGGAAAATATAAACTCCTCCAGTTCACAAATTTTCATTCCCCATAGAAACCAAGAATAAACCTTCCAGATCTGGGCAAGACAGAACATCAAGCATCTGTCTGGAATACTTTATGTTGAACTGAATTTGGGAAGGGGGTGTCACAGGTGTCCCAGAACGTGCCTTTTGTTCTGCCAAGATTCAGCCAGCAGAGGAGACCCACCCTGTTGCCTCACTCCCATCTGCTTTTGCATCTTCCATGCTCAAGTTTTTATTCTGAAGATACTATCCTGCAGCATACAAACGAGCCAGCAGTGCCTCTTGCTTTCTCAGTTCATGGCTTTGAAGATTCCTCCCAGAACATGGTTACCTCCTTTTAATGAGGATGGAAAATCCGGTTTTCTCTAGAAGAATCTTTGTGGGGAGTGAACAACAACTGGTTCTGCTTGATGACTTGCTTCCACCCAATTTGCTTCCCCAGAATTTTACAGGCTGGGGAAGAGGGAATAAGGGCCTCCCCTTCATAAGCACTGTAGCAATTCTGTCCTTGAGGCAAGAGGACATCTTTATGAATGGAGGCTAAGATGGGGCTGGATGGAGTCAAGTATAAAATTCTGAGGTAGGGCTAAAGTCCTCAGTGGTTAAACCTATTATCCCTGGCTGTACTGAGTATGTTTGTTTCTTTGCTTTGAGGGAGGGATAGGCAACACCTTTTGATGGCCATCTTTCAAATATTTAGCAAGAGATAAGGCGAGAGAAGGATGCAAAGTGCATGGGACCATCTCACATAATGAGTGGGATCAGCAGTTTCAGTTTTATATTTCGGATTTCCTGAAATATAAAACTGAAACTGCCTAATGTTTGAGTTAGTCCTCTGCCTAACTCCAACATTAAGCAGAGGACTTTTTATCCTGGAAAACATTGCTAACATTGCCTTGGTACGATTTCCAAATCTAACTGGGATTTCATTCTGTTATTTCCTTCATCTAATGAGTAATCAGTCCCCTGAATGTACTTGGCACAGCACAGCACCAGGCAAGAGAATTTCAACATGCTGTGCAATTGGGTGACTGCAGTTTTGGCCAATGTTTAAGAAAGCAGTTCTGTGATAGGTGTTTCTCCTCTACTACTCTTATCATAATGTTTAAATGTACAAACTGTTTTGAAGGCCAGGGCTACCAGACCTGGGCTGCAAAAATCTGGGCAACCACAAGGAGGGAACAAAGAGGCACAGAAAAGTCCAACTCTGTTGTCATTTAGTGCAGGGTTCCTCAACCTTGGCAACTTGAAGATGTGTGGACTGCAACTCCCAGAATTCCCCAGCCAGCATGGCTGGCTGGGGAATTCTGGGAGTTGTAGTTCACACATCTTCAAGTTGCCAAGGTTGAGGAACCCTGATCTAGTGGTTTTGCTGGCTTCTGCAGCCCCAGTCTGGTAACCTTTGAAGGTCATGCCATAAAAAACAGATTTAATTCTCTCCATCTCATAAGTGAAAGACACATGGGGGATGGTAAAATAAGTTTGCTAATGGACGTATTTTTAAAGCATTAAGCAAGAATCATCTAGAGAAAGTACAGAGTTTAGTAAAGCAGATACAGCAAAAGTGCAGAAAAGAAAAGGCTTTCAACAAAACTTGCCTTTTTAGTTTCAGAGAATCCAAAAGTTCCCCCCAAAGGGCGGATAACTAATGCAGCTGCCTCAACCCAGTTTTATTGAAATACGCATGCAAGGCTTCCAAGTGTGTCTGCTGAAGCAAATCCAAAGGATTCCAAGTTGAGGAGAGAACGTACTTTTCAGCTCTGCGAGGATTCCTGGCGATGTCATGGGTAGCTGGAGAAGAACCATGTTTAAAATCCTGGCAAATCACTGCTAGACAAGATGAATACAGCCTGTGATCCTCCTGATGTGATGGACTACAACTTCCATCATTCCTAGCCAGCATGTTATTTCTGGAAAGACAGTTAAGTGGGCCAGTGAGTCTGACTTAGTAGAAGATAGCTTTATGTGCTCCTATGGCAGGACTGAAAGTGGGAAGGAATTTTAGCAGTTCATCTCAGCCAGCCAGGATTTACTGATTAAAAAAATCCAAAGGCAGCAGAAGTAGGATGTAATCCCCTAAAACAGCTGTTGTGAGAAGGGAGCACCCAACAGAGGATATTGCAACAGGTGACAAGAAAGGAAGCAGAGATGTAGATAGGACTCACACACATGAAGGTAAGAAGCACATGGCACATTCTTCAATATACATCTGTCAACCTGGAGATATAGAAAATCTTCTTGGCTTTAAGGAGAGAGTTCGCTGGCCCATCAGTTAACCACTGGGATAGTCCCGGTTTTATATTACCCAAAGTCTGCCCTGGTCCACTTAGGGATAATCCATATTTTTCAAGCAGGAACTATTTGGGGAAGAATAACAGCCTTTCAAAGAGCACTCATTGTTCCTAATAGATGTTCTTGCTATTTGTTTTAGTAACCACCCCCCAAAAAATGTATTTCAAGAATCAATATAATGTCAAGAATGTACATGGAAGTGATGATCTTCTACTTAATTTTATTCCAACCAGATACATGAAGTTCCTGCCCAGTCCTCTGGGAAGAACTCTTCTTCCTCATTTCATATTTTCCTCCAACTTCCTCAGCTATCCACCTCCTCAAATGTGGGAGCTAGTTTTCACATGGTTAGAAGCAAACAGCCTGATCCTATATCTGGCCCTGACCAAAACAAGGCACAGATGGAGGCTGTTCTTCCTCTGAAAAGAACTGGAGGTTGAGTCGTGGCAACTGGACTTCTTTTCTTTTGGTTTGATATGTTTTGCTGCTTGTCCAAGCAGCTTCTTCAATCTAGAAAGTTGGTTAGGGAGGACCCCATAAATGTCTTCCAGGGTGGCTGCATTTCTTACTGACATGATGGGCTCGTTGAAGGGCCAATAGGAGAGTGATTAGTACAGTAGAGTCTTTGGGATGTGAATGTCTTACTTCTAATCCCTCACTCATCCACCCTGGAAGACATTTATGGGGTCCCCCCTAACCAACTTTCTAGACTGAAGAAGCTGCTTGGACAAGCAGCAAAACATATCAAACCAAAAGAAAAGAAGTCCAGTTGCCACAACTCAACCTCCAGACAATTCCACCTGGATGACTGAGAATCTTCATCAACATAATCCAAAAAGAACTGATTCTAGTCTTTAACGTAAGAGTAGGTGAGAGAAGTACAAGAATCTCAACTGACCACTGTATAAACAGAACTCATATTTGATACATAGCCATCATTAGAATTCTTTCCTAATGATTTCTTTGCTTTTCTACAATACATTAGAAGTTCTTGGTATTCTTGTAGGCCCATTTACTGGTTCTAGTTTAGCTGCTAGCAGAAGCCTAAAACCAAAATCCAATCACTTACATCTCTTTATTACTTTATCTGGAGATTATAACTCCCCCCCCCCAGCTTAAGAGGAGTTACCTAGTCACTGGGTAGGGTCAAGCCACCCCCCTGCCACTAACACAACAGTGCCCAGCTTGTTATGTCCTCAATTATCTTGGGCACAACAAAGTTGAAGCTAACAAGCTAATGGCAAACTGGTCTGACTGAACGGGTGCAACTTTCCATAGGAATGTAGTTAAGCGACAGCATATATTATGCAGCAATCATTGCTAGCATACACTCAAACAAGGAGAGATAGAGGGCAGAGGAAAGTAAGAGAGAGCCTAATAGTATGACTCTGCACTTAGGTGGTATGACAGCCATCACCGTCATTGGACAGGCTTTGCAGTGAAGAATGAAAACTTAAGAGAACTTTGAACAAGTAATTTGTAAGATAGTCAGCTTTAGGATGCTTTGGGTAGCCTTCTTCACCAGGTACCTTCCAAATGTGTTGGACTACTAGCATGGAGTGATTGGAGTTATAGTTCAATGCATCTAAGGAAGCATGTTGAAAAGGCTTTCCTTTTCCCCACAAAAAAAAAGAAGCATCTGTTGCAAAGGGCCCCAAAGGGCTACTGCAATTTGCCAAATGGAAGAGGTCCTCTTCCTATTTGGCATGAGCTTCCAAGAGGTCAAAGTGCTGAAGAATGAATAGCTCAATTTATATCCAGAGAAAAACATATGAGAGCATACTGACAGGCAGGATGAGCCAGCCAAGTGTCTACCACATGGGTACTGTAATGCTGAACCCTAGCAACTTCCCTACTTAGCTGAGAGGTTTGGATAAGGGGGCAAGGAGTTCTCCAGACCCCACTATCACCTCTTTCCTTATACTAAGTTGCTTAAGAATTTGCATTCTTTATCATTTTGAGCACACCAAGCAGTCTGGCAACTAATTCTCCATTAAGGAACAAAACATCAAGCAGCCAAGCAAACTCTCCTTGGAAACAAAACATCTGCTTAGTTAACTGAGGAGGAAGATGTCTGAGCTATGCAGCACCCACATGCAACCACAAAGGAACACAGTGCTTCCTGCTCACAGTTTTCTCCACTGCTAACAGCCATACAAGAATTGCTCATCAGGAAATCTATCCAGGCAAGGTCTTAATGAGGAACCATATCAGACTCACTCTCAGCTAAGCACAAGTACTTGATTAACTATTGGGGTTCTTGTTTCTGCCATCACTGCCTGTAACACATCATTCTCTTAGTGCATAGGTGACTAGCTCCTGGCTCCAAGGTCTCCAAAGCGGATCCTGGATCCCCTTTCTATAACGCTCGGAGACTTCTGACCACCAGCGCTTAAAAAAAAGGAAAGCAGAGCTCCCAACCATGGAAGTGGGAGACAGACAAGCATATACCATTATCCATAGGCATAGCATAGTTTTATAAACCCTGACCATCCAACACCTCTTTTGCTTCCAGTTAAAGCTTCCAATGTCTACTTCAAGCATCTTACAGAGGAGTCAAATCAACCACATCTTCCATTTGTAGCCCTCTTCTTTTTTTCCATTCTTCAACTTTCTGCTTACAAAAGAAAATCCATTATGGTTGAGATGCAATAGCTTCATAGTACTTTTCTGAGCAGGAATGCTATGAATAGCTCATCTGGAAGCACCCAGAGGGAGAAAGCTTCCAGGCCAGGAGCACATTCAGAATTTTGAGAGCGTGTGATGGGTACTCACAAAGTGGTTTATTTTATTTTATTTTATTTTATTTTATTTTATTTTATTTTATTTTATTTTATTTTATTTTATTTTATTTTATTTTATTTATATTTCAAATTTGTCACCACCCATCTCACTGTTGACTTGATGATTCACAAGAAGGTTGCCTGGGGAGACATGGCCAGTAACAAAATGACAAGAAGGCAAAGTGGCCCCCTAGATATTTTCACCATTTCAATGGGACCTTTATGGGTCCTAAAGATACTCCTGCACAGAAATACAATGCCAGTGGCTGGTACTTTGCATTTAAATATGCTTTATGAAAAGCCAAAGGGAGTATCTGAGCACCCAGATTCCTGTGGGTACCACCTTACCTATCCCTGCTTTAGGAAAACTTTAAGCATTCTAACACAGCCATCTCACTAGCTAAATGATATAATGAGAAACATTGCTTTTAACTATAGCTCAGCAAACGTATGGATCACATATTCCCTCCCTTTTTTTTCCAGTGTAAATTCCTTCAGTCTTTCCTTAACAGTTTTTATTATTTTTAGCACTAATCAACTCTGGCTTGTATATTTGTTAGCTTTGTACTATATATTTCCTCCAAGGAACTTGAGGTATACGTGGCTTGCTCCAACCCACCCATTCATGTTACTAACTGCAATTAATCAACGGACAACATCAAGGTCACAAGCTCAAGATCCCGCAAAGAATGTCAAGGTTGAGTTGACATTTGAACTAAGGCTGCTCTCACCTGAATAGCTCCCTGCTAAACCACACTGGGTTTTGCTCATGACCACGTTTGGTTGCCGTGATGCTAAACAAAAAAGTGGTTGATTTCACCTTTTGGTTTGATGTGATAATTTACCCATTACGGCTGTGCATTATCTACAATCAGACTGCTATGGCTTCCTTTTTCCATGGCAAAAAATAATAACAATAAGGATTTAGCTTCATGGTTATTGAATATATCCCTTTGAAACTCTATTTAGGAAAACATAAAGCATGGTTGAAGCTTTTAGTCACAACTGATTAAATCCTGACTTAATAAACAAAGATGTGTATGAGCCTCTTCAAACACTAATACATAGCCTCTATGCTTCACTGTTCTCACAAGCCAGCAACAAATCCAGAAGGATGCATTAATATTCAAAGCCATAACATCCAAAGCTATGATGTATGGCTTCCAAACAAGCTAGGTTATTCTTTTTCAGAAACCATTAACCAGGGTTCCTTGTTCTCATGTAATCAGAATCTATATTTAACTGCAAATTTCCTGGCTTCCCCAACTTCCAGCTTACACGAAAGGAGAAGCAACAGGGCTGCAGGCTGATGCAAAAAGCTCATGCATATTTGACCTTGCAAAGTAGGGCTGGGATTGTCAAAACCAGATCAACAGAGATAGGCACAGTGCACCCCAACCATTATTAAGACTCCTGAGAGAAAGGCTGTAAAGGATGAATGACATTCTCATGGGAAGTGGTGCAAGCAAGCAAAAAATTCCCTGCCTTCTAAAATAAAAAAATAGTGGATATTTTTTACAGTTATGCTAACATTTTTCACCCAACTTCGTAACAGCTTCTTAATTCTTCCTGCTGCTCTTAACTTTTTGGCAAGAGTTTTGGTCTTCTCTCCTTCATCTGTGGAAACAGTTATACTGACATGTTTAAATATTTCTTAATTTGAGGGGCTTCCGGCATTATGTACTGATAAACTTCCTCTTTATGTCAGAGTAAGATCCTTTTGCAATATGCGAGCTACCATACCATTTAAAGTGTTTGCTGTGTTCTCACTTCCCTGGTCTTATAACACTAAAAGGTAATGCTATAAACAAGAAGTTGAATAGTGCAGGAGAAATCAAAAAGGTAAGACAGACTTAATTATACTTCTTTGGCTTAAAATACCCTCAAAAGAAACAAGAAATGACTAAAAGCTAATATGGAAAAATAGGAATATGTTAGATCTCAAAAAGTGTGCACTCTTTACTCCTTTGAGTAGCAATTTATTTTAAGTGTCATGTGCTTCCTGCCAGATGTAAAAGATTTAAATGAGTTTCTTTCTCAAAACTTCATATTGAAGTCTGTTTTATTATTGTGAACGGGACTTTCATCCGGTTAAATTCTAGCACTAGGATCCAAATGAGAGAATTAGGTCTGTGATTAGATCTGTTTGTACATAATGTCCGGTGCAAACAGAAGCACAAAAGTGGATGGACAGAAGCTTATTAATTTCTGAAATCAGCCACCTCCTTTCAGATTTCACCGAAACCTGGATCAGGTTACAAATGCAATTTTAACTCTTTAATGAAACTAAGCACACATTCAATCGTTTCTATATGCAGTGTTCCTTTAACTGCAAGCCCCACCATTTATGGCAGAATCTTCTGCAAGTTTATTCAAAGAGCCCCACTGAGTTCATTTTTGGAAATGCCAGTATTACGTTTTTGGAAATATCTGCTGATATCCACCCTGTTCTCATTGTCTTCTTAACAAATCTATTTTCAGCATTCAGGGCCTTTTCAGCGCAGCACCAGTTTCTAGAACTCCCCTCTCAGCAAGACTCCCCCAGTGCTCCCTTTGTCCTATTCTTGCCACACAGTACAAAAACTCTTTTTTAATTTTCCTGAGTCTTTTAAGACATTTTGTTTAAAAATGGTCACGCTGGACTTCAACCACTGCAGTAACATATTATTATTTGACGGTGCTTTAATGCATTTATTATCATTGTGATTTAAGCTGTAGGCCAAGGCTGATAGCAGGTAGTATCGTTGATAGATAACAAAAATAATACTTTGTTGCATCGTACTACTGCTGAGAATTTATTTAACAGCAACAAAAATCTTCCATGTTGTTTGCTGTATGATTTTCCCCCCATTATTCTAACCTAAATCCCAAAACTATGTCACAAGCTATAAGCCCCGTGTCCAAATAACCCCACCATGAATATGTCAATTTTCCATTTTATTCCTGAATGAATCCAAGCACTGGAGCCATCTCTTTTTAATCACGCTCTGATATGAGGCACTCATTGTTCCATATCTTTGCACTTCTTTGTTATAAATGGTGAATTATCCTCAATGCAAGCCAAAGATGGCTATCGGTAAGGCTACTGATCTATTCTTATACTTTTTTGCACTCCATGAGGGGAAAAAAACTACGCGAAGAACTATTTTGGAATCTGGTATTAAAAGGCCACTTCCATCTGCGTGAGTATGCCTGAAAAATTAAGATCAACGTCCTTTTGTTCTTTTACTAAGCAGGTACGAGATGGGGCCTATGTTTGTTTGTTTTTAATGTGGCCCCAGATTTGTAGAATTCATTCAGGGTTCTTAAAAATATATGTAGTTTTACCTCTTCAGGGTTTTTTAAAAGAACAATTCTCATATTTCAATGTAAATCTGCCTTTTACTAATTGCTGTGCTTTTGGATTCTTTAAAATTGTTATCTGCATGGAGTGTGTGTTTAGGTATGTTGCTTGTGCACACACTTTTCTACCCTACAACTGTACATTTTGTCTGTAATGCCTCAATTTTTATTGCATTGTATACATTTAGGGACATGGTCTCATTAATTTATATTTATATTGTACATTTTGTTTATTATTTTGGTCCTCAAGACGAAGGGTGGCTAAAAACAGTTTTCATAAATAAACGTGTTGTATATTGAAATATGTTTTTTAAAAAGATGGTTTCAAAAGCAACAAATAAGTTGAAACTAAAATCTCTTTCCTCAGAAATTGGTAAAATTCTGGCTATTCTCTCATGTGTCTTCCAGTACACTGGCTTTTTTTTATAAATGTTTATTGTTGCTATGCTTTCAGAAGGCAAAATTGGGTGCTCATATTACTCTCTACCTTTTATCTTCTTGATGCTACAAAAGAGATCCCCAGAATTTTGACAATGGCCATCAAGCCCATCCTTCTAATTTTCATCTATGGACAACTGTGGTGGAATCACACAGCTGGAAAGACAGAGGGGCCTGCAACCGTGTTGCCTCCAGCTGCGCTGGTCTTAGTGGGTCTCAATTCTGAACCCCACAGCTCTTCATATCAAGCAAGTAAATCAAAAGTCCCTACCAAAAATGAAGAGCAAATGCCTTCCAACAATCCCCAGCTTCCTATCACCACAGAAGAACCTAAAGGAGCTAAGTTTGCAGATGAACATTTAATAGTTGCTGTGATCATTGGGGTCATCTTGCTGCTCATGATTCTCATTACTGTTGCCATCTTCCTTTGGAGGCAACGGAAAAGGGCAAATTTGCCTCTTCCCCACTGGGCAGGCCGCTCCCCATTTGCAGATGGAGACGTGCCTGACCTTACTGTTGATAAAGAACCTGCGCAAGGCATAAAGCGGATGTCCGTTCTCTCTCTTTTGCCATGGAAATTTAACAAGGATACACAACTGCTGGAAAATGCAGAAGACCAGCTTTCTGAATCAAGGCAGAATGTGGATGCTCCACAGGGACGTGGTACTACAGGAACAGAGAGTGAGTCAAGCCACACCGCAACAGCAACCTTGGATTCTTCAACAAGCATCCAAACTCAAATTTCCGAAGAACTAAACAACTTAACTGACATTTTGTTCCAGCCTGAGAGTTCAGAGCTACTAGACCCTCCTTCATCCAGCTGGCCTAGTGGAGTCAGTGGAGATATTTGTACTCCTGAACCCTGTCCCTTGGAACAAAATGTAGAGTTCCAGTGCTCTATACCACCAGATCCATCCCAACAAAATGTCGGTGAAGCAGTGCTACTTCCTCCACCACCAGAAGACTTTTTGTGTAACTGATATTAATAGATTTTGCAGCAAATACTGCTTCCTTCTGATTTAAAAAAAATCATATATTGAAACAAAATGGAGTAGGTCCATTTAGTTTCATCATCTCTTACTTCAAAAGAAGCTTTCAGGAAGACTCCCCAGTCAAACATGTTCCCTTTGCTGCTTCTCCCCAGTCTCTAATATTCCAGAGTAGGCTATAGCTGCAGAGAGAGACTTCAGGAACATCCATGGATTTATGCTCCTTAATTCTTTTATTTGGACAAGACTCATTTTTATGGGGAGTCTTTTTGCCTTTATCACCCTGGAATCCTTCTAGTCTGGTGTGAACTTTTTCTAATCAAAAAACTGTGTACTTAATGTAACTCTCTATTTAGTGCTTTTAAATGATCACTCAGCAGTGTAGAGGTCTGACCACCCAGTTGGTCCCTGTGGTTTGAAGTCAACCCTTTCCTTTTGAGAAGTTTCCTCTTTTGAAATTACAGCACAACAATAATGAACTTTCCGCACAGACTTAGTTGACGTTTTGAATCTCACAATTCTTTTCCTTTCCCCTAATTAGAATCCTTAGATCTTATGCTGAGTCCTGTGTACCCACATCGTTATCAAGAATTTATTCTCTCCCAGTTTGTACTTTGCTTGAAGGCCTATTTATATATCCTATCTAAAAAACTGTCCGTTTCTCTTGATCAAAAACCACCTGACCACAAACAGCCCTAGTGGCAGTTTTCAAATCCTTACACGTTTGCCTGTTGTGGTTCATTAACTGTGTTCTACACAAATTAGTGGGAATGATAAGAACACTTACTAGCTTCAGCATTAGTGCAGGATGCGCTTGCAGGCTGCAGAAAACTATGTTTTTGTGCACTTGGGTTTCTACTCATACATAGAGAAGCATGACAATCCTTTTTAGCTATTAATCATAGAGGATCGGATTACTAACTTTCAAGAGGTCAGGGGCAGAGTTTCTTTCACTACCAAAACTGCCACTGCTTTATTCCCTCACATGGAAAATCATTCCTAGATGCACTTCAAGAGAGATTTTAGCTCAGTTCTCACAAAGCACTAGAAATTTTAAGCCAGACTTCCTAAAATTGGTGGGGGGATTCTAAGAGGTGTCATCCCAAAATATTTGAAGGATGGCAACTTGAGGAAGACTGGATGCTGTGAACTAAGAACCATAAAGAGATTTTCCCTTAATGTTGTTAAATTTGAACAAAAGGTTTGCAATTATTTTGTTAAGCTAGCCTGGGAAGAATTTTGTTTGGGAGAATTCTGACTGATGGAATAAGGTGATCATAAGCAAAATTGGGAAGTGTGATCTTAAGCCAGGCAGGGGTACACGGACCAGATTTTTGTCTTCAGCAGGTTGCTGAGACATGTTATGAATGAGACAGGAAAAAAAAAGCATGTTTGTTGATATAGAAAAAGCATACAATAAAATGAATAAGCTTGAATGATGGAATGTTTTGTGGAAACAGAATTGAAAGTTGGTTGCTGAATGAGGTAAGAGTGGAATATGATGGAAGGAAACCCACTGTGAGAATAAATAGCATATTTGGTAAATGATTCAACACTGAGCAGAGGGTAAGACAAAAATGTGTGATGTTCCCTTGGCTGTTTAATGTATTTGTTAAGAATGCTTGTGGTAACATTAGAAATATATTGGGCAAGGACATGAATACACAGCACAGATGATCCTGTGTTCTTGGAGGGAACAACTGCAAAAAAATTAAACAGCAAAAACTGGCATGAGTAGATGAATCTGTTTACTTAAGACAGGAACATGGATAGAGAAATATTAAGACATGCAAATACTAGTAGAAAGATGGCGGGTATTATCTGATCAGTTGCAAGCAATGAGTGATAAGATGTGAAAATGAAAGCTCAGAGTCACTTTGTGGGAGATGGGCAGCTATACAAATGTGACATATAAATACATTAATAAAATTAATAAATAAAATGGCTTGTATAAGAGCATGCTTTTGCCTACTTTGCTATAGGGAGTAAAAATTGGTTATGTCCAGAAAAACATAAAAGTTGAATGCAGTGGGAATGGGGCTCTTAACTCCATGCATTTAACAAGAAGAGATAATGTCCAGAATAAATGTGAACTAAATACACCAGTGAATAACTGATATGAATTAATGCATTGAGGTGGTTTGGTCATAGAAAAAGAATAAATGAGGATTCAATCACAAAATAAATGTATGAAGGAAGAATGAATAAGTGAATAAGAGGAAGGACAAAATGAGAAAGTAGCAGTTGGATGGCACTGAGAAAATCCTCCTTTTTTTCTGTCATCCCTTCAATTTATTTGACTTATTATTTCTTACTCTTTTTCTGTGCTCTGCATAACCCTGCTTATATTGAAAAGGAATAGCATGATGGGGTATGCATATATACAAAAAAAGGCTTAAGCAGGAGGCAGTAGTGTCATCACCTGGAGGATTTGCTGTCATTGAAAGAAGCATAAATTATGCTTCATATCACGGAATTCTACAGGAGAATACCAGGCCATCTGTTGGTCAGCCAAAGTGAAATGCAAGTGGGCCATACATCAAGACAATGATCTCAAACATGCAAGAGAATGAAGAACAATTAATGCAATGGTTTGGTCCAGACCTAAACTGGCTGAAATTTGTGGCAGGATCTGGGGAAAAAAAAAAAAGGTTCATGCTAGAAAATCCTCAAACGTTACTAGTGTAAGTTGAAACAACTTGCCATGGAGGGCCGAAATTCCTACACAAGGATGTGAAAATAAATTAGAAGAAACATTTGGTTGCAGTTATTGAAACTACAGTAAAGATAGTACAACCAGTTACTGAATCCAAGGAGGCAATTACTATTTCACAGTGGTATGTCCCAGGCTGGATAATTTTGCTAAGAAATGTATGAAATAAGCACTGTACGCTGGTGGTACTTGTTTGCTCAGACTCCCTTTATATATCAGCAGGACCCATATAAATCTCTGATAGCATCTGGTGATAAAAAGAGGAAAAAAATAGAGAAAATGGAAGGGGGCAAATACTTTTTCATAAAACTATACATTTGTAGCAGAGTACTGATTGCTACAGGTGAAGAGAGACTCAACCTTTCACGTTTCTTAACTAAGTTTAGTTTTCCAGGGAGCCTTGAGTAGCTGTGTATACATTGTTTAGATCCAATGTGCGCTCTCCCCTACATCGAATCTCTGAAGGAGTTTTACGGAAGTAAGCCCTCCTTATTTTTAAAAGCAGTTTCCTGCTTAAGATGATTCATCTCATAAAAAATGATCTGACTCGATTGGATTATGTTTGTATAATTTTCTTGTTTTTACTAACTAAGATTTTCCTCAGAATTTCCAAATAGCTTGTATCATGAGGCTTTACTTCCCCAAAATAATTTATGGTGTCTTGAGATTTCCAGGAGATGTAACAGATAGATGTACTGCTAATAAACTTCATCTGTATCATGTCTGCTGTTAATCTGCACATTTCCAATTGTTATGTAATGGAAATAACCAGGCTGAAACAGACAGGCAAACTATTTCCTGATATAAAATTTTCTGATTTACCCCGTCCTCCAGAGAATTCATGCGTGTATGAACATATGAATCCAGACAGATTCTCATAAAATATTCCACACTTACTTCAGACACACTGGGTTGATACTGAACATAATTCCTGAGTTAACACATTGCACTAAATAATTATAGAATTATTTATTTAATAAACTTCAATTGGCTGAGTTCACACAACATGCTAAGCTAAAATCGAACAGAACATATTACAGGGCACTGTGATATATGAATCCAAAAAAAAAAGAGTAAACAACATACATGGTTCATGTGTTCACATAACATATGAAAAACATAACATGCTGTAACACATGCTTTATTTAACTATGATTTGTTGAATTAACCCCAGTTTACAAATCACAATTCCAGAAATCATACAACATGCTAATCTTCAAACAAGCAAGCCACATTATGGCTTTATATGTTATGTGAACCCAGCCCAGGTCTCTATAATTTCACCCATAAGATGGGTCACGGCAGACCGATACTTGATTACTTTGGGCTACCTGGCGAGTTCATGACAAATTAAATTTAATTAAAAGTTCAATTAATTAAAATTGGAGGCTTAAATACTAATGAAAGGGAGAGGGCAGAGCTGTGTTTACAAATAAGCCAACACCACCACGTCATACAAGACTACACAATCATGATTTGGTTCAGGTACACCTATTAGGTATGCTGCTGTTAGAGGGAAGTTATTCTTCCTTAAAGGGCCTGCAAAACAGAAACTTGGCATTTCACTGGGACCAATTTCTTGGCAAATGTGCAAACGATGTGCTACTTTTCTTCCACCCAACAGTCAAGTCTGCCCTATTCACATGGAATAGAGTTTCTCAATCTTAGCAACTTTAAGATGTGTGGACTTCAACTCCCAGAATTCCCCAGCCAGCCATGCTGGCTGGGGAATTCTGGGAGTTGAAGTCCACCTTAAAGTTGCCAAGATTGAGAAACGCTGATATAGAGACTGTAGCTACAAGTGCTGCACTGATCCTATAACCATGAAAGAAGCTCTTCCCCGTCTTGTTTCCCAGATATCAGCTGCGCCATCCACCTGTCCTCTTCCCTGACACCAATAAAGCAAGTGACCAGAAACAGAAAACTTGACCAGGGGAAACGGACTGAAGAGATGGAAGCTCTTTTGAGGGTGAGGTCGGAGCTCCCTCACGTATGCGACTGGGATGGATATGTGGGAAAAAATCACTTGGTTTGGCCCTGAAGTCTCAACACCTGAAGTGGAGTTTTTTTAATCTAATATAGTCCCTGACCGCCGTGGTCAAATCTACACTTGGCAGTTCGTAATCCAATAAAAAATCAGATATTCCACAAAACAGCGATGAAAACATTCCTCGATGAAAACAACCAACAAAAATATCTCACAGCTCTGTCATCATAGGCTTATGAGGGTCACTGCATCAGCATCGGTGCCAGGTTACGCAACCAAGGGTCACCTCCATCTTGAACCAATGTGCTGCGATACCAAATGCTCCTGTTTTTGGCAACCCTCAATATTAATTCCATTCTTGTTCCGAATGGCTCCCCCTGATTTGATCACGTTTGCCAACATTCTTTGTCATGCTCAGTTCTCATAGGTGTGGTGTTTTTTAAATTTTTTTTTTTTTTGGAACGTGTGTGGCTTTTCAAAATATTTTTTGCATACCTGCAAATCTTGGGTTTCTCCAAAACTGCTGCTGTCTCTCTTCCCACCCCGCCCAGGGCATACAGAATGGTTCCTTGTTTGTACAGCCAAATTAAGGCTCTTGTAGCTTGAGTATCAGAAATAGAAGGAATTATACTATGCTGGGTCTTCAGTTTCACTCAAGGAAATTATTTTTCAACCAGAAGCCATGCCGTTTCTGCTATCTGGGTGCAACCAGAAGTGTAATGGAGGACTGCAATTCAAGCTGATAATTACTGAGACAGCGTCTGCCAGAAGGGAGCTCAGCAATGCAGAAGCAGTAGCAGCCAAAAAGTGTAAAATAAGTAGTACCTTCAATGCTGCAAAGTAAAAGACCATATACTGAAATAGATAAAACCGAACATGTTCTTGGACAAAGAAGGATCTTTCCAGTTTAATCAGACAACTGTCTGTAATACACACCATGCTCTACCCCAAGTTACAAGCACACCATTAAAAGTGGGATTGCAACCATCTGTAGATGAGCAAAGATGAAGGAACTAGCATTAGTATAGGTATTTCTAAATATGACCAAATGGGTGCTAACCCTCTCATATAAAAGAAGGCGCCCATTTTCAGGGTCCTAGTTGTGATGATCTATTCCTTTGTGCAATAGTTCAGGGTAGACACGTGTCCTTAGTTCAGATTTTCATTGTACTGACAACTTATGAAGGGTAACACAGTAGTAGCAGGGAGGAGGAGGAGTCCGATGAAGGAGAAGGACTGCAATCACAGATAATCTATGGGAAGGTTGCCATGGATTGCAACTGGGAGGTGGACTGCAGTGAATCCAAGCTGATCTCATCCACAGTACAGGCCTCGATGAGTGTGGGGACGTGCACCTCCCATTCAGCTTCAGATTGCTGAGTCCTACTCCAAAAAAACTCAGAGAATTGCCTGTAAGGATGAAACCACAGCACTGGAAGTGATTGCTCCAATCATATTGCTCACTCACATTTATCTGTGTCAGCCCCCCCAGGTAAAACGGACAGAAAACATGACCAGATGAGCTAATTCTACTTTACTGTAGAGTTAATGTAGAATTCTGCTACATTTACAGAATTTTGCAAGTCTGAAAGTACAAATCTCCCACTCTCCCTATTTACCGCTTGAGTAGTTAGGGCAGGTCCTTTGTACGTTTCTTTCTCTGGCCCTTATTCTGTTGTGGACTCCTCTCTCTTTTATCTGATCATTCCCTAGGCAGCATCTCTTCCCCCCCCCGCCCCCGTCTTCCAAGGTCACCCTCACATTTCATCACAGTCTATCATTCATACCTACATCAATAGTTTTCCACCTTTTAGATCTAGGGTGCTTTCACCTCAGCTTGCAATACAGGAATCGGCTTGATTCACACTGTCATCTGTAGCTGAAAAGGGCTCCTTCAAACCTTATCCTGACACATGCAGTCTCAGATTACTGTTAGCAAAACACAAAGCACAAGCTATAGAAGTAATGCTCTAGCAAATACCAATGACATTAACTCCTAACAAAAATAATTAAGATAAAATCCACTGCAGGGATCACCAACCTTTCAGGCCACAAACAAATTTAAAGAAAAAGACAGAATGCAAGATTTCAGCTGCTTTTAAAAGTACCATAGAATCATAAGGTTGGAAGAGACCTTAAAGATCTTCTAGCCCAACCTCCAGGACCAGGGCAGGAATCCTCAGACCATCCCAGACAAATGGCTGCCTGACTTTTGTTCGAAAACCTCCAGTGCTGGAGCACCCGTGACTTCAGGCTGTTCCGCTGCTTTAACAGCTCTCACAATCAGGAAGATTATCCTTATTCTGAGTTTGGATCTCTCTATGTAAAGCTTCCACCCATTAGTTTTTGTCCTACCTTCAGGCACTACAGAGAATAAATCACCTCCTCTTCCCTGTGACAGCCCTGCAAGTATTAGAAGGCTGTTACCCTGTGTCCCCTCGGCCTTTTCTACTATAGGCTAAATATACCCTTTAACTATTCTTCATAGGATTTAGCCTCCAAGTCCCTTACTAATTTCATTGTTCTTCTCTGCAGTTTTTCCAGTTCCTCAATGTCCTTCTAGTACTGTGATGGCCAGAACAGATTGTATTTTGAAATACTGATCCATATTTACTACTACTACTACTACTACTACTACTACTACTATTATTATTATTATTATTATTATTATTATTTTATTTAATGTTGGGGGGATGCAGACATGAGCACCATTTTAAGGAGCAATGGGCAGCCTTGTGCCCATGGACATTATGATATTTTGGTGATTTATTAAAAAGCTCTCTGATCTAGAATCAGCTGAAATGAATAGGTGCTATCCAAGAACACAGAGGACTGTTGTAGTAAGAAGCAAAAACAAGATCTGCAAAGGAGGTAACTAAAACCTGCAAGCTAACTTGAGGACTAGTGGTGTGGGAGGTGGCAGGAGTGTGTGGGTGAATAAGAAGTGGCGCAGAATTATTTTGTGCATCAGAAACCACTTGCTGGCAAAGAGTTGGCCCTCAATGCTCTGAAATCCAGAAAGCAGCACTGGAGAACCTAAACCTGAACCACCCACCAACTGAAGCACACTTTGGATTGCACCTTACACAGTCTGATGGTCACATCTTTTGCTTGTGCCAAGGGGCAGCAGGCAAGAGTAGTTCTTTGTCCAACTGGTCAGAAATGAAGGCCTATTAATCATCTCTACCCACACTCCCCCACCACACCAATTCTTGCTGTAAAATGGCAATTCCAAATTGCTTATAAGGGACAATTTTCAAAAACCACAAGAACCATTAACCACACTAGAAAAAGCTCAATTTACAACTGACAATGACAATTTACAGAAAGTTCACTACAGCTCGAAACCAAACCTGCCTAAAGAAAAATATATTGGCCTATATTTTAACAGAAAGGGTGAGCTTTCGCAGCAAATCACAGTTCAGGGGCTGCTTCAGGGAAATTCCTGTTCCAGTCCAGAGGATTTAATTTGTCATGCAGTGCATGCTGAATTTACCGAAGTCCCTGCCATAAGATGCAGTGATGGCTACCAGACTAAACGAAGGAGAGTATCAACAGCTGCCATCACAGGGGCCTTATGAAACTCATATATTCAGAAATAATCTCCCTCTGAATGATAGATGCTGTGGAACAACAAGAGAGGACTATTCATTTCCTGTGAGCTTCCCAGAAGCAGAATTGTGAATTAGATGGACCCCTTCGATCCAATCTAGACATAACTGTATAATCCTGTTCTTATGAGAGTGTCATGTAGCTGAGCTGGTTAAATAAAGATTAAAGTTGACTTCCTCTCTTCTTTGTCCCTTCCTAACTTACCCATGTTGTGGTTTTTCTGAAAGGCCCTATTTTTATAAGGTGTAGAATTCTGCCAGTCATGCTGCGCCTTGTGCTCCCAAGAGTATATATGGTCATGGCCCCTGCAAGAAGAGACTGGTTTTCTATAGAGTCCGGCAACCATAAAGCTCTCTCACATTTTTCTGCACATTCCACGGCCACTGGGCCTTCCCAAAAAGGAGGCTTCAAGGAAATCAGCAGTGGGTGCATGTACATTGGTAGGATAAAGGAAAAATGGAGTGGGCCCTGAAGTCTAACTTTGCAGCCTTAGCCTTAATTTTGCAGCCTTAGGCTCTACACATACAGGCAGAGTCTTTGTCTAAAAGAGCACATCATTTTTGGACCATGGAGGAGGACATTAATAAAGGAAAAGGTTTTGTCTAGAAAGAACCACAATACTAGGAAAGAGCTATATAGGAACTGAACCCTACAGTAAGCCAGAAGAGATGTTTAAGCCTCTTCACAGAAGAAGAAAACAAAACGGCTGCTGACTGTGATAGTAAAATTTAGCCACATTCTTAATCTAGATCAAGGCTACCATCAGGGTTAGTTTCCTGCTCTGAGTGGCACCGTTCTGTCAAAATAAGCCAAAAATACAAAGTACACTAAAAATATGGGCTAGTACATATCATTATGGCAGTGTATTTTTAAAACAGTTACTGAAATAGGTTGAAGTAAGAAAATATAGCTGAAAAAACGAAAAGTTTTACTGATTCTTTTTATATACACATGGGTTTTCTAAAAGTCCTGTGCCATCAATCACTAATTCTCAATTTGGCTAAATGTTATCTCAAAGGGCATGCCATTAAAACCTCCTGCTGCACTTAGGACAGTAAGCTTCAATAAACTGTTTCTTCAGTCATGCTAGGAATTCTGTCTTCTGATTTTTCAGTGAAACAGAAGGGGCAAGGAGCTAAGGAGCAGAATTGAAAGGAGCTAAGGCTGAGTGGAGATTTGCACGAGGTTCTGAAACAGAAGAAGAGGCTGGACGAAGTGATTCTGGGGTCCCACTACAGTCTTGTGAAATACATTTGATTTAATACTGCCAGAGTCTTTAAGAGTTTCAGTTTAGAAACATAGGATGATTTCAGAAAAATAAAATGCTTAAATGTGAACCCAGAAAACAAGAGCCAAAGTCTGAAGGAGCTTCAGCTTAATAAAAATATCACACACACACACACACACACACAAAGGTGGAACTGGATGCTATTTGCACAAAGTATGCACACTGCATCTTAATGCACTGAGAGATATCCAGAAGAAGGGTCAGAGGGGAACATAACTGTACCAAGTTTGGAAACTTGGCTTCCCCCCCAAAAAGGAACTGCCCATTTTGTTGAGCAGGCACCCCTTGCAATAAATTTGAGTCAGCACCAAAACAACAGCTCTGCAGTCTTCCGATGGAAAGCTGATCAGGTGGTTGCAGAGCCCCTGGAAACGGCAGTACGATGCAGCTGAAGAGGCAAAGCACAGCCCACAGACAAACTGTGGCTCGCCTCGAGAACAAACCGACCCTTGCATCTGAATCTTTCAGGGAAATGATGCACTAAGACTACAGCAGAGAGAGTCGGGTAAGTTGCTTTGGCTGTTCTCTCTCCTCCTTTTAAGATCCAATCCTCTTGCCACAGAACGAGGTGTGTGTGTGTGCCGGTGTGTATGTGCCTAAAGTAAAAAAATTGAGAGAGACAGAGAGACTGGGAAAGATACTGGGAGAAGAAAACTGTAGTCTAACTTGGCAGTTCCCTGCACCAGCACTCTGCTGCAGTGACAGCTATAAAATCTCCTCTTAACGTTTAATTTGGTTCTGAAAATGTTTCTGCCTTGGAAAAAGGGGAGTAAGGCTAGGGTAAGAAGGGAGAAAAAGCACCCGTGGTGGAACGCAGGCAGGGGAGAGTGCCTGAAATTGTTCTGAATGCATTTTGGAACCATGGATGCCGTTTGCTCTCGCATGCCTTATTTACAGCATGGATAAGAGAGTTGCTGTACAACTGCTGGAATTTTAAGACCTACGCTACATCCAGCTTAGTCCACCACCTTCACAAAGAGCATCATTTTATAACAGAAAGAATACCCAATAGATAAACTGGAGATTCAAATTGCTCTCAACAGAAAGCGGACATTGTACAACATTTGGAAGAACCTAGCGGTTTAGGAAGAATGCTACCATTAGGAACTGGAGGCGGATGGGAGAGTGGGAGGAGGGAAGATGAGATGGAAATAGATTAGACTCTTTTGCCAGACAGCAAGACAGGAGGATGAAGAGCTTCTTGGTAAATAAGCATGGTTTTCTGCACCATTAAGATGCCACAGGGATGTAGGTATGTCTGGATTTATGCAACTCCATTGGCAAGGGGTAAGTGCTTTTTCAAAAAACAGCCAGGCTTCTAAAATGTGGGATAAACTGGGCATGTGCTATATGTTTGCTTCTAGGCAACAATGGAGAACCGGGTCTTGAAGGCATCACTTGGTGTCCTGGCTCTTCTCTTCTTCATACCAGCCATTCAGGGTCTTTGTCCTTCTTTGTGTTCATGCTCAGGAAATGATAGAAACGTGGACTGTTCTGGCAGAAACCTGACCACGCTGCCACAGGGACTTCAGGACAACATTACCTATTTAAATCTGTCATATAACCACTTTGTTGACCTCAACCACCAGCTGACTCAGTTTGCCAATTTGAGAACCCTGGATGTTTCTGACAATTGGCTTCAGAGCCTCCCAGCACAGCTGCCCAGGTCCCTGTGGGAAATATATGCTGCGCACAACAATATCAAGGTTCTCCAAAAGCTTGACACGGCTTACCAGTGGAATCTTAAAGTCCTTGATGTGTCAAGGAATATGGTGGAAAGGGCTGTACTTATTAACAATACAATGAGCAGCCTCAGATTCCTCAACCTCAGTAGCAACAAGCTTTGGACCGTCCCCACCAACATTCCTTTCAACATGGAGATAGTGGATCTATCCAACAACTTCTTGTCACAAATCCTTCCTGGCACGCTGACGAGACTTACACGTCTTTCCAAACTTTACCTGCACAACAATAAGTTCACCTATATCCCTGACAAAGCGTTTGACCAGCTTGCTCAACTACAACTAATCACACTTTACAACAACCCGTGGGCATGTACAGATAAGCAGCTAGCCCTCTCCTATTTGCAGAAATGGATAGGGAAAACGGAAGCCACAGTCCTTGGGCTGCCATGCTCAGAGGAGGTCACTGTACCATGGGAAGGCTCCATGACATTCACAGCTGCTCCAACAGTGGCACAGAACCACCTCCTTGTTAAAGCCATAAAGGCAGTGGATACAACTGACTCTCCAGAAGCAACTGAACGCAATGAAATAGTGCACGAACAACAGTCTAGAATGACAGACATCAATGTCAACACCACTGCTGACCAAACAATAGTATTCATGAGCACCGACAGGCCACTGGTCCTCCAACCAGAAAATCTCAGCACAGAGAAGCTTAATTCTTTTGAAGCGGCTGCAGCCACACACATGGTCTACATTCAAGATACAACCTCTGTGAAGTCCAGCACAAAAGGGTTGGCGGAACTTCCCACAATTCCTATGACCTTGAGTATCACCAGCGGGGTGCCTACAAACTACCCAAAGAAACAACAAAGCACAACAATAAAAAGAGAAGAACACACCACAAAAATTAGCCCACGTGCACCCTCTAAAGCAAATGTGCCCAGGGGGTATTTGTTCTCCACTGTAATGCTTGCGGTGGTGGCCCTGGCAACTGGCGGTGGATTTGTGTTTAAATGAATGAATTGCTTCTTTATTCCATATTAATAAAATGGGGGGGGGGGGGGGAGAGAAATGCTCCTGTTCCACAATGATTTAGATGCAAGAAGAAATGCCTGTTTAAGATTCTGAAATATGACTGAAGAATACAACTCCTCTTGAATGACAAGACTGCAGAAAAACCATGTCTTGATAACCAAGCTGCTACTTACTTAAATTATGTCTTACTGAATTAAAGAAATAAAAAGGAAGAAAACTCTATCAAATAATATGATTGTTTTTATGAAATGTGCTTATTTTGTATTTACATTTTTAATTTTCTTCACAAAAATATAAAAAATGTCAGTATTTTCTGTATTGATTATGAATAGTTTTGTCATTAAACATCTTGAAACAAAAACATGAAAGGCCTGTGTTATACATGTACTGTCAGAATGCTAATCCTTTATAAAAGATGACACGCATAAAGGGAAAAAAAAGGGGGGGGGGATAAAGATATCTAAAACATAACTACTTCTAACCATGGTTTGTTGCCATAACTCTTGTTAAGATCCTAAGAGAACAGTAAAACCACAGATTTAGATTGCTATGCTAACTGATGCAAACAGAGGAGATGGGAAATGAGGTTATTTGCCAGCTCCCTTTAAATTTCGTTTAGTATTAACATCTAACCATAGGTTAAATAAGGGGACGCGGTGGCGCAGCGGCTTAATGACGCTGAAAGTGCCGGCCAGAAATGGCTGAAAGCTTCAGCGGTTCGAGTCCAGCCTCGCGTTAACAAGGTGAGCTCTTGTTTCTATACCCGCAGCTTCTGCCAACTCAGCAGATCGAAAACATACGTGAGTAGATAAATGAGGACTCTCACTCCGGCGGGAGAAAAAATGCTGGCAACGGCTCAACAGAGAGACGGGACAAGTTGCCGGTAAAAGCGCGAAAACCGCGCTCGTCCGAAAAAGGGGCGCGAAGCAACGGAAATCCCGCCTCCTGTGCTGCCAGCTGGGCTGACGCTCTAGGAATTAGGCTCTGGCAAAGTCTAATTCCGAAACTAGAAAGATGCAATTGCCTTGAAAACCGCTAGGGGGCGGTCACTGTAGGGTCAGTAATGACTGTTAAGCAGATTAAAAAAAAAAAAATAGGTTAAATAGGACTGGAAGCCTGTAGTCCTTAAGATGTTGTTGAAATACTTTATTTATTCATTACATTTATACTTCCCTTTCATTCAGAGCTGAAGGTGATGTACATAGTGCTCCTTCCTCCCATTTTTCCCCACAAGAACCTTGTGAGGTAGGCTGGCCTGAAATTGAATGATTGGCTCAAAGTCACCCACAGTTTCCATGGCTGAAGATGGACTTCAACCTGGGTCTCTCCCATGCCAGTCCAATACCTTAACCACTACTCACAGAAAACAAACAATGGCTTAAGTATTTAATACCTAGCACATTAATACCTCTAACTTCAAAACCCTTCACATAGGTTGAAACTCAGTGTCGCCACAGGCCCATTCGGCATCAGGTTGGAGAGAGCTGACGTTTTTATTTATTTCATCAAATTTCCATCCGACTGTCAGCCCTTTGAGGCAGGCAAGGTCAAACCCAGGCACAGCATGGATTCAGGTAATGCGCTTTACTGCTGTCAGGTAGAATAACAGAACTTTGCAAGCCCACCTAAGTTTCTCTCTGCCCCATCTTATACTAAACAAAATCCAGATGGAGCTATTTTGAGTTTCTTTCACATGCTTTCCTCTTTGTCAGGCTGAGTAATATTTTCTGAAAGTTCCCCCTTAACAGATGGCTCATTCCCTCCTCATTCCTAAGGCCAGGGCTCCATTCTTTCACAGTACAGTAACCCACTTTTCATTGACAAATGAATGCAAGGACCTAGCACTCTGGAAACTAACAGGCAAGTTCAAGGTGAGCCAGCAGTGCATTGTTGAGGGCTTAGAATTACACACCAAGATAAATAAATATGTTTGCATCATTTCACCAGGTGAACATGTCATACAATTAAAATGTTCTGACATGCCAAGCAAGTGTGGGCACCCGGAGCAATCAAGAAACCATCTACCCAGCTGCCACCTTTGGAAAGGGGCATGGAGCCTGGTCTCTGCAGGTCCATATTGTTTAATGGACACCTTCAGAACGTACAGCCTTGAATGACCACATAGAACTCAAGCCCCCCCCCCCGCCTTGTTTAAGCGTAATGTCGTTTCTATACAAAAAGGAGGGAGTGGGATTTCATCAAGAGACCCTACCAAAAGGGGTCAGGTAGAGGTGGAATTGCCATGAAGCTTCATGGATGAGAACCTGGCTGGGTTGAAGGCGTCCAAGCCTTAGCAACCCTGGTTTGAAAAGGATCAGAGGAGCAAAGGATGGGAAATACTCTTCCCTGCAAAACCATCCTGGTGATCTTGAGACCGCTAGGGCTACAGCTCCCAAACATTCCTGGCCAGCAGAGGCAAGGGCCATACCAGCTGGGAATTGGGGGGGACTGCAGTCCCAACATTTGGGAAAGGCTGGGACAAGCAATATCGAATAGTGCAATATGCACGATCTTCATCCATCTGCATGGTCGCTGAGCTAGCAGGGGATGACAAATGCTGACGGGCAACACATCCAGATAATGTAGCATCAGCCTGGAGAAGCCTGGGCTAGCCAGAGATGTCACCTGCAAGAACGAGGGGCAAAAAATAATTGGAACATGGGTAGGAAGGTCAGAAGAGGCACGAGGTACTTGCTGTGTGCAGCTGCTGAATAACAGAGAAGCCACAGGAAGTTCCTACTTGGCTAATATACTGAGGATATTGTTCCACAGAGCTGTTAGTATGGTTCTGCTCTCTTTTTATCACTAGTTTGCAAAGACGGGAGCTACCAAGCTGCAAAAAAATCCAAGCCCGTTTCCCTTTTGAGAGGCTGTGGACAGCAGATCCCTGACCGGAATGTAAATATTCAGAGCTGGATGCGAAAGGTAGAGGGGCAGGATTGGCACAAAAGCCTGACACGCGCCCGATCCCTCCTCTGCAGCTTCCCCAACAGGTTACATACTGCAGCAGCCATTTCCATGGTTACCAGAAGCAGAGGATTCAAAAAAGGAGGGTCGTTCTACATTTGAAAACCATGTATTTTCCCCACTGGGGATCAAGGGGAGCAGAATGGCAAAACAACGAGGGCACAAGAATTAACAAGCTCGTTTCATTATTAGAGAAATACAGCATGGCAATTTCATCAGACTAGTTGTAATGGGGTCACTCAGGGAGAGGAACAGGCAAGATGTCTACTGTTGCTCACCTGTGCCAAGGCCAGAAAGAGAAAGTAAAAATAAGATGGAAGCCCCCCCCCCCTTCCCCGTACCAAGTCCTATTAGCAACCTCTTCTGAGTCAGAATATGGTAGGGACCGAAATAGGAATAAGAAGATATAGGTAGTCCTCAACTTATGACAACAATTGGAACTGGAATTTCTGTCACTAAGCAATGTGGCCATAAAGTGAGACCACATCGCTTAGTGATGGCAATCCTTGCAGTCCATGCAGGTCTAGGAGGGCGCATGGGGTGCGGTGTAGTTCAGGAAGGGCGTGCAGGGGTGCATGAGGTATCACATGGGTCAGGGAGGGTGCACGAGAGGTGTCCATGAGGGTTTGGGAGGGTGCGGAGGGGTCCATGAGAGGTGGTACGTGAGGGTGCATGAGAAGTGCCACGCAGGTCAGGGAGGGCATGCAGGGGTGCGGCACAGGTCGGGAAGTGTGCACGAGTTGCTGGCATGGCACAAGTGCAGAGGGGCTGGAGAGGGTGTGCAAGTGGGGGAGAGTTACCTGAGCGACTTGCAACTTTCTCTGCTGGCTTCCCCATTGACTTTCTGGGAAAACCCTCAGGGAAGTTTGCAAATGGCGGTCACGTGATCGCAGGGTGCTTGGCAACCAGTCATAAGTGTGAAGAGTTTGCCAAGCACCCAGATCGCAATCACATGACCACAGGGGCACTGCAACAACCATAACTTTGGGTACCGGTCGTAAGTCCCTTTGTTCAGCACCACTGTAAGTCAAGAACTATCTGTAACATTATCTCCTCCTTCACAGGACAGATTGGGGATTAGGGCTAGCAAAGTTGCCATAATTTCAGTTTAACCGTCCACATTTCTAAATAAAAGCAAGAGCTTCTTGCTGCAGATGAACCCCAATCTTTCCCCCAGAAGCCCTTCCTTCATGTTGTGAGAGCAGAGTTGGGATAGCAGGTACACAAAACCTACAACACTAGTATTCAACTACTGGAAGCCCAGGGGCTAACTGCTTCCCTGCCCAGTGTTGAGAGACACATACTTTGGTTCAAGACATGGGTGCTAGATTCCCAGATACAGGTAACGTACACCATGCAAAATACCCCTCATCCAGGAGTGGCCACTTGCCATTTTAGCCAAGTATTTCTTGTGTTTTTAATTATTTCTTACATTTCTGCTCATATTCTCATAGGATTCCCATAGAAAGGAGGAGGGTGTTAGCAGCCACAAAGGAAGGCAGGGGGAAGAAAATCTAGGTTTCAAGATCACAGGCAGTATTGATTAGCCAGTAAACACCATACACTGATAACTATAGTGTTTTATGGGTGCTGCACTGGTAACCATGAATTTTCTGGGTGCAATTCGAAGTGCTGGTTTTGACTTTAAAAGCCTGTAAGGCTTGGCACTTACAGGACTGCCTTCTCCACACAGAAGCATCCACTTAACTTATCCAATGTGGACTTGCTGCCAACATTTTTTAATAGTCCCCCAGACAGATGAGGCGAAGGGGCAATGTTGTTTGGTTGCAGCCCCCATACTGTGAAGCAGCCTCTGGATATTAGGTTGACACCATCACTGTTGGCTTTCTAAAAATTATTAAGACAGAACTTTCAAGAGGGCCTTTGGGTATAACTGATCCCCACTGCATCTAGTGTTTTCTTTTTATTGGTTCTTATGTGTTGACACCCAAGAGATTATTTTCAAAAGCAGCCCTTTCATCTACAGTACTTAACCTCTGGTTGCTTGCTAATGTTTCTTCATGTTATCAGTACAGTGGTACCTCGGTTCACGAACGCTTCTGTTCACGAACAATTCGGTTCACAAACAGCTCTGGTCGCAAAATTTTGCCTCCGTTCACGAACTCCGCATCGGGTTACGAACAGGATCCGCGGCCATTTTCCCTCCCGTGACACGTGGTCGCGGCTTCCTGTAGGGAGGGGGACTCTCCCTCCAAGCAGTAACCGCCTCCCCACCCGCCTTCCTGTCCTCCACGCCAGAAGTCGCGTCGAGCAAGGTTAGCTTTCTCTCTCTTCGTACTGTACTTTGTGTCATATTTTTGCGGTTTAAAAAAAAAAAAACATATGGTTCAGAACGGATTAACCGTAATTACACTGAACCTTATAGGGAAATTTGATTCGGGACGCGATCAAAAATCGGTTGGCGACCAAATTCGTAGGGGTCAGAACGGATTAACCGTATTTACATTGAACCTTATGGGAAAATTTGATTCGGTTCACAACCAATTCGGTTCGCGACCAGAGTTGCGGAACGAATTACGTTCATGAACCGAGGTACCACTGTATCTTGAGGGGAAGGGGGTGTCATTGCCTTTATTAAACTGAGAGTCAGAAACTTTTATTGATCTACTGCAAATCTTCCAGAGATGTATTAATAGATGTCAGATTACCTTCTGGGACTGGAGCACACTTGTCCTGTCGCAAAGAAATGCAGGAAACTGGCCATAGTGGCTAAGGTGCCTCTCAAGGAAGTTTGTCCTCCCACAGATCACCCTCTTAGGACTTCAGAAGCTTTTTAGGAGCTACAGTTACCTGAGAACAAGCCACTAGCTCACACCACTGGCCTCAAGCTTCAAACTGAGGCAATACAGCCTGTGCCACAATCTCATCTCTCACATCAGATGTGAATTCATGGTTTTTTGATGCTCTAGCTCAATATTGGTATTTTCTACATGTCTTGCGACTAGAGGGGCCAGAACTTCCATTCAGGCTAGGGCCATCGGTTTAGGGAAGGCTCAGCTAGCTTGAGGTTTCCAGAATCAAATAATCCCCAAGTACCATGAGGTACTTGCTGTGCTGTAAAGCAAATACAATCCATATACCAGAGGTCATGACATTCAGATTCAGAACCCTTTTCTGAGCTCTATGATGCATACAGAATAGGCCAAGATTGCTGTAAGCAACATCCAACTTCCTTCAGTAGAATCTGTTGTATAACTTGATTATGTCCATCTTATTTGTTGCAATAGTCGCCAGTGGTTCATTTTCAGTTTTGCACGCTGAGCTTCCAAAAGAAGATTGCAGAGTCAGGAAATGTGGGTCTCACCATATCATTACAAACTTAGGGATAAACAGCCAAGGCTGTTCTCCTAGGACCTGAATGACTGCAAAACACATGTGGGCTGTCCTGCAAAGGTCAAAAACCTTCACACAGAAGAAAAAGTAGCACATGCTAATCTTTCTAAACAGGGAGGGGCATCCAAATTTACAACCACCCACTCCCCTTCTAAAATGGAGTAACTGTCAAAGAGAGAGAGGAAGTGTATGTACATCTAAAACTTTGCGTTTTGAAACTGGTTTAGAATATAATGCAGAGGAGGCAACCTTTCGGTGGTCAGGATCCACAATGAACTTTTTTTTATGAGACTCAGGATTGTGGTACAGGGAAATAATGAAAGCTGCCAGGGCTGGGACTTCCCTCTCCTTTAAAACAAAATTAGGGGAGACTCACTTAAAAAAAAAAAATTGTGTTAACTATTTTGAGATTTGTATTACTGTTTTTATATATTTCCTCCATCAAAATTCTGGGGTGGTCCTAGTGTTATAAGCTGTCTTCCCTACCTAATGAATCATCTAGGATTTTGTTAATCAGGCTGCAAACATTAAAGAAGTACAACGTTTGATTGTCAACAATAAAACAGTTTTGTTCCTAAGCCAATTGTAGTTTTAATGAATATTTATAATCAAAACTTTGCTACCTATTTATCTTGAGACACTTTTATCTAGTGGTACTCAATACTAATCAATCAATTAATCAAATAAAAAGTTCTAGATTATAAAATATATTGTTACAAGCAGTAGAGGCTGAAAATGCTTTGAACATTTTAAACATACTTCCTGAACCATATAGGTAGTCTTTCTATTTAAAACAATATTGACTTTGGATTATGGCTTGCAAACAAGGAAGTGAGCCCTTTGTTAGCTGTGTGATTACATCACTCTTGACATAAATTGCCATCCCTGATATTCTGGGCCAGCTATTTCGAAGTCTGGACAGTAGTTAAGCTAAGGAACAGCTTCCAATTTCCCAGGACAACACTCAGAAGGAAAAGAGAAGGCAAAGAGAGGTATGGAATTTGATATGGTCGTATAATTGCCTCATTCTGTAAATGATGGTAACTGAACCTTTGATTTTTGTCTGCTCCAACTTCATCCCAAGGACACAGGAATCACAAGTCTGGTGTTGGTGTATTAGATCATTTTTTTCTCAGTGTGTTAGGCTATCAGATGCAGAACATGTACAGGTTTGCCTTGGCTGAGTGATTGGCTTTGGAGTGAGCCTTCCCAATGTTATATTTGTAGGAGAAAGAGTCACCCAGGTTTTAGAGAGCAGACCTTGTGATTTTTTCCCATTCCTGTGTACCCACCTCTGCTTAATGATCAAAGTCAGAGGCAGAGTTAGAGGAATAGGAGAAGATGCTGGATTGTAAGAAGAATGGCAGGCCAGCAACTTTATTTTAAATACAGAGATAATGTTTTATGCTCAATTCCCATTTGACAAGAAACAGATGGGGCAAGGTGGCATACTCTAGACCTGCAGAATCATGATTTTAGAATGGATTAATGGAATCTTTTGCTGCTTTTGTTTAATTCGGATGGTGAACTTGCCAACTAATGCAAATTATTCAATTTTGGATCTCCACTTCCAAAACAGTACATAGAATGATAATGTTAATCTAAATGGATGAATTTCTGATAGCACAGAAAGCATCTTCTCATGCTTAAGAACTGACAGGCAATGGTTAGTTCTCCAAAAATATCTAACATGCTTGATTTCATCATTAGGAACCAAAATTGAGCTTATTATTGTCTTTAAAATAATGGCATCCTTCTTCTGATTTCAAGAAACTCTCAGATCAGCTCATGAGGGTCACTATCCAACACAAAAACAATCATACAATTCTTAGAATGAGCATAGAGGGGGGCATTAGGAAAACACATTTCAGTATAACTACCTCTGTGAAAAATAACTGAAACTGTTAAAACATCTAAACTTGCAAACAAAGAAGCATCTACGGGGAAGGAATTTCATATATGGTCCTGTCTGCCCTACTTTGTCTTATGAGAGACACAGACATCTGAAGAATCACACAGATTTCTATAGGACATTTCAATAAATGTCTGATGAACTTTCTAAACAGACTTCAGTCTAACATACAGCAAACCACAATCATCTCACCAGATGTGCTCTTTCCCTTGGTTTCCCTTGGTTTCCCACCCAAAGACGAACAAGCATACACAAACCAAAAAAGCAAATCAAGAAACTCAATTTTTTAACTTACATTCTCTCCATACAACTCTCAAGAATTTGTAATGGATCAATCTAACTACTTTAAGGGGAAAAGCTTTCCACTGCACCAGTAGAGTACAGTAGTTTCCATTAATCTGACACTCTCAACATTTATCACTGGGAATTCTGGGAATTGCAATCCTAGTAAGCCTGGAGGACACCTGGGAGGAGGTTTTTTTCTAGATCAAGAACAACATAATCATCAGAGACAGCTTGGCATCTGTCAGGGTAACAAACAAACAAACAAGCAAAAATCCATTTATACCTCACAATACTTAACACAGAAATGGTATTGCTGCCCAAGTGCTTCCAGGCTCATATTCAATAAGGAGCCAATCCACTTCTAGCTAGAGAAGGGAGCAGGCAACTTTATTGCAAAGCAGATTTTCCTTTACCAGCTGAGCCCTATCCAGCACCAGAAGCAACCGGTGTTAATCCTTTGAGACTGTACTTTTTATTAAGAGCATAAAATGGACATACACAACAATTAAGCTCCGGTTGGTGTTAGGAGAACAATCCAAGGATAAATTCAGTTTTTAATATACAAAATGCCCCTTAGGCTACATTGTGAGAAATCTTGGATGGAACCCAGATACATCAGGAAAATGTGCAGCATGCACTAGGCAATAACAAGCTCAGGCAAAATCCCATGAACTTGACTTTGGAAAGGAAACATGATTGGTTGGGCTGGTCATCAGCACAGAACAATCCCACAAACCCCCACTAAGTCTTATCTGAATGTTCTTTCTCTTTTATGTCTACCACAGAAGTGCATAATGAAGCCCCAACTGTACTCCATCTTTGTTCTACTGCTTAGCAGGATTAATTACGCGCAAAACTCAGCAACACTCAATGCTACACAAGTTGCTGCAGCTTCTGGCACACAACTGCCTCCGTTTACTTCTGAAAACACCACCTCTGTTACCGAAACCCCTGATGACAATGACACTTCTGTTGCCGAAGCCCCCGATGGCAACGCTACTTCTGTTACCGAAACCCCTGACGGCAATGCTACCTCTGTTACCGAAACCCCTGATGATGTCACTTCTGTTACCGAAGCCCCCGATGGCAACGCTACCTCTGTTACCCAAAACTCTGATGAAGCCACAATTGTTTCTGAAGTCCCTGATGACAACATCACTTTTGTTTCTGAAGCCCCCAATAGCAATGCCACGTCTGCTCCCAGCATGGCCCCCAGTATGGCTATCAGCACGTTACCAGCTAGCCGCACCACAGAATCTGCAAGAAGTACAACCACACAATGGACTAGCAAAGTCATCACTTCTAATACCACCAGTAACACTGTGCATGGCTTTCCTCATTCAACCAAACCAAGTGTAATTAGTGTGTCTCCTGATAAAACCACCAGGAATAGAACCAGCACATTTCCAGTGCCTTCATTATTTGCAATCACATTGCTTGTCATTTCTGTACTCTGTTTTTAAGAAAGCATTATTATGTTGTACACTGCCATTCTGGGTGAAAGGGGAGGTCTTTTTTCTTTTTGCTGTTAATAAATGTGCCATAGTCTGGTCTTTTGTAAGTTCTCCAATGCATTTGCCACAATCTTCTATCTTCCCAACCTTCAATGGAAAAACTGCCCAAAGGCCAATTTTCTAACCAAAGGAGTATGTCGTTTTGCTTCAGTTAGGTCAGATTGAGTCTGGTGATGGCTCTTCAATCAAAATCCATGGCTCAATATTATAAACAAGGCAAGCATTAACAGCTTATCTGTACTGTTGGGTATGTGAATGGCTAACCTACAGCTACAGTTTTTAGTGTATCCATTAGTCTTCCACAAGATGTATGCAAATGGTCTTCTATTTCTAAAGGCAAGAGCCGAAGTTTTTCTACCATTCCCTCCAGTTTGCTTTATTTATATTTTCACTGTAGCAACTGGAGGAAACATCTGAACTGGGATATCTTCCTTCTGTCTCTTAAATCCATGACTTCCTCCATTACTTGAGGGTCAGCAGAAAAACTCCTGAAATCCCTTGGGAACATCTCCCTTAATACCCTTAAAAGCTTATGATCATTCAACCACCCAATTTTTATTTATCAGGTCTGCAAGAACCACTAGTCATGGTACTTTAGGTCTACCTCAGCTCACGCCCACCCAAAAATTTGTTCCCATCAAGTGCTGCAGCATGCAACCAAGAAGCATTCTCAGAAAAAGGCAGGTACTTACACCCTCAATATTCAAAAAGGTTTAGCAATCAAAGCACACCATGAAGAACATGCGACCCTTTCTCGTTTGAGAACCCTGAAAGGACCAGCAAGAATGGATGGTTGAACAGAATGCAACTGAAAGACACTTCATGGGTCAGGACTAATTGTGTGGACATCCCTCCAGAGACTCAAGTTTTATTTTGTTTTGGCAAACAACAAAATTTTCTTCTGACCAAGACTTCAGGCTACAAATGTTATGTGTATGTATATCTCTGTGTGTGTGTGTGTGTGTGTGTGTGTGTGTGTGTGTGTACGTGCGAGAAAGAGGATACAAAGTGTTCTCTACTGTTGTGTTTATTAAAAGCAAACGGAATTAAGGTACCAATAATGCAAATTAAAATGGCTACATAAAACTCCTTTCACACATCATCACAACAACAACCCAACAGCCTTTCCCAAGCCTTTGCCTTCCACATGCTCTTGACATTCCAAAAGTGCTGCCCACCCTTGAATTATGGATCAACTTTGCCTTTTTATCAACAAACAGCTTTTTTTAAACATACATATGTGAAGAATATTTAACCCATGGCCACTCAGGGGCCACTGTGGGATGAAAGTCACGTTGTGCCGTTCCTTTTCCCAAGGATCCATTCAACTTGCCACGGGAAGCTAGCGCTAGTGATTGCGGTGACTTCTGGACATGAATTGGTGAGATTTTGTGTAAGGTACAAACTGTTCTATATGTTTGCTTAGCTAACAGAAAGAAAAACTTGTCGCTCATGGGAAACCAATGTGGCCAGTCCTTTATTTGCTCATACCTGATTTGGGCAATGTTCAAAATAACATTTTCTCTATGCCTATGTACTGTGGACTATGCCTGTTTATATGGACTCCCAGGCTTTTGTATTTTATGGGTACTGACACATTGTTTGCTTTCTTCTCCTTTCACAAGCATTCTCTGTAGGAAAACCTATGACATGCGAGGTGGCATTAATCATTATGAAGTCACAGCTCAAAATAAAGAGATAAACTTTTCCCCTCCCTCTCCTCTCGCTTTCTGCTAAACTGAGCAATTTGCTTGCATGGTTTTGAACATAATTAAAGCAGGGTGGAGAAAACATATAAAACTGGACCTCCCTTCTGCTTCTCCCTAAAGAGGAGCAAGCCTCTGCTTTTATATCAAGTTTACTAAGTGGGCAGCCACTGCTTGAGGTTTACACAAAGTAGAAAACAAACTATTCTTCACTAATACAGAATATTCTTCGTATTTAGTAAGTTTATCCCCTCTGTAATCACTCAACCGCCATGGCCTTCAAGGGGGTGGCCCACAAGTTTCCCACCAGAAAAAAAGCCACATACTGATAGATCAGGGCTACATGAGCTGAAAACTATTTGGCAGAGAAACATAACCAAAACAAAATCACAACCCATGTTATCTTCCTTAGGAGCCAGTTGACAAGAACTCAGTATCTTTTCCTGCACAGATGAATGTGAAGGGCAGCAAAGACGCAATGGGGACACCTTCAGCCTGAGAAGGCAAGAGAAATAGGAATCTTAACACCAGAGGAATGTGATGGTATCTCCCATCAGTTGTTTCCTTTGGCGTTGTTTGAAATCTTAGCACTGTGAAAGCCTGGCTCAACTCATATGGACAATATCAATCAGGAAATGGCTCTCTGTTCGCCTATTTTCTGACAACCATGCCATGAGGGACTTCAAAAATGTGATGGCTTGCCTGCCCATTCTAAAACATGCCAAAAACAAAACTCTTCCAATCTTCTAGCTTCCTTGGTGATTCAATACAAATATATCCTTGGATGGGAATGCTTTACAAGCCTTCTCCTGCCTCAGAGGGTGAACGGAACATACAGCTTTAACAATCTTCAAAATAATCCAAGCTAATTGTTCTGTTAAAGCAAAAAAATATGTGTTTTTCCTTGCTATACTGTGGAACCAAAATATCTGACATACAGACTTCAAACAGCAAGTTGTGGTTCACAGATTGTCCTGGAAAGCATCCACCAGGTTCAATTTTTTCAGAACTCAGTCCAACTCAGGAGACCAAAGCACGATAACATTAAGGTGACCTGTAGAGGGGAGGACACATGATCCATGAGCAGGGAAACCAAGTGCCAGCATCTCAACAATGGCAGGAAACCTTCAAAAGTCAGTGACTGTAGCCCTGATAAAATTAAACTAAACAATGCTTCCACGTACGCCACAGGAGAAAGTGGCACGTAGGCCTTAAGACGGCAAGTGACCCTCCTGACTGCTGAAATCATGCTCCCAAAAGGAGCACTGCACAACAAAAATAGAACTTAATTGTTACATGCAAAGCACTACAGTACAGTAGTTTTACCAACTTCATCCAACCTCAGAGACACACTTTGGGAGGCCTACCACAACTATGGCCGAACCAACCTCCCCCAAAAACCCAGCTGTAACTTTGAAAAGTATATCCTGGGAGGCCCAGGCAACCAAGTTTCGATTCCTATATTACTTTTCATTTTTAGGTTTAAGGTGTATCCCTGAAAGATAGGGAAACGTATATTGTTTGTCAGTAAGGGCAACTGTTGTGAAAGAAAGCGAGGGCACACATTTTTCCAAAACCACAGTTCTTGATTACTGGGCAATTACAAAAAGACAGAGGCCAGCTTTCTGCTGGTGCCAAGATTACAACTCTTGGATTTCCAAGTCAGCACCACCAATGTGCCTGGAATTCACTGGTTGGGAAAGTTTTATTTATTTATTTATTTATTTAAACAGAGGCCACCTTCTTCACCAAACCCAATCCAATAAAAGTGTAGCTACAAAAAGAAGAAAAGGTGCTAGAGGGCACAGCAAAAGCAATTATTGAAAGGAAGTATTGGAGGAAGAAGTTTTAAGTACTGTATCACAATTTATCTGTCATCCTAAAGGGAGGGGGCAGGAGCAAGCACCAGCGAAGGAGAGCAAGGTGATGATGCTCCCTCTTGTGGCCATATTGGGAAAGCATCTGTGGTATTTTGTTGAAAAGAATTAACCATGATTATGCATTGCATACAGTAGTTGTAGGCACTGCAGAAGTAACTTCATTTTCAGCAATGAAGAAAACTGCCTTTGGCAAAGGCTGGGTTCAGATATATTGCTCTAGGCCATGATTTGTTTTATTCATGGTTTACTGAATAAGCTATAAAAGATAATTTGTTATCTAAAATGGCTTATAATGGCTTATATTGTATTGTATTGTACGATGGCTTATAATGTCTTATATTATACAGTGCTGCAATCAAAACCAGACAGACTATCACATGGGTTAGTGGGTAAACTCAATGATTTTCTATTTTCCTTCCACCACCAAAGTAGATACTGAAGGCTAGTCAAACAATAGCTATTTGATACATAAGCTTTGAACATCAAAGGAAAAGATGGGGGGGGGCTTATGACACCATTATAGCATTCCCTATTTTTCCACTTTCAAAAGCAGCGCAAAACTCTGCTACATTAAGGGTTCCATATGGGATGTCTGAAGCCTGCTGCTTACTCACCAGCCACCATACGGGTACAGGAGAAATGCAAACTCAATGTATTATATGAAAACCCTCAAATTCTTGTATAGAAGATGTTTTAAGAAGCAACATCAGAACATGGTAAGCCTGAGAAAAGTATTACAGGAGCACAGTCCACCGATCTAGTACCCCATTGGATATGAACTACAGTTCCCATCGTCCCAAGCCGGCATGGCTAGAGGTTCTAGTCCAATACATGTGAAAGCACCAGGTCGGGGAAGATCGTACCAAGGGGTTCCAACCAGCCCAGGTAAACTATAGTTCCATCTGCAGGGAAGAGTTGTTGTGTCCAATGATGGCACACTCAGCTAAAGATGTGAAGCCAAGTCCAGGATGGGAGATTAGTGGTCATTCAGCAGTTCTCAGTGAAGAACAGACTATTGCCCAATGCTACTTTTACATCTTCTTGGATCCTACTGTCATGCAATAGTTACTTCCAAAGCAGGCAACTAGAAAATCTGCCAGTTCCTTTTTGCCATACCAGTTGTCATACTGACCTCCTCAAAACAAAGCTTCTTGTGATTTGAAGGCACTTAGTTCTGTGGGGAGTCATTTTCACAAGGTCAATGAAACTAAGCAGGGGGCTACAAACTCTTATCTTCTAATACTATAAGATGAATTCTATCTATTGTTTAACATATAGCATGTCTCAAGTTTCCTTCTTTCTCCACCTGATTAAATTTTCTATTACAACATTTCAGGAAATGCTCTTTTCAAGGCTGTTTTGATCAGCATTGGGAGGGTTCACACAAAACACTAAACCATTTGCTGTATTTACGCAACAAGCTTGTTATGCAACAAATAAGTCAATCATATTATGTCTTAATGTGACGGCTCGGTTCACACAACATGCTATGGCAATGGCTACATTCTACAACATACTGAACACAAATGACCAAACCCCATTTTGGCCTAGCCTATTGTGAAGTGTAAACCCGGCCACTGAACATTACCTTAAAAGGTAATTTGCATTCTGGTTGCTTTAGAGGAAAATGAAACTGAAGGATCCCTGCAAAAAATGAAAATGAAGGAAGATAGCATAATCTTTGGGACAGATTTCACCAGCAGCATTGCACTGCTTTGGAGACAAAGAATGCCATAGCTACTGATGCTTTTGAAAAATAATCAATGCTTCTTTTCTCTTGACAGTGAAATCACAATCCTCAAAAAAATGCTTTAGTTTCCAATTCTTCATTCAACTTTTGTTGGGCTAGAATTACCATGCTATTGTGATCTTTTACAGAGCCAGTCATTCCCGGAAATATCGTTCTCAGTAGCACGCAAACCACCACTCCTAGGATACAAGAATACACAACATTGTTACTACTGGCACTATTAATGGGCCCCTTTCAGTCAGGTTTCAGGTGTGCATATGGGAGTGAAACAGCATTGGTTGTGCTTTTAGATGAGGGATGGGGGATGGGGATGGGGGTAGTGCATCCATCCCTGCTCTACTTGACCTCATGGTGGCCTTCAATACCATCGACCATGGTATCCTTCTGGACTGGCTGCGAGAGTTGGGGGAGAGTTGGGAGAGTTGGTGTGATGGAATGGTTTGGTGAAGGCCGCGCTCGGGGAGATAAGAATTTTCTTAGCCCCCAGCAGGAGCGTGGGAAGGTTAAGAAGTGGAGACTGGCACCACCCTAAGGAATTCACGGTGTTGTGGCTTGCTGGCTTGGGAAATTAGATTCAGTCTGGGGTGATTCTGTTTTGGAGGTGGAAGCTAATAAATGCAACAGAACTGTATCTGTACTATCTCGTGGAGTTCTTTGGGCTGAACCTGACAGGTGGCACTGCATTGTGCTGGTTCTCTTCCTTCCTTTGTGACCGGTTACAGGTGGTGTTAACTGGAAGCAAGAGGTCCTGCCCCTACACCGTGGGGTGCCACAGGGTTCGGTACTTTCTCCAGTCCTGTTTAACAAATACATGAAACCATCGGGTGAGGTCATCCATTACCATGGGATGAGGTATCAGCAGTATGCTGATGATACCCAGCTGTATATCTCCAGCCCTGGTGAAGTGATGCCACTGACGTCCTGTCTCGGTGCCTGAAGAATGTGGGGGTTTAGATGGGGAACAACAGGCTTCAGCTCAACCATGGCAAGACTGGGTGGCTTAGGGTTTTGGAGCCACCCAGATGTGGGAATTTACTATCTTTACTTCTGGATGAGATGGCACTGCCCCCAGACAGACCCAGTGCGCAATATGGGAATCCTTCTGGACTCACAACTCCTGCTCAATGAGCAGATGGCACTTGTGGCTAGGAGGACTTTGTGCAAGTTCAGGTTGTGTGCCAGTTGCACCCATTCTTGGACCTACCACATGGATTACTGTAATGTGCTCTGCATGGGGCTGCTCTCAAAAAGCATCTGGAAGCTTCAGCTGGTGCAAACTGCGGCGGCATGGGCAATTATGTGTGCACCTAGATCAGTGCATGTTACACCTCTGCTCCACCAGCTACACTAGTAACGAGTTTGCTTCCAGATTCAATTCAAGGTGCTAGTAATGACCTATAACGCCCTACATGGCCCTACATGGCATGGAACTGGGTTATCTGAGGGACCGCCTCTTCCCAAGCAGATCTACTAGTCCCATCAGGTCCAGCAGAAAGGGCATATTGCAAGTCCTGTGCATGAAGGAATGTCATCTGATGGAACCCAGGAGGAGAGCCTTTTCTGCTGCAGCACCCACCCTTTGGAACATCATCCCCTGAGGTCAGATTGGCCCCGAACTTGCTGGCCTTCTGGAATGACCTGAAAACATGGCTTTGCCATCTGGCCCAGGGATCCAGTAACATGGGTATGGAGCCTGCAAAGTGGTTGTATTGATAGGGCAATTGAGTGCCTTCTCCCACAGACTGTTTTTTTAATTATTTATTTTTTTAATGGTTTTAATGTTTTTTTTTAAAGATTTTTGTTGGGGGGGTTATGTTAGTTTGTTGTACTGTTTTGTGTTTTTTGACTCCGTACGCCACTCAGAGTCATGTATGTCAGATGGGTGGCCATATAAATTTACCAAATAAATAAATAGGCAAATGAATTACACTGCTTTGTAATGGCCACTTAACTTAATAACTTAAGGGACCTGTTGGATTGGCCTGAGAATCCATTTGGTTCAATATCCTGCTTCTGAAGAGATGCAGAAAGAAGCAGAAATAATAAGACATTAGTATTCTTTCAGATGCAGCAACTAAATGGATTTCAGAACTTCTTTCTTGATGTCCAAATCTCCTGACCATTTCACTGGAAAACCCTGAGTTTCCTAACTATGAGGGGAAAAACTACCTGTTGCTTTCCTTGAATACAATATTCTCCATCCTAGTGCCTCCCAGATTTATTGAATGTTGACCTCCATAATACCCAACCGGCCAGGCCACAGACCATGCTAATTGGTGAAGTACAGGATTTTAAACTCCAACAAATCTAGAGGGCATCTCATTGAAAGACTGCCATATTCTGTCCTGCTCTTTAATCTTCCATGGTCTAGGCTTCCAAATTTTGACTGGGATTCCACACTGGCTTGGAATGGTGGGGGAGAGAGATGAATGCTAGAGGAATGGATGATTCAGGTCCAGATCTTTGGGTCAGCCACTAGAGCAACCAGACAGGCCTTGTTCTTAGATAAACGAGGGCACAAAGTGGATAGAAACAGATATAATTTATTTATGCATTCATTTGTTATGCTTATAACTTCAACAAATGTAGTTCTTTGGGCAGATTACTAAAATTCCTAAATTACTAAAGGCTTTAATCCCCAATGATGTCCACCACTACACTGATAATTTGGGAAAATACTTTTTTTTACTGTTAAATTCTTGGGGTGAGGGGGTTCTAGAGAATGCAAAGGTCTGCGTGTACAAGGGTTGGTGATGGTGGAAAAAATTACATTTGGGTGTGTTCCTCTAAAAAAGAAGACAAATCAGCCAACTCCATTCTGTCCCTTTCCAGCAAGTGCTAAAAAAGGTACCATGAATATCCTGTTCTGCTCAAATCAGGTGAAAAAGACGGATGCTCCACCAAGACTGGGTTCACATATCATGCTAAGTTGTGGTTTGTTTAACTACTGTTTACTGAGTTAAACACAGTATTGGCATTCATGCAAGATGCTAAGCCACAAAGAAGTTAACCATATTTCATTTAGTCAGTGAACTAGACCTTATATGCCACTCCAGTCATGTGTGACTTTGAGCAGTTTACAGCCCTCTAGACAATCACGAGTTCACAACAATATAAATTATCAAAACCTTGAGGAACAACCATAATGCACATGTAAAATCCACCTTCCAGGAAGGATAAAAACAATCCCAAAGACCATGTAACAACTAGGTGTTGGTAGTTTTATGAAAAGCTAACAGTCAGAATTCTCCTGACAGACATGCCCTAAGATCAGGATCCAGAAGAGCCGGAACTCAAAGGAAGAGCAGATACCATTGAGAGAAGGCAGTCCCATGGATGTCAAAATTCTGATCCACAAGGCACTTTAAAGAAGACCATCAGCACCTTGAGTTGCACCCAGAAACAAACTGGTACCAGTACAGTTCTCGAAGGAAGAGTGTTACATGAGCCAACCATCTGGTGCCTGTAACTGCTCAAGCCACTATGTTCTGGACTAAATGAAGCTTCTGGGTGAACTTCAAAGGCAGCCCCACGTACAGCACATTGCAATAATCAACTATTTCTAAGACGCTGCTCTGAAATTCTGCATTAATTCAAAAAATAATTACAAGCATGTTCAAGCATGCACTGAAATATCACCTTTCTTGCCCTCCCCTTTTCAAGCAACAGACTTTTAAAAAAGTTTCTAAAGTGAAAACATTACTTCCTTCCCTGAAACTTATTGTATGTTTGTTACCCTGGAAAATGCTTACAAACAAATTTACAAACTGCAGCAGCCAATCATTTGGGGGATTTATGATTACTTCATCAATCTGAAACTTTATTTAAAGGGTAGACATTAGTGAACAACTACCAGATGCAAGCAACTTCTGAAAGGCTTCTCTGGATTTTACTCTTATCACGAGCACCCGAAACTGAGAACAGGTATGGAATAAGGAACTGAAAAAAATGAATTGATTAAATAAATAGATAATAACTAAGAGCACCATATAAATATGATCTTGAAAAATATGTCCTTAGTGGTAGTGATAGTGACATTTTATGTGTAAATGATATCCCTTAGAAAAATTCTTATTGCAGTTTTGGAATAGTGGTATTCAGATGGAAATATACGAATCAACTCAACTAATGAACTAGAACTACAGAGGCAAATGCAAAATATAAATCCTTAAAGAAGATTACTCCTGTAGTTCTCCAATGACTCAATTTATTCATTAATTATCCTACATAAATGTAAATTCTCCCAAGGTATATAACCCTCCTTCCTCAAAAAATCCAAACCAAAAAAAATAGAATTTCCATTTAAAATAGAAGAAAAAATAAGTGCAAGACTAAAAACAATTAAACTTGAATATTCTCACCCTGTTCCTAAGACTGACCGGAGGAAAAGGTGTATGTAATATGTGGATAGATGATGCCATACTATGAATTTCAAAAAACAATTTAGAATCCTACTAGAAGAATCATCACGGAAAAGGAAGGCAGACATCCTTCGTCCTGAGTACTTAAATTCAGGGGATGACTTCAAGGTTTTTAGTTTTATGTATGTACAATCAGCCTTAGGAAGTTCATACTGGATTTAAGTAATCCTAGATGCTGTCTTTAGTCGGTGGACCTTGTGGATCCTTTCCATAGACTCAGCAGCCCTTTTCCCATAAATTACTACTTTGTTGTCCCATAGCAGTGAAAATATCACTCTTTAAACACAGTTTGCCACTGGAATGAATAAGAGTAGTGGCTTTAAAATCTGATTCTTCAAGTAGAGCTTAAGCTTTGTGGAAGCGATGAGGCTTAATGCCTTCCTTATGTTTTAGGCTACAATTTGTCCAATCCAGGTAATGCAGTCGATGGTCAGGACTATGGGAATTATAAACCAAAACATCTCAACAGCATCAAGTTGCCTATATCCAGCAGAGAGCTACGGACCAAGGTACAAATTAGGAAGATGCAGGTTCGGACCTTCTGTTTGCCAATAAGGAAACCAGTCTCTCAGAATTGATCCTATAATATAGAGAAAAGGATACTGACCCACACAAGAAGTGCCAGGTTAGAATTAAGGCCAACTAGAGACCTACTGGAGACCTACTAAGCCTGCAGATCTACTGAGACTATTACTCCCAGGATTTCCACCCTGTGTGTCAGGCTGGCAGGTCTTGGAACTGCAATTCCAGCACAACCAGAAGGTGACTCTTCTCGGGAAGGCTGGATTAAAGCAAGATAATTTATATGATACATGTTGTAAATTCTGCAGCTTGGTTTTAACACCCTGACATAAATACCCTTCCAAGAGAGGTCCAACTGCTTCCCTCACTAATTATTTGAAACATTAGGCTAAACATCTCTTAAGATTTTGTTAAGAGGATATGTTTGCAGAGTGTCAATTTTTTTTTAGCTTTTCTTTTGTATATTTATTGTGAAATTTGCTTCAGGACCCCTAACCAAGAGCAAAAATCAAGATACAGATTAGACTATAAATGTGAAAAGCTCTGCTGAGTCCACTTGTGATGCATCAATGGACTATTTTTGGCAGTGTTATGGAAATGGTTAGCCAGGGCCTTCCCATGCTCGAGCATTAAATTGTGTTGCTCCAACCAACTGGATACTTATTTGAAAAGCAGGATTGAAATCTTTGAATAAAATAACAACTGCCCCAATTGTGCAGTTTTCTATTTTCTATTCTAGTGTTTCTGTAAAATTTTCTCAGATAAAGAAAACTCTGCTGGGAAATTTGGGGGGTGGGGAACAGGATGGGACAGGACGATTCCCATGGAAGCTCATTTGTGTGTGGGGGAAACATCATTAATGAGAATACTAGCAGTGAAATCATTGTCCAAATGTGGACCTTTATGTAGCCAAATTGTCTCCACCCAGGGACAAATGGGACATATCAATAGGCTTAGGGAAACTTTAACACACACACACACACACACACACACACACACACACATGCACACACACACACAAAACATTCCAAAAGCCTCAATAAAGTCTGAGAATGCTCAATGGTCATGAAATATCAACTGGGAGCAAACAGAAAAATTAGTTGACTGGCAGATTCATCAGCAGTCCATCTACAATGTTTTGTGGCAGCCCTACTTCATTGCATGCATGTAAAAACAAGAGTGATCCAGAAAACATTTAAAAATTACATTTCACTGGTAGATTCTAATAACAGATGAGCTCTGATGTGTTTTGGATGTATGAGATTAATCCATTGCATGATGAAAGCCGATTCTTAAAGAAGCTTGAGTGAATCAACTAATGCTCACTGTCACAAATGCAGGATGAAGAGGCAGCTGAAATGGCTTTGGCCTATGGCGGTGCTTGCAATCCTGAGCGAACGTCTCTGGGCTGCTCCTATAGCAGAAGGAACCGCCACTGCAAGCCTTACTCACGGAGGGGTCTCTACCTTAAAGGCTACCAGTAAAAAACCCCACAGCCCAACCACAAAGCAGAATGCCACCTCAACCACAAAGAACCACGCAGCCCCAACCAGTGTCCCTCTGTTTTTGACTATTTCATCTTTGTGTATTTTCTTTGTGTCTCAATATAAGCTTTAAAAAAAGCCTGTTTATTAGTGGAATTGTAAGTCAAATTCAGGAAAAATTAATCTTGTCTCAATCTGACAAATCTTTATCATCGCTGCTGTCTTTCTAATGTGCATGTTGCTTTGTTAGCAAATCCACAGCAATGTGTGGTTTTTAAATTCAGATTATCTTTCCCAGTGTGATGGCAAACAAATGAAGACAATTGGCAACATTATTGTTATTGTTATAACTGTCAGAATGAATGGAATATTCTTAAATATAATTAAGAATATTGCTGTATTAAATGGGCTTTATCTAGAGGAAAGCTGATTGACCAGAATCTGGAATACAGAGTCAAAGGCAGCATTGACAGAATTGAAGGATTCTGTGTCATGTACAGACTATTCTGAAAAACAATAGAAGGCTCAGTCAAGACATAATGTAACATGCCTTGCATTAAATGAAATCTGATCACAAATGCTTGTGATTACGGCACATCCATTTTTCTCATGAATTTTTTTTGGGGGGGGGGAAATAAACCTCTAGCGGTTCTGAGATCTGTGAACACTGTTTCAAGGAAATCCATCGGTATAATAATTCCAGGAAAATATGTTCAATTTCTGCAAGGCAGCATGGAACCCATCAACCCCAATCCATCTAGTCACGGCACAAATAGGATATTCTGCATGCAGCTAGCTGTTCGACAAAGACATATCTTGCTGCACAAAGCTGAGTTAGCTAAAGAACAAATATTTGTATTAAACACTTAAGACAATTAAAAAACACCCCCCCCCCAACCACAATATATATGTATGCACAGTACAGATCGTCTTTGCCACGTACAACTGTGGTGGCTTGTTAGTTGGTAGATGTCTATGGGACAGGACAGTAAAGAAATCTGGTTCTGACACTGAAGATAAAGACTATTTTAAATAATATCACCCCAAAAGCAGTTAGGTTTTGCTCTTGCTCTATATAATATATGTAAGTTTCATCATAAAAAGTACAATCTAATGTACACTTCTTGTTTTGAAAGAAATAGGCTGCCCCACCATATACACAGAGAGTCCCTCAAACAGAACACATGCCTGGGCCAAAAAGCCACCAGATAACTGCAGACAAGAGTTCCTCAGAGTTGATAGTACAAACACTTGACAGCACACTTTTGTGCGCAAACATATGCACACCTCATCTTGCCAACATTTCCAGAGTACAAAGAAAACACCACAAAATGACAAAACAACTGTTGCTGTTCAAAAAGAACCAAAAACTGGACCTATAGGTTCTGCAATTCTCAGTAGTCTGGTTTAAGGAAGAACAGGAAGTTATCTTACCGGCGAGCAATGTAGTAGAAGACAGGATTGCCAGCTTTGGTTGTCCCAGCTTGGTAGAAAATGTTGAGTGTTTTTAGGGCTTTGAATTCTTCTTTTTCATGTACCTGGTGCCTAAGGACACAAACAGGCAGAAAAATAGCAACTCACCCTTGTGTGACTGTATCAGAGATCCCTAAACTTTGGGGGCTAGTGAGCATATTTGGAATGACATGTCACTGAAACTCTCACAAAATGATGGCCAGGGCAAGTGGAGTCAGTCCCAACTGCCCATTTATCAGAAGGCTACTGGTGAGGCTGCTCCTTGCTACTCTCTGGTTTACCAGGATACATCCAGGGAACAGACTTATCAAGGTCTGTTTTTCTGGGCCAGTGAGCCAATTTTCAAAGATAATATTCTGTTGCAGCCACCTACCATTTTTACCTCCTAAGAATGCTGCTGGGGCCTCATCCCCAAAGGATTCTTGGAATGAAAGATGATTGCAGTACCCTAGCTTCCCATTTAATGGTTAAGATTTTAAATAAATAACAGTAGATTTTCAGTTTAACGGACCATTCGAGGGGAGGAGGTATGTTAATCTCAAATATCTGTTGAATCTATACATGACATCATTTTGCATCCATTTGTATCATTTGCATTATGGGGGCCATGGCTGCTGAGAGCTGGAATTTAACATCTGGGAGGGAATACTTTGTCCATTAAATCATAACGGGCCAGCAAGCATTTGGATGAATTTACCTTGTCATAAATTCTTCAAACTTGGAACTGGTAAGATTTATACTGGACCACTGCGTGTCTGCCACTGGCTTATGCTCAGGAGGACCCAGGTATGCAAGCAAAGTTGCCATCTTGTCAAATGGTCGCCTTCCAACTGCCTTGTGGTCCCTAGAGGATGATCATATTTCAGGGATATAAGAAGCTTGAGGGGATATAGCATTTATCAACCTGCAAGTTGCTATGGACAATCATGTTACAGGTAATAATTAAAATGTGCAAAATACTATTTATATAGTTTTTAAAAAAACACTAGAAACCTGCTTGCTCACTATAGCTAGAGGCCACATTTCTGGCACTAAATGGCAACTCTTCCTCCTCCACTCCAAGGTTTACTGATGTGTGTGAACAACAAAGTCTCATTCCATGTTACATTTTTGTTCAAAAACACAAATTTTCTCCCTCTCAGTTTAAGGTTGCTTAAACCTCCTGCAGTGTACAATACTCCATCTTATCTGTGCTTTGGGTCTGCTCTTTGCTCAACTACTATTAGGAGGCAGACTGACAACCCAATTTTCTAGGGAAGGAAGACAGCAAACTCACCCTGGAATGGAGGTACATCTAGCAGACTTTTGAAAGGCAAAAACTGAAGTGCTACTGCTGATGGAATATTGAAAAGATTCTCATTTTGCAGATCAGGCAACAGACACAAGGCTAGCATGTATATCATGATCCCATTTCTGGCTCAACAAGACTTTTGCAAGTCAGCTTTTGACTTTATAAATCATCTTATAGACAAAACAATGGCACTATGCCAACTATATTTCTTTTATATAATTTAAAAGGACAAGTGGAACAAAGGTATGAATTCAGGTTCATAAAGCACATCAGTTCAAAATTGATAAAACAGTACTTAAATAAAAATAAAAGAATAGCCACAAGTCTCACAGCAAGGATGAGATCTCCTACAGATGTTTCTGGACATCAGCTTCAGCCAGCACTGCTGGGGTCAAAGACTGTAGCATCTGGAGAACACAGGATTCCCCACCCTAGAGTGCATATCCTACTATCACTTTGAACTTTGGCCAAAGTAACTATTCTTTTTTCTTTTCATAAGATCATGTTCACTTATTTTAGACAACGATAAATAGTGGTGATATCGATATAAATATTAATGTTTAGATCTTTGTAGTGATTTATGATTATTTCTCAAGATGATATAATGAATTTTAGTTTTATACACTCAATTAATCAATCAATGAAATAATGAATTTTAAATTTTACGACAATTGTAAATTCTCTGTTAATTAACTGATGTTTTATTTTTACATGCACTATGTTCTTTCTCAAAGTAACAACCTTCCATCCCTAGTCCCTACTTTTACCTGTTGCTGGAAAGGTACTGGCCAATTTTCTCTTGATTGTTCCAAAGCAAACGATGTAGTGCAAGCACGTTGCCATCACTGATGAAAGAGAGGCTGTGATTGACTGTATCACTAGCTGGACAATCTGATGCAATGTCAAGAAAAAACCTACAGGGAAAGAAAAGACATTGTGTCCTTTCTTATCAAAGTATCTACAAAAGCAATGTTGATATGGATTACTAGGGCTGGAGTTGGCTTCAGCATCAAGAACTTTCCAACAGAAGCAAGAAGTCAGTAATGTGAACTAACCAACCCAATTTCTTTTTGAAGCATGTAAAGACAGCCAACTGGGTTAGACCAAAATATTAATTTACTAATCATCATCCTACTTCCTAAAAAAAGCCAGACAGACGCCTCCAGGAAGCCCATAAGTGAGCTCTGAAGATAACAGCTCTCCCACCCAATAGTTCTTTCCATGCATCTGGCTTTTAGTGGCACCTGGATATTCCATTGAGACACTGTGGCCAAATAGCATTGATAAGAACTCTCCATCTTCATCAATGTTTGTAATCTTCCTTTAAAACCATCTCAGCTAAAGAATTCTGTAGGCATTCCATACATATTCTAGGTCTTATTATTATTGTTGTTGGTCACATAGCCAGATGTTTAGGCTGGATTTGGCATTTTTATCCACCTATCGAGTCCTTCCCGAGGACCTGGGATAGGCAGATGTTTTTGTTGGATGGTGTTAAAGGTATCATTGCAGGATGTAAGCTGTTCCAAGTAAAGTTGTCTTTTGCTATTGACTGATGGTGATTTTGTCAAATTATTACTATTATTATTACTATAATTATTATTATTATGTGCTGGGACTCATTATTTGTCTCTGGCCTTTCCAGTTAATAGCTTGTACTCTAACTCTGGCTTGAAAAACTGTAAAGGCAAAACTTGCTTTCAAAAGCCAACACTTTTACTGGCTTACCTTCGTGCGGCATCAAAGTTGCTCTTCACAAAGTCATTAAAAGGCCGCATGTGTTCCTCCTTTGTAAACAAGACATGGTTAGCGATGCTCTGAAGTACCTGAACAAAAGAAACCAATGGAGCGAGTGAGCAATGTAAACTGCAGTCGCAGAAGTTTCCTTTCTACTATTATGTGCAAAAGGTTGTTGAGGATTTGTTTTAATGTAAGATATTTGCTAATATGAATGTAACATGCTGTGTCGGCATGCAGAGAAATTCCATCAGGTGCCTATTTCTCCTAAAACACCTCCAGGTTAGCACAGCTTCACTAGTTAGAAGCAGCCTTCCCCAATCTGATGCTTATCACATGTACTGGACTCCCAACATCACTTGCCAGCAAGGAAAACAGCCATACTGCTTGAGGGTCTGTGAAAGTCCAACACAACTGAGGCCACACTAGATTGGTGAATGCTTGATTATGCCAGCATGCCTTAAAATTGGAGCATGTAACTTTATTTGGGCAAATAAGCATACTTCAGTGCATGCCAGGGCTGTACAGGTAATCCTCGGGTTATGACAGCAATTGGGACCAGAATTTCCATCACTAAGTGATGCGGTTGTAAAGCAGTCATAAAGCGCATTGCTTAGTGACGGCAATCCCTGCAGTCCCCATTGCAGTCGTTAAGCGAGGACCATGTAGGTTGTTATGTGAGGACCTCACATGACCACGACATGGGAAGAAGTATTAAAACCATGTCCCAGGCAAGCAGGCCAGCAGGTGAGAGCTACAGGTGGGCAAGTACTGCAGGTGGGCGCTACAAAATGCAGGCAGGTGGGTAGGTGATACAGAGCGCCGTGGGTGGGCATGACAGAGTGTGGGCAGGCAGGTTGGTGCTGTGGGCCAGTGCTTATGGAGTACAGGCAGGTGGGTTCCACAGGCAGGCACGATGGAGTATGAGATCCTTGTGCCACCAGGGGGCTCCTCGGGAGAAAAAGTGGTGGGAGCGACTTGCAGAACTGACCTGCAATCTCCTGCCAGCTTCCCCACTGACTCTGCTTGTGGGAAGCCAGCAGGGAAGGTTGCAAATGGCGATCACATGACCATGGGATGCTGCAATGGCTGGAACTTGTAACCCCCCTCATTCAGCGCCATCGTAACTTTGAACGGTCACTGAATGAGTGGTCATAATCCAAGGACTAACCTAATTAAGCTTGAGGCAACCTAAATTTGAATCTATTTTTAATTAAATATTGTTAATATAAGATAATATATAATATAATTATTCCTCCTGCATTTAATAATTCTTCACTTCTGCCACCTCAAAAATTATAATCTGGTGGCCCAAATTCTTGGAGTTGCACACAGGTTGCCATCTCTGACTTGAGCTCATTTATTTCAAATCTTCCATAAAAACAAGATGCCCAATTCCACCATCGTCATACCCTTGCTATTCCCTGCCATCCAGGATAAAAGAAACACAGTTTTTTTACCTTTGACATTAACTTCAGACCCCTTTCGATCCTTGGTGGAGGCTTCTTATCCAATATGCCAGCCTCATATGGGGACACAATAGCTGGATTAATGAATCTCAAGAACATGGCACTCCCAACTGCTCCAATGCTATTCTGAGGAAACCGCTGGCTGACCACCTAAATAGCATAGGGTGGAATTTAAGAAAGCCATCGTTTAAATGAAGGATAAAAAGCCAGATTAATAGAGGTGAATACTAGAGCCAATTCTCCCATAGATGCCATTGTTTCAGAATGATACAAGACAAGTACCCAAAGGGTCTCTACATTAAACAGGTTCCAGAGGCAAGTGCCAAATTGTTATAAGTAGGAAAGGAGGAAAGAGTTATTGATAATAGTATAGACAAGGCATGATTTAATGCCAGGGGTTACATTCTCTCTTTTTCATACAGACACACACAAACATCTTACAGGGAAACCTGCGCGTGAGTAATTCGTATCTCCTAAAATAAAACGAAGAGGCTATTTCAAAATACACTAATTAGGGAAAAAAAAAAAGAGTCACTCTATATTTAACCTGACATTTTAAAATTCTGAACTGATGAAAAAACTGTATTAATATAGCCAATGGACTCACTTACTCAGTTCAAAACGGTTAAAGCACCAGAGAGGGAAAACTGCATTGTGAACCTCATAGCAACAACTTTCAACAAAATATGAATGGAAATTGCCCATTCATAAAAATCATACGTATCCTTTGTGGAAAAAAAAGCCACACAAAAAAGCACTCCCAAGTTTCCATGTGGGAGAATAACTGCACGTTTATTGTACGGACAAGAAAATCTACTTACTTTACAGAAGGAAGAGGAGGAAGGGGGAAGGGTCAGAACAATTTCACTCAAAAAATTTTCTTCCACCCTGAATCCTTCTGGGACACTTTGGGTACCACAAGAGCCACTCCAGTCAAAGGCAGTTTGGTAGGGCATAAATGACCTTCAAGCTTAAGAGCTTGCTACTCTCCTAGAACCGGATTCTGGTTTCCGATCTCAGCTTCTGTGAGTCCCTATAGGTAAATAATCAGGATCAAATGGCTAAGGCCATCACTCCCATTCCCGTTGTATGAATGTCTCTGGGTCTGCTATGCGACCTAGCAAGAACTACTATGGAGAACTCTTACGCAAAAGCAGACTTTATGCAAAGAATGGACAGTCCGTGTTGGTTGCAATTTCAGTTCCAGGGTATACAAAGAAGTACCCATAGACACATTACTATCTATCACTGCCTTTGTTTCCGTGCCCAAACTCAAGGTGGCATGCTTTGCATTTCCGGGTAATCCCCTATCCAAACATCAGCCAGACCGAGAATTCTTCAAATCTAATAAAGGTGTAGAACTGCTGTGCTGATTCAGAGAATAAATGAACCCAATATGAACTGGCTACAGAATTCAAGACACTATTAAAAGGCTTGGGCATTGCAAAAGGGGGGTTTAATGCTAGGGAACACCGTTTTGCTTTGACAAAAAAAGGATAGGGCCTAAAAGGGAATACAGTGGTACCTCGGGTTACGAACGCCCCTCCTTACGAATTTTTCGCGATACGATCAGCTCCGGCCCCAAAAATTTACCTCGCTGTGCGACCTCCGCCCCGCGCTATGAACCGGATCCACGGCCATTTGCCCTGCTGCCACGTGGTCGCGGCTTCCTGTGGGCGAGATCGCAGGTAGCAAGGAGACGTTCAGTGAGGCTTGTGGTGTGTTTTGTGGCGTTTGGAAGGTTTTTGGTGTACTTGTCAGCATGGCTCCAAAGAAAATGCAGAGCCATATGTATTTACATTGAACCTTATGGGGAAATTTGCCTCGTGGTGTGACCAAATTTGGAGGGCGGATTAGCCGTATTTACATTGAACCTTATAGGGAAATTTGCCTCGCAGCGCGACCAAATTCGGAGGGCAGAACGGATTAACCGTATTTACATTGAACCTTATGGGAAAATTTACCTCGCGTTGCGACCAAATCGAGTTGCAATCAGAGTCACAGAACGGATTAAGTCTGTAACGCGAGGTACCACTGTATAGGCTTCTAAGAAATTGGCATTTTTCAGCAAGGGGTTATCTCTGGGCCACATCCTGACAATCCATAAATGGCTAGAGAAGATGGCCCATGCCATAAAAGTCGACAAAGAAGTCAAAGGGCAAATTGTGAGCCTTGCTGCACCCAGAGAACACTTGGGCATGCAAGCAGGTTGAGATAAATAGGCAACACTCTTTTCCCACCTTGACTGATTGAACTGGGGACACAGGAAAAAGCACCAGGAGAAAATAAACCAACAAACCCAGAACCCTGAGGATGTCTTTTGCCAATGAGGACTCACCAGAATTGGCACTGAGGAACTCCTCCATACATAGAAATAGATAGCCACATGGTTGGCTCCCCCCGCCCCCGAAAGCCAAAATCTTGTTGATCTCCCATGTCATCGCTCAAATCTCATCAGGTACCAGACATTTTAAGAGAGAGGGAAAAAAATGGAGGAAGCTGGGAATACTTTTGTGGATGGTCTGCTCTACTCAGTTGGCATGGACCTACCCTCAGAGGAGAGGAGAGGCCCTTTCATTCCCCAAAGGGAATGGCACGCAATCAATAAAGTAAAAAATGCACAAACAAGGCACTCTGAGCTATCAGAGGATCATCTGAATGTATTTAATGCCTATGTAGCCAAACATTTAATCTTATTAAGCAGTAGAAAGTCTCAAAGATGTAAAACAAAGAGAGAAAGGAAAATACACTTCTAAAATGGAGAAAAACGATTTCAGAACCAGCATTTTACTTAGGAACTTCTCTAAAAATCCAGGCAAAGCAAAACCAGCTTCTTCGCAAGGACCTCAGGCTCACTTCTCTTTGCTTGACTGAGGAGGGAAAGTTAGAAAGTAAGTCCAATCCATCTACATCCATGTTCTCTACTCTACTTCCAAACAGATACAGAAGGATGAGTAACTGAAGTAGTCATGCTGTATCACTGCAGTGTTCTCCCCCACACCTTCCCAGCTTTGAAAATGGGTTCCATTAGAAAATACCATCTTTGAAGCATGCAGCTAACGTAGTGCAACACACACAGCTTTCATAACAAGAACGACAAGCTCCTCTGAATCTGACACACACTTCAAAATCAACATTCCCCTCCCCACTTGCTGCTGCTCACATCTGGATGAGCTCTATGAAAACCCTGCCATTTCCTGGATGGCCTGCTCAATGCCATCAAGGGAAAGTAAAAGGATACTGAGATCTCTTTAGGTTAGGTGGGGGGGGTTTCTCTCTCTTTTTTTTTTTCCCTAGAGAGTCCAGCTAATATGAAGGCAAACATACTCCTTGTCCTTAATTTCTGAGTTTCCCCTTGTTTCTTAGCATTACAATTGTGGCAAAGAGGCTTATCAGAAAGCTGTTGTGGAGCTACAGAGGTTTCCTTCCAAAGGAAAGAAGAAAGAGGCACATTCAGATTTTTTTTTTTTTAAACAGGCATCACTTCAGTCCAGCGTTAATTCAGTTTAAAGCGTCTTTGGTGCCAGAATTAGTAGAATGATTTGACAATGAGAGTCAAGAAGGTTGGAAGGGAAAAGTTTTGGGAACGAAGAGCAAAAACAGAAACTGGGGAAGGGGGTGTTTGTGTGCTTTGAAAGAAATGGCTAATAAAACTTCTCCAAAACTTACTGATTTTTTGTTTTCCTTTTTTTCTTTTACGGTAGCTTTATTCAGGAGAGAGTGGCAAGTTGCCTACAGAACAGAGATGAGCACAAACAAGTCACAGCACCAACTACATACAGCAAAAAAAATGTTGTTCTGTACATGAAATTACACAATCAAATGTAACAGAATGAAACAAAAAAAATGAAGTATGCACTAATGCTTGATGGAATTTCTATTTCATGTCGGTGATCACCATCTGTTCACAAATAGTAAGCAAGCAAATGTTGTTCCAATCATTTCTACTATTTCTGGCTAGGTTAAGTATTTTAAAAAGAGTATTTGCTAATGATGCACTTAATGATCTGTATTGTTCCGAATATGTTCCAGCAAGAATCAAATATATTCTTCCCAAAAGCATTCCGAGCCCATTAGCGACCGGTGACAACATTTTATCATGTCTCTGTGGGTATATGTACTTTTTTCCAAGCAGCAGTACCAAACAAATTTATAGATTTCTGTTTTTCTTTTTACAAACTCATGCTGAAGTGGTTACCAAAGACAAATAAAGATTAACATCCCCAGTTTGCAAAGGATTGTGAGGTGTGCTTCTCTTCTCCTATCCACCTACACAAAACCTTGCACAGGATGCTTTGACAAGCTATCTCAAGTAGCCTGATGCCCAAGAGTTGTGGTTCTGCAACATCTTCTACTAAAACATCCACTGAGACAGGAGGATATACTTGGCTGAGCAATAACCAAAAAAATGGTGATTATCAATTCATTCTCCAACCAGTTGCAAAACTGGCTGTAAGTCTAAAGTATTTTCTAAACCTTAAGAGAAGTTATTTTAACCATGATAAAATAGAACCGCTTCAGTGTATTTTTCATATTTTTTCTGAATATTCATACTGTACGGTATGAAGTCATAAAAAATGAATGTGAATCCTGTTACATCTTCAGATGTTATAATCTTTATTACAACATTCATACAAGGGTTGGGAGCCAGACTCATTACAAAAAAATCAACGATCAGACATATGGGTTCTGTTTTAATGATTTGAAGCTTGACCCCCATATATGTGCCTTCAGGTCCCACTGAATTTGGTGGATACTGAAATAGGGACTTTTATAGAAATACCTTTGAAAGCAGACCGGAAATTGCAGTTAGTGCAAAATAACAAAAATGTAATGCTGCACTGCTGGTTAGTTGCTTATGAAACCCAATTTAAGACATCAGTACTGACCCTCAAAATCCTCAGTTGGCTTAAAGCCTGAGCATCTGAGAAACGGTTACTTTTTGTAGGAATAAGTCTGGTTGTTAAGATCTGCAGAAGAAGTATTTTGAAGAGGTCCCCACTATCAGAGGTCTGCCAAGAGGATCTACTCCTGTGTTTTCCCTGCCTATACAGGTGAAACTCGAAAAATTAGAATATCGTGCAAATGTTCATTTATGTCAGTATGGCAACTCAAAAGGTGAAACCAATATATGAGATAGACGCATTACATGCAAAGCAAGATATGTCAAGCCTTACTTTGGTATAATTGTGATGATTATGGCGTGCAGCTTATGAAAACCCCAAATTCACAATCTCAGAAAATTAGAATAGTGTGAAAATGTTCAATATTCTAGGCTCAAAGTATCCCACTCTAATCAGCTAATGAATCCATAACACCTGCAAAGGGTTCCTGAGCCTTTCAATGGTCTCTCAGGCTGGTTCAGTAGGAATCACAAGTATGGGAAAGACTGCTGACCTGACAGTTGTGCAGAAAACCATCACTGACACCCTCCATAAGGAGGGAAAGCCCCAAAAGGTAATTGCAAAAGAAGTTGGATGTTCCCAAAGTGCTGTATCAAAGCACATCAATAGAAGGTTATGTGGAAGGGAAAAGTGTGGTAGAAAAAGGTGCACAAGCAGCAGGGATGACCGCAGCCTGGAGAGGATTGTCAGGAAAAGGCCATTCCAAAGTGTTGGGGACTTTCACAAGGAGTGGACTGAGGCTGGAGTTAGTGCATCAAGAGCCACCACACACAGACGAATCCTGGACATGGGCTTCAAATGTCGTATTCCTCTTGTCAAGCCGCTCCTGAACAACAAACAACGTCAGAAGCGTCTTACCTGGGCTACAGAAAAAAAGAACTGGTCTGTTGCCCAGTGGTCCAAAGTCCTCTTTTCTGATGAGAGCAACTTTTGCATCTCATTTGGGAACCAAGGACCCAGAGTCTGGAGGAAGAATGGAGAGGCACACATTGCACGATGCTTGAAATCCAGTGTGAAGTTTCCACAGTCTGTGTTGATTTGGGGAGCCATGTCATCTGCTGGTGTTGGTCCACTGTGCTTCATTAAGTCCAGGGTCAACGCAGCCGTCTACCAGGAGATTTTGGAGCACTTCATGCTTCCTTCCGCAGACGAGCTTTATGGGGATGCTGACTTCATTTTCCAGCAGGACTTGGCACCTGGCCACACTGCCAAAAGTACCAAAACCTGGTTCAATGACCATGGGATTACTGTGCTTGATTGGCCAGCAAACTCGCCTGACCTGAACCCCATAGAGAATCTATGGGGCATTGCCAAGAGAAAGATGAGGGACATGAGACCGAACAATGCAGCGGAGCTGAAGGCCACTATTGAAGCATCCTGGTCTTCCATAACACCTCAGCAGTGCCACAGGCTGATAGCATCCATGCCACGCCGCATTGCGGCAGTCATTGCTGCAAAAGGGGCCCAAACCAAGTACTGAGTACATATTCATGCTTATACTTTGCAGAGGTCTGATATTGTTCTATTTCCAATCCTTGTGTTATTGATGTCATGTAATATTCTAATTTTCTGAGATTGTGAATTTGGGGTTTTCATAAGCTGTACGCCATAATCATCACAATTATACCAAAGTAAGGCTTGACATATCTCACTTTGCATGTAATGCGTCTATCTCATATATTGGTTTCACCTTTTGAGTTGCCATACTGACATAAATGAACATTTGCACGATATTCTAATTTTTCGAGTTTCACCTGTAGAATGCACTCCCCTGGGAGCTGAATTTGGTGACTGATCTTTCAGCATTTAGAAAATCAGTATGGAGCCATCTCTTCTGCAAGGCTCTTGGTTGCTTGATGACTTTAGAATTTATATTATTAATTTTAATATACATTTTTGAAAAATTAATATTCTTTTGTTTTTAAATGTTGCTAATTGCTTTGAATGCTTGTTAGAGCAAAAAGGCTCTAAAGACTAAATTAAATAAGGGAAAATGTCAGTGTCAAAACTCTAGTCTTGAGGAATACTCATTCCTTTCATCACACCTGTGCGTTCTCCAGAACTATCCAGGTACAGGACCAGTTGTTATCAATTCATCTTCCACCTTAGAACTCAGGGCTATCTCAAGAGACTCTTAAGCACTAAGAGACAAGTAATAAGTCAACATCATACAAGCTGCTGGATCACGGCCAGCATCCATCAACTGTACCATGTGATCAAAAGCTCTACAACAGGAACTGAAGACGTTCCATTAGAGTTATCACAAAAATCTTAGCACTCCCAAACATGCTGATGAACATTATTGCTACGGACTTCTTGAGCTGCTCAAGAGCATGGGAGAAAGAGTGTAATATTCCTCTGATTCAATTAACTGGATCGGGAGGCATGCTCAGTGTATGTTCAGAAATGGACAAGTCTCAGTTCCAATGCTTACAAAACTCCTTCTTGTCTCTTGTATCGGTAGCCCCACTACCACCCCTTCCCTGGCTTGTGGGATGAGAGAAAATTGGTAGGGAAATCTGACATCAAATTTAATACCCGCTGGGCAACAAATTCATGCCAGATATTGACTGTGGAACATTTCAAAACCCACAGAACCATCTTTGAGGCAATCCAATTCTATATTTTCCCTATCTCTATCTTCTACTCACATAATCACTCAGATTATGCAGATTATGCAGCATTCCACCCCCTGCCTTCAATGTGAATAAGTTTGTTTAGGATAAACAGGTTCTATGAGGCTGAAACCATAATCCCAAACAGGCCTAGCCATGAAACTACTCAATCCAGTTTTCAGATGAGTTATTCTGTTATATCCCATTATATATAAATGGCTGCCAATTTCATTTAAAGTTTCCATGTACACTGGTACCTCGGGTCACGAACGCTTCTGTTCACAACCACTTCAGGTCACGAACAGCACCGTTCGCAAAATTTTGCTTCCATTCGCGAACTCCACATCGGGTGACCAACAGGATCCGCAGCCATTTTCCCTGCTGACACACGTGGTCGTGGCTTCCTGTAGGGAGGGGGACTCTCCCTCCAAACAATAACAGCCTCCCCACCCGCCTTCCTGTCCTCTACGCCTCGAGCAAGGTTAGTGTTCTCTCTCTTCATACTGTACTGTACTTTGTGTCATATTTTTGTGGTTTAAAAAAAAAAATACATATGGTTCAGAACGGATTAACCGTATTTACATTGAACCTTATGGGAAAATTTGATTCGGGTCGCGACCAATTTGGGTCGCAACCAGAGTCGCAGAACGAATTAAGTTCGTGACCCGAGGTACCGCTGTATTACTTTCAGTGACATTTTAGACAAAATCAGTTCACCATAAATTCCATTACTAAAATGTATCCATGCTGTTAAGAGTTGGCTTCCGGCCAGCCTCTAAAATGCAAACTGAAGACTCAGCTACCTTCCCACATTTTGGAAAGCAGAAATATAGTTAGCTGTTATAAATTTAATTTGTATTTGCCAAGAACACCATCTATCTACTTTAGCCATACAAAACATGAACGTCATATTGCTTATCTTTCAAAACAGTGGCTTGGGAGTTCATGGCCAACGTGGACCTAACCCAGATCATCAAGGATCCAATTCACATTAGATCTGGCTTTTGTCTTGGGGCAGATGCCACATGATCTGGTTTGGGCAGATACTAATATCTGTTCCTTATCATGGCGAGATCACTCTGTGATTGCTATGGAATTTTTTGTGCTGTTCTCTGTTGGAGGGGGGCTGGACCTATCCATCTGGTCCACCCCAGCTGCCTGATGATTTTCAGAGGGAGTTTGGGGAAATTCCTGAGGAACCAGTGCATAGTTCAACTGAGGGCTTAGTGCCTCTGGAAATGAGCTTGTGACATCAGCCTCCGACTGGATTGTGCCTATGTGGCCTCTCCCTGTTCATGAGTCCCACAGAGTCCCTGGAGCACCACTGGAGGAAGACTAAGAGCAAGTCTGACTGAACACAGGTAAGAATCTGTATTATGGACTACACTGTAATAAGAAGAGCAACAGACATAATTCTTTTCCCATTCTTATTGCATCTGCAGATTGCTGCATGGTGGGCCTGTTTAGGTGACCTGGCCCTGCTTAATGAGAGAAAGTTGGAGGGACATCTTAGGAGCTGATGTGAGATTCAGATGTGAGATCCAGACATCTGATGGATAAAATTACTTAGATCCATTTCAAGTTGTACCCTGGCTGTGCTGATCCTATTGAGGTGTCTGAAGCATGGTCTGACTTGGTTATATGGGAGGAGTTTAAGCTTGTTGACTCTTGAGGAAGTGGATGGGTCCTTGGAGCTGTGAGCATGGTTACCTGTCCATTAGATTCATGACCTTCTTGATTAGTTAAAGCCTCCCAGGAGATGGTTGGTGCTTCAGTCCAAGCCATGGTAAAGTCATCCTTGAGTGAAGTGTGGTTCCACCTGACTTAAAGGAGGCAGTGGTCTGCCTCTCCTCAAGAAATCATCACTGGACCACACAGTTCTGGACAATTTTCATCCAGTCTTAAACCTCCTCTTTCTGGGGTTGCAGCTTCAGAGGGCCCTGGAGGAAGCAGATTATCTGGACCCCTTCCAATCAGGTTTCAGGGCTGAATATAGTAATGAGACTGCATTGATTGCACTTGCTGATGACCTATGGCAGGACCAGGATTGGGCGGTGAAACTTCTTGACCTATCAGTTGCCTTTGATACCATTACTCATGGTATCCTTCTGGACTGGCTCAGGGAGGTAAGAGCGGGAGGCACAGTGTTGTGGTGGTTCTCATAATTCCTTCAGGACAGTTTCAATCAGTATTGGGGCTGGGGTGGGGAGAGAGGTTTAGCTCAAGACGCCTGCATTCTGGGATGCCACAAAGTTCAATGCTCTTCCTTCTTCTATTTAACATCTACAGGAAGGCACTACAGGAGGTCATCCAGCATCATGGGGTTGGGTATCTAGCTATGTATCTCAGTCCCTTGTCATCCAAATGACACTGTCAAAGTTCTGTTTCAGTATCTGGAGGCTTGGCAGTCTGATAGGGCAGATGTGGGGGGAACAGGGGAACAGGCTCAGGCTCAACCCTAGCAAGATGGAGTGTTGTGAGTTTTGGGGCTACTACATCCTGGAGATTTTCCAACTTTTCCAACTTGGAGCCAATAGATCCTGGACTTGTGACTTTTGCTCAAGATGCAGGTGGCAGCCATGACCAGGAAGGCATTTGCACAAATTCATCTTGTGTATCAGTTGTACCAATTCCTGGATCACTCATGCCTTGGTGACATCTTGTTTGGATTCCTGCAACACATTCTACACATGTAATGCTACGTGGGAGTGACCTTGGGAGACAGGAGAAGAGCCACAGCCAGGGGAACAGTTGGATAAGAGGCAGCCTAGCCCACAAAAGGGACCCTCCTTAGTTTTTTGAGCTGTAAAGGAGACGGGGGAGAAATGTACTTTCAGACTTCAAAGATTCTATTAAAGTAGAATTAGTTCATCTGGGTGCGCTTCCTGTTTGGACTATCTCACAAGGCTGACAACACGGGGCTGCCCTTAAAAAAACACTCAGAAACTACAGCTGGTCCAGAATACAGCGGCACATATAGTTATGGGCAGATAATAGTATCACAATGTAACATTGTGACCTGCTCTGGTTACAGATGGGCTTGTGGGGCATTTCAAAGTGCTGTCACCTACAAAGCTCTTAATGGCATAGGGTCAGAATACTTGAAAGATCATCCATCTACAATTGTCTCTGCCCACTCAAAACAATGAGACAAGCTGGCATGCTCTAGGTCCCTCCTATTAAATAGTGCCATATGGGAGGACCCCAAAAATATTTATTTATTTATTAAATTTCTCCCCCGCCCATCTCCCCCCAATGGGGAAACTCTGGGCGACTCACACAGAACATCAAAACCATAAATATATATAAATACATAAAACATCAATTTAAAAACATAACTAAAAAAGGGAAAGGAGAGTCCAAGAAGATGAAAAATCTGGGGCTGAAGACAGCAGGCCTCTATGGGGCTAGCCATCCCCATGCTTGAGGTATTCCCTCCCCACCCCAGGCCAAGTGGCAGAACCAGGTCTTCAAAGCCCTCCGGAAGGCCAGGAGCGAGGGGGCCAATCACACCTCCGGGGGCAGGATGTTCCAAAGGGCGGGGGCCACCACAGAGAAGGCCCTCCTTCTGGACCCCGCTAATTGAAGTTCTTTTACTGAGGGGGTCCAAAGCATGCCCTCTCTGTGTGATCGGGTGGGACGGGTTGAAGTCATAGGGGAGAGGCGGTCCTTTAGGTAACCCAGCCCCTTGCCATGTAGGGCTTTAAAGGTGATAACCAACACCTTGAATTGGACCCGGAAGCAAACGGGTACCCAATGCAGCTTGCGAAGCAGTGGCGTTACATGGGCCCTCCTTGGGGCTCCAAAAATAGCCCGCGCGGCTGCATTCTGGACCAGCTGTTACTGTGCTGCCCTGTGGATGGCTCCAACCCTGCCAGCCTTTAAAAAGGACTTGGCTCTTGGCTTGGGCATTGAGCCAGGATGTAGCATGAGTTACCAGTTGGTGTTAATATGTGTCAAACCTTCAAGATAGGCAAGGACAGGAAACAGGAGTTGCTAGGAGTTTTGGAGCATACTTCAATGCAGTTAGGGTATTGTAACAGAATCCTGAAAGTTGTCAAAACCACTCTTCAACTTATACCTAATACAGTCAAGACAGAGCTGTTTTGAGCTTCTTTCTCACACTTTCTACTTTCTAAGGACCAAGATACCTTTTTCGTAACAGTTCAGTATTCCCCTCCCCCTTTTCTGAGTCAAATCCACATCCCAGTACAATGTGTGAGGTGAATTTTTATTATTTCTAATTTTTTGTTTTGTTTTTTAACACCAGCTGTCCAGAGCTGCTAGGCAAACGGATGGCCACGTAAACTGAATGCATCAATAAATAAAACTACAAATCACAGCTGAAAGATTCATCTCCAGTAAATGAGAAGTCTGGTTACAATGAAAAACTTTCTCATTACCATCCCCATCACTACTGTTATGCTGAGGAAGAGCAGAAACAACTTCCCTTTTTTTCACTCAATTATTTGCCATTTGGGGTCCAAAACTTGTTGTAATGTAAGAATTTCACCAAGATTCTTCATGGAACAAGCTACTGCTGCTTCAAAGAAAAAGGGCCAGCAGTGGGGAAAAAATCCTATTACATTCTCAATCGTGGAAGAATGGTTTCTTAAGTGGCCAGAGGGAAACATGTTAACTAACGTTGCTGATATCTCAACTGTTTGAGAGGAGAGCCAGACGTTGGTAAGAAAAGCTGTTTCTGCTTCAGTAAATGGAAGGTATTCCCTGGTTTTAAAAGCCTTCAATTATAGATAGTATACATTATTCTGTTAGTGCCCTTTCTGGGTCTCTTGTTCACAAAATCTTCCGTTTTACTAAGGATAGCACCCCACATTTCTCAACATTTTTGCAGGCCCGAGAACTCCCAGGACTGCAGTGTTAAGATCTGCACCTTTTTGACCGAAGAGGCTCCCAAAGAGGCTTAATTCAGCAACTGAGTAATCTCCATCCAAAACAAAGGACCTGTTTACACCAGGGTCCTTCAGTGAAGTCACTACATCGGTGCCATGCCTTCTGCAGCGGCAGGGTTTTTAAAAATCTCCCAGCTCCCACCTACAAAAGATTACCCAGTCCCTGAACTATAGCTGCTTAAATATACTGTACTCTTCCGACTTCTACTTCCACACTCATATCATCTTGTCCCCTACATCTAGAATACTTACTCTATCGTACCTCTTCATGGTAGACCTCATTGTCTTTGGACTAATAGAAACTACATCCAGGGTGGGTGGGGTAAAGGCAGGGAAAAAGTGAAAAAGAGAGGTGACTAAATTTAATACCCAGGTATCTCATGCCCTATTCTCTTCCTTTCAGTCCTGGGTTACTGTGTTCAGAAGAATCATACAATGCCATCAAGTGTTGGCTCCCTCTGAATGAAAGGCAGGGCCCACCTGTTTAAGTCTCTGCTTCTGAATCAAAAACACCATACCCAGCTACATAGAAAAGCTGTAGTCAAGCCTATTGTTTGACCTCTCATACTTCTGAGAGGGAAGCTTTTAGGGAGAGAAGTGTTCAATTATGCCATCTCCTACTTGGATGAGATAATCCCATTATCCTATGATCCCCTTGAGCATGCTATTTCTGCCTCAGACACATTGGGGAATAGAAAGCACAGAAGCTCCCACATCCGGTACAGGAGGGTGAGTACACAAAATTAAACAAACAAGAGGGGCTTTTTGTTCCAGGCCCAAAACAGAACTAAACAGAACAAATGAAACAAATGGGACCAAATGGACCATTTTCTTCCAAGCATGAGACAAAATGAGGAAAGGAAGAATATTTGTTCCATATCCAGCTTATCAGAAACTGCTCTTCTGTACTTTGAACATTTTACTTTCCCTGGCTCCACTGTCCACCTCACCACACAGGTTATACTTGACACATCCTGAGTACAATCTATGGTCCATCTCACTTTGGTGTCTCTAATAAAGTGACTAGTGGACAACCAAAAGGGAATTTTCTTGCTACAAAAACAAAAACAAAACCCAGCCATGCCTAACAAAAACTATAGAAAAACAATTACTGGGGCTATTACAAGGAACCCAGACATTTTGAAATGCCTAAAAACGTTCTAAGACAAAACCATTATTACATTTTAAATTGGAGCTTTCTTGACCAAGGTTAGGCCAAGGTAGGCAACTCGTGACCCAAAGGACGCGTGTGGCCCTCCAGCCCCATTCTTGTGACTCCACAAGATTCACTGCCAAACTTAACATGGATTTGCCATTTTTCAACTGCGTGGTTTTTTTTTTTTAAAAAAGGGCAGATATAAATTTGCTGCATTCCACCTCCAGTTTGTTTAACGTAACTGCCTTGCCTTAAAGCACACAAACCAAAAAGGAACCAGATAGGTTGACCTCTGTGGGAAAATGACCCCAGCATCTCTCATCCCAATCACCAAAAACAGCCTCCAGGCACATAAAAGGTTACTGGCCCCCAGTCTAGGAATTTACACCCTGCCAAACAGATGCCTGCCCTATCCCCCTCAATGTAAGAGGCTAGGTTCCAAGGGAGTCCCCCTAGGGCTATGGCTGCAAGGAATGAACTCTTCCCCACAGTTCCAGATCTCAGAGATGTTCATAAAAGCAGTGAGAGTGATTTTTTTCCTGAGCATATGGGAGATTTGTGCAATGCCAAGAAGAGACACTGAGCTGGAGAAAGGAAGCTCTACTGCTGGTATATGGCATATACCAAATCTAAGCATCTTGGAAGATCAGCATGGCCTTGGGAAACACCTCACCCTTTTTCCTTCCAAAGGTGAGAGCAGGAAGGCTTTGCCCTTATCTCAGAAACATTTAGGAAGTGGAAGAAGGTCCTGCTATTTCCTGAACCCATCTGAAATCAGAGCAGCGTGAAGGGGAATCCTTGCTTTTTGAGGTTTGAGAAGAGCGAGAACTACAGTGAAGACAAAATCGGATTAGGCTCCAAGGTCTCTCCCCAGGAAGCCAGAAATTTGATTCATTAGTTCTCAGACATGTCAGTCAGTATGTTAGAGGAGGGAACACAACCTACATCACTAACAGTATAGCATAGATTAGTGTTTCTCAACCTTAGCAACTTTAAGATATGTGGACTTCAACTCCCAGAATTCCCCAGCCAGCATTGCTGGCTGGGGAATTCTGGGAGTTGAAGTCCACATATCTTCAAGTAGCCAAGGTTGAGAAACACTGGTGTAGATCAAACAAGAGAAAGGTAACCTGTGGCACTTCAGGTAGTGCTCAAGTACAATGTCCACTAATGCTATGGACAATACTGAGGAAGTTGTTATTTATGATATCTGGAGATATTCACGAATATCTGGACAGCCGCAGGTTACTTACATCCGGATTTTAAAAAACAAAAACAAAAGAAAAGAATGACGAGCAATGAATAAGCATTTCCCTGAGCCAGTTGCTCATTCCCCAGGGAGTCCTGGGTAAGCTTCCTAAATTTCACTGTCTCCTGTTTATTCTAGAGGTAACAGCAGAATGCATTCGTCTTTTCACATGTTCCAGTGTAACCACACTAGCAGGCTGTTTCATACCTGATAGAGACAGTGGCAAACACTCCGAAGCTGGGGTGGGAACTCGGTGGAAGAGTTGATGATGGCATGGAAGAACTTCTCAGTCATCTGAAGAAGGCTCCGCTGGTTACTATCAAGGCTTTCAGTGGATTCCAACCTGTAAGACAGGCCTGTGAAAGCTTTCCCAAACTCCCTAGCCTCAGTTAAAAAAATGGCTTAGGTGGTTTCTGCATGTTCCAAACTACAGGCAATCCTCACTTAACAACCACAATAGGGACCAGAAAATAGGGCAGTCATTAAGTGAGTCATCACATAACTGGACCCGATTTTATGACCATTTTTACAACAGTTGTAAAGTAAATCACGTGGTTGTTAAGCGAATCCAGCTTCCCCAATGGATGTTTTTGCTGAAATTTGCTTAATGATGTGATTCGCTTAATGATCATGGTGATTTGCTTTACTACAGTCATAAAAAAGACTGCAAATCATGATAACATGATTGCAGGGGGTGGTGCAACCATTTGCGACAGTCATAAGTACGAGTACAGATTGTAAGGCGCTTTTTCTGAGGCCGCCATCACTTCAAACTGTTGTTAAATAAATGGTTGTTAAGCGAGGACTGCCTGTATAGCTATGGTTCTCTCCTGCTTAGCATTACCAACACAGAACAGATGCAGCCTTCCCCAACTTGGAACCTACCAAGTGAATTAGGATAGAAATTCACAGAATTGCCAGGCTGCTGAGATGTCTGGGAGTAGCAGTTCCAACACACTGGACAGAAACACTGTACATTCAAGACTCCAACTGTATCATCAATTGCCAGAGAAAGTGAGTCTTCACCATTAGCTATTCACAACCACCCATGACTATCTGTAACTATTTTGCCCAGTGAATGGAAAAGGTTGGCTTTTAAACTTTATTACCAACTGCTTAAGGCCAGGAAAAAAAACACCATACTTGCAAATATAAAAATGAACCCCTAATTATTTTGTATATATGTAATTATATGCCTGCATTTTTATTATGAACTGCTTTGAGAACCAATCTTGTCTGAAAAACAGAATATGCATGTAATAAAAATAAATGAATCCTTAGCGAGAGTGATTTCATTTGTGTCGCACAGCCTGCAATACTCCAAAATGAACATATCTAAAACAGATAGTAAAAATTCAGCTATGACAGTAAATGCATGAGTGCATTCACCACTGCTCCAAGAAAGGGGCTGTCTTTCTCCAATTGTTTCTGCCCATCCCATCATATCTAACAGGAGGGGCATGTTCCGGGTGCTGCTGATTAGAGAATGTCATCTAAAGCAGTATTTCTCAACCTTGGCACCTCTAAGCTATGTGGACTTCAACTCCCAGAATTCTCCAGTCAGCATTCTGGGAGCTGAAGTCCACACATCTTAAAGTTGCCAAGGTTGAAAAACACTGATCTAGATAGATTTAGGAAGCATGCCTTTTCTGTCACAGTACTTGCCCTCTGAAACACCATACCATGGCCCTACCCTGCTGGCTTTTCAGAAAATCCTCAAGACCTGGCTGTCTTCCTGGGCATGGGGGAGAAAAGTGATGGGAAAAAGTGGTCTTGCAAGGAAGCTCACATCTTGCCTCTTTTTGATAAGTCAAAAGATGCCAGAGATAATACCTTTATCATGCAAACTTCAAAGCACGGGATGGTAAGAACAGAAAAACCGAAAAGAGGAGGAAAAATAAAAAAGAGTGGGAAACTTCACCTTCCTTCTCCCCTTGCATGCCCTCCCCATCACCATTCCAGAATCAAACCTTGTAGGGTCCACTTCGAAGCTAACAGGCTGCCATTCTGGAGACGTAATTACAGTTCTTAATAAAGGCTCCAAAAGCTTCTGTAGATAGGTTGCACCGTACACCTGCATGAGAGAGTTTACCCCCGTTCAAGTTGGTTTCATCCAAGAAAAACAAATGCAGTGGGTATTTGCTGATGCTGATTTAGTCAAAGACTAAAACTTCCAAAATTCAAGACAACTGAGATATTCTGAAAAAGGAGGGCAGCATTCAAAAAATAATTCCCTCTCATTCTGTTCACAAGCTATACAAAGTCTCTGGGGTTGGCATCAGATATTTTATGGGATGGTACAAATGCAAATAAATAAATACATTTTAAAAGATGGGTGAAATCTCATAAGATGTCCAAAGTCTGCAAGATTTCACAAGATTCTGGCCCTTTTTAAAAAAAGAAATTTTATTCTGGCCCCCCCCCTTTTAGATGAAAATGGCAGCCATTGGTACTGTGTTGCCAACCCCTGCCTTCCCTCCTGTGCTGTACATTATCTATTTCACACAGTTAGTTGCCACTAAATGAGTCAGTAAAATTTACATTATGATACCATGTATAGTGGTGTCTGCCTTTTAACTCATAATGATGCTCCTTATCATACAGCAGTCTTTGAAGACTGTCTCAATTAAATTTTTCTATTAAGACTTCATTCCAAAGAAACATGAGCATTGCACACTATGTTCGACGGCCTCTATCAGCACCAATTGTTTGTGGCAGAACTATACCGTTCTGGACAGCTCCTTGTCAAAACATTCTCTTCAGAAGAGCACTTCTCTGCCTGTATAACTATATGGATTACCAAAAAACCTATCTGACACAGAATAATTGTTAAAACCTATACGTGGATAGATTGTCATGGAGAAAGTCTATTTATGTGGTCACTAAGAGTCAACAACAACTTGATGGCAAATCATCAATCAATCAATCAATCAATCAGTAATGGATTGATAAATGTAATTATGAAATGAAAATCACTAGGGCCTCAGATAGTGTATGCTTGTTCCCACTGTTACCAGCTTTAGCTTTTAATTATCTAACTTTTTTTGTTTCTTTCCATGCTTTTGTACATAACATCGGATCAGAGTTAGCATGCTTGGTCACTCGGTGCCTGGGCCCACCCCTCTTTTGGGGATCAGAGATTGTCTCTTGCACACTGCCACTTGATCATCTTTTCCCCACAGCAAGTTCTCAACAACGCACAGGTTTCCGACTGGCACATAAGCAAAAGACACTGGTGGGGAGACCCAGCAAGCAGCAGCTGAGAACAAAGAGGAAGTGGACACCCAGAAACAAGAGGTCCATGGGCCATCCAAAACCTGAAGCTGCTGCAGAAAGAATGATTTACAGCCGTCATTTAGACTTAGCAAAAAAAAAAAAGGCCAACAACAAGCTGTCCTTCTACAGTGGATTAAACAACAACAACAACAACAACAACAACAAAATCTACCTGCACCCTTAATAACTACTGTGCTGGGAATTCAGTGCATTAGTATAAAATGAGTGTATAGAATCATTTTACTGTGATTTTAACCAGACAACAGTTATCACTTCAAGCCTGCACCTTAACAAGGAATGCCAAATCTTTCAAGTCCATCTGATTTTGTGTGTCTTGAGTTAACATCCTGCCCCAAATCTCTCTGCACTTCAAGCAAATTCAAAGATCAAATGTACCTTAAAGCAGAAAGTCATTATTTTGCTAGCCAGACTATTTCCCCTGAAAAGCGTCTGCATTGAGTCAGCCAGCTCAACTTCTTTAGAAAACATGTTCCAAAGCAACTGGTAAAGTAAGTGCCTGGAGTCAAAAAGGGTGACAAGGACACGAGCTAGTTCATCCTTTGAAAAGAGAAAGAAGAAAAACATGGCCAGATGTTAAATTATGTTTTGATCTAGATTTGTTGAGTAAGCCACAGTTGTTTGGGCTCATTTAGCATTCAAAACTATAAGCCAATACAATTAACATGGTTGAACTTGCAATTAGAATAATGAAAACAGGCATATTTGATCACGTGCTCATTTCAGAATGAGCTCAAACATACCCATTCAGGTCAAGTGTTTTTCCCCATCTGCCTCTTAAAGCAAGACCTTGCAGATATTCCTTTTATTAACTTATTAAGAAATAAAAAGCCTCTGTCACTGGAGTGCAGACCTCCTAAAGGAATCCAGTAGATTGTGATCTACCTTTTGTCTGTCTCCACTGTATATGGCCCAATTGTAACTTGCATTCACCAATGCAGGAGCAACCAACAGTGTGATTCTCTTACCCACTGGGAACAAGGCACCACATTCGCCAAAGCCATAGCAATGGGCAATTCTCCCTGGTCACCCATCATAGTGACCAACTCCACCAATCTCTCAAAACGATCTGCCAGCACAGTTTCCGCCAAGGTGTCAAACTCAGTGCCCTGTTGCAGGATTTTGGTGAGGACCTCCATGAACGTAGCTCTTGTCTGGAGATCTTTGTGATAGCCTAACCCTACCAACAACAAAAGATTGAGTTAAAATGTTTGGGTATGGCTTTGCATATCCAAACTCCAGAAAGTGAAGGAGAAGCTCATCCATTTTACCTATAGAGTGCATAAGGCCACTATCCACATTTGCATTGAGCAAGTTTGACATAGCCAGAACAGTGCAGTGCCGCAAGGAAGCCAGCCTCCGAGACATCCCACGTTTCCGGCCACCTGTTTGCGCACTCTCATCTTCAACTTCACTGCAGTCATTAAGGAGGTTCATAAACAGGGTGAAGTACCTAAACGTATTAAAAAAAAATGGTCTGCATCTCTCCAGAAAGATCTTTTTATAATCAAGATAGTGCTCTCTTTTACCCATTTTATCTTGTAAAAGAGACACCTTTCTGCATGACATACTCAGCGTTCAGACATATCACCCCAAGTTCATTTGCATGACACCTTCTCCTATGTTTCCAGCATTAAAAGAAGAAATCTTATTTTACTTTCCCAATCTATTAACACTCCGCTTTCAATATTCTTTAAGTAAACCTACTGATTTTTCAATTTTCTTCTTATTGCCTTATGACGTTTCACTGTTTTACATATACATGGCTTACGAGAAGAATTAACAGCGCTAAAGTTTAAAGTATCTTGCCAGGTACCAGAGCTGGAATGGGGCAGGAATCGAATTGAAATATTCCTGACAGTCTGTTTCCTAGCCACTGTTTGAATATGTTCATTTGTTTCATGGTGAATCTAATCTTACTGTTCGAAAAGTTTGCATGAGACTGAGTGGCTTTCACCCATTAGCTACCCGCTGACTCTCTTCAACAATCCTCAATTCTATTCAGGCTGAGACAGCAGAGATTCCTGGTTCAAATCTGCATTCAGTAAATTAAACTTATACGTTTACTTATGTCAATTCAAGCATACATCAAATAAAAAAACCGTATGTGTGTGATTTAATGAACAAGAACTAGGGCCGATTTTGACACTTCTTCCCTCTGTCCCCTTCACTGATAGAAGAATAAACAGTGGAATTATTTAGCTGCAAGGTTTAAACTTTATAGAGTGATACGCTCAGGCAAAGCTTTTTGCCCAAGTAGAACAGAAGTCTAGCTATTTCAGTCTATTAAGAGCTAAAAATATAAAGGCGTTTACTTTAGGAACAGCTGGGATTTAGCTTCCATCAATTCAACTCCATCTCCTTCTTCTGGCTGAAGTGGAAGTCCCGCCAGAAGAGAGACAACAGCTTCCATGCTTGCCTGGTCCAAGTCCCTGAACAGTGAAACAATAAATGAAATGAATCAATTAAAAGTGCATTTTTCACACAATTCTCACGTGGGCAACATGAGGCTACGTGGGACATTTTGAAAATGCTAGATTACAGTTCTTAATAAAGGCTCCAAAAGACAGGAGTCTTAAGGCTGTTCTTTCTGTGAACAGGAAATAAGAGGTTTGCCTTCATCATCCATTCTCTGTCCGGCATGTGCTTCTTGGGTGTGTGTGACCTTCCCCACGCATTGCTGTCTTATCTACCTCCTTGATTACGTCTCCCTCGTGTGTCTCTCTAACGCCTTCCTGTATGTTGCCTCCAACTGTGCGGCCCTGTGGATTTCTTATAGGTAGCCCCTCCACTTGCTTCTTGCTTTCTCTGCCACTGGAGAGGAGGCCACTGAAAAGGGGGAGCCCCAGGCCTTTTACCTACACCAGTGGTTAAGCACAACTAAACATACATAGTCATTTCCGCCTTGTTTATTAACAATTATGACTCAGTAGCCGCTTTGTGTGGAGAGACACAGTTTGGGCTCCTCTGGGCTCCTCAGTGTTTAGTGTAATTTTTAATTTAATAATGTAATACAGCGGTACCTCGGGTCACGAACTTAATTCGTTCCGCGACTCTGGTCGCGACCCGAATTGGTCGCGACCCGAATCAAATTTTCCCATAAGGTTCAATGTAAATACAGTTAATCCGTTCTGACCCCTACGAATGTGGTCGCCAACCGATTTTGGTCATGACCTGAATCAAATTTTCCCATAAGGTTCAATGTAAATACGGTTAATCCGTTCTGAACCATATGTATTTTTTTTTTAAAACCACAAAAATATGACACAAAGTACAGTACAGTATGAAGAGAGAGAACACTAACCTTGCTCAAGGCGTAGAGGACAGGAAGGTGGTGGGGAGGTGGTTATTGTTTGGAGGGAGAGTCCCCCTCCCTACAGGAAGCCACGACCACGTGTGTCAGCAGGGAAAATGGCCGCGGATCCTGTTCGTCACCCGATGCGGAGTTCGCGAATGGAAGCAAAATTTTGTGAACGGTGCTGTTCGTGACCCGAATTGGTCGTGAACAGAAGCATCCGTGACCCGAGGTACCACTGTATTTTAAATACAAGGCCTATTTTTTCCCCACAATGACAACCCTGTGAGCTAGGCTGGGCTGAGGAAGTGTCAGTCAATGAGCTTCCATAGATGAAGGGAAACTACAACTTGGGCCTCCTAACTCCTAGTTCAATATCTTCATCATTACACCAGACTGGGGCTTGAACTGAGAGGGAGGGACTGGTCAGTCACCTGTAGACCTTCCATAGCTGAGGGTGGACTTGAACTTGGGTCTCCCTTTTTCGAACCAACACCTTCACCACTACCCCACACCAACTATTGGGCTGAGAGGAAGGAACTGACCCAGAGTTGCCCAGTTGGCTTCCATGCCTAAGAGAGGACTAGACCCTGGTCTCTCCCCAAATCCAACACCTGAACCACTACATCACACTGGTTCTTGCACTGAGAGAGAAGGATTAATCTGAAGTCCCCCCAGAGAGTTCTTGTAGATGAGGAGGATTAGAACCAGGATCTCCTCCCTCCTATTCCAAGAGTTTTAGCATTATACCAGACTGTTTCTTATTCTGAGAATGACTGACCCAAAATCACCCATGGAGCTTCTGTGGCTGAGGGTGGACAAGAACCAGGGTCTTCCACTCCTAGTCCAACTACACCAGACTGGCTCTCATAAACATAAACACAATGAACTCAATATTCATTTGCTGTGCTTTCTTTTCCATTCCATCCCACCAAGCATTCATTCATTCACTTATTTACTCGGAACATGGACATTGTAGATTCTTCCTCAAGCCATTGATTTCCATCAGTTATTAATCAACCACCCCAAAAACTATTTTTAACAATCTGCTGCATAGTTAGTGCAGGTGACATGGTTAATTGAGCATTCTTTTTACCTTGTCAGACATTTCACATCCTCATCTGTAGCCTGATTGGACGTTCCCATAACCCAGTCGGTCAAATATTCCACCATCTTGTTCCTAGAATCCAGAATTACGAACAGAAAGTATGGAAAACAACATTTGACAAAATCCAAATTAAAGAGGCTATGTGGGACATTTTGAAAATGCTAGATTACAGTTCTTAATAAAGGCTCCAAAAGCTTCTATCAAATCTCACCTGAATTTCATTTCTTGGCAGAAGGACAGATCATCTCGCCTCTCCATCATTACCTTCACAAGCTGACAGAGTTTGGTTTTAATCTGAATTGCATGCACCAGATTCCCAAGGACACGCACGTATCTGCGAGGTGAGATGAAATACAGGCCTCTCAATTAATGAAGCTTCTAAAAGCTGCCAATATTCCTTGAGCATCTTCTCCAAAGCCATCATAGGCCAAGAATGAGAAGACTTTCCTGAAAAATCAGTATTCCTGTTCTGGTGCCTGTGCTGGATTATGCTATCTGGGCATTATGGAGGTTGAAATTTAACCTCTCTGCAGGACACCAAGCTTCAATGAATGGATTGATTTTATCTGTTGAGGTAAGCCAACATAACCATGGCTGAAAATACATGAATGGTACAACTCAAGAAGGAAAAAAGCAAACAAAAAACTCTTGGACTTCCAGTGGCTCCTCTTACCCAGGAAATAACAATAGTACGTGCAGATGTGGCTCTGCTAGAGATACCAACAGCCTGTGTGTAGATGAGATTCAACTTTTTAGAAAAGAAATGGCGGTGGCATCATTGGAAGGGGGTGCAGCCAAAATTTCCAGATGTTTTTAGGATTTTAATTTTTAGGATTTTCATTTCCCTCCCCCCACTGTTTTTTTTAAACTGCATAACCTTTGACAGATTACAGACAGAAATCACAGAAGAATAAAGATACAAAAAGCGAAGTAGAAGATAAACTATCAATGAAACGTTAAGTAAAAACATTATGAAAAAATATTTAAAAAATTTTTTTTTACAATTTTTAGGATTTTTCAAACAGGTAAATGAGCTTAGCAGAAGGGACCTTTGTTTTGTTTCTCAATCTGGGGGGGCTTCACAAAAGAGATTGAGGGAACCATACGTAGTCTATTGGTTATAGGTTGCCCATCCTTTTCTCTATGGTCTCCTGAATCTGAATCAGAGGCTGAAGGGTATGATCCAACCAGTTGTCAGGAGCTGATAGGAGATCAACCCCTTGAAGCAGACCAAGGAGACAATGACCAGGAGCACATGAGGTCAGATTCTGGCAGGGGTGCTAGCTCCAGAATACAGTGGCAACTTCAAAGGACAGAGCAAAGGATAATTTACTCGGGAAGCAATGAGAATGCTCTTTACTTAGTCACATCCACAGCTAGGACTTCTTAGGAGCAGCCTCCAGGATGTTACTCTCTGTTGGACCTGTGTTCTAGGTTTTACAACCTGGGACAAGCTTGTGGAACTCCCTGGTATCTGAATCCTACATTGACAAACCACTCTTGTTTCTCTGCTGCTGCCTCATCCCCCTTCCCAGACCCATGTGCTGTCAGCTGCCCACCTTCTGGCTTTGCCACTTGTTCCTTATGGCTATGGATGGATTCTATGGACCTTTGGCTCTGAATCCCTGAACTCCCAGTTCAACCACCAGCACTAATGGCTACCAGGCAAGATCTTGCCTTCCCTGTATTTCTCCTGAAGCTTGTGTGCAACTGCTCAGCCAAGCACTCTACTGGCCTTCTTAGTTATCTGAATTACAATCCCATCATTAAACCAAGTTCAGCTTGCTACTGTGGGATTGTTGAGTCAACCACAGGACACCCTTGCTCTGCTACAAATGCATAGACCATGGGAAGAAACAGAGGAATGAACTGACTTGCCTAACTAGATTCAGCATCATGGTCTCAATCCTGGCTTGCCCTAGGTGTTCCGAGCTGCCTTCAGTGTGGTTATCAAGCAGGTTCTTCATGATCGCAATGGTCTGCTCCACAAACTGGGTGTTGGTATCATTTAACAAGACCTGCACAGGAGCAAAATGTGCTGTTTGTTAAGTTTGCTAGATGATACAAAAACAAAACACAAAACCCTGTGCCATAAAAAACTAGATTCAAATTTCAATACCAGATATCCTAATTCAAAAGCTGGCTTTTCATCCATTATTATTATAAGCACTTAATCATACTTGCTAGTTACATCAGCTAATTTGACTGCTCCTAGCTTAAATTGCCTATGTAAGAGGAGAAACAAACTGTGAGAAAAAGAATATCGTTGAGGACATGTTGCTTTTGCGCATTCTGGCCCAGGATTTCTGACTTCATGTTATGTATGAATATGGCCAGGGACATTTAAAAAAAAATTAAAATCAGGCTAGGAGATATGTTTACTTCGCAGTGTGATAGAATGTGAGTTTGACTCAGAGAACGGGAAAAGGAATGATGAATCTTTATAGAAAAGATAAATTTGAGTCTTGGAAAGCAGAAAGTATAAGAAAGAAACTCAAAATATCTCTGCTTTATTAGTGTTAGGTATAAATTGAAGCAGTGAGGGATATTGATAGGCATTCAAGATTTTGTTAAAATGCCCTATCTGCATTGAAGTACATTCCAAGATTCCCAACAATTCCTATTTGCTGACATTGCCTCCCTCAAGGGCCAATATTTCAGCTTCACTGTATCCTTACTGAAAGATTACCACCATCCTTTCCTTTGGAATTCTCCTAATTTTCTGCCTTGGAGGTCAGCAATTTTTTCAGACAGCAGCACCACCTAGAAATTTTTGATAATGTCCACATGTGCCAAATCCCATTTGAGAACATAGAAAATTGGCAAGATTTGGGCATCCCGTGAAACTTCAATTATTACTAACTATAAGATATACTAACTATAATATATACTACAGCTTCAGCTATAACTATTTTTTTTACAATATTATTTCAAGGATCAATGACATCATCTAACAGTGTTAAAGGCATCATGTTGCACCTCTTTGGAGAGAAAAAAGATAAAATGATTGACAGTATCTTAATGAAGAAAGGCAAGACAAAAATAATTTCATCTAGATGTTGAGAACAAAGACATGCTAGTGCTTCTAGAGACGTTCTGCTGAGGACTAACTGCTTCCCAAAATTAATTTCCTACATAGAGCTCTCCAGAATCAATCAATCAATCAATCAGGCAGTCCACCACTTTTTTAACTCTCCCTCCAAGAGCTCAAGGTGGCTTATATGGACACCCAGCCAGTTGCCATGGCTGAGGTTAGATTTGAACCCAAGTTGTTTTGTTTCTGTGCACTACCTTTACCCCATAATAATAAATCTGATCTGTCTTCAGCTTCTAAATACAGAAGTCTGGTAGAAAGAAGGAATCCTGCATATGATAGCTGGTTTGCAAGACAGTTTAATTGAAACTGAATTTTTACCTGCCCTTGTGAGTCGAAGAACTTGCTGATGATATTCTTTAATTTGTTGAAAAGCATTGGATAAAGAGCAGGGCTCAGCTCCAGGCCCATGAGGTCCTTAATGTTAGTCCGTATCTGCAGACCCACTTTCTCATGGGTACAGACCATCAGGGACAACAAGCGATCCATGAACTTGCTCACAGGAGTCTCGGTGTTGCCTTCAGTTGACAGCATGGAGATCATGGAGCCTTTCCGCTCGCTCACAGGGCCCATGGGGGGACTGTAGGATGGAAAGGGTGTGCTGCCACGGTGCTGCAAGCACACCCCACCAAGGGCGCACAGAAAGCCGGTCATGTTGATCCACTCTTGCAAAGAGTCTGTGTCTGACAGATCAATGGAACCTCCACCACTGACATGGGACATCCGCCTCTTGACTATTGTCTTGTGAAGACTTTCAGCAACCTGCAGAGAATTACATATAGGAAGGTGGGATGAGAATGTCACACTGCTGAATTTGCATGTATGGGGGTAATTAATTTGTATGAATAGGGATTTTTCGTTCCAGAAAGCAAACTAGTCAGGACTTCATTCTCTTTCTAGACAACCTTAATCCATCAGGAATCTGGTTTTTAGAAAAGAACTGAGGTTCAAATGAACATATCCAAGATTTTCCAGAGCATTCTCTCCACAAATAAAACTTAAATCTGGTCCCATATTCAACCTACAGTGGGTCTTCATAGTGCTTTGCTATGGCTTTTCTGAGAAGATTCACGAGATCCCCTTTTAGAAACCTTTCTATTTTCGTTTTTACTGTTCTAGGTGCTTGTTTCGCTGGACTGATATTCTGTGATTTTTTTTAAACAACTGTTAAGATCCTTTGGGAATGCTGCTGAAAAGCAGAACTGAAAATTTAAAAAGAAAGCAAAGTTGATATTACAATAAGTTCACACTTGGCACCAAATCAAAATATGTTTTGTGTTTTGTTCCAGTCTGAGTTGGCATGCTACATGAACCAATCACAGTGGATTAAATTCCATATCCAATGGCAGGTGTGTGTACAGCCATCCAATAAGCCATGATTAAACAAACAATGGGCCAATATAACTTTGATTTATTCATTAAGTCATAACTAAGGACTTCACAACTTCATCTGTATTTAAAACAGGGTCCAAAGAGAGCCAGTCTGGTGTAGTGATCTGAGGTGCTGGACTAGAAACAGAGAGAGCCAGGGTCTAGTCCCAGCTTAGGCATGGAAGTCAGTTGGGCGACTTTGGGCCAGCTGTTCTCTATCAGCCTTAGGAAGAAGGCAAGGCCAAATCATTTCTGAAAATGTTGCCAAGAAAACTGCACAGACCTGCTTGTGTAGTCACCAGGAGTCAAGACTGACTCGAAGGACCGTAACAACCCCATCCCCAAGGAGCCACAGTATTTTCCCAAAGACAAACAGACAAATGACACAGGCTAAGCCTTACAGTTGAATGAGGGGTACCAAAATGATCTGAAGAAAAAGCAAACTGACTTCTAACCATAAATGCATAAATGTAACTGACTGCACAAGCATGTGGAAGACAAATTGAAGAAAGCAAAAGAAAAAACAAAAAGATTCCCAGTAAAAAGAATATTAGAAGAAGTTGCACTCAGATGGAAATGAAACTTGCTTTCATTTTTTTGAAACATAAAATGAAATTGAACTTGCTGGAGTGGCAACGGAATAATCCAATATTCAGTGTGGAATCACAGAAGTTGGATAGTGTGTCAATTTCTTGTAAACAGACAAGTAAATATTCATACAGGTCAAATACAGACAGAGCCACACATCCTTAATGGCAGGACTTTTGCCAGGCTGGCTAAGGATAATGGGAGTTGTATCCCAACATTCCTCTAAATGACCTTGGTCTTACCTGGCCATCTTCCATTTTAGTCTTTGGATAGTTGAGGACCAATTTTGTGGCTGCCTCCCATTTAAGATGTGTCTCTTCCCAAGCCTAAAAGAAACCAGAAAAGATACTGTTTTATCACACAGCATAAACAAGCCTAAGGCATCAAGTGTTGACTGCCAAAAATATTTTTTTTTCTTGAGAAAAGGAAAAAGCCTACCTCAGTGTTACCTGCTGTTGGATGTTCAATGCGCCTGAGTAGCGCCATCACTCTTTTCTGAAGAGCTGTTCTTCCTACAAAGAGATACAGTCAGAAGCTCAGAACATTTTTTCAGAACATTTTCTCAAGATCATTTTATTACCAGCAGAAATGTCTTCTATAAATGAAGATCCTTCGCTTTTTAAAAAATGGCAAAATGGCATTGATGCATACTGGACTGTACATTCTAATGCCCAGATGTCTATTACAGTTACATTTTTGTTTCCAACTTGCTCTGTTTTGGCAATTTCCAAGTCCTAATGCAGGGCTGAGCAGTCCATGACCCAAATGCATTCCCAGCCCCAATTCTCTAGTCTCCAGATCCACTCAGGTTTGTACCACCAGTAAAATCACAGATTTCCAGTAGCAGAATGTTTTACCATCAAGAGCTAAAACAGGCTTGTTAAACCCGTGGTAGAGTTAAAACTCCAGTTATGCCTTTACCAAATGCCCCAGATTGGGGGGGGGGGGGGGGGGGGAACAACAGACATGAAAAGGAGAGAGCTACCAGATTTATCTACATGGGGCATCACTGAATTACTACCACGGTTCTTGGGGGACACAAAATACTAACAAAATGTGGGCCCCAGCCACAAAAGAGTTGAAAGCCTCTGCTCTCCTTGTCATAGCCAGTGAAGGTGTTTGTGAAGGAAGGAGATCCCTCAATTGTTCCTTTTTAATTCTTCTTCCTATTGGATCCAACAGGGACAGGAAAAAACTAAGGCAAACTGAGGCTAGTATAAAGGAACAATCCAGTTATGAAATCTTACAGAGGATAAGAGGGACTCTAGTTCCAAAGTTATTTTATTTGAGTTCAAAATTTATCTCTGCTTCACCCTACTGGACCATATTTCAGGGCCTAACTATGACTATAAATTGATACCTATGGCAGTCAACTTACATCTGTGGAACTTCCCATAAGCATAAATGAAGGCCCTTGAAAAATGGGTGGAAAAACATGACAGCCTTATCTCCAACACTTGTATGGAGCCAAAGTGATTAAAAATGTGCTCCTAGCATATTGTTTTAACAAAATTGTTTCAACAAGCTAGATCTCACAGGGCTGACATCCATCTTTAGAAACGGAAATGAAATTATAATATATATAATCTACTAAACATCCACCAGATTGGATAAGAAAAAAAGGGCTGCATCAAATCTAAAATGTGCTTAAGTTTTAATTTTCTACCACTTGTAGCACACAAGCTCTTGACTAGCTTAATCTTTAGGACCAACCAAATAAGTGAAGTAAACAATCTTGAAAGAAACCAAGAAAACAGCAACAATTCCAGTTTAAGGTTAAAAAAAAGAGAAATTGTAAAGAGCTGCAGTTTACAGTGTAAATTCAGACTTTTAATCCTAGATTTGTAACTATCTCAGTCTCACATTCTATTGGATTTCTCAGAAACCTCACTTATGAATACTTCACTCAACTAACAGCAATATGAAATAAGCTCTTGTATTAGCATCACTGCGGTCACTTAGACCAAATCAATACCCTGAAAGCGTGCTTTTGAGTGTGTAAGTCATCAGCTTTACCTGGAAACTGAAGCAACAGGCAGCAAGATACATGAACCTGTACTCTTTTGAAGTCAACTGTGACTCCAGTTGCAAAGCAGGATTAAGAATTTAAAGCAGTACTTATGTTTATTTACTGAAAAGAAATATTGTGAATATATTGAAAAGAAATCTCTTATTTTTAACATTTCATGTTTATTGCATATAACAATGAGACCTCCTCTTACCTGTTGACATCATATTGCTCACGGATGCAAACTCCATAAAGGTATTATAGTTGGGCAAGAAGTTGTGAACTGACACCTCATCTACTCCACACCTGATATCTGCTTCCTCACAGAGGTGTCGGAAACAGGACATCGCCACAAGCACTGCCTCGGTGTCAGGACTCCAGAGAGACATATACAGGGCAACCTCTAACTTGGTTTGGGCACGACAACATACTGGTGTTCCACTGCAACCTGCAGTGCTTTCCTTTGGAAACAAAACATTGGTAAAGTCAATTACTAGTCGTCATTGTAGCAGTTGTTTTTCATGTACTTCAAAACCAAATATAATATACGGGGTCATCACAAATCAATGCTACTTTCTAGTCATTAGATGCTGAGCAGTCATGGAGTTCCCTTCCAAAACAGGTTTTTATCACAAATGGAGAAACCACTAGACCAGAAGAAGGTCTCTTCAATGGAACTTACATGCCACCAAGAAGCAAACTGGTTTCTTCTTTGCATAATTCAGCATTCACTTACCTGGGTCCCTGCAGATGTTGGGGCGGCACATTTGGTTGGGAATTGATCTCAGAAGCTAAGCAGGGTTAGTTAAGGTTAGTGCTTGGAGGGGGCCACTCTTTGGGAATTTCAAAGTTGTTGTCTATACTAAGAAATGGAAAAAGCATCCCAGAAAAAGGCAGTGCAAGCCACTTCCATAATGACACCAAGACAATTACATAGGTGCAGAAGCTGAGGAATTTAATGTGATTGGAGGGCATCTTTACTTTTACTTTGGTTCCAATACACCTTCAGGGTGCCAAGTTGAGGAAAGCCACCATAACTCTTGGCTACTTCCCACTAAGGATGACACAGAAAATTAATAAAGCTACCTACTGCCAACTGGAGGAGGCTGAAACCAATTCATTCTTTTGAAATATGAACATATCCTGTTTGTAGTTGTAAGTCGCTAGTTATATAGAAATCTATCCAGGATGGGACACCCACAATACTGTGGGAAACAAATATAAGAAAACCCAGGTCAGTGTCAAGAGTTTAGCCAGAGACCTGGTACCCACAAATACAGATAGTGCCATTGTTTAACTATAATTTATTGAACAAGCTACCAAGACTAGGTTCACTCAAAAAAGCTATACACAGACAAAGTTCCAGACCAAACAGAAAGACTTTTATACTCTGACCATAACCTTAAAAATCACAGGGTGGGTGAGTTAAATCCAGAGCTTAAGAACTCCTTCTAGTCAGGAATATGTTTCAAGGTGACATTTTTCATAACACGCCATATAGCCAGTTACTCATGGAACTAAAGACTCCCACTTGCAAACCCAGCAGCTTCTGAAAGTCAGGTAGAACTTCTGCAGCAAAGCCCACACATCAGAGATAGAATTAGGGCATGGAGTAACAACACTGCACTTAGGGACACCAGACCATTCCTTGTAACTCTAAAAGTCACCAACGACCCTTTAGAAATTAAAATAAAAACAGTAATAAAATTAAATTGGCCGACATTTCAGAAGATGTGTGCTTTTGCACAAAATGACAAATTTGAAACATAAATAAATAAATTTCAAGAGGCCGCTGAGAGCTGCAAGATTTTGAGCAATCTTTTCAGGGGAGGAAGAGTATCAGGTCAAGGAAAGATTGCCAGTCCCTGAATCAGCGTAATCTGAGCACATTCACATGCATGCTGAAAGAGAAAGCTCAGGCACAAGGGTGGAGCTCAGTGAGTATTAGGCTTGTAACACCACATAGCCCACAGAAGAAGGCTTAGGGCTAAAGAGCATTCCGCAGGGCCATCTCTCACTTTACTCACCGTGCAGAAACTCCCCTTGCCCTTCCTGGGCGGAGCTCCTGGGATACAGCGCATCATCTCTTCATGGTCAAGAGAAATTTGATTAGCTCCACCCCCAGAGACATCACATCCTACCCCATAAAGGAAGAGAAAGGGGCAGGAACTTCTATCTGATTGCTACAAAGAGAGGGAAGAAGAATTTAAAAGTCATCCAACTTTTGAAAGGGAATGAAAAATTTCAAAGGACAATGGGAGGGAAAGAAAGGTGGTCAGTGGTCCTACATTTAGGAAAGGAGAAAACACTTGTAATAGGAGTAAAAGCAATATCAACAACACTTGGCAAATTGATTTTCTCACAAAAGAGGAGTCCTCAAATGAGAGGACTGGAAATTAACACCCACATGAGGGACGCTTTTCATAGAACTGGTTCATGTATCTTTGAGAAAAGCTCATACTTGCTGTAATGCTATGGTGGGCACGGTATGTATCTCTGTTGTATTTTTATTTGGGCACTTCATTTCATTTGAAACATGCTCCCTGCCAATTCTACATACTTGCATGCCATATGCATTTTCTTTTTCCCTATACTACTAGCTGACTGTCTACTAAAGCATAGAAATTTCAATGTGATTTCTGACTGATGCTCATAGGTTCTATGCAAAAATGTGGAGACCTGGCAAGACCCAGATGTGACACTGACTCCTTTAGTTCCCACTGGGTGCAAAAGCCTCTCTCAAGCTGTTCTTTTTTTATTCCATCCTCCAAGAAAAGTCAGGGTATTATATATTAGAGATATGAAAACTCATAGTTCTGGGGAATGCTAGAACATTCTGATTTTCTTCCAGAACATACTGATCTGATCAGTTTGGGTTGTTCTGGTAGTTTTCCAAAAATATATCTTCCAGAACTGGAGTGGTTCATGATGTACCAAACACTGCACACTGAATCACAGAGTTGGAAGAGGCTTTTTAGACTATCAGGTCCAACTAAAGCATCCCAGACAGATTAGTTTCCATCTTAGTTTCCTTTGATGCAATTTTTTAAATCTGTCCCAATTTCTCTGAATCCTTCTTAGAGCAAGTGCCTAGAACTGGGCATAGTGCTGAAGGTGGAGTCTGACTAAAGCAGAATAGAGTGGAACCACTGGAAATTAAGCTTCTGTTGATAGAACTTAAAAGTACATTTGCCTTCTTTGCAACTACATCACACTGACGCATAAGCAGTTTGCAACCCGTTCCAAGATCTTTTTTACAAGTATGTTTGTCAAGCCAGTGTTCCCCATCCTATAACTATAAACCTTATTTTTGTTTCTTAACAGAAGGTCAACTGCACTTGACTCTCCCAAATTTAATTTTGTCTTTGCAATCCATTTCTCCAACCTATCAAGATGGCTTTGAATTTTTTTTCAGTCTTCTAGAGACCTAACCCAATTTTGTACAATCCGCAGTTATGATAAACATTTCCTTCATTTCTTCATCCAAATCATTAATAAAAGTATTGAAGAATAAAGGACCCTCCACTTCATACCCCTCTCCAATTTCCTGACGAACCATTGATCGCTCTATGATTTTTGAAACAGCTATGTATCAATACACAGTTTGCTAATCAGTATGTCTTAAGATACTTTATCAAATGGTAAAATCAAGGTATGTTATGGCTTCAGTATTTCATAGCCTATTAAAGGAAATCTTCTGTCAAAATAAAAGATTAGTCTGGCAAGATTTCTTCTTCACAAATCCACAGTGACTTATGGTAATCACATTGTTTTTGAAGTGCTCACAGATTAATTTCTTTATGATATACTATAGCATCGTCCCACATATTGATGTTAGACTGAATGGTCTATAGTATGTTGCATCTTCCTTTCCCCCTTTGTGAAGAGAACAACTGCACTTGCCCTCTCACAGTCCTTTGACTTCACCAATTCTCCAGGATTTTTTAGAGAAGGCATAAGGATCCAGCCAGACTGTCAACTGGCTCTCAGGGCACAATTCATCTGATCCTGGATGTTTAAACACTAAAGCATATTCCATGTTTCTGTCCTTCTCAAGCTTCAATCTTGCCCTTTCATCTTGTTCTTCACAATTTCTGGTAGGACGCATCATTTTTTTGTTGGAGGAACTGCAAACCACTCTATGATTTGGAAGATTTACTTGCAGAAGCCAACCAGATCAAACCCAGAATGGCTGGATCATCGTATTCCAGAATAAAAAACAAACATTCCAATAATTTCCCCCTGGAACAGTGAGTTTTGCACAGAACCACTGTACACAGTATGTCTGTCCCACTTCTATTTTTACCTACGCAGGTGAGGCTGAGAAATGGTAACTGGTCTAGGGTCCCGTAGTGAACTTTACATTCCTAGTAGGGATCTGAGCTGTTCAAACCTGAAATTCTTCCCCACTATATCAAACTGATCCTTGATACAATCAGCAAAATGCTTTCCCCTTAGATGACTGCCAATTCCTAACCCAAGAGCTAAACACCTGAAGAATTATGTATGAAAGCCTTATCGAAGTGTTGAATTTAATGTGCAGATGTCCAACAGGATCTTGCACTAATAGACAAATATTGCTTTGGCACATGGAGTTACTCACAATTCAACTCCCCAAAGAGATGTAGAAGAGATAAAGGGTAGCAATACCTTGAGCAACAAAAAGAATAAAAATTTTAGGAAAGGTTTACATCTCCCTGGCAGGAGATACAATCTAGTTCACAATGTTAAGAAAACTGTTATGGTACATTTTCACTTCCTTTACTGAGCAAGAATGTTAAAAATAGCTGGAGCTAGTCAAATTTTCTTTCCATCCATGAGCTTCCAACCTTCCAATAAGTGCAGCAAGCCAGAAACAACAAGCCCTAACTGAAAAGCTTCTCTGAGATTTAGGCTTTCACTTACTTTGTTTTTGAGAAGAAATTTGTTCCTGCAGATCAAAATCTCTCGCAGCCATTTGAGGATTTCCGTGCTGCTGAGAATCTGATTGCTCGTTAGTCTCTTGCATATACAAAACAGCATTTGTGAACTTCAGGAACATGGAAATAGGAAAATAGTCATAATCAATCAATTATCCATCAGTGCCTTCTGTACTGTCCAAGGCAACATTTTGAGTAAGCTGCTCACTGCAATAGTCATGACAACAAATTTACAAGTTCCCCAATTCTGCACAGATCTCTTGGAGTCTTGCCTGCCTCCCCTCCATACCCTGCAAACTCCAACATCACCTCTTACCCCAGGAAAACACTTACTGTGCTCAACCCATTTTTGCAGACCCAAATCGGGCTCAAATTTCCAGGCATAAAATAACAACATGTTCACAAGCATATAAATGTTTATACAAAACACTAGAAGGAAGCAGTTTCACTCATAATTCACACCAATCTCCCAATAGCTAAGAATTGTTTCTGATAGGTTTAATGGGTGAAAGCACAAAACAGATCCCTTACAAACTTTGAGTATTTGAAGGACATCCTACATTCTTTATCCTTATGAAAAACTGTCAGGAGTAGCCATAAGATAAATACGGGGAGCTCCTAATTCTGCATTTTTTTCACCTCAAAAACATCCCTGTCAGCACCTACCTAAAGCTGTAGCATAAGAATGTGAGAGGAGGAGAAAAAGGAAGAGGAAAAAAATGGGTAGCAGATGTAGTCCCCATCTTACTACTACAAATTTGGAGGTCTCATGGATCCACATTTGTAACTTTTTAAAAATTAATTTTACTTGTTAAAATAATGAAATACAAAAGAAAAGAGTCTACATGATGTTATTTTTATTAAAAGAACATAAACATAACCCCAACCTCTAATTAACATTTTACAAAAATCTATACAATAAGTACAAATACCTACATGGAATTACTTCAGTTGCTAAGCTTGTCATTAAATCTACAGCAACATACTTCGTCATCTTCCATTTTTAGAACCCAAAGACTTTTCAAAAATAGGTAAGTCTCTAATGCTTATAATCTGCAAAACAATGCACAGTTGTCCTCATAATACAGCTGTGTAATTAGGAGCTCCCGATATTTATCTTATGGATCTGAAAGTGTCCTAGACTCAGCCTAATGGTAGCTGTTCAGGCATAGGCATAATTACACTTCTCTAACCAAGGCAGCGTATCAACTGAATTTCTCCCCAACAAGATCACACTTGTCCACCATTGCAGATAAATGTCTTATAAATTAGAATTGTTGCTATGCACCCTGTGTAGCGCTCCCTTTGAAGAATTCTCAGAAACACCAATTTGTCCAAAGAATAGCAGCAAGGATATTAACAGACACAGATCGGCCTTGGAACACTACCCTAGTCCCCTAATCTATTTGAAAACACAATTTAAATTCTGGGTGGCAACTTGCAAAAGCCCCACATAGCTTGGGCGCAGGATACTTTAGGGATTCATCTGCCTGGATCCCAAGATCTGGTGGAGAGGCCTTGGAAACAAAGTTGCTGAGAAAAAATGAAACTGCCTTCTCCATAGTTGTCCCCAAATTGTGGAATGTGTTACTTCACAAAGCTCAAGTGACACCTATTTGTCGACTGCTTTGCAACAAAACCATTTTAAATGGGTTGGTTATTTTGCAACAAATGGTAACAACTTTTTAAATTGGGCAGTCCTTTGTTTCACTGGACAGACAATCTTTTATTTGCCATCTTGCTTCATCTGCTGATTCCATACTGGTTTACTGTTCTGTTATTCTATGGAAACACCACTCAGTTGCTTTTAATCAATATATAGGTAGTCCTTGACTTATGACCATTTGTTTAATGACCATTCAAAGTTACACTGGCGCTGAAAAAAGTGACTTGTGACTGGTTCTCCCACTTACAACCGTCACAGCATCCCCGGGATCATGTGATCAAAATCCAGGTGCTTGGCAACCAGCATGCATTTACAATGGTTGCAGCATCCTGGGGTCACATAATTGCCATTTCCATCCTTCCCAGTGGGCTTCCGACAAGCAAAATCAATGGGGGAAGCCGGATTCATTTAAAACCGCAGTTATTTGCTTAATGATTGCAGTGATTCACTTAACGACTGCAGCAAAAAAAAGTTGTAAAATTGGGTGCAACTCACTTAACGACTGCATCACTTAGCAATGGAAGTTCCGGTCCCAATTGTGGTTGTAAGTCGAGGACTACCTGTAAGTCATTTGAACCGGGTGCAGTGACTGTAACTGCTGTTTTTCTATACTTATGATTTGTAGCTGTGATACAAAGCCCAGGAAAAGGAGTCAGTGGCAAGTCTGTACTGACCTGATTTCCCAGAATGTTTCGATGGGTGCATCAGGATTCCACAAGTCAATGCTGTCTAACTGATGAAGCACAAGCAAGGCCTAGCAGCATAAACATACAAAAAGGCTCTGCATGAACATAACCCTGAACAAAACATTACTGCATTGTGGGAATAAAAATATTAGACCAAGGCAAAGCCAGCTGGGATTGTTATTTTGCATTTAATGAATGAATTTCTGGTGGATATCCTACAGCTCTGTTTCTTTGGACTCAGTCTCCAAGGGAAATCAAACTGGACATGCCATCCTTCTGAAAAGATCAGATGAACTTCTCCCCTCCATGGACCAAGGAGGGGGCTTGCTGCCACATGACTGCAGAAGCAATACCACCTTCTTCCAATCAGCCTGGGCAAAAATTGAAGGGGAAAGGCTGGCAGCAAATAAAAAGCACATATTTAACATCAGCGAAAGCTGACAGAAGCAACAGCAACAGCAGCAGGGATTGGAAGAAGAGAAGCCCGTTGCAGCAAGGGTGGCCCCAGAGGCAAAGGAAAGCAAAAAAGGAGGCAGCTAGTAAAGTTCTAGTACTTCCATCACTACTGGTTTAGATGTTTTTGGAAAGTGTGAGACAATGTGTTAAAAACTAGGTATGCGTCTATCCCTTGGCTGGGCCACATTACATCTACCCAACTCCTTCCCATGTCTCTGTTTTGGAGGGTCAGAGGTCCTAAATTTCTTGGCTCTAAATCAGGGTTCCTCAACCCCAGCAACTTTAAGATGCGTGGACTTCAACTCCCAGAATTTCCCAGCCAGCTGGGAAATTCTGGGAGTTGAAGTCCACCCATCTTAAAGTTGCTAAGGTTGAGGAACCCTGATCTAGATCACTCAGCCCCGGTCTGGTGGCCTTTAGATGTAGCAGAGCACAACTCTCATAATCCACCTGGAAATTAGAGAATGGACTCTACTGGTCTTGGATATATGTATTTACGTTAAATTTATAGTGTACACAGTACTCCCTCTTCTGAATTTTTTCCAATAACAATTTGTGGGATACATTGGGCTGAGAGTATGACCAGCCCAAAGACACCCAGTGAATTTCTACTGGCCAAGGACAGATTGAACCCGGCTCTCCTCAGTCTTAATCTAACATCTTAATCACTACACCAAATTATGAAGCACATAAACAGGGGAATGATCATGTTGGCTAAATTTCATGAACAAAATTTATTTAAAATATTAAACCCAGCTGAGCTTTTGTCTGGCTCCCACCCACTCTCTGGATGTGATCCCTGGGACACCACTCAAAGGATGCATATATCTTGGAAAAGTTGTGCACTCCTAGAGAATCACCATGCAGAGCTAGACACAAATTCAGGTTGGGGGAGAAGGAGATGGGGAAACTGTTTCTTAGAATCAAGACATCTGAGTATGCACTGCAGCCAAAAGTTTGTTTCTAATATCAGATCAGAGCTTATTCCTCACAAAATTCTTTCTCTGTGTAATGTAAAAACCGGGTGGGGTGTGTTAGTGTTGCTGCTATTAAGAAATTGGAATTAAAAATCCACAGAGATCTATTATAAATAGATAATGTATCATCAACATAATGATACTGACATCTGGTATCAATGCCAGATGAAGGTGTTTATCTTCGAGCAATTTATTTATTGAATGCTGTCCTTGTGTGATTTTACCTGCTGTGTTCACTGTTCTTGTAGATTTGTTTATTTTATACTGTATTTTTAACAGATGTGTACACCACCTGGGAAACCAAATTTGTTGACACCTTAGAAACATATTAACTGAATAAGTAGGTCCCAACCTACTTCTGCTCTAAGCAGTAGCTTGGATGTAACCTCCAATTCCGTTTCCTTACCTCCATTGCCTCTTGTGCTATTTCTGGCATGCTGGCCTGTGGGACAAGCTGGACAAGGCCAGTTATGAGTTCAGCCGTGCTGCCCTGGGTCTCAGGCCCCTGTTTCTTTGGATTCTGTATGAAAAGATAGAGACACTGAAGCTTGCATTCATCAATGAGAACTGCCCCCTGAATTCTACAAAGATGAAAAGAGCTATACAAAATACAGCCAAAGTGGTTGATTTGGTTTTATATGGGGTTTGCGATTAGTATGAATCTCTTCACGTACTGTGACCTAAAGTTTAATTCAATGTAGCCTATTACTGAAACTTGGTCACTGGAAATCAGAAGAATTGGATGGCTTGAATTTAAAGATTAGATGCCGGTCTCCGGATCTACATGAATTGCTGCAATTTGTCTTCAAATGGGATTCTACACCACTATGTACCACAATTCAAAAGACAGGTGTTACACATTTGTGACCTCTGCTTCTGTGAAAAAGTATTCGCTCCTTTCAGATTCTTTGAAATTTTGGGTTTTTTTGAGTCTTTGAGTCTTGTCTTCGCCACTGACTGTTTTAACAGCTTCATGTGGTCCTGCTGATACATAAAGCGACAAGTGTTGTTTCGAGTGACCTTAACAGACTCTTAAAAGACTGAGAAAAAGAATAATGGGGCTAAGTGAACACTGATCTAATCAGGTCCTAGTGGTGTGCAAGGTATTTAGTAGTTGAAATGGCCCTGTCTTGGAACACTAACCTTACCAAAAGTATTGTGATGCTGTTCTGGCCTTAAAATGAGTAGTTCCTACTGCAAAACAAAGATCAGAATTGTTTTGAGATTAGAACAGTATAGAATAACCCTGGCAAGGTTGGAACAAACCACTTTGGGACTGGAACATTTCAACCCTGAAATACTTCACGGTCCTCTATCAGTCACTCTTCTATACCAGAAACTTCTAATTCCATGCTAGCTGGGGAATTCTGGGAGTTGGTCCACACAGCTTAAAGTAGCTGAGGTTAAGAAAGACTGTTCTAAACCATAAGCCAAGATTTACAATGCCAGAAAGCCTGGTGCAATCCAGTAAAGAAAGGAGATTTAAAAAAAAACTTAGACCAGGTCAGACTGTTTGTCCATCCAATCCAGAAATGCCTTCTCTCATGGGAATGGTTTTCTAAGAACTCAGGGGGAGGGTGGTGTTTTACCATACTCTGGAGATAAACCAGATAATTTTTGCATGTGGAAGAGATGAGCTATTAATATATTTATCCAAAATTATCTGAATGATCTCGCTACACTTGTCCCCCCAACCAGTTTTGCTTTTGGAACACATGGTTTGCTTTTTGGCTTATTATAATGGGCAATCCTGACAATCAAAAAGACATAATTAAAATTATAAAAAGTTTAAAAGTTATAAAAGTTATAAAAACCAGACTTTACAGAAATAAGGATAAAAATAAAAATAAAAAGGCTAAAAGATCCAAGAGGCCGATAGAGGCCACACCAGGCCGCTAAGGGGCCAGCCAACCCCATTTCTGACATCCTCCCTCCCCACCCCAGGCCAGATGGCAGAGCCAGGTCTTCAAATCCCTCCGAAAGGCCTGGAGTGAGGGGGCCTGTCTCACCCCTGGGGGCAAGATGTTCCAAAGGGCAGGGGCTACAGCAGAGAAGGCCCGCCTCCTGGACCCCACTAGTCGAAGTTCTTTTACCACAGGAATCCGGAGCATGCCCTCTCTGTGAGATTGGGTGGGACGGGTTGAAATCGTGGGGGCGAGGCGGTCCTTCAGGTAACCTGGCCCCATGCCATGTAGAGCTTTAAAGGTGATAACCAACACCTTGAATTGGACCCGGAAGCAAACTGGTACCCAATGCAGCTCACGGAGCAAAGGTGTTATATGGGTCCTTCGGGCCCCCAAAATTGCTCGCGCGGCCACATTCTGGACCAGCTGAAGCTTCCAGATACTCTTCAAGGGTAGCCCCATGTAGAGTGCATTGCAGTAGTCTATCTGGGAGATAACAAAGGCATGAGTGACTGTTCGCAGGGCATCCCGATCCAGGAAAGGGCGTAACTGGTGCACAACCCAAAGCTATGCAAAAGCCCTCCTGGCCACGGCTGCCACCTGCTCTTTGAGCAGGAGCCGTGAGTCCAGGAGGACCCCCAAATTATGCACTGGGTCTGTCTGGGGCAGTGCTACCCCATCCAGAACCAACACTGACAACGTCCCAGATACAGAGGAGCCATTAACCCACAGCCACTCCGTCTTGCCAGGGTTCAGCCGGAGCCTGTTGTTCCCCATCCAGACTCTCACAGCCTCCAGGCACCGCGAGAGGGCAGTCACAGCATCACTTACCTCACCAGGGATGGAGATATATAATTGAGTATCATCAGCATACTGATGATACCTCATCCCATGATGATGGATGATCTCGCCCAGCGGTTTCATATAGATGTTGAAAAGGAGGAGAGAGAGAACCGAACCCTGCGGCACCCCACAATGGAGGGGCCAAGGATGGGACCTCTCACTCCCTATCACCACCGACTGGGATCGGCCCCGGAGAAAGGAGGTGAACCAGCACAAAACTGTGCCGGCCACCCCCATATCCCTGAGCCGTCCGAATAGGATACCGTGGTCGACGGTATCGAACGCTGCTGAGAGATCGAGGAGAGCAAGGATGGTTATACTTCCACCATCCCGCCAGAGCATTATATGGAACCAATCTATGTCTTCCTACCTATGAAACTCTGCTGTAATAGCTCACATATGACCAATTACAAATTTAAAAACAGAGAATCTAGTTATTGTATGGGCCTAAGTTTCACTCACAGTGCCAGAAAATCCTGTCTCTTCTACTCATGGTAGAAACAGAGTAAATTAGGTTAGCTACTAGTCTAAATGTAGATTAGCTAATAGTGTAGTTTAGATTAATCTAAATGAGCTGATTGTCTAAATTGGCCACCACTCTAAATTTAGTAAAAATTGTTGACCTGTCATTCAATCTCAACCAAGCATAGTAATTCCACTTTTGTGCAATAAAACTAAATACAATACTGAGAGATGGGTATAATCAGGCATGCTTATTTAGTCTTATTATTCTCTCAGGCCAGTTACTAGGAATCTAAAAAACAAATTCCAAGGGAACCTCAAATCGTAAACTGCAGATTCTTTGTTAGGGAGAGAAAGAAATGTATGGATTCCTTTTGAGCAGCCTTACCGTACTGATGCAGCAAGCAAGCAACGTAATGTGGAGTCCTTGGTACTCTCTGAGCTTGGTTGTTTGCTTGCAGATGGTTCATTACTCCTAGGTAACATCATCAGTGCTAGTGAGTGTGGGGTTTATATACAGTAGCTTGCCTCACCAGTGTTGGTAGGGGTGTGGTTTTCTCCTTGGTAGTTCCTTGATTAGGGTATTGTTTTCTGCTTGATTGTCTGGTGTTAATCCCTGCTTATCTGGGTGTAGATTGCTGGAGAGGATGTCTGTTTCCTTCTCAGCTTTTTTATTGTCTCTTTTGAATGGTGCATAAATGTGGTTTATCTCTATGTGTCTATTGATGGCTGATTTGTCTGAATGCCAAGCTTCCAGGAATTACCTAGCATTTTTTTATTTAGTTTAGTCTAAGATGCTGACAGTTTCCCAGTTGAAACTATGGTTGAGTCTGTCCATGTGTTGTGAGATTAAAGAGTTTCACTGTGTCTTCTGACTGCTAGTTGGTGTTCATGGAAGCGCTCTGCTAGTCTTCTGCCTGTCTGTCCTACATAGTGGCTGTTACAGTCCTTACACTGTATGTTCATCTACAATATACAACAAGCTACTGTACATAAATAGGAAGCAAACTTCACATTCATTAGCACTGATGTTACCTAGTCATCAATGAAACATCTGCAAGCAAACAACTAAGCTCAGAGAGCACTAAGGACTTCTTTTTAGACTGAAGAAGCTGCTTGGACAAGCAGCAAAACGTATCAAACCAAAAGAAAAGAAGTCCAGTTGCCACAACTCAACCTCCAGATAATTCCACCTGGATAACTGAGAATCTTCATCAACATATAATCATGGAGAATAAGTTTATATGCACTAGAACCCTTTTCAGGAGATGGAGCCAAGTGGCCACCTAATTAACTATGATATCTAATTTATTATAAAAAAAAAGGAAATGCAAAGTAGTTCTGATCCTCCAAGGATATAACTAGACTCCTGAAAACTTCCAGTCTGTATGTCTGTCAGCCCTCTGAGGTAGTCTAGACAGGAAACCAAAACACTACCTTTATTGTAAGGTTATAGTAACAGAATCTTGCAAGTCCGAAAGCACTTGTCCCATCCACTGCCTTTATGGTCCAAAGAACTAGGGAGGGTCCCTTCTGAGATGCTTACCCCACCCCCATTCCTGTTTTGGAGTCGGATTTCTCTTATCAGACTGCTGTCAAGACTATGGCTCTTCCTCCTGTCTCCCAAGGTTATTCTCACAGCCCACTGAAATTTTCATTGGCAAACATACATAACTTCCCTAGGCAGATCTCAAAGAACTTTAACCTTTTTCATTATTTTGTATAAAATTTCTCAACTGATGCTGTTGTTCCAATTGTTCTAAGGGTTAAGACTATTTTTATTCAGCACTTCTGGATCTAGTGTACAGAGCAGGTAGCAACAAATATCATCCTAAAATAGTCATCATGGCTTAAAAGTCCTTCAACTGCTTTTTACTTCTATATATTATACTAACTTTATAGAAATGTATGTTTTTGACAGAAGGAGTGTTAAAAAAAAGAATTCACAATCTACTTTTTCTTTTAAAATGAATTTTCACTTACGCAGAGTAAGAGTTTTGGGTCAGCATGGATTAGTTTTACAATGGATAACAACAAAACTTTATAACTTCTGGTTTCAACATCTGTAGGTTTTTCTTTAAACTTGAGGCTTGTCATTTTCTCTTTAAATGTAAGACTCTAAGAAAAAGAAAACCATTAACAAAGCAATAAATATTCCAAATATGGAATTTGTTTCAAAAAGTAGCATACCAATTATTAATTCTAACACATCTGACACTATTACTGAAACATGAGTTGTACAGCTGATTTTTTTTTTATCAGTCTCTTTTTCATTAGTCTTGAATTGGAATTTCATGGAGTCTTCTATTATGATGCAATATCTCTCTCCCTTTCATTACTCAAGAGGAGGATCCTGAGGTCACCTAAACAGACAGCTAGCTGAAAACATCAAGTCAGTCTGCAGATATACTAACAAAGGCAAACAATTATTAATAACAGTTATGAAGAATTAATAGAAACAAGACGGAAACTAGCACAGAAACACAAATGGAAAGGGCCATTGAGACCATCAAGTCTAAACCGCTCAATGCAGAAATTAAAATATTTCCAACAGATTGAGAGAAGGAAGACCCACCAGTGTCCAGAAATTGGATTCTGCTGCGATACTGCTCTTATTCTAAGATTTTTTTTTTCTAAGCTTAAATCAGATCTGCCTTCCTTAATTTGAATCCGTTCTTTTGTCCATGCCACACTGGAACAACAGAGAACATGCCTTGGCCGCCTCCTTGTGACATCTTTTCAGGCATCTGAAGCACCTTAGCATACTCCTATTCCTTGCCTTATTTCCCAAAATTAAATGTCTCTAGGATCTTTGATTTCCAAAGAACTTAGGTTTTAGTTCCCTGATCTTCCCCACTGCCCTTCTTGAAATTTGTTCCAATTTCTCCAAATGCATCTTAAGGGGTGGCACCAGAATTGGACATAGGACTTGAGCGGACTAGGGGTGTTCAAAACTTTGTTTCAAGCCATTTCAGGTCTGCATCTGTGAATTTCCCATTTTGAGGTATGAGACTGGTGCTTTGAGTGCAAACTGGATTATGCCAAACCTAAAACAATGCATTCTGTTTCAAGCACAAAGCATTTCTGAAAATCCCTGAGAGATCCATTTCATGACGTTTTGCTCACAAAATAGTTTGAAACAAAATGTTCTGCACACCCCTGGGTCCAATCAAAGCAGGATAAAGCATAACTACGTTCCATGATTTGGAAACCATGTTTTTGTGGAAGTAAGTTAAGATTGCATCTGCCTTTTTTGCAGCCACATCACATAGCTTACTCAGGTTCAGTTTGCAAACCACTACCATTCCCAGATCTTTTTGCAAGCACTAATAGCAAGCCAGATAAAACTCTGCACTGACTCTGTTAAACTTTAGAAGTTCTTTTAGGTCTGTTTCTCTAACCTATTAAAATGGACTTGAATTCTGAATATTAGCTACTCTACCCAATTTTGTGTTACCTGCTAATTTGCTAAACATTCCCTCTGCCTTCTCATTCAAATAATAGAAAATGTTGATGAGTACAATATATTTATCTTTCAATTTATCACAACAATAGTTTTGGAAGTTAATCATGAATTCATCCCCCCCCCCCCCCCCCCCGTATGAATACACAAACTCAGGGCCAGAGAGCTGGGCATGTTTTTCACTCAAAAGGAATGTTTACTAATCCTGGGCTGACAGATAGAGTAGTAAGATTGGTTGGAAGCAAGTACTCCTGAGGTCAGTTTTACTTAGTGACATGGAGGCTGTTTTTGTTTGTTTGTTTTTGTGCCTTTGAGTCAGTTTTTGACTCCTGGCAACTGCCTGGACTAGTCCCTGCAGTTTTCTTGGCAAGGTTTTTCGGAAGTGGTTTGCCATTGCCCGCTTCCTAGGGCTGAGAAAAAGTGACTGGCCCAAACTCACCCAGCAGGCTTTGTGCCTAAAGCAGGACTAGAACTCCTAGTCTCCCGGTTTCTAGCTTGGTGCCTTAACCACTACACCAAACTGGCTCTCAGTAGGCTGTTTGCCCAGGGCAAAACCCCATGTCATCTGGCAGAGCCAAGCAATGCAATTTGTGGGGCAACTCTTATATTTTGGGTAACTGTGTTTTTAAAAAATGCCCCAAACTTTACTGAAGGTGCAAATCAAGTTATCTTCTTTTTTAAGTATTCTGGGTCACAAGACAAAGCAACAAATGAGAGAGAGCAGAAAGGGAAACCATGTTAGAAGGAGTAGCATCCCTTATAGCTTGATCCTTCATAGGTACCAAACTGCCATGGGATCCAACCACCAGCGACATTCACGCCTATCTGGTAGCCGTGAGATATTAGCTTCCCTTGGGTTTTCTTGCCTACGATCTGAGAACCACCACCACCACATGCTAAGCTCTTTCACCTTGGGTTTCACATTGGAAAGGTCACTGGAAAAAAAAGGGAAAAGCTTTTTTTAATGGCCACAAAACTGATACCGCTGGATGCAACATTGGAACATCAAAAAGGGAACAAGCACATTTCCTCAAGATTCTGTATCAACTGAATAACGAAAAGCACGGCCTCACCGGGGTCATACGAATTGGAGTATGCACACCAGAGCCCTGTAAAGCTTTATGGAGAGTTTCGCTGAACATGCTGCGGAGTTCCACGGAGTGACAATACACCGCATCGATCTTGGGCCACCAATCTAATGCAGACTAAGATGAGGAAGAGGACAAAATATCAGCAGAGACTAGACAACAGGAGAATTTCGAAGAGCACTCTGTTCAGCAAGCTAATCTAATGGGTGATATAATCAAAGTATCCTTTAGATCAGTGTTTCTCAACCTGGGCAAGTTTAAGATGTGTGGACTTCAACTCCCAGAATTCCCCAGGCAGCATGGCTGGCTGGGGAATTCTGGGAGCTGAAGTCCACACACCTTAAACCTGCCCAGGTTGAGAAACCCTGCTTTAGACAGATCACCAGAAGTCTCTTGGAAGCCGCGAAGAATGCAGATTCTATTTTCTCTTTTGAGATGCTGAACAGCCCCCAACGCCACGGCACTGTGAATTCTATTTCCCCCCTTCTTAAACATGCAACCTAAGTCTATCCCTACATAATAAATACAGTTCAGAGTCCAATTTTTTTAAAAAGGAATCATGGGCATGACTGATTGACTGACTGATTATTTATTTACGTGGATCATTATTTCCCTTTTTGATCCCATCAGCACCAACTCTGAGAGGCTTACCCCACTATTTTTGTAAAGGTTAAACATATACATAATCTATTAAAAAAATACTAAATAACATAATCCCACACAGTTTAGCGCCAGAGTTAAATAAAACAGAATAATCAATTAACCCCTGGCCCATCATAAGAGCTTTAGAAATAAGAATTATCCATAGACATCTGCTCCCAATTGGAAGGAAGACCCAATCTGAAAGAAATGCAACATACAGTGATTTATTTTATTTTTAGGCCAGCAATAACAAAAAGAAATCATCCACTAAGGGTGGTGAATCACTCCTGCTGCTTAATGCAGCTTCCTTACAGGTGAGGCCATACGCAGCTTCTAAAAAGATCACCCAGCTATTTTCCCTGCTGTTAAAGAAGGCCTGGCAAGGGCCAGGGCAGAGAAATGTGTCCAGCCTTGAGGACTAGGAGATGACACTAGCATTAAATGCAATCTCCGTAGAGTCAATTTTTGCATGTTAAATCTCCTTAACTCATTGCTTGTCATTATGTCTGTACAGTTAAAGCAAAACAGGAAGCATTCTATAAGGTAGGACCTGAAACCTCATTTTAAATCTAGTTTCACATTTTAAGTTAGGTCTCCTCCACGACTTGACCACAGTATACTTCCAACTGAGTACTAAACCATGGTTCAGAATGAGAGAGGGAATCTGCCTATCAGAAGGAAGACAGACAGTTTCAGAGCACAACCTCAAAGCTTCTTAGGCACCCTCTAATATTTTATTTATGCTTGTATTAAATCCCATTAACATCTATTAATGTTGATCATGAGTTCATACTTGTGGCCCGTGTATGACTCTGCCACCGCTTCCAGTTTTCCTGAAGCAGGGCACAGTGGTGGTAGTGCTGGTGACATCATCTTTCATCACAGACATCACAGGTGATATGCTGTCTGATTCTTTCTCCATCCTATCATATAGCTCCTCACCTGTCCTCCAACACCCTCCTCCTCTAACAGATAGGATGCAGCTGATAAGAGCAATTTAGAAAGAGAGGTCTGGATGATAAATCACTCTGTTTGTGGCATGCCTTTAAAGATCAACATGCTGGCCCAGATAAAGTTTATGAATAGCTCCCATCTTCCTCACTCCCATCCTTCTTTCTTTCTAGTTACATTGCCGCTAATATGGGAAATTATCCAGACTTCAGAACGTCTTAAAAACTTACATTTGTAATTATACGGTGGAGTGAATTTACCAGCACATAATGAAACGTGGATGGGGAATTCTGGGCCAGGCAAGTCTAGAAAAAACAAGGGGGGAAAAATTTAGGTTTCCTTCAGAAACAAACTTGGAAATCAGAAGTAGAAACCCACCAGCAACTTCTCCAGAGCAAGCAAATGGGCAAGACTGGGACAAGGGGTACCACTGTGAAAGCAAAGTGAACACAGACCCACCCACAAGGCAGGGATTTCAACCACAGATTTTGAGAAAATTCTCAGAACAACAAATGCTGGGAAACAGAGTTCTCGATTCTTCATGAATCCTGACCAGCTGACTCATCTGTCCAATCCCATGCTCAGGACCAGCTTTAGGCTAGGAAGCGGGGACCCAAAGAGCCACAACCTCACCTTGAAATGCTGGTTATTGTGGGGGTTGATGCGGAAGCAGGACACTAAGCAGTCGATCATGAGGTCTATGTCTGCATTCTGGTTGCCTCTTGAGAAAGGCTTGCTAGGGTTGAAGAGCAGGCTCTTTAAGACAACAAACACGTGGCATGGTTATTACAGTCACCACTGGGCAATGCTGAAAGAGACTGGGAACCAACGAAAGGTGGTTAAGCAAGGATTATTATAATCCCCTTGTAGGGAAAGGTGGGAAAAATAATACAGGCCACTGTACTGGTTTAACCCAGGTATCAATCTATCTCAGTGACAGTCACAAGCCCAGCACCTCATCCCAGGTGCAAAGCTGGGCAAGGACAGGACAATCCATGTAACATGGTTCTAAAACTCTAAGATTTACTCCCCCATACAGCCTTTTTCTTGGACCAGCAGCTTTAGGGTGAGGAAGTTTTTCAATGAAGGGTTAACGCATCACAACAAATGACAGTTTGTCGTAAGTATGGCTTGAAGAACATGCTACAATGGCCAGCTTCATGCATTACACTAAGCCATCAATCACAGTTTATATACTCCAATGGCTAGATTCACATTGTATGCAAAGTCAAAACCAAACACATCACATTGCAAATTAGCACAATGCATGGTAACTCCTGCCTTGACTTAGAGGGCAACTCATTTTTTTTCCCAGACCCCACAGGCCCCTCAGGATTGTGCTACTGAAAACAGAATAATAAATCAACAAAGATCAGTGATCAAGTCTCAGAAGAAGAAAACACACAAATATGCTAAAACTTTGGGTAGGCTTGGCCCAACAGAAACTGCAGATCGATTCCAAAATCATTCCAAAAAAAATATTTTCCCCAAACAGCCATACCCACTTCCAATTAAACCATTATGTCATTGCCAGTACTGTCCCTGGATGCTGGGAAATTTTATTGATTGATTGATTGATTGATTGATTTACTTATTTATTTAAAAGTGTGGAACTCCAGCTGAAAAAAATTGCCAAGTCCAGTCTACAAAAAGATAATGGATCCACAAACAGCTTACAAGTCCCCAACTTTTGAGTTAATCAATACACCAACACAGCTGGTGAAGTTGATGGAGTTAGCTGAGAAGGTGAAATTGACAGCTTTGTTTAGAGAAAAAACATTGACTAACTTCAATGCTAATTGGAAACCCCTTTTGGACTTTTTGCGGGAAACAGAAAAAAATGAAATCATGATTTGATGATTAGTCAAATCAACACACTATGCAAAACATGTATGTTAAGTTGTAGTTTTAAAGAGGTTGTTTTATGTTTCATTTATATCTGCTATATAAGACGCTAGAAGCTATTTTTTTTTGTATTTGTTTTTTTCTTCTTTTCTATTTTCCAGCATTTTTCTTTTCTTTCTTTATCCCTAGCTTGCTTTCTTTCTATTCTTTTTCTTGATTATTAGTTTATGTTTGTTTTCATCTTTCTGCTTTTTAAAATTTAATAAAGCTTTAAAAAATACAGCAACATCGCTTGCCTTGGTTTGGCATTACTAAAAATCCTCCTTACACAAAATAGCTCATCCTGATAAATAGCTCTGTTCCGAGATTACTTCAAGTGGCAGTTTCTACTATGAAGGAGGGAGAAATCTATTCAGTTTACATTTTAACAAAGACCTATTGAAAATAGGTTTATTGAACCAATACATAATAACTGTTCAGTGTCTATATTACTTGGAATACAGTACTGTTCTTCACCAATCCAAAGATGCACACAGCAGTATTATGAAGGAAATGTGTTATAAAAATGTACCCGTTACTTAAAACAATATGCAAAAATGCATGCTGTTATTTAAAACCTGTTTGCAGAATAAATAGAACTGCATACCATATATATATTTGGAAGAAAAAGCTTTAATTTAAAAAGCTGCAATTATATACAGAGACAAAACTTAAAATCGGAAAAAATTCCCAAGTTTACCCATTCCTAGCTTTTGCTGAATACAGTTTATACTCCTATCCAGGGTTTGAGTCTCCAACTGTATAACTGTGTATCAGAAGCAGTTCTTAACTTGCTTTTCCTGCCTGTAACTACTAGCTCACTCCCAGTTCCAGGAATCTCATGAGGTGAAGCTGTGGCTGTTAACTACAGTGGTACCTCGGGTCACGACCTTAATTCGTTCCGCGACTCTGGTCGCGACCCGAATCAAATTTTCCCATAAGGTTCAATGTAAATACGGTTAATCCGTTCTAACCCCTACGAATTTGGTCGCCAACCGATTCTGGTCATGACCCGAATCAAATTTTCCCATAAGGTTCAATGTAAATACAGTTAATCCGTTCTGACCCCTACGAATGTGGTCGCCAACCGATTCTGGTCGCCACCCGAATCAAATTTTCCCATAAGGTTCAATGTAAATACAGTTAATCCGTTCTGAACCATATGTTGTTGTTTTTTAAACCACAAAAATATGAAAAAAAGTACAGTACAGTACAGTACGAAGAGAGAGAACGCTAACCTTGCTCGAGGCGACTTCTGGCGTGGAGTACAGGAAGGCAGGTGGGGAGGTGGTTATTGTTTGGAGGGAGAGTCCCCCTCCCTACAGGAAGCCACAACCACGTGTCACGGCAGGGAAAATGGCTGCGGATCCTGTTCGTCACCCGATGCAGCATTCGCGAACGGAAGCAAAATTTTGCGAACAATGCTGTTCGTGACCCGAATTGGTCGTGAACAGAAGCGTTCGTGACCCGAGGTACCACTGTACCACTAATCAACTTAGACACAATACCAAGCCAGGATCTGGCGAGTTGCCCACGAAGAATCATTAAAAGTTCATGGTTCAAAATCCCACACATACAAAGCAGTGCATAATTCTTGAGTTCCTTTTTTTTTTTTTACCTTGAGATCTACTACCATGGACTGCACTAGAAGAAAAATGACTGAATTGTCTTCCCAGCTGATGTAAGTTGACGCTTTGCACAATTTTACACAAGCAATGGCTGCACTTTCGGTTAGCTGCCTACTTCCGCTGTGGCCCGCCAGCGCCTTCCTGAGGTTGTCCAAGAATTGTTTCTGTAGGGTCCAAAACATATGAACCAGAAAATAAGTTAAAACTCCATCTAAATTCAAATTTCACAACAGACACTGTTCTGCCTGGAGAAGATCACCATTTATAGATGCAAAGGATGTTTTTATTAAGGTTAGGATTCTAACGCATTCCTCCTCCAAACCACCTTGGCACTGTTGTACCCCAGTAATGAAAGCAAAGTTTGGGGGTAGAGGGTTAAATGGAGAATGATATCTAAGATCTAACTGAGATTTGTGAAAGAAGGGGATCTGGAAGTCCCTTAATACAAAATAACCTTGCACATAAGAAAAAAACTAGCATGTTAAAGAGAAGGACTGCTCTCCTCCCATCAACATATTGACTTTTCTATGTACCAGAATATTTATTTTCCACAAGAGGGCATCGACATTCTAGTATGCATTCCATGAATGGCATGTTTTAGATATGGCTTAAGTAAGAATCAGGCATCTCTGGTTGTTGTTGTTTATGTTGCTCAAGTTTATGTTTTCTTCACTATTTGGGAAGAAACCTCTTAAAGATGTGAGACAAATTTAGTGACCCCCAAAATTATGTTTGGTGGGGGATAAACAGGGAAAAAAGAGGGATGGGATGGGAAACAGAATATATTGAGTGGAAAGCTGAAAAGTGAAGAAAATATACACATTCATACCTACTTCTTGTAAAAGAAATAAAGCTCACAAAAGCAGGATTCACAGGAAAACATTGACAAGTCTTTAGAAAATGTGGGCATTTGGAGCGGTTAACCACAAAAGAAACAGTGCAAAAAGTCCAAATGTTGGGAGGATCCTTCCATTTCCAGGCAGGAAATCAGACTGGCCCCAACCTTGCTGGCCTTTTGCAAGGATCTGAAAGCATGGTTTTGCCAACAGGCATGGGCACCCGGGAGTGAGATTGAGCCAGCATGATGTCTGAACTGAGTGTTATTGGTGGATATGATTACCTCGGCTGTGAGTTTTATGTATGTTATTATGGTTTTATGTTCCTTTGAAATTGCTTTTTTCCCTTCTTTTTAAAGTGTTATACTGTTTTTTTTTGCTGTTTGTAAGCTGTCCAGAGTCATATATATGAGATGGGTGGCTATATAAATTGGATATTATTTATATAAATATAAATAAATAAATAAAGCTGGGACTGTAGAATCTCAAAGGGCAAGCAGAATTCGAATGCTTCTCAATATAGAGTTTTGTTTTGTTTTTAAATAAAAAGGTGAAGGAGGAGAATCACCTCTGAGATAGAGAGATGAAGGGAGAAGTTCTAGCCCAACTTTATTTTTTATATTTATTTATATTTCAAATTTGTCACCACCCATCTCACTGCAGAGCGACCCTGGGCGGTTTGGATAACTTCCCCCCCAATATGTTATCAAGGGATACCAGTCTCAATGGCTATTTACCCACCAGCAGGCAGCATCCGCTATAAACCAGCTGCTGGAGAACAGCAGCAGAAGAGGGAAATTGCCCTCCTCATTCTATGTGTGAGCTTCCCAAAGGCACCTCTTGGCACCGAGCAACAGAGGCGATTGCAGGGGCTTGCTCCAACAGGGCTGTACTTCTATTTCTTGTTCTTGTGTTTGTTTGTTTGAAAATAAATCAGCTGTCGTCATATAAAGGCACCTGACTAGGACAGTAAGTTCAGCTTTCTTTACCTTGTTCATTTTGTTTTCCTCCACTACATCTTTTGCAATGTCTTGGATGATTTCTGGACAAAGGACGAGGAGGATAATTTGCAAGGGCCAAACGGCTGCTTTGCGTTTCGTGCTTTCGGCGAATCCATCTACCAAGTCAAACAGCTTCTCTGCACAATCTGAACCAAAGAAATGAGACAACACAAAACACCCTGAGTTCCAGTTCCAGCAGCAGGATAAAAGCTGAAATCCCTCCCATTTTTAGCACAGTATCAATAATTAATAGTACTGCAACATGACTCCTGGGAAGGAAGGAAGGAAGGAAGGAAGGAAGGAAGGAAGGAAGGAAGGAAGGAAGGAAGGAAGGAAGGCAGGCAGGCAGGCAGGCAGGCAGGCAGGCAGGCAGGCAGGCAGGCAGGCAGGCAGGCAGGCCAAACGGCCTTAAGTTATTGCAACCTTCAAGAAGAAAACACAACAGAGTCTAAACATTGAACCTAGCTGGTTTTTTTTCCCAAGTACAGACCGAAAAGGATTCTGAGAAATACAAACATTTTCTCTAAAAAAACATTTACTGGGAAAGATGATCAGTTTGAGATCTGCATGCCAGATGTAACACAGAAGACCATTTTTGCCTTAGTGACAGTAGTTTAAATGTCAATTTTTTCATAGAAAGATGGTGGGTAATAGTGATCTGTTAAACCAAAATGGCATGACTACTAACCATTCTGGCTGGGACTGATAGGAACTGGAATCCTGGCAGCTACAGAGCCACAAACTCACCAAGCTTAAAACAACGAGGTCTGGTGAGGGGTGAATCTTCAGAGCTCTATACTGTGGGACTCACATCCCAAAACAATGTCCAAAGCAGGACACTCTAGAAATTATTAACATGGTTCTGTTTGCAGTTATATGAGCCTGGCCATGCAGGGAGACTCTCTTGGATGCAACAAAACTGACTTAAAGAAAACTTATTTGACAAAGCCTCATTCTGGTTGGATAAACTCTTACCTGACAGATCAGTCTGCGGTGTCTGATACAGCTTAGTAAATTCATCTGGATAGTTTTCCACCCAGTTCCAAAATGCCTAGACAAGATGTGTCATAAGGCACAATTAATACAAGGAATGCATTTTGTATAGGAGCTACATTTCTAGATGATAAACGATGCAATTGTGTCCTTTCTGATTTCACATATAAAGCTATTTCACATATCAAAGCAAATACAGAAAGGCAAAAGCACATAAAATTCTCCACCACTTTCTCTGTAACACGAATCAGCTCAGAATGTAACTAAATGTACTACCGTACTTACAAAGTGTACTCTTATGATGCATATGATCAAAAAGAACAGCATCTGACCTCGTATTCTGGTCTTTCACTTATTTTAATCTAACTAAAAGGGATTCAGATAACTTTCTTAGAACTCACACATGTTCCATTAGTAAGGCAAGCCAAGAGATGCTTAAAACCAACCTACACAAAATTCCAATAACAAATACATATTTCTCAACAGATTATGAATGAAAAATGCAAAAAGCTTTTCTTGTTTGATAAAAAAGAACACAGTGTATTGTAAGTGAGCGTGTTAGGTCTATCATCCACAATTTTCCTCATTTTCTTGGAAACAGTCAATTCTCTTGTTAACCTTCCCTTAATAAAGGATGGAGAGCCAGTTGATCTAGTGATTAAGGTGCCAGAGTAGGAGTAGGAAGATCTGACTCTGTGCCTCGGGCACAGAAGCCAGCTGAGTGACCTTAGGTCAGTCCTCTCTCTCAGCCCTTGGGAAAAAGGCCATGGCAAACCACTTATGGAAATGTGGCCAAAGAAACTGCAGAAACTTGTCCAGGCAGTCACCAAGAGTCAAATCTGACTTGAAGGTGCACACGCACACACAAAGGGGGTGGGCAACCTTTTTGTGGCCAAGGACTGCATCTAATACAGCCAAGGACTATACAGTGGATGGCATCAGGTCACACACAGGTTGGAGCAGCATAGGTTTCCTTTGTTTTTTAAATGGCATCTATTTATTTACGGGATAATGCAAGAGTGTGTCTGTTTTCTTCTGCAAAGTGCAAATAATTGCTCTGTTGATTTTCTGCAACCATGGTCAGAAGGAAGACTGAGAACTGCAAAAAGGGGCTACTTACAAATAAAACAAGATACCTAATCTAATCCTAACAACAGTATTATTATTGTTGTTGTTGTTGTTGTTGTTATTATTATTCTGCCCCTCCCTCATCAGGCAGCTAGCAAAGACATGCCTTGCCTGAAAAAAACTGGCACGAAGAATACTGGTAGACTTTTTTCAGTTGATTTCAAGATTTTTTTTAATTCAGAATCCGCTGGGGGGAAAAAAAACAGTAGTCCAATTCTGCCTGAGTGCACCAACATTCTGGCCATACTTTGCGGGAGTTCTTTCTTGAATTTCCTTTAATTACTTCTTCGGGTTCCCCACCACCACAATTGCAAAAATAGTTTGCTATATGGGAAGGAAGAATCAAGTTTTGAGAAACAGAAGTCCTAGGAAAAATAACAGCGTGGTTCTCCAGTACAGAGACACTGTCCTGTTCATAATGAGATCTCAGACAAACATAAAAAACAAAGGAGCCATCTGACCTCCACGAAAGAGATCTTTCCATCAGCCAGAGCTTTCTTCCCTACCCACTGCCCAAAAAACCTTGCCAATCGGTTGCAGGACAAGGGGAAGCACACACTTCACCTGTGCAACTACTCCAATGAACAAATGCTGATGAATCAGTCACAGGAGGTCTACCAAAGTCAGACTATGCACAGATGAAGACCAGCCTGGATATCGATATTCTGCTACAGTCCAACTGAACTCTTACTTCTGCTCTCCTTCCCTTATATAAAATTTGTGCCTCCTTTCTGGCCACAGATTCAGAATTGGAAGAATCTGGGGGCCCCTTCCACACCCAGTGAGACTGCAGTTGTAGATTTCATTTCAGTTCAGTGGCACTTCTGGAAAGGAAAGCCAGGGAGAAAAGGCTACAAGGTAGGGACTGTCTGCTCAGAAAAAAAAACGCATGAATCAAACATGTTTTGGAGAAAATGGTTAGGGTTATTCTTCTGCCCTGTTCAGTTCTTCCTCAATAATTTATTTATTTATTTATTCAACTTGTATAGCTGCCCATCTTCCCAAGGTGACTCCAGGCAGTGAACATAATTTAGAAAACAATACCAACAAGAATAACAAGAACGATCAAAGTATAATTTAAAAAAGCAAAAATGGCAGCTGAGGATAATTCCTCAATGACAATTAACAAAACCTCATGAGCCCCCTAATACAGTCCATGATATACTAAAACTCGAGGCAATCTAATGAAGGATCAAAGATGAATTCAGGACTGACAAAATATAAGGACTTCTGCCCATAATGTACAAATCAGCTTTTCTTAAGTTGGTACTCTTAAGATATGTTCAATTTCAACTCTCCAAATTCCGAGCAAGCACATCCAGTGCTGACACATCTGAAGGACTTAAAATTGGCAAAGGCTGGCGAAGTTCAATACTGGAATATGCTCTCAGAAAAAGTGAGAATGGCCACCAGCTTGGATGGTTTGAAAATAAAATTTAGACTAGTTTATTGCAGAGCAGGCAATCCACAGCAACGAGTCAAGAGAGCTATACATTACTATAATGAAAGCACTTTATCACACAGTGCCAAATGGTCAAGCAGAAGGATGCTGTTACTTTTCCATCCTTCTTTAGTTTCTCAGAAGCATCTAATTGGCCACTGCAGGAACAAAATATTGGACTACAAAGGGTCTTTTGATCCAGCATATATAAGCCCTTGGGGTATCTTTGCTTATATTCACTCGATTTGGCCTTCCATTTCTGGGAGAAAAGGCATCGAGCATGCACTTGAACATGACAGAAACATGTAAACACATCCGTAGGCTTTTCTAACTCCGACGTTGGGAAATTATACTTCTCTGCTCAAGTTTCTGCAAAGACAACCTGAAAAAATGACAAGCAAGGGAAGTAACATACCTTTTCAAGACTATTGATAACTGCCAGTTGTGCTGCTTTTTTAAGAGCTTTGAACTTAAAGACCGTCTCTGTAAAAACAAAACCAAAAAAAATGGAGTTCATAGGGTGAACTGGATGACAATGCAACAGAATTAACACACCAATTCGCAAACCTTTGTTCCTGATGACATCACCACATAGGTAGTCATTCCCATATCATTACCTTTTTTAAATATATTGTGCCTTCATTTACTAGTAGAATTTGCAGTGCAGGTAGTCCTCGCTTAACCACCCTAATTGGGACCAGAAGTTCCATTACTAAGTGAAGAGGTTGTTAGGCGAAATATCATGTGACCACACTGCTTAGCAATAGCAGTTCTGGTAGTCCTGGTTGCGGTCATTAGGCCAGGACCTCACACGCCTGCCCTGCCGCACTTGCCTCCACTTCAACTCCTCCAACCTGCCTGTCTCTCCCCCATCTCTGCCCTTTTGGCCATCCTGCACTCACCACCGATGCCTACCCCTGTGAAGGGCCAACAGCTGCCCCATCCGGGCATGCCTCTTCAACAGCGAGAGGAAGAAGTCAGCAAAGGTCAGCTGGGGGCACCAGGGCTGGTAGGAGTAGGCGGCGGAGTACAGGGCAGCCAAAAAATGGGGGGAAATAGGCAGATGGTGGAGTTGAAGTGCATGTTGCGGTCATAAATGCAAGCAGGCTACTAAGTGCCTGAATTTTGATCATGAGACTATGGGGATGCTGTCACAGCTGTAACTTCGAGGACTGGTCGTAACTACCATTTGTTCAGCGCCATCGTAACTTCAAATAGTTACTGAACAAATGGTCATTAAGCAAGGACTACCTGTATTTTACTACTTTGATGGAGAACAACAGGGCTAAATGGAACAACAGACGTTTATTAGGATTCAGACAGATTCTCCTCCATATCCCACATGGCTTTTATTAACATATAGAAACACTTTGCGTAATTAGGAAAATTTGCAATTAAGAAAAGATGCTATGTAAATAGAAATACAAACTTTATATGATCATTCCTTTGCAAAGATCACATTTAAATCAGCCATAAATATGTATGAAAACAGAATTCTACAATCTGAGACACTCATAATGTTTTAATGGTTCAACTCCCATAACTCCCAGCTAGCATAGGCAGAAACATAAGGCCGTTCTCGTTGGGAAATTATGGAAACTGAAATCTAATACATCTGGAGGACACCAAAAAAGAGGAAGACTTTTTTAGAGGACTCAGATCACACTTTCACACAAAACTTTTTTCTGATTGAGCTAAATCAGTCTTCACTTATCTGGTATCCTTAAATGTGTTGGACTACAGTTTCCATCATCTGCAGGTAGCAATGTCAGGTTTCCTGAGGATGAAATAATCTATAGCCCAGCATATGTACATGGAGAGCATCAACTTGGGGAAGCTTGGACTAGATCTTGCTAAGCAAAAAAATAGTCATTTCTTTTTACACATGCAGGCTTCTAATTTCAAGTGTTCAAAATATATAATCAGAATCACAGCTTTAAACAAGAACTTCAAGAGTTTCACTGCATACCTTGTAGTATCCGCTTTAATTTAGTACAGTCCACACTGATGTACTGTAACAGCTCAATATCATGAACATCAGCATTGTCTTCAGAGCAGACTGTCAATTCCTGCAATCTGCAAAAATAAATATACTTCTTAAAATAGAGGACAAAGCTTGGGTGGTGGAGTGGGGAGGAATATATATAGTGGTTTTATATTCATGAATGTAAGAGAATTAAGGACAACTCTTCAACCTTTAGAATTATAATTTGTTGAAAATGCACAGACAATGCAACAGGGTTGGGACTCAGGATTTGTTAACTTTGAAATGATTCAGTATTCCCTTGTTCTGCAGAGCTGTAGATCACACACCCCCACTTGAATGCAATTGCCTGAGCTATTGATTTGATGGTACCTCTAAACCATCCTACTATAAAACCGTTTCTTGATTAAAAACTGGTAACATTTCCCTAAGGTTATTTTAACCCCACCTGCTTTAAAGTGCAGTGAGAAATTTTACTGTGCCGGCTACTCCTGTGTAGGGAAGTGTATTTATGCTATGCTCTTCCCCTGCCCGGACTGTGTGCTGCATAAGAAATACTATATCAATACTTCTATCCTCTGACTTACAAAAGCTATGACAACTAGACCAACACTTCTCCACATGGCATAAAACTACTACTCCACTGTGCAACAAACTGCCTGAATCAAAGCTTTGTTTTATGAATATGAGGAGGAAGAGTATACTCAATTAACAGCAATACAGTGTTAAGTATGTGCTGCTATTAATTTACATGGAATAAATCCCAAATCACTACTGAACTTTCCATGAGTATGGATCCATGACAATCATTCACGGCTCCATAATCAAAACAAAAATCCCAACCGTTCATGCCGTGACCCCAATGAATTCAATTAATTGTATAATTAAATTTACATGTGTCTTGGAGTCTTCTTTCACTTGCCTCATTTTCTAAATGACCCATGTTCTGGCCAAGGAGCGACAAATAACTAAATCAGCTATTCTGTACAAGCTGGAAAAAAAATGCTTGCTTAAGTCTCAAATCTACAGAGGCATATTTGAAAACACAGGCAAACATTAAGGGAGTTGTTCATTTCATCCATGCACAAAAATATTTAATTACTCTAGCCTGACATGGGAATATGATAGAAATCCCACTGCAGATCTTAAAGCAGAAGCATGGTTCTCCAGAGAAGCAACAGCAAGGCTGGTATATTACACTCAACCCCTGGACATGGGAGCCAAATGTTGACCTCTTTAACGTCTATGCAACTGAGTTCACAAATTAAAAGCATCAGTTGGAATCAACCTCCTACCCATCTTCCCAACCTATACAGCCAAGATGAGGAAAGAGCATGCCTAACGACATGATTCAAGAAGCATATTTATTTCTCTCTGCCTCCCTCCTATGAATACAGCGTCATCTATCCTAGACACAAGCCGTTGCCATTATTAAGACATTAAGCACAAAAGAAAAATGCCACTTCTTTCAAAGGAAGATGCTTAAAACAACTCTTTGGAACAGAAATTATCTAAAGGTCTTCCAAGTTTAGTTGACATACCCTTTAATCACAGATCTGTCACTGTGATGACTAGGGACTGAAGCCGTTCCTACCCAGGACATATTTCAACAGAAAAACTTTGCCTAACCTCATGACCTTTGGGTGCACTGGGGACTACATTTCCCAGAATTCTCAGTCAACCTGGCCAACTGGGTACAAACAAAATGTGGAAGGAGCTTGTCCCATCAGTTTTGGATGTGTTCAATCATGAAGGCTTATATTTTAGACAAAAAAAACTAGTGAGATTGCTTCCCACCATCATATCTAGAACCTAGGATGCCCAGTTAACATTTGCTTTGTTTTTTCTAAAACAAATGGGCAAAGGATACTCTCAAACAAAGGATTGGCTTGTGGTCACCAACCATTTTAATTTTTTTAAACAGGCTGTAAATCCAGAGATATTCTCAGCAATAGCCTATTTAATACTATATTTTTAAATATGAATTTTAGAGGCTGGCAATTTGCCACATACTAACTTTCAGTTAAGAACCAGTCAGTGGGCCCACATTCTAGAGTGGATATTCAATCTTATTAACAGTCTCCAACTTAACACCATTGCTAGGAGAAAAAGATACAAAGAAAGTGGTCTTCCTAAGGTCAGGAGGCTTGTTTGTCCAGCCCAGTGTTTCTCAACCTCAGCAACTTTAAGATGTGAGGACTTCAACTCCCAGAATTCCCCAGCCAGCAGGAGTTGAAGTCCACACATTTTAAAGTTGCTGAGGTTGAGAAACACAGGACTAGCCTAATACAGGATCTTCTAACTATAGTGCTCAAATACAGGTCTCATGTATAGAGGCTGTCCAATCACCTGCTACTTGATGGTTTGAAGTTAGGGGTGGGCAAATTTCTGAGGGTCAGGGACCATTAACTCAATCCCCTAATCAGTTGCAAAGCTGGATGTGGCATCAATGGAAAGGTAATGTCACAGGAAGAGAAGGGGGCAATTGTTTCATCCCACTTTTTATGACAGGAATGGGAGCAGGAAGTCTTTGGGAGGAAAACTGCTTTTCACCTCACTCACCCACCCACCCCTCTAGCCAATGGCTCCAAATTCAGCAAACTGGCAGCTTCAGTTTGAACCATTTCTGGGGATTTGAAGGGGAGGTTTAAGTATAGAGTAGTTTGTCTCCCAGCAGCCTCCTATTGGCATTTCCACTTTTATTTTGGAGAGAAAAATAAATCACACCCAAATTTGGCTATTAACCATCCAATCTCAGTGGTGCAATCTTGGAATGGTCCATACAAGCCTGTCACTCTTTTTAAAGGATAGACAGTATGGAATGGAACTGGGATCTAAGCGTTTATGGCCACTCTGCTAAAAATCAATCATTTTAGTGAGATCTATTGTTTCCATTTCTGCACTTTTCAATTCTTTCTACCCATCTTCACATACACCCTTTCAAATGAACAAAATTAATGTAAACCTACACTGATAACTGAAGTCCAACTGAACAGCATACTGTAAATAGATTACGAGGTCAGAGGAGACAGGTTATCTTGGGCAGCAATATTTTGGCTCATTCAACAATCTCTTGATCTTGTTTGACTAAAGTCAAAGGATGCCAACACTATGATCACCTTTTTAAGAATGGCACAGAGGCCATATCTCCTCAAGCACTCACCTGGTAGAGATACGGCTGAACACCGCGTTAAAATTGTTGCAGCTGAGAGAAAAGAGAACCCCAGAGGCTGAATTGCGAAGTTCTGTAGCATGTTGATTTCCTTCACGGTAGGTATGGATGAAATGGCAGATCTCTGGCAGCAGTTGCTTGACCAGCATTGTCTCATCAAGCCTCATGGTGTCTTTGGGTTGCTAGGAGGATAAAAGTTAGATGGAATGGCCTTGAAGCATTTCTATAGCTCTGATACTCCAGAGACCAAGGAAGCCTCCTTCACTCACCAGGTATCCAAGTTTTTTCCATAAGAAAACTACAGAAGTGTTTGAAAGCACAGCTGACTAAAACCTCCACTTTTCCAGCTATTTACCTCAACTGTGCTGCTAGGATATCTATGTGATAGCCATGTTAATGGCCTTTCCAAACACCACAGGAGAGTCTGGAAGATCAACACTTCCCATGAAGGAAGTAGGTGGATGAAAACTGAAATTGCTACAGAGACAGTTCCTAGACAGGACTCCCTCAAATGCAGAAGAAAAAGGGTCAGTTAAATCCCCAGTCAGCTGCTTCCTTGACATGGCTGATTTATTTATTTACTAGGGCTGATCTTCTGTTCCAATCCAGCAGGATTGATTGGGGAAATAGTTTAATTGTAAACCCAAGCTGGAGCTGTCTGGAGCGAAATCTAAATTAGGATTAGTTGACTGGATCTGGCTTTGTTTCCCCATTCACCCAAAATGCTAACCCCACCCGCCATGCACTAGTTAAGCATGGTATATGAACAAGGCCACTGTATGTCTGAAATACTGGGAAATATCTAAGCTAACTGTGGAAAAATATAGTACATCAGCCACCCTAATTTGCTGCAGGAATTTATGATGTCTCTTCAGAAACTTTTAACATGGCTGGAGGAAAGCACAACAAGATAAGAATCCTTTTAACATAACATTCCACTATAGATGCAACTGTACATTTCTCTCTTTATCCACATAAGGACCGGTTTCCTACAACAAGTCAGACTGGGCTAAAATGGAGTTGGCTAGCTTGTAGCTCAATGTATTAGGAGAAATTCACTCACTGCCTTAGCATGCTCTGTGAACCAGACCACTGTGTTAAGCCAAAACATAGTTGATCTAAGGGGCATAGCAACTTATGCGAAAGCAACAGTGGCTTTTGTTAACGCATATTTAGGGTTAATGGTTTGAGCCCAGCAATGAATACCTTCCTGTAGGCTTGTGGAGAACCTCAAAGCTATGATCCAGAAGTAGACTTTGGCTCAATTCCCTCCAGACCCTGGTGATATCCCCAAATTATGCTCCTTCCCTCTAGCTATCCAGGTAAGTAAAATATTTGCATTCTGCCTTTCCCTCAGTCAGCATTACTGCTTCTTTGCGAGAAAAAAGACTGACCAGAAAGGAGGATAACAGCAAAATGGAAGCATAGTACTTAGAGCATCTATCTGCCTGGAAGCACTTCTGCCTCTTTTGGGGGGAACAAGACTGATAGAGACACCGATGAGGAAGAGGACAGTCAGTTCAGCACCTATGCAACCACATAGCTCCAGTCAGCCTTATCTTTAGTTTATTCACCTTGCATTTGCGGAGCAAAATAAGACAGACTTTTGAATATATGGGTGGATATGTTTGACAGAGGAAGATCCAGGCCTCTCGGGAGACAGGAGGGCAGGTATAAATTCATGGCTCATTGGTATGGATATATGAGTTTGTTGTCCACTCTGCATACCAGCCTCAGTCACTGCACTACTGTGTTGATAGATTGACCCCAACAGGCTCAAACTGAGAAAACATGGAACTCAGAATGAAAACAGTTCCCTGTTTCACTGTCACCTATGTCAGAAGGCTCCTTGGGGTGCTACCCCTACATGGTCAGAGACTGGGTAAATGGTAACTAAAGCAAACAAAAGCCTTTTCAGTGGCAACCCCTTCCCAGCAGAACACCCTTCCCAGGGACACTCAGCTAATGCCAAGTCCGGGCAGAAGACTAAGGTTCTGCGTGCCCAGATTTTCAAAGTGCTTCCTTTTTATGGAAATTTAATGCTTCACATCAATTCTACTTGCACTTGGTTCTTTTACTGTGGTTTTATTTTTTTTCCCTTTGGAAATTCTGGTTTAAATAATTAATTCAAGCCCTTTCCTTGCAGCAAGTTGGGTGGAGCCAGGCTGAAGCACGGTGGAAAAGAATCATGCAAAAGGCTAGAAACAGCATACTAGATTCACTCTGTTCTTCAGAGAAAGGTACAATTTAGTTTCACAACACTGTTCAGGATTACAGGTAACATCCTTTCTGTCCTAGCCTCTTCCCTGCCTCCCAAGTTAGAGAGCAACCAACAGAATCATCAGCAGAAGTAAAACCCACCAGAAAAAAAAAGTCTCATTCCAGTCTAAGCTGGAATGAGACAAAGTTGTTGGCAATACAGTAAGCATCATCAGTCTGAGACAAGAGTTGAGGTTTCTGAAAAGACTTGCATGGCTTGAAACACAACACAAAACAAAGTACATAAAGTTAGGCTTTTGCAGCATCATACTATATTTGGGCGAGTCATTAAATAGTGTGGCAGGAAAGCCTGGCAGCAGCCAGCATAAACTCTCCCTTCCCTTTGTTCTTTAAGGGAACTTTAAGGAAGCCTGAAGAACACTGGACCACACCTGGTTTCCAATTATAAAAGAAAAAATGCTGCATGTGAGAGAAGAAAGAAAGAAAGAAAGAAAGAAAGAAAGAAAGAAAGAAAGAAAGAAAGAAAGAAAGAAAGAAAGAAAGAGCGAGCAGCCCTCAGGATAAAGTGCAACTCAGTAGGTGACTGATGGTGAAGGAAGACCAAGCATGGACTTTGGCAAACCAAGGGCAGATGAGCTGAAAATGGAAGCAGAGCCCAGCAACCTCAACACTCTAGCAGACACCTACACCCAGCTGCTGGTAAAGCACCTTCTTTCTACCACCCCAAAAAGACACAGACTGAGGGATTGTGCAAAGCCAACACTTCAGCAGCAGGTCAGAATGGCAGCTGATAGCAACAGAAGCCAACTAACTTGAAGGTGGCTAAATGACAACTAAATACTTGGTTATAAGCTCAGGCAATAAAGGAGAACAGAACTGTTCATAGGATTTTTAGGAATCGGATATACACAGAAGCATAAGTGTAGACATTAATATAAGTATAGCATAATGTAGCATATAGTGATACGTGTTAATTTAGATAACTCTATTAAGCTTTTTGTATAATAAAAGTCTTGGAGGCACCACAACAGTCTCTTGGTTGGTGGTCTCTCACACCAAGACTGAATTATTCTAACACAATGTTAGCCAATATTTCCTCCTTATTTCCGATTTTAACCACTTTCTTCCTAAATTCTCTAACCTTGTCCCTAACTCTCTCACTCCTTCCTGTGGGTCTTAGATATTATCTAAATCTTTGTTGGCAGGTATATTTTGTTACCTCATACCTATACAATACAGTCTCATTAACTTGATTATAGTCAGAGGCTTCTTGTGCAGCTGTTAAAGCTTTTCCTGTTAAACACAGAACTGATCACACCCACTTCTGCTTAGGCCATTTGCAAGCAACTGCAACATGTTCAAACATTACAAAAAAAATTGGACAGCTGTTCTTGATTTTGCATGATTAACACTGCTTTGGGTTCCATTCTAATGAGTTGGCATTCAGGACAACAGCAGCAATATTGGCTGCCATTCCTGGCCAATAAAATCTATCTAGGATTCAAGTTCTACCTCTACCTAAATGCCCAGCTAATGAGCTTTTATGAGCTAATTGCAGGATGTATATCTATAGGGAGCAATAGGAAGGAACTCAGTCCCTATAAGAAGATCAAAAGGAACTTTGGGACTTTTCCTACTAGGAAATTCCCAGTAGTCCTTTCCACTACTTGTTTCCCATTTACTTTTGCAGACATTGTCATCTCCTGTCCTACAGGATCTTTAAAAGCTGTCATACTAAGTCCTTTTTGAAGTTTATTGCAACAGTCCTTGGCTAAATGCTCTAGTTTATCACAGGTATAACATTTTATACCTTCTGTAGGTATCTTATTGCTTCCAGCCAGGGAAGATTTCCTGTCCCTTCTATTTTCTTAGGTCCATCTTTCCTATCACCTATTAATGTTGACTTTGCCAGTCTAGGTTTCTTTTTCCAATTTCTAACCCTTTTCTAACCTTTTCAGTCTTTCATGTAGCTAAGTAATCCTCTGCATCAGCTTTCAGCTCTGTTTCTGTGGACCAGAATCTAACAAGATGGCAGGACTAGCAGAAATTATTCTAACACAATTTCATCCAATATTTCCTCCTTATCATGTATTTCTGGTTTTGGTGCTAGCAATATAGGAGAACACTACTCACTAAATGATGGTTCTATCACTCCTAATTGTAACATCTTATCTCTTTCTGTTCTGAGCTTCTCTGGGATTCTATATGGCCTTTACCTAACTTGATGGCTGTCTCCCATATCAATCCTATGACCAGTTAAATGCATTATTTCTGGTATGCCTGTAAACCCCAAAACTTTAAAAAAAAAAAAAAATGAGATTGTCTTTCTGTGATTCAGATAGCTCAGGGTTAATCTGAACTCATTCTGGTTTCTTTTCTTCCTACATTACTACTTCTTGATTTTACACAAATTCCTGCTTTGGGTTCCATACTATAACACTTTCTAAGGATGTTTGCATCGTAGATTTTAGCCTACCCTTAATCTACTGGTCCTCTCTGATTATACAATAAGGACTTTCTCATTTTGCCTGGAGTTTGTAATAAAAAGAGCACTTCTTCTATCTAAACTTTTCTTTTTTGCTTTTTTTATCATACAGTGTCTTTTGGGCAGGTCATAAATTCTCCTCAGATCACTGGATAAGATTTTTTAACTTCTCCCTTTACTCTAGAATGTCTTCAACTCTATGACTGTACCCCTCTTTTCAGATATCTAAGATATTTTGTGGTCTTCTACCATATAACTCAAAAGGACTACTGTACAGGTAGTCCTCGCTTACAGGTTGCCTCATTTAGCAACCATTCAAAGTTAATGATAGCTGAAAAAAAAAAAGCTTTGCGACCAATCGTCACATTTACGATCATCACAGCGTCCCGCAGTCATGTGATCACCACTCATGTGCTTCATAACTGTGATGGAAGGCATGAGCAGGGAGGATTCTGGAATGGAGTTTCAAGGTTGCAGGGAGGGGGGAAAGACATTCCAAGGAAAGCATCTCCTCAGGCTCCAGATGGACTGCGGGAAAGTCAAGAGAAGGAGACTGGCCCCTTGCTAAGGGCATGCTGGTTATAGTTGCTATCGTTGGGGGGTTAGAGTTAGTCTGGCAAGATTCTGTCTATTAGGTGCAAGCAAAGAAAGAAGCTGGGCTGAATTCTGGAATGTCTCGTGGTGATTCTTGGGCTGAACCTGACATTAACTGGCTTCCAACAAGCAGAATTAATGGAGAATGTGGAAGTGAAATCACAAGTCACAGTCATGTGATATTTCGCTTAACAACCACAGTGGTTCACTTAACAACGGAAGTGGAAGTGAGGTAAGTCTGTCATGGTCGTGTGATTTTCTGCTTAGCGACCATGGCACTTAGCAACAGAGTTGATGGTCTCAACTGTGGTCAGTAAGTGAGGACTACCTGTAAAGCCTATTGAGGAATGGGGAACTTCACAATAGACAAACAATAAGTACAGCAACCATGTATCCCAGTGCTTTGGGTCTTGACTAGAAACGTTAGAAAGGCCTCAAACTAAAAAAAAAAAAAAAGTAAAATATTAGCTTCAATAGGGTATTATAGCAGATTTATTCCCCATTTTGTCATCTGAACCCAGATTTAACCTGAGTAAAGGAACCAACCAAAGTTAACTGGACTCCTATTTGCCAACAAGCTTTTGATGACTTGAAAAAGGCATTATACACTGAACCAGTTCTATGAGGACTGGACTACAGTCATCCTTTTACTTTAAAATGTGTGTATCAGCAGTTTTGGTTTCTTTTTTTCTTCCTCTTGATTTTGTGCAATTAACACTGCTTTGGGTTTTGTTCTTCTAACTAGTTGGCATTCAGGACAAGTCCAGCAATACTGGCTGATCTCCTTTGTTATTCCTGGCCAATAAAATCTACCTAGGATTCAATACAGAGTTCTACCCCTACCTAAATGTCCAGCTAATGGACTTTCATAAGCCAGCTGCAGGATTTGTTTTCTCTATCTGTGGGAAACAATTAATTGGTCCAGGCTCTCCTTAGGGTCAAAGTAATTGGCCTCATAGGCACTGGGGGCAGACATTAGGACAAAGTACAGTTTAGCAGTCATCTGATGGTGAAGAAAGAGCAGGTGTAGACTTTACAAAGGAAAAAGGAAAACAGAACCTGCACCCAGAAAAAGGGAGTCTGGACCATCAGAAGAGAGCTGATACTGGTCATCCCTGATTCGTACAGCCAGTTTAGTCAATGTGCAAGTATTCTCAATTAAACCAACCTACTCCAGATGCTTTCCCATGCAACCATGCCTTCCTCCATATCCTTCCCTTCTGGCTCTTTACATGAAGATGGAGTTCTCTTAAGATGAGTAGAATAGGCTTGGGTTCAGATTCTGGATCTTTGGGAACAGAGCAATAAGGGCCACTGGTGCTAGGCTCAGCCTCTCTGCATCTGTTCTCTTCAGTGCCTCATCTTATTTTTCCTCCTCATCTGAATATTCACAGGCCACTGGCAAAGCATTTTCCCAAACATGAATACTCCAGATGTGTTGGGCTAGAACTCACTTCACAAGGGAATGATGGGAAATTGTGTCCAACATATACAATGAGATCAGAAAAGGGTAATATAGAATGTTGTTTATATAAGCGTCAAATAACCAAAAACTATTTTGTCTGCCATGGTTTAGAAATCAATCTTTCAAAACCAGTTGTGGAGAATCACATGCAGCTTATGGAAGATCTGATTACATTAAGCTTGGAACTGTGTTGAAGAAACCCTCAGGAATAAACGTATATTCTTCAGTTTCACAAAGCCCAAGTTTAGCTTTACAGTTCTGCTTCACACAAGGCACTAACCCATCAGTGACATTCCCAAAGTAACAAGGGGAGGGGGAGGGAGGAGAAGAGAGCTAACTGTCTCCGAGAACAGACCTAAGCGAAAATTGGATTTTTTTTCTAGAAAATACAAGATGACATTCCCTCTGTAAGTTTAACAAACCAAACAAATATAAACTAGGAAGCACCTGCAAAAGTCATCTTTAGCAACAGGAGAGATGCTTCACAACTATTAGGCAGAACTGAATCAACCCAAAATAAAACCAGAAAGTCAAAGAAACACTTAAGTTCTTTTGCAATCCCTAAACTGGTGTGTTCCAAAGATGTTGCTATACAACACCTATCATGCTGTGCCAGCATAGACAATTACAATCCAAATAAATTTTGGTAGCCCTAGCTGGGAGAAGGGTAGTTTAAAAGTTTTCTGTCAGTTCGAAGTTTCTCTTATGCTAGCCAAATGTAACTTTTTTTGTACTGGTTTGGGGCATATCAGTTGCTTGAAGTGTCAATTCTCAATTTACAAAAAAACAAAATGAAAAACCTATCACCTGAATGCTATTCCTTTGTAACCAAATCAAGGGCATAAGAAAACTCATACAGAGCACAGCTATATAGACACTGAAAATAAATGCACAAAGCTTCACAATTAACCTGAGGTATAGCAGATTTTTAAAAATTTATTTAACAGATTTTTGCTCCACATGTTAAAGTGCTCACTCTTTACAGGCAACTTTCAGGTTCAGGAAAACAACAATACTACAAGATTGCAAGCTACTAAAAGTAACCTCCAGATTAGTCCAGCTACAATTCTCAGAATTCACAGAATTCAATTACAATTCTCAGCATTCGCAGAATGCATTTAGAAGTCACATTCGAACATACCTGGAGGGCACCTAGTTGGCCAACGCTGTACTAAAACAATAAAAAACATTACTTGTATAAGCTAACTGGTGTCTATTCCAAAATTTTGTTAAGAAAATTGCTTATTAAACAGGCTACTCACCCCAGCAAGACACTTTTCCAGTGTATCCAAAATAATCAACTGAGAAAGATACAAGTTCTTTTCAGCAGCTTCACTAAATATCCTCTATAAGAAAAAAAAAATCAAAAGATCAATTTAGTTTTCAGTAAGAAAGCTGACTTACTGTCTGTCACCAAACAGATCAACATGCCAGTTCTAAAAGAACGTAACTTCCCTGGTACCCTCTGAAACTTTTGAATGAATAACTTTATTACAATTCACAGATGCTCCAAACGTATCAAAATAAAAGCAGTAAGACAAAATAGAGCAAAATAAAACAAGCACAATCTATCTTCTAGATGATATAATCAGTAATCAATCCCAAGTACAATTTCTGCAGGCTGCAACGGTAAATTTAATGACAACTTGTGTTGTTTTAGGGTCTTTGTCTGCCAGAGTTTTACATAAAATTCACCTGGTCATCCAGGGAATTACCTAATGAGGGGTGTTAGAAGCTCACTGCAAGATAACAGGATCACAGAAGTTACAATATACATGGGCCTGTAGCCTTTAAATATTAGTTCCTTCCCAGAGCGTATCACAGCTTCTCTTCTGTCCCATCCCATTCTAGTCCTCTGACAAACTGATTCTCACACACACAAAACCCTTATGTAGCCTTTAAAACATGGCGCTATTATTCCCCTAACACTGCTCTTTTCCCAGCAAGAAGTCCCTAGTTACAGTTAAAATCAAGTAGTTTTCCTCAGGAATGGACAGAGACTGGAGGACAGAATAAGACACAGGACAACACATAAGCACTTGGTCCTTACCCAAAAGAAACACTAGTTACAGAATCAAATATTTAACATTTTCCACTGGTTTTAGTCACAGGCTGCGGGCATCTTACTCTGCCCTCTGTCACATCCACTTCAGTTCACCAGTGCTTTATGTAAAATTACACTTTACGGGCTTTTTTTTTTTTTTTGCTTTATGCAGAGTTTGTTTGTTTGTTTGTTTAGCAGACTTGTCCCCGTCCATCTCCCCCCAATGGGGGACTCTGGGTGGTTTATAACAATTAAAACAAATAAATACATAATTAAAATTTATAAAAAGAGAAAAACATATAGACAGAACAGTGTTATTGATCCTGGTTACATGGAGGATAGGGTTGATCAGATCTGAACTTGTCTTGATGGGCAGGAGGTGATCCTTGACATAGAACTTTACAGATAGGAAACGAGTGTATTGTGTTTTCCCAGAACTCAGAATTATAACAGGCATCCAATTCTCACTGAAGATAGAATAACCCAACAGATATTTATCTATGAAGACTTAAAAACTCTTTCTCTTGCTCCACATCAAAAGAAGGCTAAGACAGTGAGAAAATATAACTTACCATGTTGTTAACATTTTTTAAGATATTTGTGAGGCCACTAATAACCAGAGAGAACTTATACTTGGAAATGTTGATGAGACATTCCTTGTTATGTTCTGTGCTGACTTTGGTGTGGGTATTCTGCTGGCTGGCCTTGATTGGAAGCTGCAGTAAAAGGAAGTTTGGAAAGCTGTCACACAGAAGAAAATTTACAGTACTACAGTTTATTGTGCAAGGATTAGCATCATACATCAACAATCAACATAAAATGACCACCATTTTCATTTTCTTAAATCATGTAAAATCAAAGCATCAGCAAACCTCTTCCAGACTGCTGCCAAGAAAGAAAACAGACATGCCCATGTAGCATCAAAAATCAAGCTCGACTCCAAGGGCACTTCACTTTTTAAATTAACATGGTTTAAGCTTTATTTGGAGTTAAATTATCGCAGCTGTGAGTAAGCAAGTCCCAAGTCTCCCCTCCATCTTTGAAGTCACACAAAGGTCTGCTCTACCAGTTCCTCTAAGGGTAAAAGCAAGTCTGATGGATGTTTGACCAGACAAGGATGTTTGGCCAGATAACAGCCAAATTAGCTAACACAGCGGCAGGGCCGTGGCCACTCCAAGTTTTACTTTAGTAATAATGTCTATTTAAAAAAAAATGTAGAACCTTGATTTAAATATACCAAATATTTCATTCCACCCCAAAATAGGATCTATTGAACTCAATGGGACTTCTGAATAAATATTTACAGTAGAAGTGCTCAACCAACAAGCTCCATGTAACTTCTCAGTTTCTTTTTTTCTGATTCTCAAAATATACTAAGATTGTATTGCTGAAATTGCCAGATTATGATGCTGTGATTCTCCACTGATGTGAGTTGCTTTCAGAGTCCCACAGACAAAAAATGGAATACCATTAAATAATTCCTTTGAAAAACTCATGTTTCTTCCCACCTCCCAATCTACTTGCTAGGTGTGCATGAACAATGGGAAAAGAAACTTTTGAAGAAAAAAGAAAATGGTGCTGTGTTCAAGCATAGCACACTTTGAGTAGGATACAACTTATTACTTTAGAGATGGCCAATGGGAAGGGAGGATTGGAGGAGGCATGTAACATTTTTCAGAACAGCAAGGAAGTGAGGAACTCACGTCAGGCATCATACCAAAGAGCTCAGATGGGGGTTCATGCAAGCTGTTGATTGCTCTTTATATCATAAACCTGAATGAGAACATCACACTACTCAGTATATGCATACAGGTAGTCCTCGAGTTACAACCATTTGTTCAGCGACTGTTCGAAGTTACAACAGCACTGAACGAAGGGACTTACGACCAGTCCCCAAAGTTACAGCCATTGCTGCACCCCCACAGTCACCTGATCAAAACCCAAGCACTTGGCAGCCCGCCCACACTTACGACTGCAGGAGTGCTTCAACTCCCCCCACCTGCCTATCTCCCCCATCTATGCCCTTTTGGCCCCCTGTAATCCACAGCCCCTGCAACCCTAGCTGACTTTTGCCATTTTCTTGCTCCTGCTACTGACCAAGCATGCCTGAACTGGCCCTTTGCTCCAGATCCCATCAATGAAACATGTCATTTGGTGGGTTCCAGGAAGCATGCCGTCTCTGTTGTGGCACCTGTCTTGTTATACAGCCTCTCCTCTGATATGGACAGCCCCATATGCTGGCCTTCCAGAAGGCTGTGAAGACCTTGCTATTCCCAGAGTGGGGCCAGAGTGTTAATGGAGTTCTGACATGGGTGCAGCTGTCCTTGATATGTTGTTAATGTGATTTTTTATAGGTCACAACCTAATAAAATAGATTGTGAAATTGGTTTCGTTTTTATCTTGTTCGCTGCCTTCGGTAGATGAGCAGTCATATAAATATACTAAATAAATAAATGAAGGCTTCTAAGATATAGCGTATCAACATACTAGCCAAGGGGGGTTGGGAGTTGTAGTCTAACACATCTGGAGGACACCAACTTGAAGATAACTGGTCTCTTGTGTGCTCTGGAAGCAACCAATCTTCATTAATGTTTTGAACAATTCTGCACTGCATCTGCCAGGATATGAATTTCTTACCCACCTGCAGCAAGATTACAGAAGACTGGCTTTCAACCTTCTGTCTTATTATCTCTGAGTGTAAAACAATACTGAAACTGAATGTTAATCTTCCTCACCCATATCCCCTACTGGTATATCCACTATCTTATATGCATGAAGGAATGGACATAGGGAAAACATACAACTCAAATCATTCCTGACCTGATTTTGTGTTGGGAATGGCCACATCTCCACAACTGTGTACTGGGAGTAAGGATGACAGTCAATGCTCTCCAAAAGACTTCTGGACTAGTGGTGGCACTAGTGTTTTTTGACTGTTTTTAAGGAAAAGTGTTCAAAGAGCCCATGACCTTGAGTGCGGGACTGGGAGGTTGCATTTAACTTATTCCTTGAAAATTATTTGCTTATGCAAAATCTATTTCTCACAAGTTCTGCTAGTTTGGAAAGCTGTAGAAGCTGGTTACAGCTGCTATCCCCAGTCTAGCATACCCTTGTTCTAAATCTCTAATTCTGTACCTACAAGGTGAATCTGCTGCACAAATTAAAGATGCAGAGAAAAAGAAGGAATACTTCAATATAAAAACACCCAACCTTAAGGATGATCAAGAGATTGCACGGAATTGCAGATGGCCTATAAGCCCTTTAAGGACTAAACAATTTTGTGGCCCAATTCAGTATAAGAAATGAGCTCAGTAAGACTTTAAGCTTACATGGAAGCGCTCCTATCTTCCCCACCATCATGATCATGAAGAGGCTTTGGAAGTTTTTACTTTAGTTTTTGCTTAACTGCAATTTAGGTAAGCAAATTTTAAATTGCAGTTTGTTTGTTATAACCTCCCTTCAAACCATAGTTTGAAAATTAAATGGAGGCTTAAATCAAAACTATAATTTAGTGCAAGGGAGCAAAAAAAAAGAGACTTTAATAATACAAACAGCCCATCTGCAACACCTTTAGGAGTTCTGAAGAGTAGACAGCCAAATTTCAATTTCAGGTCCTCTTTTACATTTTGACCATGGTTTACCACAAAGGTGATTTTTTTTTCAGGGCTGCACATTTTTTCTTTTCTCTTGGGGAAGAGGAGGGCTCCAGAGGCTACATGGGCAGGACCAAACCTGCAACCTTTTTTTTGGACGTTGGGAGGGAATCTACTCAAAATAACTGCATTTAACTTGCCAGAGACTTGGGACATCAATTTTGAGTATTGCTTCAGTTAACTAAAAGCACAACAGTTGCAAAAATCAGCCATTTGTCACCAAATTTCAGCAGCACAGGAGGCTCTGGGGAGTGCAAAAATGGGGACTTTTTGCATTACATGGCAGTATAGGTTACTCAGGCCTAGTTTACTGAATCAACTACATTTGGTTGGGTTTGCACAATACATGCTACTAAAACAAAATAAACTACATTATGGATTAGCATAAAATCAAGCTACAACACTGTAACATCTAAGCAAGGAGGCTATCATTCTAAGAGCATTTCAAAACAAATTATATCTGAAACTTAACTCAGGCTATATTCATCATCTATCTTTCATACAGCCATTCTAGAACTGTCCAGTTTAAAGAATTCCAATACTGTGATTCACAAAAGAATTCTCTATGAACCATGTATGTCAAAATTCAAAGTTTGGAGCACTCAGTGGTAGTACAGATAAGATGTGAAATGATTCCACAATCCCAAGACACTAATCCTCTTCCATGAACACTAGACACTTTGTTTCAAGCTGCATCCATACATTCTTAGAAAGGTCACAGACCAACCATTTCCCTCATGCGTCATTTACCAGTCAGTTGGTTACAAGCAACATTCAACTCTGGAATGAAATTCTTTTGAAAAATCCACTTTGAGGAAGTTGGATTTTGGATCAAAGTCAACAGCTTTGGATCAGAGCAATGTATGACACACGCAGCTGCACTTAACACAAAAAATAACTATTTGACAGGAAATATGGATGCTTTTTAGTGGCAGAAACCTCATGCCATTACTTTCCTCTCACTCCTTATTAAAAATTCTGAATACTGGAGTCTACACACAGGAACGCTGTGCCATTGGAGAAAGCAATTATGTCCAATTATTAAGTCCCAGAAGAATTTTATGATATAATTTTAGTTAGACAATCAATAGTCATCTCTGCTAACACTTAGGTTTCCCAGATATACATATTTATATGGGCCAGGAGAAATTATGTTTTACTCCACTACCTGTCAATTCTGCTAGAAAGTCCCAGTTTTTCTCCAAGTCACCCACACATTATTTTATTAATCCACTACCATGCCAATCCAGCAACCATCTAGTAAATTGCCAGCTTTTTGTAAATTTGCTGGCTGATGTTGGAGTTCCTAAAACCTTCTGATTAACTTCTGAAACCACCTCCTATAGTTAGAGTATTTGTCCATCTAACCCAGAGCTGTCTAGTGTTGATAGCAGGAGCTTTCCAAAATCTTTTCCAGCAAGCTTGATGTGAATCTGTGGCTCTCTCCATACAAAGTATATGTTCACTCTCTGGAATGTTGCCTTATACCAAGACACACTGTTGGTCCATCTGAACCAGAATGACCTGCTCTAACCGGCCCTCAAAGACAAAGACAAATGCCTTTCTTCTTAATCATGGCTTTAAAAAAAAACATGAAAATGCCAGAGATCAAACCTGGGGCCTGTCTAACTGCAAACCATAAACATTATTGTGCCTCCACAGATGTATACTACAAACAGGACAGATAAGGCACACTAGCTGCATTCACATGCATGGCTTGTGGTTTTAAGCCAGAATTTCAGAGAACCCTGCTTAATTACTTGAGCAGTGCTGCTCAGTATTCCTGCCTTCCTCCTCCTCCTCCTCCTCCTCCTCTCAGTTTTGTTCTTCACCAGGAGGTGGCAAACAAGAATTTTTGACCATTTTCTTTATAACGTAATGTAAGGTAACATAACGTAACATACATACCATTCCATTTTTGGTTAAAACAAGATGCTCAGGCTCATTCACTCAACATGCTAGGATACTGAACATCAGGACTTCAAACATGTAAAGTCACCGATTACACATTTCTACAAAAATTGAATACTGAACATCTGGATAAGTCTCACCCAAAATTCAGGACCAGAAAAGGGGCTCTGAAAGATTACGTTACTTCTAGACTGAGCATGTAGAATATTTTCTGACAAGCAGTGTTGGATCAGGTACCACATTTTAAAAGCAGAAGTGGGTCCAGGACAAAGGATGCAGTACGTTTGGTTTAATTTACTTTTTAACTGAACTACAATTAAATATAGTCAACATGTGTATATTCTAGCAACACATTTAATAATGTTCACATTCTATCATATCAAAAATGGTAATTTGGTAAAAACTTTGGAGATTACAGACAGCTTCATCTAAGGTTTTCAAGGGCTACATGCAGCCCTGGATGCTCAGATTGTGCATTTCTCTTCAAGGCAAACAAGAAATATGAAACCTGGAATATACATATACGCCAAGAAATACTGACCTATTTATTTTTAAAATCCAAAGGAAAGACATTTTTATAAATTCTTCCTAGAAATGAGGTAGAAACATCCTTCTAAACTGCATAGCCTATGAAACTCTGCTTGCTAAAATTAGGCTCAGAGGGATAATTTTTATGTCACTCAGAAATGAGGAAGTAGAGAAACATACCCCAAAATGGTTGAACTTCAGGTAAGCTAGAAAGTTGGAATCTGGCAAACACACAACCTCAATTATGTTGAACATTAGACAAGTTAAAAATTCTGACATTTTGCAACCAAACTTGGAGTATAAACTTTACCTCCCAGAAGGACCAGCCCTCAAGTCCTTCCAGTGGGCTTCAGCAGAAGGAAATGGGATATAATAAGGCCATTCCCTCTGCTCAGTGAAAGTCCTGTTCTGTCGGACTCTTCCTCTCCCTGAACATTTTCTAGCTGCACAGGATAAAGTTTATTTAACTTGGAAAATTTGTGCCTATAACTGATTTTTTTCCATCTTTCTTTTCCATCGTTTTTTCCTTTTGTGTTCTATCTTTTTGATAGCAAACCTGTGGATAGGGAATGTCTTGTTCTCATTGACTGTACTTTTACACTGAAGAGTGGCCTACAAATGCACTAAACAAATAAGAGTGGCCTCTAAATACTCCCACTGCCGCTACAAAACACAACCAAATCAGATTTTTAATTTGGGGAAGGCAACGAGGTCGTCCAAAGACAATCTCAATAGGCATAATCTACCACTGCACAATGTAAATTTACTCACTAGAACATTCAGGGCAAAGTGCTGCTTTTTTAAAAATGTCAGTTTAAGCCTATTTTCCAAATGAGCAACTACCAAACCAGTCTATTATAAACAAAGGCAGTACAAAAATTTTGCTCCCTTATCAATCATTTCCCAGGGTCTGTAATTAAAAAATTAAATCTACATCACCAGTCAGAAAAGCTGTATTGTTTATTCTTTCATATTCGCAGCAATAATGATTGCCATTTTTAACAAGAATTAAGGGTGAAAAAAATGTTGGGTTGCTTGGTCACTCAGAGAATGGATTCACGCACTGCAGTGTCATAATGTACTTTCTGTCATATGATATGGGAAATCAGCTACTGTGCTTTGTAAGCCATGTATTATGGCTTGTCATCTGTGAATCAGGTAACTGTGACATATTAAACCATGACTTAGACTGAAAGCATTAAATTACATTTACAAAGTGTACTTATCTTTTCCACAGCATCATTAAGTCTAAGTTCAACTGCTGCAAATAGTTAAACAAATAAATAAACCGTGTCCTATTAAAGCTCCATCTTGGCTGAATTTAAGTGCATCTAAAAGTTTCTCTGAATCCTGCCTTGGTGTCTGTCATCCTCCTCCCCACCCAACATAAATATGTATTTAAGAGGATTTTTTATATATATTAACAAGGAAAAAATGTGATTCTAGAGACAGACCAAAGACATTTATTCAATTCAGGTGAACAATTATAAGCCTATCCATGCCGTATGGTACTCAGCATCCTTCTTATTTAGGATATGGACTGCCTCCATTTTTAGAAAAGTCTGTACACTATTATTTAGGATAAGTAAAATGTGCTCTCCAACTATATATATATATATATATATATATACATATATATATATATATACCTTCTTTAGTTTCTAAATTTGCTTGAGCATATGGCAACAGCCTAATGTGTTTCTGTGCTTAAGCTCTATAGATCTACCCATTACAGCAAAATGAAATGAGAATGTATCACATTTCTCCTCAGCCATCAGAAAACACGAGCTAAACTGAGGATCCCCATGGGATGGGAGAGGGGAGCAATCCAAGTACCTCTTTTCCTTCCAAGGTAGTTTTTAGCTTTCCACAATCAGAGACCCAGAAATATTCCTGCATCTGTCCCAAAAGCAACAAAGACCCAGCACTTTCAATAGATTCCTTAAAAAAAGAAATATGAAGTAAATTGGCAGTACACTGACAAAAAATAGCTCTCCAATTCTCTTATGCTAACAATGTCACTCCAACAGTTTTCTAAATCTTCACAAGTCACTAAAAAAACTCTCTTGGTGACAGGTGAGGTACAATTCCTCAGTCTCTCCTCCTCAAAGGTCTCCTACAATGGTTAGCAATAGACAACCTGTTGCTTCCAATCCCACAGTTAATATTTTATTCTTCTTCATACAAGGGAACCCCACTGACATGCTACAAGAATGGAGTCCAAACATATTCACAATTATAACTTCATTCCACAGAGAATTCCCACATCCCACAAGAGAATATTGGCAGCAAGGCCTTTCCTCGTGTTATCTCTGGAGGCTCCAAATTTGGCAAACAGCAGAATTATATGTTCTAAACCCACAACATTTAAGACTCAAGACTCTGTTTACCTTCTTTACACATTCCCTATAGTGGGAGCCTAGAAAGATCTTCCTTAACTCTTTCCATGAATAGATTATCCCAATGCCATACTCAAAGGATGAATACTTTGGTTCCTACTTCTCTCATTCTACAGGAAGGATGATGAAGAAGAATTAGACTAGGATGAACTGTATTGAATCCAGGTGCTTTTCCATCCCATTCAAAGAAATGTTGCATCCAATATTTCTTTGGATTTCTCACACACAGGCTCATTTTGAGAAACCCCTTTGTGTAGAATTCAGCAACCACCCATTGCAGGCCATTTCAAAAGAAAATAGTTCCTCAACTGGCATCAGGAGATTTGGAGTAACCAATGTGCTTAAGATTTTCAGTTGTAACAAAGCCTTCCTCTCAAAAATCTTTCTCAAAGAGAGGAGCTGCAAAACATCACTCGGCTACACACAGCCCATCTCAAGACCTCATGGAGTGAAAACTACCAGATCATTTGCTTTCTTCTATGTTATCCCCAGGCATCCCTCAAGCAAAGAATGATAGCATGCTATTAACAACAAAAAAAGAAGAGTAGGCTCATCACTTTAGAAATGAAGACATCCTTCAGTCTATTTCCTCTGTTCCCCAACTTCTAATAGCCTATACTCATGAAAGAATGGCATATCCCTATATAACAAAAACAGAGTCACATACAACTTATCACATATTTCTCCCACAGGAGATCAAGAAATTATCACATACATAAAGTCATCCCACTGGAAAAGAACCAGAAGACATCCTCCAGTTCTTTTCCCCTCTACTCAAATCATGCTTTTTTTTGTCTTTATGGGGTGAACTCCACCCAGTCTAGCCATGCCATTATATATTAGCAAGCCACAGCTGCCTTGCCTCAAAAAAGGGAAAACGAAATATGCCAAGCAGCCTTCCCAAAACTTGAGTGCAGCCATTCCTGTGCAGTTTGGGTGCAAGGTGGGTAGAGCCTTCCCTCAACCGGGTGCCTCTGATCAACTGAACTTCAAGGCCACATTGGATGGGGACAAGAGTTGTTATCCTCCAACAAATCTGCAGAGTTCCAGCTTGGGAAATTGTGCTCCGGTCCGTCCATCCTGATTACCCCATCAAGCCTGAACTACAGGGCACTCTGTATTTTACATCCCCCTACCAGGCGTGAAAGTCGCCGGAGCAACGGCCCCACGTTCCTCCCATGGAGGCTCCTAAGAGTTGAAGAACACACCCACGCGGAGGCCTGCCTCCCCCCCCCCAATTTCCTCCTACCTCTCCCAAGCCAAGAAGCCTCGCTGGGCTCGTCCTCAACAGACCTGGCCTGCAGCTATCCATCCTTCTGCTGCTTTCCATCCTCGGGAGCGCGGAGCAGCGCTCCGGCTGGGAAAAGGAGGAAAGAGGCGACCCCCTCCACAGACACCCTCTTGTCATAAGTCCCCCGCAAGCTTCTTTCCTTCCCCCCCAGAGAAGCCCATTCCCCCTCCGGCCCCATTTGCCCCCCCCCAAAGCACAGGCCAGTTTACCTGCTCATCGAAGCGGTTCACCACGGCCTGCACCCATTCCACCGGCTTGTGGGCCGCCATCTCCCGCCGCCCGCCAGGCCGAGGGGGGAGAAGAAGGGTCCGGACGCCCCCTTCCCTCTTCCCCTCGGCTCAGTGCAGCCGCCGAGCTCTCAGCTCCCCTCCTCCTCCGCCTTCTCAGCCATCAAAGCCCACCGGCCACCATGACACCACACCGGAAGCGGGAACCCGAGTCCGCCCCCAACACCAGCCCGGGCCGCCAGGGGAGAGACAAGTGGGAAGGGGGGAGACGAAGGAGGAAATGCGCATGCGCGACGAGCTGGGCAAGGGGAGGGGCAGACGCGAGGCCTGGCGCACGCGCGCCGGAGCACGGAGGCTAGGGAACCCTCGGACAGCAACGCGCATGAGGAAAGGGAGGGGAGCAGTGGCGCATGCGCAACGGGCTAGGAGAAAGTCGAGGCGGGGCGAGGTGCGAGGCATGCCCGCGTTAGCAAGTAGTACGGCATCAGCTCGCGGAAGAGTAAAAAGTACGCATGCGGAAAAAATCAACCGAGACCCGGAAGTAAAGGAAATGAGGAGAAAAGCCAATGAGCTGCGAGCTTCGGAGAAGCCGATGATAGCCACTGCGCAGGCGTTGACGCACTCGGAGGCCGCAAGGTGTAGAAGCACTGCGCAGGCGCAAAAGCAAACATAAACACAATTATACGTTTAATCCCTGGAGTCATTTCATTTCTCAAATTAGTTAACTCATGTTGCAGCATAAAAGAATTAACATTGGTGGGAAATTACTTAAGCTGCTCTGCAAGTATAGGATAAATAAAAAATATAACTTATATCAATTTTTTAAAATGTATGTAATGGATATATCTTAATTAGACCAGCTCGAGGACAGAAAAGAATGAAAGCTGCTAAATTTTCCTAAACATTTTCTCAGTTAATAGAGTTAAAAAAAAAGATGAAGTTGAATCCATGGATTTTGCATTTTATTAGAGCCTTAAAGAATAATTTCCAAGATCTTAATAGCAAAAAAAAAGAAGTTAAGGTGTTTCAAATGCTAACCACTTATTTAGGCTGCTTTATCAAAACTTCCTATATATTTTTTTCATTTCCTAATCTAGCCTACAACCCTGAAATTCCCTAGTGGTCTCTCATCCAAATGCTAACCAGGCACAACCCTGACTAGATTTTGAGCTCAGAAGCTTCTCCCTGATCTCTTCTGCCTCAGGTGGAAGGGAATCCTAACAACCACAACCATTTTATCCCACTTGTTTTATGCAGGAGATGGAAACTCTTCCCATTCACAATCACTGGAACAGAATTTTAAACTGAACCTGAGCTTTTCTTTTAAAGTTCTTCCAAATGCCTAGCTTTTGAATTGGCAGTCATTCCAATTACAAATCTAGCAACCTTAATCTTGAAGTTTCTTCCACCCAGCAGCAAGTTTCTGTAGTCAGTTTGTCCACTAGAGGTCACTCATTGATACTAAAAGTTTTTTTTCACCCTGGAAATAGTAAGGCAGGAGAATGGAGAAAATCTGTGTTTTATCTGTTTAAGAATAATGCTGCATTTTTGAGTTTCTTCCATGTTGCTGATCCTTCCGCTCAGAGGCAACCTTGTTGCTTGATGTAAATGTGTATCCCACCCTTCTACGCCACTCATTGGAAGTGGGCTGTATTGTGGAAGTTGCCATTAAAAAAGAAATGTGTTTCATAAAGCTGAGAACCAGACTAAAAGGAGACATTTTCTTCATATAATTTGCTTCCTTTCTGCTTATGGATTCATATGGTTACCTAGGGAAAAAACCTACCTAACAAGCATATGTGATATCGTTTTTAATCCTTGTTTCACCCAATGTTTTGGCATACTCTGTAGTTTGAACTCAAAATGGCTGCCAACTTGGATCTCTTTAACCCAGATGATTTAACCAATAAGAAACCTAAGTATAAATCTCAAACCTTCTCCAACTGGCTGCTGGAGAATGGAGAATACCATGGATAGCCAAGAAAAGAAATTGATCATCAAACAAATCAATCCAGAGTTCTCACTTGAAGTACAAATACCTCGGCTCATATTTTGGATACATTATATGAAGACCTAGCTGTCTTGAGAACTCCATAATGCTGGGGAAGATGGAAGGAAAGAAAAGAAGAAGATGACCAGCATGCTTCATACTATCACCAAAGTATAGTCTGGGGGTTTTCAAACTGTGTTCCATGGAACCCTGGGAGTTCACAAGGACGAAAAAAAGTTCATATGAATGCAGTTAATTTCCTATTATTATTTATTTATTATTTAGTAATTCAATTCGTATGACCACCCATCTCACCAAGTGACTTTGGGCGGCGAACACAATTAAAAAATAAATTTACAATAATACAAAAATTAAAATACATAGCAGCCAAGAATAATAATAACAAATTACAGCTTTGCCTCTTGTTCCAGGAATTTTATTTTTCACCTAACAGGTTCCGCAGCCTGAAAAAGTTTGAAACCCTTGGTGTAGTCTACTTTGCATGATAAGCATGTTGGGATCTAATTTTCTGTATAGAATAGCTTTGTACCATCCTACTGCAGATCTGCTGAGGTATAACAACTTGGCCAGCTTTTCCTCATCCTTCCCAAACCAACCACTTCTCAATATATTCTTCAATAAACAGCTCTGGAGAACTCAAAACATTCCAAATCATTGTTGTTGTTGTTGTTTAGTCGTTAAGTCGTGTCCGACTCTTCGTGACCCCATGAACCATATTGCGCCAGGCCTTCCTATCTTTCACTGCCTCCCTGAGTTTGCTCAATTTCATGCTCATTGCTTCAGTGATGCTATCCAGCCATCTCATCCTCTGCCGTCCTCTTCTCCTTTGGCCTTCCATCTTTCCCAGCATCAGGGTCTTTTCCAAAGAGTCCTCTCTTCGCATTAGGTGACCAAAGTATCTGAGCTTGAGCTTCATTATCAATCCTTCCAATGAGCAATCAGAGTTGATTTCCTTTAAGATTGACTGGTTTGACCTCCTAGCAGTCCAGGGGACTCTTAAGAGCCTTCTCCAGCACCACAGTTCAAAGGCATCAATTCTTCGGCGTTCAGCCTTCTTTATGGTCCAGCTCTCACAGCCATACATTACTACTGGAAAAACCATAGCTTTGACTATGCGGATCTTTGTCGGCAAGGTGACGTCTCTGCTTTTTAATATGCTATCTAGGTTTGCCATAGCTTTCCTCCCAAGGAGCAAGCGTCTTTTAATTTCATGGCTGCAGTCTCCGTCTGCGGTGATCTTGGAGCCCAAATAAATGAAGTCTGTTACTGCTTCCATTTCTACCCCTTCTATTTGCCAGGGATTGATGGGTCCAGATGCCATGATCTTAGTTTTTTTAATGTTGAGTTTCAAGCCAGCTTTCGCACTCTCCTCTTTCACCCTCATCAAGAGGCTCTTTAGTTCTTCTTCACTTTCTGCCATTAGGGTGGTATCGTCTGCATATCTGAGGTTATTGATGTTTCTCCCTGCAATCTTAATTCCGGCTTGTGATTCTTCCAGCCTGGCATTTCTCATGATGTACTCTGCATATAGGTTAAATAAGCAGGGTGACAGTATACAGCCTTGTCGTACTCCTTTCCCTATTTTGAACCAATCGGTTGTTCCATGACCGGTTCTAACTGTTGCTTCTTGGCCCGCATACAGATTTCTCAGGAGACAGGTAAGGTGGTCTGGTATCCCCATCTCTTTAAGAATTTGCCACAGTTTGTTGTGATCCACACAATCAAAGGCTTTTGCATAGTCAATGAAGCAGAAGTAGATGCTTTTCTGGAACTCTCGTGCTTTCTCCATGATCCAGCGAATGTTGGCAATTTGATCTCTAGTTCCTCTGCCTCTTTGAAACCCAGCTTGTACATCCGGTAGTTCTCGGTTCACGTACTGCTGAAGCCTAGCTTGTAGGATTTTGAGCATAACCTTGCTAGCATGTGAAATGAGTGCAATTGTGCGATAGTTTGAGCATTCTTTGGCATTGCCCTTCTTTGGAATTGGAACGTAAACTGACCTTTTCCAATCCCGTGGCCACTGTTGCGTTTTCCAAACTTGCTGGCATATTGAGTGCAGCACTTTAACAGCATCGTCTTTTAGTATTTTAAATAACTCAGCTGGAATACTGTCATCTCCACTAGCTTTGTTGTTAGCAATGCTTCCTAAGGCCCACTTGACTTCACTCTCTAGGATGTCTGGCTCAGGGTCAGTGACCACACCAGCATGGACATCAGGGACATTAAGATCTTTCTTGTATAGTTCTTCTGTGTATTCTTGCCACCTCTTCTTAATCTCTTCTGCTTCTGTTAGGTCCCTGCCTTTTTTGTCCTTTATCATGCCCATCTTTGCCCTAAACGTTCCTTTGATATCTCCAATTTTCTTGAAGAGATCTCTAGTCTTCCCCATTCTATTGTTTTCTTCAATTTCTTTGCATTGTTCATTTAAGAAGGCCTTCTTATCTCTCCTTGCTATTCTCTGGAAATCTGCATTCAGTTGCTTATATCTTTCCCTTTCACCCTTGCTTTTCGCATTCCTTCTTTCCACAGCTATTTGTAAAGCTTCATCAGACAGCCATTTTGCTTTCTTGCATTTCTTTTTCTTTGGGATGGTTTTAGTTGCTGCCTCTTGTACAATGTTACAGACCTCCGTCCATAGTTCTTCAGGCACTCTGTCTACCAAATCTAATCATCTAAATCTATTCATCACCTTCACTGTGTACTCACATGGAATATGATCTAAGTCATACCTGAGTGGTCTAGTGGTTTTCCCTACATTCTTCAATTTAAGCCTAAATTTTGCAGTAAGAAGCTCATGATCTGAGCCACAGTCAGCTCCTGGTCTTGTTTTTGCCGTCTGTATAGAGCTTCTCCATCTTTGGCTGCAAAGTATGTAATCAATCTGGTTTCGGTATTGACCATTTGGTGATGTCCATGTGTAGAGTCGTCTCTTGTGTTGTTGGAAAAGGGTGTTTGCTATGACTAGCTTGTTCTCTTGACAGAACTCTATTAGCCTTTGCCCTGCTTCATTTTGTACTCCAAGGCCAAACTTGCCTGTTATTCCGATGACTCCTTGACTTCCTACTTTAGCATTCCAATCCCCTATGATGAAAAGGACATCTTTTTTTGGTGCTAGTTCTAGAAGGTCTTGTAGGTCTTCATAGAACCGGTCAACTTCAGCTTCTTCGGCATCAGTGGTTGGGGCATAGACTTGGATTACCGTGATGTTGAATGGTTTTCCTTGGATACGCACTGAGATCATTCTGTCGTTTTTGAGGTTGTACCCCATTACTGCCTTTCCCACTCTCTTATTGACTATGAGTGCAACTCCATTTCTTCTAAGGGTTTCTTGCCCACAGTAGTAGATATAATGGTCACTTGAATTAAATTCACCCATTCCCGTCCATTTCAATTCGCTGATTCCCAAGATGTCGACGTTCAATCTTGTCATCTCATGTTTGACCACATCCAGCTTGCCTTGGTTCATGGATCTTACATTCCACGTACCTATACAATATTGTTCTTTACAGCATCGGACCTTCTTTTCGCTTCCAGATACATCCACAGCTGAACGTCCTTTCGGCTTTGGCCCAGCCGCTTCACTCTTTCTGGAGCTACTTGGAATTGCCCTCCGCTCTTCCCCAGTAGCATATTGGACACCTTCCGACCTGAGGGGCTCATCTTCCGGCGTCATATCTTTTAGCCTTTTAACATTGTCCATGGGGTTTTCTTGGCAAGGATACTGGAGTGGGTTGCCATTTCCTTCTCCAGTGGACCACATTTTGTCAGAACTCTCTGTCATGACCTGTCCGTCTTGGGTGGCCCTGCACGGTATAGCTCATGGCTTCACTGAGTTACACAAGCCCCTTCGCCACGACAAGGCAGTGATCCATGAAGGGGTTCCAAATCATGGTATTACCTATTCTGTATTTCAGCATTGATGTTACAACTCATGTTCTTCGAAAATAGTGTAAATGCACAGACATTCCTGTTCTTACCATTACTTTTGCTTTTAATCAAGTGTACTACAGTATAGTATAATGTAATGTAAAATAATGTAATGTAATCTAGAGAGCCACCCAGTGTAGGTTCTAGTCCTGCCTTAGGCATGAAAGCTGGCTTGGTGACTTTGGGTCAGTCACTCTCCTTTAGGCCTTCAGAAAAGGGAAGGGCAAACCACTTCTGAAATTTTACCAACAAAACTGCAGGGCTCCACGTAGTCATCAGGAGTTAAGACTGACTAAAAGCCCACCCCCCACCCCCCATGTATAATATAACCTGAGAGTATAGGGATTGTTAGGACTAAGGAAAGCATGTGTGTACATGTCAATATGGATCCTATACATTCATTATGGTGCAAAATACAGGTACAGGCTAAGAGCAATTAACAAGAGGGAAAGAATGCCACGCCACCACCCATTTCACTTGGAAACCAGCCAGGCTGTGTGATTAAGAACCTTGTGACTTGGACATTCCATCACGATGAAGTTGATTCATTGTGTAATGTAATGGCATTAGGATAATACCACTGTGATCCTTCTGCCTGTGAAGATGATGGATAGATAACAAAGAGATAACCATTGCAATCTGAATACCAGCAGGTGAGGAACATAAGCAAGAGGTCTTGCTTGTGAGCTTCCTGATAGCATCTGCTTGGGCCAATGTAGGAACAGAATTTTTTTCCTATATGATTCTACTGAACATTAAAAACATTGCAATTAACATCACTTAAAAGGCATTGTATATAATTATGTATATTGCTATTATGTAAAATACTATGTACTTTAAAAGGAAAGAAAGCTTAGCTTGTTATATCATATCCTCTTTAGCATCTGTAGGAAACCGCAAAAAGGTTTGCTGGTTCAGGTTGTGGTATCATCCGTATACAGATGAACTGAATAAAGCAATGTTTCTCAACCTTGGCAGCTTTCAGATGGGTGGACTTCAACTCCCAGAATTCCCCAGCCAACAAGGCTAGCTGGGGAATTCTGGGAGCTGAAGTCCACCCATCTGAAAGTTGCTAAGGTTGAGAAACTCTGGAATAGAAGATGTCATGGAAGCCCTCGTCCCATGTTTGGAGGCCCTCAGGATCTGCTGGGGAGGAACAGGCTCGGATTCAACTTGAACAAGATTGAGTTGCTATTTAGTCATGAACCCAGTGATTCTGGAATTATACTATCTTTGACTCTTGGTGGGGTGGTGCACCATGGAGAACAGGCCTGCAATCCAAATGTCCTCTTGGACTTATGGCTCCTATGGGAACAACAGGTAAAGACCATAGTCAGGAGGACTTTCACTCACCAGGGCTGATGTGCCAGTTGCAGTCTTATCTAGAACAGGGAGTGCTAAAGATTCATGGAACCTGTCATCTCCCATATGGATTACCATAATTCATTTTATATGGGGTTTCTCTCGAAGATCACTTGGTAAGGTACGATGGCCTATACATTGGTTGGACAGTCTCATTACTGTGCATAAAACCAGAGGTGCACTGACTACCAATATGCTTCCAAGAGCAATTCAAGATGTTAGTTATCCTTGTATCGATCGGGGCCTGGGTATCTTCAAGACTGCCTATCTTGTACATATCCTGCCCCCTCAGTCTTAGGGCACAGAGAATGCCTGTTGAAGGTCCCCAGCTATTGAGAGGTGCAATGGGAAGGGGGCCCAAAGAAGACCTTCTCTATATGGGCTCTCCTTCTCTGCAACAGCTTGCCTCCCACAGCAAGGGTGACTCCCACTCTCTGGCCTACTTGAAGCTCATAAAAATGTGGCTGTTCAAGAAGCCCTTGGACTTCATAGCTCTCAGGGCCAGGAATATTATTTTAATAGTCCTTTTTACCAGAATTATATACTGTATTTCTCTTAATGCATATTATTGCATTGGTACAGCTGTTGCTTTTGTATACCGCTGAGTCACCTGACCAAAGCAGTTTGTAAATTCATAAATGAGCAAAGTAAATAAATATATGGAATAAGTTATATGCTTACAAAAGAAAGAAAAGAAAAACATGAGAACAGAATGCTGGACTAGGTAAGCCTTTGATCTGGTCCAGCAAAATTCTTGTGTTCTTTCTTAACAGGATGGAAGTGGTATTGTAGAACGATGCTATGTGAACAGCGCGGCCAAAAGTCTTGATTTGAATCTGAGTCAAAGTCTACATGACTGGCATAATTTTCAAAATGGTCACTGCCCAGCCAGTCCAGTTACCTATGATTATGACATTCTCTTTGAATGGCTGCACCTGCACACAATTTGGGCAAAGTGCCATTACAGGTTAGTCACTGAAGTCCTACTGATTTTTACCAGGAGAATGAAGCTCATACTTAACGTAATCTTCACTGAAATCAGGAGTATATTTCTGTCTTGTGTACATTTAAAATATTTACAAGCCACCTGTCTTCACTCTCCATGTGCACAGAACCTTAAAGCATCATCTAAAATTTAAAGTACAGTGGTACCTCGGGTTACGAACTTAATCCGTTCCATGACTCTGATCGCAACTCGATTTGGTCGCAACGTGAGGTAAATTTTCCCCATAAGGTTCAATGTAAATACAGCTAATCCGCCCTCCGAATTTGGTCGCACCACGAGGCAAATTTCCCCACTTTTTTCTTCAAAGCCTTATTCTTGCCAAGCCTGCTCTGCATTTTCTTTGGAGCCCTGCTGACAAGCACACCAAAAACCTTCCAAACGCCACAAAACACACCACAAGCCTCACCGAACGTCTCCTTGCTACCGCAATCTCGCCCACAGGAAGCCGCGACCGCGTGGCAGCAGGGCAAATGGCCGCGGATCCGGTTCGTGGCTCAAGGCGGAGGTCGCACAGCGAGGTAAATTTTTGGGGCCGGAGCTGGTCATATCCCGAAAAATTCGTAAGGAGGGGCGTTCGTAACCCGAGGTACCACTGTATAATAGAACTTACCAGCTGTAAGAAGATTAAAGACATTGTGATATATAAAGTGATAATTGTGTAGGGCAGTATGGCTGGCTGGGGAATTCTGGGAGCTGATGTCCACACAGCTTAAAGTTGCCAAGGTTGAGAAACACTGGCTTAAAGCATTGGACAGGGAGTAAGGAAACCTGAGTTCTTGTCCCTCCTTTGGCACAAAGCCAACTGGGTGACTTTGAGTCAGTCTTTCTGAGCCCTGGGAAGAAGGCAAGGGCAAACCGCTTCTGAAAAGCATTGCCATGAAAACTGCATGGATTTGTCCATGTAGTCACTAAGAGTCAAGGCTAACTTGAAGACACACACACACAATTCTATCATTGCCACAATCCTAGGAAACAGACTGAAAATTTGAGCAAGGTTCCCCTGCAGAAGGTTCCCCTTTGTGGTTGAATTAGATTCTCTATAACAGACATGCTTTCATTTTAGGTGCATACAAAGAACATGCATGAACTTTGAAGAGGAATGATCATTTAGTACTCCAATATTTATATATTTATTTATATGTGTGTTTTGCCTATCAAAGGTCCAGATTCAGTCCTTGCTATCTGCAGGCTTGGCTGAGAAAGACTCCTATAGGATGTGCCCAGAAGACTTCTACATGTCAAGGAAGACATATATGGACCTTAAGGACCACTGATTAGGTTCAGCATCCCAATGTATATTTGCTTTGAGTTTGTAGAAAGTATCAGCTTCAGTTTAGAGGATTAAACAGCAAATAACAAAGTGTGGCTGCTCTACACCTCAAACTCTGGTGAGATGTGGTCCATTATAGGCTGGGTGGACAATGGGGCTTCCTGCATACCTAATGACTGCCCAATGGGAGCTACTCTGGCTCTAATTCTCACACTCATATAATTTGAATCCTGGATGACTCATTACCTGACTTTGCATGAGGCACTTAGGTTGAGTACTGAATTTACTCCTATTCTGTATGTCTGCTAGACAATGCACCATAAACTAAATGGGCCGGATTTGCACAAAAAGTTAAGCAGCCACCTCCACCCCCACAACAACAAAAATATAACCAAAGTTAATGATCAACCAGCCAACCAACCGCTCACGCATGACAGTTTTCACTGATCTGATGAAAGGTATGTAAATACAGCTGGGAATTTCAGGTGGGTCTGTGTTCACAGAAGCCTCCTCTCCCTCCCGTTTCTCACCAAACCTGCCTTGACGTTTGTACGTGCTTCCAGACTAGATCCCAAATTGCATTCCATAGATTCTGCTGGAGGGTATGGCTGACTCTCTGCCAAGCAGGTTGCTAAGTCCAGACAGGTCTGACTGTTTCCCTAAAAAGCAAAACAAGAAATAACCATCACGGGATTCAAGATTTCCTAAGTGGGCCAAAACACAGAGCTTGTTTTTCCAGAGATTCTTGAATCTGTTACCTTATCACACTGGAAAAGGTGTACAAAGTTTAATTTTTAGCATCACCTGTTTTAACTGCCCCAGATTTCATATTAGTAAGAGGGACTCTAGCAAGGTGGAATGGGAAACCTCTACCAGCCTCTTACATACCTACATTTAAATGCTTATTGTGAACAAAAAGGTTCTTATTGCTACATTGCTACATTGCTACATTGCAGACTGAGGTTTTCTTTGAAGTGTTTATAAGATTTTGCAAGACAATAGGAAATATCTTGCATATTTGCACTTGTGTGTATGCATGCATAAGGGTAAGTGTGTCTCTACGTCAATATATATGCTTATTTGTCTGTGTGCATCTATAATCTCTCTATGATAGGCCTCCCAAATGTTGTTCAGTAGAAATCCTGTTGGCTCGGAGAGACTAGCTAATGGTCGGGGATGGTAACAGCTGTAGTCCAACAAAGTCTGGAAAGACACAGAATCTCCATCCCTGGCTATAGTAATCAGAAGATGGAGTCAACCTCTTTCAATATACAATATAACTCTAACACCTTCTATTTCTAAATGTTGACCTTTTCATTTCATTTACACGGAAGAATCAAGATGACTAGAAAGGCTTGGTTTGCAGTAAGAAACGAGTGCGTTGTCGTGACTGCAAGTCACACCATATTATATAACATAAAAAGAAATGCAGCATACAAAGAAGTTAAGTTGATCTAAAACCAATGCTTCAGTTTAGAATAGGGCTCCCCAAAGTGGTCAATACTGTATTGAATCCCAAGGGGCAATAAGACTATCTAAGGGGTCGATAAATGGCTGGGGGTCAGTAGGTGGTCGATAAATGATGGAAGGTCGATTGGGGTCAATTCATCTTTTGGGGTCTCTGCAGAGCTCCATGCCGGTCCCTTGTCCTGAAGGTGAGGTGGCTAGTGGGGAGAGAGTGTTACCCAGCGTTAGATAGTCAGTCACCAGCAAGAGCAGCCTTGAGTTGTCTCTATTATTATTATCGTTATTGTAATTTGTAATACTATTAAAGTAATATTTATTAAATTATTTTCATATAATAGATGTTTTAGGGTCAATGAACAACTTGAAACTTCATGAAGGGGTCAATGAACTGAATTGTTTGGGGACCCCTGGCTTAGAACACAGACTATTATTTCTGAGTTTCAAAGAGAGCCAAGCAAAGAGTTGACTACTGACAAACAGAATTTAGCATCTGCAAGAAGGTAGACAGCAGTGAAATATAGTCCTCTTTTGTCTTAAATATTTAATTTTTTTCAACAGGTGACCTTTTCTTTCTCTGTTACTGGTGAGTAACTATCTTAATTCCATCCTAGTTGCAGGTACATGCTAGAACGTACTTATTACATCTCAATATGGACATGAGCATACTTAAGTTGAATCACACCAAACCAGCTGCCAACTCAAAATTGGAAGGCCCCTTACATAATACCAGAAAAGGAGCCAATGCTTTGCCTAAAAAGAAAATATAAAAAGATGCTGATCCAAGCAATATTTCAATATACTCATCCAGGCTTCTTGGAAAATTAGATTTGGCCTTTTAAATTGTGGCTTTAATGTTTTAAACATGTTTTTCTTTCTTGCTTTTTTTTTTTAATTTGAATTGTTGTCCAAAGAATATTTGTCACTGGGCAGATTAAAAATAGAATACCTTAATAAGTAGAATGGCATATAGGTTTACTAAACAAAAAGGTGCAAACTTATCCTTTTCCTTTCAATTTTAAAAAGTTAACTGTTTGGGGAAAAACTATCACCAAGTGGCCCTGGTTTATCAGGGGCAGTTTTTAGCTTAGCAAAGATGCTGCTTCAGCTACAACCATGTAACTCTGCAATTGCCTTTCCCAATAAAGCCTCCTCCTGTATCCCATAAGGCAGCTGTGGGCTCATAGAGTGCTCTGCCTAGCCCGGAGACCCCTGAGGAGGGAGGGGGAGTGGCCAGGACATAAAAGAAGCCCATTGGCCAGGAAGCCATGGATGGCAGGGTAGGGGTAGGGGCCTGACCAGAGAAGCATATTTGAAGCCTCTCTATTTAAATTTTTTATGTAGGAAAATATCTAAACCATGGGGTTTTCAAACTTTTTGAGGCTGTGGAACATGTTATTAAACCAACATGTTATTAAAACAACAACAACCTAGAACCCTTCATTAAGAGGCAAAGCTCTAGCGATAAAAAAAAATTGGCTACGGTCAAGTTCACTTTTCCTTCCTCCTCCTCCTCCTCCTTTCCTAGTCTTTTTTGCAAGCCTTTGCACAACCCTAGGTTCCAGGGAACATCGTTTGAAAAACCCTAACCCACACAAACCTAGACATGAAATCATGGGCAAATAATTATGAAAAATATACTGAGCTTTTCAAAACAGTTCCAGTAACAGCAACTGAAGTGGCGTCACAACATTAACCAGACTCCCTGATGCAAAGAACAGAGAAAGAACCAGAAAAGAAAAGCTTCTCTGAATCCCTGGAATGGCTTGAGCAATGGGAGTGTTTCAACTAGCAACTTATCTAGCTTATGTGGATTCAACTGACATGCCGCTAGAACTCACCCTGAAGGATCTGGACTTCTGCTACATCCTTTGCTAAACTTATTTTTGCTCAAGTTGAAGGCCTGGCACCATTGCAGTAATTTACTTACCAAGACATCCAAAACAAAAACAAAAAACAATCTAACTCTGGCTAGATATCCGTGTTTCCATAGTGAATTATTGCTATTTTTTTTCTTGGTCTAATCTGCCGGAACAACAATAAAAAGAAAACGCCATTTTGTATTTTACATAATTGGTGGAACTGCTAAGAAAACAGCAGTCCTCCTTCAGCGGGGCGGGAAATATAATATAAAGGTAAGAATAAAACACACTGTATTCATTCTCCCAAATTTGGGGCCACCAAGAAATAGGCTTGGATCCGTTACAGTATATCAAACCACTCTTGGCATAATTTCAAACTCGACACGATTCTTCCTGCATGTATCATACAACATTGCACATGTATGTCATCTGATACATTCTTCTTTGGGCTCCCTGTTTGTCTGAAATTAGATTGGTGGTGATAAACAGAATAAAGACCTTTTTCTCTTAGGTCATCTGGTTTATGTAAAAGCCTTTCGCCTGTCCTTCTGCAGAATTCTTCTGACATCAACTATGATGTCACTCTGGATCTCATTATGTGAACATCTGGAGCCAGTGGGTACAATTTGGAATGTCAGGAGCGCTTATGGCTGCACTCTCAAAATGGCTGTCATGAGGTCAGTAGTGGGTTCACAAAATGGTTGCCATTATGAGCAGGGCCAGGGGAAAAAAAACGTTTAACAGTAAATAAATTGGTGAGGTGGTACCCCACCATTTTGTCTAGCCTCCTAGAATATCCAATAGAAGAGAATATCTGTAGCTCAGGGTTGAATTGTGGAGTTTTTGGTGCTCTCTGAGCTTGGTTGTTTGCTTGCAGATGTTTCATGACCCAACTAGGTAACATAATTGGTGATGATGATGATGATGATGATGATGATGATGATGGAGTGTACACTGATGATGCTACCTACTTGGGTCATGAAACGTCTGCAAGCAAACAGCCAAGCTCAGAGAGCACCAAGAATTCCACATCCCTACAACATCATCTAACTCTCCATCTAACTTGTCTCTTTTCTTCTTCTGAGCAAGTGAGCGCATTTCAAAACATTGCTTTAATTTTGTACAATGCCAGGACCTTCTGTAGGGGTCATGATGGTAGGAGCTAGCTCTTGGTTTTCCCCTTTTCATTAAAAGTATCTTAAAACTATATAGTGCCATACAGGCATCTGTCAGCATACAGTATTACCAACATCGATACTGCCTATTCTGCATGTCTGTGTGCATACGTATGTCTGTCTGTGTGAGAGCCAATGTGGTCTGGTGGGGAAGGTGCTGGGCTAGGAGGAGGGAGACCCAGATTCTAGTCTTCTCTTAGGCAGAGAAGCCATCTGGGTGACCTTGGTCCAATTCCTCTTTCTCAGGCAACTGAAAAACAAACTCTTTGTTGCATTTTGCATTGATGGCTTCCCCATGTGAATCGCTGTAAGAAAGCAGCACAAACAAGCAGGTGTTGCAACCAAGTGGGACAAAAGCTAAGAACAGCCACCACCCCCTCCTCCTCGTATGCGTGCGTGAGTTCCAGCATCCGAGCCTGGAATATTTAATAGCCTATTGTAGGTATGATTAGGTCTTCAGCATACTTAATGTAGCTTATTCTTCCCTATTGTGTTTTGTTTTGTCTGTATTTTACTCTGATTTTGGATTATTCTTTTTAGGTAAGGTCAGTAAAATGCAAAATATAAAACAAAAGAGACAGCATGGTAATTTTGAACAATGTCAGCAATCTTTGTTGTTGTTGTTGTTGTTGTTTAGTCGTTAAGTCGTGTCCGACTCTTCGTGACCCCATGAACCATATTGCGCCAGGCCTTCCTATCTTTCACTGCCTCCCTGAGTTTGCTCAATTTCATGCTCATTGCTTCAGTGATGCTATCTAGCCATCTCATCCTCTGCCGTCCTCTTCTCCTTTTGCCTTCCATCTTTCCCAGCATCAGGGTCTTTTCCAAAGAGTCCTCTCTTCGCATTAGGTGACCAAAGTATCTGAGCTTGAGCTTCATTATCAATCCTTCCAATGAGCAATCAGAGTTAATTTCCTTTAAGATTGACAGCAATCTTTACAATATGTTATTAGGAGAATCTACCTTTCTCCTACAAAGGAGAAGAAATCATCATTACTTTGAGCATGCCACAGTTTCCAAGAACAGTTAACCATTCCTTTTTATTTAACAAGCAGTTCCAGGTCCAACAACCATTACAACACTATGGTTAAGAGATCTCACAGCCACATAGATTTTTAACTCGCTTTTTTTAAATGTAGTTTGTATACAAGTGCTTGACCTTTACCCAGGATGATCTTGTGTCTGATGGCCATTTTCTTTCTTATAGCAGATAATAGACCTGCTTTACAGGGAGGGAAGGAAGAGAACATTTGGTTTCTGCTATTCAAATGCATACCAAAAAAAGGAAGTTATACACACATATACACACACCAAATGAGGAAGGAGCAAATTGTATGAATTACCCAAAAAACAGACTCTTTAGTTAATCTCAGTTAAAACAGAATGGCAGATTACAATTTGAACTGTAGTCAACATACCTGAAATAAGAAATCAAAAGTGTCTACCAGAGTGAGTAGCTATAACAGATATGATGATGATGATGATGTCCTTTAACTGGATGATAGAGGGTACAGTAGTGTCTACACTTCTGGAATAGCTGAGAGGCAGCCATAATTTCCAGGAACTCATTGTTTAGTAGGTACTCTGAGGTTATTCTGACAAGGTCTTACAGGTAGTCCTTGCTTAATGATCACAATAGGGACTGGAAAATTTGTTGTTAAATGGGGTGGTTGTTAAGTGAGTCACACCCGATTTTATGAACTTTTTTGCAGAGGTCATTAAATTAATAACCGTGGCCATTAAGCAAATCATGCGGTTCCCCATTGACTTTGCTTGGGAGAAGCTGGCTGGGAAGCTCACAAAGAACAATCACATGATCCTGGGACACTGCGACTGTTATAAGTGCAAGCTGGTTGCCAAGCACCTGGATTGCAATCACGTGACCATGGGGGTGCTGCAATGGTTGTAAATGCGAGGAATGGTTGTAAGTCCCTTTGTTCAGCACCATTGTAACTTTGAACGGTCACTAAATGAATGATTGTTAAGTGAGGACTACCTGTATAATAATAATGAACCATTAAAAAACTCCTTTGTGGAACTCAGAGATGGGTTGTTTTTATTATAATAAAACATTAAAATGGGACCAGAGATAAATTTGCATTTATAACACTGCATTTAAAATCTCCCACCTGATATTCAGACCATCTCTAAAAAATTAATATTGTCATGCAAACTAAAATATAATTCTATATACTATGTATTACCTACAGTGTACTGAATTATATTTTAATGTGCATAACTTTAATGTAAATATTTTAATGTGCATAATATTAACTTTCATGAGCCGGTCTGAGGTTCAGGGAGGAGATCCTAAGGATGCAAATCCCCTCAAGTCAAGTTCAACTGCTCGGCTTTTCATGGGATCTATCACGTAGTTCTCTTGGGCATGATACACAATTTTTTCCCCTTCTTCTAGGATTGCACTTTTGTTTCCCAGGCCAGCGTGTCGGTGGCCTCCCATTTAAATATTAGGATAGGGGTTGGTCTTTTTTTATTTGATTGATTGATTGATTGAGTTCTATCCCACTGAAGGAGGCTTACGCAGAGATCTCCCTTCATTTGATCCACACAATCCTCTGAAGTAGGCTAGACTAAGAGAGTTTGACTAACCCAAAGTCAACCAGTGACCTTCTTTGGCTTAGGGGAGACTTGAACTGGGATTCCTAGATCAACACCTTACCTTCTGCACCCCTTGTGGGACATCTTCTCAAGTATTTGAAAGCTATTGTTACACCATCCGTTTGGCCAGATCATTTAGATCTAATATCTGCATTCACAACACTTGGTTACTTTTAACATTGGTTAGGTTTTACTGACTCCAGACCAGTTGGTTCATTAGTGAACCAAGAAAACGGATTCATTCAGTAACTAGATCAAGAGCACCATACGAACAGAAATTAAAAATGCTGTTTCACACTGCCTCATTCTTCTGTTCTCAAGGCTAAATATACTCACTTTCCTTACTGCCTCTTTAGAGGACTTCTTGATCCCATTGCACTTCTCTCAAACTGTTCCTGCATAATACCTTTTTACATAAGAGATGTTGTAGATTAATCAGCCAAAGGTCATTGCAGGTAAATTTTTAGTCCATGCATTGGGGAGATAGACATAGTCATCACTTCGAGTTCTCTGCTAAAGCAGCATGTGAAATACAAGAAAACATAGAAGATGCCTTTCTTTTTAACCAGCTGGTTATTACAGTTGCATAGTGTTTCACACTTCTTTGCAGGGCTGCTTATAAAAAGGCTTTGGAACTTGCAAATGTATGTAATCTTGAGCGAAAAGGGAATTAAAATGAAATGCTCACTTTAAAAATATCTATTGAAAGCCCTTAGAACATGGTTGCTAAATTCTGGTTGAAACTGCAAAAGGCAGCTGATCGGTTTGTTTAATTGTAATTGTTTTGCCTGGTTTTATCAGTTATCACAAAACAAATGGAGAAAAACGAATACACAGAACTGAAAAGTCTTTTGTCTTTCCAATTAGAGCAAATTGCTTAGCAGCATTTTTCAGGTTTTAAACAGTGCGTTTTGTTTCCCCAGAGGTGTCATTCCTCTTTGCCCACTGATGTCAAATTGAAAAACAGAACTCTCAAGGTTTACTGGAAATCACAAACCCAGGAAAAAAAGAAAAAGGAACATTTTACAATCTCCCATCATTCCTACTGTTAATAAATTACTAGCTACAATTCTAGATCCAGGGCAAAGATCTTGCACACCGGGGGTTGAGGGTGGACGGAAAAACTGGTTGGGAACAAATCCAGTGATTTTCCATTCTGCCCATAAAATTTGGAAAGAGGAGAATGGATACTTTACTGGGGGGAGGATTAGCACTTGGTCTCAGCAGCCGTCTGTTCAAAACCAAGCAGGCATTTCCATTTTAACACAATCACAAAAGTGTTGGTGCTTTGTAGACATAAACAGTTCATAATTGATATATTGACCAACTCATAAATGTCTTCTGAATAGTTTGCAAACATGAGTAAGTGAGGCTAATGTTCCTAGCATTGGAACTATTGCTAATAGGATTTTTTTTCTTTCCGTTTTAAAATTTTAATTTCAGTCTTCCTGTTCAAACCACTCATTTTTAAATGATGGGGGTGAGGTTGTCTGGCATTTTTATAACAGCATACTGAGCATACCACTTTCTCTGAAAGAAACGACTAGTCTTGGGTTGCATTAGCTGTTGAAAAACATTCCTAAAGATGTTGGTTTCTATTAAAAGATCCCTCCTGCATCCAGTTCTTCCCCTACAGATGATATTAGATAAATGAAGAGATCTTTTTAGCTTGAACTTTGTGACAGCGGAATCTGTTCTAATACCCCTGGATGCTATTGGCTGTGGATATCTGACCTGATCAGAGCCTAAATATACCAGCTATTGGGGTGGGGTGGGGTGGGGGGTGTTTTGGTGCCTTAGTCTACAAGTCTCAACATTCTCAGCCAGCTTGTCTTTGATCACACGGAGAATTATGAGACCAGTTGTGCAGCACATCTGGAATAATGGGAGTCAGGTTCTTGAAAAGGCAGCAAAGCAAGCAGGGTAGATTGAACGATAGGAAAGGGTTGGAAAAGAAAGATAAAAAGGAACCATTCCAGAAGGAGGAGTATTCAGGGGACCAGTCTAGACAATAGGCTATATAAATGCAATAAATAAATAAAAGCAATAAATAAATAAATAAAGGAAAGCCATTCCTGAACCGTAAAAATACAGATAACCATCAGATGGTAGCAAAGAGTTGCAGAAAGCCGCAACCCTTTGCTGCTCTTTTGCAGTCACTCAGAGTTTTGCAATGCAGATACAGTAGCTCAAGATAATGGGCAAAGGAGAGAAACAGATCAGGCGAGTAGGAACCGTGGGATCAGAAAACTCTAATGCTGACAGTGGATTTAAACCAGGCTGCAGATCTCCAGTTATCTATAACGTTCCAGGCCAGGCAGTGTGGCGATTGGTCCATGCCAATCATGGCTCCAACATCACCCACCAAGATGCCCTGTTTTTCCCACACTGGGAGCTTCTGCTGCTGTGAATCCTCCAACAAACTTTCTCAGCCCCCATCAAAACCAACAGAAACTCATTCACCATTAACAGCTTTAGTCTGTGGATCCAAAATACTGTGAAAGGAAGGAAGGAAAGAAGGAAGGAAATATATCTGCAGTTAGCTCGTGGCTTATGCTGACATAACCCTTGCTCCTGTTTCTTTAATTGTTCTCCTTTATCACAGTTCTGCTTATCTTCAGACCGGAAGCTGCAAGGTTTGGTTTCATATGTTTATATATCTTGGTCAGCAAAGCAAAGGAATGGTTATTCCTAGTTTGTGTTAAATAAATTGTAATTTGCTAGATAGTTAGGGCCCTTTAAGCAACCAAAAAATGGATAAATCAGGCTTTGGGGGAAGATGCTGCTATAGTGGTTAAAGCAAGGTTTTTCAACCTTGACAACTTTAAGATATGTGGGCTTCAACTCCCAGAATTCCCCAGCCAGAACTTAGTTTCCTAGTTTGTGAATCAGCATGTTGTGAGAACCAAGTGTCTTCATAAGCTGCACAAACGAGGCCATCACATTAAATCATAATATGCTTTATTTGGGTATAACATGTTATGTGACATGCTCAGCTATGTTTTCTGAACCCGGTTTTAGAATGTTGCATGAACTCAACCTATATGCCTTATAAACAAGAAATGGCAGCCATTAGAAAAATTGATGCAGGCCTGGGAAATTAAAATATATATTTTGTTCTAAACTAACAAACAGTATATATTCTCTACAATTCCTGTTACAAAGTAGGCATTTGGATTTCAAAGGAATTATAAAAGATTACTCCAAACCCACCTTCTGATTATCTAGTTTGGCCTTTGCCTCCAGAATAAGTGATTTACTTGCTAATTACAGGTTGTTGTAACTGATACCTTTATTTCGTTTTTTGGCATAACATGCTTGAATAATGTGATACTGGCTCTTATTTTTTTACAGCCAAAAAGTTTTAGGCATGAGCTGGCCAGTCCATGCTTGAAAGGAAAACAGTGTTATTGTACGCCAAAAACAATCCAAAAGAAAAACTCTGAATCATTTTTCATGGTCATTAAAACTCAACCAATGTGGAAGCTTTACTTATCTGCTCCCTTAAACTCAGTCTGGAGCCTTCTCCTCTGCTATGATACGGATGACCTACTTTTAAAGAAAAGGGCAGGGAGGGAGGTAATAAAACATTTGAGAGGGAGTGGTGTACTTCATCCCTCTAGTAGCACAATTCCAGTGAGATTGGAGCCAAAATTTAAAGAGGAAGAAAAATAAATTGTGGTCTGCTAAGGACCAAGCATACTCAATGGCTGGAAACTGTAAAGTGGAGGAACCTTCACAGGGGGTCTTTGCACCAATTCAGAACCAGCTCTGGGCCTGTCCTATCTCATTATATCAGATGTGTTTAGGAGCAAAATCAATTTATTCCTGGCTCAGTAGTACACATGACATCACAACAAAGCTGGTGTTTTTATCTGGTGGACATTGTTAAGGGATGAGGCTGGTGAGGCAGTTCCCAAAACACAATTGGTTTTATTCTCATCTGGGGTTGGTGGATGGCGGGATGGATGGATGGATGGATGGATGGATGGATGGATGGATGGAAATCTAGCCATCTCATGTCCACGAGTCGTCTATCTAGTCAAGTAAAAAATTGAGCAAAGGGTGATATTTCTGAGATTGGTAATTTACTGCCAACTCAGGTATTAGTACTGACAGAATTCTTGCTTCCCGGATCCTGGGCCCAAGGTAGACATTATCCTTTCCTCTTTCCCCAACCAAATTCAGCAGCCACATCAGCAGTGTCTACAGGGTGTGGTGAAAAAAGCCATGATGGCAGCCACATTGAAGCTCTGTTTTTGTGCAGTGCACATCATGTTGCAGTTATTGCATAGACTTTTAAATGCAACAGAAGAATGATGGTCTGGTTTCTTTGCAGCTCCTCCTCATGACGATTCAGGATTTATTTATTTGTTTATGCATACAACCAGAAAATTGCATCTAACATGAATAAAATCATGCAAGAGAGGATGCCAACAATCATGTTTTTCTTGTGTGGGGAGGGGAAGGGACTGTTACTCCAAGACTGACAGTAGTTCAGAGCAGAATACTGATTGAACTATGTTTTTTTGCACTCTGCTCTTGGTCAGCAAAAAAGAGCTCTGATTAGGTTGTGGTGTTCTCTGCATCTCAAGATTTACAGAAATTAAGACAATTACTGGTCAGGCTCCAAACTGCTTTGTGAAGGATTAAGGTATGGAAGTGGCTAGTTGGAACTCTAGTCCGCAGCTCATCATTTGTAATGGTATGTGGGAATGACCTTGGGAGACTGAGGGAAGAGCTGCAGCCAGGAGAATGGTCGGATAAGAGGCAGCTTAGCCCGCAGCAGGAATGGGGGCGTGGCAAATGTCTCAGAAGGGACCCTCCCTAGTTTCTTGGGCTGTAAAGGTGAAGGGGAGAAATGTACTTCAAGACTTGGAAGATTGGTGTCAACCTTGTGAGATAGTCCAGGCAGCAAGCACGCCCACATGAACTAATTCTACTTTATTGTAAGGTTACATTAACAGAATCTTGCAAGTCTGAAAAACCAAGACCGAAGATGGTGTTTGAATCCAGATTCTGGTTTTCTCTGGACACAAAGCTCATTAGCTCTTTTGGAGTCAAATATTTTTTAGGAATCCATAGAATTTGAACCTCTTTAAAAAAAAATGTTACGCAGCTCTTGTAGACTACAAAGCAACAATACCTCAAAATAAGGATGCATGACTGATTTATTTCTGATTCTGAGGTTAGTTGAAAAGCCTTCCCCAGTGAACCAAAATGGTCATTATTAAGAGTCTTGACTGTAGGAACATGCTTGAAGCATGATTCATCCCAGCCACTCAACAGTCATTCTCAGAAACAGTCACATGGAAGATGATACCATCCAGAGCAGAATGACTTGATGCACGTTCTCACAAATGTTTCAGGCACAGGAGAAAAAAATATGCCTTTGCAGTGAGTAACCTCTTAATATTCCCAGAACAAACATACGAACAAAACAGGCTGTAATTCAGTGGATTTTTTTCCTTTTTTGCATACAAAAGTAACATTTCAGTCTTTGGCATTGTGGTTGAGAAAAAAATCTTGGCTAGCAGGGTTAGGAATGACCTGTAACAATCAGAGACCTCCAAACTTTCAATCGTATCACATTCTAAACTTGTCCATAGGAGTTGTTCAAAAATGCTTTTCACCACACAAATGGGGCTGAGCCTATCTGTGCTCTCGATTCTTCACTGGGAATCTTAATTTTAGAAATAAGGATAAAGCATGAAAAATCCATGGTTGGCCCTTGAAACAACACACCAGTGGTCACGCTGTTGTCAGTCAGTGTAAGAACAGATTGCCACAGCAGTTGGAATTTGAGGTTTAGTGCAACACACTTAAAAAACAAGCAGCACTTTGATCACACCATGAGGGCCACCAGCCTGATTCTTTTGACCTGTGGACACTCCAGGTACAGAAACATATTTTGGAATCCCTCCAGGCTGGAATAGGGCTATAATAGTTCCCTATAAACGAAGGAAGAAATGGAAGACCCTGTCAATTATAGGCCGATTAGTTTGTTATCAACCTGGGAAAACTTCATGTTAGGCATTTAAATGAAAAATTAGCCTCTTACCCTGAGGCACACTTTGTTTTCACAAATGCTCAGGCTGCTTTTAGAAAAGGCAGATCAACAATTGATCAGAGTTTCATATTAGCTTTCCTGGTAGGAAAATATTCTATTTTCCTGAAAGGCAAATTATTTGCTGCTTTTATAGATTTTAAGGCCGCTTTCGATTCTGTTAATAGAACCACACTCTGGGCTAAATTAGAGAATTTGGCCCCCGACAGGCGTCTCACATATTTAATACAGGCACTATATCAAGATAACATTTTGGAATCTGGATTTGATGGTCTTGGGACAGGGTAAAAGATGCTTTAAATGGTAGCATGAATTATTTATTTCGCTTCTAAATACAGTGACCAGCCCTGCTGGATTCAGGAGTCCCGACACCCATTCTGCAGAACCAGCCTGTGGGCTTAGCTGTCAAAGTCCCATCCGGTGATGGCGTCATGCACAGTTCCCACATAAATCTTGCCTGCCTTAACTTCTGACAACAATGCTCCTCATTTCGGGATAGTCAGTCTTCATTTCATAAGCATTTTAAACTTGGGGTCCTTATTCAAATGGACATTAATGTCAGCAAATAAGCTTCACTGGTGCTCTTTAAACCAAATATTTCATTTAGGAATTTGCAACACAGTGGGAGCCTGGGGTTGTAATTCGGTGCACTGTCGAAATCGTTTGCCTTGTGAAACCAAGAATGACCCAGGTCGTTTTTTAAAATGTAGCTCTTTTGCAAGAATGCCTTGCGTGCTTCATTTTCTTCACCAAATCTGTTTGCTACAACTTCCTCGAGGGATGGGAGAGCGTATAGGGAGCCCTTTTTGACAGCTATAAATCTTAACAGAACAGAGACACATTGAAAGAATTTCCAGATCTCGACAGTTTCACGTTTAGCAAATGCCAAGAAAAGGGTGTGGTTAAAACTCCATCTTGGCCTAACGAAAAAGTTATTTTAGGACATTGAGGCATGTCCCCCAGACTGGAGCAAAACATTAAAACATTAAAAGCAAAACGTTAAAAATGTGGGATGAAAGAAAGAGATGCTTCTGTGTTGGTCAGAATCAAAGTCTAATCTCAGAACTGTGTTACCACAGACTAAACATTTGGTCACAACGGGCAGATCAGAATTATGAATATTCTCAGTGCAAATTCACTGGGTGACTTTGGGTGCCTCCCTCCCTCTCTCAGCCCAACCAACTTCACAGGGTTGTTGTTGTGGGGATAAAATGAAGGGAGAGAAGATATGCAGTGCATGGACCCAAAATACCTTTTACTCTTTGGATATGAAAAGTACACACGTCTAAGAAATCCCACGTAAGTTGCCTTGAATTCTTGGAGGAAAAGGAAGATACAGATAAATTCGTAGCTGTTTCTTTATTCATCAGATTTATATCCACCTTTCATACTGGACCTCAAAGAAGCATATGTAGCATTCTCTCCTCTTCTTTTTCCTCATAACAACCATCTTAGCTACTTGACCATCTAGGTTTTAATCTAACAAGTCGTACCTCAATAGAAACCTAGCAGTCTGATCTGAAATCAGTTGCCTGGCAGAAAACTTTCCTCTAACATGTACTAATTTTTCTTTTTTCAGGTAGTTTTGTTACATGAGACAGTATTCCCAAGCAATCTTCCCTACCAAGTAACCTGTGATTCACACATTACTAGATGTCTGTTGTCATCATAGGAAGAAAGCCCTGTTAGTCTGGTGTAGCAAAGAATAAGGAGTCTGATGGGACCTTTCCCACTAGCAATTTTTATTCAAAGGCATCAGCTTGTGTGAATGTCTTTGCTGTGTCTGCACAGACCTAATATGGACATTCAATCATGCTGTACCATCTCTGTACCATCCCTCTTATGAGATATCTCTTTGACCATTGTGGGAATTGGCACCAGGTTGGTTCCAGGTATGGTTTGATCCAGCTTGGATCTTCATTTTCCAGTGGCCACATTCACCCAACAGTCTTAATCTGATTTCTAAGTGAACCCACTGGCTGAGCGTGCACAATACATTAAACCAGCGTTTCTCAATCTTGACAACTTTACGATGTGTGGACTTCAACTCCCAGAATTCCCCAGTCAGTATGGGTTTATCTTAAAGCATGCTGGCTGGGGAATTCTGGGCATTGCAGTTCCAGAATTCGTAAAGCTGCCAAGGTGGAGAAACACTGCATTAAACACTAAACTAAGTAAACACAACAAGCCATAAGCCAGCCTATCCAAGAATGAAACTGATCATCTTAGAATGTAGCCAACACATCTTTCACGGCTTGTGCAAACACATTTTTATTTATTTATACATCAAATTTGTCACCACTCATCTCGTTGAAACAATTTTGGGCAGTTTACAGCAGAGATAAAATTAATTAAAATACAATATAAAAACAATCCTAATAATAAATAGCTTCCAAGAAAGATGGAGAGTTGGCGAATAACTCAGGGAGCATCGTCAGGGGGCTAACCACCCCCAGGGATAGTTAGAACTCATGTTGCCCCATGGACGATGGCAGAGCCAGGTCTTTAATCCTTTCCAGAAAGCTGGGAGGGTAGGGGCCCGCTGCATCTCTGGGGGGAGATCCATGATGTGCCAGCAACACTGTCCATTTATTGAAGAATCTGGGGAGAAATTAAGTCCACTGTTATTAAACTGAGAGCCAGTTTGGTGCAGTGGCTAAGGCTCAAAACCAAGAGACCCTAAGTTCTAGTCCTGCGATGGCCACAAAGCCAGCTGGGTGACCTTGGGCCAGTCCTAGGAGGCCCTAGGAAGAAGGCAACGGCAAACCACTTCCAAAAATGTTGTCAAGAAAACTGCAGGGACTAGGTAGTCACCAGGTAGTCAACACTGACTCAAAGGTGTACACATACACACAATATTAAACCGGAGATCCCTAGTGTGAATATAGCCTATAAACCATCCTTCCCCAACCAAGTGCCCGTCCAGCTCTGCATGGCTATACATTCCAAGCCTGAGAGGCCTTATTGCATGGAGATAACGTCTGAGTTCAACCCCTGTGGAAAACAGAACAATAGGACGTGGGAAAGGCTACTTTAACTCTTTCCGTAGCCCAAGTGATCGTCTCTCTTCCTCCCCTTCTTCACCCAATGGACTCTTCCAAAGAAGCATCTTCCCTGGTGGGCCTGACCTACTGCAACTAAAGGAAGGGGTGTGTGAAAGAAACAAGAGCTTTAACCCCGTTAAGGGGCTACGAGGAAGACCCAACGAACATCTTCCACACTCCCTCCTCCACTACGCCCTTCACGCAGGGGCGTGGCTTTGCGAACCCCGCCAGGCCACGCCCTCTCTTTATAAGCCTTCCCGCGGCGGCCATTTTATCTGTCTTTCTTTGGCTGCGAGTGGGAGAGGTTGGCGGAAGTGTCCTTTTTCCCACCGTTTCTTTTATTTTTATTTTTAAAAACTTGTTCAGAGCCGGAGTGAAGGGCCGCTCCGTAGATGGCCAGCTTTCCTCCGAGTGTTAACGAGAAGCTCATCGGTAAGAAAGAGCCAGTTCACGTTTTTAAAAAGAAAATATTTAGTTGTCAGGTTTATGGTTAATAAACGGCGGGACGGTTGAGGGAAGTAACGCTGGCTATAGGAAGGTCGACCGGTTGTGTGGGAAAAAAAGTAGCTTCGTGTTGTGTATGCTTGCTTTAAAAACCTCATTAATTTTTTCGGGGAGGGCCTTATTCCCAGGTAAGTATTTAAACCCGACTTCCTCCGTCTGGTATTTCCCAGACTATTTGATTTGCAACTGATTTCGGTCTCAGCCACCGTTTGTCTCTGGAGATAATGGGAGTCTCATACGTCTGGCGGGCGCCACGTTGGGGAAGGTCAGTCTATCTAGGCTAGCCCTTAGGCCACTAAAGCGCAATTTTAAATGCGGGCAGATTTGCTGTCTGGATATGCTGCCTTATGAACAAAAGCTCTGCTTCCCTAAAAAGAAAGAAGAATGATGCACGTTAGTAGAGGCTACCGTATTGTGGCTTGTGTGTATTTGTATCCTATAAATGCAGATGTCAGCACCTATGTGTGTCTCTTTGTGCTAAAAGGAATAATCATCACGTAGTGGGGAGAAAGAGGAAACTGAAGCAGTTTGCAAGCAAAGAAGAGGAATTTGATGGGCACGTGCGGGGTCAGGCTGCTTCAGCATTAATAGGAATGATCTAATCCATTTCAGAGGGATTGCATCTGGGTGGATATTCAGAGCAGTGTTTAAATTATAGGGAGAAGGTTAAGGTGACCCTAACAGCCCCACCCTAAGAGAGAGTCCATTGCTTTGCCCATAGCGGCCCTGCCATTCTAAAAATAGTGGCTAAGGAGACGCCTCCTGACCCCTCAGTTATTTGAAGGATGTGGGTGGGCATGATGATTCGAGGGGCGGTGGGGCAGGTTGATAGTAGAGCCTTTGTGGCAGGAGTCAAGCGCTTGTATTCTTCACAGCTACTAGGAAGGTAGATCACACCACCACCCCTTGCACACCAGGAAAGGAGGTGACGTGGACTGTAGTCCAACATGTCTGAAGAAGGCATGGCTATGCTGGGTGTTCAGCAAACGTAACTGCGGAATGATGGTGGCCCTGTCTTCTAGTTGGGAAGTGGGATTTGTGGTTTAGGGCATCTGAAGAAACCAAGGCTGAGGAAGATGAAGTTAGCTATGGTTTATGCTTGGGTTCCCAAATGAAATGGAGAAGGGGTGGGCTGTGTGGAGGTACAGCCCAATAATAAAACAAGGAACATGGGAGTCGACGTAGTGGTGAATAAGAGGAAGAGGCTGGCCTTGGGGATTTGGTCAAATAGGGGAAAGTATTATAAGATTAAGGTCTTTTGCCATTGGGTGTACTTGCATCTATAGATAATGGGCAAGGCATAAAATGCTCCCTTCAACCTGCAGAATAGCCAATAATACTTTGTGTTGCTTGCTATATCATGGATGTTCCTTTTACATTATGACAAAACATTAGGCATAGGTGTAGTAGAATTCCATGTGTGTAATTTCAGATTTCCTTCTCTGTCAATTTACGTGTTCTCCAAAATATGCTGTTGGCCCTTCCCAGGAAATTATAGCACACACATAAAAACAGAGTGTTGTTTACCAAACAGAGACTCAAATAATTCAACCAAAGTTCAAATTGTTGACACATTAAAGGCTAATAAATTAATTGTACCTTAGCTTTTTGGTACTGTTTTTAATCTTTAAGGTACCCAGAGAGATTTTATTTTTACTATAGCCGACTAATCATAACTTTAGGAAGTTTGGATGAATTCTCTCGATACAGAAACAATTACTAAAATTTCACATCTAATTTCACCAGTCCCATATGGAAGGAACAAGACTGTCTGCTTGAAAACCCCATGCAGATACTGTACGCAAATTGGTACAATTTTGCTGTCATAAAATGATCTGCAAAGTAATATGACCTTTCATTGATGCTAAAATTATTTAAATAATTTTAATACAATAAATTATTTCCCTGTTGCTACATCTAGTTTGGTGTAATGGTTAAAGTGCTAGTCTAGGAGCAGGGAAACCTGGGTTCTAGTCCTGCCTTAGGCACAAAGCCAGCTGGCTGGATGACTCGGCCAGTCCCTCTCCCTCTGCCCTTGGAAGAAGGCAAGAGCAAACCACTTCTGAAAATACTACCTAAAACCTGCATGCATTTGTCTGTGTAGTCACCAGAAGTCTCATCTGACTCAAACCAAAGGAAAAAAAGCACATAGTTTGTGATCCTCAATTGTAGTATCTAACTTGTGCTTCATGTGGTAGTAGGAAGAATTGCAGCTTTTGTCCCTTGCCATTTTAGAAATGACAAGCCTGGTTTTTACTGACTAGTACCAGACTGCTTCTTCAAAGGCACAGTGTTTGTAGGATTTTTAAACCAACACATCTGAAAGGTACCCATTTGCAGAAAGCTGGATTAGCAGCTGCCATTATACATATAAGTACTGAGTTTCTCTTGTACAATCCATGTTCTCCTCATCTTCCTCCTGGCTTTTACACATGAAAGTAAAGTGCAGCAAAGCCCAACCCAGCTATTCCAAGTGTAATAAAGGTAGGACAGCTGGGCAATCATCAGAATTTATTTAGTCAGTTGTAAGCAACTTTTATTGCCATACCAACTTTAGATGACATAAATACCATTTAAAACAACAAAGAATAACAATAAAAGAATTAAGAATCCATGTTAGGGAAACATAACTGCACAGCCTACAAACATCAGCTGTCAAATAGGGCTTGATTTTGACAAGTCAATATCCAAAGCATTCATGTTCTGTTACATATTAAGCAGTTTTTACCAGAGAAAGCAGGCTTCTGGAAAGAACATTTGTCTAGAGAAATACAGTTCTTTTAATTTTGAAGTTAAATCTTTGGGTTGAAAGAGCATCAGTCTGATATTCTCAGTTCTAGACTTGGCATAAGGTGTAGAGTCCTTGGTGCTCTCTGAGGTTGTTTGTTTGCAGACATTTCATTATTCAATTAGGTAACATCAGTGCCTAATAAAATGTGTAAGAAATACTAGGTCCCTTCCGAATAGGTGGAATGCATCATGGTCATGGTGCTGTTGGGTAACCTTCCCAAACTTGGCCTCATCTAGAGGACTGCAGCTTCCAGAAGCCCAAGGCATCTGATGACTGCTAGGTAGGATGGTCTAAGATAGGGTCATCTTGTTTCTTTCTCCACTGCCCTTGTGGAACTTACTTTCTGTGATCCAGCATCTGGTCTCTTCTGTGCGGGCATTTATGTTGGCTGCAAACTGCAAATTGCAGTCCCATTACATCAGATGGCAACAGATTGGGAAGGCCAAACATTTAAGTTTCTGCTTCTCATCTATAGGTATTTCAAAGCATTGGTATTTTTGAAAGTATGACAAATTTGAAATACAAGCAAGAACTCTGCTGTATAAACCAGGTTTTTTTTAATGTGGCTTGTTTGCAAAACAAAGTTTTCTTTTAATTTCCAAGAGATTTTTTGATCCTCACCAGTAACACATTATAGAATGAGTTGGAAGAGGAGGCCTTAGAAGTTATCTAACCCAACCACCTGATCATTGTAGGATCCACTAGAGTATCTCTGATGGACCACCATACAACTTCCATTTGAGTTCCTTTAGTACTATAGAGAGAACTCATTGCTTCATGTGACAGCTTGTTCACATAAACTGGCTGACAGCATATGCAGTCAGGAAGTTCTAACTGACATCTAGCCTGAACTTACTTCCCTGTAGTTTTAGCTAATTAGTTCTAGTCTTGCCGTCTCTGGCAATAGAAGATAAGTCCACTCCCTCTTTTGTGGGAAAGCTATTTAGATAATACAGGTATCACCACTATTGTAAGACAAACCTATCACTTTCCATTTTCTTTATATGCGTAGATTCTATTCATATTTATGTTGTTTATTGTGCCTCTGACTTTAAAAATAAAATATAAATACATAATTTCATATTCTGTTTTGGGGAATAGGGCTCTGAAACAGGAATCAGGTTACATATGCACACTTGTTCAAAATGTTTAACATCTGGTATGTAGTGATGTATGTTGAATGTCTTACAATTGATGAACCCTCTTTTTAGGAAGATCACGGACAGTGGGAGAACTCTTAGCTCCGGCTTCTCCTTTTGATAAGAAGTGTGGACGTGAAAACTGGACAGTTGCTTTTGCTCCAGATGGCTCCTACTTCGCTTGGTCACAAGGCCATCGCATAGTAAAGCTTGTCCCCTGGTCTCAGTGCCTTAAGAACTTGTGAGTATGACTGGCTTAAAAAAGTCTGTTTGTCTATTTGTCTGCTCTTCCTACAGAGACCTTCCTATAGTGTTCCTATTATGGAAATTGGTTTTAATTTACCAGGGAAATTAAATACAATACCAGGGAAAGATAGTAGATTGAACCCAAATAGTTACATATTGACTGAATACGTACATTGTGCTAAGATCATGGTTTGCTTAGACATAGCACATGGTTTGTCACAACACATTAAGCATAGCTTACAAGCCACAGTATCTAAGTCTGCATAACACACTACTTATCAGACTGCCACATTATGTCTTACCAAGTGTTGTGTAGTAGTAAAAACTAATGTGATTTAAGTATCTCATTGGCTTCACTGGGAGTATTTATTTATTTATTTAATAGACTTGTCCCCGCCCATCTCCCCACAATGGGGGACTCTGGGCAGCTTACAACAAATTAAAATCAGAAATACATGATTAAAAGTTATAAAAAACCACACTTACAGAGATGAAAAGGCTAAAAAATCCAAGAGGCCGATAGAGGCCACACCAGGCCGCTAAGGGGCCAGCCAACCCCATCTCTGACATCCTCCCTCCCCATCCCAGGCCAGATGGCAGAGCCAAGTCTTCAAATCCCTCCGAAAGGCCTGGAGTGAGGGGGCCTGTCTCACCTCCGGGGGCAAGATGTTCCAAAGGGCGGGGGCTACAGCAGAGAAGGCCCGCCTTCTGGACCTCGCTAATCAAAGTTCTTTTACCGCGGGGGTCCGGAGCATGCCCTCTCTGTGAGATCAGGTGGGACGGGTTGAAATCGTGGGGGCGAGGTGGTCCTTCAGGTAACCTGGCCCCATGCCATGTAGGGCTTTAAAGGTGATAACCAACACCTTGAATTGGACCCGGAAGCAAACCGGTACCCAATGCAGCTCACGGAGCAAAGGTGTTATATGGGTCCTTCGGGCCCCAAAAATTGCTCGCGCGGCTGCATTCTGGACCAGCTGAAGCTTCCGGATACTATTCAAGGGTAGCCCCATGTAGAGCGCATTGCAGTAGTCTATTATCCATTCTAGCCTTCTCCACCTTTTGCTCTTCTAAATATATTGGATAAATTCCCAGAATCCCCAGCTACCATGGTCACTGACACCATGTTAGGAAAGACTGCTTTGTTCTAAACAGAAGATAGTATGTATCCAACCCAGTAAGCCATAGAGAGTGATTCCTCAAAGGATTGTGGAAAGTAAAGGAGGAGGTTTTCCAGATATTTGAGTGTATGCAAATGCTTCAGTTCAATCATACTTCCTCATGATAAAGCAAGCTAGTGTAGCTCAGTGGGCTGACATTTGGATTTGAATCTAGGAGGCATGGGTTAATCCTACCTTGGCCTTGGTATGCCCTCTGTCCAAAACAGTGACCTATTTCTTAGGGATGAAGAGATACAATGCTTTCTTCTAGATAGAATCATCATCTTTCTCCATTTATGTGATGGAGTGTTATCTACGAGGAGGAGAGTGATATGGGAGACCAAGGTTATCAGGAAGGAGGGGGTGCATTCCAGGAGGGAAGAGGAGGCAAGAGGCAACACAGTCCACAGGGGGAGCATGAGAAGACTAAGAGATTCAGGATAGCCACTCCCTAGAACCTCCCAAAGTATATCCGCTGGTTGTAGGAGTATAGATTTAGTCTGGCAAGATTCTGTCTATAAGGTGTAAGCAAATAAAGGAACTGTACTTGACTAGACTGTTTCATTGTTGTTCTTGGGCTGGGCCTGACAATGCGTTAAATACTGGATTGCAAGTATTTTTCATTATAAGGTGATAGATACTAGTGTTGTCTGCTGTCCATCACCCTAGAGAAATGTCTTTATATGAGTTAACTAGAAAGGCAAAATCCCTTGTTAATGGCAATCCTTGCCAATGTCAATGAGAGTTGAAGTCCAAAGGGCTGGGACAGTATAATAGTTTATAACGGGACATTTAAATTGTTTTCTAAAAACTAGCTTGCTTTTAGGACCTTGCTCTTCCAAAACATTTACAGTTAATTTTCTCGCCCACAGTTCATTGCATGGTGTAAAAAATTTTGCCAACTTAAGTCATTCCAAGCTTTCAAGGCAGAACAGTGATGGCGACCAGAAAAATAAGCCCTGTGAGCAAGTCATAGATTGTGGTGACATAGTCTGGAGTCTTGCTTTTGGATCATCAGTACCTGAGAAACAGAGTCGTTGTGTGAATATAGAATGGCACCGGTTCAGATTTGGCCAAGACCAGCTTCTGCTAGCAACAGGCTTAGCCAATGGACGTATCAAAATATGGGATGCCTATACAGGTAAGGAAGGAAATTTTGACAGAGCTTCATGTATCTTGCTTTCCTTCTAAAACAACAGTGAGGTTGGCCCCCTTCAGATGTTGCCATAGTACAGCTTCCATCATTCTTAACCTTGTCATGTTGGTTGGAATTGAGGGGAGGCTAATGACATCTGGAGGATCGCTTCTATTTTTATTGAGGAGAAGAGGAGCAAGAACGGCATACCAGCACATGAAAGAACTCTTGTTACTTGTGAACGTCTTCTTTGGTGACCATGATAGAAATAGAATTTATAAGATTAGAGGCGCTGGAAGCAACTCTAAAAGCAGTTGGCAGGGAACAAATGGGAGGACTGCTAAATACTACATTTTTGGCCATTAAGACTGGATGTTGGACTAACTGACCCTATCTGATAAGACAGGAATTTTATTTTCTAATTAGTAACTTTATTCTCCATTGTACCAACATAGAATTTACTTTTGTGGACTAGCGTCTTTCATTGTCCTTTTATTAAACTCATTGGCTGGGTTCACTTTTCCTACTAAGCTACATTTTAAAGCCTTAAAAGTTTTAAGCCATGGTTTAAGCTTATAATAATTTACAAACCAAGCCACTGTTTTATATGCTTGTTTAGTATAAATTATTTTACTCCCTGAAGAGTGTTTTTGCTACTGTAATTTTCATCCATTTTAACTTTTATTTAACCTTAATCAACTTAGCAAGTTGATGTCCAGTTCTTCAGAATTGAAACAAAAACAGCACTGTGCCACGTAATCCTTAAGTTTTCAGCCAGTTGCTTTTGTGTCAAAATAAATCTTGCTATTGTTTAGGAGATAAGCTATCCTGGCACCTTTTTATAAAGCTTATCCAGTAGATAACTCAAGTATATTGACTTAAAGGAGGTCTGTTTGGGATCAGAGTTTTGGTTTTTTTTTAAGCAAATATAAGTTCTGTGTGATACTTCATTTATTAAATGTAGGACCTAGAGATCAATAGGGAGATTGAAAGAACTGGATTTGCTTAGCATCAGAAAAAGACAATCCAGGGGTGACACAATAACTGCCTTCAAATATTTGAAGGACTGTTATGAAGGTCAGGGACAGGCAACCCAGAGAAAGCATGCAAAATAATTTGTGCACAAACTGTTCTGTACAAGCACAGCTGGTTTTGGATGGTCCGTGTAAAAACTGCAATATGTGTGTTTGGTCCGGATAAGTGAGGGAAAGGGATTTTTTTTGTTCCAGATACAGACTGAACCAGAATTTTTCCAGGTAGGAGTGTTTGGAAGGGAAGGCTGGAGAGCATGGAAACAGTTTGAAAAAACAGTTTGAAAACAGGGAGCCAGTTTGGTCTAGTGGTTAAGGCATCAGGCTAGAAAGCAGGAGATGGTGAGTTCTAGTCCTGCCTTAGGCATGCAAGCTGGCTGGATGATTTTGGGCCAGTTACCCTCTCTCAGCCCAGCTCACCTCACATGGTGGTGGTTGTGGGGAAAATAGGAGGAAGAAGGAGCGTTAGGTATGTTCGCTGCCTTGAGTTATTTATAAAAATATAAAGGCAGGATAAAAATATCTAAAAACGCCAAGAATGTTGGCGGCTGGGAGGCGGTAGAGGGAAGAGTTTATGCTAGGAAGATTGGAGAAGTATGTAAGCAGTGAGACGTGTGGGGTGAAGTGCACCAGCCTTGTCCTACTTTGTCAAATCATTCTGGGATTCTTTTGAGTTTTTTTTTTCCAGCCCAAACCTGGAATGACAGAAACATATGTTTATGCTGAACTGTAGCCAACCCTGAATGGTTCAACAGAACTTTCTGAAGTGATTTGTTCTGTTTTGTGTGGATCCCTGGATCATAGTGCGAGGAATACCAAATTCTCTGATATCTGCCTTTCTGCCCACCGATCTCTCTGCTCCTCCTGATTTTTTAAATAGGAAACTATTTCTAACATCCATTTATTGTGGGGGCGGGTGTTGGGCCACAAAGATCCCAATATGATGGTAGAGAATATACTGGTGCTCTAGTTCACCCTCTGATAAATGGCTATTTTGTAATTGGCTATGGCTGCCATATCAGCCATTTTCTTAATAAGCAAGTTTCCTCTAGCAGCCATTTTGTGAAAATGCCCACCACAAGCTATCAGAACTCCAAATGTGCATGTAGTCCAGAGTGGCTTTTCCCATCCCTGCTGGAGCAAACTTCTCTTCTGTGGTGCCGTGGACGGTCAACCTTTTTGGGGTCAAGTCTGTATTTTAACTTTAAAATTTCTGGAATTCTCCAAAGGTTACAGACCTGTTTTGGGGAGTGAGAATTCTGGAGGCTGATGATAAAATGGATACACTTTGTTTCTCAAAGGCTCAGTGCAGTAATTTTATTCCTTATTGTGGCTAAAGAGTGTGGAAACGTGTACCACCTAAAAATCAGGGTTTTTTTCTCTATTTTTTGGCACAGAATTTACAGTTGGTTTGAGCTGTTGTACAGTAGTTGTGGATAGTGTTGCATGTGCATTTCATTTGATTTAAAACTTCCTATATTATAAAACATAAAATAGCACTCAGTTGCTTGCAAGCAGAGACAGAAATATAAATTTAGGGCCTCATAACATTGGATACAACAATTACTTTTCAAGATTTATAAATATATATGAATTATATGTTCAAAGCAATAATATAATGGGGAAAGCTATTACAGCTTCTCAATTTGGAACTGTCTCAAGAACTGCAATAATTTTACAGGATGATTTTTCTCCTCTATTTCAACTATAGAATATCAAGCCCATGGATGTAGGTGCAATTTGAAAACTATTAAAATGCATTCTTCCAACAGGGAAGCTCCTCCTTAACTTAATGGACCATACTGAAGTTGTCAGACACTTGACTTTTGCCCCTGATGGCAGCCTGATATTAGTTTCGGCCTCAAGAGACAAAACATTACGAGTGTGGGACCTAAAAGATGACGGTATGTTTTTGGGAAAGTGACAACCGGGTTATAGAGCCTACAGCCACCAAAGTTTTGGGTGTTCTAATTCTCCTAGAAGTTGCCACCATTGTAATGTGACAAATGTACCATAAATAATCATACTACGTTAAATTAAAATTAAGGCATATTTTAATTTTGTTCTGACTAGCCCTGTTTAGTTTGCACCTTGTAGCACTCTTCTCAAAGACTATATGTGGTCCTTGGCAGGAAAAACATTGCACATCCTTTTGCTACAAGGGATGATGAAAGACCAGGAAGCCATTTACTCAGTAACTGTGGCATGTTCCAAGTAAACTTAATGGATTTTTGAAATGGTGTTCGGTATCTGTAAAACCCACCTTGGTTCAACCTCAGATATATTGAAATTTGATCCCATACTTGTCAGAAGTTGTTAGAATTGTCTTTTAAAAGCAGCTTCTTATTAAATGGCATCACCTTGTTAGTGAGAAGAAGATGGAAAGCTGATATTGTTTTTCTAGTCACTTTAAACAAGGACCCGTGTCTTGCTATCCTTAGGAGTATGATAAGAACTGGGCTAGTATATTCATCCATAATATAACTGTTTAGCATTTGGATTTTTCATCATTTTTACTTGGTTGTAGTATTAAAATCTCCCTGTTAAGTTGGCAACTGGTTTAAGCTCAGGCAGGCAAAGAATATTGCAAATTATGTAGACAAAGTCCCAAGCCTCTATAATTCAGAGTGCAATTGATCCCAATCTATTTTTTTTCTCCAATTTTCCAGGAAATATGATGAAAGTATTAAGAGGACACCCAAACTGGGTGTATAGCTGTGCTTTTTCTCCTGATTCTTCTATCCTCTGCTCCGTGGGTGCCAATAAAACAGTAGGTGTCAAAGTTTCATGATCTTCAGCTTGTATTTCAATTGTGAGCAAGGAATAATTTGGAATCTTAAAATAAAACCTGTTTGTGCTTGGTGTCATGCTGTTTTGATGATGATGATGTGAGGATTTGCATGACCAAAATATTTACAATAATTAGCATAAGGCTTGCTCAGTTACTCGTTACTGAGCTGACACTGCATTGCTTTTAGAGTCAAAGAAAATGAATCTTCTTTGCACATCTCCATCTGTTCCATAATTCTTTATCAATAAAATACAAATTCCAATTTAAGAAGAAATGGTTTAATATTAGTAGAAATACATTTTTTGTTCTTGCTGTCTATTATATTTTCCTCCTAAAGTCTGGGCTGCTCTCCTATTTAAAAATACAATAGCATTCTTGGTTGGTATTTAACTACAAGCAACCCTTGTGTCTTGGTGCCTTGTAAAGAGCCGCTACGTTATGTTAGTTTTAAATAGAATTGTAATGCCCTGCTACAAAATTCAAATGCAGTGCATTTGAAGAATTAAGTTAATACTCAACATGAAGAGCCTTCCCCAACCTGGTTCGCTCCAGATGTTATTTAATAACTTAGTCCAGTCAAGGTGGCAATTGGTCAGTAATCATATTGGGGAAACACCTTGAGAGGATCAGGTTGTGGAGGCTGGAAGAGTAGAACTAGCTTGGGAGGGGAAGCAGTTAGCTTTAATCAGTGGGACTAACTTTTGAGTAAGCATATCAAAGACTGAGTTTCTGATCTTCTATATACCATAATAAATTCCAGATTGAACTCGTATAAGGGTGGGCAACTTGTGTCTCCTGAGGCTTATCTATATGGAATCAAGAGTTTTGTTATGATCTGGAATTCTACATTTTCTGCAAAAAGTTAAATTTCTACAATATGCAGTTGGCTGTAAGCCTGGAAATATAATGAGTGAAATCCAAGGTTTGCAATGAGCTGGGCAGTATGGGAGGATGGTTCCGATTGACAGTCGTAAAGCTTTTGGGTTAAGCATTTATTTTAAAAACGGATCCTGTTTAAAACAAAAATAGAAGTTGGGGTGTGGTTTTGCATCACATTTGAGAGCCACAGCTGCAGAATTGATTTTAGAGGATGAATTGCACAGCTCTTAACTGTAGGCTTACCCCAGCCAAATTCTTGCAAAAAGGCTTTTGGCCTTTGATGCTATGGGGCCGGTGGGTGCTGTGGCTACTAGTCGAAATTTAAATTCTTCTGCAGTGGCCTTCAGTGTTGACCAAGTTGTCCATCCTCTGGGCTAGTAAGAATCCTGGCTTCAGCTTAGCAACTTAGCCAAGTTAGTGTGGTGGGGATTGGGGGAGGACATATTTTAACATTATGAAACAGTGGCACAGGGAAGGCAGAATAGTCAGTAAAGTCTTAAAATAGAACAGATGTGGATGTATGCCTTGATCTTTTAGGCTGTGTGTTTTCCATAAGCTTCTTGCTTTCCCTGTCACAGGTGGTGGCAGCAATATTGGTGTGATTGAGGGTAAGCTGGCACCACTCAGACAAGCGCACATTGGTGTTAGCTGGGCAGAAAGATTGGCACCTCCGGCTACCAGGCTGGAGGCGAACTTTACCATAGGACGAAGTAACCTAGCATTCGGCTACAGGGTGTACTGTACGTACGCAGGTGCTGGTTGATGTCCACTTTCTGCTTTTTTTTTCCTTTCTTTTCTTTTTTATTTTCTCATTGGTGAGAGCCATTGACTCCTTTTTAAAGAAAAAGCATTTTAGTTTTTCATTCCTATGGAATGTTGGAGTCTTATAACTGAGACAATTGTTGTCAGAGTTTACTATAGCTGATTTAACAAAGTTTTGTTACAGTAACATAACTGAGACTTAAATAACTCACTTTCTCTACGTTATGCACAAATTCATGTTGTGCAATTGTATATTTAACAGCTCTGCCCATTCTTAAGGCTCAGAGTGACTTACAATATATATATATATATATATATATATATATATATATATATATATATATATATAAAATAAATAAACCTATGTTATGTTATTAAAATAACAACCACAACCCATCTTCTGTGCAGATTTGTTCCCATTGCTAGACTGTTGATAATACACAAAAATATGTAGTATAAATTTGATAGTTAGATTCTCCCAGACATGCTTAAAATTGACTGCAATGTGACAAAACATTTAGATGCACGTGAACTATATTTAAGCCATGCCTGCCAGTGAAATGCTTATTTACTGAAACCTTTTATTTAAAAAAAAGCCTGGCAATAATGTTTGATTTTTATGTTTAAAATTAAGCTTAAAATGTGCATACTTTTAGTAACTTGGATTAATTTCTGTTTTTGCCAAGTCATGTCATTTGGCTGTGACAATACCTGTTTTTGCTTGCAGTATCTGTTTCTCTTCCTAGGCTGACGTTGGTGATCCAAGCCTATTGTAAACAAGTGGTCTTAAACTCACAGGGGATTCCACGGGAGTAACAATATGTTAACCTTCCTTTTTTTTTCTGTCTGTATATTTCTTAAATTTGGGGTAGATAATTGAACAGAATGGGGATGTTAGTACTTTAACCCTATTACTGTATTTTTAAAAAATAGAGTAGATATATATTACATGACTTTCAGTTAAGAATCCTACACAGTTAAATTTCCACTTGACATTTATCTTTATGTATTTTTGGCTTACATTACAAATAACACTTAACATGTTAGCATTGCATGTATACTTTAATTTCTGTAATTCTGAGTACGACACTGAGCGTATTCTTTAATTGTAGTAATTCATCATGCTTGGCCTTTAATTTTAATTCCAAGTCAAACTAGTACAAACATCTGGGATGGGGGAGGGACTACTTGTGTGAAAATGCTTCCACTGGGACTGAACAGAACTATAACATGGCCCTGTTTTGATTACAGGTATTGCTTTGGGATATGGATAAATACACCCTCATCCGAAAGCTGGAGGGGCACCACAACGATGTTGTAGCCTGTGAGTTTTCCCCTGATGGAGCCTTGCTGGCTACTGCATCTTATGACACCCGCGTATATGTCTGGGACCCCCATATTGGGGCGATACTGATGGAGTTTGGGTAAGCCAGTGGATTGGCGTAGGTCACTGTTTCTTAACTTTGGCAACTTTAAGATGTGTGGAGTTCAACTCCCAGAATTCCCCAGCCAGCATTCATAGGCGCAAAGAAATGGCAGCAGGGGAGCAATAGGTTATGTTCAATTTTGTTCATGCAGAATGGATTTTTCCTCTTCTCCTTCCCTCCTGAGGTTCTCTTTATTCCAGAACCCCTGAAAATACCCCTCCCCTCCCAGGCTGTTTGGAAACACCCACCAACACTGTGGGCTGCTTCCTATGGGGCTCCAGTGGGAGGCATTCTTGAGGTGAGAAGAATATAGGAAGGCTCTGGCCCATCTCTGGAGACACAGGACCCTGTTGACTGCTAAAGCAAGTGGTGATTTGTTCACTTCTGCACATCAATATGTTGTTTGGCACATTGCTTTAAACTAGTCACTTTGTAGATTGTTAAGTAGCCCTAAGGTGCTTTTGACAAAGTCTCTTGTAGTATTACTTTAAAAGTAAACACAAAGAATGCTAACTTAAATGTTGGCTTCTGTCCAAGCAAATGAAGGGGAGAGAATTTGGAATATGTCCTCTGTGATTGAAGCTGCATAGGTCTGTCTTCATTCTCAGGTACTTGGTCACGGAGCATAGGGACCTCTGATGTAGATCTCAATGTAACGATCCAGTGAAATGGAAATGCTTCCATGGCTTTGATGTCAAGTTTCGTTTTTATCCACAGGCATCTGTTTCCCCCTCCAACTCCAATATTTGCTGGAGGAGCAAATGACCGTTGGGTCAGATCCGTATCTTTCAGTCATGACGGACTGCATATTGCAACCCTTGCTGATGATAAGTATGTATAATGAAGCATGCTGGATTTTGCTAGTTCTTGCTGGTTGGGAAAATAATCTTGTTCAGTATTTTAAAAAAATCCTGGCAGTGGCGCATTCAAGTGGATGAGAAAAATATGGCCTTTTCTGGGCCTAACTGCCATTAAAGGTGATCCATAATAATCAGATTAAAATATAACAAAAACAATTCATTTATATTTATAATTTCAATTTCTGTGGTTGCCACTTGAGCAGTAACTGAGCCAGAGGCAAGATAATGTCAGGCATAATGAGCAAGAAAGGCAAATATCTCAAAAGATTTAAAAAAAAAAAGCCAACATCAATTTTTTAAAATGCTTGGAAAGCTCTCCTAAAAGTCAGGGAAGGGTGTTCAAGAACAGGATTTACAAAACCTTGCTGCTTGCTGCCATAGAAAGGATTAGCCTTGTATCCTAATCAGTCACATCAGTCAAGGTTGCCAGATTATCCTGGGGCACCTCTGATTTGAATGCTGTTAGCTGGATTAAAGCGGGGGGGTGTTGTTTCCTCATTTTTTAAAAAGGGGGGAAATGTTTGCAGGAAACTGCTTGCACAAGTTGTTTTCCCAAGAGTGACATTTTTGCAAATGCTTCAGTCAGCACGTCCAAGCTAGTTCTCCAGTAGCACACCTCCTGTTGCATTACCACTGCCCATATGAGCGTCTTGCCTTCACCTCTCAGAACAACATTGTGTTGAGGATTTTAGTTGGGCACCTTGTCATCGCTTTGGCTCCATTGTCTCGCAACAGCGCTGCCAAGGCCCCTTGCTGCCAAAGTGTTAACCTTCCCAATTCATTTCATTTTCCTTTTATTATTAAGGTCACAAGACTTGCACAATCGAAAGAGTACCCCTTCAGGAAATAAATTAAATAGAACTGTCGTGACCCAGTGACTGCGTTCAGCTCTGTGTAATCATTAACAGTTGAAGGTTTAATGAAGCGTAGCAACTTTATATATGCCTTGGACACTTGTGCCTGCTAACAGATGCTCGAAAGTAGTCAGTGCCCTCTGGAGTTCAGCTAGTAAGGAAACCGTAAAATGACCTGTCATTGTAATGAGGGCAGATTAGAACGATGGGGCTGAAAGTTCTGGTTGATCAGACCTGCAAGGGCAGTTGCAGTCTTTCACTGGGATTTGCTGTAGTTGGCAACAGATCAAGGCATGCCAATGAGAATGCTCTTAATTTCATGGACTCCAGGGAATAAAGATAAGCCAGTGCCCATTGTCATTCTGTAAGGCTTTCCAGAGATACAGCTGAGTAGAAGATGCATAAATTGGATAAACCAAGGATTGGAACGTGTGTGCAGGTGTGAGGCTTACTGAAGACAGGGACACCATTGTGTGCCTCTTAATTTGGCAATGGCAGTGGCCAATTGGGGTTACCTATTTCAAGAACCGAGGCTCACAAATTGACCCTTAAATTGCTTTGCAATACAAGAGGACAATCTCCTGCCCACCTCTAAAGCTGGGTGGAAGCTTGAGACTTAAAGCACAGAAACCAGACAAGCCTCAATCTTCTGTTCCAGCAAGGAAGATAGTTTTCCCTTTGCTCCTGTAAAGGCTTGCAGTACTTTGGATTGCTACTGAGTTACAACGGTTGCGTTTACATGTTATACAAAGCCAGTGTGTAGTTTGTTGGCTTTGGATGAGTACTTTGCATGAACCAGTTATTGTGATTTGCAAATCATGGTTTATTGTTTAGCATGTGTCAGCCCTCTAAGGTAGACCAGATTAGGAAACCACAAGTCATGCAAGCTAATACTACTTTTATAAGGTTATTAGTAACAGAACCTTGCAAGTCTGAATGTGCCCTCCCTCCCTTTATCTTCATGAGAACTAGGAAGGGTCTTGTCTGAGACACTTACTTGGGTTACAGTTTTGGCCCAGACTCCAGTTTCTTTTATCTGTCCATTGTCTTGGTTGTGGCTCTTCCCTCTCTTCCTCAAGGTTACAGCATGGTAAAAGTGAATCCAGCTAGTTGTAGTTAATTGTCAAGACTGTAGTTAAACAAGATAGCTTGATGCCATCTGAAATTGAAATCGGTAGAAAAACCAACTCACCTAAAACTCTGCCCTGAGATCATGCTTGAATTGAGGCCCAAATGCACAACTTGGGAGATCTGGCTGGAACTCTTTATTTCTATAGTTTATATTGATCATAGGACACCACTCTTTGGGGCTGCTCTGTGTTCTTTCATGGATCATAACTTCCTTGGAGGATCCTCTGGCAGCCGTTCCACACATGGGATGAGCAAAACACTTTGCAAGATTGATCTCAGCCAGGCATTTAACATGTCTGCTTCTGCTGTTCCAGGCTGGTTCGTTTCTGGAGAATTGATGAGGATTACCCTGTGCAAGTTGCGCCTTTAAAGAATGGACTTTGCTGTGCCTTTTCTACTGATGGCAGTGTTTTAGCTGCTGGGTAAGGAGACCTTGCAATCAAAGATAGATAGATAGATAGATAGATAGATAGATAGATAGATAGATAGATAGATAGATAATGCATACTTGTTCATTTCACTTCGAACGCAGCTTTTATTCTCTTCTGTCTTCCTTCCCACTAGCCTCCCCTTTCTGTAGTGACATGTCTCTGCCCCTAACCTTCTGCTGGAGCAGGACAGCTCAGTGCCAGAAGAACAGCTACCATTAATTATTTATTTGTTAGATTTAGATCCCACCTTTATATCCTCCAGGAGCCCAGTGCTGAACACAAAGCGTGCCTTCCTCTCATCCCCTCCCTGCCGACAACAGTCTTGTGAGGCAGGCTGGGATGAGATTAATGGCTAGCCCAAAGCCACCTAAGCTTCCAGGGTTGACCTGAATGTGGGTCTCCCCAGTCCTGTTCTGACACTAACCATTGCATCAAACAGACTCTGTTTTGCCCTTTGCAGGTGTGAAGGGCATCCTGCAGTTAGCCAGGATTTGACAATCTCTCAAGATTTGGCTATTTAAAAAAATATAGTTTGATATCACAGAAATCATGTAATCGTGAAGTGGGGGTATTAATAACTTTGGCAGCAAGTGAGCTGGATGGGTATTTGGGGCCCCAACCCATTGTCCTCTAGCAAGAGTAAGGAACCCTCTATAGATATTGGTTCCCCTCTGCTCCAGCTGAGGAGGAGAGTTGTAGTCTACACCACAGCCAGTATTCCTTGGAGAAAAAGCAGATATAAGGTACTTACTTACTTCTGTATGGGTTTTTTGCCCCACAGAACACAGGATGGAAGTGTGTATTTCTGGACCTCTCCCAAACACATTCCCAGCCTCCAGCATTTGTGTCGCATGGCAATCAGACAGGTTATGCCTACAAGAAAAGTGGAGAACTTGCCTGTTCCCTCAGCCATCATCTCTTTTCTTTCCTACCGGAGTTAGAAAAACAATCGTGAAAGAATAAAAAGCATCAGGCTTTTTAAAGCCTTTGAGCTTCAATCATCCACAGGTTTTGACGTTGCTGTGATTTATTTCCTGAAAAAAATATAAACAAAATCCCAAATACCACGCTGAATTTCTAAAGGTATTATTTATAGAAAAACAACAGAGTAGGTGTGTTTTCCGAAGTTGTGAGATAGCTTTTTCAAAAGAAAAAAGCTCTAACTGTGAAACCTTGTACATAAGTGGATGTAAGCTGCTATGTGCTATCCATGTATATCTTTTGTTATTGCTTTTTTTAACTGTAGTATGTAGCGTGCATGCACAGACAGTCCATGTGTATATAAGTGTGTGCATGTGGGTATATTCACAGTATAAAAGCCTCTAAGATTCACCAGTGTTTGCTTCTTTTCCCCAGATGTAAGAACCGTTATGTCAACAATGCACAATACATCAAACACGTACATTAATGTGTCTGTTGTCTCTGGAGCCACCAGCAAATCGGTGCTGTGTAAAATAGGACAGTAATTCTCCTGTTTGGAACACTGAGCTACATAAATGCTGGCAAAATCTTGAGAGGCTTTTTGTCCTGTGCTTTGGGTAGGCCATACAAAGCTGGCCCTGCTTTTTCATCTTACAAGGTAGAAGCAGGGAATTTTTCAACACCTACAAGTGTGAGCAATGGGGCACAGGTTGGACAGTTCATTTAGCAGGGATATCTCCTCCAAGGAGGCCTTAATTTTGCAGCAAAAGTTTGTTTTGGGAACGTGGGGTCCTTAAACTTTTGAATTCCTGCCTGATGACTTCCAGTAAATGAGCTATCCACAGGCTCTTTTTTTTTTAATTCCATTATCCTGTGAGGCTTTGCCATATCAAGGCATAATCCTGGGTGAACTACCAAAGACAAACAACTTAGTGTTTCTTTGCTTTTGCCTTCAGTTTATCTGGACGTGCAGATAGAACGAATGTATGCATTGCTTAAAATGCCTGACTATATTTTGTTTGAATTTTTATATATATATTAAATAATTGTACAAAAAAAATCAGAATTCAAAGGCTGGTTATTTACACACTTGAAAGAACAGGGAGGAATTTGAAGAATATATGTGTAATTTGTGTTACAGCTTAAGATAGTTATTCTGAAGGTACCAACCACTGTTAATTTTTTTAAAGGGCAAATGCTATTTTAGATTGGATCAACGCAAGTATAACTTCCAAATCCAAGAGAATGATTCTTCCATTTCTTTCTGTGTTGGTCATATCCTTTTTCAAATAAGGTATCCAGTTCTGGGCATCACTTTGAGAAAGATTTGGAGAGGGCAGTGAGGATGATCAGAGGATTAGTTCTTAAGACCTGTGAAGAGAGCATGGAGGAACTGGGTATATTTAGCCAAGAGAGGACAAGACTGAGGGGGGTAAGACAGCAGTGGTCGAATACTACCATAGTTATATTGTCCTGTCTTGTGTGCTCTTCCACGTGGGGCATGCTCCAGGCCCTCCTTCTAGGCCAACGTCCTCCAACAGGATCTAGGAAATATGCTTTTTCCATGGCAGCACCCACTTTCTGGACTGATTCTCTCTCCTAAGATTCAGTTGGCCCAACCCTGCTATTCTTTCATAAGAAACTTAAAAAATACTGGTTTTCCCCCCAAACCCTTTGGCCGGGATGTTAGATGTACCCATCTTTGGAAATCGTATGGTATGGATGATAGATGGATTGGGTGTTTGTGTGTGTGTATATAAAAGAATTTTTCAATGTAAGAAAATATACAAAACAAACAAGAACAAAGAAAATAGAGAAACAAAGAAATTGAAAAGAAAAGACATAATTGTGCCTTCTGCCCGTCTTTCTGTCAAGTAATTATCATCTTAAACTTTTCCCCAACCTCTTTGCCTCATTTTTAATCCTCAAATCCTGAAATCATCAATTCATTTTTTTCTTCTTTCAGCAAAAAGTCCATCCAATTATTTATTATTTTGTTGACTGTTTTTAATGACTTGTTAGCCCAGGGTCTCTGGTGAGCAGGCATCCATATAAATTCATTATTCATTCATAAATTACTCATATAAATTCATCAAATCAATAAAATATCCTCAAAAAGGTAGCATTCAAAAGGAATCCAAGTCTTGTTCTCCGGAAAGTGGGCCAGGGAAGAACAGATTTAAATTACAAAAGGCACATTTCATTTGACCATTAGGAAAAGCACAATATTTCAATAATGGAACGAATGACCCAGTAACTTAGTGAGCTCCCCATGCCTAGGTATGTTCAGGTTTAAGCTAGACAGCCATCTGTCAAAAAAATTTTTTTGCATGAATCTGAGCTCCATGGCCCAGATGCCCCTACCAACTCTGATTCTATAGGTTAAGTGTATCGGAATTCAGAGAGCACATTATGGGTGCTCACCAAATGGGACATGAAGGGTGCAACCATTCACAACATCCCCATTTACTAGAAGGCAAAAGGGTAAAGCTTCTTCCATCCACTTGCAGTCCCCCAGGGTGTCCTCTAACCTCAAACGAGAACCACAAAATCTCCTTAGAGTCTGGCAATTCACACGAGAGATTTTGATAATCACCTTCAATGAATTCTCATCAGAGGTAGACAATTTGATGGCATTCAGGAATAGTGCTACCGATCTTGATATGCCATCCGAGATGTACCATCCCCCATCCCAGCTTGGAGAACAGTGGCATTACAGGATGGCAGCAAAAGAAATTGAAAGCACAACTCTGAAGGCTGGTGCGCCCTCCAGAAAACAGGAAGCAGACAGGAGACCAAAAATGATGGAAGTCTTCCAAGGCTAGAAGGATGATTCAAGAAGCAGTTCCTGAATAATGAATAAAACTTATGGACAAGGCAGGAAGTGGGCGCTTTGCGGTCAGGGACTTGGTTCCTCCTGTTCCAGATGTGTCTATGTATACAAGCCATGCCCATAAATCTGAGTGGCTTCTTGTGAATTATAAGGCACGATGGTTCTGCTTTCTTTGCAAAAGAATACTTGGTCTAGGATTTAATGTCCAATAAATGTTTTTGCATAATGCAATTCTCTGTCAATGATTCATACAATATTGTGGTTTAGCGATTTCTGGTGATGAGTGAACCAACAGCAAATCCAAGGGAAATGGAAAAGAATTTCCACAGACATCGATTATTTTCTGTCTGTCTTTCCCTGCTGTCTAGTGGACCATAAATTGTTTTAATGCGATGTTTAGCTCAAGAACCTAGATTTTATTTTTGCAAGTTTATTTGTTGTTTTAAACTACACATTATTCAAACATGCACTGATCAACAAAACTGAAAATTAAATTAAAAGATGTAAGACCAATATATATTAACAAGAAAGTAAGCAAACCAGTAACTACACAAAAGCAAAAAACCAGCATCATTTGCAAACTTATATAAACACAGATAAGCCTCAGCAGCTGGTAGTGGCTGGCTAACCTTGGCTGGACTTGGAAGCTAAGCAGGGTTTGGTCTGGTTAGCAGGTAAGAGGGATTCTACCAGGGCTATAAGGATGAGGTTTAGTTGCACTGGCCAAAATGAGCTGACACTGATTGTTACCAGGGAATGTTGAATTTGGCACGGTTGCAACAAAGGGTGGTAACCTGGCCTATACCTTCATTATCTTACAAAAAGCTATTTTGATGGAATAAACGTTACTGGAAGTGACTGAAGAAGGCTAAACAAGGAGTTTCCAGCTCAGTGAATAGGTGTCAGGTTCAGCCCAAGAACGACGACGAGGCAATCCAGCACAGTTCAGCTCCTTTATTAGCTTGCACCGAAAGGACAGAATCTCGCCAGACTAAACCTATGCTAAAGCAACTAGTGGATATACCCCGTGAGACTCTAGGGAGGGGCCAACCTCATCCTCTTTGTCTTCTCACACTCTTCTTGTGGGCTGAGGAGGCACTTGCTCTGGAATGTCTCTCCCCCCTCCTGACAACCTTGAGCTTCCATTCCAGAATCTTCCCCGCTCATGCCATCCATTACAATAGGATCAAATAGAATTTATGAAATTATTTGGGAGAAAATTGAAGTGAGGAAATACTGGAAGGAGTATTTCAGAGGTTGGTATAGAAATAATGGCAATGTAGCATTGAAATAAATGCTATAAATATTTGCATCCAAGAAAAAAAAATGAAGCCACAAATGTTAAGGGTGTACATGGAGACAGTGTGACTGGAGACATGTTAAAATATGTCATTTGCTTATGAAGTGGCTGCTTAATATGTACAGGTAGTCCTTGTTTAGCAACTCCCTCTTTTAGCAACCATTTGCAGTTACGATGGTGATGAAAAAGTAACTTTGCAACCAATCCTCACATTTACAAACTTCACAGCCTGTAAAGCCAAGGAAAGTGGAAGTCAGATCATAAGCACAGTTGCAGTTTCACTTAGCGACTGCTTCACTTAACAACTGAGTTGCCAGTCCCAATTGTGGTTGCTAAACGAGGACTACCTATATGTGTGAAAGCTCTCTGCCCATGATTGGAAGAATGCCATTATTCCCGTTATACAAGGGAAAGATAACAAGAATGGATGCAAACATTACAGTTTAGTGGGCCTGGAAAGGTGCTTGGAAGAACATCTAAAGGATATGAGAAGTAGGATACACAGACACATTTTGATCTTCAGCAAGCCATTGAGAAGTGGATGAATGAGAAAGTTTATTGTATCTTTGTGGGTTAGAGGAACTCTATGATAAAATGAAGAAGCTTAAATTCTGGAATGTTTCGTGCAAATAATCAAGTTTAAGACTGGTTGCTGAATGAGATGAAAGTACAGTATGTGATATGCATGAGAATAAGCAGAATGTTTAGTGAATTATTCAACACTGAACAAGAGGAAGACAAAGATGTATGATGTCCTGGTTGTGTAGCCGGTTTATGGATAAATGTATAGGAATGGTTGTGCGGATAAAATATGTGTGTTAGAGCACTTTTGTATACTGATAATTTGCTGCAAGTACTAGATAAATTTATTGCTGATGTATGTTGGATAATTGAGAAAGGCAAAGAATGCAAAAAAAACAAAAACAAAAACCCTGAGTCACTGATTATAAAAAGAGTTTTGATTGTGTCAGTCATGTCAAATTGTGGAACGGAGTTAGGAAAATGGGAATCCCAGAACATCTCATTGTCCTCATGCAAAACCTATGCACAGGACAGGAAGGCACAGCCCAGAGGGAATATGGTGAAACAGACCAGTCCCAACTCAGCCAAGAAGTGAGATAAAGCTTCATACTCTCATTTATTCAGCCTATATACAGAATATAGAGACAGGGAAGCTGTATTGGAAAAAGATGAGCTTGGTTTTAAAATTGGAGGAAGAAATATCAATAACCTGGGCTATGCTGATGACACTCTGATAACTGAAAATGGACATGATCTGCAGGTTCCAGTTATTAAAGTCAAGGAACATAGGGAAAAAATGAGACAAACATTAAATATAAAAAAGACCAAAATATTGACAATGGTATAGCAACTAGCCTTAGAATTGACAATGAAGATATGGAAGTGATGGATAGCGTTTGCCTTTTAGGATCCACTATCAACAGTAAAGAACCAGCAGTCAAGAAATTGCTGCAGACCAGCACTTGATAGGGTCTCAATGACAGCCTTGGAACAGATACTCAGACGTTGTGATGTGTCTACATTTACAAAGAACAGAATCATGCAGGCAATGGTTTGCCCCAGAGGGAGCAGAAAGATTGACACTTTTCAACTTTGGTGTTGGAGAAGGCTCCTGAAAATACCATGAATAGCCAAGAAAACAAAGAAATTGGTCATTGAACAAATCAATCCAAAGTTCTCACTCAAGGTACATTATCCTGCTTTGGACACATTATGCGAAGACTAAGACTATAATGCTGGGAAAAGTGGAAGGAAAGAGAAAAAAGGACAACCAGCAGCAAGGTGGATGGATTTAGTTATGTTGATGATAGTGCACCATTGGAAGACGTGAAGGACCAGGCTGGGGGCAGATCCTGTTGGAGAAAATCTATCAATGTGGTCACCAGGAGTCGAAAACGACTTGATGGCACATAATCAATCAATTCAAGAAATACTAATATAATGTAAAAAAGGGGGTAGAGCTTCAATCATGTCATTGTGTCTGCCTTCCCAACTTTTCGGATTCCCCCCTGCAGATGACCCTGCAATGAAGAATATTGAACTGAAAATTAAGGCATTAAAAACCTAGGATGTATTTTATAAGAAAAATGGGATTGATGACTGCAGATTACGGTGAATTCTATTCTATTCTATTCTATTCTATTCTATTCTATTCTATTCTATTCTATTCTATTCTATTCTATTCTATTCTTCTTTGCAATTTATCCCAACCTCAATAATAGTTCTATCTAGTTTAATAACTAGAACCTGCAGATATTAAAACTCAATAACCAGGCCATTTATAGATACTAAGAGCAAATGGATGAATTTACAGTATATCTGCCAGTAGAATGCTTTTTGAAGATGGGAAAATGAATGGAGAAATCTTACAATGTGAAAGTGCTAGTAGTATGTGATCTGTTGTAAAAAATGAATGTGGCTCTGTACAAGAATACGCTTCTGATGACTTTGTCATAAGGAAGTAAGAGTCGGGTGGGTCAGGTGAAACATAAACGTAAGTTGAATGCAGTAGGAAGGGGTTTCTTAAGAAGTGTGCGTGGTAAGGCAAGACGTGATTTAAAATATCTGGGGGCTGAATGAATGTGGACTGAATACAACAGTGGGTGATGACAATGAAAGAAATACCACGGAGAGAATGAATGAGGATCAAATTGCAAGACAAGTATATGAAGGAGAAGTAAATGAGTCAGGAGGAAACAGAGAAAGTCAGGGGTGCGTGGAGTTGATGAGATCCTCATAAAGAAAGAGGTGAGGAGTCTAAAGAACAAAAGGCAACATAGGAAGTAGTGTAGGCATGTGATGGAAGAAAGATGGTCTGCAAAGGACAGAAAGGTACGGAGGGGTGGAGAGAATGGTGTTGATATGATCCAGATTTAAGCTGTTTTCTTTCTCTTAGTTCATGCCTTTAATCTATTTTCTTTACTGTTTCTTACTCCTTTGCCCTGCTTTCCATAAATTTGCTTACCTCAAGAGGGAATAGCGTGATGGATGAGTACAAAGATCTAACGGATCTGGACTGTGAACATCTGAACGACCGCTTGATGGACTTTTTGCTGACTGATAGTTCCGGTAGCCCTAGCAAGTATCTGCCTTACTGTGTAGTGATTAACTAAATGGGTATTTCCCAACACCTTCTTTGAATATTGGAGAAGCCATGCCCTGTTAATCTGTTGCGGCAAAAGAAAAAAGAAAACCTAACTGTTTTCACACTTTGTGACATGCCATGTTTGTTCAACCAGGCATGAGTTACTTAAATAAACAGCTGGGTTTGCAAAAGTTTCTACGGAGACAAACTAATAAGGGCAACTTTAGGCTATCAGCCCAAAGTAAATTATCTAAGATCTTCTGCAGTGCATGCTCTTGGCCAACCACTGATATTGAGTGCACGAATGGGCCTGGTTGTTGCTAGAGATCAAGTTTGCAAGCATAAATGTCTTCTTAATAACTCAGTCAGTGATTTCCTTAACCAGCTTAACTGGGTCAATGGAAAAGGGTGTTGTGAGAATACTAAAAAGGGATTAGTTGACCCAGGCAATTAACCTCCAAGGTCCCGCACAGGATGAATGATGTTGGAAACCAACCTGTTTGGCTGACCTAGTCCTCCAGGACAAAGAGCTAGATATGTAGAGCAGCTGGAAAAGGAAGCTTCTCCCTCACAGAATTTATCAAGTCCTGGTAGTACAGAACATCCTTCCAAAGCATTGATTAGCTGCAATAGCCCACCCTTGCTTAATGCTGACAGCCTGGCTAATGGTGGAGGAGCTATTGAAGTGATGGAACCTTGCCACTTCTGTCCTTGCTCAGAGGCTTATGGGATACTTAGTCCTTCTCTAAGAAAGTAGATTGCATTTTTTTCCGAAATCTTTTTAATCCAGTTAATGTTACTGCATGCTGCAGTACCACCACTGAGGTCATCTGCCTGGGTTGGTGGCTTCGGTTGGCTTCTAAAACTTAATGTTTGGTTGCCTCATCATGAAGGAGCAACCAATTTGCCTAATTAAATTGAATATTGGCAGGCCCTGAGCTCCAATATGTTCAGAGTGCATTTTTCCAATTAGATTACAGGTTTCTGAGTTAATGGGTTATTTTGATTACTTGTGCTTTTACAGCTTTGAGCAATTAATGGCCAAAAAGTGAATGGCTGGAGCCTTTGCTGGCAGGAATACAAAAGGATTTTACATGGGCTTCACTAATGAAGGATTGTTTTCATCCTGGCATTCCTTCATTGACATGTGGGCATTGCAAGCTGATCCACATCTCTGCAGTGATTGATAGCCTTTCACTGTAATGTTCCTCCAGCAGTGAGGAATAGTTTGAAATTGCTGGATTGCCTCTTTCAGGCCCCCGCTACCCACCCACGTTCAAAGTGGGCCACACTGGGATGCTAAAAGCAGTGACAACTTGAAGACATTGGGTCTGTTCACACACAAAATATTTTTTTTACATGTCACATAATTCAACTTTGGAATTTGCTACCATGAGATATGGTGCTGGCTACCAGCTTGGCTGACTTCAAGAAAGGGTTGGACCAATTCATAGAAGTCCTGGGGATCGATGGCTCTTAGCCTTGATGGCACGGGGACTGGCCTCTGAAGGCCATCTTCTGGGAGACTAGTGGGCTTCCTGGTGCAGTTTGTTGGCCACTGTGAGAACAGACTGCTGGACTAGATCAGGGATCTGGTCCAGCAGGGTGCGGCTTCTATTCTTAAGTAAGGCCAACAATCTAGTGGCGCGTTTTCACAACATGCTAAGTTTGATTAGCTTTAACCTTTAAGCTTGCTAGGATGTTGGGAGGGGTGGCTTGGCATATTGTAGGAACCCAACCTTTCAGTTAGTTTCTGGTACAATATAATGTGCAAATGCAGAAAATGGGTTCACACAATAACCAGGTTAAGCATTTTGTATGGGTTCTTCTAGATCCTGTCCCTGGAAAACCAGTCCTCGGATCCCTCTGCCACTAACTGGGAATACCTCAGTGTGACTCTTGCTTCATAATGAGATTATATTAAGATTATAAATTGCAGGAACCTGCTTTTAATTTGTATAGCACTTCATCCTCCACAAAGCCTTTCTGCGAGTTAGTCAGCTTCTTCATGAAAAAGGTTCCACCGACAGTGCCTGACAGTCTTTTGCTGTTCCTTGCAGTAGTGAAGGAATAAGCTAATGAGTTTCCTGTGCAATATTTTGATTTAATTCCAACAGTAAAGTATTTGAAAATGTTCAGTCATATTCTGCTCAGAACATAAGCAATAACAGCATTTTATTGATCTGGGACTGTAAATAAATTTAATAATAACCACAATAACAACAACATATTGGAAACATACAGTTCCTTCTCAGCGCGATTCGAAAGCTGTCCCTTTATATAATGTACCAGCCATCAGGGATGAATATTTCTGTATAAATACACAAACGGATGAGCGAGAAATGAAACTTAAAACTCTTATCCTCTTTCTGTTCCCCATTCACAAAACCCCTTTACTGGAAAAGAAAAGTTGAACTTTGCACCGCGAAATCTTACGAATTTCCAAGTAACTGAAGCTGTGTCAATATCCCTTTCCTTCCTTTTTAATTGCAGAGGAAACCGGTTCATCACATTGTCATGCTGGATCTCAGTAGAGTCTTAGAGGATTGTATCCCATTACTCTATAATAGTATTTCTGAACCTCAGCAACTTTAAGATGTGCGGACTTCAACTCCCAGAATTCCCCAGGTCAGGGGCACCTGCAGGAGAGAATCAAAAAAGCCATAACAGTGGCCGCAACCACACGATTGAAGGCCCAATTCTTTTTCACATGCATCATGGCACACGTGAAAAGGGGCAATCAGAGTCATGGCTGTCATCTTGACTTTTTTTTACCTCCCCCTAGGGACACCTATGAAGGAGGTCATGGGGAGGATGGTCCCAAACACTATTTCAATCTATTCTGCCATTGTTAACACAAGTTCAAGCCCTGGCCAATAGTGCCACACAGTTCAACACTTTAGGGAGACAGTTGCAGAATGATGGCAGATGAAGCTAATCCAGACGGTCAGAGGATGGGGCATGTCCACATCATCCTGAAATAGTCAATAAGTCTCTTTCTGATCCTACTTACTACTAGTCACCTGGCTTTGCCTCCAACATTATGGGTGATGAAGTGCAACAGATTTTAAACACCTTTCTGCTTAAAGCAAATGGCATTCTTTTGGCACTAATGTACTTAAAAATCCGTACTGAGAGCTAGTTAACACAGTGATCAGAAGGCTAGCAGCAATATCCAGGTGGAGGATGGTTTCTTTTCAAAAGAAGCTAGTCCTTCTCCTTTACACTGAAAGAATGCAAGAAAGAAACGAGATTCCAGTGGATTGACTTGCCTATATGTAGTCTCTCATTTGATAATAAAATACTTGTTGGAATTCTTGTGTGGTTACTTTAACCTTTTTCCCCCTAGTCTTAGTCCCTGAACTTAGAAAAACGTGTTGCTTGGAATGAACATTTTCCAGTCTCTAGTAATTGAGAAGTCTGGAGATCAGGTGAAGCCAACATTATGGGACCTAGCAGAAATATCATGTTGTCAGGACATGTTTGTGCCACAATCAGACACAAGTGGTGAGAGGCCCATAAATGAACGTATGAGTTGGGTTTGCCCAATACAATAAGCTGCAAGAAACAAATGGGTTAACATTAATCAATCATAGCATGTTATAGAAATGTAGATGTTACGACCTTAATTGACTTGGCCAAGCAAATGATTGAATGAATACAACCTATGTGCACTATCACTGAATTATAGAGTTGGAAGGGATCACATAGATCATCTAGTCCAACCCTTTATAATGTACAGCAAAGCTAATCAGACCATTCATCAGAAGTGACTGCCCAGCTTCTCCTTAAAAACCTCCACAGATGGAGAACCCACAACCTTCATAGGTAGATTGTTCCACTGTTGTACAGATTATACCTTCAGGAAATTTTTCCTCATATTTTAATGAAATCTAAGTAGCCGCAACTTGTACCCATTATTTCTGGTCCTAGTTTCTGTGGTGGTGGAAGATGGTTCATGGCCATCTTCCCTAGGGCACCCTTATGTACCTGAATGCTCACATCAAGTCATGACATCATCTCTCCCCACTGCCTTTGTGAGACTAGGCTGAAGCTGCCATAACCTAAAGATGAAGCAGGCAGGTAAGCAAAGAGGACAAAAGCCAGGAATCTTCTCTATGAGATCCCTTCGGGGAGGTAGACAAGAAGGAAGCAAGTCGTTAAGGAAACAAAGGACCTGAACCTGACAAAAGAAGTTGGGCCTGAGCACATGGAAACCCTCACTCCAATCCCATCCACTTGTAAATCAACCAAGCAAGGACTTTTGGGGATAAAAGGGGTCCCAAAGCCTGCCCACTCTGACTCAGCTGAGTGATCTGAGCTATCTTTGGATCCAGACTTGGTGGCTTCCGTCCCTCTAGCTAGTGCCTGGCAGCCTAGTTGGGAAGGACGTGGGTAAGTGTGGATGAGCATGTATGTGTGTATGAGAAAGAGCAAATGTACCTTGCAACCAGTAAAGTTTTGCTGTTACTTTAAATTCACTGGGTCTCCGTGTATTACAAAGAACCTCTTGTGCCTCAGTGTTTGGTTGGAAGTGATTTGTGTGTGTGTCCCTAATTATTTCCCGGCTGTTGACCAGGGCTGTGTGTCTGTCTGCTCCAGCCATACCTATCTGGAAAACCCAGGTAGAAAGCAAGGGGGGCTTGCAAGATCCACGTGCCTCAACAGGCTGTGAGTGTGTGAGTGAGCGAGCATAAGCCGCACCTGGGAGCAGCGTGTGTAACACCTTCTTTTCTGCAGCTGAAGCCAAAGCAGGAACCCTATATTAAAGTATGACAGGGGTGGAATTATGCAGCTTTATGAAATGACAAAGTTTAAAGCAACTTCATCTTAGAATATAGAGCTAGATGAAGCGTTATTGTGTTTTAAAGTTTTCTATTTTGGATGTTACAACTTCTGGGTGTCTTCCTCCCACCTCCGGTTGAATAGCAACATTTTTTTCCTTTTTCCTTTTTTCATATATTCTTCTTTCCCATTCTCCCCCACCCACAGAAAAAAATAAAAAATTCATATCAAGGCAATGTACCCTGATTACAACAAATAAAATTTTTACAAAGAATTCCACATCAAGCTTCAAAATCTCTCCACTGGACAAGTGGGCATCTTATTTTCAGTGCGGCACATCCAGAGATCTCCTCCCTCCCAACCCCATTTTTGACATCTTCCCTCATTAAGAGTTTTTGAAAAGCCTGACCTTAACTTACAAACTCATCAGTTGGCCTAATACAGTAAAGAAATTGCCTTGCTATCAATTGAAGGCTTCTATGATTCTAGATTATCATTTTAGTCATCAGTGCCCTCTGGTGGTTATTCACTGATATCAAGAGTAAGTTTTAACAATCAAAAAGTACCCAAAATGATTTAATTACCTAGAAAGCTAGATAAAGCCTTCCTTGAGTCAAACTGAGCTGCTGGTGAATAAATAGACCTGTTCATCTAGTTTTCTTCGTAGCAATACAGATGTCAGGGCATTTGACAGCTGCCAAAAACCAAAACTTTTCCAAGGACTATTCTCATAGAGTTCTCTTTAGCAAGATTTATTAAGACAAAAAGGTTAGGGTTATGAGCCTTCCAGCTGCTGAATTTTTGTCTGTTTGTTTTAGATTTTTTTTATCCGGCCTTTATTATTTTTATAAAACTCAAGGTGGTGAACATACCTAATACGCCTTCCTCCTCCTATGTTCCCCACAAGAACATCCCTGTGAGGTGAGTTGGGCTGAGAGAGAGGGACTGGCCCAGAGTCACCCAGCCGGCTTTCATGCCTCTGACTAGAACTCACAGTCTCCTGCTTTCTAGCCTGAGGCCTTTACCACTAGACCAAACTGGCTCTCTTTTTTTTTCTTTAAATTTTAGGTTTAGGACAAATAAATGTTGTTTGTGAAATTTCTAACATTTCATCCACTGCTGCTGTAACTGAATCTATCCACCTTGCTGCTGGTTGTCCTCTTCCCTTTCCTTCCAACTTTCCCAGCATCAGAACCTTCTCCAGAGAGCTGGATCTTTGCATAATGTGTCCAAAATATGATAATTGGAGCTTGAACCTTTGTGCCTTGAGTGAGAACTCTAGACTGATTTATTCAATGATCCATTTCTTTGTTCTTTGTTTTTTTTTTTGGCTGTCCATAATGTTCTCAGGAGCCTTCTCCAACCCCAAAGTCCAAAAGCATCAATCCTCTTCCTTTCCTGCTTCTTCAAAGTCCAACTTTCACTTCCATAGAGTGTCACAGGGAATACTCTTGCCTGTACGATTCTGATCTTTACTTTCAATTTAGAATAAATAAATAGGTTAAAATTAGAATAATTGTGTAGATTAGAACAGAGATGTCCTGATTCTCTTTCTAACAGCCTTCTGATCAACTGGCGAGGAGGGAACACTGCAGTTGATTTCTTGCCTATTTCTCTCTTGAATCTCTATCAGCCAGAGAAGCAGCTCTAACAATGAAAATGGTTTGCCCTTGCCTCTTGCTTCCTAGGACAGTGTTTTTCAACCTTGGGAACTTTAAGAGATATGGACTTCAACTCCCAGAATTCTGGGAGTTGAAGTCCACATGTCTGGAAGTTCCCAAGGTTGAGAAACACTGCCCTAGGGACTGGCCCAAAGACACCCAGCTGGCTTTGTGCCTAAGGCAGGACTAGAAGTCACCATCTCCCATTTTTAGCCATAGCTACAAAGCTCCTATGAAAAAGGCAGTTATGCTCAGAATGGTCAGTGGTAAAAGGAAATGCGGCCACCAAAAAACACGGTGGGTGGACACCATCAAAGCCAACACCAACCAGAGCATAAAACAACTGGAAGAAGCCATACAGGACTGGAAAATGTGGAGAGAGCTGGTCCATAGAATCTCTAAGAATTGGACATGATTGGACAGATAACATCATCATCATCACGAAGCTCCAGTCCTGTGAGAGCTTTCTTTCTCCATTTTTGGGGTAGAAGTAGTTTTTCATGTTTCAAAAACCATTACACTTTTCCAGCAACAGTTTTATAGTGTTTTTCATCAAAGTAAAGCTGCTCAGAGTAAAGCAGCTGAATCATTAAAACACACACACACACACACATCATCATCATCATCATCATCATCCATGGAACATTTTTCGGAAGCTTTGCAAATCCTCTATTATGTCAGTTGATTTTGCGGGGAGGCAATGAGGGTGGGACACAAACACTGAGGTCTAATATTTGCAACGGGCAGTTCTTCTAACTGAATGTCTGTCACCCTTCAAGGTAGACCAGACTAGAAAACCAAAGGCATGCAGGCCAATACTACTTTTGATATAAGGTTATGATAACAGAATCTTGTAATTCTGAATGTGCCTCCCCCCCATCCTTTATCTTAATGAGAACTGGGGAGGGGGGTCTAAGACACTTACTCGGTTTACATATCTGGCCCAGAGTCAAATATCTTTTATCCGTCCTTTGTCTTGGTTGAGGCTGTTCCTCAAGGGTATTCCTTCTTCCCATTATAGTGTCGGATTTGAATGTGTACCCTTTGTTGGTTTGATTTGATTTGAAGTCTGTTCTAAGGAATTATAAATACGTTATTGTAAACTGTCCTGGGGCCTCTGTATTGTATGATCCCTATCTCAGTGGGGTTTGAATCCCACTGCTATGGAGTCCTGTGGTGAAACATAAAGGCCAGAGAGTAATTTGGCACATTAGTCTGAGGGTCATATTGGCCTTGGAAGTTAGGTGACACCGAAGAGCCTTTCTATTTATTTATTTTATTTCTAGATCAACCAACAACAAGCTTTCTCAGAATGGATTATATGTGGGAAAGGCAACTTTGGAACACCAATGGGCACAGCTGGAATTTTAAAAACATGACATGGACACACTCACAAAATGGCCGTCATAGGACACTTGCCTATTCATGAAACAGGCAAGACAGAAAACATCCATTTAGCAGAAGGCAAACTGTTGAGGCTGATACCCTTCTAGGATGCTGTCAGCCCAACAAGGTAGAACAGACCAAGAAACCAATGTCGTATAGACCTAAAACTACTTTTGTTGGAACAGCTATAGCAGTGTTTCTCAGCCTTGGCCACTTTAAGATATGTGGACTTCAACTCCATGCTGGCTGGGGAATTCTGGGAGTTGAAGTCCACGTATCTTAAAGTGGCTAAGGTTGAGAAACACTGAGCTATAGTAACAGAGTCTTGCAAGTCTAAATGTGCTTCCCCCTCCCTCACTTTATCTTAGTGTGAAGTAGTAAGGGGCTTGCCTGAGACATTTTCTTAAATCAATATCTTGGTCTGGGCTCAAGCCCCTTTTATCTGACCACTGCCGTGGTCCTGGTTCTTCCTCCTGACCTTCAAGGCCATTCCCTACGCTCTCTACAGATGCTCGCTCTCTCTCACACCACAGCTCGCAGGTAGGCGCGGGTTCCAACACTGGATATAAAGTAGCAGTGCTCTTTCCAGTCAGGTGTCTGCAGGGCATGGTCAAAAAGGTCAAGATGACATTCAAAGCTCCACCCATATTTATGTGCATCACATGTGCACATAACACACATAAAAACAAGACCTTGGCTTTTATGACTACACTCTGCAGACACCCCTGGGCATAGCTGAATAATTTTATTTTGGCCAAGAACACTGGAAAGCTGTTGTTGGATAGGTAGAACAGCTTGTCAAACACAAGGAAAAATTCTATTTCCAGGCTAAAAGTGAGCAAAGAAATCCCAACCCCGCATAACCTTTCCCGCCATCATCTCATTGTTAAAGTTCTTGCACCATCTCCACAAAGACTGTCCACTCTTGCATATTCATTTGGTTACGGACCGCAAAATTCTGCATAGAAGAGTATTCCTAGAGATATTGCTTTTTCCTTTGTTAAAAGCTTCCCTTGGAAGATCAATTAAAGTATGGTAATTTCTCCATTTAAGTGACGATGAAAAAGGAAGCTCATTTCGTGCACTCACCCCCCCCCCCAAAATTCCTATCTGCTCCTTGGGTTATTTATGTCTATTCTTACTCTGCAGGATATCCTATTTATTGTCCTGGGACTCTGATAAATTATCTACGTTCTATAAGGTGTATGTGATCTCCCGCAGCTTCCAGCCCAAGTTCTGATTTTCTTGCATTCCTTTGTCCCTGTTTCTCTCTGCGTAACCACTCTGTGAATTGCTTTTGGCTCCCTTGCTGGGTGGAGAGACGTGGCAATTCATTCTCAATCTGTCCTCTTGTCTTTTAATCTCAGCAGCAAAGGAGACCTGTCGAAAAAGAAGTGGACTTCATGTGCAAAAATGTTGCCTAATAAGCTGTTCTTTAGTACAGGAAGGGGGGTGGGAAATCAACACCAAATTCTTCAAATATATATAAAAAAAATCCAACCGGATGGCGTTGGGGAGGGGGCTCTGCCTTTCATATTGTCCTTTGCATCCTGAACTCACCCCCTTTAATCTTGAGGTTTATGGCTAGAACTACAAATACGAGGAGATATCAAGGGCAGTGTTTCAAAAATGCAAGGAATTGCCAGTACACATTCTCCATGCAAGGTTGCATTCTTCTCTCCCTTCACAGTCATTTCCGGCCATTGTTTCTGATTCCTGTTTCACTGTTGAACACAATAGCCATCCCCCTCCTGGCCTCCCCAGTGACTCACTTCCTGCCCTCGCCGTGGCCTATAGCCCAGCCTCTTGGAAGGACTAGCTTTCAAGAGAAAAAAAAAAATATTTCTGCTCTTCTAGACATTCCTCTTGATCTTCTCCTCAAAGCTGTTGGCTGTAGATGGCACCACAAGATCAGGAGAGAAATGTTGATAGGACATCAGAGCACCAACATCCCACTTCTTTGAGTTTTCTCTAGCTTTGAATGCTTCTCAGATCTAAAAAGGCACACATTACTCCCGTTATGGCTCTGTTCACAAAGTATGTTGACCCAGGGTTTGTTTCATCAAGGTTTACTGAATAAAGTAGATGCCAACCATGATGCACAAGCCATAACAACTCAGTTTGTACAACGCACTATGGAGTAAACATTGTGTGATGGTGGGTGATTTTATTCCTTTCTGCCTATGAAGACTTCTGGCTTGCAGCAAGGGGATGGTTTCACAGCAAACTGGTCTTGAGGACTGTTTATTACCTTCTGAATTACGGGCAGCATGACATTCAATGCCTGGAGGAAAGCAATGGGCAAAATATATTTTCTGATCCTGCGTGTTTGCTTCACCAATGTCACCAGGCAAATCCTGTGGAAGGGGCCTGCTCTGGCACAGATCTTGCCTAGCTGGTGACAGACTCCAAGGAAAGTAGCTTCAGGCACTCAGACTTGGCAAACAGCCAGCCTGGCTGAGGTTCTTGGTATGATGCCAACGAATGACATCAGGAACGCAACCCTAAGCTCCCTGGTCCAGAGAGAGGAAAAATAAAATGCACTTTTTCAACTTCCCCCAAAGTAGCTATTATGTTTGAAAACAATGGCTTAATGTCTGCCTTCTCAGCCACTGAAACAGACAGTTTGGGTGGGAGCAGAAGCAAGCTCTATCAAGTGGACTCTTTTGTTGGTTTTAATATTGCCCTGGCATAAAGTTTTTATCCTACTTTCCATTTTCCCATGGGAAAAAATGGCCAGCATGTCATGAAATCTGTAAGCTAGAATCTTCTCCTTTCCCATTCTCTGCCCCACTCCATAAGTAAGTAATTCCAGAAGAAAATAAGGAGGGCTGAAGTAAAGGGAGAAGTCAGGTAGGGCTACCAAATTTGACTGCAAAGTCACAAGGATTTGACTTAGGGGGCAGCAAAGAGCCACGGAAACCAATACCTCTGCTGCCTCTAGTGGTCATCTGAAGTTTCAGACCTGGTAGTCCTAAAACAATGTTCCTCAACCTCAGCAACTTTAAATGTGTGGACTTCAACTCCCAGAATTCCCCAGCCAGCATGGGAGTTGAAGTCCACCCATCTTAAAGTTGCTGTGGTTGAGAAACACTGCCCTAAAGTAAGGAGAGCTTTAAAAAAAATCCACATCTGATTAACAGGGAAGTATCAACTTGTCTTTCTCAGAGGGAAAATTTACAGCCAAGTTTGGAAACATCTGTGATTGGGTCAGTTGTTTTTCTTTCAACCTCCGAAAAATTGCTTTCTGTGACATGGATTTCGAACAGAACAGAAAAACATTCAGTTGAAGGGAGTAGCTTTACGGTTGGAGGCTCAGAGGATTATCTCTGGTGTACAGTCAAGTTCCTGGGCAAATTATTTCTCTTGATTAGATGGGCACTAGGCATATGGAATTGTAGTCACTGGCTTCCATCTTTGTTTGATTGTGTTGCAAACAGTTAATATCTGTCCGTGGTGTCCTTTGGCACACCAAGGCTGAAACCTCCTTCTGAGTTCAGATATCTTTTTGAAGGCTTTTCTGTGAGTTTCCATCTTCACTGTCTTTACAGATGTTGCTGTAATATTGCTTCTGGTCTCTTCTAACAGCTCCTTCCTGAGAGATTTTTGTATTTCTTTGCTGCTGCTGCTGCTGCTGCTGCTGCTGCTGCTCTTCTCTTCTCTTCTCTTCTCTTCTCTTCTCTTCTCTTCTCTTCTCTTCTCTTCTCTTCTCTTCTCTTCTCCTCTCCTCTCCTCTCCTCTCCCCTCCCCTCCCCTCCCCTCCCCTCCCCTCCCCTCCCCTCTCACATTTCTACTTTTTATTCTCACACTCAGTTTCTATTCTTCTCTTTCTTGGTCTTTGGCAGCCACTTTTCACATTCGCCCTTGACAACTTCTTTGATTTCATTCCACATATTACAATAACTTTAATCTTCTTACAGTTGGTAGGTTTTATTGTATGTCATGTTTTAAGGTTCCACGCTATGTGAAGAGGCCAGACAGAAGGTAGGTAAGTGTTTTAAATATATAGAAGAAAGAAACATACTTGTGATTTCAATTTTTAGGTGTGAGGTTCATTCTCCTGGTAATCAGAAGGAGCCAGGTAGCACCTTTTCAGACTAACACATTTTATTAAAAAGCAAACACAGGGGACGCGGTGGCACAGTGGCTTAATGACGCTGAAAGTTGCCGGCCAGAAACGGTCGACGCTTCAGCGGTTCGAGTCCAGCCTTCGCGTAACAGGGTGAGCTCCTGTTTCCTCCCCAGTTCCTGTCAACCCAACAGGTTGAAAACTCACATGAGTAGATAAATGGGGACTCTCACTCCGGTGGGAGGAAAAATGCTGGCAGCACCTTGCACAGAGAGATGGGACCAGTTGCCGGTAAGCGCGAAACCGTGCTCACCTGAAAAGGGCGCGAAGCAACGGAAACCCCGCCTCCTGCGCTCACCAGCTGGGCTCTGCTCTAGGAAGGAGGCTCTGGCAAACCACTTCCGAAACACCTCGCCTGGAAAACTGCAAGGACTCGTCCAAGCAGTCACTGCAGAGTCGGTAACGACTGAGCGCAGATTAAAAAAAAAAAAACACTTGTAAGTCTGAAAAGACTCCTGATTTTTGGATACCATAGACCAGTGTTTCTTAAAATGTGGTCCTAGAATCTATTCTAGGGGTCCTCAAAATCAAAATGATTTGCCAGCCTATGTTGAAAAATAATACAATATTAAAATTCCATCAAACAATCGTGAGAAGCGGTAGCAGCTGCCAATGCTTCAATTTTAATTTTTAATAGTAAATTTAGATAAATATAACCCATACCAACCAAAGCTCTTTTGGGGCCCTCCATCATTTTTAAAAGTGGGAAGGGGTCCTGAGTGAAAAAAGTTTAAGAAACACTGCCATAGACTAACATCACTCTCCTCCTACAAATTCTCCTGATAAAAACCACTAAGACTTTGGTGACTAACCTGCGGCGGCATTGTGCCCAAGGTGTGTTCATGTGGGGCAATTCAAAGAGAGTGAATGAATGTCACAATCGTAGGTAATTAGATAAACGTTGTCACATTTGTCACTCATTAGCTTGGAGGAAAATCAAGGAACTGACAGTGACTGGGAAGGAGGCATTAGAGCAGTGCTTCTCAACCTTGGGAACTTTAAGATGTGTGGACGTCAACTCCCAGAATTCCCTAGCCAGCCATGCTGTCTGGGGAATTCTGGGAGTTGACGTCCACACATCTTAAAGTTCCTAAGGTTGAGAAACACTGCATTAGAGGCAGGGAGGGATCAGCAAGAAGATGGCAAATTCCATGCCAATATAGCTTTCTGCCACCTCAAGAATGGGTGGAAAGCAACCTAACTGAACATCATGGAAAGGCCCAAAGCTCAACGCATTTGGAGGGCACCAGGTTAGAAAAGGCTGGCCCGGGTTTTTCTTAGCTCACGGATGACTCGAGCAGCTTGCAACTTGCAACACGTTTTACCCCTAAAATCCAGGAAAAACCATTTGTGCAAATAAACACAAGACCAGACAGAGCAATCTGCTGGGATGAGAAATCTTCAGGCAGCACAGACACGCACAGCTCGTAAACCCAGACAGCACGCACTGTTCTCAAAGAGGCCGGGACATTTTCCTTATCAGTGCGCCTGAAGAGAGCCAGAACTTTTTGAAGTTGCCCCAAAGATCTTGTTTCCTCCAATTGAGCAGGGACTCTGATAATGTGGAAGACTTAGAAAAATTCTTTCTGTGCAGCCTTCTCCCCCCGCCCCCACCATGCCATTGTCTAAAATCTGAAACTCAGAGGAAGCTTTCCAGAAGAGCAACAGCATTTGTTTGAATGCTGGTGCTCCCTAATAAAGGTATTTCTGAGAGATGAGACTTTTTTTCTCACGGACTAACACACCCATCTCTGTTGTTTTCATATATGCAAGACTGACCGGTACATCTAAGAAATTGGGTACACCTTCCTGGGTTGCACAGCAAAAGGAGCATGTGGGAGCATGAATGCAACGCCCATCAGTGACACTTTACTGCAGGGCCACCTTCTTCTGAGATTCTCCACGCTTCACAACCTCTTTTGGAGGTCGAAAATGAAGCACTGCAAGTCATCAAAGAGCTCACTGTGTTTTGTTCAGCAAACTGTGGTTAAGCAAAGAGCGGTTTATCAGTACGTCATGGTTTTATCCACCAGGGTGCACTGAACAAGCTGCCACTGGCTAGGTTCACTGAACTTGATAAGCCACGATGGCTGGATTCATCCAATACGCTTTGCAAGCGCAGGTAAAGAGATGCATTACCGCAACATGCTTAGCTTGGTTGGTGCTAATGTGAGGTGATCAAAGCCCTGCGCACAAAAAACGGGCAGAGCTTCAATTGCATTGTTGTGACCATCAGCTTCACTTTTTTGACCGTACTCTGTGGACACCTCTGCAAACCATCCCTGCTTTTGTCCCTCCAGTTTTGGGGTGTGGCCCTCAAGGTAGCGTACAACGCTTGCTATAGCTTGCAAGCCAACAACTTTGCTGAAACCCCAATCTGCTTTTTGAAAACACAATTCCACCCGAGCGCATGCTTTCAGCTCTCCCTGCCCAAATCTTGGTGTATTTTTGAGGGAAGGAGCAGAGCTACTAAAGACCCCCCAGGAAATGCAGCTTCATCCTTGTCCTCTAAGATAGTGTTTCTCAACCTTGGCAACTTTAAGATGTGTGGACTTCAACTCCCAGAATTCCCCAGCCAGCAATTCTGGGAGTTGAAGTCCACACATCTTAAAGTTGCCAAAGTTGAGAAACACTGCTCTAAGGTATAAAGAGGATCCTCTTTTCTCCTCATCAGACTAGTCTTGGTTTGCTTGTGGTTTGTTGAAGAAATCACAATTGACTGGGTTTTCATGACATGCTAAGCCATGGTTTATGAACCAGTATAGCTGAGCTCACTCAACCAAAAAGGAAAACCAAAAAACTGCACTGGCTATGTTTGCACAGTAAACGTACTGAAGGAATCAATTTCCACAATGTACTGAAGCATAAACTAAGCACAAGGGTTGCATTCACCTGGCATGCTTACCCAAGTAAAAGATTTTGCAACTGCTTTCATACAACATACTTAACCTAATTACTGAACCAACCATTTTCCAGAGTTCCAGAGTTTGCTTAATACTGAACCATAAAACAATCAAATGGACGGTGTTTACACAACAAGCTAAGCCACAAAACTAATCACAGTTAGCACTAACTAGTAAGTCTTTCTCTAACTTGTTAAGCATGGTGTGCAAACATAGTTAACATCTCCTGTAAGCATTTAACTGGTCATTTTTGGGTTAGGATCATGTCCCAATAATTCCAGAAGCAGCTGTTGGACAATTCACTTAATTCAGAGCTTCTCTTCCTGTATGAACTGGAAAAACAGGGTTAACAAGCAGAGCTGCCAGATCTGAGCTGTAAACATCTAAATTTCTAGCTAGTCCTTGTTTAGTGACTGCCTCACACAGCGACTGTTCGCAGTTACGACAGTAATGAAAAAGTAACTGTGTGCCCAATCCTCACATTTACGATCTTTGCAGGTCTGTAAAGTCAAGGAAAGTGGAAGTCAGATCGTAAGCACAGACTTAAGTGATCGCTTCGCTTAACAACCCAATTGCCAGTCCCAATTGTGGTTGCTAAATGAGGACTCCCTGTAATTTCTTTGCTGCCATCTAGTGATTTATTTTTATTTTTGTTGAACATTAATCTGCACACACAAAAAAGGAAAAGAACAAAACAATACAAGGTTGCAAAGGGGAAAAAAAGAAAGGGTACTGTTGACAAAAAAAAATAATAATCAAAAGTTGTATAATATTTCTATATACCATGGCTGTTGGTGAGATTAAACCTACTGCAATTACTGCAAAGAATATAATCTGCACAGATTTGATCAAACAGTGATTCTTGCCTCTAAAGTTTTAGTATTCTAAGATTATTGGTAATTCTTTCTGATAAGGTTTCCTTTCTGCTTCTTTTCAAGAGCGGCAGTTAACCCTAGCTAGATCAGCATATATATTACCCAATTATTCTTCAAAATGTTGGAGGGGCTGCATTCAGAAGGGATTATTCTACATAGGTGGTGGTCATGTGAACAGCAACTTTTGGGTGGAAAAGTTTTAGTGAAATTAGCATTATTACAAATCAAAGAGTCAATGCTCCCCCATCCAAGTCGGTTACATTTATTTATATCAGTGTTCTTCAACCTTGACAACTTTAAGATGTGTGGACTTCAACTCCCAGAATTCTATGCTGGCTGGGGAATTCTGGGGCTTGAAGTCCACACATCTTAAAGTAGCCAAGTTTGAAAAAACACTGATTTACACACTATACTTAAAAATAAGGAGCTGATTGTATTCTTGCAGAGTTATTGTTGGAAATTGCTTGAAATTTTTTGACAACTGATTTATGGACAAATAAAGCTTTTTTCAATCACCTTATTGGAAAAAATATATGCTGCTGCCATCTAAGGATAGTGCTGATTTTTGTAACCTAAATGTGGTAGGCCTAAATTCCAAATTAGCATCCAGTATCCAAACAGAGAAGATACAGAAATAGGAAGCTACGATGGCTCTGTGAATTGAATTGACTCCTGCCATATTGTCTTTGCAAGTTTTCCTCCTCTTTTCATCCCTTAGTGTGTGCAAGCCTCAGATCTTGGAGGTAGGCCAGGTCAGAAAACACTCTACAAGAAGTATTAGAACCCTACTTTATTGACCTAGGCTATAACAACAGCATCTTGAAATCCTGATAGCATTTCTCCTTCCTTCCATCTTATACTAAAGAGAATCAAAGCAGGGCAATCTTGATTTTCTTTCTCCATCCTCCCTTCCAGGGCTAAGCTCAGGTTTTACAAAAGGTTGCCACCTATTTTCTTCAAGGCCATCTCTATACCCCTCTGCAGCATGAGAGCAAAATGAAAGCAAGGATGGGAGGCGAGGCTCTGACCACAGATCTTTTAAAGTTTTTCTCTCTGCTAAAAGTTTAAGAAACAACCAACAGCTGTGAGAGATTATAGAGAAGCTGGGAAAAGCATGGAAGGGTAGATTAGACCTAATCAAGAGATAGCAGAACTCAGTTGCCAGCTGATCTCCTAAACAGCAACTCAGCCAGCTGGGAAGAAGCGTTTCAGAGCACTCACAAAGACCCCGCCTCAATTAACTCCTTCAAAAGGAGGGTGATAAACACCTTTTGCAATCTCCAAGATTTTGTATTTTCTCCGAAACTAGCATTAAAGATACATGACCACAATCTGCGTCATTCTTGCTCCCTTGGTCTTCCCCAGCCTCGACAGGGGTGTCCACAAGGTGAGGTCAAAAAAATCAAGTTGGCACCTGTGACCTGTGGGCAGAGTTTCAATCGCACCATTGCAGATGCCAACTTAACTGTTTTGGCCACACCTTGCGAACAACCCTGGTGGGGCTGGATAACAACCTATCATCTCCACAAAGGCTGCTTGATGCTCTCAGTATAACTGGAACAGCCTGAGTTCCTTAGGTTGTTCCTATGTCACCCAGTAACTTGGTTTCTCTTTCTTGGCCCAGCTAGATCAGCCATGGCCTGTGAACACCACCGCCGACACACAAACCAGCCACATATAGATCAGCTTAGCATGTTGTATCAATCTTGCTGCTATGGTTTAGCAGGCCGTGGGGGTGCATCAAGATAGGCTTCCAACAAAGGGCAACTCTGTAGTTTTTGCTTTGCACTGCAAGGACGTGTCTGAGAACAGGAGGAACATTTCAAAAGCGGTGTTTGTTTTGAGCTCTGCAAGAGCGGGTCAGCTGTTTCTTGCAAGCCTGACAGGAAACTTTTCAGAAAGAAAAGAGGGAAAAATAGCAGGGGCGCGGGGAGCCACTGCTGACCACCCAAGTTTTCTTCCCTTCCTTGCTTGCCAGCTCCCTGAACAATAGACTTAAAGTGCTTCCCACGTATGTTTGTCTCGGCAGCAGCAAAGGAGCCATCTTTGTCCTAACGCAGCACATTTTTCCTCCCCTCCTTCTGCTGAGGACGCACAGACTGTACGTGCTCCCTGAAAGCCAGACTTCAGGAACAGACGTGGAGCAAAACAGTGTCTGCCAACTCCTGTTCTTTGTGGCGGATTCAAAGGGTCCCAAACAGATGGGAGATGAATGGTTTGCCTCGGTCACCCACAAAAATGCCTGCAACTTGCACAACGGGATCCACAGGGTATGGTTAAGAAAACGTCAAATTGGTGGTGCAATCAAAGCTACTCGTTTTTTATGTCTGTTGTGTGAATTCACCCCAGTGTAGTTCATTCAACCCATTTCAGCGGAGTAACAGGATGGGTAAAGCATATCAGGGGGAATTAAGTTTTTTTAAGGCCTGCTTCACACAAAAGGCCTCAGTGTGGCTTGGGTGGGCATCCATGCAGGTCAAGAAGGGACGAATGGTCTTATGCGCACCACAGCATCATTAAGCAAATGATGAGAATGATCTGATTGGCAAATTATCCAATTCACATCATTTGCACAATGATTTCGCAGCACACAGGACATCATCTTGGCTTATAACAGACCCCTATTGTAGTTTGGTTCTGGTTTAGCGTGTTTTATGAATCTAGCCAGTTTGGTTTTGTAGCGTAATGGGTGGTAAGAGTAACCTTGAAGAACAGGAGGAAGAGCCGCAACTAAGACACAGTCAGATAAAAGAAATTTGAGTCTAAAGCAGAAATGTAATTTGAGAAAACATCTCAGACTGGACCCTCCCTAGTTCCCCCTAGGGGGGAAGAGTATTCAGACTTGCAAGATTAATGTTAGTTAGCTCTTTGAGGCAGGCCAGACTAGAAAATCAAAGTTATGAATGCTATTGCTACTTTTATTATATAGTTACATAACACGGGGTTTCTTAACCTCGGCAACTTGAAGATGTGTGGACTTCAATGCCCAGAATTCCCCAGCCGGCATTGAAGTCCCCACATCTTCAAGTTGCCGAGGTTGAGAAACCCTGCAATAACACGTAGAGAGTAAAGAAGATAATGTCAATGGACATGCAAAAGCTGTTACCTAGACAAAAGGGGCTGAAGCAATTTTAAAGTTCCAGAACAATGAGATTATATTTGGAAGTGGCTTAGGCAGACACCTCCCTGATTCACTGGAGTATAAGAAGGGGGAGGACGGACAGCACAATCAGACTTGCAAGATTCTCTTCTTATTGATCATCTCAATAAAAGTAGTTTTAGCCTTTTTCTGAGGTTGATTTCCTGATCTGGTCTACCTAATGGGGCTGACAGGTTTCTAGACCATTATGCATGGTTTAGTGTGTTGGGTGATCCTGCCCAAGATCAATAAACCATTGTTAAGCCATCGATGGCCTAGTTCTGCTGGGTGAACCTGTGCAGAAAGTTGATTTTTTTCCCCCAAGACGAGACCCCTATTCAGAGGTCAGCCGCCCTGCTTTCTGTGAGGTTGACTTTCAGAAAAGTATGCAATTGCCAAGATGAATGGCATTGATTAGGAATTGCCATTATCAAGTTTAAAAATAGGGAATCTTTCTTAAAATAATTGCAGTCAGCGTTACAGACATGCTGCTGAGTCTTACCGTACTGTGAGGCAGCCCACGGAGCAGGGGAAAAGGTACTTTAAACAAGCATGTGGGAGGCAGTTTTTCAGAGGAAATTGTAGATTAAAACAAAAAAAAAGCATTGATCTTTCTTTGAAAACAATTAACATCCCAGCTCTTGAAATCCCAGTGCTCTACAGCTTCTCAAAACAATGTTTCTGCTGCTTGTGTTTAAACAGATCACATTTAATAACTGTTTTTTTTAAATATTATGATTTCGGCTCCAGGTAAATATACTCGAAGGGGAATCTGTACAACACATTGTGAAGCACAACTGAGTCGCCCTCTTTTATTTCCTATGGACAACTCCTGTGGAGTGGGCAGGAGGGGCTGCGGCGGGGGGGGGGGTGTCAAAAATCCAGATAGCAGCTGCAACTGTGCAATTGAAGTCCCACCCCTTTTTACATGCTTTGTGCGCGCAATGCACATATGGGGCTGGGCTTCTATTACATAGTCACAGCTGCCATGTTGCTTTTTTTTTAACACCCACCCCCCCGCGACCTTGCTTCTTCAGGTACCAAACAGTTTTAGATACTAAACAGACCAACAGATATCGAACAACATGTTAGGCCAGTGTTTCTCAACCTTGGCAACTTGAAGATGTGTGGACTTCAGCTCCCAGAATTCCCCAGCCAGCATGGCTGGCTGGGGAATTCTGGGAGTTGAAGTCCACACATCTTCAAGTTGCCACGGTTGAGAAACACTGTGTTAGGCTAATCCTAGTTGCCTTATTTGTGGTTCAGCAGATGGGTTGGCCTAACATTTTTTTTTGGGTTACTGAATGAACCCAGTTTGGAGGTTCACACAATCCGTTAAATCAAATGGTCTAAAGTTTGCCCAACATAGTCAACTACCCAAGAACAAAACAAAACGCTAAGGTTTAAGGCTAACCCTGACTCAGCTTCTGAGTTGTACAAATGGAGTCCCAGGGTCTTGAACTTGTTAAGCTTGGGAGTCTGTAAACGCAGCAAAAGTGTTGTGTGAACTCAGCCAGGGTGTCTAGTCTAGAAGGGTTAGGGTTCATCAGAAAAGTCAAGATGGTGGCCAGGACCACCTGATCATACACATAAAAAGGGGTGGGGCTTGCATCATAGCCACCGTCTTAACTTTGACTGTGGTTGGATTCAGAAGTGGTTTTCAGATGACACACAGAAGCACAAACTAGCTAATCGTGTTTTAACCGTGCTGTGATGAAATGTGGTTTGACTCAGAGAAGTGGAGGACGATGCTTAGCCATTACAAAAAATATGTTTGACTCCCAGGAGAGTAGAAAAAATGAGAGAGAACTTCAGAACAACTCTGCCTGTGTTAGGTATAAGTTGAAGTAAAGAAGCGCTTTCATAGACTTTCAAGATTCTGCTAATTATCCTAAGTGCCCTACAGTACATTCCATGACTTCTAGCAACTCTTGTTTCCTAATCTTGCCTACCTTGCAGGGCTGATGCAAGCATTGTACTGTTTGGAAATTATACAAATTGAAGTCCAATGCATTCGGAAGACCTGGGTAGAGAAAAGTATGATTTGGATAAGGCATCCAGGACCAGATGCAGACCTCATGAGACCCTAAACTACGGGAAGGCCCCACTTGGTGAATATTAACAGAAAACAAGGCATTAGAATGACTGAATTTGGCAAGAACGCCATGAGGATGCATAACAAACCATGATGGGATGGGGAAGGGTCCTCTTTGAACCGAAGGCGTGCAGAAACAATACATATTATAATCAGTTAATGAGGGTCCTGTGGGCCACACAAGAAGACTTAATTTAAGGAGGCTTTCATATATGAGATTGTAATAAAATAGAAAAAAAATCTGACAGACCCCTTGAGACTGTGAAGCCTTTAGCTTGCTTAATTGAAGTCTAAATCCAGCTCTGAGTGCATTATGCTAGGCTGAAAATGTGTTGGGTTAGCTTCTAACTTAGCATGTTGTGTTAGCTTAGATATTGTGGCTTATTCAAGAAATCATGGTTAACAAATCATTGCCTCGTGCAATGTGCAAACCCAACTTGGTATAGAATTGTCCTATGCAGCTGCAGTGAAAAGCACATTTCCAGAGAACATTTGCTGTCAAACTCAATGAAAGTGACTTTTGAGAAGATGGGCCTGGTATTCAAACAGAGACTGGACAGGTATGTGTTGGGGATACTTTGATTTTGACCTCTGTACTCAGCAGAGGATAAATTCCGTGGCTCCTTCAATCTCTTCTCCCCAAAGGCACTCAGAGGTACTAGCTCTACTTTATTGTAAGGTTGCATTAACAGAATCTTGCAAGTCGGAAAGTACATCTCTCGCCTTGGCAGTCCAAGAAACCAGGGAGGGTCCCTTCTGAGATGTTTGCCCCACCCCGCTTCCTTCTCTGGGCTCAGCTGCCTCTTATCCAGCCATTCTCCTGGCTGCGGGCCCCCCTCTGTCTCCCAGGGTCATTCCCACATACCATTACATCCATGGACAGCCAAGAAAACAAACTGATGGATCATCGAACAAATCAGCCCAGAGTTCTCACTGGAGGCACCAATGACCAGGCTATCCTACTTCGGATACAACCCAGCTCTCTGGGGGAGGCTCTGATGCTGGGAAAGGTGGAAGGAAAGAGAAGAAGAGGACGACCAGCAGAAGGTGGAGGGTCTCAGTTACAGTGGTGATGGGGGCACTGTTGGAAGACCTGAAGGACCAGGTTAGGGACAGATCGTCATGGAGGAAATCTATGTGGTTGCTAAGAGTTGGCAACAACTTGATGGCACATAATCAATCAGATGAATCACACCTGAGTCCCATAACCCTCAGCCAACAGGCTTCCCCAACCTGGTGATATTATTCTGCTATCTGGTTTGTAGAGTGGGGATATGGCATGCATATTTTGCTTTTGTGTTCAAAGACTTTGCATATCTCATCATCCTGATTATCTCAGTCTTGTCATGTGGGTCACTACTGCCCTTCTGCTAACTTCTGAGAAGTCTCTTTCCTGGATTTGCATAACACACCAAACCATAAATCAATCACACGAGCGATATTCCCATGACCCACTGAGTCACAGATTGGCCAACCGCCTTTGAGCCTAGCATGAGTTGTGTAAACCCAGCCTATGTGCCTAGTTATGGTTTTGTGAAAAGTGGCTTGAGGAAACCATGGTTTGGGGTTTCATCATGGGTGGGCCCCACAAATAGAGAAAGATTGTGTTCAGACAACACGTTATCTGATCAAATGAAAGAAGCTTCTCTTTGTAAGCTTCTTTTACCTCCAGGAGGAAAAGCAGGCTATAAATAAAATAAACACATTTACCCATGGTTAACTAAACCATGGTTTGCTGAACAGGGGGCAGGGCTTGCACTACACACGTGAACCACAAACTAAGGAGCCAAGCTAAACATCCAAGTTTATGATTCACTCTGTGATGCAAAGCTGGAAAAGCAGATTAACTGAAGAAGCTGTGCCCAGGAAGAAGCTGGTTGGGGTGACGCCAGCCAGGGAATTCGCAGCAGAGGAAAAATTCAAAACTTCAGACTGGCTTTTGTATTAGTATATTTATTTGGCACGTGCTTATAACTAAATGCAGTACAAAACTTAATTTTCTCCCACCACCACAGCAACCGGGTAGGGTCGGCTGGGCTGGGAGGGAGGGACTGGCCAAAGCCCCCCACGGAGGAGGGCAGAATCCGGGTCTGCCCAATCCTCGTCCGACTCTTGACCCGCCCTCCGGACTCAGGGTCGACCTCACTTCTCCGCCTCCAAGCCGCTTCCGAGGCCCCCGCCATCTAACGGGCTTGTGTTATTACGTCTTTCGAGGGCAGCTCCGCATCGCGGCGGCTGTTTTGGTTCCCAGACGCACCAAGTGGGCGGGGAGGGAGGACGCGGGGGGAGGGGAGGGGGGAGAGAGGGAGGCGGGGCATCCCCCTCCTCCGCCTCCCACCAAAACTACGACTCCCAGCATCCCAGTCGGCTTTGACCTGGCGCCAGCTGATAGAGAGATTTCTTTATATATTTATTTAAATAATAATAAAAAAAAAAGCCTCGAGGAGAGAAAGCCAAGACGGGGCAGACGGGGCCAGTTTGCAGCGGCGGCGGCTGAATAATTATTGCTGCTATCAGCCCCCCCCGTTCCTTTCCTGGGCAGGGAGAGCGGGACCTGCCCCAGAAGCTCTCCGCGGGGGCGATGTGCCAAAGGTGTCCTCCGTCCCTTGCGTTCGGATGCCCTCGTGAACTCGAAGGGGCATTTTCACGGCCATTGGGAAAGCGCCTGGTTGCTCCAGTGCAATAAAGCCGTCGGCGCGGAAAACGTCCAGCCCCGACATTTCGCTTGGACTCGAGGGGGCAGCCGGAGCCCTTCCCTCCCGCCTGCCCGCCCTCCTTCGCTCGCTCGCTCCGGCGCAGGGCAGCCCTCTCGCGACCAGCCCCGGCAGCCGCCCTGATGCCGAGACATGGATAGAGCCACCGTCGCGCGCGGAGGTGCCCAGAAGATGGTCGAGAGGAAGGAAGGCGGCGGCGGCGGCGGGGCAGCGGCGGCGGCAGCTGGAGGCGGCGGCGGGGGCTGCCGCCGACCCCGGGCGGCCGGGCTGGGCCGAGCAGGCTACGCGCTTCAGCAATGCGGGCAGCTTCAGGACCTCATCGACATCTCGCTCTCCAGCCTGCAGGGTCTGCGCACCAAGTGCGCCGCGTCCAACGACCTCACCCAGCAGGAGATCCGCACCCTGGAGGTACGCAGAGCGAGGCGCCCGTCCCTCCGCGCCCCCCTTCCTCCCACCTACCCTCCCCGCCCGAGAGGGGCGCCCTCGGCGTCCCGCTTGCCAACATCCCCACCACCGCCAGGGCGCAGCAAAGCGTCGGGCCGGTCTCGGGCTCGTTGCCGCCCCCTGGTGGTTCCTCGGGGCTTTGCAGCTCAAATGCGCTGGTCCGGCTTTCGGAGCAGGGGACCGTTGGTGTGTTTGTGCGGGGGGTGTCCGATCTCTCCGTTGACCCCCTCCCAAAGGAGGCGCTTCGGGCAGTTTTTCAGAAATTTGGGGAGGGGGGTGGGCTCTCCCTGTCCTCCTCCAAGCAGCGGTCTTCCGCAGCTGGTTTGTTTAAGAGTTTGGGGCGGGGGGATTCTTGACTGAACTAGAGATTGAAAGAGATGCGATTCCTGCGACCAGCTGAGGCGATGAGAAAACAGGACGGGGATTGAAACCCTCTTTGTTTTTGGCCTTTTTGCGACGCGTCTCGCTTATGAATATGAAAGGCGTAATATTGTAAGAGCGTTTGGGTCTCGCTGGACCGGTGGGCCTGGGTTAATTACGCCCCCCAGACATAGTTTACCCGGATTTTTAAAAACCTTCACTTTCCTGGGAACGGGATCTGTCTACTCAGCGGTAACTGCCACTATTTTCAGCGGCCTTAGCTCGGTGCAAGTGAGCTGTAAGGCTGCCGCCGCTCTCTTCCTACTCTCTTTGGCGGTTTTGGCAAGGCATAATAATCCTTGGTTGGCTTAACCATGGTTAACTGAATTCACTCGCTGCGCTGAGTTCACAAGCCACACTGAACCAGAGATGGCAACTCGCTGAGGGGTAAGCCATCCAGCCCTATTTTAACCTAGCCCGTTGGGCACGTCCATCTTTTTCTGTATGTGAGGGTGAATGAATTTATATTCCATCATCCAATAATTCATTTTTCCCATGGAAATAAGAGATTCCTGTTCCTGGAGAATTGTTTTCCCTTTAGTGTTCTCCCACCTGCTGTAGAAAGATGAATCTCCTCGCCATACTGAGTGTATATAGTGAATACACGGTGCCTCTTTTTGAACGTACACTGAAGAATACCCATTTCTTGAAGCATGTTAGTTTATAGACAGAGCCACCTTTCTTATTTTGCCTGAAAAGAAATTCCTCCAAGCAACGGATCAACCAGCCCGAAACAACAGAATCGCTTGATAATAGAAAAACTCCCAAGACACAAATCCAAATGGCCTTTTGCCAATTTCTCTTAAAACAGTTTATTTTTATAAATGCATATTTTCTTGGGGGAAAAAAGGGAATGTGTATATAATGGAGTGTCTAAATGCATTCCATGCTGCAAAGAAAGGAAATGTCTTTTCTTGACTTGTTAGGGGTGGAGATAAGTGACTATCTTCCTGCAACAATAGATTCTTTTTTAAGGGAGGGGATTTCTCTGCCCCCTTCCTGCTTGGATGTTTTGGACTTCTCTTGGCGTCTTTTGCTGAGACAGGATATGCTTCTGGCATCTTGGGGTGCATTTTTTTGTTAGAGGTTGGGGGTGAAGAAAATTGGCTCCTGCTTTTGTTCCTGTTCCCTCTATTTGCATAATAAACCAAACTAACCAACCATATTTTAACCATAGCGTGTTTGGTAAACCCAGCATATGTTGGTGGTTTATGGTGTTGTGGGCTGCACAAACTCAGAAAAGTGGGTTGAGTGAACATAGTTAAGTTAGTCCTACACCTTGACTGATCTCAGAGGAAAAAGTTAAGTAGGGTTGGACCTGGTTGGTACATGGATGGGAAACCACTAGGACATCCAAGATTGTAGGCTTAACTAGAAATTTTTTTAAAAATCCTGGAAGAAGGGAATGATTTTCCTATGGTTGCCAAGATAACTACATGGTGGTCACCTGGAATGAGTGAATTACTTTTTTTATGGATAAATATATCTTTCTGTGCCTTTTATCCATGGAAAACAACAGGCATTATTTTGGTTTTGGTGTTAAGCCCAGGATAGCGTATTAATGCATCCCAACCCTCACTTCCAAATTCCAAAAGGTAAAAGGATATTAACTGCTCTTAAATAAATGGACAAAGTGTGTTAAAGTGGGTGGGTGTGTAAATTGGAATTAAATTTTTGCTTATACCCTCAAAGCAAACCAGAGAGACTTCTGGAAAATCTTCCTTCAAGAGGAGCCCTTCAGCTTTGCAGATTACCCAGTTAGCACTTTCTGGTGCTTGCACTTCTGAATTTGCAATACCCGCCTCCCCACTTCCCCCAGCTTAGATTGGCCTGGTATGCTTAACTGGGTCAATAGCAGGGTAAGCTTGTTGTGGAAACATAATCACCAGGTCAATAGTGGGACAGCATCTAAGTCTCACCTGTCAGTCCTCCAGGAAAAAGAGCTGGAAGGATAGACAGGCAAAGAGGTGTCATTGTTGCAAACTCTCTATTAAGACCAAGCAGCAAGGCATCCCTGACTGATGGATTACCTGCACGCTCCCCAACGCTTGCCTCCTGCTGCTCAAACAAGGAGGAAGGGTCCATTTGCATATTAAATCCTCCTCCGTATTTTCCTGGTATGAAGGACTTACAAGATCTCTCCGGCAAAAATGTAAAAAGTAGGCAGGGATCCACATTTTACCAGACTGGCAGCTTTTCACCTGGTAAATGCGACCCTTTATTGTCGATGGGAGATGCTCTGGCCAGGTTAGTGACCGGCTGGATTAAATATTACACAAACATGTCTGGTTTTCGCTGAGTTTATTTGCTTTGGATGGAAATGAGATAAGGGTTGATTTTTATATTGGTTTGTGTGAGGAGACTTATAGTGTATATTTAATCTTGGCTGGGCTATGCATGGAGAATAAATGTATGGAGCAGTTACCTACTCAGAGCCCACCCACCCCAGTATTTGGATCCTGGTTTGGGTCATTTCGTATACTGTTCCAGGGATTCGGGAACATGTGGCCCCTTCAGATGTGTTGGCCCAAACAGCAAGCTTTGCTTTCCTGCTATTGTTATCCTGCTCCGTATGTAATAAACTATCTGACACAAACATTCTTCATTCCAGTTATCCATCTTGGACTATCAGGAGAGAACATATGTCATTCTTGGAAACGTTCCTCTCCGTTAGAGCAGGTCAGCAGTGGAATCGGTGACCCGGAGAGGTGGTGGCCTCTTAAGTGGAGATCTTCACATGGGGATGCTTTCACTGGAAAGCCTTTCCTGAAGATGACATCACTGGAAGCTGGGGTGTTGTGCTACCAAGATAAATTTGGGCTGGGGAGATAAGGAATCACAGAATTGGAAGAGCTGTTGTGCTTGCAACCTGGGAAAGTTTGAAATTTGATACCCGTCAGAACATGTATGTTTAGACTCTTGTTTTGGCCCTTGGAATCCTGCTGTGGGATAACATTTTAGGCTAGCGTATAAATAAGTGGCTCCTACATGTTTTGCTTCTCTCCGTTGGAGCTCCAAACTTTCTTTTAGTAACTGTTTCTTTTCCACTATTTCCATTCTCCTCCTCCTCCTCCTCCTCAGTGTTGACTCCTGGTGACTGCCTGGACAGTCCCTGCAGTTTTCTTGGCAAGATTTCAGAAGTGGTTTATCATTGCCTCCTTCTTCCTAGGGCTGAGAGAGAGGGGCTGGCCCAAGGTCACCCAGATGGCTTTCCAAGCTGGCTTCCCAGTTTCTAGCCTGCTGCCTTAACCACTACACCAGACTGTCTCTCTTTCCATTCTTGGTCTTCACATTATCCTGTGATGTTGCTTAATTATGTGCTTGGCCTGTATTGGAAGACACCATGGAGTACGAGAGAATGAGGCCATTGGTAGCCCATTGGAGACGCGTGGTGGGGAATGGACTCACTGGGTTATGTTAGAGCTGGTATGGGCACCTTGTAGCCTGCCATTTGTGGTTAGGACTTCCTTTCAGTCACACCCAGCCAACTTGGTCAATAGTAAAGGATAATGAGAGTTGATTTGCAATAGCTGTGTTTGCACATCACCCTGTGTTATGCAAACTAAGCCCCTGCGTTCAGTATATGTCCCATGTGTTGTGCAAAACCAGATAATTGAGTTAGCTGAGAAAGCCATTGATCAGTGTGTCTTTTTTTTAATTTGATTTGATTTGATTTTCGATGCCACCTGATTCCTACTCACTCTGGTCTGCTCACAAAAAACCACATGAAAACAAGAAGTGAATAAGAATAACATTAAAAAAGTAGTTTAAAAAATTACAAAATAAGTTACAAAATGGCAGTCCAGACAATGTACATATTTGAAACTGGGAATCCATCCACCCTAACCCAAGTCCTGGGAAAACAGCCAGGTCTTCACGGCCCTTTGGAATGTCAACTGAGTAAGAGCCACACAGATCTTGGGGGGACCTCATTCCAAAGAGCAGGTACTGCTACAGAGAAGGTATACTTCCTGGGTCCTAAAAGATGACACTGTTTAATCGAGGAGACCTGGAGTGTACCTGGTCTGTCAGATTGACCATGGGTGGTCACGTGACCACCCATGCAGCCAAAATCTGGAGAAGTGATGGTTATCCTCTTCTTTCTTGTAGCATCTTGAAAGGTGTTTGAGGACCTGTGATAGATGGTTGTGATCTGAGGCATCTTGGTTGGTAAACTGAGGTTTCATTTTGGTGTGGTGTTACAACAGTGGTAAGATTTAATCCCCACCCCCCTTTTAAATGGGTGCCAATTTGCTTTTATCCTCCTCTTTCCTCTCTCACCTGGCTTTTGACATTCTCTAGTCTGTAGCACCTGGTGAATCATCTCTGAAGCTTCCTGCCCTCCTCACTGCTTGAAACAAGGTTGTAGAGAGAAGGGCAGGATGAGAAGAAAAACCTTAAGTACTACATTGGTTGAATTTTCAAGGTGCCACATCTAATGAGACATTAATTCGTGGGATCTCATATAAAAATGCTGAAATCTTGTGTGATTTGGTGCTTTTTTAAAAATCCATTTTAATTTGTGCACTGATTTCAGGCACTTCAGACTGTATCCCCAGATGTCTTGTTGCTGAATGTTGTCTTAAATTATCAACTAGGAGTATTTGGTGGGAAGATGGAGTTTTCTCTTTACAGTACTTGCTCTTTCCAGTAAAACAAACAACCTTGGCATTTCTCCAGGAACATCTGGCTCCTACGAATATGCAACAAATATGGGATATAATTTTGGTGGATGGATTATCCAGTCCTCCCACTTTTTCATTTTGTTCTTTAACAAATAGGGAATACAGTGCCTATGAGAATATCCTTTGATGCCTTCTGGACTCTACTAAAAGCACATTGGGGAAGTAGGCATTCTTCACAGCTTCAGTCCCAGCATAATCTTTTGTTACACAAATATCTCTCCATCGGCCTTATGATAATTCTCAGAAAACGTAAATGATGGTGGATGTAAGTGAGTGCTTTATTTGGAATTATGCATATCTGCCTAGGGGGAAAAAGGCAAAGCCAACCTGAGGTCATAATAGGGCTGCCAGATCTGAACCACCACATCTGACCAATAGATGGCAGCACAGAGTGAGATGGTTTGGTGTCTCTTTGCTTCCATCTAGAGGACATCCAGAGGGTTGCATCCAGATCTGGTAGCCTAGTAATAGAGGACCTTCGAAGGATTAGAGAGAATGATGATGATGAACAGCACCAGCTTGCCTTCTGGTAAGTGGATGTCTGGTTCTGACTATTGCCACCCTGGCAGACATTTGTAGATACAGATGCTCCTCCTCCTGGCAGACCATTGACAAGAGCTTGTACTCTTGCTTGCACTTTGTGGGTGGGCCACTAACTAGGCCTCTTCAGCCTCCCACTGCTGACCCCAGTGTGGCAAAGTCCCTTGTAGACAGAGAGGTGGGGAGATGACTTGTGAGTAATGGAAAACCAACACTGGATTCCAGAGATGTAGAAAACCTGCTGTAGTTTATTCTCCCCAGACCCTTAAGCATTCAGGATACATCAGGGCTTGCAGAATGGCTGGGATGGCCTGTAGCACTCACAACATCTTTCCAGAATTCAGATCTTGCCAGAAAGATTTGGACTATATCTCCTTTAGCATATGGGGTAGTGGTAAATCCTCTTAAGGGTTCTGCCTCAAGGGCAAGGGAAATGGGTGTGCTCTTTTTCCGTCCCAGACTCTATTGCTTAAGTCAAAAGCCGTCCACTAACCAATCACCTAGGAAGGCTTAATTTATCATTTTTGTAATTAGAGATGCAAAGACTGGAACGAAAAACTTGGTACGTTAATTGCTTTCCATATGTATTCTTGGCATAGCTAGAGAAGTAGCTTCCTTCCTCCTGGTGTCACAGCCAACAGAGTTGCTGCAGCCTTGCCTGTGCTGTCCTGGTCATAAGCCCACCCAATATATTCCATCTACAAAATGGAATGTATTTTGTAGAACTGTATTCTCCCCCCTAGTTTACCACATCCTGCTGACATTAATGCTCATGGTCTGCAATTGCTTATTCCTCAAAATATATCCTGCTTGTATTACACCTAACCTGCATATCTGCAGCCTATCCCATTATCCACCATCTATAGATTCACCCTTCTCCGCTCAGGGTTACGGGGATGGATTCTCTCTATGGTCTTCCCTGTTATGATGTATGGATGTGAGAGATGGATTCTGTGCAAGAGTCAGAGGAAGAAGGTTGACTTCTTTGAACTGTGCATCCGTGGGCAGCCAAGGGGACCAGCCATTTGATACAAGAGAAGTCAAGTCTGAATGTTCATAGGAAGTGAGGAGCACAAAGCAAAAACAATTGTCCTTGGGACCTATTATGCAGGCTGATGTGTCTGTGGAAAAGATGATAGTGCTGGGCAAGGTGGATGGGAGGAAAAGAGGCCAACAGCACACAAGGGGGCTGGAATCACAAGAGTTGCATAAGGTGGCAACAGGCAGGACAACTTGGAGAGCTTTTATCTATCCAGTCATCCAGAGTCAGCTACGACTCAACAAAATATAACAAGAAGTTAAACTCATTTTTCTCTTGTCAGAAGAAATGTGCCGGCCTGGAGAAATACAGGGGAAAGAACATGCATATTCTCTTAAACCTTTGCACATTTTTTTTCTGGCCCTTGAACTGATTTTCTTTTGCGGTGGGGGGGGAGTTGTGATCCTTCCATCCTAGTGAGCCACACCAAATGCTCAAATCCACCTGGAGCCATCATCTTTGTGTAACCATGTTGCCCCTGTTACAGATCTGGAGAGCTGAGTAGCGTAGCAGGATAGATGGAGGGCTTTAGGTTTCCCCAACGAGATGTAACTGTTTGACGCCACCTTGGTTGGTAGACTCTAGAGCTGAGCCTTTACCTGCTAGCAGAAATTAAGAAGCCACCTCAGACCACTGAAGTGGTGGTCTCCGCTTTGCTAGATATATTCACTTGAAGACCAGACAACCATCTATCAGTGATACTTTGATGCAGGTTCGTGCACTGAGCAAGATTGAACTAAATGTTTCCTTGTAACTCTACAATATCTACATTGAAGTAGCCACCTGCTTTTTAAATTACCCACGATGCTCTACCCAGGGCCCTGCTTGGGAGCATTATGGGAAATTGTAATCAGAGAAAGCAGGGCAGTTGCATCCCAGTCCTAGGGAGTGGACAGGTGGGAGCACCAAAGCTGGTGTTGGCACTGGTAGATCTTGGGGGCACCAAAGCCAGCTCTAGACACTTTGGCGTCCTGGGCAAAGTCATATTCTGGCATTCCCTATGGTTTGGCTCATCTTTCAATTTTGTTAGGAGGAATTTCAAAAAGTACCCTCTTGTTTCTTTTTTTTTCTTCAAGTTTTTGAAATTTACCCTCATGATTTTCAGTCCCAGACAATTTTTTTCTTTTCTCGGACATTTTCACCCTATTTACTATTTATCACAGTAAATAATTTTAATTACATCAGCACCCATTGTTGTCATATGGCTACAATTCTGTGAAATTATATTTAACCCTTGAGTGGGCACGCTGGTGCATAAAGTGCTCCATTACCGCTTTTCTGGGTGTAACTTTGATAAGCTGATAGTCACATGACTTGCTCGTTCAATACCTTCCTATCAGACCTTTGTCTTGCTCTGGTGATATTATGTATTGGTGCGTGGGAATGAACTTTGGAGACAGGAGGAAGAGTCACAGACTCGGCAATGGTCAGATAAGAGGCAGCTGAGCCCAGAGAAGGAATGAGGGTGTGGCAAATGTCTCAGAAGGGACCCTCCCAGGCTTCTTGGACTATAAAGGCAATGGTGGAGAAATGTACTTTCAGACTTGCAAGATTCTGTTAATGCAACCTTACAATAAAGATAGAGCTAGTACTTCTGGGTGTGCTTCTTGTCTGGACTACCTCGCAAGGCTGACATATGATCAGCTTCCTGAGGTCCATAGCTGTAATAATAATTTATTTTTCTTGACTTGCAACAAAATGGTTAGTGTGCTGTTCACTACCACTCGACTGACTTTGAGGGTAAGTATTTTCGAAAAGTATAGGAAGAAAAAGTTCTAAAATAATGAGGAAAGATTATCAGATTTTATACTCATATTGTGTATTTTGGAAGTCTTTTCAATGTTGATGCCCCCTAAAATTTTGCACCCTAGGTGATTGCCTAGCACCATCCCTGTTGGGGGACACAGCTCTCCAGGGACCCCTAATTAAGTCAGGGGGTGCCGATGCCCCCGATATATTAATCTGGGTTTCCATGGGCATCTATGGGTACCTTGTGTGCTCGGGGCTCATAAATTCAATTCAATTAAGACATAAAAAAGGTAGCTATAATCTCATGCAGAGGATGAGATGGTTAGATAGCATCACTGAAGCAATGAGCATGAAATTGAGCAAACTCAGGGAGGCAGTGAAGGACAGGAAGGCCTGGCGCAATATGGTTCATGGGGTCACGAAGAGTCGGACACGACTTAACGACTGAACAACAACAACAACAAAATAATCTCATGAGAAGTCCATCAAGAACTCTTCATGAAACCATGTGGGTTTGAGGCAGTTTGGGGAGGTTGTCCCTCTAAGGTCAGAAGAGATAATCAGCTTCTTTTATTTCATGGGTTTGTTTTGTAATTGTGCTAGCTGGGCCACGAACTAAATAGTACAATAAATGTCTGCTAACCGTATGCTCATCTCTTTTTAATATTATTCATTTGATCATAGCGAATCATTGTTCTAAACAAATTTGCCTGTGAATTATTTTGTAGGTAATTTATCAGTACATCGTGTCTCTTCCTCTGTTTTTGCTTGTTTGTTCTTTGATGAGAGTTAACCCTTTCGTCTTTTTCTGAGGGCCCGCGTTATTAAATTTTCTCTTTTGTGGCTTTGGCCTGCTTTTGTTACAGTGGCGTTGAGTGAGCTTGGGCAAAGTTGTAGGTGAAGAAAACCATGTGAACTCTTCTGATCCCTGGTTGAAAGATTGCTTTCAGTTGTTCAGGTGGATTAGAATTTATTTTTTTAACCAACGAACATCCATTATTGTAAGTATAAAAGGTGAAGCTGTGAGGGCAAGAGTTAGGGCCGCAGTGTTTTATTATTTTTGGCAAATGGGGTGACTATATTCAGTACTGATTTCTTTTTCTTTGTTCTTGATAATGTCACGGCCGGCCGGCCTGCCTGCCTGCCTGCCTGCCTGCCTGCCTGCCTTCCTTCCTTCCTTCCTTCCTTCCTTCCTTCCTCATTGTATGTAATTAAGGAATGTAAAGTCTTTATGGAAATTGTTCCACTTTCTTTGATTCAGGGGTATCTGCAAGGTGTAATAAAAAAATTTAAATGGCAGCCACAGTGATGTGGGCAGAACTTTGATCACCCCATCACGGCCATCATCTTCATTTTTTTGACCATACCTGCAGACATCCTTGCTTTGACTTCTCAATGGAAAATCATGCACCCATTTTTTTTGGCAACATCAGTCAAGGGAACTACAGTATGTGGGAGCTGCAAAATGGGGGTTCAGGGACTAAATTGATTTGCAGGCTGCCAGTTGTAACCCTTGTGTATAGAGTAGCTTGTCATTATAAGTAGGTGACCATAATCCTTCATTATAAAGGACAGTCCTTTGTTTCAGAAAGCTGTCCTTTAGATTTATTTATTTTTCAAAACCTTTTATCCTTTGTTCTGCTCATTTAACTTTTACTGTACAAATGGTGCCACTTCATGCACAGCCTTTCACATTCATGTGAAAAGTAATGGAAATTGAATTGTCTTTTTAAAACGTATTTACATATACTGTTTGATTTTAGATATTTTTATTAGAATATGCATTTTTGTAAAGTTTTTCTTGGATTTGCTCTTGAATTTTCGGTTGTAAAGCAAAGTTATAAACAATTAACATTTTTTATCCTTATCAACCTCTTTCAAATTCGTCCCTTTTTCAGGTTTGTCCTTTATTTTTTCCAAGAAAATATTGATGTTGTAATTATAAGTGGCTTAAGACCTTTTGCTTCAGAATAACACCATAAAACATCTTCAGGTATCTTCCTTCAGGCCTATGTGACATAATGCCTGTGGGCACCAAGTGCTTCCCAAACAATTTTCTTCGTGTTGAACAAACTCCCTGCCTTCTGACATCTTTGTCAAGATGTGTTTTAAAAAAATTAAATAGGATGCCGGCATAGCGTAAAGTACCAGCCTTTTGTATCCTATTTATTTTCAGTGCTGTGTTTGGGTTTTATAAAAGTCCCACTGATTTGCCTTCCAAGCACTGGTCATGCCCTCTCTGGCAGCCATTTTGTGAACAGCCAAAGTTCCCGCGGGGCCATCGTGCACTCTCAAAATTTGAAATGTGCTTCGTTTTGATGGGTCTGTCCTCCCCAAAAATAAATAGAAGAACAAACCAGTTTTTAAACTGAAAGTGCATGAGGTTCTTGCACTGTCTTCAAAGACTAATTTTTGTCTAATTTGCAGTGCAGGTGATCAAGGAGCTGGAAGTGCCTTTTTCCCACACATATTTTAAGCTGGCTGCTGAATTGCCTTTTTTAATATCTAAGAGAGATCCTCTCCACCACTGAGTGTTGCCAGAAATTGGCAGAGTGGGTTCATACAATATGCTAAACTCTAAACCCAGCTTAACCAAACACAGTTCCTGTGTTTACATAACATACAAAATCCAAACCAATGCTTAATGTGATGACCTGGTCACACATCATGCTGACAGTGGCTGGGTTCCCAGAAGATGGTGAACTGCAAACCACCCTATTTTAGCTATGTTGAACCATACATTAACCACAGAGACTGGGTTTGTGTAACACACCAAGCCTAAAAAGTAACCTAAGATTAAGACTAACCAAGTTGATAGAGTTGTGTAATGCTTCTGCTTGGTTTTTACCTGATCTGGATAAGAATGTCCTGAAAACATCGCTGTTGTACAACATGGCGATGCAGCTCTCAAGTCCCACAGTAAGTCAAGAGTGATCCTTGGTCATCAAAAGATTCTCTATCTTTGTCTTAAAACACAGCTAGAGTCCATAATAACAAGCCCAGAAGGGGAAAAAAGTATGTGTGAAAGAGAGATGCAAAATGTCAGCATCTTGTTGCTCACCTAAAAGGAACGGAGTTTGTCTTACATGAACCTGACCAATTGTGGAAGAAGCAGCAAATGACGGCTTAGCACAATTTGGAAACCTGTCCTTGTGCACTTCTCCAGTTTCCTTCCCTTCCATGTGAAATTGTAGGCCACTTTCCTGAGCCTCGATTAAAACTGGAGAGGACCACCTGAGTTGGATAAACATCACTTAGTAGGCCACCAAGCTGACTGTTCCTAAATTAGTTTGCAGAGAGGCTGGTCCTATCATTAGGTAGAGTAAGGCTGAAAGATCTAAGTATAAGACAGTTTCTTGCATACCTGTGAAATTGGCCTCCTGTGACAAACAGGAGTTCATGTCCAAGAAAGGAAGGAGTAGGAGCTTTTAGGCAAGTTGAGGAGGAAGTGGGTGTTTGCTGTGGCCAATATTATTTGTCCGTAACATTTAGCTGCTTAGTGACTGCCTTGAATTAATCCTTAAGTACTTGATTCCTGTTCAGAAAAGTCAGACCACATGGGAAGGATCTTATGAATGGGATTACAGTATATTGACAATCTAAGGTGGCACAGAGGAAAAACGAACACCTCCAATACGTCAAACCCAAGGCCAGTAGAAGTCAGAGGCAGTTCTATGAGAAGGTAAAGTGAGGTAGCCTTGTAGGATGGTGAAATGGGGTGGTATTAAGCATGCTGGGAAGTGGGTTGGGGGCATGTTCTGCTGCAACCTTCTACCTGCACGATGAGAAGAGCAGGAGAACCTGCTCATATAGGGGTGGTGGTGAACCCATTGTAAAGGTTTTCCATCTTTCTCTAAAGCTGGCACTAGTGGAAGATCACTTGTTATTGTTCATGTCATCTTTGGGGTAGCTAATGAGGCTGGTGGTAGCAGTGACTGCTTGCTCAAAGTCCTTAATGAAGAAAGTCTTGTAGTAGGATGTTCAAAATGTTCTGTTCCAGCAGATTTACTTTTGAAGCTTGCTGGGCCACCTCTGGTATGACTAAATTGATGTGGCCTAGAATGAAAATGGAATTTGGCAGCCAGCTGTTTTACCGTTGGTGGGAATTCTTGCCTCACTCTTTGGGCTGTCCCCAGAGATGTTAAGACACCATTGCTTCATGCTATAATTTCTCTGCTGTTTTAATATCATGAATAGAGGAATGGCATCATGGTGGTTTTGCAGACTCACCCCGAAAGAGAACACTCAAATGTTCTAAAACCAAATCAAACAGACTGTGTTTATGTGTACAACCCTGGTTGGGTGCTATTTTTTTATGCCCATTGTTGGTCAGTTGGAAGCTGCCCAGATAATTTCAAGGGATCTTCTTTGCTTTTCAAGGCGAGGAAACCTTGAAACTCTTTCTGAGGGTTTGGGAATAGGAACCAGGGATGGTGGTGGAACGGCTCACAGTCCCCTACATCAAGTGCACGGGGGTCTAGTCTTGAGAAAGAAAGGAAACGAGATGGGGAGGGGAGAATGTATTTATTTTATTGTACTTGTTTTAGAGAATGTATATGGCCACCCATCCTACATATGAACTCTGGGCAGCTAACAACAATCAGCAAAAAACAATATAATTAATCCTCTATAAATCAAGCAAAAAAGCAGAATTAAAACAATCCTAATACAGTAGCCAAGACACCGTATAATAGACTCCACCACACAAACCACTTCTATACTGGGCTGGTCTTTTACACCTGTGGCTTCTGGAAAATGGTGAAAGCAATATAAGAGACATTTAGGGTTTAAAAATAAAGTAGCAGTTGAACATGACACAATTTCACACCAAATAGTTACTTAACACAGGTAGTGACATAAGATGTTTTGTTTATTCTTTTGATCTGCCAGGCATGGTGTTAGGACTGGTGAATTCTAGCTCAGCTGTTTCTTGAGAGAATTGGTTTTTGCAATTCTTTGAGCTCCACTGCAGAAAGAGAGAAGCGTTGCCCCACCAGTCTTGAGGTCTACTTGGTCTCCCTCCCGTTCCTCTTTTGCGCAGAGATCGGATAAACTGGGTTAGGTTCAGTGTTGTAGGGCGTAGCTGATAGATGATAGCGTATGTTGCGTTGAGGGTGAGTCAAACATATGTTCTCCTAGTTCTCCTTTGGCTTCTACCTGCTGGATGTTTCCACTCGGTCTATTTGCTGTGCATATTTAACTACTACAAACAGCCTTGCGGCTTCAGAAAGCTCTCTGGGGACCCATAAGCTCAGAATTGGCTGATGCCGAGAGCTGCTGCATCGGGAACTGAATTTACAGCTTGTTAAAACTTGGTTGGGAGTTGCCACTGAGCTGGATACAAAGACCGGAGGAGGCTGATGGAGGAGGAAGGAAGGATGTGGTTTGGAGTTACTGGGTTCGCTGGAACGACACTCCTGAACGCCTCCTGATTTGAAGCTGCACTAGTATATTTTTGACTGTATGAGTTGGTTTTATCTGTTGGAAACAGCATTATGCTTTTTTAAAAAATCCCCTAATTTTCCTGTTGGGTTAAATGCTTGTGTGTGTGTACAGTATTCATTTGGGGGTATTGTTTCACTCTTGTTGCTGAGGTCTTGCAATGATTAAGCTGTGCTGAAGCTGAAGAAGACATAGGAAAAATACTCCTTTACCAATTCTCTTGAAGTTTCCACTAGACTGAGAACATCTCCTGTTTATACAGTTTTGTGGCTACTGGGATGCGAATGTGGACTGAGAAAGAGTAATTTGGGAACACCTTGAGGACACTGAAAGAAAAACCTGTATGCTTTAGTAGCTGTCACTTTATCTTTTCAAACTAAGCTGGAGAAATTGAATTGCTGATCCTTCCCATTGGGCACCCACCAGCATGCTCTCTGAGTTTTCTAGGCCTTCGGGGTGCAGAAAGCTTTACGGCCATAGGCCTGGACATTACCGCTCAATGTAAGCCATGACTGGGGCTGCGTCTTTGCAAAGATTGTACAGTATTTGGTTTAATTTGAAGAGAGACGCAAAGTCAGGATTCAAAGGGTGAATGAACCTTGTAAGAAAGAGAGGGTCCTTGGATGGCAGGCTTATTTTATGACAATGTTGGCTTGTCCGTGCCTTTACTGGAAGGGTATGGAATTTGGGACATCTCCCAACGTCCTTCCTTGTGGGCTGTGCTGTCTGGACTTATTGGAAATTGTCATTTGGCATAATTGGGAAGGCATCAACTCACCCGTGATTCAGTGAGATTCTGTGATTTGGTTCATATTTCCTGCGAAGCTATAATTTACTTGGGTTTGTTTTGGCTCAGCATGATGTGTGAGCCCTGGTACTGTGGTTTGTAAACTATAATTTATGGTTTAGTATGTTGCGCAGATTCGGCCAGTTTATTCAGTAAAGCATGGCTGTCAAGGAGCTGTGGATTAGTGTGCTGTGTGAACCCTAATATTAAGTCATATTCTGGCATGGGTGATAAATGTTGAGTGTGCGTAAAAGGCTGATGGGTCTGTTGTAGGACCTCAGTGGCATCATGCTCAGAGTGATCCTTTAAAAAAGCCCCATTTGTATAGGCAGTGAGTGTGCCCCACTCCTTGACTAAGTTCACAGAGCAACCTAATCATGGGTGAGCAAAACAGAGTTGCTATGTTCATGTAACATGTAAATGCCCCCAACCGCCAAACTGTACAGGGTAATGCCTGGCTCTGGGGGCCTGTTTTATCGAACTGCCTAAAACAATCCTGGGTTCCTTGAACTCTGTACCCTACAAACTGGTCAGCCCCATGTTAGTTTAGTCAAATGTATCGTTTGAAGCAAATGCATTGCTTTAGGAGCACTTTTGCGCCTAAACGCTCTTGTCAATTTTGCATATGCGACCGGGAGAGCAGATCAGATGTTTTGGTGCCAGGAGTTACGAACGTTGTTTAACCAAGAGCAGGCCTCTGTGCTTCCCAGTAGCAAAGTCTAAATCAGTATTTCTAAAACTTGCATGCTGGCTGGGGAATTCTGGGAGTTGAAGTCCACATGTCTTAAAGTTGCCAAGTTTGAGAAACACTGGTCTAAATGCTTGGGGACCGCTGAACCAGGACACATGAAAACAAGGTGGGGTGTAACTTTTTAACAAGGCAGCAGTTACAGATTTCGCATTTCGCTTAACCATAGTTTTCTGATTACAGCTTGGCTGGATCCATACATCATATGCATAAAACAAGATAGGCAACCTTTACTGACCAGGGGACACATTTGTATTATTGAGTGTAAGGTGTGAGAGGAGGATGCCTCTGTTTCTTTTCCTCTGGGTGGGCGGACACAGTTCTGTAAAGATCTGGAATATAGGCGGTCACTATTTTTATTTTCTAAGAATGTCTAAGCCAGTGTTGTCCAAACTTGGCCACTTTAAGATGAGTGGACTTCAACTCCCAGAATTCCCCAGCCAGCCAATTCTGGGAGTTGAAGTCCACTCATCTTAAAGTGGCCAAGTTTGGACAACGCTGGTCTAAGCATACCCGGAGCGGCTCTTGTAAATAAAAGTGATGATAGAACCTGCACCATTCAGGACGTTTCTGGTGGTTTGGGGCCAGAGGAGGGGCTTGTGGGCACCCTAGAGCAAGAAGGAGCCATGTGGGAAAGAGAGGTAGTTTAGACTCTTATCAGGTATCTTTGGCAACCAAATTGGATGGAAAGGTAACCTGCATGTTTAAGCCAACTGTTGTAATATTTAGGTTTAGATGCACGAAGGCATCATATTTCCAACTGGGTGTGTGTTTTGATGAGGATTCGGGTTGACCGATGCAAAGGTGCAAGAGAATGGATGTCTTGGGGATGAGGTGTACAGATCTCCCACATCTGGCCATCTTCTTCTTACTCAGAAAGGAAAAGGGATGTGGGGAAGTTGCCTCTGCACTTGAGTTGATACAAATTCGGGGGGCGGGGTTCGTTTTTTGCTTTTGCTTGATAACCGGGCAGTATTTTCTGCTCATAGGATTCCAAATTCCATTTTTCTCAGCTCCCGTAGGTGTCTCCTCTTCGGAGCACACTGTCCATATGGTAACCGATCTCTGAAATATTACACGTAAAGGCAGCCCGGCTCGTTTTGGCTTTCCACCGACTGATTCTCTGCGCCTTGCAAAACATGGGCATAGTTTTGACTTTGCAGCTGGAATATAAATAAAAGATAAACTTCATCTAGTTATGATGACAGGCCTGTGGAGCTTTCTTGGCAAAAATACAGAAATGATGTACAGTCTTTTGGGATGTTTTCGTGATTTCCCAGGCTAGCTGGCAGCTGAGAGCCAATACAATCTCTTGGTGAAAGTGGTGGACTAGGAGCACAGAGACCCAAGTTCTAGTCTATCTTCAGCTACGAAAACCCACTAAGTCACTTTGGGCCAGTCCCTCTCTCTCAGCCCCAAACTGTATCAGGCTCTGCGATAACAAGCTAACTGAAGAACACCCCCCTCCATTGCATCATGCATCAATGGCTTTGCCGTGTAAACCAGACAAGTACAGTGTCAACAGGTGGGCCCTGCAACCAAATAACTTTCTTTCTTGCTAAAACCACCTAACTTTTCTTGCTAAAACCAAGTAACTCTCTTTTTTGCTAAAAGAAAAATACGGTCTAGCCTACAAACTATAAGGTTTCCTGGTGGTCTCCCATCCAAGTGCTATCCAGCTCTGATCCTGCATGTTTTCAAAAATGGGAGTCCAGCCACCCTGCGTTTATTTCTTCTGCTCAGCAAACTTTGGAGAATCCTTCGGGCAACCTAACTCATCTCTGTAGCTGAAAGGATCTCATTTGGATCTCGTTTATAAAAGAATGAAACCTGGTCTGGTCATGGCTTAAATATCAGCCATGTGTTTTCCCCTCTGCTGCCTTATTATTATTTTAAGCCATCGTGTCTGCTGACGAGTTCTTGGAACCCCCCCAATTTTAGAAACCTTTGGTGGGCTCATTAAAAGGGCTGCCTTGATCATTTTTGTAGTTTTTAAACTCGTGACCGGAAGTGCTACCGTGTAGGAGGAACTATACCTTTTTCTGGCACTTGGTAGGCCTAGCTGTAATCATGTGGCCTCAATGAGGACTGCTGGCTTAGGAGGGGCTTCCTTTTAGAAAACAACAAACTGCAAATGGGAAGCTGGGTTAATAGGATTTTGTTGTGGTGATTGCAGCGCAGCACCATTGAAAGACGTGACATTGAAGAATGATGCTGCCAGGTGTGGAGCTGAGTCTCCAGTTTCTGCAGAGGGAAATCCATCTGGCTGAGGATGCTGTTGGAAAGACTGGGCTGTTAAATGGGAAATGAACTTTTCCCTCTCTGTCTGTCTGTCTGTCTGTCTGTCTGACTTCCTTCCTTCCTTCCTTCCTTCCTTCCTTCCTTCCTTCCTTCCTTCCTTCCTTCCTTCCTTCCTTCCTTCCTTCCTTCCTTCCTTCCTCCGCCAGTATATTTATTTCAGCCTGGTTGAGCAACTATGGTGGTCAACAACTTCCCCCCTTCCCCCTTTCCTTCCCCCCTTCCTTCCTTCCTTCCTTCCTTCCTTCCTTCCTTCCTTCCTTCCTTCCCTCCTCCCTCCCTCCCTCCCTCCCTCCCTCCCTCCCTCCCTCCCTCCTTCCTTCCTTCCTTCCTTCCTTCCTTCCTTCCTTCCTTCCTTCCTTCCTTCCTCAGCCAGTATATTTATTTCAGCCTGGTTGAACAACTATGGTGGTCAACAACTTCCCCCCTTCCCCCTTTCCTTCCCCGCTTCCTTCCCCGCTTCCTTCCCCCCTCCCTCCCTCCCTCCCTCCCTCCCTCCCTCCCTCCCTCCCTCCTTCCTTCCTTCCTTCCTTCCTTCCTTCCTTCCTTCCTTCCTTCCTTCCTTCCTTCCTTCCTTCCTTCCTCAGCCAGTATATTTATTTCAGCCTGGTTGAGCAACTATAGTGGTTGGCAACTTCTTCCCTTTCCCTTTCCCTTTCCCTTTCCCTTTCCCTTTCCCCCTCCCCCCTCCCCCCTCCCTTCCTCCCTTCCTCCCTTCCTTCCTTCCTCCCTTCCTCCCTTCCTCCTTCCTTCCTCCTTAATTACAATTAACTTCCACCTGCTGTTCTGTGCCCTTGGGAGAGAAGAAAATTGTAGCACTCTCCTGTTTTTTGTCCAGCACGTCACAGGGAAAAGATGGTGTGAAGATATGTGCAACCCTTGGTTGGTGGCCTTCCTTCCACCCTCCCAATTTGGGCGGTGCATAAAAACCAGAATGCCCCGAGTGTGTGTGTGTGTGTGTGTGTGTGTGTGCATGCATGCGTGTGTGTGTGTTGGGGAGAAGGGAGAAAGTTCCACCAATAGACTGCTGGGAACTTGTGACTGTCCTATTGTGGTTTGGCTGCTAAAAATACCCTGTGGTCTCTCCCCTTCTTTTCAAAGCAAATGGGAAGAGCCGACCAGGGTAGAGGGAAGCACAGCAGCTTGGCAAGAACTGTTATCTGTCTTTCTTGTGACATGGCCCCATGTAGACTTTGCCTGAGGTTTAATAGCTGTCTCCGTTGCTTTTCTCTGGAAGAAAAATGCGTAGTGCTTAAGGGTTTGCACAGAGCGCCAGCAACTGGGACAGTGCATTGCAGGGCAAGATGAATGCGGAGATGTGCTCGTATAGGCCTGGGGTCAAGCGGTGCAGGAGGTGGCTGCACACTCCCCCTCTTGCATTTTTGGCACGAGCTGTCCCTTGCCATGGATTGGCAACGTGGCACCCACAAGCGCCAAGGGACTGGTAGCATTCCTGCCTTGGGTCCATGGAAACCCAACATTCAAGAAATGATTGGAACAGCATATACGCCTAGTAAAAATGAATTAGTAAATTAAATTTCAATTTTCAAGTTTTGGCTCTTTTCACAGGAGATCTTGTAAGATTTCAGAGAAGAGCCCAGGACATGTCAGCATTCCTGCCCTAGAACACTCAAATCTTCTAAGAAATTGCCCATCCCGGTCTGTTGAATGCAGCAATATCATCCTGTGGCTGATGCTGCGTCCTGTTGCGTTTTTATTTTGCTTTTGTGTCAGGAAGAAGTATTCCACCCTTGGGGGTTAACGCAGATGGAGAACTGAAATGGAAAAAATATATTTCAAAACCAAACCATCACTTGCAGTGACTTTGGCCGGAAAAGGTATGAAGAAGCCAGGACCAAAATACATGGGGGAGGAGACAGTTCATGTCTGAAAGTTGCAGGAAAACCCTTGGTAAGAAAACTCTTTTAATAAGACAGATGACAGCTCCGTAGGGAAGATATCAAATGGGCATGCCCAGGAAAAGGATCTAGCCATCTTGGTTTAACAGATGAAGAGGTGCTACTGTTAGACACACTCCCAGGTTCGGCTTATGGTTACTCACTCACGCACACACTGCCTGTTGAGGCATGAGGATCTTCTGGTCCCCTTTGCTCTTTACGTGGATTTTCCAGATAGGTGTGGTAGTTAGAGCATACAAGACATAAGCGCTGGGAAATAATTAGAAACACATGCAGATCGCTTTCAATAGAACACCAAGGCACATTAGGTTCTGGTGGGATACACGGAGACCCATGGAATTCAAAACTTTACTGATGACAATATACCTTTGCGCGCTCTCACACACACTTGCTCAACCCCACTTACCCATGTCCTTCTCAACTAGGCTGCCAGGCACTAGCTAGAACAGTGTTTCTCAAACTTGGCAACTTTAAAGATGTGTGGACTTCAACTTCCAGAATTCCCCAGCCAGCAGGGCTGGCTGGGGAATTCTGGAAGTTGAAGTCCACACATCTTTAAAGTTGCCAAGTTTGAGAAACACTGAGCTAGAGGGGCGGAAGACTCAAAGAGGGGGTGGGCTTCAGGACGCCTTTTATTTCCCAAAGTTCTTGCTTTCGTGGCTCACAAGTCTGGTAGCTGTGGATGGGATTGGGGGAGCTTTCCCTGTGTTGAGCACAGGGCCTCCTTGGTCTGTCCTCTGGTGACATTTCTCCTTTGATCCTTAATGACTTGTTAAGGGATCTTTTAAAGAATCTTTTTGACAAGGTTCCTGGCTTCTTTTTTTTTAATCCTCTTTGCCTGCTTCACTTTTAGGTTATGAGAGTTTCAGCCTACTCTCATGCTACCTTAGGAACCCTCCAGTCCCATAACTGATAGGAATGGAATATCAAGCTCTCTGCGAACAATTGAACACTGCAGAAAAACAGCTGTTTTTTTGCTACCCTCATCCAAAAAGATAACTGGCCAGTGAGTTAGACAAAAGGTGCAGTGCTTTGTAAGCAAATGGTAGTTCGAACCATTCCCCAGTGCTCTAAATCATTGCATCACTTTGAAAGATTATGGCATACTTTGAATGTGTATCAAGATTTCTAAGCCAAGTCTTTTGCTTCAGTTGCCATTTTCATTTGTAAATGATTGTTTTCTAAAAGGCATCCAAAAAGTTGGAGCTATTTTCTTGCCATGCCAGCTTATTCTGCTCTTCTGTACTTGACTTCCCAACAACTCAGCCAAGCTCTCCTGTGATCTGTAACCAGAGTTGTAATAAAGACATGAGCCAAATTATTTCTTTGTCTCTGGCAGAATCTCTGAACTTTGGGTTTTGGTTCCAAGCCAAGTGAAAGCCAAATCAGGACTGAGCCAGTTTTTTATGTGTGTGTGTGTGTGTTGTAGGTGTGTTTAGTTCTCCTTTGTTTCTTAAGTAGTGAACAGATAATCGTGACATTTGAAGAAGTCTACTTAACAGAAGACAACAATGAGACTGCGAGTGAAATCAGAAGCACATGCAACTGTGCAAGTCTTCAGTCATTTACTAGAATCCACACATCAGTTGCCTCTGCATTCTGGTGCAAGTCAGTTTGACGTGTGAGCCGCATTTGAGTGGAGAGTACTGATTTTGCGTGAGGTTAGGATCCCACAAGGGTGAACGTGGACAAGCCTGGAACTCAGTCCTGTCCAGCCTCTCCCTTTGGTCTCTAGAGAGCAGAGAACAAAGTTGAATAAAGCTGCAGAGGTTGTTGTAATTGGAGAGGCTTCTCCTCGGAGATCAGTCTTCTAAACCCAATGAGAATGCCCATAAAAAGACAGACCTTCAATTGCACCATTGTGGCTGTCATCTTGGCTTTTGAAAACCATACATGGAACTTCTTCCCGAGTTCAGTCAGCAGAGATTGGGATAGGTGGGGTTCTTGAGAGATGGGTCTTCCCAATGGAGGCATTGAGAATAGGCTCACACCTAAGTTCAGAATACTTTCTCTAGAGACGTTTGACTGGTCACTCCTAAACTATTTCCCCAAGCTTTTAAACTGACTACAAATGGCTATCTTGGTTTGTGGGCTTTTTATTCTGTTGGAAGCTACTTTGGTGAATTAATCTGAAATGAGGGGTTCTAATAAAAGGGCAAATAGAAATTCCAAGCCTGTTTTAGTTTAGGCAGATCTTCTTGTCCAGTTGCTTGGATGTGATTCTTGTTTGCAGTAGACAAGTAGTGATTTCAGGTATTGTATTGTATTGAGGCGGTGGTGTGCAGGGCAGCAGAGGGCTTGGAGTGCAAGGTGGCAAAGGACGACTGTGGCTGGCACTGGGCTGGGGTGGCTGGGGTTCCTGGGGCATAGTGGCTTTGGGCCACACTGCTGGGACTTCCCAGGATGCAGTTACTTTGCATTGCACTGCTGGAGCTTCCTGGGGTGCAGCAGCTTTGCGCTGCGTTGCTGGGCTGGGCTGGGGCAACTGAGGCTTCCAGGGGTGGCTGCGGCTACACGCTGCACTGTAGTCACAGCCCCACAGCTACTTCTTGTAACCCCAGAGCTGCACTGTGCCAAAAAGCCCCTGAGCCACAGCGTGGCAAGCAGCCCCAGAGCCACACAGTTCTCAGGCTGCTTGCTACTCTGCAAGGAAGGATGCAGGGTGACCAAAAGGGCAGAGATGGGGGGAATAAGAAGTTGGGGGGAGTTGAAAGGGAGGCAGTCCCTTACCTTGGAAGAACCAAGGCTTAAGGCTGGGAGGGACCAAGCCCGGGATGGTTTGGATTGGGGTAGGTCCTCAGCTAATGACCGGTGGAATTCACTTAACAACGGCAATGGGGAGTGCTGGGATTGCTGTCGTTAAGCAGTGCAGTCACAAGACATCGCGCTGCTAGACTGCATTGCTTAGCAATGGAAATTCCGGTCCCGATTGTGGTCGTAAGTCGAGAACTACCCATATCTGTGTCATTGCTGAGACTTGACACCAATTTGATGGCATATAATCAGTCAAAGGCCTTGGTTTACGACTTGCTATTCTGTGAAGTCAGGAAATTGTAATTTATCCAGTAATTCATGGTTAAATAAACTATGATTTATCACAATGTGTGAACTTAACTTTGTCCTGTTATGTTCTTGCAGCTACTAAACTGGTAGAGGGTGCCTTGCACAAATATGGGAAGGTCAGCACCTGGATGCAATTATTTTTTCCCCTCTAGCATCCTGAATATAGATAAGAGTCACATTAACTCTGCCAAATCTTTGCCTGTACTATGCCTGCTAGTGTAATCCCATCTGGTTAAGGCAGATCTCAAGAGGAAAATGTTTCCCAATCTCTGCCTATAGTGAGTGATTCAAGGAAAAGAGGGAAATGCATACCCAAATAATCCTTGTAAGTAAATAGAAAACTTGTATGACAGCAAAAAAGGTAAATTAGAAATAATTTCCTTCTCCTCCAATTTTACGGATGGGCGTGCGTGACAACCTGCACTGTGCTGATGATACTATAATAGCCAAAAGCACAAAGGATCTGCAAGGTTTACTAATAAAAGCCAAGGAGTGTAGCGAAAAAAATGGGACTAAAATTACATATAAAGAAGACCAGACTAATGACAACAACCAGCCTTAGAATTGATAATAAAGATATTGAAGCAGTGAAGAGCTTCTGCCTTTTAGGATTAACCATCAGCAGTAAAGGAATGAGCAGTCAAGAAATATGCCGCAGATGAGCACTTGGTAGAGCAGCCATGAAGGCCTTGGAAAAGATATTCAGATGCCGTGATGTGTCAAAAGATCGGACTTGTGCAAGGCATGGTACTCCCTGTGACAGTCTACGGAAGCGAAAGTTGGACTTTGAAGAAGCAGGATAGGAAGAGGATTGATGCCTTTGACCTATAGTGCTGGAGAAGACTGATTCAATGGGTCATCAAACAAATGAATCCAGAGTTCTCACTTGAGGTACAAACAACCAGGCTACGATTATCATATTTTGGACACATGATGCAGAGACCCAGCTCTCTGGAGAAGGCTTTGATGCTGGGAAAGGTGGAAGGAAAGAGAAGACCAGCAGCAAGGTGAATGGACTTAATTACAGCGGCAACTGGTCCACTGTTGGAAGAGCTGAAGGACCATGATAGGGACAGATCGTCCTGGAGAAAAATCTCTCTCTGTGGTCCCTAAGAGTCAACAACAACTTGATGGCACATAATCAATTGTTCAACAAGCTAGACTCGGCTAAAATGGGCTTGGGAAGTTTCTGGCTCAATATGGGAAACCCATTCATTGTCTCAAAAGGTTGTGTGTACCTGAAGGTCATGTTAAGCCACAGTGTAGTACAGTGTGCTATGAATCTCTGAATGATAGCCTTAACCAATTGTACTTGGTTGGATTCAGGATTATGGGTGTTGTGTGACTCTAACCTCTTTGTGATTTTTTTTTTTAATGTTTTATTTTTGGCACAGTAAGTAGGAACACAAAGAGTCTTGGGATTGTGGTGGATATTAAATCAAATGAATGAATGAATTTTGGTTCATGAGTTTTGGGTAGCCAGTTCTTATGTTTGCATCTGAATCAGAGGGGAGCTTCTTAAACTCGGGGTAGAGCTATGCTCCTCTTCCCTGCATGAGGAAGAACCCTACAGCAGCGCCATCACAGGAGCACCCCAAGATGGAACCAAATGGGCAGTCCTGCAGTTCAAGATGTTTTAGCTGTAGGATTGTTGGCCGGAAAACCGGTGCAGGGTAGGTATGAGGATCTGGTGTGAGGGTCTCCAAATAACACACCGGACGAGGGAAATCCAACCCAACTCATTTATTACTGCAGCAATAAAGGAGGACGCATCCAAGGATCCCTACACAGGGAGCGCACTCAGTGCTTGTCACATTAGCCTTTTTATACATTATTCAAACAGGGAGAAAGAATATGATTGGTCAAAATTTGATACACATTGCACACGCATATAACACCTTACCTGTCCCATAATACAGTGTTCCTCAACCTTGGCGATGTTAAGATGTGTGGACTTCAACTCCCAGAATTCCCCAGCCAGCCTGCAGCCTGGGAGTTGAAGTCCACACATCTTAACGTCGCCAAGGTTGAGGAACACTGCCATAATATTCCAGTGGGGGTGCAATTATAATATAACATAGGAGGTGTGGTTTTAGGGTCCTTTCGTCGTAAGGTCACAATAGTTCACCAGTCTAACCACGGAACCCGTCTTGTCTGGCTCTGACCGTTAGTCCTGGGTTCCCCTCCTTGCCCTCCGTTTCCTAACCCCCTTTTCTGCCCAGCCACAGCCAGTAGAGGCCATCAGGGTGGTCTTAACTTCACTGCTTCTTCCAAGCGCTGACATTTTTATGACTTCCCTGAAATGCTCCAGGTTGGGATCGCTTATCAGTCCCTCCGCCCTCTCAATGCCTCGGTTGGGTTTGCAGTGACTAAGCACCTTGACTATCTCTGGGGTACTTTCCCTGTCTTCACACTGCTGCTACAGATGAAAGGGAAGCGTTGGGCTGTCTTCACTTGCAACATGCTGCCTTTCTCAATCCTTGACAGGTGCTTTTTTTCCTCTGCCGACAACCTAACAACGCTGCTGCGCGTCTCTGTGCCTTGACAATTCGTTGGGACGCCAGAGAGCTCCTTAAGACATTGTCTTCTGAGTGCCGAAGTTGACAAGCGGCTTCCTTGGGGGCCGTGCAGGTTGTCAGTCAGAGCCTTGGCTGGGGTGGCAGTTTTCTAAGTGGAAAACAGCGAGGTGTCATGAGAGAGTGAATTCTGCACCGCTCTCTTCGATACTGGGATGGGGGTGGCGTTTCAGATTCTGTCAGGCCTAGCCCAAGGAACTCCAGGAGACCATGCAGATTCAGTTCAGCAATGTATATTAGCTACAACCTCTGGCAAGAACCTTCCCAGACTGAAACTCAGTTCCCAAAGTCAGCCAGTCAACACAGAGTGAATTCCTCAGGGAGGTGCCAGCCTCATCCTCTTATCTCTTCCTCGCCCCTCAGGAGACGAAAGAGGATGCTTCCCTCCCTGAGGCTGGCCTTCCTAATTCCATTCCATCACATCTTCAAAGAAGAAAAGGTGCTTTGGAGATGTCTCTTCCCGAGATCGAGGTGCAGAGGGTGACTCTGTAGTCCAGGAAAAAAAATATATATATATTCCATTTATATTTACAATATTCAATTTATACAGCCACCCATCTCACATTCATGACTCTGGGCGGCTTACAGTTAAAAGGTAAGCAATACCAAAAACCCCACAAAAAATAAAGCAACTGTACAAACAATTAAAACAATTTAAAACGATGCACAGTCTTTATGCGCTCTGAAGCACTGTTTTGCCTTCCAATGTATAGGACTACAGAGCTCCATTAAATATTTTCCTCTCTTTCATTGGATTAGGAGAATGCCGGCTGCGGGCCTGTGTTAACGAAGCTTGCTGGGGAACTATATTGTGTATAACGAAAGCTTACGGACTTGCCTTTGTTCCACCTAGGTGGAATCTAAATTAGTGGTCAAGCTTCAAGAGAGTACAAGCAGTAGAACTGCTTCCATGCAGACCAGTGCAAGGCACTCATTTCCTGTGAAATTAGAAATGGTAAATATTTCAGAGAACCAAATGAGAGGGAAGAAATCTTTGAAGGACTCCGGAATCCAGTAAGGGACATACAGCCAACACGAGTGCAATATTTTTATTATGCATTGATGGCTGTGCAGCTCTGTATCTGAAAAGTCCATTTTATTGGAGAATTTTTTTTGAAATGTAAAGTAGCATTTTATTATTCCCTGGAATGTAAGTATATTCATTGCAGAGTTTGATGTGTAAAAGTATGAATTCATATAGTGTTCTTGGCACACAAGTCCTTTGGGAGAGAGTGTCTCGTGTAGGTAGAGATTGCATAAGCATTAGAGAGCTGATTGGTTTAGTCTCATACCTTGTGCAGTCACCCTGCTGATTATAGCCTCTGCCTGTGTCTTTGGGATTTTGTGTCTGGAAAACAAAGTGTCTCCTAGAAGTCAGAAGAACCTGAAACAGTGCTAGCTTTGGAGAAGTGGAGTGATGATAAAGTGGAAGGGAATTCTCATTAGAGAACATCTCTAAGTGTTCTTTGTTTGTACAACTTAAATAGCCCTGCACAGAAAGGAAGATGCCAGATGTTCAAGCTGGCTTTAGAAAAGGTTGAGGAGCAAGAGACATTATTGCTGATGCACGCCAGACAACTGAGAAAGGCAAAGAATGCCAAAAAGAAGTCACCATGTGCTTCATTGATTGTAGAAAGGCCTTGGATTGTGTTGACCTTATCAAGCCATGGAAAGTGCTTAGGAAAATGGGAATCCCAGAACATGTCATTGACCTCATGTAAAACTTGTACACAGATCAGGAAGTCACAGTCTGGAGAAAATGTGGTCTGTGTAGTTGCTAAGGCTCAACATGGGGTAGAGAGATCATTGTCATCATAGGGGAAGGTCTTGATTTGTAGACTTGCAGGATTTCCTTTGCATTAATGCAGTGAGAGCCAGTTTGGTGTAGCATTTAAGGCACCAGACTAGACACCAGGAGGCCATGAGTTCTACTCCTGCCTTAGGCACAAAGCCAGCTGGGTGACCTTGGGCTCGTCACTCTTTCTCAGCCTAGGAAGGAGGCAATGGCAAGCCACTTCTGAAATCTTGTCAAGAAAACTTCAGGGACTTATCCAGGCAGTCACCGGGAGTCAACATTGACTCAAAGACACACACACACACACACACACACACACACACACACAAAGTGAGGACAAGGTAGAACATGAAGCTACAGGTAGTCCTCGCTTAACGACCACAATAGGAACCGGAAAATTGGTTGTTAAGCAGTGCAGTCATTAAGTGAGTCACCACATGACTGGACCCAATTTTACCACCATTTTTACAATAGTTGTAAAGCGAATCACATGGTCATTAAGTGAATCCAGCTTCCTCAATGGACATTTTGCAATTGTAATCACATGACCACAGGACGCTGCAACAGGTCGTAAAGCATTTTTTCTGAGGCCGTCATAACTTCAGACTGTCATTAAACAGATGTTGTTAAGTGAGGACTACCTATATGTGTTAAACCTAAAATGATAAATAAAACAGAAGTGATTGTTTCTGTAACCAATTATGCCTTATTTTCATCACAGCAACATAGATTTGGCTACTGCACAAGTGATAAAGGGTTACAAATCTTCTAGAAAATGGTTCACATAGAAATTGTCTGGTCTTCCTGGAAATTCACATATTAGGGGCAAAATATAAGCAGATATTTTGATATCTGCTTATATTTTGATAAGATATCCCTGTAGAATTTACAATTATTTTGCTCTCCTTGTTGCCACATGGACATGGGCAGGTACGCTCAGTTAATGGGGTTTTGGAGTTTCTGCCTTGCAGCAGTGCAGATGGTAAGATGTTATGCCTGGCTTTGAAAAGTGGTATTCTCAGCTTGGGGAAAGTTAGATTTTGTAGATATCTTGCTCGTTCCTAAGTGCCCTTATTTATCCAATTTCTGCCATGTTGGGGCAGCCTATTAACTTCAGTCTGAAACTCCATATCCCTATATCCTAAAGAAATTAGGAATGGTGCACAAAGCCCATATAAAGCCAACTTCTGCTCTACGGCCTGTTTCCAGGGAGAAGGAAAATTGTCTATTAAAACTAAAGGGGTCAGTCTGACTGGGAAGAATTGGATTTTCAGCCAGTAGTTTATCCTCCTCCTCCAAGCCCTTACCTGGATTGCAGGCATTCCTATCTCAAGCCTTAACTGAGCGTTTGCTGTTCCACTGGCTGCAGCAAGGATTGATCCCAAAAAATTTGTTAGCATTGTTCCCAGTGCATCCTTCTTCGCATAAATTCCCACTTGTGCCCCATAAAGGATTTGGTCCAATGGTTTGGCCTCAGAAAGTTTTAATGCCGCAGGGATTAATTGTCCCCTGCTTGTATAAAAGAAGTGCTTAATAGCACTTGTAGACCTAACAACTAGATGCACTGTGTGATTCTGGTACATGTTCCAGGTGCCTTTAGAGTGGAAAACCACCCCGAGGTATTTAAATGCAGTAACTTGCTCCAGTTTGTGCCCTTCTACTCTCCAAGATGGTTGAGTGGCTCTCTTAGCCAAGACCAGAATTTTAGATTTTTCAAAGTTAAGAACCAGGTGATTTTTGTCTGTAGCACCAAATTGCTTTGGCACTTTTCAGCTCTACAGGTGTTTGTGAAATTATGGCAGCATCATCAGTGTAGAGGAGGATAGGGACTTTGTGCCCTGCTAGTTTAGGGGCGAGGAAGTCTGGATTATGAAGAAGGTCCACTGCTGAATCAACGTACAAGTTGAAAAGAGAGGGGGCAAGAATACATCCCTGTCGCACTCCTTTCTGAACGCTTACTGTGCCAGAGGGGGACACCTGGGGATTGCATCTTAAGATGGTGTCGGAGTCTAATATCTATCAGAAAGAGGTGGGTTGTGTTTTCCCAAAGGGCATTCCTGGAAATTGAGTCAAAGGCTTGTTTAAAATCTAGAAAGGCCACGGAGAGGGAGAATTGCTTTCTATGAGTGTATTTTTGTGCAAGAGGGTGGAGCCCCAGAATGTGGTCTGTTGTTGACCTTCCTTCTCTGAATCCTGCCTGCCCATCTTGGATTATGCCCTCTGTCTCCATCCCGTCTTGGAGCTTGCGACTGAAATGTCTAGCACATAATTTGCTAACAACTCTCAAAAGGCTGATAGGCCTGTAATAGCATGGATTGCCCTTTTTATAAATTGGGACTATTATTGCCAGCCCCCAGTCTTTTGGAACATAACCAGTCTGATCTATGAATGTAAACAGGGATGCTGGCAGAGGCGCCCACCAGCTGGGAGTCTTTTTAATTATTTCAGGCAAACACAACACCTGGAGCCTTGTTCACCTTAAGGGATTCAATCCGTCGGGTTACCTCTTGCACAGAGACAGGGGGCCGATTCTGAACTTGGCCCAGGTTGATCTCATGCTCATTTATGTTACTAGCAGCCTAAGCCATGTACAACCTCTACAATACTCCTCCCAGGCTTGAATTGGTTCTTGATTTTGTGAGTGGGGGGCGCTTAAGTGGGCTTTGTATTGAGTCTTTAAATTCTGTAGGGAACATAGTTGGTCCTCAGAAGGAAAATGTTTAATTTTTCCATACGCTGTAGGATAGGACCTTTTCAGCCATGCACCATCCTGACCAAACCATTTTTTTATGTTTTACCACCCAGTTACCAGGGTGTTGCTTTGTTTCTTTGACAAAAGCAGATTGCAGATTAGAAACTAACCGATTGTATATGTCTAAGGCTTTTTGAGACTTCTTGTCTAGCAGGTGTGCACAAATTTCTGCCAGTCATTTAGCAACTGCTTTTGCGCTATTTTCATTCCATTTAATTCGTTCCTCTGTGTTATTTCCCAGCATTGGGGTGTGGACTGTTTCTGTTCTTACTGATTCCCAGAGGGGTGGTGATTGCTTTCTAATCATGAATCTACTCCCATCCATTGTAGGGCATTTAGAAGATTACACTATGCGATCCAGTAATCAACTATTGATCTTCTCCCTGCCCCCCAGTAAGTATGTTCTGCTGGATAATCCCCGTCTAGGGAGCCATTGAGTACGCACAACTCCAAATGCGTGGTCATCTGCCCAACGCATATCCTGCCCAATTGGATTTTAGAACCTTAAATTCTCTGGTGCGTCCTCCTTATGAAAGGTCTTGAATAGATGGAATAGGGAGTGATCATTTGGCCTCATCCTGGTATTTAAATCCCCACTAATTATTATTGATGCTGCAGGGCGTGTATCTAGGCAAGTGAGGATAAGATTTTCTATATGCCCCCAGGTGCTGTTAGTTTGGGCGTGTGTTTTGGAAGGGGAGGATGTAGATGTTAAGTATGATTTCAGCTTGTTTGAGGGACAGCAGGGAGGCTGATACCCATAGGTTTAAAGGCAGAGAAACACATTTCAGTTGTAAACCTGTACTAACTAGGGTTGCGATATCTCCCTTGGGTCTCCCTCCTACCTTACTTGGGGTAGGCAAGATTGAATTGACCCAGTAACCATCTAACTCCACCTCTGATGTGGCCTGGGTTTCCTGTAAAAAAAAACACACCATCAAATCATGATAGGTATTCAAAGAAAGGTTGGTCTTTGGATGGTGTTGACCAGCCTGCAATATTCCAAGTTAATAGGGAGATCACGTGAGCACCTGGTAAGGGTCATATGAGCTGGTTTTGGCAAGCCAGTGTTGTGAGATCATGATATTGGGATGGAGAACCAGTGGAGGGCAACAGGGCCTCTGCCAAGGGCTGACTTGCCTCAAGCAAGTCCTGTGGCTGCTCGTGGGAATGCAACTCTCTGGTGGCAAAGTTGGCACCATCCAGTGATACTTGCATTGAGGCAGTTTCATTCCATGTAACTGGGTGCCAGGTTAGTGGATCATGATGTATCTGCATGGGATCTACTAAGGCGGGAGTTACATTGACCAGCATGTAAATTACAACTTTTGCCCCAGGATGGTTTCTCCCATTCTGTGCAAATAAATATGATGCTAGAAGCCAGTGTTTTGCAGCATTTCATTTGTAAAACGTTATGCCGTACTTCAAAACCAAGTTTCCCAGGGTGGTTTACAGTATATTAAAATTGGAAGTTAAAAATAAAGTAGTTAACTTACACAATACACTAATACAGAAAATGCTCAATTTAACAGACTAACAGGAGAAGAGGTGTCTTAAGACAGAATGTCTGTTAAATCCAAATAGGAGTTTATGCATGCGTATTCATACATTTTACTCATGCATAAAATGATAAATGGGATTTAATGCATAGACAGACATTTTTTCATTGCATCTGAAGTCTGCTAACCCAAAGTTCATGAAATCAAGAGTTTATTGTATAAGCAATAAAAAAGCATGCCTGCTGCTTATTTATTTTATTTTTTAATTTAGATTGTCTTTTAGAAAGTTAGCTGAGGCAGGAAGCCAGATGAGACCCAAAGGCATTGTCTGCGGACACATTCTTATCCATGGGTATCATGTTGCTGACTCCCAGCTTAAAAGATCCTAGTTTATGAACCTCTGTTGCCATACCTGCTTCCGCAAAAGCCTTCCCATTTTTAAACTGTCTCTTCTCAATTTATTATTCTAGAAACTTAACCTTTGCCAATTACATTTGTTCTGGAGCAGTTGGCCCAATACAGCCATTCCCTCCCTCCCTCCCCATCCACCCCAAAAAATATTAAAGAAGGGCATTTTCTCCCCAGCCACCAGACAGAACATTCCTATCTTCCTTCAGCACACTTCCATTGAGTAATTGCTCCCTTGCGTCAATGCAGCAGTGAATAATTGATTGGCATCTCTATAAATTCTTGGCTGTAACTGATTGAAAGAAGAAAGACCATCTAATTAAAAGAGATGGAGAAGGGAGTGGATAAAATCCATTAAAAGAATACAACAGGATTTCTGTCACCTAGATGTTTTCTGTTCAAGCAAACCCCAGAGTCTGAAACTGCCTGCCTGCCTTCCGTCCTTCCTTCTCTCTCTCTCTCTCTCTCTCTCTCTCTCTCTTTTTTAATTATCTATTGCGAATTTGCAAAGGAGGCTTATAATGACATTTTGTTCAATCACATTTTTCCTAAGTTCCAACCCCTCCTTCTCAACTGACAAGAGTGTTGGTCTGAACAGCATATATTACCTCTTCCAATTCTATAATATATTTCTTAGAAATGCGTCCCTTCATGAAATAAAAATCATGCCAGTACGTGTGCTCAAGGAAGCGGAGGACACATCACATTTACATCAAACCATGATGCAAAAGCCTTATATATAGCTCAAGCCATAGGCTGCTCTTCATCAATACAACTTGGATCCTCCCAGTGCTGAACTCCACAAATTAATTCCTTTCTCCATGGTGCAAACAGATGTTTGGGATAAAGAAATGATCTTATCTGTGGCTGATTAACTTAGAAGTCACAATTCTTGAGAACTGTGAGATTATCAGTCTTCCATGAACATATCTAATCTCAAGGCAACAGATGCAAGATTCTTGATTATCTAAAAGTAAAGACTCTGCTGAGTCAAGCTCAACTTTTGGTGACGACAATGCAGAAGTGATTTTCCATAGCCGCCTTACAGGATGTGTTTTTTACTTCCTAGCTAGTTGCAGGATTTCGCAAAAGTATTGTCATAGTATGTGGGAAGTTCCAAGCAAGGTGCTTTTTGCCAAAGTCAGCAGTCCCAAGTCCAGTAAATTTAAAAACTTCCAAATACTTGATATATCCCTCTAGGGTGACTCTATGACCTCTGATTGCATTGGTATTATTTTTAGTAGCAGTAGTGTTGAATGTACATGCCACCAACTCCATTGAGACTCATGGTGGCTTACAAGGACAAAATTAAAATATCCACAGTACCACATAATATAAAATGCCTATATAAAAAGAAAAACACAGGCCAAACCAGCCTGAGGTCTAACCAGGTCAGCTAGAGTTTGCAATCTGATGAGAGTAGACATATACCTTATGATTACACAGTGGGAACACAGAAACAAATAATATATCATTGATCAGCATGAAAAAAAGGCAACTTATATCAGTGTTGGGAGATTTGGGAAGTTAAAGGATTGTTTTTCCTGTCACAAAAGAAATGTTCTCCTTGCTCTAAAATTGCAAAGATTGTTATACAGTGGTACCTCGCGTTACGAATTTAATCTGTTCCGTGGCTCTGATCGCAACTCGATTTGGTCGCACCGCGAGGCAAATTTCCCCATAAGGTTCAACGTAAATACGGCTAATCCGCCCTCTGAATTTGGTCGCGCCGCGAGGCAAATTTCCCCATAAGGTTCAACGTAAATACGGCTAATCCGCCCTCCGAATTTGGTCGCGCCGCGAGGCAAATTTCCCCATAAGGTTCAACGTAAATACGGCTAATCCGCCCTCCGAATTTGGTCGCGCCGCGAGGCAAATTTCCCCATAAGGTTCAACGTAAATACGGCTAATCCGCCCTCTGAATTTGGTCGCGCCGCGAGGCAAATTTCCCCATAAGGTTCAACGTAAATACGGCTAATCCGCCCTCCGAATTTGGTCGCGCCGCGAGGCAAATTTCCCCATAAGGTTCAACGTAAATACGGCTAATCCGCCCTCCGAATTTGGTCGCGCCGCGAGGCAAATTTCCCCATAAGGTTCAACGTAAATACGGCTAATCCGCCCTCCGAATTTGGTCGCGCCACGAGGCAAATTTCCCCCAAAACACACCACAAGTCTCACCGAACGTCTCCTTGCTACCGCGATCTCGGCCACAGGAAGCCGCGACCACGTGGCAGCAGGGCAAATGGCCGCGGATCCGGTTCGTAGCGCGGGGCGGAGGTCGCACGGCAAGGTAAATTTTTGGGGCCGGAGCTGATCGTATCGCGAAAAATTCGTAAGGAGGGGCGTTCGTAACCCGAGGTACCACTGTACAGTACTTCTATTTCTATTTCATTCTGGTAAGTGGGTGTTTCCTGACTGGCTACATCTACCGTAGTGACCATTTTGGGAGTGAGCAGATCTCTCTCCTTGGCAGCCTTTTGCTCACCATATTTCTCAAAGTACCAAAGCTTGCAATCTGAAAAGGCTGTCTATTCTTGTTTTAAGCTATGATTTGTTAGGCAAACCTAACAGCTTGGTATGACTATAATATTAGCACAGCCATGACATGCAAATTAATACAATACACTAAGTCAAAAATTGCCCACCCAACTCCAATGGATTATTTGGGGTAGTGGGGTGGTTTTACAATTTTATGGATTTTACGGTAATCTACCAGGAGTCTGTATGAAGTTGTGTTATAGACATCCCTAAATATGAATGTTAGTAAGTAAATACAGTGTATATGATGTGTGTTCTTAAGTCCTGACTTACTTAACGGGGCAGCTGGATATTAAAAAAAAAGGGTTGACGTCATACCCTCTTCCCTTCCTCCTTTCCATGCGCATAAAGACATAATATCCAAGATATTGTGGGGCCAAAATAAAATGGGAATTGGAATGAAATAGGAGCCTTTAGCACTTGAACCTTCCTGGGGAGAGCCAAGATAACAGTTCCCTATCTGACTGGTGCATTTACATCCAAGAACTCCAGGTGTGATCTTCAGCCTACATGATGCTTGGTTGAAAGGATGGACTTTTTGACAGCTTCTCTCTAGGCTGTGTTGGCTTAAGAGTGGCCTGGTTCATGTATTAGGCTGAACTATGGTTTACTTTACCATGATTCTTGAATAAATCACAAGTGACGGGGTTCATGCTTAAGCGAAAAGCAAACAAATGGCAGTTTTTGATAGAAAGCAGGAGAATGATTGGGAAATGGCTCCACCTCCCAGAATTCCTAGCCAGTATGCTGGGAATTCTGGGAGTTGAAGTCCCATATATCTAGAAGGCACTAGTTAAGGAGAGTTTGACCTAGAAGCATCCAAAGTCCACCAATCTGTGGCAACTTTGTTGTCGTAATGTGATCAGTTTATCCACAGTATGGTGACCCCTGGTCTCTCAAATCCAAGACTGTCGCCTAAAATCTTAATGTTTCCTTTTTTATATATATAATTTTTATTGAAAAAGAATTTTACACCGAGTTAAAAAACTACAGAAACAGAAGGAAAGAAAAAAGTAGAAAAAAAAGATATAAAAAGTTAAAAGAAAAAGTGAGAAACAGAGACAAAGACCTAAAGAAGCGACTTCTGATCTTCTTTGCAGCAGTTAATAGTATGATTATTACCATTTCCACCCTTCCAAATTACATATCTTGGTCCCCTTCTTCCCATAAACAACCCTTTTCAACCAATAAATCCTGAAATCACCAATTCATTTTTGCCCGTTTCCAGCAAAAAGTTCATAAAGGGTTTTCAGTCCTTTTTTTTTTAGATTTTTTATCCCACCTTTATTATTTTTATAAATAACTCAAGGTGGCGAACATACCTAATACTCCTTCTTCCTCCTACTTTCCCCACAACAACAACCTTGTGAGGTGAGTTGGGCTGAGAGAGAGAGATTGGCCCCAAGTCACCCAGCCGGCTTTTATACTTTTATAAAAGTAGTTACAATATTGTTTCTTCCCTAATCAGACAAGTCAGTTTAGCCATTTCAGCAAGTTCTACCATCTTCACAATCCAGTCCTCCGTTGTAGGTATTTCTATATTTTTCCATCTTTGTGCACACTTAAAATCCTAACATTTCCCACGTCTGTGTTCTCATAAAGATGGCCTAGTTGTCCTTTGTCTTCCAAAATTATTCTGCATGGAAAGTCATAATATCCCTTTTTTATATGCTCGGTTGAATTTCTGGTGTGAAACGCCGTGCCCGTGGGACATCTCAGTTCCTGCCTTCTGTTCTGATTGCTTTCTGATGCAAAGGTTCATAACGCCGTCCTGCTGGCTTGATGGCACGGCATGCTGATGGCAACCCCCCCGCCCGCTGCACAAGAACACGGGTGGGTCCTTTGAACTGCGCTGTGTGCAGCCTAAGGATGCCTCGCTCGTTCCCCAAGGAGCTGAACAATTTGGCACCGCTGACAAAGCTGGCTTAGATCGGCATGACTTCATGCTGATCCGGTAGCAGTGGGAGAACAGGAAGGAGGGGGGGTGGCTGTGACGACACAGCTGGCTGGGTTGGACCGGTCTAGCCGCCCTGCTGCTGATAAACGGCTGTACAGTTGGAGCAGACACCCAGGTAAATCTTCCCAGCAGTGAACTTCCTGGTGGGAAGGGCAGCCACGCACCGCAGCTGGGAGAAGCGATGGTTTGGGGCAGGTAAGAGACCGAAACTGGAGAGAACCCGTTCTTCTGCCAGGCACAGTTGCTCTGGAATCCCTCCACGCCTGCCGCTCCAGCATCTCGGAGGGACTGCTGGATCAGAGGAGGAAAGGCCGTAGCGTGGATCCGGTTCTTATCCAAAGGATATTTTACGAGGCGGCACACTCAGAAACAGCTTAAGTGCTGGAGCCTGCCAGAGCTTACAGGGCTCAGCTTGCAGGAGCTCTGAGAACCTCTGACTCATTATAATGTGTGTGCTTTGGACTTCCAGGGTGAGGAACTGTTTTTTCTGCTCACCCTGGCAGTGTCGCTCAGCCTCTTCTCCGGGGAAAGTGGAGCGGAGGGAGAAAATCTCAGCTCTCTGCTTTAGACGTCTGACTTTCACGCTTCTGCACCCTCCAGGGCAGGGGGATTGTAGCTCCCAGAACCCGCTGTCCAGCATGCAGCAATAAATGTACACGGATTGATTGTTCTGAACCAACTAGGTCATTTTGTTTATATTAGGAATAATAAAACAGGCCTGCAAAAATCCAGGTGACCACGAGGTGCCAGCGTGGGCTTAAGAGTTCCCGGCATCGTTTTGCAGCCATTCCGTGGTCATTTGGAATTTTGCAGCCCGGATCTGGTGGTCTCCTTCCAAATGTTCCCAAACTTTTTAAGCATGTGTACACCCCTCCACCAACCGTTTTGGGACTGATGGCGTGCAGGGCCAAAAAAACTTGTGCAAGCCTCAATAACAGGAAAGGCATATCTGAGAGAACAGAAATGTAGAGGAATGTGAGACTTCAGTTAGAGGTGGGGGTGGGCAGGGTTTTTGTTGCCATTCTTTGTGGGTGATAAAGGGGGGGCAAAGCTGTGAAAAACCCCACATTTTCCTGTTTTTGTTCTTGCTTTCATGGATTTTATTTTATTGCATCTGCAGTTCATTAAACATTTTCCGTTTTCCTTTAGCAACGCTAAAAAAGAGCACGGTTTCTCTAAAATAAAAAACTTTCCATTAAGAGCAGAAAATCTTCATCAGTAAGCGGTTCAGAGTTATGTAGGAGAAAATATTTCTTTAATTAGACCCAATCCTTTATTAACTTAGCATGGTATGCTGGTTTGTAGGTCTTTCACACGTATATTTTTGCAGAAAGAAGGGAGCCTTATTAGGCTAGGAAAGCATGCTTCTGATCAGGGAGGATCACAGCTGGAATCACAGCTGGATCACTTGCTGCTCTCGGCTATCATTTGTGGAATCAGCCACAATGGCTGGATTCAGACTATAGGCTAAAACAGTGTTTTTCAAACTTGGCAACTTGAAGATGTGTGGACATCAATTCCCAGAATTCCCCAGCCAGCATGGGAGTTAAAGTCGAGACATCTTAAAGCATGCTGGCTGGGGAATTCTGGGAATTGAAGTCCACACAAGGTTGAGAAACACTGGACTAAACCATGAACGATGGCTTATAAACACAATGGCTGGATTCACACAACCTGCAAAACTCAAATCAGCAGGCCATGTTATGGTTTAGCACACATGAAGTTGGTGGGTTTTGCTTGGGAGAAGAGTAGATTTGCATTGAAAAAGATTGATCTGTGGTTTTGAGTTTTACAATTAAAAAAAAAATAGACAAAGTTACTCCGCATTCTAAGGCCAGTGCCTGTAAAGTGGGGGGAAATAATAATACCCTACCTTACAGTGTTGGTTTATGGTTCAGTGTTATGCATCAGCTATTGGGCTGGTTCAGCAGACTCTGGTTAATGCGGTTTGGTATGAAAGGTGTATATTAAAAGTGTTCCCCATGTGATTGGGGAGAAGTGTGTATTTTCCCTTCTGCTGGTCTCTGCTCCACCCCCAGTTCTCACAATTCTTACATTTTCCAGCAAAATGCCACATTTTCCAACATGATTTAGTCATCTGGGCAGGAGGTGCCCCTGAAATTCAGTCCTGTGGTGTTGGCATGCTTAGCAGATGATCACATACTAAATAGTATTAAAGCAGAGTCATTGTCAGAATCCTCGCAAGATTTTATAATAGATTATTATATGGCTAGTTTACAAAAATGATTTTTTCTACATGCTGCGGTTCTGCCATTGGAAAAGGGGAGGGGGAGTAGGAAGGAGAGACCGTTTGATGCAGATGGTTTCTTATCACAAGCCCTGGAATGTTCAAGGCCATGCCAGCAAGGGAATCAGAAGACAAGAACTAAGGGCGAAGTAAGGGGGGGAAAAGAAAGAAAAGCAGTTTTTGGCGCGCTTTTATTCAGTCTCAGCAATGCTTTGGATCTGTACACTTATTCTTAATAAATGAACTTTCTTTTGAATCAATATTGGTTGCAAGGAAAGTTACTGGTTTTAAGATCAACAAGTGGCAGTTCGTTACAGTCATTCTTAATGGGGGGGGGGGGCTCTCCAGAAGTCTTGGACTTCAACTCCCAGGATTCCTAGCTAGGAATTGTGAGAGAAGAATTTTATAGGGTGCAGCTGGGTCCTTGCAGCCCTTTGAGCAACCTGTGGCCCCTCAATGCTTTTCCAAAGGTTACCACCTTTGGAAGAGCATCGAGTAATTTTAAATGAAGACCTGGCTATGTAGAAAGCTAAGCAGAATCAGGTCTTGTTAGGACTTGGATGGGAGACTTCCAGAAAATCCCAGGAAGAGCAAGTAGTAATTTTTAAAGAGCCAAAGAAGGAAGAAATGAAATACTCAGGAAGTGATCATACTAGCTTCATAGAATTCTTTTAACTATGGGTAAAATGATGTTCCAGTCAACTAATGTTTTCTCCTGGTCCCACTTAACAAGTGTAACATAGTAGTCAAAGGTGAGGTGTGACCCATGGCCTGAAGTCTTGCCCACTTCTGAAGACATTGGAAGTTGGGCAGTCCTGGGGCAGGGAATGCCAAGCATGTGAGGGAAAGAATAGTAAAGTCCCTTTCAAGTTGTGCTAGACTCCTGATGGTGACTCCATGGCTCTCTCCGTGCAGTTTTCTTGGCAACAGTATGGAAAGGACAAGATCCTGCCTTCTTCTGGAATGTTTTTTCAATTTCTCAGTTAATTTACAACCTGGGATTTTCTGGAAGTCTCCCATCCGAGTCCTAACAAGACCTTATTCTGCTTAGCTTTCTACATAGCCAGGTCTCCATTTAACATCCGGCATGTTTTGCTTCCTCATTCCCTGTTTCCAGTTGCATCAGTCAGGATAGCAATCTGGATTGGGAGCAGATTAGGGATGTTGAGTTTGAGACTGAGTAGCTACTGTGAATACACAACACACTTAGCCAGTTCAGGAAAAGATCTAACAGCTTCACTCATGCATCATGCTATGCTTGGTTAGTTTCAGCCTTGGTTAGGTGGTGTTTGCATGTGATGTAGTGAGGGGTGAGAACCTAGGTTGTTTGGGGTAGTTTATCATTTGGTGTTCAGTAGAAGTTTGATGTAATGCACCATTTTGGGGGGGATGGATGTCCATTAAAGCCAAATGTCCATTAAATTCAATGTATGTAATTTACATTGTTTGTATAATTATGCTTTATGCAAAAAATGCAAAATGTAGTTATGTACATGATGTAAAAACATCAACTGTGTCATTCTTGAGATGAAGGAAATTAACAGATGGATAAAGTCAATTACATCATTATGCAGGTTGTCTAGCCTGGTTCAGAAATATTGGACTTGTTGTTCTAGGGTAAAGTTTAGTAAAATTTTGTCTGTTGAATCCAAAGTCCATTGAACTGAGATCTTGAGAATCAAGAGTTTACTCTATTGTGAGGACCCAGAATATGGGTTAATTCTGAAATCAGAATTAGCATCTTGTGGTCTTGCAACAGCTTTTAACTATTCAGAATACAATCCTAAACACAATGTTTTGAGTGACTTCTTTCAGCCTGCTGGTTTCTTCGGCCCTGAATGATATGTTTAACTTAGTAGCCGTTTGATTTATCTGTACTTTTAATCTAAGGTCCATGTTTTGAGATCATGTCTGAAACAAGTTTGCTGCTTGTCTCCAATCCCCTGTTTTCTGTAACATCTGGGCTATGTTCTGAATTTTAAGGAACTTGAAAGTTTGCAACTTTTTAGATGGCATTTGCCAGGACAACTGATCAAGCTTTTTCCTACATTGTATACTATAAATGCAGTTGCTGGGTTGATCACTGACTTCCTCAAGCGTGTTGAGGGAATGCAGACTTTTGTGTAATTTGGGATATTCCTAATTCAATCGAGGATTTTGCATTTTTTTTTCTCCTAGTGTCCCAGCATGGCTGCACGTGCTCGTTTTTTTTTTTAGCCTTGCCTCTCCCATAAAAGTAAATTAATTCTCGAACTGAGATTAGTTCATGTAATTTTCTTGACACTGGTGTGGAAGAAGATTCATCATTTCTTTCTTCTGGGAAGTTTCTTTTTCTTTTGTTTTTTGGTTTAATTGGGCACAATCAGCCCTGGGATTTCCTGATGGTCTCCCATCCTAATAACTAATCATAACTAATAACTCCCATAACTAATCAGGTCTGACCCAGCTTTGAGACCAACCAAGGTCATCTGAGCTTGTGCATCTGCTTAAGTCAAAAGCTGCAGGGGAGCGAGATCTCACTTTAAAAACGTCAATAAGTAACCTGGACAAAGATTGGTGCAAAGTTGTTCAGCTGAACTTTGGGTCTGAGTGCAAGTGTAAAGGTAGACTCTCAAAGTCTAGTCTAACACATGTTTAATGTTTTTATCAATGTGGGTTAGCAACCTGCCCACTAATTACAATTTTTTAAAAAATTTGTCTTCTGCTTTGCAACGAGGTAGCGCAACTCCCCAAACCTGCTAAGAGTGCAAAGCTATCATTGTAGGATTTACTTCATCTCTGCCTCCTGGCCCACTCTCCAACATCTGGGTTGTTGACTCTTTTTGATGCTTAAAGCCCAAAGAGCAGGCAATGGCTGCTTGTGCAAACACAGTAATCTCTTTGTTTTGATGCTGGGGTTAAATCCTTGAAGAGTAACATTATCACTTGCTATGGGCCACTTTCTCTGTTTTGGTCAATTGCCCTGGGAGAGAGAGAATAGCGGGATATCATTTTCTAGAACTCTTGGATGCTGAGAATTTAGAAAAGGGTAAAAAAATCTCCTCCTCTGCTCGCTGGCTGGCATCTAGAGGACCTTGAAATCCTGCACTGCCAAGATGGTAACCCCCATTCCCTACCTGAGAACTCATCAGAAGGTTTAATGCGGCCTTGCATGTTTTAAAATGATCATGATGCGGCAGGAGTAGGAGAAACTTGGAATTTTTGGGTGGTGTAGGTAACAACAGCTGAGAGTCTCAAAAACTCTTGTTTTATAATCCCTGTTGCTTGTTGGTTTAGCATCTTCCTAGGAAAGGGTATGGCTGTGATTGCATAGCTAACTAACTGCAGTGACTGAATTAATCCCCTTTCTGGATTTACACAGTACATCAAACCAGAAAGTAATGAGACGGACTGGATTCGCCCGACAGGCTAAGCCGCCAAACGCCTAACCCAGGGTTAATCCTAAACAGATTTAGCATCTTGAATGAATTCAGCCACTTAGAGGTTCACTAACTGGGATAAAGCATCTTGGATAAACCCACCCTGGGTGTGTGAAAAAGCACAACCGAGACCCTCCTCAATAGTGCAAAATTGAGGCTGTGAAATGTGTGGGCTTGACCTCATTGGTCTCCAAGTGCGCTTTGCTTTTGAAGTTCAGAAGTTTCTGGTCTTGATTTTTGAACAGAGCATATTTGAGGTCAAAACCTTGTGTAAAAAGCCGAACTCACGTCCATGTGTCAGGGTTTTTTTGAACGTTCATTTAAGTTTCCCATAGGGCCTTTCCTCATTTATTGTTATTATTCTGAAGTCCGCTTCAGTCTCTGATGCAAGATTTGGGGATAGGGAAGAACTTGGATTTTAAAATCTATCCTGAAATCTATCAATCCTAGCGTAGCTTTTAATTTTTGAAAAAACTAGGTTAGCAAACAAAATCCGTAGATTTAGTTGTTATAAAATCATGTCAGCAAACTTTTCCCTCCTGGGGTGTGTGTTGTTTTTCTGACTGATGGTTTGACGTCATGTTTTTTTTCTTCAAAGGCAAGCTTGTGTACTGAGAGTTTTGCTTAGTTATTGTATAAATAGTAAGGAAGGAAAATCAACTCTCTGAGAGAGTTTGACCCCTGGTGGCTTCATGAATATGCCCATATAATCTTCTTGGTAACGGTTTGGAAATGCTTTTAGTTGCTGCCTTCTGGGATTTTTAAAAAATGATTACTTCCCAGTCTAATTTTCAGTCCCCAACGGGATGGTCTCCCATCCAAGTACTGACCAGGCCTGACCCAGCTTAGCTTCTAAGCCTAGACCAGGTGCTACCACTTGCTGTGGTGGTATAAATAACCAACAAATAATATTATAATTGGCAGGACTCCTGCATATATGTGTGAGTGGGTGAGTGCACATGTGCACGTGCCTTTTGATCCTGGGATATTAATTGTCACACTGACACATTTTTCAAAACTTGGACACTATTTTGGATAATGCATCTCTCAGCGTACGCAGAGTGCTCAGCAGTGAATAATATGGCTACTCTGTGTTGCCCCAGATGCATTTGAACATCTGGAATAGACATCTTCCTAAGTTTATGTCAGTAAATTGCATCTAGCTCCTGGTTGGTGGTGTGGCAGGCAACAGTGTCTTGGCTTGCAAGATAATCTCTAGATTACAGATCGTAGCTTGCATAGAGGAGCGTGACTATGTTTGAGATAAAATGGAACTTTTGGTGCGCTTGTGACATTCTGGCCAAACTGTGCCAAATACGATTGGGGCAAACAACCAAGCTCAGAGAACCGAGGACTCCACAGCTCAACCCTGAGCTACAGATATTCTCTTGTATGATTGGTGCAGTTTCTACAGCAGTATTTGTCAACAACACTGCTCTACAGTGAGCAGAGAATAATGTATGTGGTATAGGCAGTGCTGTGCTGGAGCTGGCTTGCATCAGCTTGCCAGAGCTGCCTATTACATTTTCTGTAATTTTGCATGCTGGTTGACAGCAGAGGTGAGCCTTGGCGCCCAGTGTGCCAATCAGCCGTTCTGTGGCTAGCAGCGCAGCGTCATGGTGGCAATGGAGCTGGCAGAGCCCGTTCTGAAATGTTTAGCAGCACACCACTGTGTATAGATCTGATTAAAGCTAGTCTACATAATTCTCTACCTTACTAAAATGTTTTACTGAATGCCAAAGCTGAAACTGTGCAAAGCCAAGTCAGGATCTGTGGATCCATTCGGTGACGATTGTGACATATGACGTGACGTATGATTGTGACAAGATTGCACCTTGGAATGTGAGAAGAGGAAATGAAAAAGAGAATAAATTGCCAGATGAAAACCAAGAAAGAAATAGGTATGTTCTGTTTCTGTGTCCTTGTTAAAGGTGCACCTGGGAAGGTATTTTGATCAAAAGGAGACGTAAGTTAAAAATGAGCGATGTTTGGAAAGCATAGTGTGATTTTGTGCCAGGTAAAGAGGGGGAGGCACCAGTTGGATTTTTGAGAAAAGTAGGAATGTGCGAAAGAAAGTTTATGCGCATTTGTTGATTTAGAAAAAGTGCACAAGAATGTTAATAGGTGTGAATTAGGTATTTTTTAATGTGGAAATACAGAATTTAAGGTTGGTTCCTGAAAGTGATGATAGCAGTAGATGATGGAAATAAAGCATTTGTGAATATAAATGAATGCTTAGTGAATGGTTTAAGGCTGATCAAGGAGTACAGGTAGACCTTGTTTAACAACAGCCCTGTTTAGCAACCGTTTGAAGTTACGATGGCGCTGAAGAAGTAATTTTCCAAACAGTCCTTGCATTTGTGATCATTGCAGTGTCTTGCGGTCACTTGATTGCCATTAGCACACTTCACAGCCAGCTCCCAACAGAGTCAACGGAGAAACCAGCAGTAAAATTGCAAGTCGCAGTCACGTGATGTCTCGCTTAACAACCTGCAGTGTCTTGCTTAACAACCAAATGGGAAGTGACATCATAAGTTAGTTGCAGTCGCATGATGTTTTGCTTAGTGACCATGTTGCTTGGCAATGGAGTTGCTGGTCCCAGTTCTGGTTGCTAAGTGAGGACTATAAGACAAGGTCATGTAACACTCCCATGCTTAAGGTATATAAGGAATGTTTATGGTTTACAGTAACTTTAGTGGTGTGCTGGCTGGTGATGCACATGTATTTATTCTTGACTGAGAACTTGAATGTTACATATTTTGCAGATGCAGCAAGGATAAAATTAATGAATCAAAGACCAACACTGTTGTATCTGACAGGGGAATTGGAGTGAATGATTGCAAATGATACGTAAAGGGCAAAACCCTAAAACTAGTAGTTAAATTTGTGTACAGTATCATGGTAAAGTAATTACCAAATGGGAAACAGCTGGAAAAAAATTAAGATGTGCAAATGCTAGTAGAAGGGTAGTGGGAACTATGTTTCTGTTGTGAGGGATGATTGTTTGTTGAAAGAAGTGAAAATAGCTCTATTTCATTTCATTTCATTTCATTTCATTTCTTCAAAACTCCACACCTCCGAGCAACTTACAATTAAAAGAGAATTAAAATAAAACAACACATAACAAAGAAAAGAAATATAACTGACTGGAAGACTGACCCCATATCACAGATACCCCCCCCCCCCCAAAAATACTCCAAACCAAAGGGAGTCAACCAGCATCCTCTCCCAAGACCTGGCAGAACAGCCAAGTTCTTAACAGTTTGTGAAAAAGCCCATAAGGTGGGAGTAAACATCCAGTAAGAGAGAAGTTGGTTGAAGGCAGAGAGAATGGAGTGTTTAAGTAGTGAGAGGTAAATCAAGAAACGATGGAATAAGGAATGAATGGATAAGGAATGGATAATGTGGGTTTAATACAAAAGTGAGTGAGCCAGGTGAAGTACTCAAATGTTTGCAGGTGGTTTAGTCATGCAGAGCAAAAGAATGAGGTTTCATTGCAAAACGAATAGATGAAGGAAGAGTGAAGGGCTGGTTAAGAAGGGGAAGACTAAGGAACTCTGCTTGGCTCTGACCCCATTGGCCTTTAGAAAAGCCTTAAAAACGTGGCTCTTCCTCTATGATACTCCATGGAAGCAAAATTTGGACTTTGAAGAAGCAGGATAGGAAGAGTATTGATGCCTTTGAACTTTAGTGTTGGAGAAGACTCCTGAGAATACCATGGACAGCCAAGAAAACAAACCGAAGGATCATCAGACAGATCAATCCAGAGTTCTCACTCGAGGTACAAAAGGCCAGGCTCAAATTACTTCGGACACATTATGCGAAGACCCAGCTCCCTGGAGAAGGTTCTGTGCTGGGAAAGGTGGAAGGAAAGAGAAGAAGAGGAGGGCCAGCAGCAAAGTGGATGGACTCAGTTACAGTGGGTGCACGGTTAGAAGACCTGAAGGACCAGATTAGGGATCGATCGTCATGGAGAAAATCTATCTATGTGATCGCTAGGAGTCAAAAATGACTTGATGGCTCATAATCAATCAATCAATCAATCAATCAATCAATATTCCCCTGGGCACTGGAGCTTAGATGAGTAAATTCCCATCAGGAGAAAGTATGAATGGGTTTAATTGTTAGTGATCAATGGTTGTTTTTTATCTTGGTTATTATCTGTTGTAAGCTACCCAGAGTCACATTGTTTGAGCCGAGCAGCTATATAAATTCTTTAAACCAAATCAATCAATCGATCAGATTGTGGCTGCAGGGAGATGGTAACATCCTCAAAAAGAGAGAGGCAAGAAATCTAAGGAACAAAAAGTGGCCTCTGAAATAATGTGTGGATGTGAAGGAACCAAACCCGGCTTGGAAGAATGGCAAGTTACAGAGACATGAAGTGAATAGTGTGGATGACAAGCAGGTTGAGCTCTGCTCCCTTTCCTCCTCGTAGCTTCCTTTCTTTGGATTACCCCTTCCCCCTTCCTCTCTCTGCTCTGTGTGGAGTTGCAAAAGGGGAATAATGGTGAGAATATATATCTATTTACAGAATAGGTCTGATTTCCAGGGGTAGAAGGGGAAGATACTGAGGTCTGCAGAGTGAAGTTTGAGGATTCCAGGAGGTGGAGCCAAAGGGTGCAGGGGTGGGGCTTAAAATGCAGAATGCAGTGCGCGTGGGCAGTTCGGGGTGTCCCAGAAGAGCACATGCCACACCTCTGCTCCACGAGCTGCGTTGGCTGCCAGTCTGCTTTCTGGTCCAATTCAAGGTGCTGGTTTTAACCTTTAAAGCCCTTCATGGCATGGGGCCGGGCTCTCTGAGGGACTGCCGCTCCCCAGTTACATCAGCCCGTCCCATCAGATCTGGCAGAGGAGGCAGGCTGTGGGTACCATCTGCCAGGGACATACATTTGGTGGGTCCCAGGAAGTGGGCCTTCTCCGCCGTGGCACCCACCCTATGGAGCATTCTCCCCCCCAAAGTCAGGTTAGCTCCATCACTGTTAATGTTCCTGAAGTCCCTTAAGACTTGGTTATGTCATCAGGGGAACCGGAGGCGTTCTTCGATGGCCCCACTGGGGTTGACCTTTTTACTCTCTCCATGGGGTTTGTATAGTTTAATTTTTATAGTGTTTTTCATTTTTAATAATGACTTTTATATTTTTATAATGATTGTTTTTTACATTTGTTGTTTTGTTCATGGTTGCATGCTGCCCGGAGTCACCTTTGGTGAGATGGGCGGCCCTATAAATGTGATTAATAAATAAATAAAGATAAATAAATAAATAAAAGGGTGGGGCCTTGATCTTTAATCTTTTCTTGGACTGGCCTTTCTGAGTAGAGAATGCCTCTCCCTTTAAAAATTAATTTTAATATGTTGAATTACCTTTCTTTTTAAGGATAATTTTAAAAACTATTAAATATTAATAAAGTTTTCTTTCTATAAAAAGCCATGTGGTTATTCCAGCTCCCTCCATTCTGCATAACTCCGTTTTAAGAATTAGGCTGCTTTTTATGGGCATATTAAAGAGGAAATGTACGTTTTTACCACCACTGCAAATGCTGACAACACATGGTGTGTTTTTTCTCAAGTCTGAGTTTCTCTGGAGAGTTTTTGGGTTGTGTTGTAATACTTGAATAACCTCACATGTGTTGCAGTAGGAACCAATGGGTGCTGTAACGAAGTGTTGCAGTGCTCAGGGTCGGTGAGTCAGGCAGCTGGCTGGCCCTTCTTCCTGGATATCCTGTTTCATTATCCATTTGTTTTCTTGCCCGTCAGAGTGAATTAGCATTCACTCTGAGACCAGCTGGTCTGCTACTCCCCTAAAATTCACCGATCCTTCTTTGCTTTTGTGCGGATTAAGCTATTTTGGGTAAATAAAGACCTACCCCCCCGCCTCTATTTTATATATTACAACATTTGAACTGTTGCATTTTTCTTCAGTTCCCTGCTTTCTGTTCTGTTTAATAGTTGCACACTCTTTTGACGTATTCTGTGCATTGCATTCGTTATTAGCTACTTATTTATTGTCCTTCTAATCAGAAGAAGTTTAGTTTAGGAGCACCTTTTCTGACTAACAGAGTTCATGAAAAGGGATAATGAGTTGCCAGTTGGTCTCATCAGATACATAAAGTGGCTAGATCAGTGTTTTTCAAACTTGGCAACTTTAAGATTTCTTCTGGCTCTGAAATTGTGGGAGTTGAAGTCCACACATCGTAAAGTTGCCAGTTTAAAAAACAACAACACTGGGCTAGATCAATGTAGGATCTGAATTGGAGTGAGGTGGGGGTGGGAAAGGGAAGGTGGTTATGTAGATGCAGGTTCCATGTGAGGTAGACTGCAAGTACTTTATCCATTAACAATAGTAATTTGTTAAAAGCTTGTTTGTTGAGATCTTCTGGGATGGCTTGAAGACTTTTGATAAAACTGTGCTTTTAAGGAAGTGTCCCTGGAGAAGGCTCTAATGCTGGGAAAGTTGGAAGGAAAGAGAAGAAGAGGATGAGCAGCAGCAAGGGGGATGGACTCAATTATAGTAACAATGAGGGCACCATTGGAAGACCTGACGGTTCTTCCTCCAGGTTAGGAACAGATTGTCATGGAGAAAATCTATCTATGTGGTCTCTAGGGGTTGAAAATGACTTGATGGCACTCAATCAATCAATCAATCAATCAATCAATCAATCAATCAGTCCAAGGAACTGAGCTGCAACTCACAAAAGCATCTGCCTTTTAATACCATTTGTTAGTCAGAAAAGGTGCTATCAGACTCCTGATTTCTTTGCCACCATGGCTAACACCGCTTTCTCCCACAGGTCTGACCTGCCTAGTAACCAAGGTTTTCTTATCAGAGCATAAGATGTTGGCATGAGTTTGAGCCCATCCTGACTTAAATTGCATGTTTGGATTTATCTGTAATTTGAATTGCAAACTAAACAAAATAGTAATATTTGAAGTATTGAATGCTTGCTTTTTGCTTTTTTTTTTTAAAGGACACAAGTTAGAACTGTGCTAAATTTGCCCATTCTAGTCTGGAAATATCTGCCTAGGACAGTGTTCTTAAACTTTTTTCTCTCAGGACCCTTCCCACTTTTAAAAATTATGGAGGACCTCAAAAGAACTTTTGTTTGTATGGGTTATATTTATCAGTGTTTACCATATTAAAAATTAAAATTGATATATTTACAGCTGCTACTGCTTCTCATGATTGTTTGATGGAATTTCAATATTGTATTATTTTTCAGTACTTTAAGAAATACCAGCCTAGGGAAAGCCCAGAGCAAGATACAAGCTCCAAGTCAATGCCTTTAAAAAATAATTCTGAGGTCAAAGTCTTCAGTTTCTCTAAATGATTCAGAATAATACCCATGTTTTCAGTAATTTTATTTTAATCTTCCCATCACACATTGACCCTGGAAGAGCCTGCTCAGCTCTTTGGCTGACCTTTCCCAGGCATTATCCATGTGGAGGGGAAGTTTACTTTTCAAATTAAACCTAAAAGCTGTATTTCTTGGTGAGTACAACTAGTAGCCAAGACTGATGAATGTATATTTTAATTTTGGTAAGGTGTTTTTACCACCCTGTACATCATGGATATAATGAAGACAGAACTTGAAATTGGCAGTTTGCACAATAGATGAATACAGTTTGAGTGCTTTGCTCTCATTGGAAAGTTAAGCTTCAGACATTTGCTTGCTGAAATCTCAGGTATCAGAGGTGTACCTGGATCAGATTTCCAGTGTGTGGGGAGAAAAAAATTAGGATGCTGTAGATTCTGTGCATAAGGAGTCTGTCTGTCTATTTGTCTATCTGTCCATCCATCCATCTGTCCGTCATGAATCTTGTTTTCCGCAGTGGCTCTGTTGCTCAGTTTTTTAAGGAAAAACCTGAAAACATTTTCTTCCATTGGAATGTACTGTATTGATCTACTCTAGTTTGAACTGCATCTGGGTCTTGATTTTTTTCTTTTAGTACTGTTCTGACTGGGTGAAAAGTTTTCACTCTTGCGATCCGGGGATTTTATCAGTACTGACTGCTTTTTATCATTACATGGTTTTAATAGCATGAAGTTTTATTGTGAGTTGCCTCAGGAGGATTCCTAACCTTGAAAGTTGTCCTAGAAATATTTTGAGTAAGCATAAATAAAACTGCGTAGTTTTGCTTCAGGTAGTAATTCTGCATTATGCAATTATCTTAGCAAGGATAAGTCTCTGCCCTAATTGTAATCTTTAGAAGAGTTGTAGTTTAGGGTTAAAGGTTATGCTTTGGTTTTGTTTAAAATAAAACGGGCTAGTCAAAACCTGGGTTCGCTTATTCTAACTTATCTCTGAGCCTCAGTTTTTGCTCCCCACACCTTAGTTGCTAGCAAATTCCCATGCACAACCTAGTTTTATTGTGTATAGATTATTTTAATTAAAAAAAAACGGGAAGCTCGCATGCTTCAAAGAACCATCTTCACACTTAATCTGTATTTCCAAGCCTTTATTTCTTTTGGAATTTTGCATGCCATCCTTCAGACCCAAGTGGCTTACAGTGCATTAAAATTGCAAGATTAAAATATGGAATACTAATTAAAATATGCAATAAAATTAAAGTACACAATAAAATGAATAGCAAATACTATAGGCATTTAAAAATTACATATGAATGTCATGCTGCTCATTGACTGCAATAAAGGTAATTGAACGCATGAACATATTAAAAGGCCGGAGAGAATAAAAAATAGCATTGCCTGACACCAAGAAGACAAAGAGGGTTCCAAGGGCACCATTCAGGGAAGGTTTTTCCAAAACAGGGGACTGTCCCTGAAAAGACTCATTCTACCCTCACCTGGAACCAGGCCTCTGAAACTGATGCTCTTAGATTGTTGTTGTTGTTCAGTCGTTAAGTCGTGTCTGACTCTTTGTGACCCCATGAACCATATCGCGCCAGGCCTTCCTGTCCTTCATTGCCTCCCTGAGTTTGCTCGGTTTCATGCTCAGATGCTCTTAGATATGGGTAGGTATATATCTATGGAATATACCTAGGATTCCAAACTAGGATTCCAAACCATGAAGGGCTTTCACAGAATCATAGACTAATAGAAGGATCAAAAAGGATCAACTAGTCCAACCCTCTGCAGGGAAACCAATTAAACCATCCATGAGAGGTGGTTGTCCAGCTTCCACTTAAAAACCTTTCAGAAATCGAGAACCTACAACCTTCATACTGTTGTGCAGATCAGGAAGTTGTTTCTTATATTTTAATGAAATCTAGCTAGCTGCAACGTATACCTTTATTTCTGGACATAGTTTCTGTGGCCCAGGAAAATGGTTCCTGGCCATCTTCCCTTTAGCTTCCCTTTATGGACCTGAACACAAGTATCATGTTCCCTTTTAGTGTTCCTTTCTTCAGATTGAACATCCCTTCAGCCTATTCTCATAGCGTGTGTCCCCAACAGCATCTTCATTGCCCTGTTCTTAACCTTCTTTGTCAATGAATATCAGCCACTTGAGTTTGCACTGGAAATGACCCAGAACCAGAGACATTCTTAGGGTAGATGGCTGTCACCCAGTGCTTTCTTGGAAATGTGTGGTCAGGTTTCTCCCAGTCCATACCAGAAATAGAAGTTACGCAAGCACTGATGCAAGACATCCTTTGATTATGATTATTGCAAGAAGTAGCAAAGCAGTTCAGTTAATGCCAGCTTCATATTGTGGTTAAGGTGCTAGATTAGAAGTTGAGATACTGCGAATTCTAGTCCTCCTTTAGGCACAGAAGGTGGCTGGGTAACTTTGGGTCAATCCCCCCTGACAGTGTTGTCATTGTAGGGATAATAGGATCAAGGGAGTATTATATGTGCTGTGGGATATAAATCTAATAAATAAATAAACTGCCAGGTATAAAATGCGAGCCTGTGAAGGAATGGTTTGACGAAGGCCATGCTCGAGGAGATAAGCATTGCTAGCCCCCAACAGGAGTGTGGGATGGTTAAGAAGATGAGACTGGCACCACCCTAAGGAATTCACGGTGTTTTGGCTTGCTGGCTTGGGAAATTAGATTCAGTCTGGAGTGATTTCTGTCTGGAGGTGGAAGCTAATAAACGCAACAGAACTGTGTCTGCGCTGTCTCGTGGAGTTCTTTGGGCTGAACCTGACAGAGCCCTATTTAGAAGCAACTCTTGGTTCTTCAGTTTCTTCCTCCTGCCTACAGAGTGTAACGGGTTGAGAGCCTCCCATTTTGGGGTAGAGGTGCAGTTCACCTGTTGTAATGGACCTGGCAGTCTTGGGCTCTTGCTTCTGAATCTTGCTGAGTTAGGACTTACAAGGTCCCCACTTCCTCAGAGGTGAGACTGGAGATGGTTGGAAGAATCTCGGAAGGTGAAGATGGTGGTAGGGGAAGCAACCTTATCTGTTTGCCTTCTGAGAAATGGATGCTTGCTGACTATGGAAGCCATTTTTAATCAGTCAGTCAGTCCATCAATCAATCAAACTTTATTAAGAGTCACAGAGCCAGCCTGCATAAATGAAAATACAATCTATAATACATAGTACAATATAGTATGAATGGTGGAAAGGCTTTTAATTGTGCTTAATCTACTATGCTTTCAACAATGCATGCATTTTTGGGCTATAAATACAAACATTGTGACATCAAGTGTTTCTTTGATGTCCACCAAAGAAGCTGCACAGAGAATCGTTGGAGGTTTGGTGTGAGGTCTGTAAGACTCTTCTAATCTGAAACGGGCTGACCAGCCCAGTGAAGTTGAAAACCCTTTGTGAAGCTATAATTTCAGTTGGCTGGTTTTGCCTTAGGTGTGAACCCAGCCATTGTGGCTTGGCTAACTGATAGTACAGAGCAGTATTTTTAAAACGTAGCAACTTTAAGATGTATGGACTTCAATTCCCAGAATTCCCCAGCCAGTATGCTGGCTGGGGAATTCTGAGAGTTGAAGTTCCCACATTTTAAAATTGCCAAGTCTGAAAACCACTGGAGGGATATGTGAACTCAGCCAGTTGAGTTTTATTTAATAAACTACAGTGTGATTAAATGAACCGTAGCATGGTGCAATACAGATAGTCCTCAAGTTACAGCCATTCATTCAGCATCTGTTTGAAGTTACAGTGGTGCTGAATGAAGGGACTTAAGACTGGTCCTTGAATTTCTGGCTGTTGCAGCACCCCCACGGTCATGTGAACAAATTCGGGTCCCTGGCAACCAGCTTGCACTTATGACCTGTTGCAGTGTCACGTGATAACCATTTGTACCCTTCCCTGCTGGCTTCCCCCAAGCAAAGTCAAGAGGAAGCCAGCGAGGAAGGTCACAAGTTGCCGGGCTAAGTCTCCCCCCGCCTTTCTTTGCTCGGATGCACCATGCCCTCTTTCCCCCCTTTGCTTCCACCCCATGCCCTCTTTCTGTGGCCTCCCTGCAATCGCATGCATCCTGCGCCCTCTTTCCATGGCCTCCCTGCAATCACATGCATGCATGGACCCCACACCCTCTTTTCATGGCCTCCCTGTGATGACACGCATGCATGTACCTTGCACCCTCTTTCCACAACCTCCCAGCAGTCACACGCACATACCCTGAGCCATCTTTCCATGGCCTCCCTGCGACACACGCACTTACCCCATGCCATCTTTCCATGGCCTCCCTGCGATTGCACACATGCACGTACATACTCCATGCCCTCTTTCCATGGCCTCCCTGTGATCACTTGTACCTCACGCCCTCATTCCATGGCCATTCTGAGCCCGTGCCACACTGAGCACCCCCTCCCCCGATTCATGCACAGCCTCTCAGGGCCTCCCCCCCCGCGGCACCTCTGTGCTCCTTACCTGGGACTCCTTCCACTTCCCATTAACAACCCGCACATCTTGGGTTAAGCAATGCAGTCATGTGACATCATGCTTTACCACTGCATCGCTTAGTGATGGCAATCCTGACCCAATTGCGGTCATAACTTGAGGACTACTTGTATATAAATTGAGTCAATGTATAGCAGAAGTAGGATGAAAACCGTAGGAGCTATCCAACTTTCTACCCCACCAGTGGTATTGGTTTAAAGTTACTGTATTTTATCTGTCCCCCCCGCCCCCCCAAAAATGGGCTTTGACATTTCAGAGATAGTAAGTGTTACTTGGAAAATCTTTTGGTCTGGGAGTTAATTTTTTTCTAGTGAAATACGCATTTCAGAAAATATAATTATTCACCTAGAGAAGCAATTAATATATAAAACAATTGCCATTAGTAAATATGCCATCGAAACAATGAGGAACAGTCCTCAGCCTCTTTCATTGTGTACTTCTACATTTTCAACAGATGTTTTCAATCCTCCATGTTTATAGACGTGCTATTATCTGAAATTTTTGGCACATAAAGATTTTCTCTGCATAGTTTGATCTAAACAAGCAGATGGTGATTTATTGTTTTGCTTCTTAACCTGATTTAATCAAAGGAATCTGGAGCACTCCAACTCTGCTGGGACATACTGGCCAGGCAGAAACATGGAAGATTGGTGGTTCCTCAAATAACCTGCCCCCCCTATACAGCTTTATAGGTGATGACCAGCACCCTGAATTGCACCCAGAAGCATCCTGCAGACCTGGGCTGCTCATGAAGAAGAGGTGTCATGTGGGCGTACCAAGGCATGCTCATAACTGCCTTCACCTCTGCATTCTGGACCAGTGGGAACTTTAGAGTAGTTTTCAAGGGCAGCCCCATGTAAAGGGCATTGCAATAGACTAGCTGTTAGGTGGCCAGTGCATGAGTGGCTATGTAAAGGGCCTCCTGATTGATGTGCCTCCATACTTTTCTTAGAAATAGTTGAGAGCAGGGGAGAGGGAAAGTACTGAATAAACCTAAAAGTAAAACAAAACTCTTCTCCAGGGACGTTAGATACTGTATTTTCTTTCTTGTATTGGATTTATATTTAATGTCTTTTGTGAGGAGATTTTTATTGTGTAATTTCTCTGGTCTCATTTGGGGAATTTGATGGAAGGATCCGAATGAAGGCATGCACTATCATAGCCCCCCCCCCCCCCCCACTTACCCATCAGTAGGTTCCTGCTCCTATTGTAAAGGCTGCAAAATAAATAATAAATGAAATCAGTTAAGGAAGAAAAACCATATCAGTAGCACCAGGTAAGGATGGAGAACTTGCCTGTGATCTTAGATGTTAAACCAGATCTTCAAGCAATCTTAGCTAGCAAATCCAACAGTGCTGGTGCATGATAGGAGTTATAGTTGAGTGATGTCCAGAGGCCCTGGCAAAAGGTGCTTTTCATCTTTAAGCATCCTTAACGGATGGATCCAAGGGTTACAGATGACACAATCATTTATTCCTTCCAGTTAAGAGTAGAGCATATTTCTATGAAAAAAGACTTAAGAGTCTGGAATAGCATGCCTCCCAATTCCCCCAATCCTTTATAGAAAGCTTTTTTCCAACTATAAAAGAAAACTAATATAAACCTATACAGGGAGTCCTCGTTTAGCAAGCACAATTGGGACCGGCAACTTGGTCATTAAGCAAAGCAGTCGCTAATTGAAACTGTGACTGTGCTTATGATCTTCCTTCAGCTTTCCTTGGCTTTACAGACCTGCAAAAGTCGTAAACACAAGGATTGGTCATAAAGTTACTTTTTCATCACTGTTGTAACTACCAGCGGTTGCTAAATGAGGCAGCCGCTAAGTGAGGATTGCCTGTATGTAACATCCAAACTAAAGCTATCAAAACTGGGCTGCAAAAATCCAGCAAAGATATACTGTATTGACAATTCTAACTTTGTATAGGAGTGAGTAAATGCAATCAAGCCGAAGACAAAAGAATAAGGACTGGCAATGCTTGCAAGTTTAATTTCTTTTTTTAATCGCTTGAGCTTTTCTGCAGGGAGGCAATGTTCATCTGGCTCACAGCCAGTTTGGTCTAATGATGCAAAAGGAGAGGCAGAGGTTGAATGGTTGCTGGGAGGGGCCCACAAATATGTCTGATAAATGTCTCAATGTCTTTCCGAGCAGCTCAGGTGTCCCTGGGAAGGAGGGTTTCCCAGTGTGGCCTTCACATTGCCAAGGTTGAGGAACCCTGTTCCAGTCCAACCCCCTGCCCAAGGCAGGAGTCCTCATACCATCTCAGACAACGGTATGTTCTGACGTCCTCTTCCAGTAAAACAGAACAGCATTCTTGAGAATGGCATGGATAATATTTTGGAACATTACACTCTGGAAAGTACTACCATGAAATCAAAAATCCAAGCCATAAGGATGCCAATGGCTTTGACCCTCTCCTCCCCTGCTGCCCGCCACCTCCGCTTGCAAGCTCACTGATCGCAGATCACAGATTGCGGGGAGGTGGGGAGGTAGGTGATAACAGGTTTCAGCTGAAAGTGATTTCACTGGGTCACTGAAATGGAAAAGTGGAAAATCTTGTCTTCCTGGATGCTGGCCAAAGCCATCTGTAACCCGCCAGGCAGGAACAGCCTTGGAAGGGCTATTTCTGAAGTTGAGAGTTGCTTATGGGGCATTGTGGTTGTTTGTGAACCGATCTCAGGTGGGGACTGAGTGGCTGGGGGGAAAACCAGGGGGGCCCCAGAGTGATACGGAAGCTGCCATTTTGCTTGTTTATTTCAGTGGATACAGAAGAGAACATAGATCCTCAAGGACCATCTCCAAGTCCTGTTTGGAGGTGGCTCCTGAATTAGGGTGGAGTGGGGTTGGCTAAAGGCTTATCCCTTATGTGCATCCCCCATCCCCATGTTTAACGTATAACAGTATTCATTGATTGGCTAAGATCTGCCACTTCTACTGATTTTCCTACACTGGTCTGATGTGGCTGATGTGATAGAAGTGCAGGTATTCACAGAGAAATTGAGCGGGAGGCTTGCGCTCCAGTGTGCAGAGTGTGGGTGCTGTCTCTGGGCCTGATCCTGTTATGGGGCTATAATTGGGAGAAGAAGGTCAGTTTGTGGTTCCTGGAACTAATGGAGGAAAAACTCTCTCTATAGTAAATATATTAAACAAAGCAGGAAATTAGGCCAAAATGGCAAATTTGCATGTCTGGATAACCTTGCCCCAGGTTGCTGGATGGGAAAATTGGCTAAACCTTCAGGTTTAGCAGCAGTCTACCTCTAAACAGCAAAAAATGGACAGTGATGAGGGAGGGCTATATGTACAGGTGAAACTCGAAAAATTAGAATATCGTGCAAATGTTCATTTATGTCAGTATGGCAACTCAAAAGGTGAAACCAATATATGAGATAGACGCATTACATGCAAAGCGAGATACGTCAAGCCTTACTCTGGTATAATTGTGATGATTATGGCGTACAGCTTATGAAAACCCCAAATTCACAATCTCAGAAAATTAGAATAGTGTGAAAAGGTTCAATATTCTAGGCTCAAAGTGTCCCCCTCTAATCAGCTAACGAATCCATAACACCTGCAAAGGGTTCCTGAGCCTTTCAATGGTCTCTCAGGCTGGTTCAGTAGGAATCACAAGCATGGGAAAGACTGCTGACCTGACAGCTGTGCAGAAAACCATCACTGACACCCTCCATAAGGAGGGAAAGCCCCAAAAGGTAATTGCAAAAGAAGTTGGATGTTCCCAAAGTGCTGTATCAAAGCACATCAATAGAAGGTTATGTGGAAGGAAAAAGTGTGGTAGAAAAAGGTGCACAAGCAGCAGGGATGACCGCAGCCTGGAGAGGATTGTCAGGAAAAGGCCATTCCAAAGTGTTGGGGACTTTCACAAGGAGTGGACTGAGGCTGGAGTTAGTGCATCAAGAGCCACCACACACAGACGGATCCTGGACATGGGCTTCAAATGTCGTATTCCTCTTGTCAAGCCGCTCCTGAACAACAAACAACGTCAGAAGCGTCTTACCTGGGCTACAGAAAAAAAGAACTGGTCTGTTGCCCAGTGGTCCAAAGTCCTCTTTTCTGATGAGAGCAACTTTTGCATCTCATTTGGGAACCGAGGACCCAGAGTCTGGAGGAAGAATGGAGAGGCACACAATGCACGATGCTTGAAGTCCAGTGTGAAGTTTCCACAGTCTGTGTTGATTTGGGGAGCCATGTCATCTGCTGGTGTTGGTCCACTGTGTTTCATTAAGTCCAGGGTCAATGCAGCCGTCTACGAGGAGATTTTGGAGCACTTCATGCTTCCTTCCGCAGACGAGCTTTATGGGGATGCTGACTTCATATTCCAGCAGGACGTGGCACCTGCCCACACTGCCAAAAGTACCAAAACCTGGTTCAATGACCATGGGATTACTGTGCTTGGTTGGCCAGCAAACTCGCCTGACCTGAACCCCATAGAGAATCTATGGGGCATTGACAAGAGAAAGATGAGGGACATGAGACCGAACAATGCAGCGGAGCTGAAGGCTGCTATTGAAGCATCCTGGTCTTTCATAACACCTCAGCAGTGCCACAGGCTGATAGCATCCATGCCACGCCGCATTGCGGCAGTCACTGCTGCAAAAGGGGCCCAAACCAAGTACTGAGTACATATGCATGCTTATACTTTGCAGAGGTCCGATATTGTTCTATTTCCAATCCTTGTGTTATCGATGTCATGTAATATTCTAATTTTCTGAGATTGTGACTTTGGGGTTTTCATAAGCTGTACGCCATAATCATCACAATTATACCAAAGTAAGGCTTGACATATCTCGCTTTGCATGTAATGCGTCTATCTCATATATTGGTTTCGCCTTTTGAGTTGCCATACTGACATAAATGAACATTTGCACGATATTCTAATTTTTCGAGTTTCACCTGTACTTTCATACTGTTTGTAGGATGGTGAACTGTGAGAAGCTTTTGCAGCTCAATTTGGAAAAGAAACATACAGTAATGTGGGTGGGTGTGCTGCTTCCATTCTCTTGTCTTTTTTAACACATATTGCTCTTGCTGCTCCATACTTTTAAAACTCACTCTTTTTATTTTTAATTGCATTTCCTATCCAGACTTTAAAAACAAAGGTGACGCCTCTTGAAGATTCTGGTGAGCTGTTCTAAGTCCTGAGGAAGCAGCAGAAGCTTGCTTGCTCCAGAAAGCAATTGGCTTGTGCAAAACGCCCTTTAAAAATCATCGTTTGCATCTGGTTAGGCACACTCCAGATATATTAGCAGCGTACTACTAGAAATTGTTGCCCCAGCACTCTGAAAGATGCTAGAATGGCCAAGCTCGGTAGACAAGAAAGAAATATTCAGCTTGATGGACTTGATGTAAAGCACTTCCTGTGTTCTCATAACAAGAGATCATGAGAACACAGACAGGGACCGTAACTCAGCGGAGGCCAGCCTGTGGCTTGCAGCAAGCTCTACAGTGTTCAGTTCATGGGTTCTCTGGTTAGAAGGAAAAGGTAGGCGATGAGGAAGGAAACACTGAAACCCAGAATGCAGTAGACGGTGCTGGATGATGGGGAAAGATCGTCTGTAGCCAGCCCTGGGAAAATACATTTGCGTTCTTAGTATACATGTCAGACAGAAAGTGAAAGTAATCATAAATTACAATTGATTTATTAGATTTATATTCCACTTTTTGTTCAAGAGCAAAAGGTAGCATGCTTAGCGCTCCCTCTTCCCAATTTTCCCCACACTAACTAGCCTGTAAGTAGGTTGAGCTCAAAGAGAGAGACTGGCCCACGGTGACTTTGTGGGCTTCCTTGGTTGATGGTGGTTTAGAACCTGGGTACACTTGCTTCTGTTCTAGCCCAGCATCTTAACACTACACCATGTGGGTCCTTGGGCTGAAAGACATTGGCCCAAATTTCGCCAGGGAGCTTCTGTGGCTGATGGGGATTAGAACCTGGGTCTCCCCATTCCTAGTGCAGCACCTTCACCACCATACCAATTATGTATTTGTTAGATTTACATCCCACCTATTCTTGAGTTCAAGGTAGATTACATGGGACTCTCCCTTCATTTAGTCCAGCAACCACAGCTCTGCGAGGGAGGCTGAGATGAGAGTGAATGTGAGTAGCCAAAAATTACCACATACATTTCCATACCTCCAAAAGATCCATGTGAAGTGGAATTTGGAGGATCCAACCGTTTGTCTGCACCCAGTGGGTACAGTCCTGGCTGTGCTATTGGCAATGGTGTGGAGAGCCACAGAGAGGACCTTGGAGAAACTAAGCGGTGACCATTACAAAAAACATGCTTTAAGCCCAGGGAACAAAGAAAACACTAAAAAGAAACTCAAAGTAACTTAATTCCCTGGGTATAAATGGAAGGGAAAATCTAGTCAGATTTTCAAGATTCTGTTACTTTAACCTATATCAATAAAGTAGAATGCTAGCAGTCTTATGGAGTCTGTTTCCTGGCTGGGTCTACCTCGAAGGGCTGACAGGTGGCAATTATCTAAGTGTAGGCAGCATTCCCTTCTCCCCATGGCTGACTCACTGGGAAAGACCTATGGGGGTTTAATGTCCTGGCAGCTTGCTCAGTCATTCACTTGTTCTCCCAGATCTGTGGGTCTGTTCTGATAAGCAAGTCCTACACGGTTCTCAGATAACATCTCAAAAACTTGACGGTTTGGCAGAAGAGGGAGTTATGCAGAAATTCTTCTTAAATATTTATGGTCTAAATCAGGGAGGAGCAACCTGGGACACCATCTGGCCCCTCAACCTCTTTCTCTCCCCCTTCCCCGGAAAGACTTCTGACTTCACTTACTGAAAATTGGTGTGTGGTTTTTCAGCCTTTTGAGGCAGGAAGTGCATGAAAGCTCTAGTGTGGGCCCTAAAACAGGCTTGGGTTGACCAAGTTGGAGAAACAAAGGAAGCCCCTCAAAGCTTCGGCCCATAAACCCAGGATAAATAAAATCTTGCCTCTCTCTTTCTCCACCCTGTCACTTCCCACTCCAGTTTTCCTCTGAGACGGTCCTGCTTAAATAGCTTCAACTCTGGAGTGTTTAAACTTTCCTTCTTCTAGATCTAGATTAGTCTTCTCTAACCTGGTGCCCTCAAGTTCTCAAGAACTTTCAGACTTCCAGGTCACCCAGGTCAATAGCTGTCCAAGTCATTTGCAGCCCCCCATCCCTGTTTGAAGAAAGTTCCTGTTAGCCTGAATTGTGAGCTTTAACTTTCCATTTGATTTTTTTTTTTTAAAAAAATCATCAGCCATACCTCAAAGTTGATTTTGTCTTTTTGTTCAGGAGTTTTTTGAAGCTTGAATTTTTCTCTCTGAGGATTGGTGACCTGGAAGTCATGAGAAAAATTCCCTCCCCTTCTCTTTGCAAAATACCCAGAAAATTTAGGCTCTATAATGCAGACAATAAAATAGAATAATTGTCCTCTTGCGGCCAAGACTACAGTATGTTAGCAATGGCTTAGGAGGTAGATTCTGTACTCTTTCACTCTTTTTCTCTTTTTAGGCTTTGCTTTGTTGTTATACTCCTAACTTTGTAGGCCAGAAGACTTTGCAAGAAGCTTGCATAACTGAAACACAGCAGTAAGAATGAAATCAGCACTCACATTTTTTTTTAGAAACAGCTATATCATAGAGTAGTAACTCCAACGTTAAGTGGGGAGATAGTTCCATAGCTCAGTGGTGGACCACCTACTTTACACAGAGAAGCTCCTTATCTCAGAGGAAGATCAGAAGAGCCCTGCTGGACCTGGCCAGTAGCCCATCTATGTGTCCCACCCTGTCCAATCAGATGCACTGAGGAAGTTCATGAACCTGGGTAGGAAACTAAGACTTTCCTTCTTCTGTTACTTAAGATCTCTTGCCTCTGATTTTTGGAGGAATATGATGATTTAGCACAGTGTGTGAGCCAGGTCATAAAGTTAGCATGTTAACGCAATACTGCCTGGTCCAGTTATTGACTGTTCTCATGGACTGTCTTTAGCATTCAACAGCTTCTCCCCAGAGACCTTTTGGGACCCTCATGGGAAACTGTTGACTTATGGTAATCTTGCAAAATTTCAACCACTTCCTTAAATAATCTGTTTTTTAAAAACTTGAATCTGTATCTTTTCATTTATTCTTTTATATATAAATTTGTATGTCACCTTCTCACAAGTTTCTAGGCACTTTACAATTATAAAAAGACAGTAGTAATTAGTTAAAACCACAACTGATCCTAAAGGAAGCAAATCAATTTTCACCCCCAATTTTTTTTTTTAAGTTGAAACCACAGTTATAATCCCATCACTGCTGTCTGCTGAACTGGGGTTTGCCATACCAAAGACCCTGCAGAAAAACATAGTTTTTACAGCCTTAACCAGGTTGTTCAGAGGAAGAAGGCTGTTGCTGAGAAGGCTTGAGCCCTTCCCCTTGATTTCTCAGGGGGCAGATACTGCAACACTTCGTCCTGTCTGGTCCACATTGTACAGATTGTCCTGAAAAAGTCCTAGTCCCAAAGATAGCAAGGATTTCAGTCCTGTTTATCTCCAAGTTTCCTACAGTAGACGTTTTTTCATTGTTTTGATAAGCAGCCTTTGATGAACAGGAGATGTAGCTAACTATTCCCCAGACTAAGAAGGAATCTGTTAACTTGCAGTACTGTAGTTTGGAAACACCCTGTAATTTCCCTGGGCTCGGAGAAGTCCACTGCAACCTTGAATGGGGCCCAGAAGCCTGCTGGCCACCAATGCATCTCCTACAGTACAGGTGTTACTCTGTTAAACTGGTTATCACCAGTTAGCAGAGAGGAAGTCACTGTTCGTGCCTCCTGTAGCTCCCAGGTCATCTTCAAGGATGGCCCCATGTGGAACAAATTGCAGTAATTTAACCTGGAGATGACAAGGGTATGAGCTGCTGTCATCAGCACTTCCTGGTCCAAGAAATATCACAATGGGCAGATCAGCCAAAGCTGGCCAAAGGTTCTCCTGGCCATGGCACCAGCCTGCTGCTTTGGCAGAACTATGAATCCAAGAGAACCCTCAGACCACGTACCTGGTACCTCAGGATAAGAGCAGCCCCATTAAGTGTGAGAGATAGAAATCCATGGTACCGTAAGGTCTCTGTACTGATAGTAACTCCATCTTGCTGAGGTTCAGTCTGGATCCGTTCCACTAAGTCCAGTCCCTCATCACCTCCTGCCACCAGACTCCCACTGCATCTCCTCTTTGGCCTGGGGTGAAGATATATAGCTCCAATAGAAGAGAATATCTGTAGCTCAGGGTTGAACTGTGAAGTCCTTGGTGCTCTCTGAGCTTGGTTGTTTGCTTGCAGATGTTTCAGTACCCGACTAGGTAACATCATCAGTGCTAGTGAGGACTCACTAGCACTGATGATGTTACCTACTTGGATAGTGAAACATCTGCAAGCAAATAACCAAGCTCAGAGAGCACCAAGGACTCCACAGATATATAACTGGTTATCATCAGCATATTCATGATCCCCCACCACAACCTGCTGGATTATGTCTTCCAGTGTTCTCATGCATCTACATTAAGAGAATGTAGAGAAGGCCAAGCCTTGGGGGAATCCCATATTGAATGTCTAAGGGCTCAACCTCTCCTCTCCCATGAATACTGATTGGAGCTGTCTACCCAAAAAGTAGCAAGACCACTGTTGCACGAAACCTCCTGTCCCTAACCCTTGCAGGCAGTCCAAAGGGATAACATGGTCAATGGCATCAACAGCTGCTGAGAGATCTAAGAAGACCTGGAGGGACAACCAGGACCATCCAAGGCCCACAACAAGTCATCTACAACTTCAATCAATGTGGTTTCAGCCCCACACCTAGGCCTGAATCCTGATTGGAAGCAAGTCTAGATAATCCACTTTGTCCAGAGCCCTCTGTAGTTGCTGACCCACCACCATCCTTCCATCCTTGTCTAAATCTGAAATTTAACAATGTTATGGAGGCCACAGTGCCAGCCCCTGGTCTTTTCATTCATCTGCTAGTCTCCTTCAGGTTGAGTTTGATAGTGACTTCATAAACATGTCCAGGTAGTTTTCTTGGCCAAATGCAGAAATGGTTGGCCACTACCCTCTTCTGAAATGCTTTTTTGACTCCTCAGTTGAGCCTATAGTCCTGATTATTCCTGGTTTCCACCCAAATAGTAACCAGGTCCAACCCTCTTAGTTGTTTGTGGTGATCCAAGACCATGCCAGATTGTTTTTACTGGAAATTCTAGACTTTGAGGGTGTCATGAAGCATGTAGTTGAGAGAGATCCCATAGATCAGTGTTTCTCAACCTTGCCGGCTGGGGAATTCTGGGCATTGAGGTCCACACATCTTAAAGTTGCCAAGGCTGAGAAACACAGCCATAGATACTAGGAAATGGGCTTAGCAAACGAGAGCAGAGCCGACCCTGTTTTCTTCCTGGGCAGGCCATGAAGGAGATTGTGTGTCAATGCATGATCATCCGTCCAGATGGCTAGAAACTTGATCTGACCAGCCTATACGTAGTTGATCTCTGGTTGGTTTGGGAGGGGTGGGGAAAGAGACACTGATGCAGAAGACAGAAAGGAGGAAAAACAGTTGGTTCATGAAAAACAGATAGAACTGAAAAGGCCTCTGCATGTTTTTATTTTTTGAAACTTCCGTTACGGCAACTGAAGCTTTTTTCCTCAAAACAAAAGTTGTTTTATAATATTTTAAGGCCTGACACATTTATTCTGGCATAGACAGCCATGTGCTTTTCTTGTTGAAATTACTGGAAAAACAACACAGGGAAAACTTTATGGCCATAGGCAGAGGACCTGAAAGGTTGAACATGTTATTTATCAAACAGAGAAGACATTTGTAGCTTGTCATTTCAGAATTTGTTTCCAAGTGCCCTGGGGGGAAGAGTCTTTGATTTTAGATATGAGTGTGAAGCTTGTTTTTTTCTTAAGCTGGCATAGCGTAGAAGCCATGAGAAAAAGTTATGAGTTGGCCCCTTATGGACTTTTTGCTGAAAAAAGAGAAAAAATGAACTTATGATTTATGGGTTTGAAGAGTAGAAAGGGTAGACTATGGAAAGAAGGAAATTATGATGTAACTTTAGAGAGACAGGGCAAAATATAAATGTATCTACAGTATAACTGCTCTCAAGAAGATTGGAAGATTATAATTTTTTTTCCCTTCCCTTCCTTCCCTTCCCTTCCCTTCCTTCCCTTCCCTTCCCTCCTCCTTCCTTCCTTCCTTCCTTCCTTCCTTCCTTCCTTCCTTCCTTCCTTCCTTCCTTCCTTCCCCACTATTTTTCTTTGTTATCTTTATTTTCTTTTATGGTTTTTATGGGCTACAAAGATTTGGTCTGTCAACATTTGTCAAGTCAAAAATTTATACACAAAAGCATTTAGTTTTAAAAACAGGTTAGGCAGGTGTGTCCACAGAGGTGGTCCCAAAAGGCAAAAGGGCACCTGTGAACACACAAGCAAAGCCCTGCCCTCTTTCTGCATGTCACACATTAAAAGGAGGCGGAGCTTCAACGGGGCGGTCTCAGGTGCCCGCCTGACTTTTTGGACCATCCCTGCCGAGGCTGCTGATGTCAGAGGTAGTTTTTTAAAAAGCTTTTTTTAAAGCCTACTTTAAGGGAAGTTGCAAGTGATGGCAATGCAGATTTTTCCATTGTCTTTAAAAAAATATATATCAAGAACCTGTGACATAAATTGGATTTAGGTTGATAATCCTATTACAGGGTTCACGTCTTATCTTTTTCATAAACAACAAAGATCAGAGAGCTAGTTTGGTGCAGTGGTTAAGTGTTGGGCTACAAACCAGTTCTAGTCCTCCCTTAGGCACAGAAGCTGATTGATCCTTCATTCTCTCAGCCCAACCCACCTCACAGGGTGGTTGTTGTGGGGAAAATAAGGGAAGAGTCACTTTGTGTGAGATGGGCGGCTATATAAATGTGATATATAAATAAATAAAATTATGGATGCCACCTTGAGTTGCATGAATAAAAGTGGGATGGAAATCTAATAAATAAATCAGGATAGTCAATGTCAAGATTTTACTGCTTTGACATTGAGAAAGAGTGAAAGAAAGAAGGTAGATGCCTTCATATTTTAGATTTGGAGATAGTAAGAATACAGCGGGCTTCACGAACAACCCGTCAGTTGGCGCTGGGCCAGCCAAAATATGACGGTTTCGTTGAGGTATCGGTTGACAAGTAAAAAAAACTCACATCCTTTGGGCATGTGATGCAAGGAGATCATGGGCTAGAAAAAATGATCCTGCTTGGCAAGGTTGAGGGACGTAGAAGGGGAAGACGCTATCGGGAATATCACTGGAATGTCCTGGCATTGCAACAGATAGAGGGATGTGTCCATTTGTCCAGGTAGTCCCCGGGGATCAGGCATGATTTAGAGTCACCTGACCAACTAGATACTCTTCAACACTACCACGGGCTCTTGCAGGCGCTCTCTCTCCCTCTCCAAAATGAGAGATAATAATTGTAACTAACCTTGCAGGGCTGGAAATCATCGTTTTCATCATCTCTTCCCTGTTACGAAACCTGCCCTCTGGAATAGCCCCCCCCCCAGAGATCTGTGTGGCTTCCACCCTGATGATGGTCGAAGAACAGTGAAACTTTTTATTTCTTTGACAGACCTTGGTTACAGTGGGTGCTGAGAATTTCATGTGATTTCATTTCCCTGTAGAATTTCATCTGATATAGTATTGTGATCTTCCGGGTGCCCATGATTAAGCTTTTATTGCAGTGTTCCCCAACCTCAACAACTTTAAGATATGTGGACTTCAACTCCCAGAATTCCCCAGCCAGCTGTGCTGGCTGGGGAATTCTGGGAGTTGAAGTCCACACATCTTAAAGTTGCTGAGGTTGAGAAACATTGTTTTATTGTCTTACTGTTTTCTGCTTTTAACCTTGTAAGTTGCCCAGAGTCATGTGGATTAAGGTGGCCTCTAAATCACAGAATAAACCAACAAATGCCTGTTTAGAGGCATCTTGTCCCAGCGTTGTTTTCCCAATGTAGATTTTAACTCCCATCAGAATACAGTAGTCTTATTCCCTAATCCTGATCTCAGAAAATCCAGTCAAGTCAGGTTCATCATACTTTAGTTATTTTTTCCCCTTTTTTATTATGTTACTATAAATCTTAGTACATTGTGTTGTTTCTATGCATTGATGTTTGTATAATATGTTTAAACACGATTAACATTTTATTAGTTAAATAACAGAATATTGAGAACAGGAAAAAGAAAGAAAAAATAATCAATGTTAATTACAATTTAGGATGGCAGTCTTACAAGCATAACATTATTTAGCTTTTTCATTCAAAGTTGAGTATAATGTTGAGAAAGAACTGCTGCAACTCGCATCAAAATAATTGTTATATACTAGAGGTTTTGATCTTAAGCTGATTGCTCGTTGAAGTCTCCCTTGTATTGTTATTTAGTGTGTGAGTACATATGTACATACATACACATATATTTATAATACTTTAGTTAATTTTGCTGAGCCAAGAGAAAATTTCCTAGCTTGATTTTCTCTCCTGTTATCAGAAAAGTTATACCAGCATCTCCTTAGTCAAGTGATCACATTGCAGATTTGAAACTTTATGTAGTCAGAAGTGCCTGGTGTCTTTGCTTGAAAGATAAAACAGGAAAATGGGGGTGGGGGGTGAGAAAGCAAAACATTTTGAACATCAGGAACACATGTTTTCAGTTTTGACAAGAAGGAATATAACACCTGTTACATTTCCCCCCCCCCCCGGGTTATAAAAATTCAGTTACTCCCATTTTACAGATGTGGAATAGTGAGGCTGGGCATTGATCACCAAGCAAAGGGACGGTGAATAAAATGCCTTGTTGCATCTAGTCAAATCTTGACAGAATGAGCAACCCTGAAAGGCCTCCTGGTTTCAGTTTGTGGATGAGATGAGTGTGTGGACGAATTTGCTGTTTCTGACCTGTTTCTTGGATCCATTTTAATTTTTTTCTCGCCCCTCCACAGGTGAAACTGGTCCGTTACATTGGCATTCAGTTACAGTGCAAGCTCAGCGTCCCCATAAATGACAGGACGGTTGAGCTGAACAGCTATCCGAGGTTCAGTGACTGGTTGTACCTTGTTAACCTGCGGAAGGACGTCATCCAGGTAAGGCTAACAAAGTCCATCCCAGGATCTTCTCATGGGTATAACTGAATGATCATCATGATTAATGGGTAGAGGTGACCTCCCTATTTTTCTTCTTGCATGACTCTCTCTTTAAAGACCTTTAAACTGGTGCCAGTTGCTGTGACGTTTCTGTATGTGTGTGCACAAAGGTAGTCAATGCATACAGCCCTGATTTCTTGGTAGCATCAGTGCCAGTGTGTGTGTGTGTGTGTGTGTGTGTGTGTGTGTTATTTTTAGCTTTGTCTGCATTTGTGACATTCTATTCTTCCTCAATACGTAATCTCCAGAGTTCGCTGTCAACAGAATGAGTTTGCTTTCTAACTTCACCAAATCCTACAGCAATGTTTCTCAACCTCGGCAGCTTTAAGATGTGTGGACTTCAACTCCCAGAATTCCCTAGCCAGCTAGGCTGGCTGGGGAATTCTGGGAGTTGAAGTCCACACATCTTAAAGCTGCCGAGGTTGAGAAACACTGCCCTACAGTATTTCATAGCAGCTGTTAAAGTGTAATGCTTCATCCAAGTTGTCTTGGCCAATCATACTCCTTTCTAAAGAGAAGGCTTTGTCATCTTTTTTTTCTCACAGTTGTTTAAAAAGGAGCTGGCTTTAAAAGGGTGTTGGGAAGGGGTGTTGGAATGCATACAAGAATGCATTGCAATGTATTTTTTCCAGTTGCCCGTCCCAGGTCTCCCTTTATTTGGAGAAGCACGGCAGGAAAGATTTATATTCACCGCCATGCATTGTATTTCACGTAAGCTCCTGCTTTTGTGGGATGAGGGCTGACAGCTTTTGCACAATGTTGATGACTTCTGCCTGGGTTTTCAAGTAAAGGCACACATCAGCAAAATGCAGGAGATGTTATCATGTCTAACCAATTTTCCCTACTCAACTTTCCACTGGGGGGGTGGGTGGGGAAGTGAACTTGTTTAGCAACACATTTTCCTGAACTGTTATGATCTAATCCGATGTTTATTCTACAACCGCAGCCTACAAGAGCAGAAAATGTGTCTGCTAGCTGGGGAAATTAACTTGTGAAGGTCTGCTTCTGTTTGCGGATGAGAATAGCAAGGTTTTAGCCCTTCAGGTCTGCAGAGGCCAGCATAGAGGCAGTATTGAACCCTGAAAAAAACTACTGGCATGTTTTGATGTAAATCTGGCACTGTTGCTTGTGGGTCTCTAAGAACCCACCACTCCATTTGAATACAGTGCCAGGCATGTAAGCCCCTTGCAGTGGGGGGGGGGGACACACAAAATGTTCAAATTCAGGCCACTTCAAATGTTAATCACCTTGTTCTGAGTTTGAAATGACTCATTCTGGGTTGAAAATGGCTTGTTTTAAGGGCAGAATATTTGACACAGGCTGTTTTGAACTGTTCCTGAGCTGTTTCAGCCTCAACCCAGTTCAAACCAGAGCTTTTCACAACACCCCCAGTTTGTAGAACAGCCTGTTGAGGAGCTGAAGGCAGCTTTAATAGTGCTGCTCTCTCCTCCTGTTTTTTCCCCAAACAACGACGACTCTGTGGGGTAGGTTGGCTGAGAGAGAGTGGCTAGTCCAAAAGAAAAGCCGTGGGTGTCAGCCTTTCGAGGCAGGCCGAGTCCAGAAACATGCCCAGAATTCGAGAAATGCTCTTTACCGCACTAAAGTAGAATAACAGAATCTTGAAAGCCTGTCAGAGTTTCTCTCTGGCCCCCCTTATGCTGAACAAAATCAAGATGGGGTTACTTTGAGTTTCTTTCTCACGCTTTCCGCTTTCTCAAAACGGGCTCATCTTTTCTTAAAGTTATCCCTTTAGGACGCTCTTCGCCTTCCTCAGTCAGCTCTACATTCCTTTGCGGTGGGCAGAGGGGGGAGCAGAGCCTCAGTTTCCCTGCTCCTGGTCCCTCTCCTTGGATCTTGGGCTGAGAGGGAGGGGCTGGCCCAAAATGAAATAAAGCAACCTCACTGTTTGTTTATCAGCGGTATTCTGGATGAAAGTGTGTCATGATCCGTGCAATCTGCTATTAAGGTAGCCTTGTTCTGAACGAATTCCCAGCCCTATTTCAGCCCAGCGTAGGATCTTAGGCGAACTGAGCTTCCTATAGTTTTCCAGTCAGTTTGAATGAAGCTGTGGGACTGCCTTCATTTCAAGAGTGGGGTTGAGGTTTGTTATGGGGGGCTTCTGGAATTGCTTAAGCCTCTCCCCTCCCCCCTGCAAACAAACAACAAAACCCCCCCATTCTTGGGTCTTGTCAGTCCCCTAGAGATTGCATTCTTGGCGGTTGGAGATTGCTGAGAAAGACCTTGTGAATCCCGCTGTGCTTTATCCTTTGTTTGCGGTTGCAATCTGGCGGAGTCAGCCTTGAAACAGATGTTGAAAGTATCCAGCCAGCCGTGTCCTTCTGCAACAACTCCACTCTGCCCACTTCACTGATTTCTGTGTATCCCACCCTCCCCATCAGTTCCCATGGGGAGGGATCTCGAGCGGTTTGGGGATTCCCCCAACAATGACTTGTGAAGAGACTATCATTTCGAGCAGCGGTTCTCAACCAGCGTGCCACGGCACACAGGTGTGCTGTGGGCTTGTTTCCAGTGTGCCACGAGATTTTTCTCTTAGGTTATTTTTTTTTCTATTTTTTTTGGTCTTACGTATATTCTGCATAATACTCAATACAGTGCAGATAGTTTTTAAAAAGTGTATAACTTCCCCTCGAACTATATCTTACACATTTAAAAATACATATTTTTTTTCCTAGCATTTTCCCCATAAGAATAGGGCCCATTTTTTCCAGATCAACTAGATCTTGATCCTTTTGATTGCGACAGGAATTGACCGACTGGCTTGTCACCTGAGCCTGATGCCTTATTTAAATTTATATATACATTTAAACATATTTAAATATGTATATGTATAATTTAATTTAATAATTAAATTGATAATTAAATTAATAACTATTCAGTGTAAATTTCAATATTTATATACACTATATATATATATAATATGTATATATTTAAATTTATTTAAATACATGTATATACATATTTAAAAATACATATATACAATTAATAATGTTCTGGTGTGCCAAAGAACTACTGCTATATTCAATATTGGGCCACAGATTCAAAAAAGTTGAGAACCACTGATTTAGAGCACGGGTTTGTATTGTTTTCTACCAATCTCTCCTATCCTGGGGAAGTAAAGGGCTCGACTTACAATCCCCATGATCCCCAGAGAATATGACCCAGATGGAGTGACAGCAACCCGTCCCAGGGCCTCTTCCACCTGGAGTAGAGTCTGATGTTCAAGCTCTCCTCCCCTCATTTTCCTTGCCACTCGAGTCTTCCCCAAGTGGAAATTTCCATGAGAAGAGAAATTCTATTCCAGGAAAAAAAAATACAGCAGAGAAGAGTCATAGGAAAATGTCATGGTGTGAAATATTATTTGGGAGGGAAACAGCTCGTTGAAATATTGCTATTTAGTCCATAGACTTTGGGAGTGGTCTTCAGGAATTGTGGGGCTGTGTTTCCCCCTCTGATCACGTAGATCAGAAGCCACGGAAGATTGCGTTTGGTGCTTTCCTTTGATTTCTCATTGCTCCCCATTCTTTTCCAACAGGGTCTCATCATTAAGGTACAGTACTTAATGACAGTTGTGCCATCCGTGCTGCTAGTCACACTTCCAGTGTCTCATCAAGGATGGTTGTCTTGCCCAGTAACAAGATTTTTGTCAGCTTCAACATAGGATTAATAAAAAAATCCTCGTTGGCCCTTCTTTCTCAGGATTGCTGTTTTAAATCTTTAAAAGAGTCCACTCAGTCTAAGCGGTGACATTTAGATTTGGTTTACATAGCATGCTGAGCCACGGCTTGTTCATTATGGTTTGTTGAATAAACCATAGTTGGTTAGGTTTGCACAACATCTTAAGCTACAAACAAGGAACTTATGTGTGAATCCTCAGCAGCGTCATACTGGACTTGTGTGGCTTTACAGATGTGATAATCAGCAAACAAATCAGACTAATTTTCATTAGAAGGAACCTCAAAGGTCATCTAGTCCAACCTCCATTCAGTGCAGATCCAGTCTCTGGAGACTTCTGGTGAATGAACATACTACTTCATGAGGCAATGTATTCTGCTGATAACAGCTCCTACTATCAGGAAATTCCTCCTAGTACTAAACCTGAATCTACCTCCCTATAGTTTCAACCCACTGATTCTAATCCTGGCCCCTGGAAAACAGAGAACAAGTCTACCTCCTTCTGTACACAACAGCCCTTTTGATATCTGAAGGTGGCTATCAGATCTTCGGTCTTCTCTTCTGCAGGCTAAACAAACCCAGCTTCTGTGACTATTCCTTATCAGACTTGGTTTCCAATCCCCTCACCATCTCGCCATCCCTGAATGCATTCTGGAAGATGTTGAAAACGGAGCTCTTCCGGAGTATGTTTTAATCTATTTGGGACCATCTTTTGATTTATTTTTGCTTGTTCTTACTTCGCTGTTATGAAGCTTTATGTTATGAACAGATGTTTTAACATTTGTTTTCTGCTATGGAAGCCGCTGAGAGTCGAATTGATGGTGGTGGGGTACAAATGAAATGGATGGATGGATGGACGGACGGATGGATACATCTTCGTAGCCATCCTCTGAATTTGGTCCAATTTGTTGATATTCTTTTTAGACTGCAGTGCCCGGATCTGAATACAGTATTCCAAGTGAGGGCTGACCAAGCCAGAACAGTACGGGGCAATTAATTCCCACAATCTGGACTCTCTGCCTCTGTTAATACTTCCCAAAACAGCATTTGCCTTTTTAGCAGCTGCCTCACACCGCTGGCTCAGGTTCAACTTGTGATTGACAAGGGACACCCAGATCCTCTTCACAAGTGCTACTGCCAAGCCACGTTTTCCTCATTTTACGCTTGGACCCTTCTTTTTTTCTTCCTGGGTGGAGAATTTTATATCTCCTTTTACTAATGTCATTCTTTTCAACACATAGTGAAAGTCTGCCTAGGCCTTTTGGACTCCCTCTGCTAATGTGTTCACACTCCTCCTAGTTTTTTGCCAGTTCTCCAGGAGTTCACAAAGATTACAGCTAGCAGTTCTGCTAGTCCCTTCAGTACACTATGATGTAATCCATCTGGCCCTCAAGATGTGCATTTGTTTAAATTAGCTAAGTGTTCTTTTATGCTCTCTTGGTCTGTTCTGAGCTGCAGCTCCCTCCTACTAGTCACACAACAATGGCCAGCCACAGCTTCATTTCTCCCGAGAAAAGAGAGATGAAAAATGTGAGCTACATCACTCTGCCTTCTTGCTCTCCTCTATTACCAGTGCACCCTTTTCTCCTTGCAACAGACCTGCAGCCACTTTGCTTTTCCTGATAAAACTGATAAAAGCCTTTTTTGTTGTTGTTTGAGGCATTTCTTGCAGGCCTCAGCTCATTCTGTCCTTTAGCCTTTCTGACACAATCCCTACAATTTCTGGCCACTCCCTTGCATCCATCTTTGTTTACATGTCCCATTTTCTATTGATGATGTGCCATCAAGTTGGCGTTGACTCTTAGCGACCACATAGAAAGATTTTCTCCATTATGATAGATCCCTAACCTGGTCCTTTAGATCTCTCAATGGTGCCCCCATCACCACCATAACTTAGTCCATCTACCTTGCTGCTGGTCATTCTCTTCTTCTCTTTCCTTCTACCTTCTCCAGAAAGCATTAGAGCCTTCTCCAGAGCGCTAGAGCTTCATAATGTATCTAAATAGGATAATTTGAGCCTGGTCGTTTGTGCCTCGAGTGAGAACTCTGGGTTGATTTGTTGTAATGGTATGTGGGAATGACCTTGGGAGACAGGGGGAAGAGCCACAGCCAGGAGAACGGTTGGATAAGAGGCAGCTGAGTCTGCAGAAGAAATGGGGGCATGGCAAATGTCTCAGAAGGGACCTTCCCTAGTTTCTTGGGCTGCAAAGGTGATGGGGGAGAAATGTACTTTCAGATTTGCATGATTCTGTTCATGCCACCTTACAATAAAGTATATTTAGTTCCTCTGCACATGCTTCCTGTATGGACTACCTCACAAGTCTGGCATCAATCTTGCTGTCTCCCAAGGTCATTCCCACATACCATTACATCCATTCAATGATCCATTGGTTTGTTTTCTTGTTTCCACGGTATTCTCAGGAGTCTTCTCCTGAGAAGTTCAACAGCACCAAAGTTCAAAAGCATCAATACTTTTCCTATCCTGCTTCTTTAAAGTCCAACTTGCCCTTCCATGGAGTGTCACAGGGAATATCATGGCTTGCACAATTCTGATCTGTGTAGGTATAGACGCCTCATGGTATTTGAATATCTTTCCCAAGGCCTTCATGGCTGCTGTACCAAGTGTTAGTCTTCGGTGTATTTCTTGACTGCTTGTTCCTTTCCTGTTGACCCATTTTCTATACATGTCCTTTTTAGAAAGCTCTGTGTGTATTCACACTGGTCTCTTTAGCTGTCTCCCATTTTTCCTTCTGGTTGAAATGGTTTGTGATTGCCCTTTCAGGATCTTTTTCATAGGATTTCCAATCCTTCTCAGACATTTTTCTCCTTCAGGATTTCAAGCCATCGGTCTGGCCTACCTTGAAGTTCATCAGCAATCATGAAATCCAGTTGTTGTTGTTGTTCAGTTGTTAAGTCGTGTCCGACTCTTCGTGACCCCATGAACCATATTGCGCCAGGCCTTCCTGTCCTTCACTGCCTCCCTGAGTTTGCTCAGTTTCATGCTCATTGCTTCAGTGATGCTATCTAACCATCTCATCCTCTGCCGTCCTCTTCTCCTTTTGCCTTCAATCTTTCCCAGCATCAGGGTCTTTTCCAAAGAGTCCTCTCTTCGCATTAGGTGACCAAAGTATCTGAGCTTGAGCTTCATTATCAATCCTTCCAATGAGCAATCAGGGTTGATTTCCTTTAAGATTGACTGGTTTGACCTCCTAGCAGTCCAGGGGACTTTCAAGAGTCTTCTCCAGCACCACAGCTCAAAGGCATCAATTCTTCGGCGCTCAGCCTTCTTTATGGTCCAGCTCTCACAGCCATACATTACTACTGGAAAAACCATAGCTTTGACTATCCAGATCTTTGTCGGCAAGGTGACGTCTCTGCTTTTTAATATGCTGTCTAGGTTTGCCATAGCTTTCCTCCCAAGGAGCAAGCGTCTCTTAATTTCATGGCTGCAGTCTCCATCTGTGGTGATCTTGGAGCCCAAATAAATGAAGTCTGTTACTGCTTCCATTTCTACCCCTTCTATTTGCCAGGGATTGATGGGTTCAGATGCCATGATCTTAGTTTTTTTAATGTTGAGTTTCAAGCCAGCTTTCACACTCTCCTCTTTCACCCTCATCAAGAGGCTCTTTAGTTCTTCTTCACTTTCTGCCATTAGGGTGGTATCGTCTGCATATCTGAGGTTATTGATGTTTCTCCCTGCAATCTTAATTCCGGCTTGTGATTCTTCCAGCCTGGCATTTCTCATGATGTACTCTGCATATAGGTTAAATAAGCAGGGTGACAGTATACAGCCTTGTCGTACTCCTTTCCCTATTTTGAACCAATCGGTTGTTCCATGACCGGTTCTAACTGTTGCTTCTTGGCCCGCATACAGATTTCTCAGGAGACAGGTAAGGTGGTCTGGTATCCCCATCTCTTTAAGAATTTGCCACAGTTTGTTGTGATCCACACAATCAAAGGCTTTTGCATAGTCAATGAAGCAGAAGTAGATGTTTTTCTGGAACTCTTGTGCTTTCTCCATGATCCAGCGAATGTTGGCTATTTGATCTCTAGTTCCTCTGCCTCTTCGAAACCCAGCTTGTACATCCGGTAATTCTCGGTTCACGTACTGCTGAAGCCTAGCTTGTAGGATTTTGAGCATAACCTTGCTAGCATGTGAAATGAGTGCAATTGTGCGATAGTTTGAGCATTCTTTGGCACTGCCCTTCTTTGGAATTGGAACGTAAACTGACCTTTTCCAATCCCGTGGCCACTGTTGCGTTTTCCAAACTTGCTGGCATATTGAGTGCAGCACTTTAACAGCATCGTCTTTTAGTATTTTAAATAACTCAGCTGGAATACTGTCATCTCCACTAGCTTTGTTGTTAGCAATGCTTCCTAAGGCCCACTTGACTTCACTCTCTAGGATGTCCAGCTCAAGGTCAGTGACCACACCAGCATGGACATCAGGTACATTAAGATCTTTCTTGTATAGTTCTTCTGTGTATTCTTGCCAATTCTTTTTAATCTCTTCTGCTTCTGTTAGGTCCCTGCCTTTTTTGTCCTTTATCATGCCCATCTTTGCACTAAACGTTCCTTTGATATCTCCAATTTTCTTGAAGAGATCTCTAGTCTTCCCCATTCTATTGTTTTCCTCGATTTCTTTGCATTGTTCATTTAAGAAGGCCTTTTTATCTCTTCTTGCTGTTCTCTGGAAATCTGCATTCAGTTGCTTATATCTTTCCCTTTCACTCTTGCTTTTCGCATTCCTTCTTTCCACAGCTATTTGTAAAGCCTCATTTGCATTTCTTTTTCTTTGGGATGGTTTTAGTTGCTGCCTCCTGTACAATGTTATGGACCTCCGTCCATAGTTCTTCAGGCACTCTGTCTGCCAAATCTAATCCTCTAAATCTATTCATCACCTTCACTGTGTACTCATAAGGAACATGATCTAAGTCATACCTGAGTGGTCTAGTGGTTTTCCCTACGTTCTTCAATTTAAGCCTAAATTTTGCAGTAAGAAGCTCGTGATCTGAGCCACAGTCAGCTCCTGGTCTTGTTTTTGCTGTCTGTATAGAGCATCTCCATCTTTGACTGCAAAGTATATAATCAATCTGGTTTCGGTATTGACCGTCTGGTGATGTCCATGTGTAGAGTCGTCTCTTGTGTTGTTGGAAAAGAGTGTTTGCTATGACTAGCTTGTTCTCTTGACAGAACTCTATTAGCCTTTGCCCTGCTTCATTTTGTACTCCAAGGCCAAACTTGCCTGTTATTCCGATTACTCCAGTATGCAAGTCTAAATCTTCCTTTTCCTCTCTCCCTCAATGTCATGAAGTCAAGGAACATACTTTCTCCCACTTACCCTCACTTCTTCAACCAGTTCCTCCTTGTTGGTCAAGGATCGCTGACTCCCTTGTCCCTTCTTCCACTTCATGAAAAATGTAGCTGTCAGCAAGAGAGGACAAACATTAGTTAGACCTCTGACTTTTGGCAGTGATTATCCAGTAGAAGTCAGGGTAGCTGAAATCTCCCATTGTGACTAATGCTGGGCACTTCGCAAATTTGCTTAACTGTCCCATATTTTCTGGCTGTCCAAGAGGTCTGTAATAAACTCTCAAGATTATCTGCTCATTCTTTCTCCAACCCTGTCAATAGGATTTCCCTGCTCTGATTAATGATCTGTGCAGTCATATGCTTTCTTTACATACAGCACAACACTTTTTCCCTTTCTACTGAGTCTGCTCCTTTTGAGTAAGTTGTAGCCTTCCAGAACATGCTTTAATCATACATGCCATCCCACGTTTCAATGATGCCAGTGACATCCTATTTGTCCTTCTATGTTAGGATTTCAAGTTCTCTCTATTTGCATCCCATATTCTATGCATGGGTGTAGAAACATCTGAGTGTATGAGCGATGTCCCAATCTCTAAACCCCCCCACCCTCATACAGTACTTCTTATCTCCTGAGAGGTTGGCCCACACCTAGGCAATTTTCCCCGCCCCCACTTGGTTGAATGGCTGTTCATTGCATTATCCCATTCCAAGCTTTCACATCAGATTTCACAAACACTATTTCTTTTGCACGACCAAGAGTCTCAGTTGACTGTACAGAGATTTTCAAAACTTTTCAGGCCATGAGTCCTGTTAATTAAAACATTTCCTGGAACCCCTGATTAAGAGGCAAAGTTCTAGTGATAGAAAATGGCTAAATAACATGACATTTGTGCTGGTTGCCACTAATCCTTCCCCCTTCCAAAAAAAAGTCTGATGAGGAATTGCCAGTCCACCAAAACCTTCTGTTTGACCTTGTTTCAGAAAAGGAGAGGGAGGATGGGGTAGGATGACTTTACAGAAGGCGGGGCAGGAATGCACAAAATGACAGCCATGGTGTTTTTTGCAGGAGAAGCATTTTCCTAGATAAAGATCATGGCCATCCTTTTTGCTGTATTTTAGAAAAATTGTTATGGATGCCCTGGTGCTTGAGTGAACTTTTTTCCCCCTTAATCTCCCGTGGAACCTGGTCAAGTTCTGGTGGAAACTGAAAGCTTTGCAGAACATGGCTTGAAGCTCTCTGAACTAAAAGAGTCTTTTCTTGTTCCCTTGTTCAAGTAATCCAGCCCATGGGGGCCACAAACATTATTCCCAAAGGAGTTACCTTCCATCCACTCCAGTAGGCTCAAACACTGCAAGTGCTTGCACGGGAAGTCTTCCCTGCAAGTGTGCTACCTCCCTGAGATTCTGATCCCATAAGGCTCCACTTCTAGTGTATCACTAGTTCTCCACTAGTGGCTAGTTATAGACATCCTCAGTGAAGGGGGCCATTTTCATCCCCTTTCTTGGCACAGATCACCACAACCATTGCATCTGTGTCTCAGAATTCAGTAGCTTTGTGTTCAGGGAAGTTGGTTCATACTAGAAAGATTGTGACATATCAACAAACTAGACCTATTAGTGGTTTGGAAGGGCTTTGGACCTTCCTGGGCCAAAGAGTTCTGTTTGTATCAGATAAACAATGCTCCAAGGGTCTGGTATCTCAACCAACAAGGTGATTCCAAGTTCTGGCCACTTTTTCATGTCATTGCACAGATTTGGCATTGAAATCCCCATGTGAAAAAGCAATGTCCTGGCTGACCAGCTCACTTGTAGCCAACCAGCCACACATGAATGAGAGTAATATGTCATGTCAAAGGCTCTCATGTAGTCTTCTGGGAGCAACTGGAAGATTGTTCACTGCATCTTGGGACAAACACCAGTATCTTCATTTCTACAGCAAAGATGGGATAGATCCTCAGTTTCTAGCCAGTATCTTCCTGCTCACATGGAACAGATGTCTCCTATACCTCTTTCCACCATTTCCTTACTGAAGAGAGTCCTCAGAGATCCCAAGGGATACAGCCAACTTCATCCTTCTCATCCCATGGTGGACTTGACAATCATGGGTTGCTCTGCTGTTGTTACTGGCTCATCATCTCCAGTATTTAAGACATCTGAATTTGCTATCCATCCTTAAGGTCAGGTCTATCACCTAGATTCATCTCCCTTCACTTCACTGGTTGGAGAATCCAGTCGTGAATTGCTTAGGTCTAGGGTAGATGAGGTGGTCCTAGCCGCTTCTGAAGAGCCTCCTATCTGGCTGAGTGAAGAACCATTGTTTAGGCAAGAATGAACATTTTAATCTCTTCAAGTGTCAAATTTGTCATGTTTTGACATTCTTCTTATATTTGAAACAACATGGCTTGATTTTTCATCCATAAAAGTCAACCCCGCAGCCATTTCTTTCTTCTACCTTCCACTGGATGGTATCTCTCATTTTTCTAATCTCCTTGTAAAGACTGTTATGAAGGAGTATATTTTCCAAGTATAACAGTCTGATGATAGCATGCAGCGTATTACTCAATTGTGCTATTTAAAAAAAAGAAAAGAATCACACTCATCTCTGTAGTCCAGTGTTTCTCAACCTTAGCAACTTTAAAATGAGTGGACTTCAACTCCCAGAATTCCCCATGCTGGCTGGGAATTCTGGGAGTTAAAGTCCACTCATTGGACTTTAACATCATCAAGTTGCTAAGGTTGAGAAACATTGCTCTAGAACCTGAATCTAGTGATCATGGTTCTTCCTTGCATTCAGAGCGAGACTGTAGAGTTTTAAGCTGAGATGGGATTTGAATCTTCCCAGTTTTAATCTGACATCGCAAACTGGTGCCTTCCAGAGAAACAGGACTACAACTCCTGTCATCCCTAACCAGCAAGAACCTGACGAGCAAGTTGGGCATAGTTGGCTGAGACATGCTGCACCCCAGATTACCGTGGATCTCCAAGATTTTTAACTAGCAGAGCAGTCCCTTTTGTAAATATCCCTGAGACCAGGTCCAAAAGACCTTTTAGCAGTACATTCAAAGAAGCAGCTGGGAAAGTCCAAAGAGAGCTGGTTTTCCACTTGATCAATATCGAAAGATATGAACTCTTCCCTGATGGCTTCTCCAAACAATCAGCCTTTTTCTCTTTTGCTCTGCCCTTTATTTTTCCAGCTTGGTCATGAACATTGGGGTGCTTTTTAGTTCCCTTTCTGCTCAGCCAAGTCCGAAAATAAATCTGCCAGACAGGTCGGAAAGCCCCGATACCCCCCCCCCCTTCATAAATAGCCTGTCGGCTACAATTTAAAATATCTGCTGACACCACAGATCCTCAGAGCGGCTTGTCTTTCCAGGGCCAACGTTTTCCAAACGCTCCTGGTTTCAGGGGTGGGAAAACTCTGCCTTGTTCAAACAGTGCCTTGCTTTCTTAGACTGGTTCTTTCTTTCTTTCTCTCTTTCCATTTTAAACCTGGAAAGCCTGTGTTTAAAGTGAGGCTAATGACTGGCTGTCAGATCCTTTAGTTCGGGGGAGAGATTGCAGTTGGAACAATGGAGTGTTTATGGAACTGGGCCACTGGGAAAGTTCCTGCGAGCATGAACGACACGCAGCCAGTCATGCTGCGGAGTGTGAGAGTCCTCCTCTGCCCGGATGTTGCGGTCCCTGAGGTAGGTGAAACCAGCCCCTTTGCTGCAATTTCAGCCACCCAAATCTGTTCATCCATCTATCCATCCAGCTGTCTGTGAGGAGAGTGGAGCAGTGGTGAAGGTGGTGGACTGGCAACCGGACGATCTGGGTTCTAGTTCATCTTCGGCTAAGAAAGTCCGTTGGGTGGCTTTGGACCAGTTCCTCTCTCACAGCCAAGGGGCAGCAGGGTGAAGTGGTGAAGGCACCGACTGGGGAGGGGAGAGTCTGGTTCAAGTCCATGCTCAGCCACAGGAGCTGTCTGGGTGCCTGTGGGCCAGAGTCTTGCAACCCAAGAGCCAAAATGGTGATAAGGTGCTGGACTAGGATAGGGGCAAGCAGACACAGGTTGTACTCCCTCATCAGCCATGGAAGCCCATTGGGTGACTTTGGACCCATCCCTTTTAGCCCAAGAGTCAAAGGGGTCTGGCGATGAAGTTGCTGGACTAGAAACAGGGGCACCCAGAGTTTGGTCCCTCTGAGCTAGAGAAGGTCACCAGCCCAGCCTACCTCACAGAGTTGGGAAAAATGGGGTGAGGGCGTGGTGGGTACGCCAATTTGGTTCCCCTTTGGAAAACAGGATATAGAATGAACAAATACACGTGAATAATTAAGGAGCCTTTAAAGTAGAAGCAGATCAAACTGAACATTTAAAGTTTTCATTTGAAAACCATATAAAGCAACAAGCACTAAAAATAAAACACGAAGTTCTTGTTTAGAAAGTATGGTTGCTTTCGAAAGGCTACTTCTTTCGACTTAGCAGGGAGTTTTGTGCAAGAAACGCAGCTACAGAAATGGTTCCCCCTCAAGTCATCCCACAAAACACGGAGCAACTTTGGGGTGACCATTAGTCTAAGGCAGTGGGTCTCAAACATTTGGGTCTTGGGACCCCTTTACATTCTTAAAAACGATGGAGGACCCCAAAGAGCTTTGGTTCATGTGGGTGATATCTGTGGATATGTACTTGATTAGAAATGAAAACAGAGAAATGTTAAAACAGAGGTGCTTGGTGTGAGATGGGCGGCTATATAAATGTGATGTCTGTATAAATAAAACAAAACAAAACAAAACAAAACAAAACAAAACAAAACAAAACAAAACAAAACAAAACAAAACATTCGTGGACGCCCTGAAGGTGGGGTCCATCTAGGAGGAGTTGTATAGAAAATAGGCAGATATTTCAAGGCATATCATCTGGGGTTGTCTTTCCACGGTTTGAAGGGGTACAATCTCCAGGGCTAGCCCATTGCTTCTGAGCTATGCGTCAAATGATTCTTAACGCTTTTTTCTGTCCTGTACCGATTGATTCATTTATGATTAAGCTGTACCAAACTGAAATGGAAGGGACAATTTGCGTATTGTTCATCCATTCACAACCCCCCCCCCCTCTGCATTTAGAAAAATACCATGGGCAAAGACTCCTTCCTGACATACTAGATTTCTATGTGCAGATTTCTTGCTGCATGCGGAGTGTAATACCATGTTAGTCCCCTATTGCAGTGTTTCTCAACCTTGGCCGCTTTAAGCTGTGTGGACTTCAACTCCCAGGATTCCCCAGCCAGCATGGCTGGCTGGGGAATTCTGGGAGTTGAAGTCCACACAGCTTAAAGCGGCCAAGGTTGAAAACACTGCCCTGTTGCAATAACTAACAGAAACCTACTTGGGACCACAGAAGCATCTTGGTTTCTTTTCTTAAGGAAACATGAGTGTAAAAGCTTGCCATTGGTTTCTTTAAAATATGTAACTAAGAATTTAGAAAAGCAGAGCTCATTCTTGAGGGGATTTTGGATCGGTCAGTTTCTCTCAGGCCAGCCTACCTCATAAGACTGTTTTAGGGGTAAAATGGGAGGACATGGCCCACAGATGCCATAACTACTCCCTCTCAGCCTTGTCTACCTCGCAGGGCTGTTGTTGTGGGCAAAACCCCTGTTGGCCTTCCAGAAGGCTATAAAAACTGGCTTTTCCCTCAGCGTTAGGGTCAGATTCTTAGCAAAGCTTGGGACAACATATTACACAGTACACGCATTTGTAGTGTAATTTGTCTGTAAGATGCCTCAGCATTTGTTTTTTGTATTTATTATGCTGGTTTTTCATCGTGTTTGGGGGGGGGGGGCAGTTATATCGGTTTTGTCTTGTTAACTGTCAGTTATTTGCTTAAAAGGGAGGGCCATATCCATTTTCTCAATAAATGAATAAAAACAGGAGGGAGTGCCATGTATGCCATTTTGAACTCCCAAACAATAGATGGAATATAAATCGAATGTCTGTGCCCCATCCGGAGGGAATATTGCTAAGGTTTCTGGAGTTTTCCCAGATTTGCACGGGTTCCATGTATTAAACCAGCCTTCTCCAAACTAGGTTATCTACAGACCGGTTGGAACTGAAACTTCCCAAACTCTGCTATTTTAGTAGATGCTTGTTTTATTTCTGAGCTCAGTAGTTTCGTGTTTACCTTACTTTAAATTTTGTATTATAAGTGGACCCAAGATAAATGCCGTAAATTAGCCTGCTTGAGTTGAGTTGAACTCATGGATATATTAGGGTAGTGCTTTGTCAGCAGCACAGAAGCGGCTTGACGCTGACCTCTTCTCAGATCTGTATTTGACTTTCCAGTCTAGCTCACAGCTGAGGATCTCCTGATTGCCTCCCATCCAAGAACTAATAGGTCCAGTTTCAGGGGACAGTTTGTTGTAATCAGCCTGCTGTCCCCTAATTGAGCTTAACACTTGGGAAAAGAACACGTTTTTTTTCCTAAGCTAGTTCTATCTATATTTGTGAAGTGTTAAATATAGCCTTGAAGAAAATCAAGCGCTATAGACTCAGTGGCACAATTAGCTAATTTTAGACTCAAGGAGTTGTGGGGAGGGCGGGGAGAAGTTCTTTAGATGTTAAAATTGATTTTTTTAAAATTAAGAGCTATTCTAGGTTTGTCATCCCCTGCTGGTTCTGTAACCCGGCTCTGCCCAGAAGTCCAGCCTTGGCAACACCCCTGTTGAGATTTGATTAACAAAACAAGATTGAGCAAGGAAGCAAGTAATGCAGGAAAAATGATGTGGATTATTTTACCTTCCTATGTCCCATCTTATCCTTCCCTGTGTGTGTTGATGAGTATGTGTGTATATGTGTACCTGCTCACGTTGTGGTCAACTCTTCTGTATTGTCCCCCCCCCCCTTTTGTTTTTGGTATTTGGTAGCTGGGACACTGGAATAATTGGGGAAATTGCAATAGTTGGAGCAGGGAAATCATTTGGGGGGATTGCAGCTCCCAAATAAATTTCACAGCAATTGGAGAATCACCCTAGAGAAAATTTGGCATTGAAAGTTTTCCCCTCTCCTCTGATAGGCTGTTTTAGACTTCAGCGTTCAAAGTTGGTTTGCAAATGTTTCTCTCATTTCCTTTTCCCTCCAATTGCCTAGTTATTAAATTTGAGATGTGGGGTTTAGACCTTGCTTTATTTGATTTACATCATTTGTTTTTAAATGTAGCCAAGAACTTCTGAAGTGTTGGTGGAAGGGAATCACTTGATCAGTTTTGCACCAAATGCATGATCTGTACTGATGTTCACTCCGAGGACGTGAGACTTAAGGACACCTTTGATCTAACTCAGAAAAAACTTTTCTTGGACATTTAAGCAACTGCAACTAATCCTTTATATTTCTGAAGGAGGGAAAGCATTGTAGATAAAAAGTTTCATTTTTAGACAGGTTTGTGCTTCTGAACTTTCATTTTGGGAAGTTTCATTGCTTCTGTGTTCTGCTCTACTAGACAAACACAAGTCTAAGAAATTGTGCTAATGGCTGTGTTTGCACCCCATGACAGAAACTAATCAACCCCATTTTAGCCTAGCCAGTTGGGTGAACCCATCCCTGCTGAATAGTTAGTGGTTCACATAGGGTTTCCCAAATTAACCAATTCAGCATTATAATTTGAGACCCAGTTTAGACTAGGGTGAAGGCCCCAGGGTAGAAAGCAGGAGATGGTGTATTCTAGTCCTTCCTTAGGCATGAAAGCCGGCTGGGCGACTTTGGGCCAGTCCCTCTCTCTCAGCCCAACTCACCTCACAGGGATGTTGTTGTGGGGAACATAGGAGGAAGAAGGAGTATCAGGTATGTTTGCTGCCTTGAGTTATTTATAAAAATAATAAAGGCGGGATAAAAAATCTAAAAAAAAAAGATACAAACCAAACTCAAGGCTTGAATGTTCATTGTTTCTGCAGTAGATTAAAGAAGAACGTTAAGATTTCTTCCCTAAAGCCAGTTTGGTGTAGTGGTTAAAGCAGTGTTTCTCAACCTTGGCAACTCTAAGATGCATGTGGACTTCAACTCCCAGACTTCCCCAGCCAGCATGCTGGTTGGGGAATTCTGGGAGTTGATGTCCACATATTTTAAAGTTGCCAAGGTTGAGAAACACTGGTCTAGGGCATTGTGGGAAATGGCAGGGAAGAAAGCTACCATTTTAAATTTCCCATGATGTTGCCCAGGGAGGAATCTTCAGACCATCCCAGATAAATGGCTCTCCAACCTTTGTTTGAAAACCTTGAGTGATGGAGCACATGACTTTAGAAGGCAAGCTGTTCCACCCTTAATAGCTCTCACAGTCAGGAAATTCCTCTTTATTTCAAGTTTGGCTCTCTCTATCTGTAAAGCTTCCACTCACTGGTTCTTGGAGTTTTGGAGAATAAGTCCACACCCTCTTTCCTGTGACAGTCCTTCAAATCTTGGAAGACGGCTATCAAGTCTCTCCTTGGCCTTCTCTTCTTTAAGCTAAACATACCAAGTTCTTTTAATCACTCTTCATAGGATTTGGCCTCCTAGCCTCTTAACCATCTCTTTTGTTCTTCTCTGCACTCTTTTCACTTCCTCGGCATTCTTTTTGTATTGTGATGACCAGAACTGGGCAGTATTCCAGCACGGAGCGATATTAACACTTCTCGTGATCTTGACACTATACCTCTGTTGACTTGGCCCAAAACCGCATTGGCTCTTTTGGCAGCTGTGGCACATTGCTGGCTTGTCCTTAATCTGTGGCAGTGTTTCTCAATCTTGGCAGCTTTCAGATGTGTGGACTTCAACTCTCAGAATTCCCCAGCCATGTCATTTGCTGGCTGGGGAATTCTGGGAGTTGAAGTCCACACATCTGAAAGCTGCCAAGATTGAGAAACACTGATCTGTGGTCTACCAAGACACCCAGATTCTTCTCACTAAGCCAGGTACCATCTATCTTCCACCTGTGCATCTGGTTTTTCCTGCCTAAATGTAGGACCTTACATTTCTCAACACTGAACATTGTTTTGTTGGATAGGGCCCAATGTTCAAGTCCTTTTGAGATTCTTTTGAAGTTTGAGCTTATGGTCTGGGCTGTTAGGAATCACTCCAGCTTGGTGTCCTCCACACCTCTTCAATTCCCTCCTTTAAGTCATTTATAAAGACATTGAAGAGCACTGGGCCCAGGATGGACTGCAGAACAGCCCAGGTGCTGGAAACTAGATGACTGTGAGTTCCAGTCCTCCCTTAGGCATGGAAGCCTATTGGGTGATTTGGGGCCAGTTATTCAACCTACGTCGCAGGGTGGCTGTTGCAGGGAAAATAGGGAGCATTTTGTACAGTGCCTTGAGTTGATTTGATTCTGTTGTTTTCTCTCCATCCGGTTTTCTCTTACTGATAGTTGTGGGAATAAGATTAGGGAAAAGTGTGAATTGTCAGAAAAATTGCAGATGAATGTTCCTCCTTTCCCACTTTTTATCTAACTGGAAAAAAAACCTACAGATGAACATTGCTTGTAGACTGCGTCCAGACACCAACTGGTTTTCACCAAACAATGGCTTTGCCATTCTTTATTGTAGTATTCATACATTACATTTCTGTTCCATGCTTTACTTCGGAAAACACTAATCATATCTCTGTTCAAATCTTCCATTCCAACCCTATCACAAATCCATTCTCTCTGGCACCTTCCTCCCTTGTTCTCTCCTCCCAAATGACAGGATTTATGAACAAGTGTGCAGTTGATTTGCTAATCCATGCACTCAGTGTTTATGATTCTAAACTGCTAAATTTTTGCACAATACAAAACTGAGAAAGCTGTGCATATGAGAAACAATAAGAACAAGCAATAACAGGAGCCACCTTGCCCAGAGCTTTGTGGAGTTATCCACAAAGTTAGCAAGAGGTGTAAAAAGTTGATGGAAGATAAAATGTGGCCTGTTTGATATAAGGGTCATTTGCCTAGCGCATCTGGAGGAAGATTGCCATAGTTATTTATCTGCATTGTACATTAAAATAATCCTATTTTGGACACATTATGCAAAAATCAAGCTCTTTTGAGAAGTCTATAAAGCTGGGAAAGGTTGAAGGAAAGAGAAGAAGATGACCAGCAGCAAGGTGGGTGAACTCAGCTACAGAGGCGATGGGGGCACTGTCGGAAGACCTGAAGGACCAGATTAGGGACAGATTGTCATGGAGAAAATCTATCTATGTGGTCGCTTGGAGTCAAAAATGACTTGATGGCAGATAATCAATTACTGTAGTCAACTGCACATTAAAAGTTTCAACAAGATGGGTGGTGACAAATTTGATATATAAATAAAATAAATAAAAATATCCGTCTGATTGTAAAGATGGAGATTTTGCTGAAGTCCTTTGGCTGACATCTGTGTCTTTTGAAACTCATACCAAGTCCTATCTGAGATACATTGACCTCAACTTTATATAGCTTTCTAAACATGGCTGCACTGTCATATAGTGGCATTTTGATATTAGCAGATCCATTCCTAATGATGCCCAGTGTGGGATTTTCCTTTTTCATAATAGACTTACACTCAGATGGTAATTTCATCAGGCCATGTGTCTGTGTTACTACCTAGGTGCAATATATGAGTGAGGGTTTAAAGATAGCTTCTGATTTATTCCATGGATCCATTTTTGGTGTATGTAAATCTGCCTGGGCCTTAGATGTCATAACACGGGGATTGGCAGCAATTTCTGCAGTGGTCTTTGCTCTGCCAAATAAAAGTCACTAGGAGAGTTTAAATATAATCTCCTCTGCTGTGTTTAGACTACTTACTTGCCATTCTGAAGTTCTGAAATTCCTGGGATGAAATTTGGATGGGTTGGGCAGGAGGGGAACCTTCGATCTGGCTCTTGCTAGGCCAGCCAATATGCCCCTCTTCCTTCGCTTGGAGGCTGACGTGGCAGAGTGTCCCACCATATTTAAAAAGAGCAAGAGACAGAAAAAGCAGTCTTGAATTTGGAAAAGTAAGCATCAGGGATTAAGTCTCCATTCAAATGTTTCTCCTTCCTTAATATACTAGCATTTTCAATATAGGGTAGCGTCTCTTAAACTTGGCAAGTTTAAGACATTCCAGCACTGAAGATGTTACCTAGCCGGGTATCGAAATGTTTGCAAGAAAACAACCCAGCTCAGAGAACCCCAAGGACTCCACAGTTCAACCCTGAGCTTACACATATTCGTTTCTATTGGTACAAGCCTACTGGCTGGATAAGAATGAGGCTTCCATGTTTCTCCCAAAGTTGGCACTGATCTCGCTTGCTAATAATAGCTTGCTTGAGCTAGAATATTGCAGTTGTGTGTGTGCATGTATCTCTGAAGGGTGCATTCCTCTTGAGTTGACAGCTGTCCTGGGTTCTGCTTAGCCTGAATTCTGACCTTTGACACTTAAGCACAGATTGCAAAATGCTTATGCATTTCTAAGGGGTGTGCCACATGCTGAGTAAGGATCCAGGCTAATGTTAATTAAGGAACCAGACCTTTTCTGGGTTGCTGAGAAACAGCCAGTTCAGACAAACATTTTTTTTTTCCCTCCAAAAACTTTATTAGTATGATCTATGGTATATATCCCTATTAAATCATGCTGTTAGCCCAAACAACAGGGACAGGGGATTTTCAGCAGGAAACCAACATGATCCCTAGATCCGGGTTGGCAGCGTTCTTGACTGCTGTTTTTTCAGAATAAAGATGCACACTGAAACTTTTTAAAAAGCATAGACACAAGAGTAAGCAACCCATTTTCTCTGTTTGGTCCTCGGCCCCTTTTTGCAGAGCCAGAAACATCAGGTTCCCATTCTGGATGGGGTCAAAATAAGGAGCTTCAAGTCCCTTTTGTGTCTTGATACCCGGCCCAAAATCAGGGAAGGGCTAAACTTTTTGAACTATGCCGCAGGCTGTGTTCTCTGCCGCCTCAGACTGAAGCTTCTGGCTGCAAAAATGTTACCCAACTTGTAATGGGTAGCTAAGCCCCTTTCATGGAGTTTAGTGGCCAACTCTCAGTGTTTGATCAGTGTTTGATACTGCTGTTGACTGATGTAGGGGAGAAAATCACAGAATCATAGCACAAATTAGCCTTCATTAGGTGTTTGTGGGTGTGTTGTGCAAATCTTCCCTGATGGACTAATTTCTGGTTCAGTGTGCTGTCCAACTCAGAAAATGGGGTAATTCAGTAATCAGTTTGGGCATGTTGTGAGAACTTAAAAAGGAAAGGTTCGAAAGATAAAGTCTCTAGAAACCAATCTTGCTCAGTTCATGTTTGTTTTGAACCTCAGGGATCTAATATCTGTTGATCCAGGGGACTATGGGAAGTTTGCTGGCCTAGCTCTGAAGCATTGTGGGAAATTTAAAATGGCAGCCCTCTTCCCTGCCATTTCCCACAATGCCCTAGACCCGTGTTCGTCGATCTTGGCAGCTTTAAGATATGTGGACTTCAACTCCCAGAATTCCCCAATCAGAATGGCTGGCTGGGGAATTCTAGGAGTTGAAGTCCACATATCATAAAGCTGCCAAGGTTGACGAACACTGCCCTAGACTGACATCATGTTAGGGCTTTCTTGTGGAAATCTTTTGAATGATTAGAAATAAACAGGGCTACAGATCCCCTGATGTGGGAAGGGTTGACCAGAAGTCTCCCAGTCCCCAGGCTCAAGGAAGTGTTTGTGCTTCACTTCACCCCTTCACTTCTGCTCTTTTGGCCACTTCCTCCAAAGGCTGCTGCTTGTAACTGAGCTGGCTTGGCTTCCATTCTGGTTTGGAAATCATGCTTGATGACAGACCACAGTGTGTGAACCCATCACTGTGGCTTATTCAACAAATCATGATTCAAACAAGCCAAGATGTAGTGGCATGTGTGAACCCCGCTGTTGAATAGCCGTAATTCTTCACAGAGGAGTCTTCTCCAGCCCTGCCTGAAAAAGTCAGCTTGGGGGCTTCTGCATGTAAACCGGGACTCTGAAGAAGACATTCAGACTTCCAGGAGTGGGTGGGCATAAAAGCTTGGACTCAAACCTGCAAAGAATTGATTTGGAGATGCACCATTTTAATTTCCTGCACTGTTCCCGAGTGTAAGTTTGTGGGAAATGAAAACAGATTGCAAGAATCCTGTACTTTACAAACAGGCCTGTACTTTGCCAAGAGCACTTTCAAACTTGGAGCCACCTATGAAATTTGCAATAAAAGGGTGGGGGGCGGATTAGGCAAGTAAAAAAGTCATATTTCCAAAAACCCATTCTTGCCTCAGAATCTCTCTGAAATTTTGTCTTCATTTTAAACAATGAGAACTACATGCTTGCTTTTTATAAGATTTAACAATTCTCAGGAATTCAGCAGAGCTACTAGACGTCTCTGTTGTTTTATGCTTTGAATCTGGGGGTCATGATTCCCTGACAGTATTTGAATAAAGACTAATTGGGTTTTAAAGTCTGTACCAAAGGATCCAGAAGCTGCTTTTACAAAATCCAGTGAAAGTGAACTTGCAAGTTACATTTTGAAGAAAATTGACTGTTTCACATGGTGCTTACACCCATCCTCCTCTGCTAATTGATAGCAGGTCTTTTTAAGATCCTGGGTGCAAGCCAGCCCATTGGCAAGCAATAACAACATGTTCCAGGCAACAGATTATGTGAGAAGATAGCACAGTAAAATGTGGAGATTGCCAGTTTTTCAGCATACATAATTATGTTAATGAACAGACTAATCAGCGTTCCTTGAACTGGAGTGCTCCAGATGTTTTGCACTGCAGCTCTCATCATCCCCAGAAAACACAAGCAATTTAAGTTCGGAAGGGTGAGAATTGTCCAGGAATTCAGTCAGAACGGTGGCAGTTGAGGGGACTGGAGTATGCTCTCTGGCTAAAAAGGATTGTTGGAGTTTTTCATGGTAGTCTCCTATCCAAAAGTATTTATCATATTGTTCCGTGATTGTGTTTATTTTCAATCTTGCCTAGACATTTTTTTTTAAATGTTAGTGACTTTTCAATCCCTGGTTTTGGTTCCCCCCATCTTCCTTGCCCTTTCCCCCCTACCACCCCCACCCACCTTGCCCCTCATCCTCTCAGCCTCATACTACTCTTTAATATAATTGATTGTGGCTATTTGTGTGATTTTGTGGATGTGACTATCTCGTATGTCAAGTCACCTTCAAGCTGAACTCAGCTTCTGATGGTTTCATGATCTTGTCCGTATTTTTTGGCCGCCAAATGGAAGTCATTTGCTGTTGCCTTTTTCTAGAATTTTTTTCATCTTTGTGATCTATAGCCTAGAGCCTGGAGATGTTCTGGTGGTCTCCCATCCAGAAACTAACCAGATCATCACCAAGGACAGGGGTGGAGCGATAGGGCATATTATTCTCTAATGGTGTGCAGCCCTTAAGGTGTTGTACTAGGACAGGCAGAGTCAAATTCACATCCACCCTCAGCCATGGAAACCTGATGAGCAGTAGCTCCAAACGTCACAACATCCTACTTCAAGTTCAAGACTACAAAATGACCTGTCTCAAGCACAACCCAGAGTCCTTCAAGCCCAGAACAGCTCTTTGCCCAGCTCAAAGCTCTTACAGAAATTCTCAAAACAGCCCACTTTGCACCTGAAATGTGAAGTTTAGCACACTTTTGGACTGCAAATGGTTTGCAGTGAAACGTTTGGCATACCCCTATGGGGTGACTTTGGGCCAATCACTATCTCTTAACTCAACCTACCTCATTAGGTAAATAAATAAGTGTATGTTTATGGACGAGGTAGATAAAACTGTTTTGTCAGTTCTTCCTATCTGTTTTCCTATGTTTTCAGTCAGTCCCTTTCACTACTCAGCTGTGCATGGATTCACCTAGCCAGCTTTCAAGGGTATACTTTGCTTTGGTGATGAAATGCAATCATGCCACTTCTTTTAATATTCTTTTAATCCCTCTTAAAGGCATGTAGCCCTTTTCTCTGTGGGCGCTGCCTCTTGGAACTGTTTTGGCTGGCTTAGATGAACGTGGCAAAGCCAGTTTTCTTTGTGGGCTGGCAAAAGCGTTGGGCTGGACCTTCTCAGTTGCCACTTTCAAACCACTCCAGGGCTGTGTTTCAGTTTGCCCTTTATACAGACATACCTCATTTTATTGCGCTTCACAGATATTGCATTTATCAAACAGCATAGCATGCTACAGAGAAATCTTTCGTGAAAGGAAGAGTCAGTCAATGCGGCAAACTTCACTGTTCTCTTATTTTAAGAATTTTTTAAATTAAGGTATGTACTTTGGTTTTTTTAGACATAATGCTGTTGCACACGTAATAGACTTAATAGAAAAGTTACAATAGTTTAGAGTGTAAACATAACTTTTATATGCACTGGGAAGCCAAAAAGCTAATGTGACTCACTATATTGGGATATTCACCTTATTGCGCTGGTCTGGAACTGAACCCGCAATATGGTATGTCTGTATCTGGAAGCCAGTGAATCCTACGCATGATTGCATCGGGTTGTTAAGAAGGGAAAAACCATCCTCTGACTTGGATGGATGGCACTGGAAGACAGTGGAGTTCTAGTCACAGGACAAAGCAATGGGGTGTGTCTGTTGTCCTCCAAGCAACATACTTAACCGGGGTCCTGAAGTAACCCATTTTCAGGGATCGCCCTACGCTGAGCATTAAACTAACCAACCGAGATACCGATGAACACCTACATTTGCGAAATATGCAAAGCTTGATGAGTGATAACCTGGCTTCGCATTCATCAAGCTATGCATGTTTATAGTTGCAGCTCTTAGTCTTTCCCTAACTCAGTTAAGCATGCTGGGTGACCACCAGCCCTAAATTCCTCAGGCTGGACAGAGTCGGCCAGGGGTTAACCTGGAGTGTCCTCTGCCCGCTCCTAGGATTCTAACTTGGCACATCACCAGCATTTCCTTGGGTTTCTAAAATAGCATTGCCTTGAGCATGGCGGGAAATCAAAATGGTGCCTCCCAGACACAGCTGCCCAGCACTCATCAACACCAGGGACAGTTGGCAGAAGAAAAGTCAGAAGACGTCAAGGGATTGGCAACACGTTTGCCCAGCCTGACCAAGTTCTTGGAGCTAGATAGCAAGTAAAGGTGATCCCAGGATTGGCTCACTGGAGACCAAAGGATTCTGGCCAATGTTGTCATTTCGGCTTGAACTCTTCAGTTTCTTTCTCAGACCAATGTCTTTAGTGCGTTGATGTTGCTCAGGGTGGGTGATTCCAGTTCTGTGCCTTCTGGCTGGCTTATATGCTCCCCTCCCTCCCTCGCCTTTTTGTATTTGTTCAGGAGAAGAGGGGGAAGAAAAAGGGGGAAAACCATCCCTTCTGAAAGTGAGAAGCTGTTGTCTTGTGCAAGTACAGTACACATTAAGCTATGTCCTTGCATCATCTGGTGTTGGAACACATTCCTAGCACACGCTGCAGCTCCTCCGCTTCGTGACTTGGATCTCGGCCTGCTTTCAGTTATCCAACCCTCCCCAGCATGCTTTTGGGCTGCACATGGTCCTTTTCCTTTCCAGTCTCCCTACATGCGCTTTCACGTATTAAGGCAAAGCCTGTATTTTGACAGCTGATGCAGCTTGGCGGGCGTGAGGCTGAGCTACGAATCTGGATGCTCCCAGTTTGAATCTCATCTGTCCTTTGGACTTGTTAGTTGCTTAGTTAGCCAGCCTTTGGAAAGACCTTCGGTCCCTCTTCCCCTCACAGACAGGTTCACAAGCTGAAGAGAATAATAATTTAGAGCTAAGATGTACAACCGAGGCTGGTGTGTGTGTGTGTGTGTGTGTGTCCCCCTCAAGACTTCCCAGAGCTGTTATCAAATTGTAATTGTTAATGAGCCGAAGGGGAGACTATTAAATAATAATAATTAATTGCCTGCCTTTGGAGAGTAATCGTATTAATGAATTGATTTTAATTATGTTTAAAAGCCAGTTTCAAATAAATCCATTTTAGTTTTTGTGTTGGCCTCTAGTATTAGAGTCATTTGGAGTCAGGCCGTATAATAATAATAATAATAATAATAATAATAATAATAATAATAATAATAATAATAATAGGCTGACTGTGCGACCAACCATAATAATAATGAAACAACATTGACAATATCACTATCAGTCAATTGCAAAAGGCAGCTTACTTAGAACATCCTGTGGCAATACCTTTAACACCATCCAACAACAACATCTGCCTATCCCAGATCCTTGGGAAGGACTCGATAGGTGGATAAAAATGCCAGATCCAGTCTAAACATCTGGCTGACTGTGTGACCAATCATCATCATAATAATAATAGTGGAATATGACTCCAAGCCCAGGTTCAGCCCAAGGCTACTGAAAGTTTGTCCCCTAGCTTTATGGGGCTGATTGAAGTCAGCTTCCCCCAATCTCATTGTTTCCAGATGTGTTGGATCACAGCTCCCGTAAGATCCAGCCAGACATGCTCCAAGCCTCTTTAAAGCATTGGCATGTGCGCCTCCAAGCTGGCTGTTACAGGCTCTTCTTGCTGTTGCGATGCTGGGTGGAATGTTTTGGCACCGTTGCGATTCCGGCAAAGGTCAGCGCACAATGTCGCTCTTTGCTGGTAGGGGAGAGCGTAGGGTTGATGGAGCATGAAACTCTGCCAGCCTTTCCCGCTTCTGCTTCGTCATTGCCTGAAAGCTGAAGTGACTGGACCATTGAACAGCAAATACATGTCTTTTCCCTTTGTTCTTGTTTTAAAGAGAGAGCGAAACGCAGGGAGGATTACGGGCTGAAGCAGCTGCTGCATGCTTTGAATGCGTTGCGTCAGGGTCTCCGTTCTGACCCTGCCGAAATCCTTCAGCATCGCCTAACCACAAAGGGTGATTCATTCAGTCCCCAAATACAGCAGAGAGCAACCAGAACCAGGCTGAACTTAATCTCTGAAAACTTTCCCGGGGATGGGGAGGAGGAAGCCGACCCTCTTCTAAAATATCTCCCCACCCATCTTTTCTGCAGAGGATTCCAGAGGACCTGACTCTCGATGCCTTCTTAGAAATGAATGACTTGAAAGTCAAAGACACGATGAAGAGATACGGGGCCAACACGGAGGAATGTTCCCGGCTGAACGGAGCCCTTAACTGCTTGCGGAAGGCAACGCGGATGGGTAAAAAAAGCTTTTTGGCAGAGCTGGGGTTTTCAGGGTGGAGGGAAAAGAGGGATTTGGGCAGGAAGAAGCTTTCCTTGAGTTCACACAAATCTGGGGCAGCGCAGAGGGGAGCGGGAAAAGTGGGAGCAGGGAGCAGGGAGCAGGAGTGACATCGTTTTGCAGAGGGGCAGGTCAGACCTCTGAAAGGTGTGGGTGGAGGAGTTGAGGTGGGCTGAGCACCGGGAGGGAGGGAGTTTCAAGGTGGCTGATAAAAGCCTTGGAGGCAGCCCCCCCGCACCTCAAAAGTTAATATCATCTCAAAATGTTTGAGCTGGGAGAAGGAGAAAAAATTGGAGGATAATCCAGTTAACCGCATCTAAATTTAAATTCAATTCAAGGGAAGTGAAATTGAATGACTTTTATTTTTGGGTTTCCTGGCCCCTACTTTCCAGTGGGCTGCCTGCTTTGGGTTTCAGTACCGCCTACGAACCGCATGCAACCCCAGTTGGACTATTCCCCACCTACCCCCGGGAGTATGTTTCTCGACAAAAGAAGAAAAGATTCCCCACTCCTGTTTTAGGGATTCATGCCTTCAGCTTTTATAGCATGCGTTAGAGAAGCTGCATAAACAAGAGGGTCAGGGTTGACGAGAGAGATGTATACAATTAGCAAGTGTGTGAATGCCTTTTAATTTTTAAAAACAGCAAATGTGGATGGTTTAATCTTGCTTCTCAACCCTAGCAGAATATAGATATAGATTTTGCAGGATATACCCTTTGTGCTTGCTCTTTGCATGGGGAGTGGGGGGGGGGGGAGAGAAATCTCAGCCAGTAGCCTGAAGTGGGAAGAGGGCTTTTCCCATAAGGCAGATGGGATCTGCAAACAGCCTGAATGAGGCCTCAACCAGATGTTCCTCTAGTTCCATGCAGCAGCTTTTACAATTGGATTGGATGCCCTGCACTGGCTTAGATAGTATTTATTTATTGGGTGTTTTTTTTTTAAGACATCTTTTTGTGTCTTAATATTACATCTTGAGCAGTGTTTCTCAACCTTGGCAACTTTAAGATGTGTGGACTTCAACTCTGGCTGGGGAATTCTGGGAGTTGAAGTCCACACGTCTTAAAGTTGCTAAGGTTGAGAAACATGGTCTAGAGTCTGAAAATAGGCACCATGCAAATTACTGAAATAAATAAATATTACTTTATTGACTCGAACAGTTGTTTAAAGCGTTTCCCCATGTTACGTCAATAATCCCTTGCAGGGCCAGAAAGAAGTTGTTGAAGTACACTTTTGAGTAATCTTCCCCATTAGCCATTTTGGCTAGGGCTGCTGGGAGTTGGAGTTCAGTAACATCCTGCGGTGGGGGGAGGCAAAGAGTTGCCCTTTTACAAAAGCTTTGGGAAGTAAATCAGCATTATGTTTTAATTTCTGTACACTATGCAGAGTCACCTTTGTGAGATGGGCAGCCTTGTAAATTATTTCAGTAATAACAAATACATTACCATCTCCTGCAGTTGAAGGCCCAGAGGCTGAGAAGAGAGGGAGGGTTTGACATTTTGTAAGCCCTTCGAAGTAGTCCAGACAGGAAACCAAAACCATGAGTAACTAACACTACCTTCATTGTAAGGTTACAGTAACAGAATCTTGCAAGTCTGAAAGCACTTCTCCCCTCCCTTCCCTTTACTTTCCAGAGAACTAGGGTGGGTCCGTTCTGAGATGTTTTCTCCACCCCCATTCCTTCTGTGGGCTGAGATCTCTTGTCTGATTGTTGTCTAGGCTGCGGCTGTTCCTCCTGTCTCCCCTATTCTCACAGCCCATTACGCATTTGAATTGGGGACTTGGGCTAATCTCTGTGCAAGAGAAACAAAAGGGTGGAGGATGGAATTGTAGCAAGGCAGACAGATGTTAGCTTGAAATTACAGCTGCCAGCAAAAAAAAAAAAGAAATCCATCTCCTTAGTCTGTCGTGCCCCATCTGTTCCTCACTGCCTCATCTATGGCTTTCTTTGAACAGTGTCTTAATATCTCCATGCAGGTGGAGAGTACAAAGACCATCTGGTGTGGAATCCACCTGATGTATGCCGGGAAACCAGTTTGATGCCCCCTTCTGAACTTTCCCCCTGCCCTCCAGGGCTGACGTGGATGCAGGGCAACCTTTCCCTTCTGAAAGGCAATGGCCCACAGCCCCGTTCTGTCTCGGTCTCCACCATCCCCTCTTCGGACAACTTGCCCGCGAGTCAAGGTCCCCCTGCCTTTGCCGATAACCTCTTGGAATCGTTTGCTTTCCCCACTCACTGTGGGCGGCGGAACCTCAGAACTCCTCACAGTACCGCCATTACCCCGCCTACCACCCCCCAGCTCAAGAGAGGGAAGCCACCACGAACTCCACCTCCACCTGGCCGAAAGGTTTTCCAGCTGCTGCCCAACTTCCCAACCCTCACGAGGAGCAAATCGCACGAATCCCAGCTTGGCAATCGGATAGATGAAGTTCCTCCTATGAAGTAAGTGTTCTTCTGTTTCTTGCCTCTCCTTGCTGTCAGAATTAGTGTAGCACATCAGAGACCCTTGGAAAGGCCTTCTGCATTGCTCCTGAGCTCTGAAGAATTCACTTCCTACTCTCAGGGAAGGTGCTGAGACCTTCTTGTTCAGCTGTTATTTCTTTAATTGTCTTATTTTTCAGTGTTTTTCACTGGCTTTTGAATGGTGTTTGTTTGAAGTGGATAGCCATCTTGAATGGCTTATAGGCTGGAAGGATGATGATGATGATGATGATGATGATGATGATGATGATGATGATGATGATGATGACGACGACGACGACGGAGGAGGAGGAGGAGGAGGAGAAGTTGCTTTTGCAAGATGTTGCCTTGCATTGAGTCAGACAGTTGTGTTAATGGTCTTTATGCACAGCTTTTTAGCATTTAGTTTTCAAGGATTTAGGGAGTTTCAGGGGAGTTTGGGGAAGTTCTTTGTTTAAGAAACAAAACTATGTGCCACATTTTTTGTGTATTTTCCAGTCCAAGAGGAATCCTGCTGCTGATTTTTTTGCAGTGGTGGTCAGACTAGGCTCAGGGGGCCATAGAAAGAGTTTCAAGGGCCACATACCGTCCTGGGATCTCACACTGCTGATCTTGGACTTCAGCTGAATGGGAAAAGGGAGGGAGGGAGGGTAAGCTGAGACTGAAAATGAAAGGGCTAAGGCCAAGTAGTGAAGTTCTAGTTCATAGGGTCTACCTTGAAGCTTTAGTTCTCAACTAATCTAAAGCAGCCCTTGACCTCTTGCCTCCAGCAAGAGTAATTTTTCTGTTTTGGGAGGGAGGAAAGAAGAACTCAGGGCTGAATATGACCTTGCCCATTTTCAGAATGGGCCCCTGAGAGAGTATCTCCAATGATATGCAACTTAATCCATTGTTATAGTTCTCCTACCATTCTAGAATAATTTCAGTATAGTTATTATCACTTTCCAAACACTGATAGACTCATTGTTCTCATCAACATTAATTAATTAATTAATTAATTAATTAACTCCATTAATTTAATGATGGACTACTTTCAGTCCTTCCTGCCTTAGTTTCATGAGTCCCCGATGATTACAGTAAACTGATGATGACAGATTAAAGAGAAGAATTGAACTGTCAGCATTTGCTGGAATAAGACCTTCACAGGATTCACTACTATGCTTTTTTCACAGAGTTCATTCCACTACACTGTTATCTGGTGCAATGTTGAAAAGAATACTTTTGAGGCTTCTCAGTGTATTTGTTAATAGTTTTGAACATCACTGCATCCAAGTGGGAGGAATGTTTCGGAAACTACCATACCCATGTACATGTGGACAATTGTATAGCCTTTGTGAAGGGGAATGTTAAGAAATGTAATTGCTATTCTTTTTGCAAAAGAAGGAAGAAATAGTGATTGTTAATTCAAGGAGCACTGAAAGCTCTAGGTACAGCACACTCAAACTTGTTGGCTAGTTTGACATAGAAAGACTGAGCATTGTTTGGCTAGTATTCTCTTTACTCAGTTATTGGCCAGCTCAGGCTGAGCAGTGTTTGGGTAAATATGGTAACAGTGGTCTGTGAGCTCTGAACTTGCAAGCATATAGATGTCATGCTGAACATATTTGAGATCTCAGATATTGAGAATGATGTGAAAACATTGCAGATAGGTTTTAAAATGCACTGGGAATATTTAATAAATCAAAAAGCCAGCAGTGTGGCAGATTTATTTATTTTATATATTTGTTTAATAAATTTATATGGCCATCCATCTGATGTACTTGACTCTGGGTGGCTAACAATTAAAAACAAAATAAAAACAGAATAAAACAACCAACTTTTTAAAAACAGTTGGCCATGTCAGAATTGTGCAAAGATGGTTAGCCAACCATGATTTGCAAGCCTGTTTCAGACCAGGGTAATTAAGACAGTTTGGGTAGAAATGACTTACAAACCATGCTTTGCAAGCCTGTTTTGGTGATTTCCCACAACAAACTATTTCGAGCATGAATGAGCAACCTTGGTGCGCTTCTGAACCCCTCAAAACTCTTATATAACATTGTTATTAATGAAGAGGCAAGGTATTAAATAAATGAGTAATGATCATATTAAAGGTACTGGTAGTCCTCAGGTTATGACCGCTTGTTTAGCGACTGTTCAGAGTTACAATGGCACTGAATGAGGGGGACTTATGATCAGTCCGCAAAGTTGCAGCCATCAGTCCACAAAGCACCCCCATGGTCATGTGATGATGATTCGGGCGCTTGGCAGCCAGCTCGCAATTACAACAGTTGCAGCATCCCGCGATCGTGATTGCCATTTGCAACCTTCCCTGCTGGCTTCCCACAAACAAAGTCAATGGGTGAGCTGGCAGGAGGTCACAAGTCACTCCTGCTCCTGCTGCTTTTTTGCCTGCCCACCTGCCTGTGGCACCCACCCAGCTGCCTGTGCTCTGTAGCGTCTGCCCATAGCGCCCACCCACCTGTAGTTCTCACCCGCTGGCCTGCTTGCCTGGGACTCCCGCCTCTTCCCATGTCGCAGTCATGTGAGGTCCTCACTTAACAACCCGTGCAGTCCTTGGATTGCAACAGCAACCAGGACTGCCAGGATTGCCGTGGCTAAGCAGTGTGGTCATGTGACATTGCACTTTACAATTGCATCACTTAGCGACAGCAATTCTGGTCCCAATTGCTGTCGTAACCTGAGGACTACCTGTATTTCATATAATTCATATAACTCTCATTAACTTTAGATATTAAAACAAATTTTGGTTTTGTTCTACATACAGCCCATTTTCTTGTCTTGGTCCTGTTTATTTTTTGGAATGAGGTCCCTTGTTCATCATTTAAGGGCCAACTGTGTTTCTCAGACTGAAAAAAGTTTGTGCACTCTGGAATTGAACTCCTTCTAAAGTAGAGGGGTGCCTTGACTCAGCAGAGCAAGAAAGAAGGGGATGCACCAATCAAGGATAAAAGCATGATGTTGAAACACGCACGAAAAAAAATTGAAAGAGAAAACAGATGTTGAAAGTAGATCCCCTAACAGGGATAGAGTTGCAGGGGGCTGGCTTGAAGAGCACTCGGAGCTTCAGCTAGTCCAGAATGCAACAGCATGGGCAGCGGTGGGCATGGCTTAGTATGCCTATGTGACACCCCAGCTTTACAAGCTGCACTGGTTCAGGTGCGATTCACGGTGCTGGTTATGAAGCCCTCCATGGCATAGGGCCCAGTTACTTGAGGGACCGCCTGTCTCCCATGTGTCAGCCTGGGTGGTTCAATCCAACAGAGTCGGTGCGCTCCAGGTTCTGCTGATTAAGCAGTGCTGTGTGTCGGGACCCTGGAAACATGCCTCCTCTGTCTCAGTGCCCACCCTCTGGAATGAGGTTCCCCCTGAGATCTGTGTGGCTCCCACCCTGATGGCATTCCAGAGGGTCTTAAAGCCCTGGCTCTTCTCCCAGGCAGTGGGCTGGGGTGGGAGGAGCCCCTTGAGGGTCTTTGATTTGCTGGCCAGATTTGCATTCGCCATCTTGTTACTGTTCTGTGCTTTTAGGATTACCGGTTGTTTCTATGCTGTGGACCGCCCAGAGTCAGTTGGAGTCAGGCAGCACACAAGTCAAATTAAATAAGTAAATAATGGCCCTTAACCCAAGCATCTTTATCTGAATGCAGAGGATGCTAGTAGTGCCTGAGCATGGTTAAGTCGGGTTATCATATCTGGGCTGCAAAAATCTGAAAGGGCTGCTGCTATCTAGGGAACATCCAGATTCTTGCAGCCCAGACCTGGAAACTCAAGTTTAGACAGCTTCCTGTTAGGACAGTTGCTGTATGCAGGATTCAGGAAAATGCCATAGCAAATTGATTTTCCAGCCTGGTGGCCTACCTGATTGTAAAGATGGAGTTCCAGCTGGGTTTTACCTACTCCAACTGGCAGACTATGAATACAGGTAGTCCTTGTTTAGCAACCACAATTGGGACTGGCAACTTGGTCATGAAGTGAAGCGGTTGCTAAGTGAAACCATGACTGATTATGATCTTACTTTGGCTTTACAGACCTGCAAAGATCATAAATGTGAGGATTGGTCACAAAGTTACTTTTTCATCACGGTTGTAACTGCAAACAGTTGCTCTACGAGGCAGTCACTAAACAAGGACTACATGTAATCTCAAACTGATCTCAGCTTTGAGCTCTGCTCCCTAGTAAACTTCAGTATGGAATGGCAAGAAATAATCTGTTTGTTACCAGGGAGTTCTTTCCTTAAACTGCAGTATTATAAGCCATATGCTAAGAGTTTGGGCCCAGTGACCACAGTTCCTTACTGTAAATGTTGTAGCACCTCTGTAAACCTGGTTTATTTTTGTTCCATTTTACAGATGAGAAAACCAAAGCTGAAGACAGAATGTAGGGCTAAGACTGTTTCTCTTTAAAGCAATTACAACAAAAGCCTAAGGCGTTTGGAAGAGCTTTTAACATCTCTCATTGCTAGTAGTCTGTATATTCCCAATCCATTGGCTTCATACTGAGAATTGTAGGACCTGTATAAAAATACTAGATCAGAAGACAAAAGTGTGCGTGGGAGAGGCGTGAGGATTGATGTGTGCATTTGCATTGCTTTGCTCAGATGATTTGCCAGGTTCTGCCTCACATGCAAAGAGTCTCAGATTCAACCCTGAGTATCCTGGGAGCTGCAAAAACCCCTTCTCTTGAAATCTGGCCAAGGTGCTGTCATGCAACAATGCTCGGTTGGATGATTCAATCGTGTGACTCAAATATAAAGTGATTTTTGTATGTTGGGTATGTTAACATGATTGATGTATGATTATGACTCACTCTTTTTTCCCCTTCTTTCTTTTTGTGTCTTTTTAGATTTGGTAAGAGATGCTTTATTTTGGCAAACTTTAATCCCTCTTCCAGAGGGGGGTGAAAAGGCCGCAGAAAGACTTTGAACTGATCCCCTGCTTGTCTTCCTTGGAAAGTTGACTTCGGAATAGTAGGACCAACTATTTCTTAATGGTAGCTTAAAAAAAAAATTAAAGGGAGGGGGGAAAGCTGATAAATTACTTCCCCAAAGTGTTTGAGTCACTGACTTCTCCCATACTTTGGGTGATTATCAAGATATACCCAAGTTTAAACTGGAGCCTGTCCAAGATGGTGTTGGGTTCTTTGTGGTGCAATGTATTGTGGGAATCCAGCACGCTGAGCGAACCAGGCCTTAATGCTAAATCATAACATGGTTTATTTGCTTGGACAGCTATGAACCTGGCAATTGTGTTTTGTTAACCTGGGTTTTATATGTATGAAGCTAGCCAAGAAATTTGGGTATGAGGATGTGTGTATTAATATTCAGAGAATAATGTCAAAGATACACATACATAACTTTGTTTCTAACAGTCAAATGCGCAGGGGACTGACTAGGTCAAAACCTGGGTTTTACTTCAGTGTGAGGGATCTGTTGCTAGCCCAGATGCTGTTGAAACACAGGTTCCACCATACCTTATGCTGGCTTGGCTATTTGGAGTTGGGGTCTTTCAAACTCTGGGGGGCTACTAATTCCACCCTGTGCTTTTTTGGAGAGGCTGAAAGGGGTGTGTACATCTAGTGTCACAGTGAAATCAACAGGAGTAGAACCATTTTTTTGCTTTGTAATTTTACTTTTCTTTCTTACAGGCTTTGGGGAAGGCCTAGAGCAATGTTTCTCAACCTCAGCAACTTTCAGATGTGTGGACTTCAACTCCCAGAATTCCCTAGCCAGCATCCTTGGCTGGGGAATTCTGGGAGTTGAAGTCCACACATCTTAAAGTTGCCAACTTTGAAAAACACTGATCTAGAGTGAGTGTATCCAAATTATGAAGACCCTATGAAGTTTGGCACAACAATTTTGCTTTGAAGTTTAATGCACCTGTTTTGTCTTTTAGTGGCGAATTGGAATATTGATGATCCTTCTGTTAAATTTTGGCAGCTGCCTTCCTATGTCTTAGACTAGCCTTCCCCAACTTGGCACCCTCCAGATATGAGGACTTGGAACTCCCAGAATTCCCCAACTAGCATAGCCATTGCCGAGAATTCTGGGAATTGAAGTCCACTCATTTGGCTCCCAGATTTGGGAAAGCTGTTTTAGGATAAACAGACCTGCCGTTATAAGGCTCTTTACACCAGTCTTTCTCATCCTGATATCCCCCAACGGGTTAGATGAGAACACCCCTCATCCCCAGCTCACCTGGGAAAACAATGGGACATCGACGGGTGGTTTAAACCCTTTTGTCAGAGTAGTAACGACACTCAAGAAAGTTGAACTAAGTGTGAGCGACAACTACTTTTGTGCCTGAGAGGGAATTCCAGTGGCTTATAAATTTTAAAATGACTTTGGGGCTGAAATACGTGACGTGGTTCATTGGGGCTTTTCTTCTGTTGCTTTCTTGTCTCTTGTGTAGTGGCTGTTGAGGAGTGGGGTGCTTGAAATGAGCTACAGTCACCCTCTCCTTTGCTCTCTTCCACCTAGAACCATCAAGGGGGCAGCTCCATACCCCCCCTCCATTTTTCACCTAAAATCTTGCAGTAGGAAGACAAAAGCAAATTAGGTACACCAAAGAAATGGAGTGACTGCACTCGCAGAATCATAGAAGGGTACTTAGAGAACTTGTAACTCAGTGTTTCTCAACCTCGGCCACTTTAAGATGTGTGGACTTCAACTCCCAGAATTCCCCAGCAAGCCATGCTGGCTGGGGAATTCTGGGAGTTGAAGTCCACATGTCTTAAAGTGGCGGAGGCTGAGAAACACTGATCTAGCTGAACTCCTCCTGGAGGCAGCCTGTGCATTGAATGACCCAGTTAAAATATTCTTATCAGATGATCATCTGCTCAGGCTTGGGTAAAACAGAGGATGAGCAGAGGCATTCTCTTGCATCTTTTTTCCTGCTAAGGCTTCTTGTTCAAGCTGTTACAAGGGAATTGGTTTTCACAATGTATTTTCAAGGGGAAGAGAATTTTAGATTAACCTCATGGATAGAGTACAGTAATTTTGCACTTTGATTAGTGCAATAGGTGGCCAAGAGGGGTGTCTGTGTGTGCCTTTGTGTTGTCTACAGTGATCTTTAGCAATTCCTCTTTATAAATCCAGTGGGCATTTTTGAAAGGCTACTGGAGTCCAGCTCTAAATCCCTAATCAGCTGCCAAACAGCTTTTGATTTTAGGAAGTTTCTCCTAAAATTCTGATTTCTGAAATCAAGGCCTCTTGTAGCAGTGGGGAGATTCACTCCATTTCCTGCTGACAGTTCTTCAGGTACTCTTGCTTCTGACACTCAAGTTTTTCAATAGAAGAGGATATCTGAGGTTGAACCATGGAGTTCTTGGTATTCTCTGAGCTTGGTTGTTTACTTGCACATGTTTCATGACCCAGTTAGTTAACATCATCAGTGTGAGGGAGTCAAGAACTCCACAGCTCACGTTTTTAAAGAATTTGAGAACAGAGGGATCAAAGGGATGGAGAGAAAAAAAGAATTTGAATGCCACATCCTAGCTTGAGTATGGTGCTTACAACTAAAGTTTCCTCAACTCCCGATGACTTCACGGAAACATTCATTCAGTCTTCTTAGCAAAACTGTGGTTTGTTACTGCCTTTTTCCAAACAATTTTTTTTTTTAACTTTTCAGTCCAGCACCCATTTCTGGGGGTAGTCTTCTTTCCAGGTAGTGACTAGTTTTGACCTTGCTTAACTCTTCAAAATCAGCAAAGGTCAGCTTGGTATTGTTACCTGTTATCCCAGAATACTAGATTATATCAAAATGGGGTAGGGTAGTCTTCTCTGATTCTCTTTCTGCCTCCCTTTGGAATTCCCTATCCCTAATACCTGAATCCTGGGCCAATCATGGCTTGCCTCCATCTGAGCTAGAATTGGGAACTGTGTTTGAACTGGAAGACCTATAGATTCATACATAATGTGAGGAGGGAAGGACTCCATATGTCTAGAGCCTGTTCATTGTGGCTGGGCTGTGATTTGGTTATTTCATCTATACTAAGCTACTGAGTGGGACTATCTAGCTAGGTTAACATAACCCAATAATATATGGCCCTCCAGATGTTACCAAACTACATCTCCCAGCATTCTTCAGTATTCGCCATGCTGGCTGAACAGGGCCGGGTTAAGGCCAACTGATGCCTTAAGTGCAGCTCAACAATGGTGCCCCTCAACAGAAGCGCAACATTCACACCACCAGACAGAAACTAATGTGATATCTGATGACACCTTCAAACCAAACTTTTAAACTGTAGTCACTCACCATACAGCGAACGGGAGGCACTACAGAGCTGGTCTGATTGGAACATTAGAAAAGGCAAAAATGCTGTGAAAAACATCCGTAGCAGGTCCTGCTGGGGCTCCTGGTTGGGAATGGTACATGCTGGTGTATGCTTGTGTCACTTCTCTGCACACAATTCTCCTATATACAAATATTGGTGTAGTACTGGAGAACAATTGCTGGCTATTTAGCTAAAATGATATCTCAAGATATGCAAACAGGTGCAAACAAGAGCTCAATGGAAGTATACTTGCTCTGCACAGAAAAAGTCCAGAGATTCCATTTCTGGAAATAGTTGCTGATCAGTGATGTGTTGAGTTGGACTGACCTGTTAAATGAGACGCTGGTACAGTTCACTTAACAACTCTAATTGGGACCAGAATTTCTGTCGCTAAGCGAAACATCACATCACTGCCTTAGCAATGGTAGTCCCGGTAGTGGTCATTAGGTGAGGATCACGCTGTCATTAGGCGAGGACCTCATGCTTCTCCTGCCCTGCTGCGCTCGCCTCTGCTTCAACTCCCCCCACCCGCCTGTCTCCCCCCCATCTCTGCCATTTTGGCTACCCTGCACTCTACTGCTGCCTACTCCTGGTGCCCCCCTGGTGCCCCTGGTTGACCTTTGCCAACTTCTTCCTCCTGCTGCTGATGAGGCACACCCGGCCAAGGCAGCTGCTGGCCCTTCATGAGGCCTTCATGCAGCTTGTCAGCAGTGGGAGGAAGAAGACGGTGAAGGTCAGTGGCAGAATGCAGGACAGCCAAAAGGCCAGAGATGTGGGGGGAGATGGGCGGGTGGGGGAAGTTGAAGCACCTACTGCAGTCGTGAATACAGGCAGGCTGTCAAGTGCCCAAATTTTGATCAAGTAACTGCGGGGATAATGCAACAGCTGTAACTTCGAGGACCGGTCGTAACTACCATTCGTTCAGTGCTGCTGTAACTTCAAACAGTTACTGAATAAATGGTCATTAAGTGAGGACTATCTGTATATGTTATATCAAAGGAATTTCTCAATTGCCTATGGATTGTTTTTTTTTAAAGACATCTGTAGCATGTTGATTTCCAAAAGGAAAGCTACTCTAGAGGTAAAGGTTGCCCTTTCATTCTATTTACAGTTTTTTAAAAAAATTCTTTGTGTTGGATTTGAGTCAGCAAATAAGCAAATCTTTTAGAACAGGAGTCCTGTACACAAATTTTCCCAGGCAATGGCCCCACTTGGCCACCGAGTGGTAGGTCAGAAATCACGTTCCCAAGCTGGTGGGTGGGACTGGGATGAAATTAAATCTGATTTCATTTCCCTTACATTTACCATTCAATTAAAATGAAATATAGATACTATGATTCCTCTCCAATTTGTATTTAATAATTTTCTCTTTCTATTATAGAAGTTACTACTTAGTAACACCTTTTACAAAACTTGGGGGACCACATTCTAGGTTTTCTGGGCCCACAGAGGTTTTGGGGACTGAAGGCAGGTTAGGCTGTGGGTTTTAGAACTGGAACTAAATAGGTAGGTGAACTTAGAAACAGTTGAAGCTGTCTTACGTAAGGGGAGACTGTGGCCTGGTTTTCACACAACACCGAACTTTATCTTTTAATCTGGAGGTTGAGTCATGGCAACTGGACTTCTTTTCTTTTTGGTAGAGACGTCCAGTTGCCATGACTCAACCTCCAGACAATTCCACCTGGATGACTGAGAATCTTCATAAACGTTTATCTTTTAATATACAGTGGTACCTCGGGTTACGAACGCCCCTCCTTACGAATTTTTCAAGATACAACCAGCTCCGGCCCCAAAAATTTACCTCGACATGCGAACTCCGCCTCGAGCTATGAACCAGATCCGCGGCCATTTGCCCTGCTGCCACGCAGTCGCGGCTTCCTGTGGGCGAGATCGCGGTAGCAAGGAGACGTTCGGTGAGGCTTGTGGTGTGTTTTGGGGGAAATTTACCTCGTGGTGCGACCAAATTTGGAGGGCGGATTAGCCGTATTTACATTGAACCTTATGGGGAAATTTGCTTCGTGGTGCGACCAAATTCGGAGGGCGGAACGGATTAACCGTATTTACATTGAACCTTATGGGAAAATTTACCTCGAGTTGCGACCAACTCGAGTTGCGATCAGAGTCACGGAACGGATTAAGTTCGTAACTCGAGGTACCACTGTATATATATGATTTTTATTAAAGATGTTTTAAAAAGGAAGATAAAAACTAATACAAACTAAGAAAAGGTAAGAAAAAGAAAGAAATCAAAGAGAAAGCTAAAAGTGCAAGAAAGGAAAAAAAGTAAAAGAAAAATAGAAAAGAAAGAAAAAAAGATTTAAAAAATAGCTTCTGATCTTCAGCAGTTATAAGTATAATTATAAATTTACCTCTTACTCTATGGTTACAACACAACTCTCTTTTTTCTATAAGCTACCCTGACTAATTATCAATACCATAAATCATAAGTTCATCTTTTTCTGTTTTACGCAAATAGCCCATAAGGTGTTTCCAGTCAGCAATAAATATAGATATTGTCTTTCTCTGATCAAAGAAGTCAGTTTGGCCATCTCAGCAAGTTCCATCATCTTCACCAACCATTCCTCCATTGGGGGTAATGCTGAATCTTTCCATCTTTGTGCATACCATAATCTTGCTGCGGTTATCATGTACAAAAACAAAGTTCCATGACTTTTTTCCCAACTGTTTGTCGATCAATCCCAAAAGAAAAACCTCTGGTCTCAACTGTATAGTGATCTTTAAAATCCTCTGAATCCGTGTGTGTATTTGAATCCAGAATTTTCCAGCTTTTTTACACATCCACCAAGCATAATAAAATGTGCCTTCTTGTTGTTTACATTTCCAACATAAATTTGAAGTGCCTTTATACATTCTAGACAATTTCTCTGGTGACATATACCAAACACTGAACTTTATCTTAATTTGTTTGTCTGAATTATTCTTGGATTCTTAAACTGGCACGGAGTATGGGGTTGGACCTACAGTATATAGACCCTATAATTCTATAATTACAGTGAGAAACTCGTGCAGAGAGACCTTTCTCAGTGCTGTTCCCTAAGTGGGTTTTAACTAGTGGTATCTGGGTCTGAACTGTTGGAAGACCTAAAAGACCAGGTTAAGGACAAATTGTCATGGAGAAAATCTATGTGGTCACTCAGTCAACACCAGCTTGATGGTACATAATCGATCAATCGATTGATTGATCTAGGAATGAACCTGGGAAGAGCTTCTGATGGGGAACCAATATTCTGGTAGTGAATGTTGACATTTCTAGAGAAGCCTGCTGGTTTCAGGAGTGGTTATATATCTTCACTTGACTATGGTATAGCCTGAAACAAGGGAAGTATTCTGGTTCTATTGAAATCAGAGGAATCACTTCTGCATTTTCATTTCTGCAAGTGTATTAGTATATACGCATCCACTGCAAATCAGATTTCTCTTTTACCTTTTTGAGTGATGCAGGGCTTCCTTTTAGACTAAACATAAGTGATCAAAGGGTGACTTTAGGAATTCCTGTTCCAGACTTTAGGGTTTTGCCCTCATTTGGAAATACAGGTAGTCCCTGCTTAACGACCATTCGTTCAGCGCCCATTCGAAGTTATGACGGTGCTAAAAAGGTGACTTACGACTGGTGCCCAAAGTTATGACCATCGCAGCGCCCCCATGGTCACGTGATCGCGATCTGGGCACTTGGCAACCAGCTTGCCCTTATGATGATTGCAACATCCCAGGGTAACATGATCACCATTTGCGACCTTCCCAGCTGGCTTCCAGCAAGCAAAATCAATCAGTGTGATTAACTAACTGTGGTGATTTGCTTAACGACGCCACAAAAAAAGTTGTAAAATTAGGCCTGGTCACATGATGATTTGCTTAATGACTGCATTGCTTAATAACCTAAATTCTGGTCCCAATTGTGGTCATTAAGCGAGGACTACCTGTATGACAACCTTGCTTTGCCCAGAGTCCACTACTTGATTTGCTCAAGTGTCAGTGCTGTTCTGCAGGGATCACAGAAACAATCAGGAGGATCCCCTGGAGATCATGTAATCCCACCCTTTGTTTCAAGTAGCACCTGTCACAGGTGGCTTCCCAGCCTCTGTTTAAATTTGACCAGTGAAAGAAAACCTACCATCTGCCACAGTGATGTTTTCTTCTGCTGAATGGTTTGCAAGAAGGTTTCCTAATGAGCTAGTCTGAAATTCATTTCTATCCGCTTTTGTGTGATGAAGGATGATTCTGTAGATACTCACCTAGAAGTTACCCCTGTTGAACCCAGGAGGATTTCTTTAAGGAACTAGCCACATTTTTACATGCTGGGTATAAACATAATATTTGTGTATGTGGGGGTGTGGGTGTCTTTGTATGTGAACAAAGTCTTATCACCTAATCTCTTGCAGTCCTTCCCATGCGATCTCACATGAGTAACACCAAGATCTCATGAGATTTTGGCTGCTTTTTAAATGTAATTATTACGTTAGGGTAAATGTAATTATTTCCTGTTAGGGATTTTGGACAGTGTTATGGTAGGAACCTGGGCATCTGCATACCTGTGGATTCTGAATAATTTCTTAGTCAATATGGATATCAAACCCTGCACCAAATCGAAGATAAATCTAGAGAGCTTTCCAAAACTTTGCAGTCCATAACAAGGCATTGCAAACTCCAAACATTTTCTTCCATGATGAAGCCTTTTCTTATTATTCCAGTCACGAATTTCCCATGAATTCTCTTTCCTCAGCTTGGTCATGCTGGCTATAAAATGAAAAGGGAGACCTGCAAAAAAGTAGATTGGAAAGTAGAAAGGTTGGCTCTGAAAGTTGTCTGTAGCCAGAGGAGAAGCAAAGCCTGGAGGCCCTGGATAGTATTCTTACTTCCTCAGAGGAAAAGTGATTGTGTTCCTGTTTTTATTTTTATATTTTATATTTTATTTTATTAAATTCTAAGGTGACCTCTGGTTGCTTCCGCTTCTGGAAGGGCTTGCTTGTTATTTGAACAATCTCACGGATTGACAGAAAATGAGCTAGCCACGCTCACATTCCCAGCAACTGACTAGGCTGGCATTCCCCTCCACTACTGTTGGGAAAACAATAAATAGTGTGGGTTTTTTTTTAAGTAATTTAAAAGTGTATTGCTTAAGTGGCGTTGAGAAATGAGCATTTGGTGCCACCTAGAGTTGGGAAGGGAAAATAAACCCTGCTAGAAGCTTTATATGGATTAAAAATGCTTTGGGCAAAAATGGCAGCCAACCCCTTTTTGTTGAGTACAGTAGGTTAGATCCAAAAGCAAAAACCACAGTATGTTGGCTATGCTTACTGAGAATTCTGGGAGCTGATGTGTTGGAACTCCAATTCCCAGAATCCCACAGCCCATGAGTATTGGCTATCTCTAGCTAGAATTCTGGGAGTGGTTATCTTCAGACTCCAACCCCCAGAATTCCCCAGCTAGTATAGGTCTGGGCCATGTTGACTGGGACTTCTGGGACTTCAAGCCCTAAGACTTCTATTTTGGACCTTCCTGATATTTTTTGTTTGTTTGTTTGTTTGTTTGTTTGCCCCCAAAAGATTTGGAAATCTGAAATTATGAATAACATGTTGCACCCCTTACTTCTGTCTTCCAGTCCCTGGTGATTTAGGTGTCCATGAGAGAAATGATCCCCTTTTTGCTTTAGATGAGCCTCCTGCTGGCTTACATCTACCTGCTGGAAGTTTACATTTTTTAGAACATTCTTTTTATATTTATTCACACAAGGGAATATGGAGCACCTAGACGGTTCCTTCAAGCTCAGGATTTTAGCTGCCTTTCCACTGGGATTATTTTTAGGCATCTAAATCTGCATCTAATAATTGCCTGTTGGAGTGGAGATGGAGGGTTTAGGGACACGCTAAATCATTGATTTCTGGAATGAGAACTCCAGGAACAGCATGGTCTTGAATATATACCCTCCATATGATCTGGGCAACTAGCCTAGCGTTCAGATTTCTTTTAAGGTCACATTCATTGTTCACTTTTAGTGCTGCAAATGGTGCCCAGCAAGGTATTTTCCCCCCATGGAATGGACCGGGGAGTGGTCTGTGTTTTCTGCAGAATGTTCCTACCAGCATTCCTTTTGCAGGGTAGAAAACTCCCCTTGTTTGTACTTTTTGGAGCATGAGGGGGGTTAAGGACAAACTGGGACTCTAAACCTTGCAGAGGATTAAGGCACCCACTTCACCACTTAAAACCTCCAGCTCCTTTTCCCCCAGAGGATCCTGTCCCCATCCTCTTCTGGAGTACAGCTTTTGATGTACGGTGCAAAGCTAGGTGCGAGCCTCGGGCTGATAAAAACAGCGCTCCCAGAGTAGAAAGTTAGTTGCTTCACGTACAGTACCAGAAGGTCCAAGTGAACCACCTAAAGTTGCCTCATTTGTTTCAATCTCAATGGCCCTCTGACTTGAAAAAGTCAAAGTCATTTACATCAACTAATAGGTTGACTTTTTCAAATCTTGTTTTCCTAGATTTCCCCCAGGGATCTCCACAAATGGTACGAAGAGATATCGGTTTGTCTGTAACACACAGGTAAGTATTTCAGAAGGTTGATTGGAGCACAAGTCTGATCAGCCTCAATGAAGGGTTGATTTAGATTTCCTGCAAGCCCTTGGATGACCTGGCTGGGGCTGGAATAATTTACCCAGTTCAGTTACTGTTGCATGAGGTGGGAGGAGGAGAAGAGGTTGAATTGATAAGAGCCACTTAAGAAAACCAACCTGTACAAGCATCATCATCTTAGAGACAGACTCCATAGGTTTGGCTATGATTTTCATCAAGCCTAGCCAAAGACATCTAGAGGATACCCACTCACTAATTAGGCTGGGGGGGGGGGAGGAATGGGGGGTTAGTCAACCCAGATAGATGCTATATTTCAAAATCCTTCAGCCAAAGCTTGTATGGGGAATTGTCTGGAATTGTGAGATTGGTAGTCCAACATATGAGATGGTCAGCAAGTTGCCTTTCCTGTTCTAAGCAAAGCTTTAGATGCTTTCTACCAAACCTAATTATCCAGATTCAGGGATTTTGAAGTAGTTGCAAAGGATTCTGGTCTCTCTTTTTTTTTTTTTCCCCAATTTGGACTTAGTGGCACTTACACTGTTCCTTTCAAAAAGAGGACTCCTCATACATACTGCATTTCACAGTTACTCTTTCCTTGTTTAATGGATCTTTTTTGTTAAGTCTCTGCCTCTAGCAGCAACCCCAAAAGCAATGGTGGAGAAAACTTGGCAGGGTTGCCAATGGAGGAATTTTCATTTAGAACCTCTATTACAGTGTTTCTCAACCTTGGCAACTGGAAGATGGGTGGACTTCAACTCACAGAATTCTGGGAGTTGAAGTCCACGATCTTCAAGCTGCCAAGGTTGGGAAACAGTGCTCTATAAGAACCTGTGAAATAAGGCAGGGTGAGGCTAAGATAAAGTCTCGTCTAGAAGACCTGCTTATTGGGAGTTTTCAGGTGTTTTATGACAGTTTCAGATACAGTTGTCCTCTGCTTGGAATACTCCCATTCTTTACCACTTTGGTTTTCTTTCTAAGGAAAGGGGGGTGGGACTGGATAACATCTTTGGTTGGTTAATTTGGCATTAAAAATCCTACCTGAAACCACCCAGTATAAGAATATGAAGATGCATCCCTGAAAACGTTGCAACATTACAGAGGAACCTGGGTGGCTTGTTCAGTTTGCATGCAAAGATGGTTATATCAGTAACAGGATACATGCCCAAACTTAACCCAATACAGCATTTGGTTGTTGATCAGTGAACACTCTAATATCCAACACGGTAGATTTGACTTTGATTCTATAACATCCACGGGGCTATAATTTCTAGTGGTCTTTTTCTTTCCCTTCTCTGGTATCTGCAAGACTACTCTAAAACATTAGGTCTTCTGCAGGGAAGGTATGGAGCCAAAGCATTCCCCAGAGAATTTAGCCACCCAACATTTTGACAAGTGACCTTGTAGCTTGATTGTATACCTTTCACCAACGATACTGTTTTCTTTAATACAATTTCTTCTTTTATACCTGCATTGTGTTTCGTCTCATTCAGGTTTTCTACAAAATCCTGGCTCTCTCAGGTGTGCCAAGTGTGTCAAAAAAGCATGATGTTTGGAGTAAAATGTAAACACTGCAGGTAAGCAAGTGATAATGGCATTCCCCTTTTGGTAAAAAGTTACAGTCTATAAAAATATAGCAAGCAAACAGAGAACGCTGGCAGAGATTTGCCTGGGGAGTTCAACAGAAAGAAAGGAGGAAAATGACTAAAGAACCTGCATATTCTGAAATATTGCACACTCAGCTGTAGAGCAGAAAAGGTCATCCCCTGAAAAGCTGCTGATTGCAAAGGTTGTAATGTAAAAGCTGCTGATTGCCCACTATGAGTGATTAAATGACTACTTCCTGCTGAGTAAGCAAAGATTGTAAGAATATAAGGCAGCAGGTTCCAAAGATCACTCACATGTTGAGTGAACAAGTGAATGGGAGTTTTTGGGGGAAATCCCAAAATTTTCCTTCTTAAGTCAAGAGTTTGTATTTTGCTAAGTGAGAGCCTGGGAAGAGAATAAGAAATAAAAGCTTTTTTTTTTATTTATTAAAAATGCCCTGAATAGAAAAAGTGATGGACTGGAGTCTGTAATTGTAACCAACAGTGTTTATGGCATATTTGACATTCTGCCTGAGAAGAGTCAAAAGCGAATGAGTCACTGAATGACCACAATGATTTATCAGTTCAAAGAAAGAAGTCTCTGCTGTAGAAAATGGCTGTGAAGCACCTTAAGGAAAATGGTCAAACAGGGAATAAGATCCCTGGATGAGAATAACAACCAGAAGCAAGAGATGCAGAAGATACTCTGTGCTGCTGTGGAACTCAGGAAAGTCTCTGAGCATTCAAGGGAAGAAGAAGAGAAATTCAAAATAGGAATATAGGACAGTTGATTCCTAAAGGGTGGAGAGGATACAGTTGTACCCTACAAGAAGTCAAAGAGAAGGGTCATTATAGTTGTGATACTATGAGGAATTGAAACAAAGATATACTGACTGGACCCACCCACTCATGAAGTATTCTATCTGCAAGAAGAAAGAATCCAGGTGTATGTAGAACAACATCCAAGATGTATCACCATGGTCTTTGAAAAACTTAGAAGTGCAAGACCTTGGCTAGATGGTATTCTCAACCATCCTTCCAGTCCAGGGGAAAAAAAGAATATTGCAGATCAACAATTGGCCATACAGTGGTTGTCAATATGGAACTATAATCTGGATTCTCTAGATGATGGGCTATTGGCATGAGATTGGCAATTCTGTTGCCCTTCACAGAATTGGTGCCTTATTGGGAAATTGGCTTGGATGAGTTACTGGAGAGATTGCAAGTAGGGCAAATCAGAGGTTTCATGGACTAGAGCTGTTGCAGTAGGACTCTAGAGCATTTTGGAAGTAAAACGAGAACATTAGGAAGTTAAATTAGTTTTTCTCAACCTCAGCAACTTTACAATATGATATGTGGACTTCAGCTTCCAGAATTCCCCAGCCAGCATGAGGTTGGCTAAAGTTGAGAAACACTGAATTAGATTATGATGCTGTTTTCCCTGGCTTCAAAAAAAAAAAAAAAAAAAAAAATCCAGCATGATGTAATGATTAGGATGCTGGCTTAGGGCCACATAAACCAGCATTAATTTCCATTAATTTCCATTTAGTGACAAAGCAATGAGGCTGTTCTGTGATCTGTCTACAATTTATCTTAGCCTGTGCCTCATATGTCTTTTCCCTTTTGCAGATTAAAATGTCATAACAAGTGCACCAAAGAAGCCCCTCCCTGTAGAATATCTTTCTTACCCAGTAAGTGCTTCCTTTTCTGGTTCTTTTTTAACTTTCCTTCCTCTTACCAAATTACTTGCTGTTTTTGTCCAGTGTTGCTGTTGTAGCTTTAAGAAGGCTAAGTAACACGCGGCGGTCTCCATCTTCTCTCCTCTCTGCTTCAATAGTACCACGGTTAAGGAGAACAGAGAGTGTTCCTTCCGATATCAATAATCCAGTGGACCGGCCTTCAGAACCACAGTTTGGGACTCTCCCAAAAGCCCAAGCCAAAAAGGTATTGCATTTTGCAGACAGCCATGCTGGGTCAGGCCAAAGTTATAACCGTCTGCAGCTGGGTTCCCACATGGTGTTTAGCAATTACGTTCTAGTGAAATCTGTGCTGCTGAAAACCAGTAACTAGATGCCAGATTTTAGCCCTGTAATCTATAGGGAATGCAATCTTGGGATGAAAAAGGCTGCAAATGGCTTGTCACATCCTGGCTTTAAGGGGTTGGCCAGACTTAGCCAGTTATGGCTTGTCAGTCAGAGTCTTAAAAGGCTACAGGAGGGAAGCCAAGAATGAGGGTTCCTCCCATCTCCTCAAAAGCTGCTTATTTCCAAGAATTCTGTGTTGCTTTCGCCTCTTGCAGGACCACCCCACAGCAATCAACCACCTCGACTCAAGCAGCAATCCGTCTTCCACCACCTCTTCCACACCGTCTTCTCCAGCCCCCTTCCAGTCTTCCAACCCCCCCAGTGCGACGCCTCCCCCAAACCCGTCTCCTGTGGGCCAGCGAGACAGTCGGTTCAACTTCCCAGGTAGGTTGGTTTCGGGAGAGCTAAAACCCAGGTTTGCCAAAGGCCTTCTGGGTAGTCTGCCCAATCAAAGAACAAAAAATTCAGCTTGGTCAAGTTAACCTATATGTCTTGATATGCTTTTTCTTTGGCTGTGGCAACTTGTTTTAATTTATTTTATCAGTCACCCAGTAACAAAAGTTGTCTGGGTGACATTCAGATGAAAACAATAAAGTTGCCCAACTCACTTTCATCTTGATAGTAGGAATGATCCACCCCTAGCTTATTTGTGCCCAAAAGCAGCTAGAACAGTGAAAACTAAAACAACTTAGCCTTGTGATATTTACTGTATGTAATTAAAAATCCTGCCACACCTATGTCTCTGTCTTTGCCGGCATTTTGGCGTTGGGTCTCTAGCGGACCACTCGAAAAGCAACTCTGCTCTGCTCCCCTCCCCTCCCCAGAAAAGTTGTGCGCTTCCAAAATATTCTTAGGCTGAAACGTTTGTGGAATAGAACAGTGTTTGTATATTCCTGGCAGGGATCTGTTCATCAAACCTTCCGTGGTAATACATTTCTTGTTCCGTACATTCTATGCGAGTTTGTGTGTTTGCTAAAACAGACTGAAGTTGCTCCCTCTCTGTAAAAAGCAAACATCGTTAAGTACTGTAGGCATTTCTTTAAAAAAAACAAAAAAACCTCTTATGGCCCTATCTGTAAACTTAAAAATCCATCTCACCATAAGTAGGTTTATCAAAAGTGTAAATTCAAGATAATGATTGCTGGCATGTCCTTTCATTCAGCTAAGAGGCTAAGGAAATGTTTGATTGTTTGGTGAATGTTGCTCAGTAGACTGGCAGTGGGTGGCAGGAAAGGAGGGGAAAGGAACTCTTGGTTTGTGAACTAAGGTAATATAACCCAGATCCATTTCTCCACTACAGAAAGCATTTTTCTGCCTCTTCTGAATCTCAAAGGAAATGAAGCATTTTCCAGCCTGGCTGCATGTCCCTTTAACTGCCTGCACTCAGAAGCATTCTCACTGGTTCCTTGTTTACAGTTTACTAACTCTGAACTGGTATTAATTTACTGCATATATATATCTACACACAATAATTGCCTCACATGCTAACTTCTGTCACCTTTTATTTTGTCTTTCTCTGTCCCTTTTTTTTCTCTTTTTTTTCTGCCTAAACAAAACCAAACTAAACAGCTGCTCACTACATTCAGCATAGACAACAGTTTATCTTTCCAGGTAAGTTTGCCTTCTAAGACGTCGCTGCTGAAACCTCAGTTGCTCAAGCATCGCTTTGTCCTCCCCAGACTCCCTTCTTGTAAGCACAGAGAGAGAGAGAGGGACTTTTCTTCTGCATGTTGCACTCAAACTGCATTCCTGCTTACTGAAAACACATAGTTCATTTTTCTTGTTACCTTGTGTTGTTTAAATTCCTGTTATTTTATAATATTGGAAGTTGCATAGCTTTGTATTATTGCGACTTAATGAGGTATATTCCTTGTTTGCCCTTTCTCTGCACAAATCAATTCAATGTATTCGCTCCTTTTATGAACAACATGCATAAAAGTAGTGCTGATGCCAGAATCAGTTGCATCCACAGGGAGGGGTCTAAAAGGCAAGATGGCAGATGTGATGTCATGACGTCTTTTGTATAGACAGGGTTTGCATCACAATGACACTGCCATCTTGCCTTCTTTGACCCTTCCCCTCTCCCCCTGTGGATGCCACTGATCAAGATCGGCAGTCTTTCAGATTGAAAGCCATAGCTTTGATGCGGTAGAGGAAATCCCATTTTGGAAAGCTCCTACATGTGAAAACAAACGAATAAATCCAGCATTGCTTGTAGAAAGCTAGCACTTCAGGGAGAGTGATTACAGCCTAGTTTTCTACCTGCAGATAGGAATTTATTGAGGGTGTGTGATCCTCCAACTTAAAGTAGTCCGGCCTCAGGTGAGCTTTACCCTGTGGCTTTGTCAGGTATACATTTTGTCTTTTAGTTCTATGCAGATAAATATTCCTTTGATGAATGTTACAGCAGTTACTAAAAACAGTGAGAACTTGAGGATTGTAAACTTCAGTCTTTTTTCATACATTCCTCTTTCTTGTAGAAATTCCCGGTACTCCACAAATAACGCAGCCTCCTGAAACTACGGAAAGTACTAAGTAAGTCTCCTCTTGCTTCCAGCGTTTCCCTTTACTCTTTAATCATCAGTTCTGCAGCAATGTTTGCAAGAAATGAGAAAACAGACACCTCTTTTGCAGGAGAAGAAAATGTCTGAAAAGTTGCAAGGCGGGTTGTAGCCCAGTGTTAGTATCATTCTGTTGCTGAAATCAGGGCTTCCGTAAGCAGGGGAACAATGATGCAGAAGCCCCCATTCTACAGCACTGATGAATAAGCCTTAAACAGGTTTACTAGCTGAGAATAAAAGTTTTTCTTTTGCTGAGAGGGCAGGAAGGGGTGGGGAAGAAAAGTAGCCCTCAGAATAAAAAAAACCCATGTCTACTGCAACAGAATTGTGTTATACATCCTGTGGGGTGTGTTATACATCTTATTCCACCTTGCCTTTAATGCCCTTCCCTGTATGAGGTCCTCACGACTGTCAGACTTTCTTCTCTGCAGCCTAGACTGGAAGCAGTCAATCCCAGAAATGAGAATCGGAGAGCTTTGATGACTAGTACGCTCAATCCTTGTTATCTGCATATTCTGTTACTGCAGATTCACCTATTTTTCATCAAACAAGGTCTCTACCCAGCCATGTGCAGTAGGGAAAAAAGTCTGAGAGTCTTACTGCACAACTTGACACAAGCGACATCAAGGGAACCACATTCTTGTTCTCGCAGTGTTTGTTGTGATAACAAGTCTCTGTGTGGTTCTGATAATAGATCACGTGTTCTCACGCTGCAATGACCGCTTTTTCTGCTTCAGCAGGGGTTTTCAAGAACGTAACCCCTGTGGATAATGAGGATTGAATGTAGTTATTAGAAGGAAAGTTAAGGCCATGACACAAGAATTCCAGCAAGGACTGTCTTTTCAAATGAGCCCCCTATATATGCAGGCTATGGTAGCAAACGCTTCTCTGTTTCCTGCCACTTTTTCAACATTGAGTTGAGGAAGTGTGATGGTTTTGTAAAAGCCTGTAGCCTGCATCTCTTAATTGTTTTATTAACCACTGTTCCTTTTATCAGTCTGAGAAATAGCTCTCACAACAACAAAGCTTTGAGGTTGAGAAGAGTGACTTTGCTAGATTGTGCTGTGAGTTTTGTGGTTGACTGGGGATTTGAACCCAGGTATGGCCAGTTGTGGTTCAGCACTGGAACGACTCTACTGAATTGTCTTCTCAGTTCTGAGCTTCCTTCTCCTATAACTTACCCCCTGCAGCATTATTTTGATAGCAATAGCTAAAATAAATGCTTCTGCTACATGAGTCTGAACAGAGTTGACAGCATGTACATTCAAAGAATAATAATGATCTTGCAATATCAGTTCACTAATTCTCTTTTCTCTTCTCTCCAGCAATGCTGAGGTGCCCCTAGAGGCTGATGGGGTTGAAGAACGGGACACAGAGGTAAATTCCCACTTGCTAGCAGTTGCATGTAAAATAATATTAACAGCGCTTGCCACTTTAGCAAATGAAGTTAGCAAACAAGGGGGAGTCATTAGCTTGGTAAGGGTCATCACCTCCTCTATTGCTTGTGTTCCAGAACTAAGTTTTGAAATCAAAATGGCACTGTTCACATTCAAGAGACGGGTTGCAGCAGTTCTGAATGCTGAGAGGAGTTGTTGAATACTGAGAATAGCCATGGAAAATGGAAGGTTGGAGGAAGGAGGAGGAATGGAGTATCCTAGGAGTAGGCATGGCTACCTAGCTTCTCAGAATAGCAGCATTCCATGCAGTGACATTGTCACAGATGTTTTGCCCCGTTGCATTGAAAATTATGCTCTTTCTAAACTCGGGCAATATGGAGCTTTTACATCATGCTGTCATGACCCACACATTCTTCCTCCTCTGCCAATTTCTCTAAATTCCTTCTAAAGGCAGTTAAGCTAATTTCAATACCCACTGCTTTTGACAGTGTGTTCAATAAAATAAATCATGAGTTATAGAAAGAAGCATAATTTGTCTTGCCCATCTCTTAATTGAATGACTTCCTGTTCTAGTGTTAGCAGAGTAGTGGAGAAAACTTTAATTTTTATCTCCATTCTCCACTCTGTCTTACACTCCTTTAGTATGGTTTCTCCTTCCTTCCCACACCATAAACTCAAAATTCACTCCTGCTCTGCAATATTTTGGATTGCCCAACATGCCCACATTCCATGTATTGGGACTACAGTCCCCAAACTTCTGGAAGATGGAATACCAGCATGTCTGGAAAACATGCAACTGGAGAAGGCTATGTTATATGGTATCCTTTACATCACATTATAATGATCTGAATAGGAAGGCAGTTCAACTATCAAACCAATGACCTAAGAAGATCATGGGCCTTCCTTTGCTGGAAGGCAGAGGTTGATGATCCATCTGTTGGGCATGTTGTAATTTGGATTCTTGACTGAGCAAAGGTTGGCCCTGCCAATTCTCATGTTATGATTATAGTTTGCTTGGTGAATATGTAGGTAACCATAAAAGCTGAACATAAGAAGCCCTGGATGAGATAGGGCAGAGGATGGCCCAGATAGATACTGCTACATGGTTGGTTCTGTTTGGGGAAAATGTGGTGGGATTCCAAGTACTGGAACTGGTATGTTCATCAGCACTGCCATTGTTCCCCCTTTCTTCCCAAGCACGTGGAAGACCAAGAGCAAAAGCTGGAAGCTGAGGACGATGAAGACGAGATTGACGACCTGCCGACCCGGCGATCTCGATGGCGGGGGATGATCTCACGCAAGGCTAGCCAAACCAGTGTCTACTTGCAGGAGTGGGATATTCCCTTTGAGCAGATTGAACTGGGTGACCCTATTGGCCAAGGACGGTGGGGCAAGGTGTACCGGGGGAGATGGCATGGAGAGGTGGCCATCCGTTTACTGGAGATAGATGGGAACAACCAGGACCATCTGAAGCTCTTCAAGAAAGAAGTGATGAACTACCGGCAAACCAGGCATGAGAATGTGGTGCTTTTTATGGGTGCTTGCATGAACCCCCCTCATCTAGCCATCATTACCAGGTAAGATCATCATCTTGGTAGATCTCAGCCCATTTGTTTGTTTTGATTTGTATGGTTGCCCATCTCATTGTCATGACTCTGAGCAGCTAGCAGCAATTCCAAAATACAACCTAACAACAATGGAGCAGTAAATACATAATCAACAGCCAGGATAAAACTATAAACAAGCCTCAGGATAACCATCTCACAGGCTTTGCCATACATTTTAATCCCTGTGCCTTTTTTTAAAATACTCTTAGTAAGTTCAACAGCCTTAAGGTGCATTTTAAGATACGTTGCAACATTTTACGTAACTCCAATTCAATTTTAGTAGCTGTTGGGAAAATTAAAAGTGGCAGTTTATTGTTTTAACAGACAAATGCCATGTTTGATGTCCAAACCTCCCATGTTCTGTGCCCAAGAATTAGATTTTTGGAGTAGAACTGGCAGCATTTTTAAGTCCTGGAGGCCATCCCCATGATTGCCTGAAATCTTGTGAATTATCCGTTTTTAGCAATCTCTCCTCAAAATCTCATACGGCAGTGTTGTCCAAACTTGGCCACTTTAAGATGAGTGGACTTCAACTCCCAGAATTCCATGGCTGGCTGGGGAATTCTGGGAGTTCAAGTCCACTCATCTTAAAGTGGCCAAGTTTGGACAACACTGTCATACGGGGTTTCACAAGATTTGAGTCTACCTATGTGAGGAATTGTGCAAAACAATCGAACTGTGGTCCTGGCAATCACGTGAGGGTATTTTTTTTAATTCAAAGAATATTGTGATGGGGCAGTGATACCCATGATCCCTGTGGCCAACCAGTGATTTGGATCCTTGGGTTTGTGGCCAGGTCTCTAAGAAAATTCTTGGTAAAAAAAAGGAGTTTATCTTATTAAGACTTATAAGAGTTTATCTTATTAAGACTTTATTATCTTATCTTATTAAGAACTTTTCCAGTTCTCAAATCCATACCATTAAGTTATTGAGTGTTCTAAATGCTGAATCTGTAGGAAGGACTCAAGTTCTTGTTGAAGATTAACTGCGTAGTCTTGAGTAATTTACTACAGAGAACCTGAGTGATCTGCCAATTGTAACGCAGGATGGAAAAGGGTTCCATGTGGCTGCAGAAAAATAAGTAGGTTGAACTACCTGTGCTGTTTTCCTCCCCAAGTGGAGCTTTAAGACTAAAAGCCATTGGTATCATCAAGCAAACTGAGATCACATTCTCAAAGAAAAACAAAATGAAAATCACACATACTGCACGATTATAGTCTCTCCCTCCATCTTCCATTTCTCTTTTAAACCTGTCTACAGCCAGTATTTATCTGCACCAATCTTAACACTAAACTGGGTTCATATGTTGCCCTATTAAGCCGTGGGTTGTTTATCCACGAGTGGTTGAATAAGCTGTAATTGCCAGGGTTCCACATCCTGTCCTAATTACACCACGGTGATGGTATACAAGCTGTAGTAGGTGGAACCATGCAACGCTAAAGCCAAAACCAAGTAAGACGCATTATGTTTTAGTGCAATGTATAAATTCAATCTAACTGTGGTTAACTTTTGTCAGACTTAGCAGCTTACATGTATATTGGGTTGGAGTTAAAGATGAGTTAACAGACAAGATGAGACAGTCAAAGTGCAAAAATGTTCTATAGTGACCTTCAAAAAGAGGAGGAAGAAGGAGTTTTGCTTATGAGCCAAATTCATTTCTTAGCCCTCATTTGACAAAAATGTTATCTCTACCCTATATCCAACTGGGTTGACTTTTTGGGAGCTATTACAGTTGTGTTAATTCCTGTGATATATGATACTTCCTTGAAACAATATCTAAGCCTAAGGTGCTGAATGTGCTCATGCAGAGAGCCTGTAATATCTTTTGCAAACTCAAAAAAGCTATTTTTCCCTGATTTTTAAAAAAGGGAAAATAATTTTGTTGCAATGTTTAAACAAGAAATACAAAGAAAACAATAGTTGATGGCTCCACTATGATTGATATTCTGCTCTCTCCATGGGGTCTGTATATTTTAATTTTTTTTGATAATATTTATTTTAATAATTACTGTACTTTTTATCTAATTATTGTTTTTTATCTATTTGCTGTTTTATTTAATTATTGTACACCACCCAGAGTCTCTTTGTGTGAGATGGGTGGCTATATAAATTAACTAATTAAAAGAACAACTTAATTAGTTATAAAATTATAACACCAAAACAAACAAAAATTAAAAAAAAATAAATCAATAGAAAAAAAGTGAAATATGTACATACTAAATTGATATATATCCCCTAAATATGTCACATATTTATTTAATCATTTAATAACAATATATCAAATTACACATAAAAATATGTGTGTGCTTGCAAAATATTATGCAATCTATCTATCTATCTATCTATCTATCTATCTATCTGATTTATCTCCGCCCATCTCCCCCTAATGGAGATTCCCTAATCTATGCTAAAGGGACTTCTGTTGTGTTATTACTTTGGGTTAATGCTAATGGAATTTCTAGTTTTTAAAAAATAGATGTTGTAACAATGCCAGTGTTGAATACTTACTGTAAGACAATTGGAGATTTATTTTTAGATCTATATATTTTTAAGGTATAATTTTACTTCCATAGTGGGTAGTTGCAATAGCCTGCAATTTACTTTCACTAGAATCTGCTTTGAAACCTTGATAAAATGTAGTGTTTTGAGAATGTCATCCATGACTTATTCCACTAACTGGGCAGACTTAAACTAACTTTCTGTTTCTGGGGTAAGCTGGGTTTTCATGGCAAACACAGCTAGTTTGGACAACAGGATGGAGGTATATTGGAATTGTATGAAGTAGGCTGTGCAGAGGTCCAGATTCTAAGGGGAAAAGTCATTCAGAACTTGCATTGGGCACAAAAGTATCTTCTATCAGCATCTCCTTAACCCAAGCAAGTTCTCCTAGGATTGTTCCAGCTGCACACAGCAGCCAGAAGACCCCAGGAAAAGACACAGCTTCTTTAAGGAGTTGCTGATCCCCGCCACTCCAACCCATCTCTGAATCCAGATCACTGCACCACCCTAACACATACTGCTTCTACAATAGATTTCAGTTGTTGCTAAGTTTTCTTTGTAATGTATTTGTCTGTGTTCCTTAGTTTCTGCAAAGGAAGGACGCTTCACTCAGTAGTCAGGGATCCCAAAACACCTCTGGATATCAACAAGACCAGGCAGATAGCTCAGGAGATCATTAAGGTAAGAAGAAGTTTGCAGAGGGATCTGTGTTGAATGTCCTCTGAATAAGGCAGCTGTTCTTCCCAAGCTTCATTTTGGTGGAGGAGAGCAATTTCACTGAACGGGACTGCAGTTGTGAAAGAATCTCTGGATTTTACTTAGGCACATTCATTTTTTATTATGTTTCCCTATCTCTTTCTCCTTCCACACAGTGTTTGTTTAAGGCTACATTCTCTTCCCCTGAGCAGAATCATAACCTTGGTCCAAGCAACAGGACCTATTCATTGGCAACAAACCTAGATATGTATTCATGATTGTTGGCTGTGATGGTGTCTGAAAATAACAGGAATCACAGGCTTTGCTGCTGCCGGGGACCTTTAAAAGAAACCACCATTGAATCATTGTTTGGGTATTCCCCCACTGTGCTAAATGATTGCCATTTAACCATGGTTTAGTAAACCACAATATTTGAATTCACACACAAAGCCATTAACTGTGGTTTACAGTGGTTAACTTCACACAATTTGCTAAGTAAAAGTCAAACAACCCACCTATGTAGTGTGGATCTGGCAATTGAATGGATTTTGAATGAACACTGAAGCAAGATTGAAACAATTATATATTTTTCTGCTTAACATTCGTTCTCCTATGCATACATGTATGTGTGATTTTTCCCCCCTCTAGGGCATGGGATACCTTCATGCAAAAGGGATTGTGCATAAAGATCTCAAATCCAAGAACATTTTCTATGAAAATGGAAAAGTTGTGATCACTGACTTTGGCCTGTTTGGAATTTCCGGGGTGGTTCAAGAAGGAAGGTAGGCCTCCCACGACTACAGTTTCTGTTAGTTTTTCTTTGCTGTCAGGTTCAAGATCTGCACCACTGACATGCTATGGAATGCAGAGTCCATCCAATAAAGGTATTTCTTCTGAATTCATAGTATTGCAAGCCACCCAGAGTCATTCAGAGTTGGGCAGCCTCTAAATCAGTGCTTCTCAATCTCAGCAATGTTAAGATATGTGGACTTCAACTCTCCAGCCAGCATACCATATTAACATAATTGGATACTTAACTATTTGCATTTGGTTTCTTTTTTGTTTTGGGTTCGTTAAAAAGAACAAGAGACTGATACTGATCTTCAGTGCTTCAAACCATTTGTGATTAGGAAATTGTTTCATCCTCTATGGACTTGACTGGGCTTTTCAAAGAGAGTTTGCAGATTCAGGTCTTGACACCCATAGATGAGATTATCTGGAGGAAATAAAAATGGGGATCTTCTCAGTGATAAGCTGTCCGTAATGGTGACATTTCCGTCTAGTAGAAATTCCCCAATGCTTCTTTTATTTAACTGGATTTAAATCTCAGCTTTGCTGCTTTCAAATTTATGGGTCTGATCTTATGTTGGAAACTTTCACATCGATATGACAAATTCTTGTCCTTACTGTTTTTAGCAATGTGTTTTACAGGTAGTCCTCGCTTAATGACCACAATAGGGACTGGAAAAATTGGTCATTAAGGAGGGTGGTCGTTAAGCGAGTCACCATGTGATTGGACCCGGTTTTATGACCATTTTTATGACAGTTGTTAAGTGTATCACCGCAGTAGTTAAGTGAATCACATGGTCGTTAAGTGAATCCAGCTTCCCCAATGGACGTTTTTGCCAGAATTAGCTTACTGACCATTGTAAAAAGTTGCAAATCGCAATCACATGACCGCAGGGTGGTAGTGTGATGGTTTGAGACAGTCATAAGTGCAACTACAGGTCGTAAAGCACTTTTTCCAAGGCTGCCGTAACTTTGAACCATCATTAAATGAACAGTCATTAAACGAGGGCTACCTGTATTGTTTTTTGTCTGATGTATTTGACCATTTTATTACTGGAAAGCCACTTTATTCCAACAAAAATAAAATGCTGATTAACTTGTGTGATATGCAACGAGTCATGCATTTTAAATTCTCTATGACATGCAGCTAATTTTAGAGCTTTTAGTCATGGTTGTTTTTGACTCTTCACCTGTTTGGCACAGCCATGTAGGAATGTTAATAAGCCAATGAGCCACATTTTTCCCTTGTTTGTTTGGTTCCCAGGCTGGCTACTAAGACAGAACAAGATACGCTTGTTCTTTATCACCCTTTTTGGTCAAAAGCAGCCTACTGCATTTCAAGGCTCATAATTTGCATGAAATAAGGACTGCCTTAAGTCCCACTGATTCAATACAAAGATTGTGGGCTCCTGTTTTGAACCCTCGTGTTGAATTCAATGGGATCCATACCCTTCAATTATAGATCCAAGTAAAGCTGTGTGGAGTTGCAGTCAAAGTGCTTATGTTTGAATGGAACATACCTGGTTTTCCTTGTAGGGCTAAAATTCACTATGAAAATTAGTTTTTTAAGACTTGGAGTTCAGAAATGAAAGTGGTAGAGGCTACGTTGGGTTAATGTTTATTACCAAGGACCTTAGCAAGCAAACATATGACTGGTCAGAATATTGTCCAGTGCTTCCACACTACAGATGGCCTGGCCATCTGGTCCTTCCCTCATTGGACTTCCCGCTCTATGCCATCAACACTTGATGGCTGGTCTGCCAGTGAGATGGATCTTTTTGGTTTGGGGCTGATCAGTGACTGCAAAGGATTAAAAAAATCCATGGCGACAAGATTTGAGTCAGTGTTGTTATGGAGAGGCTTAAGAGAGCCTTATTTACCCCCTCCCCATTTGTTCCCCTTTTTCACTACGAGGCAAGGGAGATGGGCACTCCCACAGAGGTCCTCCCTTTCTAGGACATCATCTCGCTCCCCAGTAAGCTGTTCACATGATAACAAGGGGAAAGGTGAACAGGTGGGAGATAGCCAAAGATGACTGGGTAGCTAAACCACGTCTGCTTAGTTAGTTAGTTAAATGGGTCATTTGCATGGGTGAGGAAGAGTCTTCAATAGATCTCCTCCTCCCCCCATTGTTTTAAACTAAAGATTGAACCTGGGATTTTTGCATTCAAAAGTGTGGGTTTTACCACGGGGTTGTGGCAGTTGCATCAGCCTGCAGACAGCTCTTCTTTGTCCCTACAGAAAAGTAATTCCTGGTAGATGGAGCCTAGGGGTGGTAACACCCAAGGTGGGCCAGCACTGGAAGGGGGAAGGAAGATTGGCAAGCCATGGGGCATGGTGGATGCGAGACATGATGCAGGTCTGCACAGGTCTGCTTTGTTCCCCATTAGGAACAGTATGCCAACAAACAGAAGCTCCAAAATCAGAATGAATTTTTTTCAATTCCAGAAATGTGCAGAAATCCATCTACCGTATTTTTCTGTCAATAAGACGCCCCCATGTACAAGACGACCCCCACTTTTCCAACCCAAAATTAAGAAATCAATATTTTAAAGATAGTGCAGAACACTTTTTTATTTAGTAATTAGGTAACATTGACCTGATACACTCGGTGGGAGGAGGTCCAAACCGTCTCTCTGCAGCTCTGTTTCCAGGCTCTTTTGCATAACTGATTACATTCAAGCACGAGTGAAACTGCCGATAGCTTCTCTCTGCAAACAGCCTTCTCTAATTGGTTTGTTCAGCATCAGCTGACATCAGTTACATAAGGCTTGTGATTGGAGGAAGTCTGTTTGGGAGACAAGCTAGTTCACTCGTGATTGGAGGCTAGCAATAGGAGGAAGCTGCCTGCAGAAACAAAGTATGGGCAGTTTTGCAACCGCGCGATTCTCTGCTGACTTCCTTAAATAAGACGCCCTTCAATTTTTAGGGTAAGGATTTTAGAAAAAAGTATCATCTTATAGTCGGAAAAATACGGTAGTTTAAGATAGTAATGAATCATTTTGTTGGTGGAGCGATTACCTACTTGGGAACCAGGGTCTTTGCTGACTTGGTTCAAGCCCACCTGAATTCCGCCAGCTCTGCCTGCAGCCGACCCCTGTTTTCATCTCCTCCTTTCTGGTACCAGGCGTGAAAATGAACTGAAGTTGCCCCATGACTGGCTGTGCTACCTGGCTCCTGAGATCGTGCGTGAGATGGCTCCTGGAAAAGATGAAGATAAGCTGCCCTTCTCCAAAGCTGCTGACGTCTATGCTTTTGGGTAAGAATGAGAAGAGGTCATAGCAGGTGCTTCTTTTCAAGGTCAGCAAAGATATCCTGCCTTTCTGGAAAAACTGGTGTGGCCATCTGGCAAAAGTTAAGCAGGCTTGGAAGGGAGACAATCTGAAAACCCCATATAGGCTATTTGGAACTCTGCTAGAGAAGGTTGAGAGAGAAACACAATCAATGCCTCGGTGGCACCCCGTGTTCTGCACTAAAAAGGCATACTGTGTTATACACAATCATGAATTACGTAGCAGGAAGACTAATTTTCCCCCCAAATTATTACCTTTAAAAATGGAGGGAGGGGTGTATCTTTGATTCATTGAGAACACAATAGAGTTTTGTTTTGTTTCTTCCTTCCTAGTACAGTATTTCTTTGGGGAAGGTTTTTTGAAATTCGAGGTCATCTTCCTTGTCCCTCAGTCCATTCCCCACGATTTTAATGACAAAGCAAACATTTTCTTCCAGGGCAGTTATACGCGATGCAATCAAACGTTGAAAACGGTTGAGAAAGATGCTAACAAGTTTTCAAAAATCTAGTGAAATATTTCCATGTGTAGATGTGGGTGTTAACTCACGTTCACTGGCTTTCCATTTTACATCTTGAAAAAATTATTACCACTTTTCAAAAGGTGACTTTGTGACATTTGAAAGTTGCTGTTCCTGGAGACTTCAACTTCCTTTAAAAAAAGAAAAGAAATAGTTTCTTCTCTCCAAATACAGTCCCAATCTTAGTAAAGCAACCTTCTCTAATTTAGTATTGTCTGGATGTTTTGTACTACAGTTCTCAGCATTTTCAGCTGGTATGGTCGTTACAACCCAAGACTTTCAGATTGGGAAGGGTGTGTTTCAACATCAGCAAAATGTTTGTCTTGATACAGCATCAGGATGCAGGAATAGGGGAGATGTGTCAAAGTCCAAGATGTGTCTTGGAAAACCCCAAGAGCAATGTGTCAAAAACGTGGCACTTACACTTTGTCCCAGACAGGGAGAAAAGTGGTTGAATGGGATTTACGCTGGGATTATGTGTGACGTGCTTAACCAAGTTAGTTAAAGACTTGGAAGCTTCATTTGTGTATTTTCTATTTGTTAAGTGTGTTGTGATAACCCAGTCTGTTGGATTAGTTTATGTTTCAGTGTATTGCACAAACCTAGAAAATTGAGTTAAGCACATTGTGCAATTCACTTGCCTGAAGGCTAGACAGGGATGTGGAGGACATTTCCCCCAATTTGCTTTCTGGTATATGGATGTTTTGTGGCAAGTCGTAGCCACTTTATGAGAATGCCAAGAGCATGTTCTCACAATTCTGGTTCCCAAAGTTTACCTCCAGCTATTTAAACGATATTCCCAATGGATGTTTTGGACTACAACTCCCAACAGTCCTAGCCAGCATGACATTTTTTCAGAGAAAATGGTAGATATCTCAATTTTAAGATGCCAAACTAAGGAGGCTACCATAATGTATTGGACTAAGATTAAGGAGTTCAGGTACATAGGATCACTGGTAGCATTTGCACAACATGCTACATAAGGCTAAAATAGGGGTGAATCACAGAATCATAAATTGTAGAGTTGGAAGTGGCTACATCTAGTCCAATCCTCTGCAACGTGTAAACAATCCTTGAGAGGTGGAGGTCTACCCTCTTAAAAACCTTCAGAGTTGGAGAACCTACAGTCTTCAAAGGTAGACTGTTGGATAGCTTGTTGTCCAGTGTTTTATGGGAATCCAGTTATTGTCATAGCATATGATGCAATCTGCTTAGATCCTTGATGAAGAATCTAGTTTCGTGCTACTGCCTGAGATCAAATGACTAGGCTTATGCAGATCTCTTTGGGTTGTTCTTGTTTAAGCTTGAATACCTCATGAAGTCTTACACATACAGGGTGGGTGAATATCATGTATTTAATGAAAAAGAATCTCTGATTGCCAGTGGATGCTTTGACTCAAATATAAAGTAATAAATATAAATCATATCAATAATAACAACAACTCAACTATAGGACATACAGCAACAATCCTATTTTATTACAGTTTTAGACCAAAATCCATAGAATCTTATAGAATCATAGAATCATAGAATTTTGGAGTTGGAAGGGACCACATGGATCATCTAGTCCAACCCCCTGCAATATGCAGGAAACCAATTAAACCATCCCCGAGAGGTGACTGTCCAGCCTCTTCTTAAAAACCTCCAGAGATGGAGAACTCACAACCTCCGTAGGTAGACTGTTCCACTGTTGTACAGATCTAACCGTCAGGAAGTTTTTCCTTATATTTAAGTGAAATCTAGGTAGCTGCAGTTTGTACCCATTATTTCTGGTCCTAGTTTCTGTGGCCATGGAAAAGAGTTCCTGACCATCTTCCCTATGGCACCCCTTTATGTACCTGAACACTGCTATCATGTCTCCCCTCAGTCTTCTTTTCTCCAGACTGAACAGCCCCAGTTCCTTCAGCCTGTCCTCATAGGACATGTCCTGAAGTCCCTGTATCATCTTTGTTGCCCTCCTCTGAACCTGTTCTAACCTGTCAATATCCTTCTGGAAATATGGTGCCCAGAATTGTACACAGTACTCCAGGTGTGGTCTCACTAGTGCAGAGTAGAGGGGAATAATGACTTCCCACGTCTTTGATATAATGCTTTTCCTAATGCAGCCCAAAACTGCATTAGCCCTCCTAGCAGCTGTCTCACACTGCTGGCTCATGTTCAGCTTGTTGTCTATGACCACACCCAGGTCTTTCTCCGATGTAGAGCTTCCAAGCCATGAGTCCCCCATCCTGTATGTGTGCCCTACATTTTTCCTCCCCAAATGTACTACCTTACATTTCTCCCTGTTGAAGGACATCTTGTTCCTTTCAGCCCAGTCTTCCAACCTGTCCAGGTTAGATTGCAATGTCATTCTTTCATTCTGGGTGTTTGCCAGACCTTCCAATTTTGTGTCATCTGCAAATTTGATGAGTAGCCCATCAACCCCATTATCCAGATCATTAATAAAAATGTTGAATAATACCGGCCCCAAGACTGATCCCTGTGGGACGCCACTGGTTACTGCTCTCCAACTCGACGTTGACCCGTCAATGCTGACTCTCTGTGTGCGGTTAGATAGCCAATTGTGGACCCACCTTACTGTAGGGCCATCCAAACCAATCTTTAACAGCTTGTCAATGAGAATGCCATGTGGAACCTTGTCCAAAGCTTTGCTGAAATCAAGGTAGATTATATCCACCGCATTCCCCTTGTCCACTAAAGTCGTTACCTTGTCAAAGAAGGAGACGAGATTTGTTTGGCATGACCTGTTTTTGACAAAGCCATGCTGGCTCTTGGCCATCACAGCATTGTCTTCCAGATGCTTACAAATGGTCCGCTTTATTATCTGCTCTAACATCTTTCCAGGTATTGATGTTAGGCTCACTGGTCGATAATTACTGGGGTCCTCTATTTTCCCCTTCTTGAAGAGGGGGACCACATTTGCTCTTCTCCAGTCCTCTGGTACCTCCCCCGTTCTCCACGACTCCTCAAAGATAATTGACAGAGGTCCCTCCAGCTCATCCGCCAGTTCCTTCAGTATTCTAGGGTGTATTTCATCAGGACCTGGGGACTTGAAGGCATTCAAATTAGTTAGAAGTTCCTTTACCTCATGCTTACTGGCCTGTACCCTCCCCTGTTGTGTTTGTTCCCAGCCTATGCTACTCTGATCACTATTTCCTTTGGATGTAAAGACAGAGGCGAAATAGGAGTTGAGTTCCTCTGCCTTCTCCTGGTCATCCGTTAAGATTTCCCCATTTGGAGTGCGCAGTGAGCCCACCGCCTCCTTTGTCTTTCTCTTTCTGTTAACATACTTGAAGAAGCTCTTCTTGCTGGATTTTGCCTCTCTTGCTAGCCTTAGCTCATTTTCAGCCTTTGCCTTCCTGACCTCGTTCCTACATTTCTGAGCTATAGCTTTGTAGTCTGCCTTGGTGATTAGCCCTTCCTTCCATTTCCAGTAAGCATCCTTCTTTAGTCTCAACTCCTGTGTGATCTGCCTATTCAACCACATTGGCTTCTTCAGCTGTCTTCTAGTTTTCCTCCTCATCGGTATTGTTTGAGACTGCGCTATCCTTAATTTCCTTTTCAAGAAGTCCCAGCCAGCAACAACACCTTTGCCTTTAAGGTTCTCTTTCCATGGTATCATCCTTACTATTTCCCTTAGTTTATTAAAATCAGCCTTCCTAAAATCCATGGTTTCTGTTTGACTGACTTTTAGCAAACTTTTTGTTAAAATCGAGAACTCAAGGAGCGCATGGTCACTAGCACCCAAGGTTCCTACCACTTTAATGTCTTCAATCAACTCCTCCCTGTTAGTGAGGATCAAGTCCAAGATAGCAGATCCCCTAGTGCCTACCTCAACCTTTTGAAGGAGAAAATTATCTCCCACACAAGTTAAGAATTTATCTGACTTCTTATGTATGGCCGAATTAGAACAAGAGAATACATACATAAGTAAGTATATTAGTTCAGCTCCACCTCAGGTACCATACTATGGCAACACCTAGATGCCTAAAAAACTTTCTTTTGTAAGCAGGTGACTTTATTGCAGGCTTAAATGAGTGTAAAAGCAGTATTTTGCAACAGCTTGGGTCACCTTCAGGATTCTGTCAGCCAAAAACTTACAAGTATAGAATTCATCAGGTTGCCCTGGCATTTTATTTATTTATATCCCACCTTTTGTACAGAAGCTCAGGTGGCAAACATGGTGTTTCCTCCTATGAGAATTAATCTTCCAGCCTCTGTTTGAAGACCTCTAGCAAAGAACTTGCTACTTCATGTGTGGTGGTCTGTTCCACCGGCTGACAACTCATACAGTCCAGAGGTTTCAACTGAGTTGAGCAAGCTAAAGGAGACCACATGAATGAATGAATGAATGAATGAATGAATGAATGAATGACTGACTGACTGACTGACTGACTGACTGACTGACTGACTGACTGACTGCCCATTTGATGGCATGGCTGTCAGCATTGCAGAACTTGACCTTGGAACTGCTTTGTCTCTCAGGACCGTGTGGTACGAGCTCCAGGCCAGAGAGTGGCCCTTTCAGAGCCAGCCAGCGGAGGCCTTGATCTGGCAGATTGGAAGTGGCGAAGGAATGAAGCACGTCCTGCAAGCAAGTAGCCTGGGGAAAGAAGTCGGTGTAAGTAGATGTGGGCTCTGCCCTCTTGGCCAAACTCTACCCCATGGCCTCCAAGAGTTTGAACCAGGGAATCTTGGATCTGTTGTTTTGGCAGAAAGACCAGGGCATTTCTCAGCATGGTCAGCCCCAACTAGGGGCTGCCTGGGGCCACAGAGGAAGGGGTACATTTCCCATTCACACATGCTGCCTTTGGGTCACTTGGAGGGGTGGGGCTTGAATTTAAGATCTCAAACCCCCAGGAGCCTTTCCTTGGGCATCGAAATGGGTTGATTTGGTTTATATCCCATGTTTCACTCAGGAGCTCAAGGCAGCATACATAGTACTTCATCCTCTTTTAAAGTAACTGGCAATATGTTCTCCTGTTTCATCCCACCCAGTTTCCCGGGACGGCTACTTTACTCTGCCTAATGGCAGGGCCAGCCTGATTTCTGAACCTCCCCTTCCCCTCGCAGGGGCCCAAGTCAATTTACCACCCCCTGCAGCTGATGATAGATTATACAGGAAGACCTTTGGAGGTGCAACCACAGATATGCTTACTTCATGTGCAATTGGGGGCCATATTTTCTGCACCCAATTCATGGCTGCATTCATGGACATGACTGAGCCTGAGGTCTGTAGTCCGAGACTCAAGTTCAGTCTGGAAAAACTCGAGGTCTCGTCTTCGGCTTTACAGTTCCTCCCAAGGCCAGGCTGGTTTGAGGTTCCATCTCTCTGCACCTCAGACTGACAGCTTGGACTCCAACTCCCATTACCACAAGAGATTATAGATGCCATAGTGCAACTTATCGGGGCAGCTTCCAGTTTAACCCAGGCTATTTTTAAACTTTGTACAGTTTGGGCTTTTCTTAAACAGAAAACAGACTTTCTTTGTACAGTTTGGGCTTTGTTCTCCAAGGATGCTATTGGTTAATTTTTTTGAAAAGATGATGTCATCGTTTAGGAAATCCTCTCGGCATGTTGGTCTTTTGATGTCGCAGAGCGGCCCAGCTTCACCCTCTTGATGGAGATGCTTGAAAAATTGCCAAAGCTGAACCGGAGGCTCTCTCACCCGGGACACTTCTGGAAATCAGCTGAGTACGTATTGCCCTGTCCTTGTGTTTCCAGTTCCCAGAAATTGCATTTAATTAGGCTGTTGGTTGAAGAACAAATAAGCCATACTCCTGTGACAGCAGGATTGGTAGACACCTCCATATTCAGGATAACCTACTGATGGGGAAGCCCTGTGTGTGTTTACCAAGTGAAGTGGCCATTGAATCAAGTGGGACTTCTTTAAAAAAATTAGAGTATCATCTGACATTAAATCTGCCTCCTCCTTCTCCTCCCCCACCCCAATTGCTCTTTCTTTCACTTTCAGTAGTTCTCAGTGTGGGCTTGACTGTGCCTAAGCAAAGATTTCCAATGAGTCTTGTGCCATTTAAAGATAAATTTATTATACCAATAGTGACAGTTCAGGGAAAAGGGAAGGCAGGCAGGCAGGCAGGCCCAAACTTCATCCACTGATGAATGAACAAAGGGGATCAAAAATTAAAAAATCAAAAATAGCAGCAAGAGAGACCTGTAGGAAAAAGAAGAAAGGAACATTTAATAGAAAGAAGCTCTATGTTTCGGATAAATAAGACTTTATAACAAGCACAGACTTAAAACACTTTAAGCCCTTAATATTATTAGCAGACTATAAATACAGTGTTCAAGCACTGTGGTTTTTTTTTTATTGTTTTAAACATTTTTCTGAATGTTTTAGTGCTTTTCTTTTTCTTTTTTTGCATTCTGAAACTTTCTGTTCTGCTTTTTTGCTCAGAGCTCTTGTGGTCGAACTTCGTCCGTGGCTGAATTGTTAGTAAGACACCCGTGCACACGTACACAGCAGGGGGAGATTAGAGAGAGATGACATTCAGGGCTCCTACTGCAGTTCCCATCATAATCCATGTATGGAAAGTAGGAACAAAGTACTAACAAAGCTACGCTGATGAAACCACAGATCTTAGTGAGCAAATGAAACTGCAAGGCAGGCCATTTGGCCAACAGGGGAGTAAAAATCCATCAGTCTCATGAAGAAGCCTAACAGGTTTATGTGCAATGCCCATAACAAACGAGGGGACCGCCCTGTGGACACCCCTAAAGCCTAACCCTAACCCTCTTAGCCAAAATGCAAGCAGCAGGGGTATCTGTCTTAATCCCTTTTTCCCATCCTGTCCATGAATGCTGTGGGCATCTGATGAAATGTGAGAAACATGGACCTCACTCCCCCATCTCTTCCCCCCCCGAAACGTCATTCACCAGCTGAAGTCTCCTTGCTTCTCAGCTTCCCATCATTTCACGCCAGAGAAACTGTATCTGGGTTCACTCGTTACATGTGGCTTCCTCGATGTGGTATATTATGTGAATCTAGCCGTCCAGGTTTACAAACCATGGCTTATGGCTCCACATACAGCCGAGTTTGGCTCATTTAGCAAACCCTAGTTTAGTCTGAGATGTGAACCCAGCCACTGGTTCCTAGTTGAGGATCTTCTCCACAGCCTTGAGGGTTCAGAGATGTTGGGAATATCTGAGAGGCATCAGGAGCTTTCATAGAATCCTAAGTTCAAATAATGATGATAATGTCCGAAGGGACCTTAGAGGTCTTCTAGTCCAGCCTCTTGCCCAGAGAGATAGAAAACCTCAGACTCTCCCAGACCCATATTTCTGTAGGATCAGTTCAGTTAGGAAGGTGAGCTGCGAGTGGCTAAACACACAAGCCTCTTTCTTGTGTGCTTCTGACCTTTGCTCTTGAAAGGCCTTTTTAACTGTGGACTAACTCTGTTCCCTTCTGTGTGTCTCCTTCCTTCTACTTTCTCTCTTGCAGGTTGTAGCTACTGGTGCAATCGCTGAATTTCCCCTTGCATGAGCACTTGTGTCTAATCTACCCAGCAGCTCGGAGAGTCACTCTGCTCTTGTGCACACAAGCGTGTGCACCCGCTTTCTGTTTTTAACCCCTGAGTGCCCCTGATGCTGCTAACGGCTCCTCCTTCTGTCCCGCCTCTTTTCTCGGTGTGGGCTGCTCGTTTGATGAAATAACCTGCCTGTAAGAACTCTGCCTCTCTACTAACACTGAACCGGATGAATCCTTCCACTCTTGCAAGCTCGTTCAGCCGGATGCAATCCCCTTGCTGGTGGCCTCTCCTTGGAGCAGCCCACCCTGTCCAGTCCCACCCCACAGCGCACTCTCTCTGCACTCCTACCACCAGCCTTGTCTGCAAGGTGTAAGCAAAAACAAAATGCAAAATCCTAACAGCAACGTGTGCTTGTCTTTTGTAAGGGAGTTTTAAAATAAAGACATGTTGTACTATAGTGTGCATTTTGACTGTCCAGCAAAAGAGACATTAAAAACCTGTGTTGATTCTTCCATAACAGCTCCAGTGGGGCTAACTATAAATGTACACATTTCTCCCCTACCCGCCCAGGAGAAGAATTAAGACTAAGTCTTAAAACTCTGAACGAATGAGTGATTGTAACAAGCGTCGAGTGGGCTAATTTTTCACTGTGTCCCAGTGGTGAACCTTTGCATGTTTCAAAGGAAGTGGCATCTGTTCCGTTGTCTTTTAGATATTGTACACCTTTCTTGTTTATCACTTTAACATATATTCTGCCTTTCTGTACATGGAAGAAGCGTTGCTGCATGAAAAAGGGGGGGGGGGAAGAGGAATGCTCTTTGAAGATCGTGCTTTTTGCATTATTATTTGTATTAAAAGCAAGAACATTTTTAAATGGCTGTCCAGTTGAAATGGGGGCAACAGTTGAATGGGAAATTTTAACATGAAGTCATTTTACTGATTTACAATGCAATCCTGTTTATGTCTGTTTTAAAGCAAGCAGGGATACCATTACAGCCTAAATGTTTCAACAGTTCCAGTTTCACCCATGGCATTTCTCCTCCATGGGAATCTTCTCATGGCAGAAAGCAGCGGAGGGAATGAGTACACCCATTTGGCCCATCTGTTGCAGAAGGAGCTGAGTGGGTGATACGGTGGCTTAGAGCCCAAGGGATTCAGGGTCTTCCAATTCCAGCTTTTCTTCCATAAGGAAACTCAGAAGAAAAGGCCCAAACTGTGATAGCTAGAGGGTCCTGGGTTTCATTCCTCTTGGCCATCCAAGCAGCCAGGGTACATTTTTTCACAGATAATAGTGAGCAAAGGGGCACACCAGAACTGCCCAGCTGAATATAAAATCCTTTCCTGTGCTCATATTTAAATATGGCCCATAGATAATGCCCCTCACACTATTCCCATTCATGATGAATGAAGTTATAATCAAGAGCAGAAAAAGAAGTAGTGAGCCAAAGAAATGAAAGTCAGAAGAGGAAAGAAAAGGAAATCTAACTAAATCTAGATGGCAGCACCATCCCCACACTTCCCGTGTTTTTCTATCCCTGTTTCCATCTGGTCCATACAATACTTCCTATCTTCCCTGTTGCTCTATGTTCCTGGCCCTGTGCTTCCGAACCGCTTGAGTTCAGTGATGGAGCACGTCATTTTTATGCCGACAGTCCCAGGTCACAATCCCAGTATCGCCAGGGTGGGCTAGGAAAGTTTCCTCTCTGAAACCTGGTTAGGTTGGTGCCCATCAGTGCAAGCAATATTAGATTTGCTGGCCAATATTGAACATCCCCTGTTCCAAGTGGCATCTATTCAGAATCTCCTAAAAAGCGTTCTCGTATCGGAGCTGCAGGTATCTAGATGACTGCTAGATGGCAGCAAGGAGATGCAGAAACCCTTTGCTGCCGTGTGTGTGTGTGTGTGTGTGTGTGTGTGTGTGTGTGTGTATGTATGTATGTATGTATGTATATATATATATATATATATATATATATATATATATATATATTGCAGCTTATATATGATAATCATACCTGTCCTGCCATAGCCAGATCTGGGACCTCTTTCCTCTGCTGATTTCCTTGGTCAGTGGTCAAGACCCCAAGACCTCCTTGGTCAAGATCAGTGCCCCAAGACTCTCAATAGTCTAGAGTGGCGCTGCTCATAGGAGAGGGATGTGAACAAGGTTCTCTTATCCTGAAAATTATTTTTCTGTGAGAAAATGTCATAGAAGAAAGTCCCCAGTTGTTCAAAAAGAAAACACATGGAGTGCGCATACATTCCCTACAAGAAAATTTCAACGTCTTGCTTTCTGTGTTGGAAACTAGAACCAGTTTGTTCATAGCATTTCAATTTGCAATAGGACTTAACGTGTACCTGCTAACTGTTCCTTTCCTCCCCCCCCCCCAATTCTTCTCCTCCTCTTCCTCTTCAGCCTTAACAGTAGCAAAATGGTCATCCGGTTTGAACGATTTGCTCTGGGAGATCTGGAATCCAGTAATCAAAAGATATAGCTTGCTGTGTTTTAATGGTCCTTTGCTCGCGTTTTTTCTCTGTGCCGTTCACACGCCTGGGAAAACCTGTTTGCGATCTTAAACGGAGAATCCCCACGTTATGGAAGGAGAAGATGGTGAGACCGCACCCACGCTGCCCTAGCAATATGGATGTGTGATGTGTTTGCTTAAGTCAGTGGCTTCGTTTCTGAAATGTTTACATTTGGATGACTTTTTTCTGTGTGAGTTAATGGTTGATAATAAATGTGATAAAAAAGGTGTTTTTTTAAAAAACAAACAAACATTTTCACTTTCACTGTTCTTCTGTCAAATGATTTGGGCACTATTTAAACCGTACGGTTACAAATCTGGGTTTTGTCTGTAAAGAGCCAGATTGGTCCAGTGGTGAAGGCCCCAGGCTAGAAAGCAGGAGACGGTGAGTTCTAGTCCTGCCTCAGGCATGACAGCCGGCTGGGTGACTTTGGGCCAGTCCCTCTCTCTCAGCTCAACTCACCTCGCAGGGTTGTTGCTGTGGGGAAAATAGGAGGAGGGAGGAGGATTAGATATGTTCGCCGCCTTGAGTTATTTATAAGAATAATAAAACCCTAACCCTCCTGCTGGAAGGTTTTGACAGGCCTTGGGGTGGGGGGGTAGCATCTGTATGCTGGATCTCGGCTGTCTGCAAGGTGCTGCTTCAGCACCTCCAAAGACCATTGCCAGCTTGGAAAACTGTGGGCCCCTCTCTCCAACCTTCCCTGCCATGGTGCAATTTGAAAATATTATAATCCTGGTCAGTAAGGGATTGTGTATGAATCTCTGAAGCTGCCAAATTGAACTGGGTTCTGGGTGAGCGTGAAATATAGGATATGCCACACAGCCATCTTATCTGGAGACCTGAGATGGGATGTGGCTATACCTCTGACAATTGCCATCTTAACTTTAGTCCTGTCGAGGGCCCCTGAATGGCACAGCCTAAAACACCCAACAAGCACCAGGTTAGGAAAAGTTGGCTTAGAAGCGAAGGCTGTAGCTGAAAATATTTGAAAGCGGACTTTTCATTTGGGTGGGGGACATCTTGGAGGGATAAAAGGTAAAGAACCCCTTAGACTGTGTTTGGCTCCTGGTGGTCACGTGCATCCATGTCATTTTCTTTGCAAGAAAGTGAAAATGGCTTACCCTTGACTTCTGGAATCTTTTTAACCACCCAATCCCTTTCTTTGTGATCTCCCATCCCACGCGCCCAGTCTTCTAATTTCCTTTCAGGTGTATAAATCACCATTTATCTGCTGCAGGTTAGAATCACAGTTCCTCCAATTTCAGAGGGCAGGGATGGGATGGGAGTTGAGGTAGTCGTGTGTGTAGTTCTTGCACACTCCTGCACAGCCACTAGCTTCTCCTGTGTAACAACTGCTTCACCTTAAGGCATGAGTAGAGAAACCTGTACCCTCCAGGTATCGTTAGACTCTAGATCCCATCATCCTGGCCTCTTGAAAAGAGTGATTACAGTCTGTTCAACCACTTTTGGAGTAACATACTCCTGCTCCATTGTCGTGGAATGTTGAAGCACTGGTTATTCAAAGCTGCCCTTTTTATGGACACAATAAATATTAAGCTGAGTATATTGGCTTTAGTTTATTCTAGGCCCAAATCTTAGATTGTTGGGTACAGCATTTTCTCTCCTCTCTCCTTGTTTCCAAAACATTCTTTAGATTTAACATTCTGTTTTTTCCAGAAACATAGAATGGGGTCTGGAAGCGATATAAGCGGTATAAATGTTCTTTTTCCCCCTCTCTCAAGTGATCAATGAAGCATGGAGAATGGAAATTGGAATGGTGTTATTAGATGGGTTATTCGCTGGTGATATTATGGGCTCAGTCCAGTTGTGACACTGTACACCATCCTCTGGAGGCAGCTGTTAGTATCGGAGACCCATTGCTCCAGCCATTTGGTTAGGAAAGGGGGTAGCATGTATGTACAATATAATGTTAGGTATCTGGAGGGGACTATATGTGGGTTACAACTTGATTCACTTGGCTTAGATCAGTGTTTTTCAAAGTTGGCCACTTTAAGATGTGTTGGACTTCAACTCCCAGAATTCCCTAGCCAGCATGCTGGCTGGGGAATTCTGGAACTTGAAGTCCACACATCTTAAAGTGGCCAACTTTGAAAAACACTGGCTTAGATTATATGCTCCACCAGAGAAAAACTAGGAACTGTTTTACAGTCCCGTTTCCCCCGTATACTATAATGTTAGGTATATTTACATCTGTCTTATTTTTCTTCTTGAGATTTTGCACAGATCTGTTTCATAAGCTTTTCAAAAGCAGTGAATTTTTTTCCCTGTCCAGCAATTTCATTCATTTGATGTATTTATTAAACTGATATGGTTAAAAAAAAAGAACATGAGAAAGTTGCATTTGGCAAATTTATCTTAGGAGGGAGGGAGAGAGAGAGATTGTGTATATGTGCACACACGTGTGTGCATTGTTCAGCTGTTAGATTATATTTCTAATCACCCCAACCACCGACTGGTTTGGCTAGGGCTCATGGGAACTCTGGTTCTACAACATCTGGAAGACTGCTATAAGGAATTTACTAGCTGGTGTTTTCTTACATTCTCAAAGCAGCAGTACAACCCCGGATAGATACATCTTAAATCCTGATTTTTCTTTTCTTTTCTTTTCTTTTCTTTTCTTTTCTTTTCTTTCATTTTGCATGGGCTTGTTCCCATGTGCTTGTTGGATCTTTTTATTTTGCTCACTTGGGCACAAAATTGGAGGCAACTTTTCCTGCCGCATGGTTGAGTCCTAGAAATATATCTTCGTTCGAAATGAAAGCTTTGATCAGAAAACCAGCTTCACCTTACATGATTCAGAATCCTTGCAGCACATTACTCCTGCTACCTCCTTCTCTTCCTCCTCTTCCTCCTCATAGCTCCTATTATCCTTGTTTTTCCTAAAGATTCTTGCTGGATCAGACAAAGATTCATCGAGTCCAGCTTTCAGACAAGAGTTTCAGCCGCGTGCTTCTCTTTGATTATGAGAGATGCAGGATGAGAGGCCTCCCCTGTTATTCTCAACATCTGCTTCCATGTGGGCTTGACACTCTCTTTATGTACCAGCTGTGACGCTACTGTGGCTAATAGGCATTTGTGATTTAGACCTCCATGACTGTGGCCTGGTTTTTCTTTGCATTTACCCTTTAAAAACACTGAATTTGATCAATACAAAAGTGTAATTCTTTTGAGCAAGCGGAATAACCTAACGTTACAAGCCATCTCTGTCTTTGCCTGCCAGGACCTTAGAAAAGTTGCCCGCAACTCACAATTCTTTTTTAATGTGCCAGAAGGGAAAATTACAAAATGGAGAGGACTCATACCAGTTGTAATTGTTGTAATGTGAATCTAAGTAAGTTAAGGTTATGTACTTGCTCCACTGAATTCCTTTGTCCTGGGTCACGTGGCACCCCAAACTAAGTGTGGTCCCCAGCCCTAAAACAACTGATCACCTCTGCTCTCAAGGCAGAGCTGCAAGTTCTGCTCTCATGAACCAGCTCTGTTTACATTGGTATAAATCCAGAGACTCCAGATCTGCCAGCAAGTGAGGAATGGGTCTTTATCACTTTTCCCCCTATCTAAGGGGAAAGGCGTATTGCACAGCCAAAAATAAATAAATAAATCTGTGCTAGCGTTTGTTAACTACTCTTCTTATGGTGATTGTAAGAAAGTGAATTAGCACTGTGAGATTGTGAGGTTGTGTTTTTTTTGATGTTTTTTTTAAAAAGGGAAGCACATCTGTACATTAAGAGTCTCCCTAGTTACACCTTAAACCATGTACGTAAATTTTAAGTCTGTAATATTGGTGAAATTTTACTTTTTTTTTCCTTTCTAAATGTAAACTTTGTACAGTAAATACACACACCTATATATAAATATATAAATATATAAATATTTTCTATCAACTAAGTTTGTCTTCCGAAATGGCTATTAATTTAATTTAAAAATGGTTAGTGTTAACGAGTTCTGTATTAGTTTATCCAACTGTTGGGGGGGGGGGGAGTTTGAAAAAGAACATTCTGTGCTAATGAAATTCTGAATATTTTAGAGTTTCTCTAAATGAATAAAATTTTGCTCTGGATGAAACACCTGGTGTGATGACTTTTAAAAAAATAATGCTTATTTCTCTGGCTGTGGGATGTCACTAAAATATAGCTTGTGTTAGGACAAGTATAGTTGGGAGTGAGGATCCACACAGGAGGATTCTATAAAAAACATCAGCAGATGTTTTCAGCAGTTCCTGAAAAGGAGCTGGGATCCTTTTCTTCTGCAAAAGATAAATATTGTGTCGCTAACTTTCTGGACTTTCTGTGGTAATCCATGGGAGTCCATAGAGGGCAAATAATATGGGTGTTATGACATCACAAGTGAAATAACACAACTCCTGTTCTCACATCCAGCCTCATGATGGAACTGATGCAAATGACACAATCACATCATTTTTTGGAAGTCATCATGATAGTCCAGTCCATCATCACTGGACATCCATGTGTCTTATAATGGATATCTCTGTGGATATCTATAAGCCCGAAGATAGAGATGGCCCAAGAGAGACTTTGGGCTTGGACTTCAAAACCCTTCAAGAAAATATTTCTAAATGAACTGAAAAACCGTAGCATAAAGCAGGAGGACCAAAGTGTACCTTAGACTCACGAGCAATTCTCCATGACCCTCTTCGTAGTTCTAGAGCCCTTTCAAAGTGGGGGAGGCCAAAAGTATTGGTCCTTTTTTGCATGTTTAGGGGTTGGGGGGGATTAAAGAACAAACAGTCATACGCATGAGGTCTCCATTTGACTCCTTATAATTTCAGAGCCTCGGATCTGGCATCTACCTGGTATGGACACAGAGTTGATAGAAGTTATGCATTCGTAAGCTATGAGGTCAAGGCCTTCCAGGAATAGGGAACTAGTGAAGAAGGGGGAGAAAATGATAAGAAGTGGACCATTTTTATATTGCTAAGGTTGAGAAACACTGGCCTAGAGACTTGTGACAAATGGAAGGCAAAGGACAGCTGAGTCCTGAAGGAGACCATGGATAGTTTGCAAAGCCATCACAGCAGCAGCCTACTTCCAATCCAAAATCATAACATGTCCTGGTGCCCCTTCCTCTGCCATAAAAAGCCAGGGCTTCCATTTGCTGAATATGTTCTGGTTCCAAAGTAGTTTTCCTCCAGACACACCGGTAGAAATATTGGCGTGCTTAGCTTTGCTGATAAGTAGGCAATAGCTAGTAGCCACCAGCCAACAATAGCCATTAAAAAAAATGGTCTCACTATTGGTATCCCCTGGGGAGATGGCTAGTTGAAAGAAGATGTGGAGATATCATTGCCTTGCTTTCAAAACTACGTAAGAATTTACCCGAAATCTGTTCTGAACGATAAGGTAGGCTTTGCATCCCCCGCTGCTTTATTCCAGAAAAAAAATCTCTTTTCTAGTTTACGCTAATTTTAGATTGCTAAGCAGCTGCTGAATCTTGCCCTTTCCAAAGATGGATAATTAATAATCATTTAAAGGAGGATTGCACTTAAAAAATAAAACTTTAACCTTGGGCACATGCTATTTCATGTGATGACTCAGTAGTACCCAATTTAGGCCAAACGATAACTTTAGTTTACAGGAAGTTATTACTGTAACTGCTATAATTTGTTGAAAGAACTTGCTGAAATCTCTGTGGCTGAAGTGCATTGTTTTTCAAAGTGGAACATTTCTCATTGGCGTTCTAATGCAGGCTGAGAAAGAAGAAATAAGCGTGCTGGCTTCATAGCAACCTCCCCAAACTAAGGGTTATGGAGAATGTAGTCTCTCTCTTGAGATCGAACTGGGAAAAATTTATTCATACACTTTCTCAGAAGTTGTAAGGAAAATTGAGTACAGGTAGTCCTCGCTTAACAACCATTCATTTAGTGAATATTTGAAGTTACAATGGTGCTAAAAAAAGTGACTTACGATTGGTGCCCAAAGTAATGACCATCCCAGCACCCCTGTGGTCATGTGATTGTGATCCAGGCACTTGGCAACCAGCTCGCACTTACGACAGTTGCAGCGTCTAGCGGTCACATGATTGCCATTTGCGACCTTCCCAGCCACCTTCCAGCAAGCAAAATCAATGGAGAACGGTGTGATTTGCTTAACAACCATATAATTCGCTTAATGATCACAGTGATTCGCCTAACAACTGCCACAAAAACAGTCGTAAAATCAGATCCAATTCGCTTAACAACTGCCCTGCTTAACAACCAATTTTCCGATCCCTATTGTGGTAATTAAGCGAGGACTACCTGTACACCAGCATCAAGGGGCAAGGTCTGGTGGGCCGATACAAACGGTAAAGAGAAAATAAAACAGCAGACAAAGAAACCAAATACTGCTTCACAAATTCAGTTCCAGTTACAGACATTTAAATACCATTCAGCACCGATGAGGGTTATTTCAAATAAGCCAAAATCCTAACTTATCCCTGGGACTGATTCCAATTGTCAAAAAGGGCTAAAAACTGCTCAAATGTGTTTTGTAAGGTCTGGTTGCATATTTAGCCTCTCCACTCGAAGGCGATCTCGAGCTCCAGGAGCCCTGCAGCTTTTTGTCCACTTTGAAAAAACACAGTCCTGGGCCATTATCTGACCCCAAAGTCCACTTGCTCTGCCTCTCCAGGTCCTGATCCTCCAGGCTGAGAACCGGGGGGTGCCTTTCTAACAATTTTAAAGTTATTCTGAGCACAAAGCACACAGCGCGAGGCACCTTGTTCAGCTTCAGCTAGTGGTTGATTGGTGCCAGGGGAAGCGGATAGATGAAAGTTGCTGATAATTTGAAGGAGGCATGTTCTGGGCACAGTCAATCTCCCATTAGGGCAGAATCCAATAGCCATCCTCCAACTCTCCAACCTAATGGTAAGGGAATTCCAGTAAGGTGGCATCTTTCTTCTACAAGCCATTAGGTGGCCCGTTCTACTGCCACATCTGCTCTTTGGTGCCCTCTGGAAATAGGATCTGTTCCTTCTGATGGGCTTTGCAGTGTACAACAGCCACCTGTATAAGAACATATACAACTTCCAACAAAATGAATACGGCTGGGGTTCATCTGATTTTGGCTCCAGCTGCTGTGAACAGTCCCTGCTTTTTCCACAATGCCCCACGCGTATACAAAAATCCAAAAACATATTTAAGATCAGTACAGACATTGAGAGTTTTATCATCAACCAGCTGGAGAGCTCGGATCGAAGAGTTCTGCTCTCTGGGCGAAGGCTCCTAGGAGCAAAAGGTTAGTTGTCATTTTTTTGGTTTTAGTGCTTTCCCATTGAGTTACATACTCTGCGTTGCTGCTTCTGTGAATCACACTGCGGCTGCCACCAACAGAATAAAATGCAATCCAACCTGGTGTCATCCAGGGACCATCTCCTTGTCCAAAAGTGGTCACTGCTGAGTGTGGCTTAAAGGCTGACCCAAAGTTAATTTCTCAGCTTCTTTAACAAGAAGACAAGTTGCTGCTACACCCCCCCTTGCTCATGCAGGTAAAGTGCTTCTCCAAGTTGGGGAGAGGGCTGACAAGAGCTTGGGCTCTACCTGCCAAAAGGCTGCGCTACCATCTTTGGTTATCACCTTTAAAGCCCTACATGACATGGGACCAGGTTATCTAAGGGACCGCCTCTCCCCGATGACTTCAACCTATCCCACCCGATCACACAGAGAGGGCATGCTTCGGACCCCCTCAGTAAAAGAACTCTGATTAGCGGGGTCCACTAGGAGGGCCTTCTCTGCGGTGGCCCCTGCTCTTTGGAACATCCTGCCCCCAGAGGTGCGATTGGCCCCCTCGCTCCTGGCCTTCCGGAGGGCTTTGAAGACCTGGTTCTGCCACCTGGCCTGGGGTGGGGAGGGAATAACTCAAGCATGGGGATGGCTAGCCCCATAGAGGCCTTCTGCCTTCAGCCTCAGATTTTTCATCCTCTTGGTCTCTCCTTCTTCTTTTTAGTAATGTTTTAAATTAAGGTTTTATGTGTTTATTTATTTTATGTTCTAATGTTTGTTGTGAATTGCCCAGAGTTTCCCCACTGGGGGGAGATGGGCAGTTGAAAAATTTAATAAATAATAATAATAATTAATAATAATAATAATAATCTGGCACAACTTCAAAGTTCCTCTATAACTGTCTGGTTTGATTCTGCAACCAAACAGGACAGACTCAGACTCCAACGGATAGTTAAGTCTGCAGAAAGGATAATTGCAACCCGCCTGCCTTCTATAGAAGAACTGTATACTGTGAGGGTCAAAAGGAGGGCAGAGAGGATATCTGCAGATTCTTCCCATCCTGGATATAAGCTGTTTCAACTTCTTCCTTCAGGATGGCGCTACAGAGCACCATATGTTAAAACAACTAAAATAGTTTTTTCCCTTGTGACATTGCTCTGTTAAATACTATATGACTGGATATGTACTGGACAGTGGCTTCTCCCTTTGGAAAAGTTATTTTACTGTGTACTGTTATTGTTTATTATCATTCCTTTTTCTGCTGCTATCCAAACGCACTGTTGCTCTTGCTGTTCATCACCCAAGACAAATTCCTTGTATATATTTTATATTTGGCCATTAAAGTAGTCTGTCTGTACTCTGTAAAAGGAGTCCGAGTCTCTGCCCTGGGTAGCCTCATAAGGATAACAACTTGGGCGTGAGGGCCGGGCCGGTGATTAGCAGACATTAATGTTATCATTTTGCACGTGCATACTAGAGCACACTATTGAATGCCTGTAGTTAAGCTGGAAGAGCATGATAACATGTGAAAGGTTGGGTTGTGGACACTCTGCAAGGAAGGTGCTCTGTGGAGGGGAAAATAAGGTTGCAAAACCCAGTTGCAAGACCACCGGCTGACCTAGTTGTAACCTACAAGTTAATTAGCATAGAAAAACGCACAACCCTAAGGTGGAGATTTTAGAAAACGTAGAACATGCTAAGCGCATTATGGGAGGTTAGTATGTAACATGGAACCAAGTATGTTTGCATGACAATGTGACCAAATGTAACCAGTTCTCTTCTTCCTGTACCTACTTCCTCATTCATGAAATGTATAAAATTTGACAGAAAGCTTGGCTCAAGCTCCCTCTCCTTTGAGAGATGGGAACCTCTTTGCTGAAGCGCTTCAATAAAGTAACCAAGAGAGACTTCCCCTGACTTGGGGTGCCTGACTGGTATTACGCACCAGGTAAACGAATCTGCCAGCCTTTGCGGCCAACAGGCATCTTGCAATCGGCGTGGGGTGCAGGGTGGGGGCTAACCTGCAAATAGCCTTTTTGTTCAGGTAGCACCCCTCTTTGTCCTTAAAGATTTGAAGACCCAGGTAGGCAACAGTCTTTTGGTCAGAGTTTCTCAACCTTGGCCACTTTAAGGCGGGTGGACTTCAACGCCCAGAATTCCCCAGCCAGCATGGCTGGCTAGGGAATTCTGGGCATTGAAGTCCACACATCTTCAAGTGGCCAAGTTTGAAAAACACTGAGCTAAAGCATGAGATTCTGCTATCCCCTTGCAGAGGCATTGCAAACTCTGAGCCTTGCTGTGCATCATGGTTATTGTATCCTAAACAGCAAGCTACACAGCACAATTTCAAATTGGGAAGACCCAAACCACCTCTTTCTTTCACGTCTTGTAATAATCTTTCCACCTTCTTACATCCCTGTTCCTCACCAGAAAATATCCCTTTAGGAAGGAAAGAGGAAAGATCTGTACAGTTCTGTTGGATTGACGGTGCTAAGCACTCTGGCGTTGGGCTTCTATGCTGAAAATGTTATTCTATGAAAAAGATGAAAATTAAAAAATAAACTTCCCCCCACACTGAAAACTGACATGATGTGAGAACATTGTTTTAAATTAATAAATATTAATTCAAGCATTACATCTTATATCTGCTTTGAGATGAGATGAAGGCTGTAGCTAAGATTGGTAACCCAAGGTCCCAAGATGGAGAAATGGGACCTTGCACAGGATTTTTGATTTCCATTGACAATTTCTTTCTATGTGGTCTTCCTTATTGTGAGAAGCAGCTTACATTCACTGTGTTAAAGCCTTTTTTTTTTTTTGCAGAGTTGCTGTCACAGTTGCCAGGCATTTATCCATGACAGAAATATCAATCAGATGAGCAAATCGGGAAGGTGAATTAATATGTCTTTGGGCTGTGGCAGGTTCTGCATTTAACTGGTACATTTTTTCCCTTTAAATTCTGGTTAGGCTGTTCCTTTCAGTGGTTGCCTTAAAAATGGCATGACCGTAATAGTCTCCGGAAATGTTTTGAAGAACTGCAGAAGGTGAGCCATCCAGGTGGGGGATAAGAGGATTGTATGGGACGTTCCCCCAAGAAATCCAAGTCAGTTCTCGAAATATCTGGGCTGCCGTGGAACTTGTGAAGCTGCAACCCAAAACCAGCTCCATTTCTGAACAACTTTCAGTCCATATCGTGTAACCCTGGCATTGGTGGGAATCAGTTCTGAGAAGAAACGATGCTTTCCAGACAGATTGGAGGCTTTGCAAATAAACACACAGAAGTTGCTGGTCGCTTGGAGCCTTCACACTTCTTGCTTTCTCCCACACATGCTTCTTAAGCCACCCGTTCCCAGTGCATCCCAGTTGTAAAGGGTAGAACTGTGTAGTTCTGTATAGAATAACACAGGGTGTCTTTCAAGCAAATCAGTTTGAAAATCCTAAAAATTAAAAGAGGAGCATCTCTCTCCCTCATGGACATGAAGGAAATATGAAAGGTACCTCAGTCTGGGTCAAATTAGATACCCAGCACCCATTTTTGTCGGCTTCTGTTTCAAAAGGAATGAATGGTATATATACTCAAAAACCCAGATTAAATTTAGCCTGTGTCAAGCCATTGATGTAGTGCAGTATTTCTCAAACTTGGCAACCTTAAGATGTGTAGACTTCAACTCCCAGAATTCCCCAGCCAGCATGGCTGGCTGGGGAATACTGGGAGTTGAAGTCCACACATCTTAAGGTTCCCAAGTTTGAGAAACACTGGTGTAGTGGGATGAATGAATGAAAAATACAATTTGTAAGTGGTTTCCCAGGACCTTGTTCCATGATGTTTCTTCCATTTACCCTCATAGCGCATGATCCTCATCCATATCATTTCTCTTTCTCACTCTCTCTGCAGATTCGCAATTAATTTTCAATCTGGCAGAAGCCAAGTGCCCCTATCGGATATCGCTTTCCATTTCAATGTCCGTTTTGACCAGAAGTGCGTTGTGTGCAATTCACATGAAAAAGGGGGCTGGCAATATGAAGAAAGGAACTACGACATGGTCTTCCGCAAAGGCCACCCTTTTGAGATCCGATTTCTTGTGAATGACACCTCCTATGTGGTACTAAGACAATAAGTACAAATACACTTGGCTTGGTTACAGATTTTACCTTGTGCCCATGGAAAAGCCCTTTAAATGTGTCAAATAAAAATTTGGCAAAACATCCCTTGTTGAGTGCAGAACTGCTATCTCGAGTGCAAAATAGGCCACGTCAATGCAATGTATTGTGGTGGACTTTGACCACAATGTCTTTTGACCTGGACTTACCAAGTTATGTCTGAGTGCTCCTTACATTCTCCCAAGTCCAGCAAATTCACACAACACTGTTAATCACAACTTGGTTTAAGTGTTTTGTGTGAATCTGGTCCTTGTCATTTCTAAACCTTGGTTTGTGACTTCCCATTTGTGCCTTACAGGTAATCCTCACCTAATGACTGTTTGTTCAGTGACTGTCTGAAGTTATGGCAGTGCTGAACAATGGGACTTATGACCAGTCCCCAAAATTATGACCTTTGCAGAGCTGCCATGGTCACATGATCAAAATTCGGGTGCTTGGCAGCCTGCCTGTACTTATGACCGCAGGGGCACTTCAGCTCCCCCCACCTGCCTATCTCCCTCCCATTTCTGCCCTTTTGGCCCCCTTCCGCCCTGCAATCTGTTGCCCCAGCTGACCTTTGCCACAGTCTTCTTGCTCCCATGGCTGATGAGGCGTGCCTGGCCTAGCTGCTGGGCCCTACAGGCTGCCTTCGCACTGCAAAGAAGGGGGGAGAAAGCTGCTTTCGCTCTTTCCCCCTTCTTTGCAGCATGAAGCCAGCCCCACCCCCACCCAAGACCGCCAAAGAGGGCACCCCTCGCTCCCTCCCCCACGCGGCAGTTCCTGGGGCTGGCAACTTCCTGCCAGCTACCCCACCGACTTGATTGTGGGAAGCTGGCAGGAAGTTTCCCCACCTAACGACTGGGGCATTCACTTAATGACAGCAACCGGGACTGCCGGGATTGCAGTCGCTAAGATAAGCAGTCACATGATAATTCACTTAACGACTGCATCACTTAGCGACCTGAATTCCAGTCCCAGTTGTGCTTTGTTCCATCACTGTTGTTGTTCTTGTTGTGGTTTGATGTGACAAGTTGCTACCTTTCCTTCTGCATGTGCCAGGTTTTCATAGATGGAAGGCAATATTTGGAATTCAAGCACAGGATCGCCTTTTCCCAGGTGGATACCATTGCAGTCTCAGGGGCACTAGATATGGTCTCGATTAACATCCAAGACTCTACTGTAAGTGTTCCATTTGTTCATTGTATTTATAAAACACCTCTCCTCCATTTCTCTGATAAACAAATAGGTGCACTTATTTTTCTTGGGTTTGAAAGTGTGGAGAATTTAGAGGGGAGAAATATATGCCTTTCCTGTTTCCCCCCAGTCTTTGAAAAATGCAAATGTTTTCTTACAGTTTCCAGAGTGGCCTGGGACGAAGATCAAAAAGTCAAGATGGTAGCTCCAACCCAATGGTCAAGCCCCACCCCATGTGTCACAGGCATGACACACATCGAAGAGACACAGCTTTGCATGGCAGTAGCCACCATCTTGACTTTTTTGACCCCTCCCGGATGCCTGACAGGGTCAGTAGCATTGGAGCACTCATCACACCCATCCATCTTTCGAAGTTGAGCAGGATTTTGTTTCCAAATATTTGAATCAGGGTTTCAAAGCATCAAGTTTGGAATTAAGGAAGTTCTTCCTTTTTTTTTTTTAATGAGTTTGATGGTCAGGAGCCATATTTATAGTTTTGGGGGTGGGGGGCAGGGGATGTATTGTAAAGGATGCTCATCACACCTGTTGCCAAAGTAGGGACTTAGGTGGGTTGTATTTCAGCATCATCTAGGGTGGGGTACCACAGCCAGTTTAGTGTAGGGGTTAAGGCACCAGGCTAGAAACTGGGAGACCAGGAGTTCTAGCCCTGCCTTCGGCATGAAGCCAGCTGGAGGACCTTGGGCCAGTCACTTTCTCTCAGTCCTAGGAAGGAGGCAATGGCAACCCACTTCTTAAAAACCTTGCCAAGAAAACTGCAAGGCCAATCCAGGCAGTCTCTGAGAAGCAGACGCAATTGAATGGATTAACACACACACACACACACACACACACACACAGAGCTGGTAGGGGCTTGGCATCCCACCAGTAGACATGGAAGGGTTTTTTTAACCCCTCCCCTGCTGTCATCAATTGTCGATGGTCCCTTATTACAACCAATTTTCCTATTGCAGTAGGAACAGGGAAAATTAGCTACAAGCATATCTGAGATGTTCTGTGGGTACCGAACCAGTCCCCTTTTCTTTATGCCAAGTTTAACTCAGGCATAAAAGCAGAAATTCACCCTCCTTTTACTTATAGAGGGATTTCAAAACTGCGCAAATGACGTACCCCGGCAAGGAAGCACATCAAGAAGCTATTTTTAATTTCAGTAAATTTAATTGTATGCTAATTTTGATTAGAAGAAAGCTCCCTTTGTTTAATCATCAGAATTCTAATGTCATCCATAGAAAGACAGCTAGTGTAGTGTGGTGGTTACGGTGTTGAACCAGGACTGGAAAAAATAGGTTCACGTCCATCCTCAGTCATGGAAATCCACCATGTGGATATCAATCAATCAATCAATCAATCAACTTATTTGGTCACAGACCAGCAAATAAAACAATTTTTTTATTGTCACATTAATTAAGATGGGTCAGTCACTCTCTTTTCTGTGTTGGAAGTTAGAACCGATTTGTTCATTGGCATTTCATTTTACAATAGGACTAAACATGTAACTTTTAATTTCCTTTCCTTCCCCCTGCACCCAATTCTTCTCCTTTTCCTCTTCAGACTGAACAGTAGCAACATGGTCATCCCGTTTGAATGATTTGCTCTGGGAGATCTGGAATCCAGTAATCAAAAGATACAGCTTGCTGTGTTTTAATGGTCCTTTGCTTGCGTTTTTCCTCTGTGCTGTTCACACGCTCAGGAAAACCTGTTTGCGATCTTAAATGAAGAATCCCCACGTTATGGAAGGAAAAGATGGTGAGACCGCACCCACGCTTCCCTAGCAATATGGATGTGTGATGTGTTTTTGTAATTGTAAAAATAAAAAAAATTGTAAAAAAAAATTAAAATGTTTACATTTAGATTACTTTTTTCTTTGTAAGTTAATGGTTAATAATAAATGTGATATCAATCAATCAATCAATCAATCAACTTATTTGGTCATAGACCAGCAAATAAAACAATTTTTTTATTGTCACAATTAATTAAGATAAAAAAAGAGAAACATAAAATTCTGAAATATCTAAGAAAAATTAGAGGCGATACTATGGCATACTGTACAAACTGTAGAACAGTACTTAGCTGTGGTCAACGAAATGGAGTCAGATTGATAGCTCTCCAGTTTCCTCTAAAGAAAATAAAAATAAATTTGCCCAAGGCAAGGACTGGGAAAAGCTGCCGACTTGTGATGGCTCCACCAAATTCATGGCAAAACGAGCCTCCATTAAAAACAATCTGGACCCGTTAAAAAGCGATTTTGATGTCTTTGCACAAAAACACATAGAAAGACCCTCTGCCTTTTTGAAGCTGAAGCCGAAACAGACAATCTAGCGAAGGGCAAATCTAGCGAAGGGCAAATCTAGCTTAGGGCAAAAGAATAATAAATTACAAGCCAATAAAGGTGTCAACCTGATTATCGAGGGAGATGTGCAAGTACTCAGAGAAGTTACCTCATCCAAGCTGACCTGCTTCTTGCAATTAAATCAAGCTGCTCTTTGTATATCTTTGAATAGCCTTAACCCCAGTCACTGGGTCTCCAGAAAAGCAATGGTAACTTCTCAGGGACAGCATCTTCATTGCCACCGCCGGCAAATAGATCTGTGCCCGGCTGAGTGACTTCCAAGCTGGCCTGACAGCAAACCAAGTTTACCGACCTTCAAGCAATCTACCACACATGTTGCTTCAAATGAACTCTTTCCTGGCTACTTTTCCAAGTTTTTCATGATGTAGGGGTAATTCCTTTGCTCAGCTCTGCTGCTTCTGATTCACACAGACTGCCAAATGTGAAGCCTGCCATTAACAAGGGTATTGCCACTCTCTGCTCGTCTTTGGCTAAGCCAGGACATGGGGCGTAAAATCATTATGCAAAACGAGGCTAAGTTTGATACGGAGGAGGCTGTTCTTGTCAGAGCCTTTGGAGTCCTACTCAAGGTAGAGCCAGAAGATATTTTGCAAAGGTTGGACAGTCTTAAAAATACTTTGCTGGCTACTATTGGCACAGCTGACCCACCTATTGAGTTGGTAACTCCCAAAACATTGCATTATCAGTCCTTTATGGAGGAGGGGGAGGTAGCTGGAACACATCAGGTATTTTCATAAGAACTTTATTAAGTTATGAAAAGCATAAAGATAAAAGCCAACAAGAATGAATAATCAAGGAGAAAAGCAGAGTTAGAAGTAAAGAAAGAATGCAAAAGTGATGGAAAGAAAAGAAAAGGGAAAAAATGAAAAATTACAGAAAGAATGACTTCTGACTTCTTATACAGCAGATATAGATAAATCATATAATGACCTCTTACTCTAGAACTACATCTTAACATACATATTTTGTATAACCTATTAATTTAACTAATCGTCAAATCCATATATTGTAATTTCATTTTTTTTTCTGTCTCCTGCAGAAAGTCCCAAAGGGGCTTTCAACTGGCATTAAAGTTAGTCGATGTTTTTTCTCTAAGCAATTTTGCCATCTCAGCCAACTCCATCATCATCACCATCCGCTCTTCCATTGTGGGTGATGTCGAGTCTTTTCACCTTTGGGCACAACATCAGGCATTTTCAGATGACCAGAGGGTTGAGTTGAGTCGTTAGTCCCTTGTAATGATGCTGAAGAGGGCCCTTTAGGTTCCAATAAGCCACTCTATGGAAGGGGGACGCGGTGGCGCAGCAGCTTAATGACGCTGAAAGTTGCTGGCCAGAAATGGCTGACGCTTCGGTGGCTCGAGTCCAGCCTTCGCGTTAACAGGGTGAGCTCCTGTTTCCTCCCCAGCTCCTGTCAACCCAACAGGTCGAAAACTCACGTGAGTAGATAAATGGGGACTCTCACTCCGGTGGGAGGAAAAATGCTGGCAGCGCCTTGCACAGAGAGACGGGACCAGTTGCCGGTAAGCGCGAAACCGCGCTCACCCGAAAAGGGCGCGAAGCAACGGAAACCCTGCCTCCTGCGCTCACCAGCTGGGCTATGCTCTAGGAAGGAGGCTCTGGCAAACCACTTCCGAAAAACAATTGCCTTGAAAACTGCAAGGATTCGTCCAGGCAGTCACTGCAGGGTCAGTAATGACTGAGCGCAGACCAAAAAAAAAAAAAAGGAAGCTTAGCTACTGAAACAGCGGTTACTCTTAAAGCTCCTTCTATCCCAAGGCCAAAATCTGATACAAGGGACTCCCCTTGGTCTCCCAGATCTTCCTCCAGAAGATCCAGCGCGCTTAAAATCTTACCAGAATCTCTATCCTTGCTCTCTTGGAACATTGCAGGATGTTCCTGCCTTTTTAAGCTATATTTCCCAGTTCAGTATACTTCTGTTTCAAGGTCAATCAATGCTCTGTTTATTGAGGGATATAAATCTTTATCCCTCCCAGCAGTTCCCGGCTTTGGATGAGGGAGACATCGTGCTGGTTTGAGCATTCATTTTTCAATCGCTCTTAATACTGAGATCATGTCACTAGACTCATCTGAGAATTTTGCACGGTCATTTTAAAATTTTCTGTTGAGAAATTGCTCCTCCTTAATTTCTATATACCACCCAACATCTTGCATTGCAGAAATTTGGGCAAAAGCAGAAATGGACATCAATAATGTTCAATTACGCTTTCCGACTGCCCGTATTGTCATAGCAGGGGACTTCAGTGTTAGACTAGGTTCGAATGATAATCAAATTGTTTGCCAAATTCCTCCGAATTCCACCTAACTTGCAGACTGTTCCCCCCCACCCAAGTTAGAGAATCTAAAGATCATGTCAGAGATTTCAGGGGTTTACATATGTCGCAGACTTTTTTTTTTAGATTTTTTTTTAAACCCGCCTTTATTATTTTTATAAATAGCTCAAGGCAGCGAACATTTCTTCCTCTTCCTATTTTCCCCATAACAACAACCCTGTGAGGTGAGTCAGGCTGAGAGAGATGCTGGCTGGGGAACTCTGGGAGTTGAAGTCCACACATCCTAAAGTTGCCAAGGCTGAGAAACACTGATCTCGCCACTCCATGCCAAGCAAGATGCAGCTCAGAAGACCTTATGCCTTTTAGTAAAGTTTGTTGGTCGGAAAAAGTGCTCCTGGAGGCCTTCTGTTCTTTGACTAACACGGCTCTCCTCCAACAACTTGCGCCGCATAGTGAATGATAAAGATGACCTCAAGTCACGTTGGACTCCTAGTGACAACATGGACATGTCTATATCCTTTTATTGGCAATGATATAGAAGTGGAGGGCCCTTGTTTCTCTCAGGCTGTTTTTTTGACTGCCCAGTCTTGTCTATGACCATGAGATTCCTAGTGGTCTCCCATCCAAGAACAAGCCTGAGCTGGTTGTGGCTGGACTCTGGGTGATTTTATGGACTTGCCCCTGTTGTTTTCTTGGCAGAAGTACAAAAATGACTCCCCGTTGACTTCTCCTGGGATTTTTTTTGACTTCCTTGTCTAGACTAGAGCTGTGGGATTTCCTAAATGGTTTAAGTCCATCCATCTACTCATGTAGTCTGACCCTGTTTGGTTATTTTTATATTCAGGGTCAGCCAGTTTTGTCTAGGAGCCAGCAGTGTCTGGGAAGGGGGTCAAAAAAGTCAGTATGGTAACTGCAGTCCTGTGAGAGAAGCCCTGCTCCTTTTTTATCTGTGTCGTGACATATGTAGAAAAGGGCAATGTGAGTCCCTCCCCGTATCAATTTTTTTGACCTCTCCTGTGGATGCCACTGCTAGGGGCTGACCTTGAAGGAGCTGCCACAGTTTCCCTGAAGGAAAACGCAGCCCTAAGTAGAAACATTTCCACATTAGCTTCCATAATGCCTTCCACGCTTCCCCCAATGCCCGGGTTCACACAACACACTAGACCAGTCTTAAAATGGTGGAGGACAGATGGGAACCCAGTCATCATCCCTGCACGTCATGTGAATCAGGACGTCACATTCAGTCATCCCGTGGTTGGTTAGTGTGGGCAGAGCCTGGTATGGAAGTCAGCAGTTGGGGTTGTTAACTCGCCTTAAGGATGAAGCATGTGCGAGAGCCAGTGTGGGGCGGCCATGAGGTGTTGAACTCTGCTTCAGGTCCCCCATCGGCCACGGAAGCTCAGGGGAGGCTCTGGACTTGCTGTTCTCTCTCAGCTCAACCTACCTCATTGCACTGCTGTTATGGGAAGATATTGGAGGGGGGAGTGTTATGTATGTCCCCTCAGGCTCCAGAAGAAAAGTGGGGGGCATAAATCTAAGAAAGCTAACAAAAATGAACCAGTAAGAACCCAACTTTAGCAACCGGATGCTCCTTCTCATAGCAAGGAATCATGCTGAGGGCTGGACTTGAGCATCACTGGAATTTCCCACAATGCACCCAATGTAACTAGGCTCCTTGGGCATTGTGGGAAATCTGAACTGCTTGGGCCAGAAAACCTTTTGAAAGGAATCTAAGATGTCAGCAGAGGACCATGGTAGGGCCTTGGCACTCTGGCAAAAACTGAAAGATGCCAGAGGCTGGTGCCAGCAGTGGACCCACTGAGGACACCATTTATAACTGTGACCAGGAAGAGCCACCTGTGCTTTCTCAGGGAAAAAGGCTTAGGTGGAGGATCAAGGCTGCACCTCCTTGATCAAGGTTGTCCAAGGGAGGAGGTCAAAACAGTCAACATGGCAACAGAAGCTCTGCCCCCTTTTATGAGCATACACATTAAAAAAAGGCAGGGATTTGTTTGCGTGGTGGCAACTGACATTTTGACATTTTTCACACCCACGCCAGTGGGCGCCTGTATACAATTGGCCTATGTTGATCTCTGATGGATAACCTGAAGGTGCAAAATGGAAGAAAAAAAGGCAGATTAAATCTAGTATCTTTATATGCGTTCTCTCTCCATGGCCTCTCCCTTACCGAGTTACCATCTATGGGGGACCTCTCCCATCCAAATCGATAATAATCTCAGGTTCTGTGTCTCCTACTGCCCACAGGTAAGGACCAAGAAATATTCTTGCTAAAACTCCCTTCCACACGATTTTATTCCGAGCTCATTTATTCTGAATTCCTTTTGAACTAATACTGTAGTTCTGGGGTGCATGGCTGAAACCAGGGGCGGGTGACGTTCTAATGGTGGAGGGAAATGCTTAATACTTTGAGTGAAGCAACAGTGGAACGTGCGCAGATTTTTTGGTTTGATTTGTTTTGAGATAGACCTTAGAGTTTTCTTCATTTTGAAAAACTTATACGAAGCCTGTTTTTCAACTGAGGCTACCATTTTTTGTGGGTTTTCCGAATCAGAAACCATGCTTTTGTTCTTTTCCACCTAAAATAGCCATGGCGTTTTGGCAATGGGTGGTAGGTAGGGGTGTGCCCGAAATGAAAAATTATAGCTTGTTGTTAAATCTAGATCTTCACCATGAAACAAATTGCCGTTTCCAAACAGCTGCTAAGCCAAAATTTGAATCCAGAGCATGAAGCTGGATCAAAACCCACAGTTTGAGCCACTTAGTTCAGTACTGCATCTGAACCAACAAACCGCTGTTTGGGAGGGTGTTTCAGAAAGGACAGGAAAAAAGAGAAATATTTTTATGTATTCATGGAGCGTGTCAGGGTTTGGACGACCATGCGCGTTTAGTTTAGTTTGAAATTATATGTGAACCAGTCTAATATTTCGGTATCTTGTTCTTGAACGCTCTCCCAGGGCACTAATGATAATTCATTATAAATTACTGTCTTGTAATACTCTAAATTCCAGGTGATGGTTTGAACAAGAAACAGAATGTCTCAACAGATATATTGCAGAATATTATTCTGCAGTGGAAGTCCATTCCACCAGCTGCATAATGTATATCTTCTATGCATACTCACAGACATGCAGATCAAGGGAATATTTTTCAAAGCGTGAGGACTGAGAGGCTGTAAAATGCAAGTGGTATCATCTCTCAGAACATTTGCATAAAGCTGAAATGTCTACAAAGTACATAAGCGCAACAAAGATTCTTGGGACATCTTAAAGACTAACAAATTGATGATCACCTAGGCCCAGTGACTGGGGATAACAATATATTTGGTAAAGTTGTGCAGAACTTTGGGTTGAAAGGGAAAATGGTATTTTGTAGCACGTGAGGGCGCTCACGTTGCACCTATCCGTAACTCCTGAAATGACATGCATATCTTTTCTGGATCTCCATCGTGCAGAGGTGGAGAACAGCTGCATGATCCCTGGAAGAGATGCCGCAGCCTTAAGAAGTCGCAGATGTGAAGTACCTTTTCCCTGTCAATCCAAAGAGTTGCAGGGCTGTAATTTATTATTACATTTATTTTATTTATTATTAAATGTATACGGCCACCCATCTCACTGCCGTGACTCTGGGTGGCTTAGCAGATTTATTTATTTATATAAATTTGGATTGAGTTTCACAAAGCTTAAAATACAAAGAATCAAAAAAGAAAAAAAAACATCAGAAAAAGAGAAAGCATAGGGGGAAAAAAAGCAACTTCCAACTCTCTTTGGCACAGGTATAAATGTAAAACGTGTTCACCTCTTGCTCGAATATCTAAAAATTGACCTCATGAAATATCTTTTAGTCTAACATTTTAAAAAATTGTAAAAACAATCTATTTCAACAGCACATATAAAAAAAGATTAGTACAAGGTATTTCTATAGTTGGCGGCTTACAGGATTTATCAGAATGTAAAGGGAATCTCCATCAACAGACGGTTAAGGGATACTGCAAATGAACCTCAACACGCCTAGAGTGAGTTGGGGATACTTCTTAAATATTCCTTCCAGGAATAAGTTGGGTGACCAGGAGCACAACCAGCTGGGTGACAGAATGAACACCTCTCCGTCGCCAACGGTCATCATTCAGGTGTGTTACCTTGCTCTATGAAATAAAATGAACGGAAAGGACACATACATAGGTGGGCACACACCCATTCCAAAAGCCCTTGCAGTGATAAAAGGAACTCTGTTACCCTTTTATTATTTTTTTTAAGTGCAAATAAAAAGAAACAATCATTACTAGCCACCTTCCAATCATGATGGGGGTAATCATTTTTTCCAGAACTGGAGGTCTCTTGATTAAGCCCTAAAGAAAAAAAGATCTATTTTGCAAAAAGATTCTTGCTCAGCAGATTCACCTGGGAATTTCCTTTGAGAAAAGCAGTTAACCATTTTTGAATCAGCCGTATAATATCCTCAGAAATCGGAATGTTCATTGTGTTGTTTCTGGCTTTGGGGGTCTGCCTGTTTATTCTGGGGCGCCATATTTGGGTCTTTTTACATAGGTTCCACATCAGTCTGAAAGCGGGGAATGATCTCACTTTCCATCTCAACCCACAGTTTGATGAGAACGGGATGGTTCAAAACTCTAGCCTCAACACCAACCCTTTACTGTAAGTTGAAGGAGTTTGGCTGTTCCACCAAGGCCAAATGATTGTGCGAACTGACTTAAATTTGCATTTTATCTAGCCCAATGTTTCTCAACCTTGATACCTTTAGGAAGTGTGGACTTCAGCTCTCAGAATTCCCCAGCCAGCAAGCTCTGGTTTATTTTTATTTCTAAGAAGGCCTGTTGTCATTCTTAGAGGGGCACAGCTTGTGTCATGTGCCCTGTTTAGTTATTTTGTTGGTTTTTATTGGACACCTTAAAGAAAATCTATAAATACCATAAGAAAGAATATTTTAAAAAAAGAATAAAATAATATAATGCAAACAACCAAATCAGGGATTTTAAACTGTATGGAGGTTATAGCTTTCTAACATATCATTAATTATTTGTAAATAGTATCAATATATTCCCATGAAAAGTCTAAAATCACTGTTCAACTCGAACTAGAAATGAATATCAAGAACCATGGTTAGCACAACATAAATCGCCAAATAAAATAATGCAATGTAATATAACACATTATTAATATGTTGTATAAATGATATAATGTTGACCATCATCCAGGCTTAAGGTAGCTGGCAGAGGTACATTTTTGGATGGATGTGCAATCGGTGTAAAATGTTGAGCTTTACTAGCTCTTTGCCCCTAAATCCATCTCTGGAAGAGGGGAAGATTAACATTATATTACCTTCCACTTCAAGCAGATTTATCGCCTGCAGGTTCTGTATGCGATGGTTGTATTCAAACCGATGATGTCCATTCCCAGTCTCCCCATCAGCCTGCAGAGTTTGGCATAGTGGTACATAGTGGAAATACAACAGATCAAGTATTTGAGGGATTTCCATGCAGGAGAGGGGTTGACCTCATTGCCCCACAAGGCAGGACCAGAGTCAGTGGGTTAAAACTACAAGGAAGGAAGTTCAAGTGAAACATCAGGAGGCACTTCCTGACTGTATGAGCTGCAGCCAGTGGAACAGGTTGTTGTTGTTGTTGTTATTATTATTATTATTATTATTATTATTATTATTATTATTTATTTATTTATTTATTATTTATTGGATTTCTCCCCCGCCCATCTCCCCCACAATAGGGGACTCTGGGCAGCTTACAAAGACATTAAAACTATAAATATGTATAAAATACATAATATATATAGAATTAAAACAATACTAAAAAAGGAAAATCCAAGAAGATAGAAAATCAGGCCGGGGACAGCCGGCCACTATGGGGCTAGCCATCTCCCTGCTTGAGATATCCCCTCCCCACCCCAGGCCAAGTGGCAGAACTAGGTCTTCAAGGCCCTTCGGAAGGCCAGGAGTGAGGGGGCCAATCGCACCTCTGGGGGCAGGATGTTCCAAAGAGCAGGGGCCACCGCAGAGGAGGCCCGCCTTCTGGACCCTGCTAGATGGAGTTCTTTTACTGAGGGGGTCCGAAGCATACCCTCTCTGTGTGAACAGGTGGGACAGGTTGAAGTCATAGGGGAGAGGCGGTCCCTTAGGTAACCTGGCCCCATGCCATGTAGGGCTTTAAAGTTGATAACCAACACCTTGAATTGGACCCGGAAGCAAACCGGTACCCAATGCAGCTCACGGAGCAATGGTGTTGCATGGGCCCTTCTCGGGGCTCCAAAAATAGCCCACGCAGTTGCATTCTGGACCAGCTGTAGCTTCCGGATACTCTTCAAGGGTAGCCCCATATAGAGCGCATTGCAGGTTGCCACATTAAGTGGTGAATTGTCCTTCACTGGAGGTCTCCAAACAGAGGGTGGATGATTATCTGTAAGAAAGCCTGTAGTGGATCCAGCACTGAGCAGGAAGGATCTCTAAGGTCCCATCACACTTGGATGATTCTATTGTATATTCATCATACATTAGATAGATGGAAATTATAGCAGTGTAAAGTATTGTACCTCCCCTCTCTCCTCCTCGATTTTTTTGCCTGAGCATGCTAGTTTATATACTGGGATGTTTGTGGAGAGAAGTGCCCTGATAATTTTTTTTCAACTTAAAGTTTTTTGTTGAGCACCTGTAAGTCTTGGGGGCTTTCCTTCAGCTTGCTGATTGTCTTCCTCTTGTGCATTGTTGGCTACACAAATAACTAGCAGTCGTTAATTGTATCAGAGCAAGAAGGATCCGGTTTTTGAAGGCTGCAACATGTATGCCCTGATGTCATGTACACTCTCTCTCTGCCCAACCCAACTTGCAAGGTTGTTGATGTGGGGAAAATAGGCAGGAGTATTAGGTATGTTTGCTATCTTGAGATAGCTAGATGATATATAGAGAGAGCTAGATAGATGGTAGATAGATAGATATGAATAAAATAATAATAATAATAATAATAACAACAACAATAACAATAATAATAATAATAATAATAATAATAATAGAATCCAAAGTTTATTTAAAATGGAGGTCCTATTCAATGAGCAAAGTATTACCTAATGCCAAAGAGGAAAAATAACTACTTTTCTTGCCAACCAAGCTGCATATGCCAGTCTTTTGGAGTTGTTTTGAAATCCCTGTTGAGAAACATTTGAACTCTGCTTTACTTTTAAAGCCGATGTGGTCTCTGGAAGATGTATCTGCATCAGATATTGTTACTTCTGATTTTTACGGACAAATTCTTTCTATAAACCTAAATGTGAATGTTTAAGAACTATATCAGTTATCAGTTCAGATTTTTTTTTCTTGCAGTCTAATTCTATGAATAAACTAGCTTCATTCATATCTACTGTTAGCAAACAAGCATTGTAAACTGAAATTCTGGTTCTGAGTTAGACACCGTGGACATTTCAGGAATGTATTGCTTCCTTTTTGTGGCTTTGAACTCTCAGATTTAAATAAATGGGAAAAGAATCTCAGTGGGACAAGCGCCAATAATATTCCTGACAGTGTCCAATTTATTTGGGTGATGTGGAATTTATTTGAAAAGCACTTTGCAGGCTGAAAAGCCTGCCAGAACAGCTTACAAAATAATAATCAGCCTCCGTCTTTGAGTTTATAGTCTAAAAAGATGTGACTTAAAAGGAATACAGAAGGAGAGGAAAGTGGAAAATTTCAAGCATCCTTCAGGGCCTGCTCAGAGGAACCCATGTGTGGTCACCCCAGAGCAGATGGTCCTGCTGCTCCCTTACAGTGGAGACAGTTTGGGAGAAGAGAAGGCCCACTTCTCAGCCCACATTACAGTAGCAAGTGAGCAGAGAATGGCCATTTCTGTGTATTTGTTCCTTTGCTTCCTCACAAAGTGGTGGGTGTCAAATCACACACATTCAGGAACTTTCCTCTTTGCCAGTGTGACTCCCATGTGGGACTAGTGGCTCAGCCCAGCTACCTCCATGCACTATTCATGATAGCTTCTGGAAAAGCAACTAGAATGGTCCTTCTGGGGTTGGGAGAGCCATAATCTGGTTCAGGAAAGTCACCAATCTCCATGGAGTCCATTGGAATTGGGCAGCTATAATAAATTTGAATGAATGGATGGATGGATGGCCGACTGCTCCCCTGCCACTGAAGAACTGTAGCTCCCAACTTGGTGGATCGCTTTGGTGGATGGGATCAGATGGAAAACAGCCCAGTGTGTGGAGGTGATACCCATCTCATCAAAAGAAGCTCCAGATGAATTAATTAGGATATGGATCACTTAAAAATGGGAGTTGGTTCTTCAGTGTTCTAGCTCTGATGCTGAATGTAGTGCACAGACCCCTTCACTACAGAGAACGATTGGAGAATTCTACTAGTATCTGATGAAGGGGGACAGTTGTTTCTTTAGAGTTTACTTAGTTAACCAAGCAGAAAAAATGAATGAATAGTGCCTGTGAGGAACTCAGAAATGGTTTATTCAAGTTCTGACACACAGTTCTTTCCCTTGCATTCACCAGTCTTGTCCCCCCAAGATGTGAGACAAAAACATGTTCAAGTCAATCTGATTTTATTTACCCTGTGCTGAAAGAGACCAGCTCCTTCAGAAGTGCAAGGCAGGTTCTTGGAGACCATTCTCAGTTGGAACAATCAATAGCCCATCATTTGGGGCACAGTTCTTATTTACCATACAGTTTAGGGTCATCAATATCAATTGCATCTTAAGAAATGCTGGGCCTTTATTTGAAAGGCACCTGGAGTGTCGATGTTGAAATTCTCAAAGAGTAGCCTCATTCTCACCAAACAGTAACATCCAGGGGACTTTTAAGCACTGCACCATGCTGGCTAATATTTTTGTTCTGAAGGTGTGCCAAATGCTCTGTGCCCACAATGCAGATCAGAGGTGGACCGGGGTAGTTGCAATGATGTGAAGACACAAAATCAATGCTTGCCAAAATCAAAGCCAGACAAATCCAGCCATTAGCTTTCCACAGCCTTCCCTGATCTGGTGTCCAGCAAATGTTTTGAGACTGTAACTCTCAGAATTTCCAAGAAGGTTGCAACGTAGCTAGGATCCAGAAATCACATTCGCTTTCCTGTAATATTATGTGCCTGGAAAACATGACCTTCAATCGCAATGTGTTAGGCACATGTGCTAGGCCAGAGACATCCACAGAGGAGGTCAGAAGAGTCAAGATGGCAGCCACAATGGTGTGAGTAAAGCCCATCCCTTTTTAGGTGTGATGTGCATGCGATAATGTGATCACAGTTGTCATCTTGACTTTTCCGATCCTCCCTGCAGATGCCCCTATGCAAGATCTGTGTAAGTAAGCACCTACAAGCATTTCCAGTTTTTGGTTTTAAATGAGGTCAGCGTTTTCTTTTTCTTTTCTTTTTCTCAACATTCAAAAGCAGGGTGAAAACAGCCCACAAAAGCTGCCCCTTTGTCCAAGAATGGATTTTAAATAATAATAATAATAATAGTAATAATAATAATGACTGATCACTACAAAAGTTCCAATAAAATATCCATAGTCTAAAAGAATTAAATATAATTAAATAAAGGAGTATGTAGTGTTTTTTCCAAAACCCCAACAACTGGGTTTTGTGGTGCAAATTCTGCCTATCCAGTCCACACTGGCAGACTCTGCAGCAAAAATGACGTTTGGGGACCCTCGTTTCGGCTAAAGGGGGCCTGCTTGCAACGTTACGGCTAAAGTTTTAGCTGGGCTTGAGATTCCAAGACATTTAGATGACTTCCAGCTTTGATTTCTTCTACGTCTCTGTGGTTCTCCTTTGGAAACGTTGCTCCAAATATGTCTTCTTGGTATCGTTTCTGCCTCTGTAAAAAACAAACACCCCAAGAAAAGTTAAGAATTGGCGGAATGACTTTAGTATACTTCCTGGGCAATTTTTAATAGATGCCTGGAGGGAAGGGCTCAATTAAAAGGCAAATTGTTCAAACCAGCTACATCCACAGGGAGGGTCAAAATCTGCCTGGAAGTGGGTGCAATGCCATGATCCAAACCTTGTCCCTTTTCTACACGCCTCCTCGTGCGTGTAAAAAGGGTGAGGCTTGGATTGCAACTTCGTGTCTGCCATCTTGCAGTTATTGATCACTCTCTGTGGATGCCCCCAATGCAAACCCAGTTTAACTGGGAAAAACTTTTCAATAAATACGTTATTCAACTTATTCAGTAAATACGTTGAGATACCCAAGACCACCATCTTATAAGTCCTCACCACCAATTCTAAGATTATCTTAGCCAGCTTGGTTATGGAGTGGGGCCTACATTGGCAGAAGCCATCATCAGTCCTGAATTAAATTAAATGCTTTACTGGATCCTTTCTCCTGTTCATTCTGTTGTGTGGGGTCCTAGACCTCTTCCCTTCTTCTGGATTTGGGCCGCCTGATAATAATAATGCCAGATCATCAAACTGAATATCACAAAAACATCTAAAACAGGTTATTGTATCTCTTTTTTAGCATTTCCATCCTGATATTCTTAAAAGAACAATCCAGGGCAGTTCAGGCTGTCATAAGTCTGATAAAAGTTGAAATCAATGCTATAAATTTGACTGAAAAACAGCTGAAAAATGAGGTGGCAATATATTTGTCAAGAATTAAATACTGGACAAGAAAAGTAACAAAAAAAGGTAACAGTCCCAGTATAATTTGCAATTAGATTTAATTTCATAGCCTGTCCCAAAATCTTTGCGGAAATAAAATATTCATAATATAGCCAAAAGCCACAGGAGAAAAGATTGAGCTAGTAGATTCTGAAATGGGGACTAAGTTCACCCTTAAAACAGTCTTCTGTAATCCAATGTGTTGGACTACAGTTTGGGAGATGATGGAAATTAGAATCCATCATTCTTTTAGATAAGCTTTCCAAGCTCAGAGAAGCTTATCTAAAAATCAAAGATTACCAACTTCTTAAGGCTAGCCACAGCATACAGAGACAAGCATTTGTGTTTGTCAAGGACATTTCTTTGCCCACTTAGAAGGCCATTCCTAATGTCATTCAACAAAATAATCAACTCAGCCCCCTTGTTGAGGAATGCCAGGAAGACTGGATGACCCCAGGTGCCAAGCACATGAGTTGAGAACTTTCACTGGGGGGTGATTTCAGCCCCTTCCATACATCATATTTTGTGACACAAGTTCATTTAGGATTGAGTTTGGCAGCCAACCAACCTGAAATGGGTCATCATACCTTCAGCTGAAAGCAGTAATCCTCTGCTTCCTCTTCTGCCAAGCTCAGCTTCTTTGCAAACATCTCCTTTAAGGTCTTAGCCACTTCACTGGCCATGCGGATATCCCCACAGACATACAGGTGGCCCTCTTCTTCGTGGAGAAGCCTGTATACTTCTGCTTCTAATTCATTCTGAAGGAGATCCTGCACATAAACCTGAACCATTTGCATGATATCATTCAGTTATCTGCAAGTTTTAATCACTTAATAAGCTAGATCATTAGAGGCAAGCAGTCTCATGCTTTCCAGATGTCCCTGGATTACAGTTCCCATTAGCCCTACCCAGCATGGCTAGTGGCCAGGATTATGAAGATTTCATTAATTTATTTGCATAGAAACAGGGTGCTTCAGCTACAAAGCTTCTCAGAGCAGAGTAAATTAGAGGAGGAGGAAGAGGAGGAGGAGGAGGAGGAGGAGGGAGTTAACAAACTTACACTCCAAAAGTAAGGAGGAAGGAGGGAAGGGAAGAAGAAAGTTGTAAGTATAGTTCAAAACATTTTGAAGGCACTAGAGTATCTACTACCCTGTCACTGGATAATCTATATCATAGCTGGGACAAATAGCTATTTATTTATTTATTTCCCAATATTTTGGAGTACAGCACATTTACTTTTTACACTAATAGAAGAGAATATCTTAGCTCAGGGTTGAACTGTGAAGTTCTCAGTGCTCTCTGAGCTTGGCTGGTTGCTTGCAGATGTTTCATGACCCAACTAGGTAACTTCACCATGGTGGGTGAGTGTGAAGTTACTTAGCTGGGTAGAGAAGATGAAGTTCTTGTGTTATACTACTTTTGGACACTCAGCTTCTTTATTGCCTTTGTGCTCCTACTTCTTTTAATCATGAGACCAGAGATTAAACCTAGGACTTTCTGGATACAATATTAGTGCTCTGCCCTGAGCAATGTATCAAAGGCAAGATGCAACCGAGGCTTACTTTGGGACTCCCAGGTTCTCTGGAGTAAGCTGTGTAGACCTCTTGGAGAATCCCTTTCCGATGCATCTCCTCCATTTCTTCTTGATAGAGGTGATCCAGGCTAGAGTGCCGGCAGCCAAACAGCAGGATCAGACCCCTCCCTTGGATCCCTGAAATCCAGAAGGCCAAAATCAGTTGGGCTTCTTCTGATGCTCAAGGGCAATGTTTGCATTGATACCCTTGGGACCAAACCAAAATGGAGCAGGAGTCCAGGGTTCCACTCAGCAGAATGAACATGAGGGCCTCCTAATGCAGCTACGTTATCACATTTTGGAACAAGTGAAGTAACTCACGGTATCATCTAAACGGGAACAGAGCCATGCTGCAAAACCACAATTTAATGATTTAATTGCAGCACTGCATGGGGTATGTGAATATGAGTCTCATGAAGGAAGCATAAAAGGCAGCCTCAAACTAACTTGGATTTACCTTAGACCTATCTTAGCATGTTCTCCCTGCAAAATCTACTTCACAGAATTAAGCAGATGTTCCAAAAGTGGAAGGCTTGTCTTCTATGACCCCAAATAAGGAATTAGAAAGTTTACATTTAGATAACTCCAACCCCTAATCACTGCCCATTTCAGTTGCATGTGGATTTGTCCAACCAGATCTCCCAGAAACTAGCAAAACCCTCTTCACCTTTATTTTCTAAGTCAAAGAGTCGCTGTTGCCAGAAGCTTCTAAAAGGAGCAATTCCTGTGCCAGGACCAATCAGGATACATGGTTTTCTCGGATCTTTTGGAAGTCGGAATCCACCAGCACTAGACAACAATGCCAAACAAAGAGAAGGCCATCTTACTCCTAGGAAGCTAGCAGAGTGGTTGAACTCAGAAGCAGGAAGTGCAGATATCTCTTTCCATGAATGCACCCTTCTCAATTTATTTTGCAATAGATCATGTATGTTAATCCCTTCAGATTTCAGGCAGATATAGGCAGTCCTCGCTTAGCAACCACAATTGGGACCAGCAACTCCATTGCTAAGCACTGCAGTCGCTAAGCAGAAAATCATATGACCATGACGGACTTACGACATCACTTAAGCGAAACATTGCATGACTGCAACTTGCGATTTTACTTCTGCATTCTCTATTAACTCTGCTTGTAGCAAGCTGGTTAGGAAGCATGCAAATGGTGATCACGTGACTGCAGGATGCTGCAACGGTTGTAAATGTGAGGATTTGTGGCAAAGCTGGTTTTTACACTGTCGTAACTTTAAATGGTCACTAAATGAGATAGTCAGTAAGCGAGGACTACCTGTAGATTCAGATAGATTCTACCCATGCCAATTGGAAATGTTCAGTCCACCTTGGTCTGCTTTTATTTTTCTTTTCCCATTCACTTACAGAAAAGACTAAGATACAACCCATCCCCTTGATATCCTAATTTCTACTTGCAGGTCTTTGAACAGCACCGAAATCAGTCCACATGCTTCACACACCCAACAGAAACAGCCTGTGTTTCATATGATACCATTTGGGTTCTTTTCAGTTTGATAATTCAAGTATTTGTTATGAGCTATTTCTCAGCTGCTACCTTACCTGCGAATGAAACAGGGAATTGTCTTATTTAAGGCGATGGTGTTCAACCAAGTACTGCATACCCCATGGTGCACTGGACCTTTTCCATCTGAGAAGAAAGGGAGATAAAAAGACCACACATAGGAAGTTTTGTGAAGTATTTTGATAAGATTTAGCTGAAATCACAAGAAAGATTATAGATGGGTAGAGCAGGCAGATTTTACTATATAGTGAATTTTAGTAGGTCCCTACCCAAAGGCTAGAAAGAGTATTAATGCTTTTGAACTTTGGTGTTGGAGAAGACTCCCGAGAATATCATGGACAGTCAAGAAAATCCAATGGATCATCAAACAAATCAACCCAGAGTTCTCACTTGAGGCACAAATAACTAGGCTCCAATTATCATATGTTGGACACCTTACGCAACAACCCAGCTCTCTGGAAAAGGCTTTAATGCTGGGAAAGGTGGAAGGAAAGAGGAGAAGAGGGCGACCAGCAGCAAGGTGGAGGGACTCAGTTACAGAAGTGAAAGATGGCGGCCTTGACTGTGCAACACCTTAAAAAAGGGTGAGGTTTTGATCGTAAAGTTGTAGCTGTCATCCTGACTGTTTTGGATGCCCCTGGAGACACCATCATGAGGAATAACTGTCTATAGACTGAGAACAACATACATAATTGCCCATCAGTAAATTAGTATGGCTATGTTTGCCCTATGTTGTTCAAATTGTTCGATCACTTTGTTCTTCCAGGCTAAATCCTGTCCTCTTTTACACTACTATTAAGAATTAAAGCATTATTTCTCAGCAATTTCTGCCAACAAAGAACCAGAGCGAGATTTCCTCTAAGGAAGCGTACATGACAGATTTATCCTGAGTTTAGCCTTTATTGCCTTTATTACTTTTCCCAGAAGATCATGCTTTTCCAAAAGCCTAAACTTCCCATGATATTACTTCCAATGCTACTTCATGCATACATCTGTTTACTTTTCTAGTTGCAGGAACTTTTTATCATCTCCAACAAAGGATGATCCTGGCAAGAGGATATAATCTTGTAGAGTTAATAGGAATATCTGCTGAGCCGTTCAAAAGCACATTTGATGAAGAATCACCACAAACGCAAGGCCAAATGAAGTTTCCAGTGCAGAAGGCCCACTTACTTCTGGATCTATAGGTCACCACTGCCACAGTCAGATGTAATTCCTGGGGCTCCCAATCCTGCGAGGAACTGATGGAGTAGTATCTGGGCTTGAGTAAAGGCAGTTGGGAGAGTATGAAAGACGTTGAGATCCTGATGGATGGGAATTCCTCCAGGACTTCCAAGATAGTGGGGCTGTTGTAAAATTTCCACTTGTTGTACTCCTCCAAATTCTACAGTGAAGAACAAAGCGTACACACATACTTACACACACTCAGGCACCTGGTGTTTATTTATTTATTTATGTTTATGCCTCCTCCAAAACGGGGGTGCAAGTTGTCATAGAAACAATGGCACCATATAAAATTGCAAGAGATAACACAAATAATCAACATAAAACAGGCAAACAGCATAGAAATAACCACAGAAGGGATAAATTCAACTCAAAGCCAGAAGTGGACAATGTGCCACCCCAGACAGGGTTATCCATAGGGGTGGTCAACAATGTAATAGGGGCAAGAACTTGATTGCCTGGTCATCAAAATGGTGGATCAGCCAGGCAACTGAAGTTCTGCCCTTTTTATGTGTGTGCGTTGTGTGCAATGTATGTTAAAAAAGGGTGGCTTCTATCACCCCCAGTCATGCCTGCCATTTTGACATCATTGTCATCCTGTGGGTGCCTCTAGCTCCAGATGGTCTGATGACCATTATTACAAAACTTGGCATGGCTTCCATCATTTTAAGCCAGGAAACACACGGAAACTAGAGTGAATGGGCAGAGAAGTCCCCACCCCACATGCCTTGGCAGACAGCGGGGTCTGCATTCCAATTTACGTTCAAGTCAACTGAGTATCACATAGACTGGAAGGTCATCCCGTTCATTTCTGCTGATAGAAAAGGATGGCTTCTTTTAGAATATGCAGAACCTGAGTATCAACACAGGAGCATGCATGAGGGATAAAGGAGGGGTTAGACTGACATCAGGAGAGTCACAACATTGTGATGTAAGTCCCATCTCTTTCCTACATGCATTGCAATGTCACATACATACCTAAAGGGGCAGACCTTGTGGTGCAATGGCGTGATATTGCTTTTGTCATGTTGATGAAATCAGCAAATTGCTATGAACAGTATTATACCAGGGCTAGGTTAAAAAAAGGAAAGTTGACGTGGTTCTCCTGAGCCTCTGATTGAAGCTGGAGGCTCTACAAGAAGCTGGAAAATCCAGGAGAGCAGGCCAAGGACTTTTGCTTCAATAATCCATTTGTCTGGTCGGAAAACTACCTTAAAATTTTATTACTGCTATTAAAGGAACATCTTCCTTCCATACTCTTCTAAAAATCCAGGGAAAGAAAACCTCAACCATCCTGCCCTGGCACATATAATCAGACCCTAACCACTTAGCCTTACTGCCTTGCCCAAATACAGTGGCTTCTGATCACTAAACATTTGCCAAGATGAACAGTATATGTTGTTCCATGTAACAACCTACAAGTGCAGCATTAAATCAGAAATTCACAGCATTGAGGGTGCATCCATGGACCGTATTGGCTGCTGTAAAAAAAATATCTGAATATTTCATTTAAACCAGAATGCAACAGGGTTATTAAAAGAGCTCACTATTATGGTAACACTTTTCCTTACGCTAATAGATTGGAAGTAGTCTCCATGGACAGTTCAAAGTTCTTGGCTTGAGCTGTGAAGTTCTAAAGACAGGAGCCCATCTTTTAATGGTCAAGACCACCCAAAAATTGGGGAGGGATCACAAAGAAAAGTGGTAGAGGCTGAATCTTACAAACTGGAGAGCCTTAGATGTTAGGGTTTCTAAGGAGTTGGGGAGGTGGGAATCTTTTTTTTTTTTTTTTTACTTTTACTATTTGAGAATATGAGAATTCTAGAGATGGAAGAGACTATTCAGGCCATGGAGCCCTACCTTCTGCTTGTTGCAGGAATCCACCTTAAATGCTCCTGAGGGATGACTCTCTGGCTGCCCTTGAACCTGCCCAATGAACTCACCACCTTCTGAATCATCCATTCCACCATCAAAGTGTTCTTACCCTTAGAACATTTTTTTCCCTAACATTCAATCAGAATCTGCTTTCCAGTAACTTCAATTCAGTATTACATAACCTGCATTCTGGCAATGAGAGAGAATAGGTCCTGACCTTCTTCTATGTAAAGAAGAGTATAAAGAGTTTAGAGTTTATAGCACAATTTTCCTGGGTTTCCTGTCTTTAAGGATAGGAAACTGCCTGACTGATTTTTGGCAATCACATTTTGTAGCATGTTTTGGGGTTAGAGAGAAGGGCTCCAGAGCGGCATAGTGTAGCCAGAGAATCTCCACCCTATTTGTTCTTCTAGGCATATATGAGAAAATCTTTTACTCTGGACTTCCAACCAATTCACCCAGTGGTCAACAAAAAGTAAAAATGCTAAGAAGTGGCTGAAATGTCATGGGGTTTTGCAGGTCTCACCCCTGAATAATTGTATGATCTAATATGAGAAGAGGGAAAACTCATCTGATCATACATCTCATGCAAGAATACTGAAACCTTAAGGGGTTTAGCAATCTGCAAGATTACAGTCATTTACAAATTTTAAAAATATTTTATTTTTTTTGTTTCACTGGGGATTCCATATATGACATCTAGAGGCATCATGTCACTAATCCCTGATCAGTTCACTAGAGTTGCACTATTGTAGCTATATTAAAGACCTTCTTGAGTTGAGGTTGACTCCAGGTGACTACACAGACATGTCCATGTCGCTTTTTTGGTAACAGTACAAAAGTGATCTGCCACTAGGATGTTTTTCAACTGCCCAGTATGGCCTACAACCATGAAACCTCCTGATGGTCTCCCATCCAAGCACTGAGTCCAACCCTGCTTAGCTTTTTGAGATCAACCATGGTTGGCCATGTGCTGCCATTTTTCACTAGCAGATGAAACAGAGACATGCTCTACAAGCGACATTTTCTCTCCCTGCCCAGTACTGATCCCAAACTCACATGACAAAGGAGATTCAGCCTCTTCTTCTCACTTTCATCTTTTGCCAGTTGGGAAAGTGATCTGAGCAACTGTTGGGAAGGGGGAGAGGTGACATCAAGGAAATGCATCAAGGCTTGGGAGAGTGTACACGCTGGAAACTTTTTGTAAGGAGCCCAGTAGCCACCTGGAATGAAAGAGGAAATGGGTGAGAATATATTCCGAGAGTCAACAGAGGAAATCAGCTGGGGAGAGACTTCATATAGATCAAAAGAGAGCACCAAATACATCTGACCAGTTGCCTTCCAGAATTATCTTTCCTGTTGACCTTAACTGCTAACTGAAGTCAATATCTCCCCTGCAGGAGACACCTCGTCCCCAGAGCCTTTGAATCATTCTGCCCAAATTACTGCTGGCTTTCCCATTTTGGAGTGTGAAAGTAAGTAGCAAAACAGGAGGGTTAAACTCCCAATAGACTTAACACACCTATTTTATTCAGGAGAAAAAGACCTAACAAAAATACCACACCCCAAATGGAAAAAAGGCAGCCCCAAATTCCACACATCCCTTTTCTGATAAGACCACCTCCTCACTATGGGGTCCTTGGAAGCTGAAAGCTAAAATGCGGCCCACTCCCGCTGGAGAGGAAAAGGGCCGAAGGGAACAATGCTGAGATAACAGAGGCAGGCTTTTCTTTTTCTTCTTCATTCCAACTTCATTTGGACATGCACCCACCCTTTCCTGTGCCAAAGTGTATCTTTATTTATAAAGAGATCTGCTTCAAAACTATTTCAGACGTGAATGTGGGGAGAATTGCTGACTGCCTATCAGAAGCAAATAGAAACAAGGCAAACTTTTCTGGGGAAATTGCTACGTGTTTCAAGGGTTTCCCCAGTGCAGAGAGTAACGGGTGACCTTGACGGAGATATGCAGGAACCACTACCTAGGCAAAGGGGGCCGAAGCCTTTTTTAAGTCCAGAACAACGAGATAACATTCAGAAGTGGCTCAGGCAGACACCTGCCTAATTCACTGAACTATAAGAAAGAGGAGGAGACACAGCACAATGAGATTTGCAACATTGATGTCAGCGCCACTAACTAGTCCAGAGCAGGAAATCAATTCCACAGGAAAGTAAAACTACTTTCATTGAGATTACAGTAACTATAATAACACAAACTTGCAAGTCTGCTTGTGCTGTGTCTCTTTCCCCTTCTTATAGTTCAGTGAATTAGGGAGGCATCTGCCAGAGTCGCTTCCTAATGCTATCTTATTGTTCTGGACTTAAAGAATGCTTCAGCCTCCTTTGCCTAGTTAACAGTTTCCGCGCATCTCTGCCAAGGTCATCATTCTGACTCTCCTCATCCAGCCTTCAGGTTCTTCTCTTTTTGGGTGGGTGTAGGTCATCGTCTCCTCTCTGCAATTCCTGTAGCCTCAGCTTTGTGTGTGTGTGTGTGTGTTTGTGTGTGCGCATGCACTAAATTTTGCTTCTCAGACTGAGGCCAGCCAATCAGGAATCCCAGAGGGAGCAGAACATCAGGTAGCCTATCAAGCTTCTGTTATTTAAGGCAGTGTTTCTCAACTCAGCAACTTGAAGATGTCAGGACTTCGACTCCCAGCATTCTCCAGCCAGCATGCTAGGGAATGCTGGGAGTTGAAGTCCAGACATCTTAAAGCTGCTGAGGTTGAGAAACATTGATCTAAGGCCTCAGTTGGAAAGTGAAACCATCTGGAGTAAGGCAATGCTCCCTGAGTCATGTTGCCCTGATTCTCAGTGCAAGGAAGCAGGTGTACAATTATTTGTATCCCATAGCAGAGACAGTGCCTCAGAGAGAATCTGGAGCTGTACACCACATCTGTTACCATCTCTTTAAAGAAGAAGCTGGACCTTTTCCTGGACTCCCAGGAACATCTTCACAGTGCCAGGAACATACGCATTTCAGTTAAGGAGATGCCAACAAAGTGAAACAAAGAAGTCACACTTGGGCACTGTCTCCTTAAAACCACCTTAACTCAAATATGTACTTTCCTAGGATGGTGCAGCTATCAGGCAGAGCCAGGAAAAGGTGTAGCTTCTTGAAAGAGGTGCTTCTCCTTCCAGAGTGGCTTCTGCTTTGGATCCAAACAACGGCCTATCCCATCAATGCAAGTGCTTTGACACCTTCCATGCTGCAAACTCTTGTTCATATCCTGTAGCAAAAAGAGCTGGAAAGAGGGGGAATTCTTTATTCTCACTGGTCAGAAATATTGGTGGTAAGTATTTTTCCTTTCAGCTCCATCTTATCTGATAGAGACTTGTTACAAGCACAACAAAGCATGGAAATTATCCACCCATCTTTGCAGGTCCAGGAAAATAATACCGACATGGCTATTTTTGTTTGTAGACAGTGAACGGCTCCCATTAAAAGAATATCTATTTGTTTGCTTTCTTATCAAGGACTCCTAACTTACGATCGCTGCGCACTTCCAGTCTGATGATCTCACTGAATGGAGGAGCATCTGCAACGTGAGTGATGATGCCATCAACCAAAGCTTTTTGGTTTCCAGGGAAGATCCCAAGATGGTCTCCGGGGAGATAGTTGGTTTCCTGATTGATTCCACAGGAAAGTTTAATTAGCATGGTAACGCGGCTGCAAAGGAAGGGGAAACACAAACCCATTTTAAGTCAACCGTCACAGGATTTCCTTGTCAAAACCACAGGCAGGATACTTTTCAAACATCGTGCAAGGGAGGAGGATGGTGTGATTCTTTGAAACCATTTATGGGAAAAATTGTTCAACTTCAATACATGTCATTATATTTTTAGTTGAAGGAAGTGTTCTGTAGCCATAAGCTACGGAGATATGCAGTAAGGGATTTTAAGTCTCATATACATTTGAAGATGTAATTTACCCACACCAAGAGATTGAAAAATACCTTTTTCAAATCCTTTAAAAGGTACCTTTAATACCTTTTTCAGCAAGAAAAGGGAAGATTAAGGATGATTTTTCTTCTTAGCCCATATACATATTGCCAAATGCAACTCCTGGCATGTCTTTTAAAAACTGAATGCAGCTTTTGGCCCTTAAAAAGAAGTGTCTCTCTTTCCCTTATATTGAGCCAAAATACAATAATTTTCAATTTATTTTATTTTGGAACAATGACCTTTAACTATGTATTGGTAAAATTAATCCTTTTACTGATATAAAATTGTGCATTTTATATATTCCATGCAATATATAATTGCATGGAAAAGTTTAGGCACTTCTGGTCAAAAGACATATTTCAGCCTAAGTACATAGAAACTAATACAACCTCTACATGGCACAAAGTTAAACACATCTTTCTGCAAATTTGAATGCATACCTATGTGCAGTTAGATGTTTAACAGGTTCAAAATAAGGAAACAGGGAATATGGCAATCATGAAAGTTTGGACACCCTTTCAGACAGTACTTTGGAACATTTCATTTGGAAGAAAAAAAAACAATTGTTGAGTTATTGAAAAAAAATGAATTTTTTTTCCCCTATTCTTGCTTTTGGGATTGTTTCCCACTCCTTCTTGCAGAACACTTCTAGCTAAGAAATATTCTTAAGTCTTCTTGCATGCACTGCATATTTGAGTTCTGCACCCACTTTTTCAGCAAGCATTCATAATAAATGTTCATACTTTTCAGTAAATATGGGGATGCTGAAGGCCATTCCAAAACCTCTAATCTTCTCTCCTTTAAGTAGAGCACCTTGGTTTGCCCATGTGACACCTCTACTCACAAACTATACTGGTTACCAGTTGGTTCTGAGTGCAATTTAAGGTGCTAGTCACCATCTGTACAGCCCTTAATGGCAATCAGGCCTTGATAGTTATTTATTTATTTGTTTGTTTGTTTATTGCACACTTGCTGAAGCTCTGAGGATAGTTTACAATAAATTACCACCTCTTTCCAATTGTCTCTACCCATCCTATAAGGTCTGGCAGGACTAGTGTGCTCCAGGTCCTATTGTTATTGGATTGCCATCTTGTGATTATTTTGTAGTTATTTTTGTATTTGCTTTGGTTAATTTTTTGTATTCTGCTGTTTTGGTGATATTTATTGTTGTGAGCTGCCCAGAGTCAGTTAGGGTCAGGCAGCATCCAAACTGAATAAAGAAATAAATAAACAAAACAAAATAATGTTACCTTATGGGACAGCATTCCCACCAAGGTCTGCATGGCCCTGATCAGCAGTGCCAGGACACTTTGTGAACCTGAATGAGCAATGGGCTATTTTAATTCTCTTTTTGTATTTCCCCAATGTGGTATATGTATATTATTACTAATTTCTTTTTTATGACTTGTTTTTATATTTTTGTAGATCACCTTTAGTTGCTCACATTTAGGCAGCTTACAAATCTAAACAAAGAACTACTTTGTGGTTGATCTGGAGGTATGTTTCAGATCATTGTTTTGCTGAAATATCCAATCTTTTTTCAGGTTCAGTTTCTTCACTCACTGAGGGACATTACCATTTGGGAAATGTTATTTCCTGTGTCAAAGGCTGCCAGACAATTCCAGATCTTAATAGAGACACCTCTGTGCTTAACAACTGGCAAAGCAGTCTTGTCTCCATCCTTTTTTCTCCAAGTCTAGCTCGGGGTTGAACTATGAAGTTCTTGGTGCTCTCTGAGCTTGGTTGTTTGCTTGCAAATGTTTCATTACCCAACTAGGTAACATCATCAGTACTGATGCTCAGTGTTCATGCTTATCAGCACTGATGATATTACCTAGTTGGGTAATGAAACAACCGCAAGCAAAGAACCAAGCTCAGAGAACACCAAGGACTCCATAGAAAGATAAAGATTTTAGATGGCCTTCACAGTCCCTACATACACTCATGAGCAGTCTCCAACTTATGCTACTGTTCCATTCCTTGTACCCGTTGACCTTTTATGTATTGCAATGTTTATTCATACGCAAACATGTCATCTGTTGTATTTTACATTCCTTGTGTAAAGTCAAATTTGTGCAAGGTGTGTCTTGCTTAACATAGCAATTGCATGTGTATATCATAACACATGCATTCGTATTCATACCAATAATAAGGAGGAAACAGGAGCTTTCATCCATAGACATCCAGTACTTGCCACAGTGATGAAAACATTACAAAAGGTTCATTGTGATACCGCAATACAACCCCGCGTTTTCAGGCTTGCGTCTGATGCCAAGTATGAAAGGGCGAGGTTGATGCCATGCCATCGTAATGTCCTTTTCATCTCTTGCCCCTCCACGCCTCCCCTCTGCAAGCCGATGCATTCAACAGGTCATCAGAATACCTGGACTGTGAACTTTGAAGATTCTGCCGACATTTGAGGGTCAATGGAACTATATTTTTCCCATGAATATCGCCAAGCGCTATAGAGGAAAACAAAGAAACAAACCGTCTTTTACCACAACTAAGCAAATTTCAGACCATTCCAGACAATACCTCAGGATCATCCCAGGACATCTTAAACCCAATGCAATTTTTCCCAAGATTCTGGGGCAGCTGTGAAAAACATGCAGCTGTTTTTAAGGTGTTCTCAGTAGGTGCGACCTACACACCCACCTGCGCTCCTATCACATACTGCCTTTTGAATGTGGATCTCTTTACAACTAGAGTCTGTATTTGTTGTTGTTTTTAACACAGATAGGTTGACTGATTGCAGAGGAGCAAGTGGAATTTTTAATTTATCAGCAAATAATTTCTCTATAACTCATCTGTTATAAGAAAGACAACAGGACTGGAAAATGAGATTAGGCAGTTATAATTTCAAGGGTATAATTGAAATTATAATTATATAGCCACCCAATGGATGGGCACAAAATGGGAAAAATGTTTTGTTTTGAGCTTGGAATAAAACTGAAAATTTGAAACATACAATTGGCAGTTTTTAACGATGGAACAAATTCAACATAGTCTGTATGGAACAATGAGAATCTGAAATAATTCCTTGGTTTTTTCTTTTTATTCCTAGAACACAACAGTGAGTGTCCATACTGAATGCTATCCATTATCTAATGTACAGATAAAATAATGTAAAATCATATAAAATCATACATATGATTTTTAAAAATTAAAAATAGAGATATTTATTTTAAATCTTCCCCTTGGCCAATGTTATGTAAGTTGGGTTGTAGGTAGGACTCAGCATTAACTTTTGTAGGTCTATGATAAAAAATGGAACACAATTTTGTTTCAATTTGCCATTGTTCCCTAAGGTAGAATAACTCAACACAAAATACTTAATTTTGTCCTGAATTTGGAAGAAAACCTTAAAAACAGGATATTTTGTTCAAGCTCAGAACACAATATTGAGTTTGAAATACTTCCCTAATAACCACTAGAATGTATTCTATGCATTAAAAAGGATCAAAGGTATGATGATATCATTCAATTAAGAATAACAAAGGCACTTAAAGATCAGAGGAGAACATACCTTTCTCTAACTCCAATGGCTGAGAGTCATATACAATCCTAAAATCTTTGGGGTTCCAGGTTTCCTTACATGTGTATTCTTTTGGTAACTGGATCCTGTGCTTTCCACGGATATCAAAAATTTCACAGGCCATCTTTTCAAATATATATAAAAAGAATAGATGAAAGTTATCGAGGATTCTATGTAATCATCTTGAGCCTTTGGGTTAGTCATCTTGAACCTTCCAGTTAGGGGTTGAAAGTAAATGAAATTAATTTCAGTCAAATGGCTTGTTTAAAAAAACGGTTTCAAGTCACAGCAAAGCAACTGCAAAGGGAGAGTTTTCAAGAATGATGTAATTAGCATCAATTATGCATGGAAGTGACATGATTTCGCTCTTTAGGAAGCAATGCCTGGATTAGGGGATTAGCTCTATTGTTCCTTCGAGTCCAAAATTTAGTGGATAAATACTGTTGGGAATGAGAGGAGAAAGGCCAAGGAGAGAGTCTGTTAGCTTAGTGGCATGGTTAATTGGCAGTGTGTATGAACACAGACTCCACACAGGCTTTCTACAAGAAGAAATAGGAAGTAAAACAGCAACCAGTGAACATATACAGGTAGTCCTGGTTTAGTGACTGCCTCATTTAGTGACCACTGGCAGTTACGACAGTGATGAAAAAATAACTTTATGGCCAATCCTCACATTTACAACCTTCACGGGTCTGTAAAGCTGAAGTAAGATCTTAAGCAGAGTTGCATTTCACTTAGCAACTGCTTTGCTTAGTGATGGAGTTGCCGATCCCAATGGTGGTCGCTAAACAAGGACTACCTGTATACTGAGGCTAGGACTGTCTCTCTATATAAGTCAAATACATTTATTTTTGCTGTATTGCATTTATCTCATTTAGATTCTTCCTTCCTAGGCCCTCTTCTCCAGGTCACCTCAAACTTCTTGCTTCCCCGACGGAAATCAGCTAAAGCAGTTTGTTCAAACTTGGCAACTTGAAGATATGTTGACTTCAACTCCCAGAATCCCCCAGCCAGCATGGCTGGCTAGGGAATTCTGGGAGTTGAAGTCCACACATCTTCAAGTTGCCAAGTTTGAAAAACACTGAGCTAAAGCATGAGATTCTGCTATCCCCTTGCAGAGGCATTGCAAACGCTGAGCCTTGCTGTGCATCATGGTTATTGTAGTTACCTGGAATGTAAGAATGGCCCAGGCCCGAAAAGCTTCTTCCTGGCCGTTGAGTTCATCTCCTTCACCCATTGGGCTGACTGGAGATGCCCCCAGTTGTGCAAGTTTTTGGTGCACAGTGCGGGCAAAGGCACAGAATTCTGGATACATGCTTGAACCCAAGCCAAAAACCGCATACCTGTTTCAAGAGAAAAGCTGCATTAATGCTGGTTTTTTGATGCAATCATGGACAAACTTTATGTGTTGGAGGAGACCTCATTTTAAAAGAGGCATTTTTCCTTCTGGGATCGACCCTGTTGAAGTACCTCTGTGAACAATACATTGAAAAGTTCACAAGTCTGCTGCTTGATAGAACTGGGAAACCTTTTCATATCAATTGCAGTCCTGAGGATCAAGATAACTTTCCTTTACTTATTTATTTGTGTTACTATACTAGTATGCCATCACCAGACATTGTGCAGCTCGCAACAAGAACATATCAATAAAATCTTCCCATAATAAAATCACCATAAAAGATAGGGCCACACAGTCTCCTAACAGCTAAAACTTAAATTAAAATCCGCAGAAAAACCAGAAACAACCCTGCTTTCAGTCTATCTTCTAAAAGCTTTTCTTTTACCTTCTTCTGGAATATCCTTAAGAAGGGGATCATTCTCAAGGGACATGATAAATATATAGAGAGTCAGTTTGGTCTAGTGGGGAAGGCCCCAGGCTAGAAAGCAGGAGAAGGTGAGTTCTAGTCCCACCTTACGCATGAAAGCCAGCTGGGTGACTTTGGGCCAGTCCCTCTCTCTCATCTCAACTCACCTCGCAGGGTAGTTGTTTTGGGGGAAATAGGAGGAGGAAGGAGTATTAGGTACGTTCACTACCTTGAGTTATTTATAAAAAATAATAAAGGTGAGATTTAAAAAATTTAAAAAAGGAGGAGGAGATGGGAACATTAGCTCAGAGGTCAAGTATAAGCTCTGCAAACAAAAGGCTTAATTTTCTGTATCTCTGGGTAGAGAAAGGACACATTCCTGCTTAAAACAGAGAAGAAACTTTTGCTGTAGGTCTGCTTTCCACAATCTGTGCCCTCTACCCATTTTGGATTCAATCATCATTTTCTATCTTGGTGGAACATAAGAACATAAGCCATGCCCTGCTGGATTGGATCCCTGGCCCATCTAGTCCAGCAGCCTCTTCTCACAGTGGCCAACCAACTGCACAAGGAAGCCCACCAGTCTCCCACTAGATGGTCTTCAGAGGCAGTCCCACCACCATCAAAGCTATGAGCCATTGACCCCCACTGAAATCACTAAAGTTATAAACAATCCATATGGGCAGTGCCAGACTGGGGCAAGCTGGTTTAGATAATATTTGATAAAATGGCAGTCTGCCTCAAAATAAGAGCACTTTGTCTCCCTAAAGATTCAGTACAGAATGGGAATTGGTTAACTTGGATATGCAAAATTCTGGAAGTAATTACCGGAATTTGTTACTCAATTGTTTCATAGACAAGAGGGCATTCTGCAGTGTCTATAACAGAAAGAAAGACTGTTATATTGCATGCATAGTGTCACTGATAGTGGAAAATCAATATATAGCATGCATTAAAAATATTACTTTGCCATTGCTTGGTGCATCGCCATTTCCAAAAGTACTGGTGACCACCAGAAGTAGAGTTTCCTTTTCAAGGTCTCTTAGGTTGTAATCAACCATACAGGTAACCTAAAAGGAGAAAGAAATTTTATTAGGAACTGGAGAAGGTGGAGGGAAGTGGATAAAACATTTTGATGCAAAAAATAATATTCATTGTCCATTTTTCTTCAGAACATGGGAAACCTGTCCTCTAGACAATGGTCAAGACTTATTGGTAATGGCATTTCATAGTTTCAAGCAGAAGTTGAGTTCTTCAAGTAGGCTGTGTGAGTGGCCATGTATCCTTCGGAGCATTTTTTTTTTAACCCAAAGTGCTGCAAAGATCTAGTATGAAATAGGTTTCAACTTAGGTTCAAGGGGACCCAGGTTACTTGAGAACATAGCCAAGCTTCTCTAGTGACATGATCCACTGTGGAAGGCAAGCTTCCCAGAGAGCTACCTTACCTACTTTATCAACCTGTATCTGCTCTCTCTCTCTGTATGTGTGTGTGTGTGTGTGTGTATACATATACATACATACACACACACACACACACACACCTGAAAGGCAGGGACCCTGCATTGTCTTCTAAGTAACTGCTATAATATTGCTCTTCTTCACATTAAAAGCTATCTATATAGGTCATGATCAATTACAGGCATCTTACCTTGGTATTGAAGGCACAGTTGAACATGTCACCCAGCTTTCGAGCTAGAGTCTCTGATTTCCCGGTTTCTGTTGCATAGAGCACTGTTACTTTGATCCTGGCAGCCATGACTCTTCGCATCAATGAGGATGCAAAAAACACAGCCCTGCGAAGAGGAACATTTGCTTTGATCCAGATCCAAGAATGGATTGTCAGACTGGTATCAGATCTTATCCTGGAAACTTACTTGGCCCAAATGCAGAATTTGATCTCTCTTTTCTTTGGCTTGCGTTTCTCATCTTTCCAGATGTGTGTTTTCCATGCATCCACCTTGAGGGTTGGGAGAAGTTGGATATTTCAAAGTCAGATTACCATGATTTAACCCAGTCACAACACTTTGCCTCTAAAGCTATCACTGATTCCAGAAACCTATGGCTTCTCCTGCCAATTCTCTGGCTCTTTCCTCATTCTGATTCTATCCCTTTTCCCCTTGCTGTGGAAAACAGCTGGGTTTCTGCACTTGGTAAGTTGAACTTGGGAGCAGCGGTGAATTGTATTTCTTCCTAAGCTCCATGTCCACTTCTGAGCCCCTCTGAAGTCTTTTAGAAATCAAGGAGGCTTCACACAGAGATATTTGGAGATACTTGTGTTAGGGATGACTTCAAGGAGGGTTACGCACTTCCCCAATATATGTTCAGATCATTCCAATTTTAATTATAGTACATTTATGCCTAATGTAGATAGCAAATGCTTGCTCCCTTAATAATGTTGTAAGCTAATGTGTGCAGTAAGGATAAAAGGAGGAAGAAGGGCAGGACTGGGTTTGAATTAGCTGGTGGCAGAGGTGCACCAGAGGTCTGGACTCAATTTACATGGGAGTGACACTTAGGAGCTGGGAGAATTTCCATCCATCCATCCATCCATCCATCCATCCATCCATCCATCCATCCATCTTATATTTCCCTAATATATCAGTTCCAATATAATAACCGAAGCCAGAATATTATTTTCATGGAAGACACCGCTGATTTTGAATTGAAAGATGCTACTATGAACCATACAACCAACTGAACTACGTTTTGCATACCTGATAGTAATAGAAAGGCGAAAGGATGTAATTCAACATCTCCTGGTGGAAGAGAGGTGTAATGCTACCTGAGATGGGAGGAACCAGCCAAACCCAATCTGCCGGACACCCCCCACGAATCCGATATTCATTCTGCATGTACTTCATGAAGGATTCAGCAGCAGAATGATGGTCCATGATAGTAATGTTTTGTTTCTAGAAGAGTCAGAGAAATGCAAAACTTACTTGGCTCCGGTGTACCACTTGGGTAAGACTTTTAGGGCATAAATCCATGGCCTTATTTGCCAAAATGAACAAGAAGGGCCTCCAACAGAGGTGATACAGCGGACTATAATTAGGAATAAGTGAAATAATACAGACTGCCTCCCTGGGGCATTCATGGGAGGGGAGTGTCAGAAAAGTCAAGATGTTGATGCGCACTAAAGGGGAATGGGGCTTCGATCCCACAGCTGTGGTGTCTCTTGACTTTTTGATCCTCCCATGGACCACCTAAAATGCCTTTCCACCCATCCATAGGCAGAGCCAACCAAAGGCAGTTCGCTAAGGTTCAGTCAAGACTTACTTAAGCTAGTATAACTATGCAAAATTTTAATAGTAAAAGTTCTACCTTGCTTGAGCAAAATAAAACTGTAAGTGAAAATTGCATTATTGCAGACTCTTTCCTTGAATTACGCTCTAAACTCTTCTCAAGATGCAGCTTTGATTTCATCTTTTCCAGAAGACAGAAGGGAGGGACCAGTCAATATTATTCATAAGGTATCCGGCATTTCTTGCAATTCCTTGTTTCCTCACAGGTAGTATTTAAAGTACTTAATGTGTTTTAAGCTATAAGCTTCATTTTTTGCATTATGTTTCAGTCTAATCATTCGAATAACCACTGCTACTACATCTTGCTTACTAAGTTTTGTCTGTGTATTGATTCATACTATAATACACTTTTATGTAGAGGTGGGTGCTTGCTAAATAATCAGACCTCTTAGCTGAAGATTTATGTTGCTTTTCTGGGTAATCCCTTCAAAGCTATGGACAAGTAACACAACAGTTGGTTAAAGACTTAGAAAGAAACTGGACCCCAAAGCTATCTTCACTGTTTTTGATAAACCTCCCAAATCCCAAACTCAGGGAAGTAGGTGATGAATCAGAGTTAGCACATGTAGAGAGGTTTAAATCTTTTCACTGAGTCTGAAATTACCAGCTGTTTGACACTGTGGATTTACCCATGCAATTACCAGAAGAGCAACAGTTCAAATGCACAAGATTTATCTTGTCCGTATAAATGTCAGATACTTTGCCAACTGATTGCATTATCATTTGAATGTAACCTTCAAGGCTGTTGACTGGACAACAACTCAGCTGTTGAGAGCAGAAAACCAGTTTAGGATGTGACACGCACACCACATGGGCTAGACTCCCAATCTATCATCTCATTGGCTCACTGTTCCAATGGTGCCTGCTTGCCAACCTCGTCAATCAAAACTGCCATGGAGCAGTAGGCACCATGTGAGCAGAACAAAACACAGGCAGAGGTCTTCTCTCTCTGGGATGTAGTAGAAGAAGACAATTGTTACAGTGCCTGCCCTGTGGAACACCATACCCCATGAGATTTGTCTGGTCCCCACCCTACTGGCATTACATTAATCCTTGAAGACCTGAATGTTCCCTCAGGCATGGGGCCTGGAGGTAGGTGAGCCCATCAATGGGATTTATTTTTTTTTGCATTACTGTTTTTATGTATATGGATTGGGTTAGATTGCCCTTGGGTACCATTATGTTCTTATTGTATTATTTTGTTATTTTTGTGCTGTTTTCTTTTGTTCTGTTGGTTTTTAATCTTATGCTTGCTGCCCAGAGTCACATCTACATAACTTGATATGATTGATTGATTGATAGATAAATCAATCAATCCAGTGTGACAGCCAAATGGCATGGCTGCCATGGATGGCCATCTTTGAAGGACTTTGAAAGACCTTCTCTGCCTTTTCTAATGGCAGGGTGGGCTGGGGAACACGCTTTCTTGGTGATTTCCCAGCTTCCCAGAGCTTCCCTCATTGATTATGATGAGCAACTGCTTTACGCTAAGAAGCAACTGATCCAGTCAACAGTTGGGTTAGTTGCTTGCAAAGGTCTCCAACAAAGCCTTTCCTTCTTTGAATGGAGAAATCAGTTCTGAACTTCAGGCCATCTCCCTGCAAAGGAAGTGGCTAGAAACAGGGGAAAGTGACACCCAACCTTCTGCCTCCTCGTTTTCCACTCACCTGAAAGCTATGGAGCACAGCAACATTAACCTCTATAACAGCTTTGTCTTTCCACAGTGAAGAGAGTTTATTTGTTTCCAGCCCCATCCTTCTCCCCACTTCCTAGAGCAAAAAGACAAAATGGAGAACAAACTATGTGTCATACTCTGGCTTTCAAAAGTCTCCTTAACATAGAATTCCAGATTCTTAAACTAGATTAGCAGTAATCCAATAGTAGTTATGGAAATGTTACAATCGTGCAAGATGTTCTAACTATTAAAGGCTTACTTTTCTTGGGTAAGCCCACCTAAAAGGGATGGTTTTCTGGATCTTGTGGTCTCTAACTCTCAGCATGACCAGTGGGCTTGGCATTTGATATCAGGAGCATCTTGATGGCTCTATGGCCCACTTGCTTTAGAATAAATTAGGCCAACTCAACCAGAAGCTTATGCTGCAAGCACGGCTTAAGCAGCTGGGGACAAGGCAGTGGCCCATCTGGGCACCAATGGCTTTGAGAAATTAGTTGGCCACTCCTGGAAGCCAAATTTGGGTTGCTAAATAGCAGATTGAAGTGCAAGACTGTCAAGATAAGAGTTTTCAGAAATGCTACCTGTCCCCTGACCAGAACCAGCTGGGAGACAACAATGCACGGATGAACCAGTGGTGTCAGGAGGAGCGCTTAGAGGGGAAGACGGGGACGTCTCCATCTCCTGCTTGCAAGCCTCCCAAAAGCATCTCCTTGATTGCCCTAAGAAATGAAATAGTGGGCTCACCATGGGCCTTGGCCTGACCCAGCAGGCCTTTTCTTATGTTCTTTTGTGTGTGCGCGCTTTTGAATCAGTCTTGACTCTTGCCAACTAAATGGACAAGTCTATGCAGTTTTCTTGATGCTATTTTTTGGAAATGGTTTGCTCTCGTGGCCTTCTTCCTAAGGCTGAGAGGGAATGACTGGCCCAAAGTCACTCAGCTGGTTTCTTGCCTAAGGAACTCCCAGTCTCCCAATTGCTAGCTTGGTGCCTTAACCACTACCCCAAACTGTCTCTTTTCATATGTTCTTAGTGTATGTTAGAAGGGCTCTGAGGGCTCTATCATTCACCACAGAATCCTCCCAGTGAGTTTAGAGTGGTTGCCACGTTCAGGGCCTAGCAGTTCTGTAAGCAGTCACACCTCAAAACCAACACCATTTGTAGTGCTGGAGCTGAAACAGGAGAATTGGAAAAAAGATTGCTGAGGCTGCAAGGTTAAGGCCTCTTCTACCCACGTTTTTACTGATTGTAAGAAATGTGTGTCTGTATATACAAGTGCGTGTGTGAATGGAATGGGCTTGCACGCTAAAATGCACTTGGCTAGATGGCAGTTCAGATTGCTGCGTGAACCCAACAAAAGTTTTATTGTATTTTAATTAGTATTTATTCTTGTTTTTATTGTAAACCACCCAGAGTTGCTCTTTGAGTGAGATGGGCGGTGACTAAATTTGAAGTATAAATAAATAAAATAAATAAAAGTACATACTTTACAGTTCAATGCATTGCGCATTCAGGCTAATTGAATTATTTCAGTAAGACAAGGTTCAACCAGCCATGGGTTGGTGTGTATTGCAAGCTTGGCTCTGAGTGTAAATGGAGTATGTTTATGAATGAAGTATGGGTATATATTTGTAAATGGAAAATCCAAAAATGTGTCTGCGAAGCTTCCATTTTATGGAAAAGATGCGCTTCACCATCTTTTATAAGTACACTGATGTGCCTCTAAATGTCTACTTTCAAACAAAGCAAAGCAAGGGGCAACAGAGACTGATGTGGGAAAGATGAAGAATTTGAACCACCTGCAGAGATGTCCAAGAATTGAAGGCTCTTGTTAAAATGTTTAAAGGCTCTGCCCCTTGCATGTGAGGTCATGGGGCAAGTAATGTCATGGCATGTGGTACATGTACAAAGGGGCACAGCTTCTTTGAAATGGTATAATACAGCTTTCATCATCTGCAACCACCCCCCGCAGATCCCTTTGGCCAACTGAAACACAGTTTAACCACCCAACCAACCTTCAGAAAGGTTACCTGAAGAATATTGTAGCGCCGTGCATCACAGAAGTCCCGTACCCCAATCTCAGTCCCCATGTACCAGCCATTAAAAGGACAAGCTGTAAATTCCAGCCCACCAACTTCAAGGAGCATGTTAGACACAGCCGGAACTGCATACCACTTCAAGTCTAGGTCTTTAAACCATTCGTATCTGCAGAAAGGATCACACAGAGTTGTATTAACAAGCCTCCCCATTTTTTGACTTGGATAACCTACCGAGACTGTTTCTTTCATTGTAAATTCACACTGCATCTCAGTTCCTCAGCAGCTATTTCTCATTACGCTACCTTGTTGTAGGGGAAAAATGCACAGCTAACTGGAAATTTGGACTACAATGGCCCTGCTATCTATGTTTGGACTCTATTTGTCTGTTTTGGAATGGTGGCCCTAGAATCTGATGAAAGTCTTCCCTGATAACACCGCTAAAAGAAAGAGAACACATTTTGATTGAAAAACAAGATGAGAAAAGCTGAAAAGCTTCAGGCCTAAATGTTCCTGCTGTTTCATTACTTTCAGCTCAATTTTGCTTGCTTGTTATCTCCAAGGACAAATTCAACATCATTTAACCGAACAAAAGCCAAGCTGAACAAACCTGTCCCAAGGTCTCGGCAAACAATCTTGCTTTGATAATCACCCACCTGACCAATCCCAAACAGGCCTGGGCTTCTGTCATCTGAAGCCAAGATGCTTACGTGGGATGCTCCATCGACACCTCCAGGATGAGCTCTGGCGGCAATTCAAATAATTCTGGGTCTTGACCTCCGGCTTGGAGGACCAGTGGAATCACATCAAAGCAGCCATATTTGGCTTTCCAGCCAAGCTGGATGCAGAGCTGAGAGAGGGGAAAGAAGAGGGCTGTTTTTTCCTTTTCTTCTGAGATGAGACAAGGTATTCAACCCCTCAGGTGACCAGAGGGCATGAGTTATGGGTTCTGGAACTGGATGCAGTTTTGGCAAAGGTGGGAATGCACGGTTTTCAGTATTTATTTTGCACATACTTGTGTAAACTCCACATTGGCTGGATCTCCCACAATGGATCCATCTGGCATCTGGTAGCCGGCATACTGGATGAGTTGGCTGTTCCATATTCGGAAGTCATGCTTTCCATCAGTCCTGTGGGGGAAGACCGTGATGGCGGACCTGTTTCAAGAGAGCGGGAGTGAATGTCAGTTTACGCAGTGATTCTATAGATCCAGATGAAACAGAAAAATATAGCTCATACCTTATGTTCCCTCCATTCGTAGAATACTCCAAATGGCGACAAAGGTGTTCAAACATTTCTTTAGCACTGGTGCAACTACGGGCATCGAACACCTAAAAGGCATTCATTTGCAAACAAATGAGGAAACTTAATATTAGTACATGATTCCAAGGTGGCTTTCCAATCCAGTCCAAGAAATAGCAAAAAGATAATTGTTGCAACCTTAAATAACTCTTAGATGATCTTTACTTGACTCTTGGAAGACTTAGTTAATTAGTTTAGTGTGTTGTATAGAAAATAACCTCAGAGAAAGGGGACTTATAGATTATGTAGCTCCAACTTTGATTGAGAGAATACATCATGCTAAAAGACATTTCTTGTGACCTTCGGTGTTCCATGGCCCATAAGTTATGCCAGAGATCTCTCTAGGACAGTGTTTCTCAGGCTGGCTGAGGAATTCTGGGAGCTGAAGTCCACACAGCTTAAAGTTGCTGAGGTTGAGAAACATTGTCCTAGGAGATCAAAGGAAGATTATCAGCCTCAAACATCAATTCTCATTCATCTTTTCCATTGCCCCCTGAAGCTTGTTCTTTCTCAGGTTGGAAATTCTGAACTTGAAAAGACCCAAAAGGTAGAGTGTTGGGGACCCGTTAAGCAGAGTCAGGAATTTTAGGTCTCCCTCTGCCTTAGACTGCAAACTCCAATAAAGTTGTGCCAATTCTTTCCTACTTCCACCCTTGCTGGTCTGTTACAGGTGAGATGATTGACATCATCAGAGTATCCCAAACATAGCCCTAGAATGCTGGTCAGCATTCCATTTTTGTCCTATAATTTTTGTGGAAGTATCGCTACGGAATACGATGAGCTCAACCTTGGCTGTTTCAATAGGATCTGGTAGATCTTGCAGAGCATAAGCATATGGGTCACCTGTAAATTGGACCACTGGATTCTCCCGATACATCGAGGAGCATTTCTCCAGGCCTGCTTTGTTGCAAAGACAAGCTCTTCTTTGGTGAGTTGATATGTCCCTGTTCTTTCTATCTCACGAGCCACTGCTTCCAACCGCGCTGTGTGCTGTTCTGTGTCTGCCCTGCAAGGGGAAAAAAAAAAATTAAAGGAAATGGCAACGGTGCTAAACAATAAGCAATATTGGGAACTAATGTAATTCAGAAAGGAGATTTCCAAAAGAATTCAGGGTTTTTCCAGCCAAAGAGATGCACAGATGAAACTAGAACATTCAAAGCCTTTGTTCTTTCCAATGTCTATCTGGCGATCCTGAATTGATGGCGCTCCTGGTAGGAGAAGACAGCCTGTAAAATTCCTTGTTACCTTGACATAATGCTGCAGGAGTCATAATAATGAGACATTTTTTCTTGCAGCACCAAGAACAACATTGTTTGCTTTTAAGATTAGAAGCCGTCAGCAAACGTCTGCAAACTCTGGCTCCAAATGGTGACATTAAAATACAGCTTTCTAGATAGTAGAGACCCTTCACCTAATGGCTTGGTTCAACCATTGCCATACTCCATGGTTTGTTTAACCAGCCACAATTGGTAGTTTCTCAAAATGCAAAGCCATAAGCCATGGTTTACTAATAACAGTGGCTGGATTTGATTGGTTAGGGTTTAAGCACAGAATATTAAGCACATATTCTGTGCTTAAGCCAAAACCAATCAAATCAGAGCATGTTTTTTGAGGGGGGGAGAAAATCTATCTATGTGATCACTAGGAGTTGAAAACAAATTGATGGCCCATAATCAATCAATCAATGTTTCAGTGCAAGGAGAGAACCATCAGTGACAAGTAGTCCTGCCTGTTTTATATCATTGTTCCATTGCTGCCCTCAACACATTAAAAAAAAAAGTGCATGTATATTTAGGAAGCTTTGGATTCATTTCTCTTCTCCAGTTGCATGATTAATTATTCTTTTGCCAGCCATAAATAGGCACAAAAGCGTATTAGTCCAACACAGTGTTTCCCAACCTTGGCCATTTTAACATGTATGGACTTCAACTCCCAGGGTTCCCCAGCCAGCTTGATAGGGAATTCTGGGAGTTAAAGTCACACATCTTAAAGTGGCTGAGGTTGGGAAACATTGGTCTAACACACGGATCTCATCTAAGCAGATATACTGTATAATGCCTGGGTTCACACAATACATTAAGTCATTGCTTGCATTTACCATGATGTGTAGAACAAGCCAAGATAGCTATGTTCACATACAGCACTAAGCCAAAACCAAGCAAACTATGTCATACGATACAGGATGCATGAACCTACTTGGCTTGAGAATTCATAGCTCTCCAAGGTCTCGGAAGCCCTTCCTAAATTTTGCAAGACACTAAATAATACAGGATGTTGTTATATTACACGTAAAGCAGAATATATAAAAAGCAAGCATCGGAAGTTGTTTTCCTGTTTCACTGCTTTGATTCTTTGTTTTTATTTTATAAGTCTGGGAACCTGCCCAACATCTCTATTTGTGATTTAAAACCAGAATAAATGACTGGCTTCAAAAAAGGCTTGGGCCAATTCATGGACATCATGAGAATCAATGGTTGTTAGCCTTGATGGCCACTACCTCTGAAGGCCCCGTGCTGGGAGACTAGTGGGCTTCCTTGTGGAATTGGTTGGCCACTGTGAGAACAGACTGCTGGATGAGAGGGGCCAGGGATCCGATCCAGCAGGGCTTACGTTCTTATATATACCTAAATAGGTGTTTCTCAACCTTGGCAACTTGAAGATATGTGAACTTCCAGAATTCACATGTCTTCAAGTTGCCAAGGTTGAGAAACACTGATTTAAATGAATAATTGCACAAACAGATTTCAGTCCTGTAGGCTAAAAATGGCCTGCTGAGGTCTCCATCTGCCCTGCCAGATCCTATTAGCTTCACTCTTCATCTCTCTTCCTCTCTTTTGATCCCTCCTGGAGTTCAGAAATTGTGTTTTTAGCACTAGATTTCTAATCTCTTGTCAGCAGCTCTTTGGAGATAACAAGGTCAGCACTCCCAAAACACTCATTTCTGTGCTTCTTCACCCTTCCTTTCCAGCCTTGAGAGGCAAAGTTTTCTGCACATGACAGATTTCTTCCTTTCAAAGGAAGTGTGGGACTGCTCCAGACTCCCTCTGCATGAAAGAATAGCTTAAGGAGAGCAGGTGTAGAGCTACCTATCTCTGAAGTTAACTCCCTTTATCTGACTTGGCAAGGATCCAAGAGCTGAGATGTGGCTTCAAAAAAAACTTGGGCCAATTCATGGACATCCTGGGGATCAATGGTTGTTAGCCTTGATAGCCACTACCTCTGAAGGCCACCTGCTGGGAGACTAGTGGGTTTCCTTGGCAGTTGGTTGGCCACTGTGAGAACAGACTGCTGGTACACTGCGCCCACCTTAGGTATTTGACACAAGAATGTCACGTGCATCATGACATCATACAAAATTATATAATTTGCATTATCTCCACAAAGATGTCTGTACATGAGGGACATCACTCGTCCCTCTCCCACAGATGCCCAGAACATCTGTATTTGAGGTAGGTTGTAGGATTATATGTGAAGCAGCTTGGATGTTTGAAAGCACTGTTTAAATATAAATGTTCTTCTTTAACTTTTCTATATTCTGAGTGTGACCTTCCCTGATCAGTGAGTATTCACACCTGCTCTTTCCTTCTGTCTCACTTACATACTTAAGACAATATAAAGACAGTTTATTGCCCTGTTAGCACTACAATTGGGGTAACACTATCATGCCAATAGCAGCCTGATTCTAGTTTTTCCTTTAAAAAGGTCTTCCAAGGTTGCAGAAAGGAAGCGAATCACAGGTTGAGCTCAAAATAAACAAAAAACTGACTCACTCTTGAAGGGTGTTGTAGAAAAGATGGATAAACTCAGTTGCCTGGAGTAGTAATTTGTCTCTGGGGATGGGTTCATCTCGGGGACCTCGGACTAACCCTTTCGGATTCATGAGAGATCCCTGGCAAACTTTGGTCTGACAGTTAAGAACCTGGGAAAAAATACGTACAATCAAGAGAAATGGGTTAGCAAACACTTCCAGAATCAACGGCCAACATTACAATAGGCACAGCCAGAATGTAGTTGATGGCTGCAGGGTTTAATGCCCACCCCAAAAATATTGCCCTTACAATGGAAAGTGCCATGTGGAATAAATCTGTTCAGATTTTCAGATCAGTCTAGATTAGCTATGGATGACTGCGCTCCTGAGAATACCGTGGACAGCCAGGAAAACAAACCGATGGATCATTGAACAAATCAACCCAGAGTTCTCCCTCAAGGCACCAATGACCAGGCTCCAATTATCCTACTTTGGATGCATTATATGAAGATCCAGCTCTCTGGAGAAGGCCCTGATGCTGGGAAAGGTGGAAGGAAAGAGAAGAAGAGGAGGACCAGCAGCAAGGTGGTGATGGGTACACCGATGGAAGACCTGAAGGGCCATTTAACAGTTTTCTGTAATGTTTAATTGTTAATTGGGATTAATAATGGGTTTCTATCTCTGGTAATGATGAATGGTTGATTTTTTTGTCCTTTTGTAATGTTTAATTGCTAACTGGGATTAGATTTTGATTATTGAGGGAGGGATTAGGGGAATTACCGTATTTTTCCGACTATAAGACGATACTTTTTTCTAAAATCCTTACCCTAAAAATTGAAGGGCGTCTTATTCAAGGAAGTCAGCCGAGAATCGTGCAGTTGCAAAACTGCCCATACTTTGTTTCGGCAGAGAGGCTTCCTCCGATTGCCAGCCTCCAATCACGAGTGAAATAGCTTGTCTCCCAAACAGACTTCCTCCAATCACGAGCCTGATGTAACTGACATCAGCTGATGCTGAACAAACCAATTAGAGGAAGGCTGTTTGCAGAGAGAAGCTATCGGCAGTTTCACTCGTGCTTGAATGTAATCAGTTATGCAAAAGAGCCTGGAAACAGAGCTGCAGAGAGACGGTTTGGACCTCTTCCCACCAAGTGTATCAGGTCAATGTTACCTAATTACTAAATAAAAAAGTGTTCTGCACTATCTTTAAAATATTGATTTCTTAATTTGGGGTTGGAAAAATGGGGGTCGTCTTGTACATGGGGGCGTCTTATTGTCGGAAAAATACGGTATGTCTGAATGGAAAGAGGGACTAAACGCTTATGTTGTTAGTTATGCCTGTTAATCTTTGCACCTTTTGTTGATTAGTAAGGAGAGCTGAGGATTTAGAGATGGGTCTATAGAAAATGGGGAGAGGTATGGAATGAAGATCTATTTCATTTGGTTCTATTTTAAGAGACAGTGATAAATCGTTAATGTTTTATATACTTGCTGGGGATGAAGGGGGAAGTTTCCTCTTTTTATTTTTATTTGGGGGGATTTTTTTTCTTCTTTTCCTGCACTTTCTTATATTATTATTTTTAATGTAATTTTGTATTAGGTTTTTGTATTAGTGTTATCTTTCTATATAAACTTTAATAAAATTATTGGGAAAAAAGAGGAAGACCTGAAGGGCCAGGTTGGAAACAGATCATCCTGGAGAAGATCTATCTCTGTGGTCACTAGGAGTCAAAAACAAATTGATGTCACATAATCAATCAATCAATGTATGACAGTTACAAGTGATGGCTTCCATTCATTGAAATGTTAACTGTACAACTTTGTATGCATGCATGCATGTATGTATGTATGTATGTATGTGGATATATGCCCTTGTTTTTGTTTTTAGCTCTTATAATTTTGTGTATTCTTTTTATTTTTCTTTGTTTTTGTGTTTAGTTAATTTTAAAAAGAGGGGGGAAATGAGTGCAAGATTCTAGGGATAGGATCCAAGAGTGAAATGGTAGCCTTCCAACCCCTGTTCTGTGCAGGAATCTAACCGGAAATGTCCCTGAGAGATGTTGAGCCTCTGCTTGAAACAAGAGCAGTGAAAGGAAGGCCACTGCCGTCCCGGGGAATGTGTTCCCCTGCAAACTTCCCTCACTGGTACAGTTTTTCCTAATTTGAACAGGGATCTCCTTCCTGTAACTTTGAGGTTATTACAATAACAGTTGTGGCTGGCAGTTGGGATGACAGGTGGTCTTATGTGACAATCTTCCTCAGCTTTCTTTTTTTTTCATATATAATATTTATTAAGAATTTTAAACAGAAGATAAACACTAACAAGAACTAATCTCCCTCAGCTTTCTCTGAGCAGAAGAGGGTCTGATGGGGCAGCTTCAATTTTGCGTAGCTTGCTAAAGAGCAGAGCAACACTCTGAGTCTAAGCATTTCTCTTACCTCTTTGGCCTGATGGTGCAGTGCATCTTGAAGGAGTGTTCCAGTCTCCCAGTTTTTAATTTTTAAATGCCTTGGGCATCTAGATGTTTGTATGGTATTATTTTGGAGAAGTTTCTGGGCAGAAAAGAAACCAAAAACAATGAATTTGATTTGATTTGGATTTGATTGTTGCCCTTCCTATGTCTGTCTGTCTGTCTGTCTATCTATCTGTCAATCTATCTATCTATCTATCTATCTATCTATCTATCTATCTATCTATCTACAGGTAGTCCTCACTTAATGACCACAATTGGGAACGGGAAGTTGGTTGTTAAATGGGGTGGTTGTTAAGCGAGTCACCACATGACCAGACCCAATTTTAGGACCATTTTTACGGTGCTCGTTAAGCAAATCACCATGGTTGTTAAGTGAATCATGTGGTCATTAAGTGAATCATTTAGTTGTTAAATGAATCCAGCTTCCCCAATGGATGTTTTTTGCCAGAATTTGCTTAACGACCACATGATTCGCTTAACAACCACATGATTCACTTAATGACTGCAAAGATTTGCTTAACAACCATCATAAAAAGGTCACAAATCATGATCACGTGACCACAGGGAATGGTGCAATGGTTTGTGATGGTCATAAGTGTGAGTACAGGTTGCAAAGCACTTTTTCCAAGGCCATTGTAACTTTGAACCAGCGTTAAGCGAGGACTACATGTATCTATCTATCTATCTAGCTATCTATCTACCTATCTATCTATCTATCTATCTATCCATCCATCCATCCAATAGAAGCTATTTCTTTTTATTTTCTCAAGAATTCTTTTCAAGGGCACCAAAGCTGAGGAGGACATTGAATTCAACATACAACCTTTTACCTGATTACCTATAACCTGATACTGTACTACATTTTCAGCCTTGCACAATATTCTGAACATAAACAAACCAAGTAGACCTGAGTTGATGCTACACAGGAAACTACAAAACCTTAATCAAGGTTAAAACTAATCATGTTTAGCATCTAGATTTGTAACTGACCTCATTATGCACGTTTCAGTGAACACTGGATTGGGCACTCTCTCACAAAAACATGGAATTGTAGAGTTGGACGGGACCTTAAAAGTCTTGTAGTCCAGCCCCCTGCTCAGTGAAGGATCTGCTAGGGCAGTGTTTCTCAACCTTGGCAACTTGAAGATGTATGGACATGCTGGCTGGGGAATTCTGGGAGCTGAAGTCCACATATCTTCAAGCTGCCAAGGTTGAGAAACACTATGCTAGAGCATCTCTGACTGATGATCCTCCAGCCTCTGCTTGATGACCTCCAATGAAGAAGTCACCATATCAAGTGTCAAGAACAGAAATTATTGACCTACATTAATTCTGAGCCACAGTGATGACAAAATGACAAAAGTTCATTGAGGTGGATAACACAAGCTTTACCCTGTTGTACTTGCATTGCAAATTGCCTAATGGTCAGACTAATAAATCTCTGTAACAAAAGTATAATTCTGGCATGCAAATTCAGAAATCCAAAACCCACTTGGTTTGGAGCAAACCCTGTTAAACTTAGTAAGGTTTACTTTCAAGTAAATAAACACAGGATACTGTGCTGTATTAGGGGAACTGCAAAGTTACCTGGGTTTAAAAGCCGTTTATGCCACAATGCCCTGGCTGACATGTAAAACCATAAACCATGGTTTATGTCAGCTCTTGTGGTAGGCTACATCAGGAAACAGACTCCGCAAGGATCGTAGGAATGCTACAATTTGCTGTTGGGTATAACAGCAGAAACTTGGAAGCTTGCCAAAGTTTTCCTCTGACCTCTTTCATACCAAAGAGAATCAAGGCAGGGTTATCTTGAGTTTCTTTCTCATGCTTTCCCCTTTCCCGGGACTGAGATGTCATTTCTCCTCCCTTAATGGCTCTTGCATTCCTTCATAAGGTGATCTCCACATTACTCTATGGTGGACTCCATAATGGCTAGATTCATAAAAATCATTTCTGCATATAAAATATGCTGAAGGCCAAACTGAAAAAATTACATCTGAGCGTAGCTCTTGGGATTCTGCTGCTCTCCAGATGAGGCTGATCATCCCATCATCCCTGCCCATTGGCCTCTTGGAGGGCCATCTGATCCCCACCTTTGCTTATCTCTGTATTTCACAGTCTTAACATCTGCTGTTCTTTCAATAAAGGGACCCCAAAGCCAGACTCACTTCTTTTGCCTTCTCAAGGAGTGTGATGCCATTAGGTTTCCTGCTCAGACTCTTAACAAGAGCACCATCTTGTTTTGCCACACTAGAAGAAAGGAGAAATAACAATCCTTTATGAAGATATGGGAAATGCTTGATGGTGAGGCATTTAGGCTATGCTAAATAAGTGGGTAAGATCACTTATTTCCAGAGAAGAGAAAACCAAAAACTGCCAAGTTTCCCCTGCCCTTTAAGGTGACCCCATTGGAGAAGAATGGTTGTATGATGCCCTGACTTGGGTGGAACATTAAAAAAAAAAAGAGGGATTCCAACTAGTGATGTCATCTCCTCTGGAGGCCATCTTCCTGGGACATTCTATAGCCCAAGCAAATGTAGGGAGCTTAATAGGATTCCCAGGGAGGTGGGGTGGGGTGGGGGCTATAAAAATTAATTATAGCTTGCTGAGTTTTATCCTATATCACTTTCATTTGTATCATTCTTTCTTGAAGTTGCCTACTGTCCCCATTCTTGCTAGGAAGTAGGAGATAAAGCTGGCTGAAAGAGACTGGTCCAAGGTCACTTGGATAGCTTTCTGGCTAAGATGGAGATCTGAACCCATATCTCCCCAGATTTACTTTTATGCTTTCCCAGAGCTGAAAGAGCATCTCAGAAGAAGGTGATGACAGACTGTTCCCTATCTTGCAGCCAACAGAACTTCACAGATGTGTCCATGAAGTCAGCATAGGTAGAGTTTGTCTCATGAGATACCATGAGGTCATGGGACATCATGGGTAGAGGTGTATCCTAAAGATGGTGGTAGCATTTGGAAGTGCACCCTCTTTATTCCTCCCCCCAAGGGTTTCTGTACTTCAGTTAGGGTTGCAACCTACATTGTGCGTTGTTTTAGCTGGTCCCATGGGCAAAACATGCTGGGATGTTGTCAGTTTAAGACCCCAGTTTCTTTTCCTAGGTCCCTCTCCTAATGAAATTAAGATGGTTGGAAAGCTGAGCAGGAAGATATAAACACACTTGAAGAGCTGGGCTCCCCGTTTTCAAAACAGAAAGAGGAAGAATATTTTTCTTCGCAATGGTCCCAATCAGTCAGCCCTTCTCTCAGTGATTTCAGTAAAGGAAATCTACAGTTGGGCTCTCTCTCCTCCATCCCCCAGTTCTGACAACCTGTTCATCCAGTTGCTGTGTAACTACAAGCTAGATGCATGCCCCAATTGAGGGCCAGCTCTCCCTGGGTTGCAAATCACGCAAGCCAAACTTGCATCAAGGAAGCTGGGTTGAAAAACAAGGTGGTTTCAAGCAGATTGGTGGCTCTGGGAGCAAAGAGGGAGCTGGTGCTGTTCCACCACCACCACCACCTAGAGCAGTGTTTCTCAACCTTGGCAACTTTAAGATTCGTGGATTTCAACTCCCAGAATTCCCCAGCCAGCATGGTTGTTTTCTTGCAAACGTTTCATTACCCAGCTAGGTAACATCTTCAGTGCTGGAGGGGAGAGGGGTTTGCTCTCAAACCCCACTCCATTGAGAACAAACCCCACTCCCTTCTAGCACTGAAGATGTTACCTAGCCGGGTAACAAAACGTTTGCAAGAAAACAACCAAGCTCAGAGAACCCCAAGGACTTCATAAAATGAATGAATGAATGAATGAATGAATGAATGAATGAATGAATGAAGTAAATAAATAAAGTAAATAAAGGCAACGTGATGAAAATGTAGCTGAGATTTTCTCCAATGCCCTTCCAGTGGGAGCTTGCAGCCCTTTCAACCCAGAGGAAACCAAGCCCACAGCACAGTTGTGCTGGAACATGGGACATGAGGAGAGGGAGTGGGAAAGCAGGTGTGAAAGACCTAATGAGGGTCCCATTGCTTTGGTAAATCTGGGAGGCTAAGCAAGAGCTTCCTGGGGTGCTGCTTGTGGGTAGAGGGGGTGCCAAGCCAGGGCACCACCCAGTGAGCTAAACAAAGAATCACGTCAAGCTGCCTCTGATATTGATGGGGAACAAGCTGGTTATAGGAACAAAACAAAGACAGGGAAAGCAATTCACAGAAAGGATGGCTTTGGGGAATTAACTGGGCGGATCTTTCAAAGAATTCCAAACCCGGGCTTCTTAAGAAAATAGCTGTGAATTTCATTGCTCTCCAGTACAATATAATAATAATGTTTTTTGAACTCGTCTCCCTTCCTTTTCATTTCGAGGCTGGCTGACGGGAAAGGGTTTTTTTTTTTACTTATCACATTTTCCCACCCTTCCTCTAAGGCGTTCCCAGCTGAGTCTGTGGTTCTTTTCCTTTCACCGTTCTGTTCTGACGACGGTCCTGTGAGGTAGGCTGTACTGAGAAAGAGGAATGGACCCAAGGCTCTCACCCAGTATCATGGCTGAGATTTTCCTAGACTTAAGATGCCATCTCCATGTGAATGGGTTTCTGCATCTTCTAGAGCAGCGTTTCTCAACCTGGGCAACTTTAAGATGGGTGGACTTCAACTCCCAGAACTCCCCAGCCAGCATGCTGGGTGGGGAGTTCTGGGAGTTGAAGTCCACCCATCTTAAAGTTGCCCAGGTTGAAAAACACTGTCCTAGAGTTATCCAGCTATTGTACCATGGTTTGTGATGGCACAAAGTGAGGGGGGTCAGGTTTCATTTATTTACTTATGAGATTTATATCCCGCCTGTCTTTTTAGAACATAATGCCTCCTCCTCTTTTCCCCACAACAACCCTGTGGGGTGGACTGGGCTGAGGGAGAAGGACTGGCCCAACATCACCCAGTTGGTTTCTGTGCTTAAAGGAGGACGAGACCTCAAGCGCCTTCAACACTACATCAAATATATCACCTCCCAAAGGGCTGCAAGATGCCACAAGATGTGACAAGTGCAAAGAGGCATTAGAGTCAACGTGCCAAAAGGAGAGCCGCGACTGGCGCGCATCTCTGCCTTCTCCTGGTTCTTTTCTTTGCCATTTTCAGGTAGAATCCAATTCCTCAGATAGTTCCCGGATTTCGAGCGGAGGAGAACCACAAAGTAGCCTCACCTGTGGACATTTTCGCTTGCTTCTTCCATATTATTGTTGAGATCCATTTCTTCCCACAACTTGGTGTGATTGGACGGAGGCACACAAAGGAACGCCCAAGGATACCTCATTCTCTGCATAATCTAGACCAAGGTGGTTTGGATGCTGGTTAAATCCTAGCTAAGCACGGTGAGTCCCTTTCTGCAAAGGAAAGAAATAGCAGGCATGAAGGGACAAAGAAGATTCTTGTTGCTTTAAAGACAAGGGAAGGTCAGGGGTGTATGGGTGGGGTCAAAAAAGTCAAGATTGCAGCCTTGTGCATAAAAGGGGGGCAAGGCTTCAATTGTGTGATTACACATGCGTCTCACCACAGACTGCCCTGGAAGTGTGTCAATCTCAGAAAAATATCTCTCAAATGTAAGCCATTAACCCATACTGCATTCCATCGTTCTCCAGTTGTCCACATCATTTTAGACTTTGTATTGAATGCTCTAAAATATACCTTTTAGATGCTGATGTATATATTTGCTAACTTTGAAATACGGCAAATTGTGTGCGTTTTCCCCCCACCCCTTCATTTTGAACCTGTGTCCTCAAATTCTACCCAGACTGCGCTATTGACTGAAACGATACCCCAACAACAACAATAATTTGGTTTCAGCATCCCAAAAAGCACTTGAGCGTTTATGTATGGATTTCGGAGCACTTTAAAGTTGAGTTTTCTGACTTCAGCACTGAATTTCTATGAACAGTTTAGTGTTTGGAGCCTCAAATGTTTTATCAACTCTTGACATATATAGAATTAGAGCTGTAACCATATCACCCCACAGCTCTGTGTTCTCCAAAATGTCCAAAGTCCCTAACTGTTATATCCTTTCTCTGGGTCTGAACAGGCTAACCCTAGCAAGATGGAGTGGCTGTGGGTTTGAGGGCCCCCCGGGTGGGGTGATTTGCTATCTTTAGTTCTGGACTGAGTGGCACTACTCCAAACAGAACTGGCGTGCCATGCGGGCTTTTGCCCATCTTCATCTTATGTATCAGTTGCGCCCTTTCCTGGATCAGGGACACCGGTCATGGTCACGCCCTGGTCACCTCCCAAATCGATTACTACAACATGCTTTATGTGGGGCTGCTCATACAGGCACACCCATGTTACTCCTCTGCTCTGTGAACTGCGCTGGCTGTGGCTGCAGTTCAAGATGCTGGTTGTCACCTATAGAACATTGGCATGGGGCCAGGCTACTTATGGGACCACCCATCTCCCATTGCTTCTATCCATCCTGTCAGGTCCATAAGAAGGGTCATGTTCCAGCTCCATCAATCAGGAACTGTCATCTGGCTAGATCTAGCAAGCGGGTCTTTTCTGTTGCAGCACTTGCCCTCTGGAACACCAACCCCCCTGAGATCCAGTTGGCCCCAACTCTACTGGCATTTTGTGAAGCCTTAAAAATGTAGCTGCTTTCCCAAGCTTGGAGGTCGGGAGATTAACTGGATCTGAGAGATGGATTGGCTGTTTGTAATGGATTGTGGTTCTCAGTTGTGTGCATTTATTAATGTTTAGCTATATTTGACTTTTAAATCCTCTATTACAGTGTTTCTCAACCTTGGCAACTTTAAGATGGGTGGACTTCAACTCCCAGAATTCCCCAGCCAGCTATGGGGAATTCTGGGAGTTGAAGTCCACCCATCTTAAAGTTGCCAAGGTTGAGAAACACTGCTCTATTAGCTGCCCAGAGTTGCTGTTGCGAGCTGGGTGGCCTTGTACATTGATTGAAAATACAACTAAATATTTTGCCATTTTCTCCATTATGCAAAATACAATTCCCTTGGCAGTTGCTGCCAAATGACCACATTAATGCTTCAAGGCCTTTCAGACGAATATTGTAGAAAACAGATATCCGACAAGCAAGCACTTCTGCCCTTCTCCAGGGCTATTTTGACCCTGGACTCTTTTGTGCTGATTTCCAGGAAGGAAATAGGATTAAATAAAGATTCCACATCGGGCTTAAGATAGTGCTACGTTAGCCAACAAGTTCTTCCTATGTTTTTCACAATCAGGTCCCATTAAGAAAAAGTCCCTTCCTGTTTTTAGTAGAAGCATAATAAATCCTGTTAATTCTGCCCCTCTTATTGCTTCCTGTTCAACCCAGGTAGGGAGAGAGGTGATGAAGTCTCACCTACGTTGGTTGATCTCAAAACGCTAAGCAGGGCCAGACCTGATTACTCCTTGGATGGAAGACCAAAAGAAAAACTCAAGGTGGTAGGCTAGACTAAGAAGGTAAAAAACAAAACACCCCTAAAGAAGACAATGTCAAACTTTTTCTGCACAGGTGCAAGAAAACCACATGGACATATCTAGGGCGCTCAAGGGAACGGAACTCAAAGGGGCATTACCTTTTAATCTTGAACCATTCCTGCAAATGGGAGAAAGCTTTCATTGTTGGCTTCCTTCCATTAAAAAATGTAGAGACACCATTATTTTGCAATGCCATCAAAAAATTGGGGAAAACACAGCATGGAAACGAACAGTTCTCAGGGAAGACGAATATTATACGGCCAAAGTTGCCTGCCTGCCTGCCTGTCTGTCTGTCCTTCTATGTAACTATATGAATTATATTTCTGAAGTGCACATTTATTTATTTATTTATTTATTCAACTTGTATGCCGCCCATCTCCCCCATACACCCATCAAGGTACAGCTAAGCATATTTAAACCATATTGCTATCAATGGACAAAACTTGGGTTGCAATCCCAAATCTCATATTTTCGAGGAAGTAAACCTCCCTAAATAGGGAGAGCTATGAATTTAAACAGAGACTTGCCATTCCTAATGCATGTTAATGTTGCAGTTAGCCAGAAGACGGATTAGTCTCCTTTTCAAATCATCCACTAAATACTCATCCTAAATACCACCACAGATGTTATGCTTTATCATTATGAATGTAACACGTTGAATGATCCTTTCTTTAATGCAACCAGTGGAGTTATAATGCAAATCTACAAATGTTTATTTTTAATTTAGTCCAGAAGTGAATGGATTTGGGCAGGACTGAATCCAGAGTTTTCTTTCTTTTTTTCTTTTTTTTAAAAAACCTTGAAAGATAAAATTAAATGCCATGCTGTATATTTATGAATCACAAAAGAACGTCAGATCGTTGTCTCATTTCATTTGATGAAAGTGGAGTAGATTGCTTTTGAGAGACAACCCAGTGTTTTTAATTTTTAAAAGGCACGGTAATGATTTCTTTAAAGAGTTTACTCAAAGGGTTGCTTTGTAGACCACCTATTCATTTCCATGTAAGAAACCCCCCTCCCATGCATTGAAATCACCCACAGTCTCTATACAAAATTCCAGCCAACGTGAAGAGAAGTTCAAGGAAAGCTGCAATTTCACATGAACTTACCAGAACCGAGAAACTCAGTGGGACATGTCTCTCAGCATAAGTGCCCGGCTGCAGATAAGAAATCCAGAGCTCTTGATTCAGTTCCTCCTCCTGCCTTGATCAGATTTTCAAAAACTACTTTGGAGCGGCATCTGCTGGACCATCTGCCTTGCTGAGGGTAGTTCCTAGATCCTTCTGTAGTCACCTGGGCAGTGCACGACCTAACAGACGAACAACGTGCCAGGAATTTGCATGTTTCATAAGCAAGCATCAGTCTTCTCTCTCCAGCATTTCAGCCCGAGACAATATTGGCCAATGTCTTGCATGCCTGTTTCTCCCGGCCAAAACATCTACACTGACCCAACTTGAGAATACTCTGCTGCTCCCCGCAGGCAAAGGCTTTAAACATTTCTTTTGACACAGCTGGCAGGAGAAAGGCATCTTACCTTGAGCACTTTTTTCCCCTTTCTTTCTTTAACCCGTCGATTGGATTGCAAGAAGATCTCTTCCTCTCCAAACATTCAGCACTCATGGGACCATAAAGCAAACCCAACGCATTTTATATCCTCTTTAAATGCAAGCAAAGATACGTGGGGAGGAAAGTCCCCTACTTTTAAAAGATGACAGATGAGTCACCTTCGACTTTCCTAGCACATGAGCAGGAAGTGTAGCAATACAGTCCCCATTATCCCCAGCCAACCAGCATGAATATTTAGGTTCGTTTATTTATTTTTTTTCTCCCAAATTTCAGCAGCATCTTGTGATTTACTAACTAGTGAATTTCCAAGACCCAGCTCCTCCAGATCAGATCCTGTGGATGGGAATTAAGCGACACATTCATGGATTAGGACAGCCTGCACCACACGTAACTACTAAAAGGTAATTTTTAACATGACAGAAGAAGAAAACAAATCCCTGGACATAACTGCAGTAATTGTATTGCCCTGAGATTTTACATTCAGTTTAAAGCATTTTTTTTCTTTGACTCTGCTTACTGTTTCTCCTATCCCCATTCACTGTTTGGAGTGTGGTCCTCAGCAAGCCACTGAAAGATTGGGCAGCCCTCAGACCCCCCCAAAAGTGCTGCCCCTCAAACTATGGTATGCCTAGTGACCAGTTAATCTGACATGTGACTAGACAATTTGTGACTTTCCAGAGCTTATTGGACTACGCTTCCAATTATCCTTGACCAACCGGGTCAGGGGCTGATGAGCAATGGGATCTAATAATATTTGGAGGGGCACTGATGCCCCATCTCTGGTTTAACCCTAACCTAAGAATCTCTGCTTAAGCTATTGGCTCAGTCACACAGCCCCTTTCACCTGTTCCTGAATTAACCCATGTTGCAGGTTCATAATATATATTATATATAGTTCATATAATTGTCTATTATATGAACTATAAAGGTAATAGAGAGCCAGTTTGGTGTAGTGGTTAGGGCATCAGGCTAGAAACCAGGAGACTGTGAGTTCTAGTCCCACCTTAGGCATGAAGCCAGCTAGGTGACCTTGGGCCAATCACTTTCTCTCTGCCCCGGGAAGGAAGCAATGGCAAACCATTTCTGAAAAACCTTGCCAAGAAAACTGCAGGAACTAATCCAGGAGGTTGCCAGGAGTCAACACTGACTCAAAGGCACCAAAACAACATAAAGGTAATAATTTGATCTTGAGCTGACCTGCTTAAGCATGTTGAACATATCCAATCCTTTTCCTTTCGCATTGGGGCCACCCTGTGCTGCAATTGCTTATCCCAAGAGGACCAGAGCTGATTGGCACAGATGCTCATCTCTGGGAAGGATCCAAGCCGTCTGATGAAGAATGCCGCAATACGAATGCTGGCAGATCACGAACCAGCAGGCTAAAAAAAGCAAGAAGGGGGGAAAAGTTACTAATGTTAGAATCCCAACCATCTGCTTGGAAGGTCAGCTTCAGAGGCTGCTAGACAAGTTGGCTGCATCTCCATGCAATTCTTTATTACTGATCATCTCAGATATGGAGGAGAACCTCCAAGGGAACAGGCATGGATGCTTTTTAAAGAGGTTTCCCTTGTCTTCCTTTCTGTCTGGCCCTTTGGTACGTAAGCCAAATGTTTGCTTGTTTTTGAACTTGCAACATCGAAGGGGTTCTTTCTGAGAGTGTTTTGTGAATGTGATTTTGTGAACAGCCAAAGACTCCATTCAGATCAAGCAAAGCTGGAGAGTCATAAGAAAAGCAGGTGGGGGACTTGGCATCTTTCTAGATTTTTAACAAAATAAGAACACCAGAGGGTTAACAAACTGGTGGCACTACAGCATTAGTGTCACCTGACAATGGTCCCCATTGAATCTCACGTGATGATAATACAGTACCATCTCAATTTAATGGACCATTAATAAGGGCTGTCCGTTAAATCCAAATGTCTGCTAAACTTGAATGCAATCATCTGCATAATTACATACTTATGTAAATTGCCCCCATTGTCTGGACTGAATTCAAATTTAGCATACTTTCCCATTAAATGGAAGTGAATAAACTCAAATTTTGTCTGTTAAATCCAAAGTCCCTTAAATCGTGGTCTGTTAAATTGAGGCTTATCTGTAATAGAAAGATTCAGCATGGCTGAAATTGCACGGGACCCGCCAGGGGTAAGACCCATGAAATCTCAGGAGATTTGCATATCTGTCCTGTTCAATTTCAACCCTTTTTTAATTTTTTGAGAGGCTCTCACTGCATGAGACTGCAACCCAACTGAAGTTCAGAGAACCTGCTCAACCCAGTTACTGAATGAACCCATTTTCAGGGCTCATCCACCAATTTTTATCTTAGGAACATTCACTCCCCTTGCAGCAATGGCTTGCTGATACATCTTGTTTGTTAATAGTTGGACATCAGCAAGTGAATTAATTCTTTTGCAGCAGAAGGGCAAGGCAGAGGACTTTCAAGCAAACTGGTCAAAGTTTCTGGAGTTATTCTATGATACAATTTTAATTTTATGGATTGTTTATATTGTCAATTTTTAATTCAGACAATATGGTTGTCAGCATCTGTATAGGATAAAAGATTAAATTGATCTTTCAATTCTTTTTTGCTCCTATTATTATTATTATTATTATTATTATTATTTTTCATAAGTGAAAAAGCAGGAACTTTCCCCATGTCACATGTCAAAGAGTTCCATAACTCATCTGTGAAAAGGTCCTTTCTTTTTTCTTAACCATGCAGAAGGCCAAGGAAGATGCTTCCCGGGGTCACCATGTCATATTTGCTTCCCTTTTTTTTATGCACATGCATTTTTGTTTGCAGTTTCCTTGATGTTCTGTTTTTGCAAATAGCTTTCCCTAACATAATGGCAATATAATGACAAAATTCCCTAAAATAGTGATAATAAATTTATGTCCATAAATGCCTGTGTTTTTGTACAGATTTTCCCTAATATATATTTTAAATATATGTATGTATGTATGTATGTGTGTATATATATATATTTTATATGTGTGTGTGTGTGTGTGTGTATAACAATTCCCCTCTCACCCCTATGGGTGGCCTGTGTCTTCCTCAATCTGGGGCCCTCTACCAGAGGCCTGGGAGTTTGAGGGCTCTGCGCAGGATCTCAGCTGTTCCTAGCCCTGCACTCTTCTCGAGAGAGAGCTCTGATGTTGTTCCTGGGATCTGTTTGAGCCATTCTCCCAGCTTAGGAGTCACAGCCCCAAGGGCTCCTACCACCACTGGGACCACTTTGGCTTTTACTTTCCACATCCTCTCTAGTTCCTCCTTCAGGCCCTGGTACTTCTCCAGCTTCTCATGCTCCTTCTGATGTTGCTGTCACTTGACACCCCTACATCTATCACTACCACTGTCTTCTGGTCCTTGTTTACTATCACGATGTCTAGTTGACTAACCAGTGCCTGCCTGTCCATCTGGATCTGGAAATCCCACAGGATCTTAGCCCTGTTATTCTCCACAACCTTCTGTGGAATCTCCGATCTGGACTTGGGAGGGTCTAGCCCATACACTGAACGGCACAACCAAGTAGCTGGCATTGTGTGCAGATGTTCCTGTACACAATGCCAGCTACTTGGTTGTGCCGTTCAGTGTATGCTGTTCCTGCCTGCATCTTACACCCTGCCCCTATGCATTGGACTGTCTCTGAGGCCTCTCTGCACAGCCTGCACCTTGGGTCCTGCCTAGTGTGGTAGACCCCTGCTTCTATGGATCTGGTGCTTAGTGCCTGTTCTTGTGCCGCTATAATCAGTGCCTCAGTGCTGTCTTTTAGTCCGGCCCTTTCCAGCCACTGGTGGGATTTCCCAATGTCAGCCACCTTGGCTATCTGTCAATGGTACATCCCATGCAGGGTCTTGTCTTGCCATGGTACTTCCTACATACATACATACATATAAAATTGGGAGCATCAATAACTAAGTTTTGGTTTCTGCATTTCAAAAAATGCAGAATTAGATATGTTTGATCACATTTCTTGCCCACACTTAGTAGTGCAAGTTATTTTTCACTTTTAGCAAGACAAGGCTTGGCTCTTTTTGCGTTGCTTCAAAGGGCCACGAAACGTGATGGATAAAAAGTGCCAGTGAAAGAGGGGAAAAAATGCATGCATAAAGAGAAGGTATACAACGTTTCTTAACATTTATCTCTTTTTTAAACTGTTAATTAAATTACTGTTTGGAAACGGCTGGATAAAATAAACCTCATCTGAACGTCTGAAATACCGTATTTTTCAAAATGCACTTTTGCTGCTTTCTTTTCTTTTTTAAAGACATTGTAAGAGGAGAGTCATGTTTGTCTTTGGTAGCCAAACATTAGGAGTCTGCCAGCACCTTTTCAGACTAACAAATTTTATTCAAAGGCATAATAAAATGCGTTCATCTGAAAAGGCACTACCTGATTCCTCCTGATATTTGCTTTTTTTAGAAACTGTGTTAAGCTTATTTTGGGGCTTACATATGTTTGCATTTCTGGCTGAGAAAACATGCCTCTGTTTTTCCACAATCCTGCGACTGAAATAGAGTGACAGGGTTGGAGTGAGGATTTGGGGGTGCCAAATGGCTTAGGAGCTACACGCAACTGTGATCTGCTGGGTTGCCCCCCCTTCCCCCAAGAAAAGAACTTCAGACTAAAACTGCAATTCTATGAAGTAACTTCCGTGGAAATCTGTAGGCTTTCTGGGGGGAAAAATCCTGTTTTTATAGATGTATTGTTTGATCGCCTTCCATACTCGGGCCAATAAGAGTGATTTCATTTGGCAGTGTTCTTCTTTTGTTTCTTAGAATACAAAAGTTGGTGGCTTTCCACAGGCTGCCTGCAAAAAACCCGCACGCTTTCTGAGTATCACGGGGAGGCAACACAAAGGCCGCTCTAAAATGTTTGAAAAACAAATGGCATTGGAGCACCCTGCTGAGTGGACAGCCTTGAGATAAAGGCCTGCTAATGTTTTTTAAAGAAAGTGTTCGGACGGCATCAAACACAATTCCTAGGGAAGCTGCACGTCCAAAGCATGACGAGATGCTCCGAACCAGATTGTGGCCGCAAAGTTTTCCATGAATTTCATTTTTTTCAGGTGATTTAAGATGCTTGCCCAGAAATCTTCAGCTGTCCTGTGTGGTTTGCCGGAAACTCTGGTTGGGCAGAGAGATGAATCAGTCCGTTCTCTACCCTGCCCAGAATGAATGAAAACCTGGCCAGCCTACAAACATCAGGGTGGGAAAAATAAGTAAGTGAAAACGCATGCCAAAAAAAAGGGGAAGGGAGGGGAGAAATTGGGAATTGACTCTGTTTTCAGAACAAGAAATAAAGGCAGCCTCAAGTCATTTGCTTCCTAGTGATTTCATGGACACATCATGATGTTTTCTTGGAAATAATACAGAAGGATTTGCCAATGTTTTCTTCTGATTTTTTTTTTTTTTTACTTCCCAGTCTAGTCTATAGCTGTGGGATCGCCTGGTGATCCCCCATCCAAGTCGAATCCCGCTTACGTTCCAAGCCCAGAGAAGGCCATCCAAGCACTATGAGGCACCAGGAGTTTTAAGAACGACTTTGTTGAAAAGCCTGAACAATTTCATGAGATTGATTTATCAGTGTGTAGGCCGCCTCTGTCCCTGGAGGAGCTCCCCCCAATGATGGCCCAACTCTTGTGCATTGTGAGACCGGCAATTTACAGGAAACCTCTTGGACATGTTGGACTATGCATTCTGTTACATCTAGTTCTGGTGGAAGTGGATGATGGGAGTTACAATTAAGGAGATCAAAACTTGGTTATCCATCAGCTTTCATACTTTCCAGAAGGTTTGATCGTGTTCAGATGCTGCCTGTTTCAAAGGCCTTTGAAGAGAAGAGGAGATGAAAATGGAAAATCGAAGTGTCCATTTTTGTGCAGATGAATTTTAAAAAAAGTTGCGCAGATTAATGCAAACATGGGAGGGTAAAAGATTTATGGTAAGAACATGCAAAGCCAATAAACAGCCAACCTGGGGTTGAGAGGCTGCCTGAAGCCCCCGGCTCCCCAAATGGGAGAAAATGGCAAAATTCAGGGGTACAAGTTTCTAAAAACTGCACATTAAGGATAGGAATAATTGTGGGGCACCTTCTGGATGCAAATTCACCCCATTTCCAGGTTCCTCTCTGGCGACTGGGGGGAGCAGTTTGCAGGATGGGAAAAGGAAGGGTTTGCCTTTCAGAGGCTCCCGGGTCATTCCCGCCTAACCCCATACAACCAGAGTTTGGCACAAAACATTTCCCACACAGGGGCGCTGGCAGGGAGAGGTCAAAGAAGTCAAGATGGTAGCCATGCAATGGAAGTCCCACCCCTTTTTCACATTGCAGAGACATCAAAAAGGTGCAGGACTTCAGTCACACAGCTGCGGCCATGTTGACTTTTCTGACTCTCCCCTGCAAACTCCTGCAAACCTGACGGCTGAACTTGATCTACGATTGATTGAGGTTTGCAAAGGTATTTTAAGCCTGCACGACTACTACTTTTTAAGCAGAAAAGCGGGGGGGGGGGGGGGGTTAAATGAGCAAATAAAGGGGGAAACCGGACTGCTGTGCACTTCCAAAGAAAAGACTAACACTTTCTCTCCAGGGAAAAAAATGTCAGAGTTATAATCAGAAGCCTTGGGCGTGCCCGCCCTCCTTGACTCGCCTTCTACTTCTTGACACAGTTTCATCACACGTTGCCAGGCCAAAATAATAATATTAACAATCATATTGTTCCTGTCTGGAACACAGAGGCAAGATTGTCTTGGTTGCCGGACACACAGAGACTGAGACTGGTTTAGCTGTCTTGCCACATCTCTCTCTCTCTCTCTCTCATCTATCAATGTATCATCTATCTATCATCTCTATCTCTATCTCTATCTCCATCTATCATCTATCTAATCTATCAAACATTAACTGAAGAGATGAGATTTAAGGTAAGAACCAGCAAGAGAGTTAAATCTCAGCTCAGCCAAAGGCTACCTGGAGCTAAAGCAGACAAGCCACAGCTGTTCCAACAGTGTCCTTATGGGACTGCCCGGAGCAAGGAGGAAATTAAACTTTAAAAACGCATCATAAAAAAATCAACCCCTCTCTCCCAGCAGCAGATATTTTTCATTTTTTTGTCAATCCCAAAAGTGTGCATTCGTTCAGGCTAAAACCAAACCGAAGCATGAATTAAACAGCAGCTGGCATCAAAGGATGAATGTAAGATTCTGCAAAAAGTTGGCTTCGGTAGAAATATTCCAAAAGGCAATTTTTCCTTATCTAAAAGTCACCAACAAAAAGGGCCTTTTGTTAGGTAGGTGAGAAACTCTTATTATCAAATCCTTGATTTCTTTAGTTCAGTCATGGGTGTTAAATGTTGGCCTGTGTCATCATTTACATCTAGATTAATTTCTGTTAATTTTTATGTTGCTGTGTGGATGCAGAGACAAAGATGTCCTCAAACTGAGCACAACTCCTGCTAATTACATGGACCCATCCATGCACCTGCTTGGCAGATGTGTGGAAGTGGCTGGCCTTTCTTTTCTTCCAAGGTGACATCTTGACTTCTAGGTTACCCCTGGGATTTCTTAGTGGTCTCCCATCCAAGGCCCAATTTTGCTGAACTGAACACAGTGAATGGGTGTAAACCAAGTTAAGCTATTATTCTACTTAGATTAATTTTGCACATACCAGCCAAGAGTACAAGATAGATCTAGGATCTCTTGGAAGACGAGGGGCAAATCTCTGATCAGGAAAGATTTCCAGTTTGGTTTAATAGCCATGGCCGGGGTGCAATTTAAGCTGCTAAAACCAAGCAAGTTGCTAATGAAAACCGGAATAGATTTATGTGTGCAAAGTGCCGATTTCTCAATGTTACGTCATTCCTCTTGAGTACTGTTTTGCCTCTGGCCCCAACAGATGAAGCCTGGGTGGAATGGGAGAAAAAATCCAGTAAGCCCAAATCTGCCCAGACCAGGCATTACACAGGCTGAAAAGACTCCCCCCAGGGTCCTCTTTAACACCTCCTGGAGCTACTTGGGATTGGAACCAGAGTCCTCTGCGTCAAAATCACCTCTCGTCTCCTTGCAGACAGTGCTGGGACCCCAGGAGGAGCCTTTCCAGCATGTGATTGTTGTCTGCAGATCCTCTTCTGTTTTGCAGGACGTTGTCTCTGTTTCCTCAGCTCCTTTTATCTAATCAAAAACCCCCTCCACGCTCTTGCTAAACATATTTTTTTATCTTGAAAAAAAAAAGTAACATAAAGAGGAAGGTTGTTCCGCATGACTGGGGCTCAAGTTCAGTCTGTGTCAAAGTTAAGTGTGCTTCAGGAGCACAGGAGTTGCAAATGTTTCTCTCAGACTGGGTCTCTCTAGCTGTCTGCTCTTAGTGGAATGAACAGCTTTTTTGACCTGTCCCTTCATCACCATTTCCTCTTCTTCTACTTTTACCCAGTGTAGAAACTCTCATCAGGTATCTGTCTAACAAGTGATATCCAGAATGTCCTGCAACAGTAACAGACTTCCCATTTTGTAGGGTTCTCATGCAGTCAGCAGCTCTGCTTCTCTCTGCTCAGCACTGAGTTCTTTGGCAGCATTTTTTAAAGCAGGTCAGGAAGCAAGTACAGTATGATGCCAGATGGTGCAAAACTCCCTAACTCCACATATCTGCTAGCGGCATCACAAGGAGCAGTGATTGATTGGGAAAAGGATCATGGAATCATGATGGATAACTCAGTGAAAATGGCAACAGCCAGGTTAGCTGAGGATTATGGGAACAGAGGTCCAACCCATGCAAATGTGTGTGCATAATGAATGTCTGAAAATATGTTCATTTGATTGCATAGTTAATGGAAGCTGGAAAATGGTACAATTTCCCTCCTGTTCTGTTTTTTTTTTTTTAATTTTCCTTTGCCAGTTGACTCATTCTGTAGAGTCTGATGAGGGGCAATGAAACATTTGAACAGAAAACAGAAAAAAAAATTGCCACCAATTTAGGGTGGTGCCTAGATGCTGGATGGCACTAAAAACCTGGAAATTCTTCACCCAAAAATAAAGAGGAGAAAGAAAATAAACCAGGGGAAAATTGGGACACCAATTTGCATGAAATTCGGACACCAATTTGCATGAAGCAGAAGCTGGAAATGCAGTTCAGTTTGCCTTCTGGAAAATAATCTGTGAAAATGCCCATAACTTGCTTTCAAAAATTCCCAGTGTGGGCACAAGCCCCCCTCTCCCGACATGCCTGTCTCATTCCTGTCATAAAAAGATATATTTCCAAGGCATTACGTCTAGTCACAAATTTAGAAATAATGGCTGTGATATAAAGAAGAATAAAAAAAAAAAATCTCACTATAGTGGTGAGAACATAAAAACTGAGAATATGTGATGGCAAGGTGGCTGCCATGGAAGACCTGCTGATTCACAGAATGGCTGCCATTACAAAACATATGTGAAAGGTTAAATGAGCCCTCCAGAATGTTCTCTGCCATCCTTGGGAATTTTAAAGGACTGGTGTATCCTTGGAGAAATATCCCAGCCTGATCTGGAGAGTTTTCCATCTCTGTGCATTTCCTTGCCTTCGTCTGCCACATGCCCAAGCGTAAGAAGACCATTCCTACCTGTCACCTGTGTTGTCCCCAAAACTGTAGTGTCCCCAAATCTGTACTTGTGTTCCTATGAGGAGTATCTGTTGTGCACATCTTAAAATTGGGTGATGCTCTTTTGCTGCCCAGAAATGGAGGGTATGAAGAATCACAGTGTTGGATCACAGTGTACAAACTACTAACTCAGACTCAGGATACACGGCAGAAAATCTCAGTCCACGTTCATGGGTGAGGCATGGCTCTTGATCATCTAGACCAGCATTTCTCAACCTCAGCAACTTTAAGATGTGTGGACTTCAGCTCCCAGGATTCCCCAGTCAGCAGGTAATATGTAATATTATTAAATTACATAATTTCAGGTAATATGAAATTATTACCACACTGCTTTCAAAGGGCTAGCCCATTGATTTCTTTCTAATATATACCTGGGCATCAGTGCCAGACTGCTGGACCACTCTAGTTCTTCAATCATCTGAAACTTGACAAGTTTTCCAAGGTGTTATCAAAGATAAAGATTCAGCTAGGCCACCAGCAAGCTCTTTGACTACACCATGATGTAATTTACTCGGCCATAAACATTTAAAGTAAAGTAAATAGATATTTCCTGGTGATATTTCTGTCAGTCTGCTTCTTTAATCCTACTCTTCACAGTTTCCTGGTGGAACTCATACAGAGAAATCTTGTTTTAACAGACTAACTGAGGGGAGGAAGTGTCTTTATTTATGACTGTCCATGAAAAATAAAAGTACATTATTGTGGCAATTACATCATTTGTAGGGATGAGGTCATTCCAAATTACGGCATGAAAATTACAGCATTCGCGTCAAAGTAAGTTATTTGTGCAACGTTAGGCAAATAACATGAATTGATGCAAAAGGGTGCCATTTGCATAATAGCATGTATGTTATGCAGATCGTGACACAAGTGACAGAAACAGCGACACAAATTTGGCTCAACGTCTGCAGAGCCCCTTGTATCAAGGGCCGCTAAGTCAAGGTTTCGCTGTACTTTTCCTTGAAGGCTAAACTGGAAAGGAGTTGAGTGCGGCTCTGCCTTTTCTTAATTATTGTACTTATTAGCATTTTGCCATCTTCATCAAGCTGTTGGGACATGGATTTTCTTTCCTTTTCCATTTCTTCTGAAGACATCTAAAGAAGGCCTCTGTGGTTCTTAGCATCCTTCACCGATCCCAACCAGAGTTTTAGCTTTCCTGACATGAGTGTTTTCAGGGGAGGGTCAAAAGAGTCAAAATGATGGCTGTCAATTGTGCGGTTGAGGCCTCCCCCTTTTTAACGTGCACCGTGCATAAGGGGTGGAGTTTTAATATCATGATTGTGGGTGCCACTTTGACTTTTGTGACCTTCCCTTGTGGACACCTTTTTTTCTGATGCGTTCTTCACAGTCCCAGATGATCTGTACTGTTCCTTGGCAATCTGTCCCTCTTTCCATCTTCTATAGGTGTTTCCCTTTTTCAATCTTCCCAAAGCTTTTCATGCCTCCCCAATGGCTTCATCTGCTCTCTTCCATTTTTCTCCCTCCTTAGAATAGTTCACAAGTAAGCTTTTAGTATCTCCTTTTTTGAGAAACTCCCATTCATTATGAACCTGATGCAACCAATTATTTAGTTTCCTGCTTCATGTCTCTCTGAGGTTACAAGAAGCTGGTATTACTCATCCCTATTTTTTCATTCAGCAAAGTTGCTAAGATCCGATGGGAGAAAAACAGTCTTTTTCCCATTTAGTTTCATTTTCCATTCCATTTACTATTAGCTATATCTAGGCAGGTGCCAAATGTCCCTAGCTCTAAGTAATAAAGTCTATCTCTCACTCTACTGATTGATGGCAGAATTATTATGAGTACAATGCAGACATTTTTTCTGGAGCTGTAAACTTTCAGACCCTGTGAGGCTATAGATTTTAAATCTAGATTCTCAATATTCAGACAGCATTAACTCACATCTTTCTTTGGTTTTCTTATATCGAAACTAAGTTTATTGTTTATGACTAGCTCAGTCTGAATGATCTCAGTGCGTATCCAAGGAAAACCATTCAACATCACGGTAATCCAAGTCTATGCCCCAACCACTGATGCCGAAGAAGCTGAAGTTGACCGCTTCTATGAAGACCTACAACACCTTCTAGAACTAGCACCAAAAAAAGATGTCCTTTTCATCATAGGGGATTGGAATGCTAAAGTAGGAAGTCAAGGAGTAATCGGAATAACAGGCAAGTTTGGCCTTGGAGTACAAAATGAAGCAGGGCAAAGGCTAATAGAGTTCTGTCAAGAGAACAAGCTAGTCATAGCAAACACTCTTTTCCAACAACACAAGAGATGACTCTACACATGGACATCACCAGATGGTCAATACCGAAACCAGATTGATTACATACTTTGCAGCCAAAGATGGAGAAGCTCTATACAGACGGCAAAAACAAGACCAGGAGCTGACTGTGGCTCAGATCATGAGCTTCTTGCTGCAAAATTTAGGCTTAAATTGAAGAATGTAGGGAAAACCACTAGACCACTCAGGTATGACTTAGATCATATTCCATGTGAGTACACAGTGAAGGTGATGAATAGATTTAGAGGATTAGATTTGGTAGACAGAGTGCCTGAAGAACTATGGACGGAGGTCTGTAACATTGTACAAGAGGCAGCAACTAAAACCATCCCAAAGAAAAAGAAATGCAAGAAAGCAAAATGGCTGTCTGATGAGGCTTTACAAATAGCTGTGGAAAGAAGGAATGCGAAAAGCAAGGGTGAAAGGGAAAGATATAAGCAACTGAATGCAGATTTCCAGAGAATAGCAAGGAGAGATAAGAAAGCCTTCTTAAATGAACAATGCAAAGAAATTGAAGAAAACAATAGAATGGGGAAGACTAGAGATCTCTTCAAGAAAATTGGAGATATCAAAGGAACGTTTAGTGCAAAGATGGGCATGATAAAGGACAAAAAAGGCAGGGACCTAACAGAAGCAGAAGAGATTAAGAAGAGGTGGCAAGAATACACAGAAGAACTATACAAGAAAGATCTTAATGTCCCTGATGTCCATGCTGGTGTGGTCACTGACCCTGAGCCAGACATCCTAGAGAGTGAAGTCAAGTGGGCCTTAGGAAGCACTGCTAACAACAAAGCTAGTGGAGATGACAGTATTCCAGCTGAGTTATTTAAAATACTAAAAGACGATGCTGTTAAAGTGCTGCACTCAATATGCCAGCAAGTTTGGAAAACGCAACAGTGGCCACGGGATTGGAAAAGGTCAGTTTACGTTCCAATTCCAAAGAAGGGCAATGCCAAAGAATGCTCAAACTATCGCACAATTGCACTCATTTCACATGCTAGCAAGGTTATGCTCAAAATCCTACAAGCTAGGCTTCAGCAGTACGTGAACCGAGAACTACCGGATGTACAAGCTGGGTTTCGAAGAGGCAGAGGAACTAGAGATCAAATTGCCAACATTCGCTGGATCATGGAGAAAGCACGAGAATTCCAGAAAAGCATCTACTTCTGCTTCATTGACTATGCAAAAGCCTTTGATTGTGTGGATCACAACAAACTGTGGCAAATTCTTAAAGAGATGGGGATACCAGACCACCTTACCTGTCTCCTGAGAAATCTGTATGTGGGCCAAGAAGCAACAGTTAGAACCGGTCATGGAACAACCGATTGGTTCAAAATAGGGAAAGGAGTACGACAAGGCTGTATACTGTCACCCTGCTTATTTAACCTATATGCAGAGTACATCATGAGAAATGCCAGGCTGGAAGAATCACAAGCCGGAATTAAGATTGCAGGGAGAAACATCAATAACCTCAGATATGCAGACGATACCACCCTAATGGCAGAAAGTGAAGAAGAACTAAAGAGCCTCTTGATGAGGGTGAAAGAGGAGAGTGCGAAAGCTGGCTTGAAGCTCAACATTAAAAAAACTAAGATCATGGCATCTGGACCCATCAATCCCTGGCAAATAGAAGGGGTAGAAATGGAAGCAGTAACAGACTTCATTTATTTGGGCTCCAAGATCACCGCAGACGGAGACTGCAGCCATGAAATTAAAAGACGCTTGCTCCTTGGGAGGAAAGCTATGGCAAACCTAGATAGCATATTAAAAAGCAGAGACGTCACCTTGCCGACAAAGATCTGGATAGTCAAAGCTATGGTTTTTCCAGTAGTAATGTATGGCTGTGAGAGCTGGACCATAAAGAAGGCTGAACGCCGAAGAATTGATGCCTTTGAACTGTGGTGCTGGAGAAGACTCTTAAGAGTCCCCTGGACTGCTAGGAGGTCAAACCAGTCAATCTTAAAGGAAATCAACTCTGATTGCTCATTGGAAGGATTGATAATGAAGCTCAAGCTCAGATACTTTGGTCACCTAATGCGAAGAGAGGACTCTTTGGAAAAGACCCTGATGCTGGGAAAGATGGAAGGCAAAAGGAGAAGAGGACGGCAGAGGATGAGATGGCTAGATAGCACCACTGAAGCAATGAGCATGAAATTGAGCAAACTCAGGGAGGCAGTGAAAGATAGGAAGGCCTGGCGCAATATGGTTCATGGGGTCACGAAGAGTCAGACACAACTTAACGACTGAACAACAACAAAGCTCAGTTTGAAGGCATTCAGCTTATACATATCCTGAGGGTGAGGATGAAGATCTTATTTTTGTGGGAGAGATAATATGAGAAGATGGAATGATGGACAGATTGCAGAGAAATATAGGTAAAAAGAGTTGTGGATTAAGTGATATAGAGCTGTTGATCCTGGGATCACATCTTGAAAATGGAAGTTCCTCATGATGTCTATTATAAGAAAAGGGATCTCTTGGGATCAGGTTGCTCCTTGACTTGTCTAAGCACCCAAAGATTTTAGGATTTAAGTAGCTATGGTGTGGATGGCTCTCAGCCACCCTATACTTGGGCGATCTACCAGAACATCAAGAACGATCAAGGACATTCAAGTTGCATCAATATCAGCAGCTGCATCTGGATATGGCAGTGAGCGAAGTTCTCTCCATCCCTTTCTTTTATAATTCTTTTTAAACAGAACATATGATGCAATGTGAAGCACTCATTCTAGATGTCAACTGCACTAGACCCTATCCTTAGGGGTAGAAACCTGGAGGAAACAAACCTGGTTGTTCTTGATTCTTTATGATAGGCCAGGTTAGCACCACAGTGTATTTCAGTCATGTGTCCCAATGTTTTTGGGAAACCCACAAGGTGGATGAGAAAGCCACAGCCCTTCCCACATTATTTGGGGGGGGGGAATCCCTGAATATCTTCATTGTTTACTCATTTTGCTACGTGTTCATTGCCTGGTCACTAAGAAAAAAAATCTATTGGACGACCTTTATTTTCTATCTAGGTAAATTATGGTTCACACTGTCGTAATATAGTACTGCTTTTTCAATGAATGTAACCAAGTAACATCTGGAGAGCAAACAAGAGACTAACTGCACGTAGATTTGCCATTTAACATTATCTGTCAAAAAGCATTGCATCAGTTTGCTAATTCCAGATGATTCGTCTCCAATGTTCTAAGGCTGCGCTTCTTTTCAGGATTAAAAATGGGTATTTCCAAGTATTTGGGAGCAAGAACTCATTCATTTATAGAGTATCCTGCTCATTTCCATGTCGACATGAAAGGGTAGCTGGGGAGAGAGGAACACACCTTCTCGTAACAGCTTTGGTGGTGTCAAGATGGATTTCTAAAATTCATAGTTGGAGAATTTCTTTGGCAGGGATATTGATTGCTCTGCTGAGTCAGATGGGAAAACCCACGGGAGGTTCATCTCCACTTCCCAAACGGGGAGAGACTATAATTCAGAAAACAGCCAAGATGGTGCATAATTGTACAGGACCACAACCAAATGATTTTACACTTAATTTTCACCACTGTCTTATGCACGTATGTTCACACCATTTGAGAGCAGTCTACCTTCCTGGGAATAAGTACCGTTTAATCGCAGAAAAGAATCTCCCACACATTGACAGATACAAATACACATGCACCCACATATACAGGTACAACATAATAATAAAACTTGTGACTGTGTGTGTGCACGTGCCCAGCCAGCTGCTTCCTGGCTCCAGAATGTTTTTAAAAAGAACAAAGAAGGCATGGTGCACCTTCAGGAGAATTGACTCCTAGTCAGCTGAAATTGAAATGGAGCTGAGAGATGTGGTCAGAGGAGAAGGTGTACTGGGGGTCAATGGTTCTGCTATGCGCACCCTGGAAGGTGGAGGCTGATAATCATGGATTCCTCTTTTGTTGCTGGTAAAGGTAAAGTCACTGTCAAGTTGGACTCCTGGTGCTTTCAAAACCTGTCCCTGCAGACAGCAAGGCACATGTGGATGCTGCCTTCTCCTGGTGCTTTTTCAACTTCCAGGTCCAGCCTACAGATCAGGGATTTCCTGGTGCTCTCTCAATAGGAAGAGTATTGATGCTTTTGAACTTTGGTGTTGGAGAAGACTCCTGAGAATACCATGGACAGCCAAGAAAACAAACCCATGGATCATCGACAAATCAACAAGGCACAAATGACTAGGCTCAAATTATCCTATTCTGGACACATTATGAGAAGACCCAGCTCTCTGGAGAAGGCTCTGATGCTGGAAAAGGTGGAAGGAAAGAGAAGGAGAGGACAAGAGCAGCAAGTTGGAGGGACTCAGTAACAGTGGCGATGAGGCACCTTTGAAGGAGCTGAAGGTCCAGATTAGGGACAGATTATCATGGAGAAAATCTATGTGGTCACTAAGAGGTGACAACTTGATGGCACATAATCATCATCATTAATCATCCAAGGATTAATCATACCTGGTCCTGCTTGATTTCTGAGCCCAGATGAAGGTATCCAGCTGAGATACTTATTGTCTGGATAATCTGCTCTATAACGTCATTTTCCATCCACAATGAATATCAAAAAGTCATTTTTTTGTCCACTGGTGGTATGAGCAGGAACCATGTTTCTCAGCCCTTTGAAACTGTATGGTCAGCTAAGCAAAGTGGCTCTTGCTTCTGTCCTACTCTGAGGTGGGCAGAACCCCAAAGCTGCTTCCTTGCCAAGTCAGAACTTTTAAAGTCCTTCTTTAAGCCAGCATACTTTCCTGCTAACTTTGTATTGGGGAGTAGAACTTCAGTGGTGCTGTGCAGAACAGCTGTAATGTGGTATTGACTTGGTTCTGGAGCTGTATGATGTCCTATCCCTCTCCTGCCAACAGGAGCTATGATTGCGCAAAAGCCAAAGGTCCATTGAGTTCAGTGTAGGTCCAAAGGTCCACTGAGTTCAGTGTTCAGCATCACCAACTGAGGGAGCAAATACAGGTGAGAAGGTGACAAGAATTAGTAAGGGGACAATAGAGATTTCCCCAATATAAAATGTGTTAGGGCACATGGGCACTGTTCCACGATGGAAAGACAAAAGAGCAGGAACGGAACATTTGAGCATTGCTTAACCTTCCCCATCAGTGCCTGAGAAAACAAGTAGAATCTCCCAGTGGCTTTTGGTAACATGGACTTATGGGCAACTGCAGGGGCAGGGTGGTCAGAAAAGTCAAGATAACAGCTTCAACTGCACAATCAAAACACTGCCTTCTCTTTTTGCACGGGTTGCCTGCACAGTGTCCATGAGAAAGGGGCAGGGCTTGGATTGCGCTGTCCCAGCCCCCCTCTTGAATTGCTTTCAAAGCTCTTGAAGATGCCTCTGCATGGAATATTGACACACACACACCCCCCCCGCCCAGCAACCTGCTCCTCTCCTTTTGGCTGAATTGCTTAAGCAATGCCCAGGGGCACCACTGCCAAGACGTTTCACCAGCAGGCTCATTGGAAACAAGGAAATTCCATCACAGGCATGAGAAAGGAAGCTGCACCTGGCCGTGGCTAGATGTGGGCAGCTGGAATCTCACATTTCTAACAAACACCACAATCCCAAATGCCTCAACCAGCCTGCCTGGTTTTATCAGCCAGCCTTTCAACTTTCCTCTTATTGGATTAAACGTTGACCTCACCTGTCTATCACACACGTTTTTAATGAGATCCTGTGAAAAGATGGTGCACCTGAACCATCAAAAGCTCTCAGGAGTCAGTAACCCATCCACGTGGGCAAAGATAACCTCCCTCTGCCATCCCCCCCGCCCCACCATGAGCATGCTGATTCATTCATTCTTCTTTGCACTGTAAGCCAACACAGGTTTGTCTTCTTTATTATGTGCTTCAGTCTTATTACTACCCCAAGATTATCCTCAATTTTCCCCTTGGGATATTCATTTGCTCACACACGTGCACCCACACACATGTGTGTAGGCTTAACTCCAAAATTGATCCTTTAGTCCCTAATTTCAGAAGTGCCATCTCTAAAGGCTCTGAGGGCCAGAATAGGAGTGAGGGGACTGCGTAGGACCTATGGGTGGCCTGAACTACGAAGCCCACGTATTGCGGCAGAATGGAAATACTTCCAATTCCTTCTGTGGAGTTCTTCAGTTCACACATGGTTCTTATCTTATTCCACTCCTTGTCTTAGAATCTTCCTGAGATTTTACAGACTTAAGAGATGATAAACTATTGTTTATTCACGTTAAGGAACAAGTCATCTGATTTCTGGAGTTTATCTAGGTTGCCCAACTTACATAGTTGGGTGGTGATGCTTATTCTCTGTAATGAACACTCTTTGGGCAAAAGCAATCAAAATCCAGAGATCACCATAATGTGGTGGAGGACATATACCTCTGCAGAGATTTTGGATTATTAAGCTGAGGAGATGATTATGTAATTATCATAATAAAGATATCATCAAGTTGAATCCAACTTTTTACAAGTCCATGTAGTTTGGCCACAATATGGAAGTGAGTAGCCATTTCGTTCGTAGAGGTGCTTCTGTCTTTCCATTACAGCCCTGGGATGCCTTTGTAGTCTCCCATCTAAGAAGTAACCAGGCCTAACCCTGCTTAACTTCTAAGCCCAGAACAAGGTCACCTGCTAAAAGCAAATAAGGAAAATCAGGACAGATTATTGCTTTTGTTATTGTTGTTGTTATTCTTATTTTCTAAGTTCATTCATTCTTGGCATCCCCAGTTAGAAGACAAAGACACTAAAGATTTCTATCCAGTTATGGTGAGAAAGACATTGAAGGTTTTATATGTTGTCAAAGTGGGCAATACTTTATCTCAGTGTTTCTCAAGCTTGGCAACTTTAAGATGTGTGGACTTCAACTCCCAGAATTCCCCCCAGCTTGCTGGCTGGGAATCCTGGGAGTTGAAGTCCACACATCTTAAAGTTGCCAAGCTTGAGAAACACTGCTTTATCTGGTAGCTTGGTATAAAAAATGGTCCAAACATAATTTCTTTAGGTACCAGTAAAAACACAACATCACGTGCATGTCCACCACAATTACATCACATACAAATAATCTTCCAATTTATATTTATAGCCAGACACAACAGCACAATGTTGGGAGGGAAGTGCATTAGTCAGAAATATTTAGACACGCAGTGGCCCACTCATTTCTGGAGGGTAGGAAGACATGACGTCATCTACAAACCACCCCTGGCCTGTGGCAAACGCAACTTCCACGTCATTTTTCTTGCTTTGCATCAAAAGAAATGTATCCTAAGGGGTCTGTGTGTGTGTGTGTGTGTGTGTGTATGTGGCAGTCTGCTTTCTATGCTTCACTTTGTTCTAGGCAAGTGACCCACTCCAACTGGCTAGCATTTGCTGTGACAGGTGTGGACTTACAGGTATGGACTTCCCCCCCTCACCAATCACTGCCTTCCATGGCTGACCTCACCCAGGCAAGCAGGAGGACACGTGGATGAGTCCTAAGCATCTAGTTCAACGTGGGCTGCTGACAGTGGTGTGTGTGTGTGTGGAGATGCAGGTATAATAACAAAATTATTATGGCTCCCTCCTTGTGGAACATTCTCCACCCAAAGTGAGGTTCACCCCTTCCCTGCTGTCGTTTAGGAAGTCCCTCAAGACCTGGTTGTGTCATCAGGCCTGGGGGCCTTTGGGACCTGGAGACATTGTTAGATGGTTCCCCTGTAATCGATATTCATCTCTCTCAGTGAGGTTTGTAGATTTTAAAATCTAAATTAAAATATTATTTATTTCAATAATAACTTTTTACCTTTTTATAATGCCTGTTTTTATCGACTTGTTATTTTATTTTAATTGTTGTACGCCGCCCAAAGTCACTTTGGGTGAGATGGGCAGCTATATAAATGTGATGTATAAATAAATAAAATAAAAAATCTTGAAAGCATTACAGAGATTCCCTCTTCTTCCCTCTTACCCCAAAAAGCATCCAGGTGGGGAAATCTTGAATTTCTTCCTCTCCTTCCTTGCTTTTAGGGCAAAGTTGATAGCTGCCTAACAACTGTTGAATACCTTCTTCAGGGCCATCTCCATTCACCTCTAAAGTTCAAACCAGAGGGAAACTCATAAGAAAGGTCCATAAATAGCAAAAACCTACCCACAGAAAGGAACACAAGTGATGCCTACTTTACTGACATTAGGAGGAGGAGAAAAGAAACAGGGGAACCCAAGCTCACTGATTTATTTTATTAAATTTGCACACTGCCCAACTCCCAACAGGTCTAGGTGATTCACAGTAAAAAATAAAAAACACTAAAGGAACAATAAAATAATACAAGAAGAAACAAGAATCAAAGACGGTAAAAAAATTGCAAAAGCTGGACAGGAACAAAAAACAGACCCACTCAATCCAGACAGAACTCCTGGCTGGCATCATAGGCCAAGCTGAGCAACGGACTGAATTCTGGACAGCAGTTTCTTAAGCTAACTTCACCTTCACCTGGGTTTAGCATGGCAGACAAGCACCTTAAGGTTGCTGTGTGGCTAAGCCTGCAATCAAATCTGTAAATCCTTGTTGTAGGCCCCAGCTGTTCCTGGGATCAATGTGCCTAATGATTGAGAACACTTTAGCCTTCCCACAGGCCAGGGTTTCTCAACCTTGGCAACTTTAAGGCATGTGGCCTTCAACTCCCAGAATTCTGGGATTTGACGTCCACGCACCTTAAAGTTGCCAAGGTTGAAAAACCCTGCCATAGGCTGTCCCTCTTCCTCTTTGCTGGTGCACAAAACTCTCAAAAGCACATTCACACAGAGAAGTGGCTATCTCAAGTTTGCCATGAAATCGCCAAGAAAACTGTAAAAACACCCAACCTTACTGAAAAGGGTTGATCTGAACAACTCTTTCTTCAGAAAGTTGCTTGCTCTGCCCTCTTGCTGCTGACAGATTAAAAAAGGGAAAGTCACATTCAGGTCAAGAACACTTTATACCTTTTCGAGAACAGTGTCCTCATAAGGGGAAATACATTCCCACAACTATCTTAACTGAAAAATATTCAGTTAACATTTTTCATCAGACCAGTAGAGATGTTTGGGATTTCCAAGCCAAAACCAAGTGTATTCTCTCGGCTCCTGTGGCTGAATCCTATAGATACATGTCTACTCAGAAGTAAATTTCACTGGAGTGCACTGGGTCTTGCTTGCAGTGGTATGCAACAGGTGTATTATTGCAACCTAAGATAGTGTGACTGTGTTTTCCTGAGAGTTAGTGTAGTGCAGGATGAATTGGACTTGGACGGTGAAGTTCGGTGGTCAGAACCCCACCCAACCACAAACCTCTTTAGAAACTTGGTCAAGTCATTCTTTCTCTACTCGATCTTTGTTCTACACCAGAGACCTGTAGGTGTTGTCTGAGATACAGACATCGTGAAAAAAGACTTCAAACTTCAACTTCTGAAAGAATGTGGACACAACAGAAAGGGAGGAGAAGGGAAGAACTTGGCTCCATTTCTTAGCAGACATCTGAAGAAAAGAATTTCGCTGCTTCTGGTACAAAGAATGCCACGCTAGACGGGCCAATTTGGAAAGTTATCTCTCTGGTCTTCACTCATCAACAAGATTCTCTTTTTTCTCGTTCCAGAAAAGTCCAAGGTATGCTCAGCTTTTCTGACTTCCTGTAATTTTGTGTGTCATTTACTTGCAAAATATAATTAAATGGCAACATCTACAGGAAACAAAGCATCCTCACCAGAGCTGGGGGCAAAGAGTGCCTCCAGCTCTACTGTCCTGAATTCGAGCAGAGCCTCAACATGGTGCAACGATGAAGCTGCATTTTCTCCATCTGTTTTGATTTTTTCTTTTTGCTCTGCAGCTTGGTTGCAAAATGTTTCTTGGCAGCTCTACAAAACATACTCAGCCCCTCAGCTGTTTTTTCAAATCTGTTAGATTTATATTCCACTTTTTCTCCAGGAATACAAGGAGGCTTCGAGAGAGATCACCCTTAATCTATGCCCATCGGCTGAAAGAGAGCAAGTAGCCAAAAGTCACCCAGAGAGCATCCCCTGCTGGGCATCAACTTTCCCCAGCAAATCTCTTCTCTCACAAACCGTTTCTGTTCATATTTTGGGCTTGCCCCCTTCCTTAATGAGAGCTTTAAAACTACACTTTGCCCCCTCTCTTCTGCTTTTGGAGAAAAAGCAAACTATTCTTATAAGTTTGGGTCCCTGGAGAATGGCCAGATGGGCTTCTGCTCATCCAGATTTAGGACGTTATTTTATTCTTTACAATATAGCATTGGGAGAGCTCACCAAAAAATAGGGTGCTGACATGGCTTGGTGTGCCATTTTTCTTCAGCATTGTTTTCCCCCCTGCAAATGATCTTGCAAACGCCATGTTATTTGTGATCTGGAGTGTTGCTCAGTTTCTAAACCAGATTTTTCTGCTCAGTCCAGCCTTTCTACCTGCAGACTCCATTCCATACTGCCTTTTCAGTCTTCGCCACTGGCACAAAGCTGTTCTTCTACTGCCTCTCTGTTGGACCCAACAGTGTCCCAGAATGGATCTCTGTCATGTTTTTTCTCAACTGTTCATTTTGGCTGTCAGGTGACACTAACTGGTGGCACTGAAAAACCTTCCTTAAGGTAGCAAGATCCTATTGTACCAGTTTAGCAGCTGGAAGAACTCCTGTCTGGATAGGGTTTCTTCATTGACAAAATCCTTTAATGTTTGTTTTTAATTATTGCTGTTTCCATTCCCTGCTCCATCAGTTACTGTGTATAATTAGCTATTTTTTTAATAGCTTAATATAAATGATCACTGTTGGAAGACCTGAAGGATCAGGCAAGGGATAGATTGTCATGGAGAAAATCCAGGTGGTCATTAAGAGTCAACATTGACTTGTTGACACATAATCAATCAATCAATCAATCAGTCTAAATGATGAATCAATTCAGCTGTACCAAAATATATTATTTGAAGGACCGCCTTTCCCCAGTTACGTCTACCTGGCCCACCAGAGTGGGGAGGCAGGGTATATTGTGGGTCCCTTCAATGAGGGAGATACATCTAGTGGGACTGAGAAAAAGGGCCTTCTCTGTGGTGACTCCCTCCCTATGGAATATTATTTATGTACTATATTTCGTTTTATTGTATTTTATAGTGTTTTATTGTATTGTAATTAATATTTGTTGTTTTTATTGTAAACTGCCCAGAGTCACTTCCTCATGAGATGGGCGGTGTCCAAATTTGAAATATAAATAAACAAACAAACAAACAAACAAACAAATAAATAAAATATCACTCCCCCCAGAGATAAGACTGGCCCCTACCTTGATACATTTCCAAAAGGCCCTGAAGACATGTTTCTGTCAACGGGCCTGGGGAACCCAGGCTGATACGGAGTTGATCAAATGGTTAATTTGAATGTGTTCGTTGCCGCCAGGGGGGTGGGGCTGGGGTTATTGATTTTTTGTATTTGGGTTTTAACTCTGTAAGCCACCCGGAGTCACCATGTGTGAGTTAGGCAGCCATGTAAATTTGCTTAATAAACAAATACAGTACGTAGAATTATTGAGGTGAAATAGAACGGAGTGGTCATCTAGACCAGTGTATTTCAACCTTGGCAACTTTAAGGTGTGTGGACTTCAACTCCCAGAATTCCCCAGTCAGCCATGCTGGGTGGGGAATTCTGGGAGTTGAAGTTCACACTTCTTAAAGTTGCTGAGGTTGAGAAACTCTGCTCTAAAGGTTTGTCAAATACCCTGTTGTGGAACATTTGCAACATTTACTTTTTTTGCGCTGAGAAAAAGTTGAGGCTGTACGTGTGTGACTTGACACACTCAAAAATACCCATCCTTCCTCTTTTTCTCTCTTTTCCCTCTTTCCCTCTTCTTCTTCGTAGAGCGGCTGCTGTTAGTTATTTTACATATTAGACATTCCAAAATTATCGCTCCATAGACACTCCTCTCCTTAAAAATCTGCCATCAAAAAAATGCTAAGGATAGAGTGAATCTGAAGAGGGGAAAATCGTATAATTATAGTAATTATAATGCCACATTTAACATCTATGCAAAAGCTGTCTCAGAAGGCCAAAAAACAATGCCACTGAGCATTCAGGGGCAAAAACGAAACATGTATGATGCCTCAAGTGTTCTTAGAGAATGGTGATACTTGTATGATAAATATTGATTTGCTGATTAATCAAATTTTTATAGCACCCACAACAAGACTCTTGGTGCTCAGAAGACTAATAATATATAATAATCTTTCCAAAGGGGGACGCGGTGGCGCAGCGGCTTAATGATGCTGAAAGTTGCCGGCCAGAAATGGCTGACGCTTCGGCGGTTCGAGTCCAGCCTTCGCCGTTAACAAGGTGAGCTCTTGTTTCCTCCCCAGCTCCTGTCAACCCAACAGCTCGAAAACTTACATGAGTAGATAAATGGGGACTCTCACTCCGGTGGGAGGAAAAATGCTGGCAGCGCCTTGCACAGAGAGACGGGAAAGCGCGAAACTGCGCTCGCCCGAAAAGGGCACGAAGCAATGGAAATCCTGCCTCCTGCACTCGCCAGCTGGGCTCTGCTCTAGGAAGGAGGCTCTGGTAAACCACTTCCGAAACAATTGCCTTGAAAACTGCACAGGATTTGTCCAGGCAAGGACTCGTCCAGGCAGGCACTGCAGGGTCAGTAATGACTGAGCGCAGACAAAAAAAAAAAAAAAATCTTTCCAAATTCTTCATTTCTGTGATGGTATATGGAGGGGTTGATGTCTCCACCATTTTATCTATTCCTTATTTTCTACATACCAAAGGCAATGTGTCCCACACAATCTATTTTGGGAAATATTCATTAGATAAAGGATCCCATTTCACTTATCAGCATCGAGACACCACTTATCCAAAAGATAAGACAAATGAGAACCTAATGTGGTAAGATTTTTGCCATTTTTAACAATTTAAACCTGGATGTTTCACAGATGTGAATGGGAAGGTTGAATCTATGCCACATAGTATCTCCAGGAGATGGAATAAGAAGCAGTTGTGGCAAATCAAAACTTGATTTTAATACAGCTTCCAGTGTGAACAGCAGCCCTTGATCCAAAGTTAATGCATTTTCCTGCATGCTACCAACATAAACTAAATTCAGTAATAGAGCATAGATCTAAATCCTGTGGAAATGTGGAATACATCTTGTGGAAACACAACTTTATGATGACTCCTGCTCCAAGCCCTGTAGAGGTCATGTCACTTCAACTCAGAAAATTCAACTACTAAAGATCAGTCACTCTAGACAGCTTGTCCCTCGTCTATTAAAGGTTGACCATCAAAGAAGTTCCTAAATGCCAGCAGCTGGTTGAATCTGAGTTTTCCCTCTTACATTTTACAATCACAGAAAGCAGTGGGGTTCCAACGAATCAGCTACTGTCGCAAACTGGTTTCTTCAGTCCAAGCGTTTTAAGAAACAGTCTTCATTTCTCCATCAACTGTTTCTGCCTTACTTTGGTTTCTTATACTAAAGGGGGAAAGGGAGGGGGGAGGAAGAGAGAGGAAGAAAAGTCCAAAGATGGAGATTAATAAAGAAAATTAAAGAAGTGTGTGTTAGTAATACTAATGATTAATCTTAATACAATCAATAAAATATTCATAAATAGACTGACCCTAAAAGCCTATGTTCTATATCCTTTTATTTGAAAGTTTATATAAAAATCATTCAGATACAAAGCCGTTTCCTATGAGACCTGACACAGAAGCATGTGGTCCTTTGGACCAAGCACTGCAGTAACTTAGTCATAAAACCCATTGCGTGGTTTGGCTGCATTCCCACAAGCTAGGCACAAAAAACCCCAAAACAAAGTTAATGCCAAGCTGGCATATTGCACCGGCATGTTACTGGAACAAAGTCAGCCAGACTGATCCCACAGGCTTAGTTATGATGCTTGCTACATTCATAGACTACTCAATCACACTACGCAACAATTCAGATTTGAAAGGGAAAAGATGGGGTGGAGTATACCTTCGGAGGGCATGCTCTTCCCCCAGACCATAGCTCAACGTAGCAGCTGCTTGGCCCCCTCATCTGAGCTCCAGCTTGTTTTTCATCTGTCCTGTTTTGGCAACCATCAGGTTTGCTATTACATTGGTTTTCACTGTCTGTGTGAGAACTCGGGCACCCCCGTGCCATTTTTCTGCCGTTCACATGCCATTTTATCCCAGTGACAACTGCTCAAAAGAAAGCCAGCTCAGCTGGAATTGTGAACCAACACACGTGAAGCACAGCAGGCTGGATAACAAGCACATTTTTCATTGCTGCTTTGCTGGAGGTCTTCAAGCAAAGGGTGGAGGGTCATTTGCAGGGAAGCTCTGGCAGATCCTGCACTAAGATCCTTCTCTGTTGCAGCCCTTGCCCTCTGGAATATCATCCCTCTTGTGGGTCTGATGACCCTGACCCTTTTGTCCTTCCACAAGGCTCTAAAAACCTGGCTCTTCCCCCAAACATCGGGCCAAGTCATGGGATGAGCCTATGCAGAATGTAAGAACCTTGAATGGAATATGTGTTGGTTGGCCTTGGTTATTTCTGTTATTGTTATGGTTATTCTGTTACTCCATTGACCTGTTATTTTGTATGTTCCAAAGGTTTATTATATTATTCTATACAATATTTTTATTTTGAATTCCTTGTTTTCATGTTTCTTCAAACGGTAAGTCACCCAGAGTCAATCTTGCAATTGGGTAGCCATATCTATCAAGGGAAGAATAAATCAATCGATTCTGCAGCAGATCCTGCACTATGCAGGCAATTGGGCTAGACGACCTCTAAGTCCCTTCTCTTCGACTGCACGTGTCTCTCTTTAGAAACAAAGTGTTATGGGATTGGGGGGGTGCATTAGAGAGCTTCTACTGAAATGAAGCATATATATTTATAAATAAATTCTTGGTGACTTCAAGAGTGGGTTGCAGATGTGGGCCAAAAGATAAAGGCAGGAGAATACCTCTTATGAGGAAGTAGAACACTTAAGCAGAAGTGGCTTAAGATGTTGCTTAAAATCTAAATATAACTACAGCCACAGGATAGGTGGTAGAGCGTTTCTGAACTTGAGAATCCTAATTTGTGACGCTGGTTTGCAGATCTCCCTCGCGTGGTCTGCTGATAACACCTGACTGCTGACATCGTGTCACAGTTTGGAGGATAGGCTGGGGCTGGGATCAGGGGCCTCTGCTCCATGGGGCCCCTATTCTGTCACTGAAGTGGCATTTCCCCCCACGCTTTCCTCCAAAGAGGCTGTGGGTCACCCAACAGCAACTCTCTAATGTTTTGATCAGCTTTTCCTCTTTGGAAGCAAAATGGACATCTTGGAGCCAACATTTCCAGAGGCTTCCAAATTAGGCCTGCAGGAGGGGGCAGGTTTTAAACACACTCTTCAAACCCCATCCAGCTTTTCAGAAATGGGAGCAGGGAAAGAACCTGCTCCTGATGCCTTACATGGGGCAGGACAGCCATGTTAGTCTGTGGCAGCCAAAACTCTGGTAGCACTTCTTGTTCACAAAAGCTTATGCCTTTTAATAAAAGGTGTTAGTCAGAAAAGGTGTTACAGGTAATCCTCACTTAATGACCATTCATTTAGGGACCAAAGTTACAATGGTGCTGAACAAAGGGACTTACAATCAGTCCTCACACTTACAACCATCCCAGCACCCCCGCAGTCACATGATCACAATCCGGGTGTTTGGCAACCAGCTCACACTTACAATGGTTGAAACATCCCGGGGTGACATGATTGACATTTGCGACCTTCCCAGCCGGCTTCTGGCAAGCAAAATCAATGGGGAACTGCATGATTCGTTTAATGACCGCAAAAAAAAGGTAGTAAAATCAGGCACAACTCGCTTAACAACTGTCCCACCTAACAACAAATTTTCCAGTCCCCATTGTGGTCGTTAAGCGAGGACTGCCTGTACTAGGCCCCTTCTGATGGGACAGGTGTGTGTCTTTGCCTTTGCTGACAAGAGTCAGGGAATGTTGCCTTGGATGGAAGTCCCAATGCTCCTTAGCACTGACCAGGCTTCCAAAACTTTTTGTGGGTGCTAAGATTCCATTCAGCTCAAGAGGGGGTGCTTCAGATAGACACCCCGCTTCCTGGTACTAAGTGAGTGGAACAGCTTGACCCTTAAAGCAGAGCATCTACATACTGTTGAGCTTCAGGAAGACGTTGACAATGGTTTTGTTGCCCTAGGCAGCTGGGATCTGAGTCGGAGCATCTGCAGAAGTCAAAAAAGTCAAGATGGCAGTGGTGACCATCTGTTTGTACATATGCACTTTGCCCCTATGTATATACTAAGGGGGTGGAGCTTCAGTCAGAACCACCATCTTGACTTTTATTAACACACACACACACACCTTGTGGATGCCACTGATCAGATTGGTTCAGTATGGGCAGCCTTTCTGTGGGAACTGAACATTTGATTTAAAAAAAAAACTTACTGGTGCTTTGAATTTATCTATTTCTTAAATTTGGAAGCCGCCCAACTCCAGAATGACTTTGGGTGGCTTACTATTTCAAACAGAAAAACAATAAAGAAATTGAACTGCGATGGTATTTTTGTGCCACGGGAGAGGTTTTATCACGTTCTTTTTTGCAATACATTTTGCTGAGGGTGAATCACCTGAAATCCTGCATCATGGCAGGAGATACATATTGAGGAGAAGCAAATAAAAAAATGGGTTTGTCATTGCTATAATACATTTGCAGAAAGGCTAATGCAGCCGCCACCCTTCTGGAAACTGACTCAGGTTTAAAGTGTTTGGAGCCAGATATTCAATTGCAGTTGCCCAGCCAGGAGAATCCAGGTCACTACTGGAGAGCAACACTTCTGAACATCTGGCAAAGATGACGGGATGCAGACCACTTACCTTCTCCATGACCCAATCAGCATCTTCAAGGGCCCTTTGGATAATCTGCTGGATCCTCTCAGGACTGTCTTCGTCGACATGAACTTTGAAGCTCTGCAAATAAACAAGTAACAGATAAATAATCCCCCACCAAAAGGTGGTCAGTCACATAGCAAGCAATGGCTTGTACAAGCAGCCATAGCAGCAGTTGAGGATATTTACTCAGCCAGTTCAGACAGCGAGTGCCACCTTTCTTGAAAGGGCCAAAGTCCCCAGTGGCCACAATTTTGCCACAGATGATTGAATGCACAGAACAATTTATATCCCATTATATCCCATCATTTTATTCTTCAACCACCTTGAAAGGGAGATGAGAAAGTTCCTAGTCCCTAAGATGATGAGGCACTTGGAGGATAGACAGTAGGCTGCAAAGCAGGAGTAGGAAGGAGACCCATGGAAGGAGGAGGAATTCCCCATGCTGGCTGGGGAATTCTGGGAGTTGAAGTCCACACATCTTAAAGTTCCCAAGGTTGAGAAACACTGCTCTAACATAAGGGCTTATTCACACATCCCTGTTGTTCTTCTTCCCTATCCACAAGATGGGAGGAGGGCATGTTCTTGAAGATGGGGCTGTCCTTGAAGACTGCTTAGAAGCTACATTTAGTCCAGAAAGCAGCAGCACAGCCAGTTATGGATAGGGCACAGTATGCACGTGTAACATCTCTGCTTTGCAAGCTTCCATGATTACCAGTAGGTTTCTGGCTGCAATTCAAGGTGTTGATTCTCAGCTATAAAGCACTTCAAGGCATAAGGCTTGGCCTGGTTGTCTGAGGGCCCTCCTGTCTTCAGTACTTTCTACCTGTCCCCCAGAGTCAGCATGCTCCAGATCCCTTTGATTGAATAGTGTCATCTGATGGGACCCAGGAAGCGGGCCTTCTCTATCACAGCACCTATCCTCTGGACCAATACTCCCTTTGTCATTTGTATGGCTCCCACCCTGGCCATGTTTAGAAGAGCCCTGAAAACCTGGCTCTTCCCCTAGGCCAGTGTTTCTCAACCTTGGCAGCTTTAAGACATGTAGACTTCAACTCCCAGAATGAACGTAGACCCTCCAAAGATGATTGCAATAGAGCGCCTGCATGGAATGTCTGCATATCTTCTGGTTTTCTGATGGAACACCCCACTTTCCTGCCAGAACACCTTGATCCATCTTCAGCCTGCTTCAGCAGCAGGCTGGCAATGAGACGGAGGCTCTGTTGCAAGGACATGATCTCCACCAACAGAAAAGTGGGCCATCCCAGAACCAAGGTAAGGTCTATGCAGCCATAAGGTCTGCTGCATGTTCCCCAGACTCATCTCTCTATGATTGCCCATGCTGGCTGGGGAATTCTGGGAGCTGAAGTCCACAGGTCTTAAAGTCCCTGAGAAACACTGGTGTAGATCAGCTTCAGACAAGGCACCAAGGGGAACAACAGGACCTGCCGGATTGTGTGCTTGTAATGATCTTGGAGGTTCTTTTCAGGAAGGACCTTGCAGCAACGGAGCAGGTAGCGGTACAACTGCAAAGGGGTCTTCACCAATTCCACCCCCGGGAGAGGAGCCATCTTCCACCATCAGCTATGGAAGGAAAGAAGACAACACGATGATGCACAACCACCTTCTAGGCTGCCCAGATTGCACAAGGACCCCCTGGTGCCTGCAACAGATAAGTTTTAGGTCATGGAATCTGCAGCCAGGGGACATTTTGAGGCTGTGGCTGCAATCAAGAGCTCATGTGCCACAGTCCAGGTTTGAAAGAGCCTCCCTTGCCCTGGGCTTCCTGAATGCCTTGGAGTATATATCCCAGATTTCTTAGCCTGCATAGTGATTGGCTACCCCTGGCTCAAAATTCTGGCAGTTGTAGTATGGTGCATCTTTGGGCACCAGATGAGAAAATGCAGTTTAGTAGGAGAAGGAGACTCCATTTCTGGCCACCCATTATTTGCATTTTGTAACTCTTTGGGAATGTAGCCAGTCTCTTGCAATGGGCAAGACCTCCATTGGCACCCCATAGCCCACAGAGCAGAGGGTGATGGGAGTCGAAATGCTCCTGTAATGGTTAGAAGGAATGACTTTGAGGAACAGGAAGAAGAGCCATTACCAAGACAAGGATTAGATAAGAGAAACCTAAGTCCAGAGTAGAACAGAACTGTAACCTGAGGAAGTGTCTCAGACAAGACCTCCCTAGTTCTCATGAAGATAAAGGGAGGGAGGGGGGAAGCACATTCAAACTTGGGAGATTCTGTTTCTATAACCTTATAATAAAAGTAATACAGTAGTGGCCTGCATGACTTTGGTTTCCTAGTCTGGTCTACCTCAAAGGACTGACAGCTCTAGGAAGAGAGGGCAGGACACGTTGAACCAAGAACTCGTGGCAGAAGAAATGGGACTTCATATAAACATTAGGAAGTTTTTCCTAGGGCTTTTCAACAGTGGTACAGACTAGCTTAGAAAGGTGACAGACATTATGTTAATGAAGATTTTTAAACAGAACCAGAATCACATTTTAGCAGAGATACTGTAGCAAGAGATCTCCTGCATCAATAGGGGGTTTGGCAACATGAACACTGAGGATCCTTCCACCTCCATGAAGCTGGGAAGTATTGCTACATGGGCCTTTTCTTCCAAAATACAAGCTACTGAGTTCATAAAGGCTTAAAGCAGTGTTTCTGAACCAGAGCAACTTTAAGATGCATGGACTTCAACTCCCAGAATTCCACAGCCAGCATGCTGGCTGGGGAATTCTGGGAGCTGAAGTCCACACATCTTAAAGCTACCAAGGTTGAGAAACACTGACTTAAAGGTTTATTGTCTTCACACGGCAGACTGGCCACAAACTAAACCAAGTGTATTCTAGCCTAAAATGTTACAGGAACTCAACCCAGAAAGTTAATTCAGGAAGCCATGGTTCAGCGCAAACAGTAAAGTAAGCTTTTGGTGGGGGAGGGGAATTCCTGGCAACTGCCTAGACTAGTCCCTGCAGTTTTCTTGGCAAGGTTTTTCGGAAGCAGCCAAGGCTCTCAAGCCAGGGCTGAGAGAGTGACTGGCCCAAGATCATCCAGCTGGCTTTGTGCCTACGGTGGGACTAGAGCTCATAGTCTCCTGGTTTCTAGCCAGGTGCCTTAATCACTAGACCAAAATGGCTCTCAAGTAAACTTGGGCACTACTTAATCATGAATCCAGTGTAAGAGACATCATGGGAAAGAGTAGTTAGGAAGTAGACAAAAGCAGTTCAAATCCCCATTTGGTTCTGAAGCTGACTGGTAGATTCAGAGTCAATTCTGTCTTTCAATGAAACCAACCTCACATAGTTGTTGTGTGGACAATGCAAATGATTTGAAAGAGGCATTTCATAAGGCATGCAAATGTATAAAGGCACTTCTTTTTGGATAATTAGAGCAGCCATGTTTTCAAGTTCCTGTGACTGCTTTGGTACCTTCTCCTGGCTTGATCCACACACATGTGCATGAAGAGTCTGCTTCCTTCTGTAGTTCCTCTTTTGAAGGATCTACCCAGCCTTACTGAAGAACCTGGGATGCTGACCCAAATTTCTTGCAGGGAGGCAGTTAAATGAATCACAGTACAAATCCTGGAACACAATCCTTTCTTCTGAAATGTAATAAGTGAAAGCAAACCATGTAAGACATATGGCCATGGCCCCCACAGAGGCCACCTCTGAAGATGATGGGGAGAAGGCTGGGAAAGACTTGAAGATTAATGGGCCAAGGACCATGAGGAAAGCCATAGAAAAACTGGTCCTAATTCCTAGGACGATTCCTGCAATTCCAGATTCCAAGCAAGACTCTCCCAAACATCCTCCAAGTCCATGAGAGCAATGACAATGGCATGTTGAACTGTGGAATTCTTGGTGCTCTCTGAGCTTGGTTAATTTGCTTGGAGACATTTCATGACCCAACTAGGTAACATCATCAGTGCAAGTGAGTGTGGGGTTTGCTGCCTGTTTCTATACAATAGCTTGCCCTGCCAGTTTTGGGATGTGTGTGGTTTCCTCCTTGGTGGTTCCTTGATTCTTCTTCTTCCTTGATAGAGTAAACATCTGCAAGGAAACAACCAATCTCAGAGAGCACCAAGAATTCCACAGTTCAATCCTGAACTTTAGCTACTCTCTTCTATTGGAGCATGTTGAAAGCCTGAGGGTGAAAGGCTCTTGGTAGCACCAATCCACTTGGAAATTGTTATCACATGCACTGAACCTAAAATTCAACCAATTTAGAGTAGGAGCTTGAAATCTAGGATATAAAGCTGGCCAGCTAGGGATGACCTGATAACAGCTTCTTCACCTTTTATGCTACACTGTGTCTCCCTAGGACTGACAGCTTGAACAGTATGGTCTGTGCTCAGATCTTGCTATTCTCTTGAACCTCCTCCTGCAACTTTGCCTGTTGGCTGTGACAGACCCTGATTCTGCTTTGCTGACTAACAGGTTATAGCTGTTAGAAAATCGTAGCAACTCCTATTGGCCTGCCAAGTGCAACTTCTCTGAGGAAACAGGACACACACCAATTGCTGTTCCCTCATCCATCTTTAGAAAGACAACAGGCAAGATTACTCCGTTGCACTCCACAGCACAATACTCAGAAGCTGCAATTGAAACAAAATGAAGCAGCCCACATGTTTTCGGGTGAGAGTTGCTACTCACATACAACACCAGTGTTGTGGGCACTGTGTCAGATGCCAAAAGGCTTCCAAGTGCAATTCCAAGGGCTGGTTGTCACGAGGGCTATGTGGGTTCATGTGAAATGATTCAACGTGCAGCACGCCCAAAATCCTTCTTGCGAATTTTCCCTTTAATTATATGCTAATTAAACAAGAAGAAAAGCATTTCAGATGCTTTTAAACCAAACAGCAATTTTCTAAGGCCTTTATACTGGTTTCTGCTGGACTCTCTCACCTTCCTGTTGCCCTTCTGGTAAGCAGCATACAACGGTAGAGCAGAGACCTGATTTAGGTGTGTCTGGCCAAGAATCAGCAGGTTCACTATTGTTCCATAGCTCTCTTCCTCTAGTAAAGTCTACCCCACTATGCGTGAAGCTATTTCTACAGCCCTCCCCGCTTGGAGTTAAGTAATGGTATTATGTTGGCTGGCAACATCTCTGAGGCTGGCAGGATGTGTTTTCTATCTTTAGCCTCCCCTGGGGGCCATCTACATCAAGAAGACACATTCCTCATTGCCCATCTTCTTCCTTCTGTGGTCTTTGGACTTCGCCCAGTTCTGCTTCAGGAGTCATGCCCTGAACAAGTCTTCAGCAGCAGCGAACGCTGCCTAAAATGATCCCTTCCTTCTACCGTACCTCTCTCTTCCTTTTTTGCAATTCCTCAGCTCTCTTTCCGTCTATGGGAAAAAATGTGTTCTCTCTTCTTCTGGCTTACGTTGTCAGATAAAAGAATAGCTTGTATGTTTACTGGTTTATTAGATTACTACTCCATCCAGGGGTATCCAGGAGGTATGGTAAAAAAAAGTCAAGATGGCAGCTGCAAGGGTGTGATCAAAACGCCATCCTTTTTAATGTGCATCATCCCCATCTTGATTTTTTTTTTTGTGCCATATTTGCAGATACCCATGACCATGTCTTTTGTGCAGGAGCTTGAAACACCATATAGAATGCTCCTTCCGCCTCCTTTTTTTCCCACAACAACCCAGCGAGCTAAATTGGGCTGAGAGTGACTTGCCCAAAGTTTCTCACAGAACTTCCATGGCTGAGAGAGGAGATTGGCAATTTCACGTGACAGAATGGCAAGCAGTCCTTACCTACAGAAGAGAATATCTGTAGCTCAGAGTTGAACGGTAGAGTCCTTGGTGCTCTCTGAGCTTGGTTGTTTGCTTGCAGACGTTTCATTACCTGACTAGGTAACATCATCAGTGAGAGTGTGGGGTTTGCTCCCTGTTTATATACAATAGCTTGCCCTGCCAGTGCTGGTGCCCACTAGCACTGATGATGTTACCTAATTGGGTTATGAAACGTCTGCAAGCAAACAACCAAGCTCGGAGAGCACCAAAGATTCCATAGTCCTTACTGCAAACAGTCACACTGATATTGATCTCTGAAACCCTACAAGGCTTGGCACTCAGGTACCTGAACGTCCATTGACTTGAAAGGGATCCTACCCCTGGGTGGACATGCTACAGGCTCCTTCCCTCCCAAAAGATTTGGGGGTGAGAAAGGAGTGCTTTTCAGGAACAAAACCTATCTTTTGGAATAACCTCCAGCTGGAGATCTGGATGGCACTTTTGCTCCTGAGCTTCAGGGAGGATCTGAAAATGGAGCCTTTCAGAAGAGCAACTGGGGCTCAGCATCTAGTCGCCGGACGCCAATTCACATCAGTTTTAATTCTACTCTTGAGATCTTTTTTATGACCTTGATTTACTGAGTTGTAACGCTTTAACTAGACTCAGCCAGAGGTTCTTGGGAAATATGGCAGTAAAAATTTAGAAATAAATAAATAAGACCAGACACAATTTGGAGGGACTATTATCTAAAAACAGCTTTGATTTACTACTAATTTAATACTTGGTTTGTTCCAGCCTGTTATACCCCTAAATTTTAATTGTATTTAAAAATCCTGCAGCAAATACAACTAGAATGCACAGGTAGAGTTTGTTTCAGGGGGGTGATATTGCCCTTATTTATTATTTTATTTATTAAACAAACTTATAAACCCACCCATCTATCTAAAGGCACTGTTAATCAACACCCACATTGGAACACTTTTATCCCTACTCTTAGTCTGATTATTGGCTGCAAGTTGCAATTCCAGGGGCTTTACTACCCACTTTGATTTATGTATCCTGCGCACAAGGCTGACGTTGCCGTGCAAATGTTACATTTTCACACTTTGGAATCACAGCTCAAATCTGTGGGCTGCCTTCCCGTTTTCTTAGTGACTCACTGTGCCAAGCTGAAGAGGAGGAGGAAGCAACCTTATATAAAATAAGACAGGAAAATTTACTGTACCTGGGGAGATGATCTGGGGGAATGACCTTTTTTAAAAAGTTGGTCCCCAAAAACCACATGAGAGCCAGTTAGGTGTAGTTGTCAAGGCTCTAGGCTAGAAACTGGGAGATGGTGAGTTCCAGTCTCATTCAGGCATGAAACCAGCTAGGTGACCTTGGGCCAGTCACTTTCTCTCAGCCTTCGGAAGGAGACAAGGGTAAACCACTTCCAAAAAACCTTGCCAAGAAAACCAAAGGGACCAGTCCAGGCAGTTGCCAGGAGCACCCCCCCCAAAAAGCTTACTTTAGTATTTACACTGAACCATGGTTTCCTGAATTAACTTTCTGGGTTGAGTTCCTGTAACATTTTAGGCTAGAAACACTTGTTTTAGTTTGTGGCCAGTGTGTCATGTGAAGACAATAAACCTTTAAGCCTTTATGAACTCAGAAGTTTGTATTTTAGAAGAAAAGGCCCATGTAGCAATACAGTGGTACCTCGGGTTACGAACGCCCCTCCTTATGAATTTTTCGAGATACAACCAGCTCTGGCCCCAAAAATTTACCTCGACATGCAAACTCCGCCTCGAGCTACGAACCGGATCCGCGGCCATTTGCCCTGCTGCCACGCGGTCGCGGCTTCCTGTGGGCGAGATCGCGGTAGCAAGGAGACGTTCGGTGAGGCTTGTGGTGTGTTTTGGGGGAAATTTGCCTCGTGGTGCGACCAAATTCGGATTGGCAGAACAGATTAACCGTATTTACATTGAACCTTATGGGAAAATTTACCTCGAGTTGCGACCAACTCGAGTTGCGATCAGAGTCACAGAACGGATTAAGTTCGTAACTCGAGGTACCACTGTACTTCATAACTTCATAGAGCTGGCAGGATTCTCAATGTTCACGTTGCCCAACCCCTATCGATGCAGATCTCTTGCTACAGTTATCTCTGCTAAAATGTGATTCTGGCTCTGTTTAAGAACCCTCATTCATGGAAAGTTTACATCTTTCTAAGCTAGTCTATACCACCATTAAAAAGCCCCAGGAAACACAGACACAAGTTATACCAGGACACTTTTTCAGAAACTACAACTGGAATTCTCACAGCTTCCTTTCCGGATTGCATGTGAACTAGCTTTCCTTATAAAGTAAAATCAGTGTTGTCCAAACTTGGCCACTTTAAGATGAGTGGACTTCAACTCCCAGAATTCCCCAGCCAGCATGGGGAATTCCTCCTCCTTCCATGGGTCTCCTTCCTACTCCTGCTTTGCAGCCTACTTATCGTCTTAAAGTGGCCAAGTTTGGACAACACTGAGTAAAATAGATGTATTCAACCCAACACAGGCTTATAGTGAATCTATCTTCAGGTTAGTGTTTTTTCTTAAGTGAAAAATTGCACTAGTGAAAACTGATCTTGGGGAACACCAAGAGCCCGCTCCCCCATAAGAACTAGGTTGTTCTCTGCTGGGCTCCCCCACTGCATGCCTGAATGTGCTCTCCCACAGCAATGCTAAGGAAAATTTACACCAAGGTGAATCCTGCAGATGCTTAGAAATGTACCGTGTTCAGTGAGTCTTACTCATGCAGGCAAAAATAAGAGAGCTGCCCAGGCAAGTGTTTGCTGCTTTTCAAGGTGCATTAGCAATAATTAATTGTATCAATTTTAAAAGCAACCGATTGTATGGTTTATCTACTTTTTGCCTCCTAATTTTTCTTAAACCAGGATTTGGGCAGAAAGATCTAGGACTGAAATATAGTTCCCAAAATACTTTGCACTGTTTTGCTTTTGTTAGCTTTTTGTGTGTGTGGGAGGGGGGGCAGTTTTGCACCCCTGCACATCTACACACACATTCTCACACTTTACCATTTTTACTTACAACGGAGTTCTCATTTTTTTAAAAAGTGGCAACTTTTCAGCCACTTGGAAATCTGCTCTCTCCCTCGCTTCAATGTATTTTTTAAGGCAGAGGGAAATACTACTGCCCTGTAGATCTTTTTTTTTTAAAACGTATATTGGCCCAAATCTTACAAGATAGCATTTCTTTTTCCCCGAAACTTCACGAGATCTTGCAAGATTCCAGGCAGAAATACCAACATCTAATGACAAGTGGCAAGTCCGCAACATTTGAGCCAGTTTAAAAATGATTTTTTTTTTTTTTTACTAAACTGGGTGGTCCCACGGACGTGGAGCAATAGAGATTTACTAAATGAGAATTTCCCCCTTAGCTTTGAAAATGCCTCTTTCTGCAGGGCCCCCGACTGCGTAGCAGACTCCTGCGCATTTTCGGTCGCAATCTGCTCCTTTGCTTCCCTCCAGCATGCATCCTTCCCCATTTTCTGCTTCCCTCCCCATTTACGCCTGAGACCCGCTCCCCAGCTGACCCCCGCGCGTTGCAACTCCCCGCCTACAGCTGCAACCTTTTCGAATTCTCTTACCCAGCCTCCTCGGGACGCATGCGCAACGCAGGCCTTCCAGAAGGTCTCCTCCGAGCCGACTCCGCAGGTTCTCTTTGGATAACAGATAGAGATACGACAATATAGAGGAACACCTCCCACCATCTGGATATGAACCTTCCGGGTTCGCATGAAGCCTTGGATGCATCTCGTTGAAAGCGACTGTATTTAGAGGCGCCTTCGCTCCAGTTTATTCATTCATTCATTTATTTTACATGTATTACTGCGTTGAAAGGAAATCCTGCTGATTTTATTTAGAAGCGTCTTCGCCCCGATTTTATTTATTTATTTATTTTAAATTTATATTTAAAATAACTTAAATTTATTTATTAAGCTGAACTCCAATGGACTCTGCGTGGCGTACAAAACCAAACTAATCCATAAAAATGGATAAAACATAAAAACCACACAGACCGGATTAAAGCGATCTAAAAGCAACGCAAATGAAACACAACAAAACAGGGGCTCCCAAAATACAACAATGTATTAACCCCAGGCCTGGGACCAAAGCCGGATTATAAGAGTTTTCTGAAACCTGGGAAAGAGGGTAAGAATGTCAACAGGAAATTTCTGCAAGAACTACTTATTGCTGTGTTTCTCAACCTCAGCAACGTTACGCTGTGTGGACTTCAACTCCCAGAGTTCCCCAGCCAGCATGCTGGCCGGGAGAATTCTGGGAGTTGAAGTCCACCCATCTTAAAGTTGCCAAGTTTGAAAAACACTGCTCTGACGGTTCATATTATAATTTTAAAAGTAGAATAAGAAGCGTCGCTGAGGAAAGGAAAGGAATATTATACCAGCTGCTCAATCAGATCACAAGCAAAATTCTCACATTCCACTTTACCAAGCTGTCGACATTTCTCACTTCGAAAAAACTTCAAAGAAAAGGTATTGTCATTACCGGAAGTTTTCCTTTTCTATCTCTAGATTGCGAGCAACCAGCGAAGGGGGACGTAAGGCAGTGAAGGTGCGCCCCCTGCTGGGTAACGTGAAGAGCACAAGCAGAAGCTCATCTTGAGGATGAAAGACCCCCCAAGAGGATGTAAGCTCATGTATTTACCCCTAAATGCCGGTCATGGAGATTTACTGTTGAGAGAAAGGCACGTGGCACTTGTTTGCAAGCACTCTTCTTTATGATTTTTATTAAATATTTTTGAAAGAATAAAAGATAAGCATGGAAAGATATACGGCGAGTTCAGAAACAGAAGAAAGATAAAAGAAGGGCCAGAAAGGAAAGGAAGAAGAAAAAGATATTTAAAGATAGAGGAAGGAAAAAGAAAAAGATATTTGAAGAAATGACTTCCGATCTTCTTTACAGCAGTTATAAACAAACTTATTGTCTCTCCTCCCTCTTTAAGGTTACGTTACATAATTCCCTTCTTCCCATTTAATTAGCAAATCCAAAAATCACCAACTCATTTTTTTTCCATTTGAAGCAAAAAGTCCATAGAGGCTTTCCAGTCTTTTATAGAAGTACTTGTTGTTACAAGCACTGTTCTTTAGATCTAGGGGAAGGATTTTGAAGTCTGTCACAGAAAATAAGTTGCACTCAGTGGGCTACATCTTGTACTCAGGAGCTGGAGCTGGAGAATCTCAGAGCTGGCTAGTCTACAAGCTCCCTTATCCCTCACCATTGCCTATGCTGACAGGAGCGCAAGTCAAATCACATCTGGCGAATGACAGGTTCCTCTGGATTGTGAAACTCTTAATTTATTAGGCAACAAATTTGAATCTAAGTAACCCATAATTATGCAAGCACTGGGAGTAAATTGTAGGAAGACCTCAGCTGTCTGTGGTAGCTCCCCTCCAATCATATCACATTGTAGCAAACTTCTTCAAGCTAGAGAAGGTCCCAAGGGAGAGACTTCAATTCGCAGCGTGACAAATGGCCAGGAACTCTGTCAGTCCTACCATCTGCAAAGGAATTCAGATCAGATCAGGAAAGGTTAATCTGCCATTAGGTCAAGGGCTGCTGGGAGATTACACTGTTATCAGCCCATTGAGATTGGCCAAGTCAAGAAACTCCGTATGGATTCCATTCCAGGAATGCTACTTGATTGATGAAGGGTACAATTAGAGCATCCTGAAAGCCTTTCTCTCTGACTATCTTACACGAAACAAAATCAAGGCAGGGCTGTTTTGAGTTTCTTTCTCACGTGTCTGGAGATACTGGATAGTCTCCAGTCGCCTGTCTAAGCCTGTCCTTCATGGCTTATTCATACCTTCCCCAAAGTCAGCTCTAAATCCCCTTACAACTGGGCAGCGCTGGAGACCAACCACCCCTAGCCTATCCATCAGCCTTAAAAGGATGCAGCTGCTGATTGTTTCCCACTACTGTTCTTTCTTCTCCTTTTCCACCATCATCATCATCTTAATAATATTTATTTTTTATGTTTTTATTTAACATATTTATAGAGCCGCCCATCTCACAAACACATGACTCTGGGTGGCATACAACACAACAGTTACAAATTCCATAACAATCTAAAAGCAATCAAAAACAAATAAACATATAAATATAGGAAAACCACAGTTTAATGGACTAGTTATCATTTATTAGCTTATGGCCACCCACTTGTACAAGGTGACGGGCAGCTAACAATGCTTAGAACAGAAGAGTAATTAAAGCAGGATTCCAGTGGCCATATTGGGGGGGGAACCAAAACATTTGGTAATGTTCAGCCCCACTAGTGGGCACCCCAAACACCCTAGTACCTTTGGAAGCAGCCAGATCTTCAGAACTTTCTGGAAGGCAGGCAAGGTTGGGGTTTTATGGATATGAAAGAAAAGGGGACATTTGTTAAGTTCAAATGTCTATTACATCTGAATTGATATTGTTTGATCAGTTCATGTCATTTGTGTAACTGCATATGAGATAAACGATGTGATTTGCAGTTAAACCATTATTTAGTGGACAAACTGTTAAACAGGGAGGAAATCCCTGTTGCCTGCATAGTGGACTAAACTAAGGTCCGTTAATAACAGGTCAATATAGAATTAAAAAATATCTAAAGAGAATAATGACAGTAATAATAATATTACTTAAAGTTGCCTTGGCAGTGATTTGATTGATGGGAGAAATATAACTTTATTTTACTTGAAAAATAAAGAGGACCAAACCACAGTAACACTTTGATGGAGCCAGCATTTTAATTTCCCACAATGCCCTCAGAGCAAAAGAGCATTGTGGGAAAACTAAAATGGTACTGCCACCATTCAGTTGTCTGTCCATAGACAGCCCCTACCCTGTTGGCCTTCAAATCAGAACCTTAACAACTATGAAAAAAATACCAGGACCATCCTTGGGGTTATTTCATTTTAATGTACTAAACGGGATAACTGCCTGTCTGTCTGATCATTCTTCCTTTCTGTTAAAAGTTATAATTTGACAATGGCCTTTTTGGGAAGGGCTCTGTGCCCTGGGGAGGGGGGCGGCGGTATGGACCATTGTGTTCAGAAGCAGAGTGTCCTTAATCAGGGTTCCTCAACCTCGAGGAACCCTGTCCTAGATAATAAAAGCATATGATGTTGCTCTAAATGCCAGTTGCGCTCAACTTCTGTCCCCATTCCTTCCTTCCTTCATGCCTTGCTGCTTGGTGACTCTTTCGCTTCTAAATGCCAGGGACTGAGTGCCAAGCTCGTCTTTTATTGCTGAACAGCCCTCCTTCCTTCCCATATGTTTTGACAGGATTCTTTTGTGCCTTGCCACACCCAGCTTATCATCTTGAAAAACCCATTTGGGTACAGCCCCGGCTAATAGCTGCTGTGCAGTTAATGGAGAACCTGCTGCTACAGTTAATACAAACCTAGTGGGTTAATGAGCAACAAAGCTGAACCACGCTGGCTTTGGTGAATAAAGAGAAGTAACTGTCTATTTTAAGTATAAGGAAAACAGTGTGGAAATCCCAGCCACCTTTTTGAGCTTTTGTGCTTGCCTGGACAACTAGGATTGGAAACTGAGGTTGGATTTCAGAAATGGGAAGGATGGATGGATGGATGGATGGATGGATGGATGGATGGGGAACACTGGGGTTCAAGGGCCCTTCAAACCCTACATAGCATTGGACCAGCTTACTTGCAAGTCTTCCTTTTTCTGGTGATGTCCACCCATCCTACCAGACCCGGCAAAGTGGGCATGCTCCGGGAACTCTCAGTGAAGCAATGCCACCTGGTGGGTCCCAGGAAGTGTGTCTTCTCTGTCATGGCTCCTGTTTTGTGGAACAGCCTCCCTCTATGATATGGACACCCCCAACCCTGTTGGCCTTCCAGAAGGCAGTGAAGACTGGGCTCTTCCCCCAGATACCAGGGCTGGAGTGTTAGTTATCGGGACTCTGGTATGGGTGTATGGGATTGATAGTGTTGTGATTTTACTGAGCCTCGAGGTGGTTTTACTTGGTTTAATAGAATGCCTGGGTTATATTTGTTTGCCACCCAGAGTTTCTTGGACACATGGGCAGCCATATAAATTGGATGACTGGCTGGCTGGATAGATGGATGGATGGATGGATGGACGGATAAAAGTTCAGTTCTGTAGCACTTATTCATCCTCTGGTGGACAAGCATTCCTTTGCAGGAAAGAGAAAAAGAGACTCTTTTGGTGACATATAAATTAATTTACAGAATCCATTGTTGGGTGGTTCATGAGTAACCATGGAGGATTCTTAGCTAATATGAAACCATAGTTCATTGCCACACAGCTGTTTTAAGTAAAATGAGGATTTACACTTCCTCCGACTTCCTCTTTGGTCTCCCCACTCAGATATCTTCATACAGAGAGAACAAAAGCAGGTCCAGTGAAAAACAACAACAGTAACAATAGTCATTTGGTACTTTGCGTTGGCTATCAGGCAGGAGATAGGGAATCGTCCGTTAAAGAATGCAACCCACAAACAAAGCTGGTGAAAAGCAGTTTTAGGGTTTTTTTATTTCATCCTTCTGCTCACTCTGCAGTGTGGGGCTGTCAGGCATAGGTTGCTCACCGTTTGGCAGCTCAAGAATCATTTTATGGTAATTCTTCTACAATACCCACAGTAATTTTCTGCTTTTGCCCTGAAGCTTAAATCCAGGTTTTAACTAATGGAATTTCTTTCATTACCCCCCAAACAGTAGCGATGGCCTCTGAATCCACTTAACGGGTATTTATGACTAGATGTGGCCTTACCAACGTTCTTGCACTGCCAATGTCCAAAGTTTGTCTCTTGGTCATTGACTTTATTTACTTATTTATTTATTTATCACATTTATATAGCTGCCCATTTCACACAACGCGACTCTGGGCAGCATACAACAATTAAATAAAATAACAAATAGATAAAAAACAATCATTATAAAAGATTTTAAAAAGTGATTATTTACTTTATGGAAATGACTCTCATTCTCTTCAGGCATCTGAGGGCTTAAAAGGAAGAGGCTGGAAGAATTTGATGTTCAGATGAAGTCATCCCTACTGGACACTGATTCAATGGCGGTTCTTATCCAGTATAACTAACCAGATCAGAAAAAGACCTAGCAGATGCATTTGTACAACATGCTACGCTTGATTAGTGTTAAACTTGATTAGGTTTTTCTTGTGGCTTAGCAAACTATGTGAATCAAACCTGTTTGGTTAGTTTATGGTTCACTGTTATATACAATCCAGAAAATGGGTTAATTTAGTGGCCTGGTTAAGAAAGAGGACTGTGTGAATGCAGCCATGTAGTTTCCTATCTCCTTCTTATGATCGTGTGACCCTGGGATATTAGAAATTGGCAGGGGGTCATTTACAGAGTGAAGGATTGATGAGATGACCACATCCTCTGGATGGAAGATAAGCGTTGCTCAAGACTCCTGGAAGCTGGCCGATCATGATCCATCTTGATGGACCTTCTTGATGATGTTGCTGGATTTGATGATGCTGGACTTTAGAAGGAATCAGGGACATGATATCTTATGGTTAATCTTAAAGATGATTTCTTGAAACCGAAAGACAGTATATTAAATTATGCTTTGAAGTAGGTTTGTTTTACCAAACATAGTTATGATTAACTGTATAGTTACTCTAAAAATAAGCAACAGCATGAGAGCTCCTTGCAGCCATGCTATAGAGCAGTGTTTCTCAATCTTGGCCACTTGAAGATGTGTGGACTTCAACTCCCAGAATTCCCCAGCCAGCATGGCTGGCTGGGGAATTCTGGGAGTTGAAGTCCACACATCTGCAGGTTGCCAAGGTTGAGAAACACTGCTATAGAGAGTGGAAGCAGAAGAACACAACACCTCAGACAACGAAAGATGGCCTGTGACTTAGATAACTTTAAAAACTGTCTCTTTTATAGAGGAATCATAGGTATCCATTACAAGCCATAGTGACATCAAAATGATGACATGTGGGTGATGACATCATCGCACAAATGATGTAATGACAACATTTGCATCAGTTATATCAAGATGCCTGATGCAAGTCCATGAGGTGCATCATTTGCACAATGACATCATGAGACATCTCATCGTTTGTCCTCCTTGTCCCCTATCAGGCTCTTGGTATCAGCATAAAACCAGAAATGATTCTTTCCCATGCACAATTCTCATGGAGCCTCTTTTGCCAGATTCATTGCAAAAAAAAGGATAGGGTTACAAGAATTCCGGCAATGGAACTATTTCCCATTCTAAAACCAATATACATCCCAAGGACATTAGGATAGAACCTTATAGCCATGCCATGCACTGGTGAACTAGTAGGACTTTTCACTGCTAAAAAAGGAGCTTGCAATGGTTGGGTACATAACCATCTCCTAAATTTGTATCAGTGTGGGGACAACCCATTACACACCCCCACGCCCCCAGATGCCCATGAGAGGAATAGGAGATGCTGGAGAAACAACTGGGAGGAGGGATCTTTTCCTAAATCTATCATTTCTAATGTCAGCCTTGAGAAATGCATAATCATCGGTCTGCATGCCACGTTCTAGGCGTATGAGTTCCCTCCTCCCTGACTTGAACAGCATTCACTGAGTGCCAAATAACTTTCCAAGTGGAGCTCAGTAGGCACAGAAATGGGGCGGGGTGGGGTGGGGGGAGGAATCTGCTAATTGTGCTGCTTCTGGAATAGGTGACGGTATAATGATGCTCTCATCAGAAAGCTGAGACTGCATTTGCATATAGATAAAGAACTTGTGATTCTTCCTTTAAAGAGGCAGGCCTGAAAGAGATGAACGGAGGCTCCCGCTGTCTACAATCAAGCAGGATCTTGATAAGGATATTCAGGCAGGGATGCCAAGGTCGGACATACCCAATTAATCCACACACTCAAGTCTGTCAATTGGCTAATTCAGTCTCAGGCTGAATTGACACTGTAAGGGACGTCACCGCGTGACACCCCTTGCGGTAGGATGGTCTTGGGAACTGTCATTTCTTGCAGCTGTATCTGCCTTTTTCTTAGTCCAATTTCTCCCAGGCATCCCCCTCCCCTTGCTTCCATTCTGTGCTACTGAATCTCCTTCAAACTTCCTCACTAAAAGCTTTTAGAATTACAGGATGAAAATAGCAGGGAAGCCGGATGCAGAGAAACATTCGGAAAAGCTTACTCACCGCGTGAGTTCTTTAACAGTCTTCGTTGGGCTCTTCTCAGTGGTGGTGGGCTCTTCTCTCCTGCAGTTATTTAAGCAGAGGAGTGAGAATTGTCTCCTGTATTCTCAGCTGCAACCCCCCAGATGACCACTGGAGGGCAGGGAAGAGATGCAGGAGGCTAACTCTTCACCACCATCTCATGGTCGTGGAGGGTTTTGCTGTCCAGATCCACCAGCCATTCCCTTCTTGCTTGATCCAGTCTGGCTGGCAGTTCCTAAACAGGAGGCTGAGATGATGACCTGAATATTTCAGCTTGAAGCAAGAAAGGGTCCAGGACTGCCCAAAGTGCAGGGCCTCCCCCACCTAGCATTGTGTAAGCGAGCTGAGCTGTTCGCTCTTACTGAGCCTAAAATGAAACTTGCTGCCTTGGACATCTGGAGCATCATCAGATTCAACTCACGCCTTTGCAATTGGGCTCTTCCGCATGGCTGGCTGAGCTGCTTGTCTGTGTATAATCCCGTTCCAGGTTTCAACCCCTTCCTGCACTTCATCCTCCACCATGATGGCCTGATGGTCTGTCCGGAAGATGCTTGACAGGTCCCCTGACTGCTGGATTCCCCTGCTGCATTAGTGGAAGGGAAGGGAAGGGGAGGGGAGGGAGGGAGGAAGGAAGGAGCAAAAGAGAGAAGAAAGAAAAAAGAAAAAAGAAAGAGGGAGGGAGGGAGAGGGGGAAGAAAAGAAGGAAGGAAAGAGAGGGAGAGAAAGAGAAAAAGGATTGAAGGAAGGAAGGACAATTTCTCAGCTCCACTGCTCCATCTATGAACTTGGTAAAAAAAAAAAAAGTGTGTAGGGCAGTAACTAGAGGGGAGGGGGTGTTTTGGCATCATGCTTAATAGTCAAATGCATTTGCCTCCAATGAAATTAAGCCCAGCAGACAAATTGGACAACGCTGCTTGTGTCACACAAGTAGAAGAAAGTGGTTTTTGATGTACAAATGAAAAGATAGGAAGAATTCATCTTTCTAGTGGGCTGGGGGCTGATGATAACATGCCTTCCCGCCCTTGAGAAATGTTCAGAAGTCTGTCCTTGTGCTGGAATCGGCTGGTCATGTGGATCAGCCCATTGATTTATTCTAAAAGCCACACTAGAAGGGCTAAGGGCCAGTAATGGGTTTCCTAGTCTGGTCATCGATCTTCCAAGACTGATGTCAGCCCTTTGAGGTAGACCAGACTAGGAAACCCATTACAGGGCTCAAACATTGATTCAGGGTTCTGGGCTCCCCTGAAATGGTGGGTGTGCAACTTGAACTCAAGGAAGGGCAAGTACAACCATCAGCAAAGAAGGCATACTGGGCTTTGCATGGCACTCCAAGGGTCCCATTCCAAAATGGGCTGGGCCAGAATCAAAAGTTCATGTGGAGGTTTTACTCCCTTTAAAATCCCCCCAAAACCAAACATGTTTTCAAACGGGGATAAATCTTTTGGTTTCACTCTCTCATAGGGTCGCTGGGGCCCTAGAAGTGGTGTTGGCAGACCATACCTTTTGCAGTCCTGACAGGGAAAACTAAATTTGCTGCTAATTTTGAGATGGACTTCCCAGGAGAAGAACAAGTTTTTACTTAGCATGCTGCAACCCTTCTGGAATTTGCAAAATGTTTACGTGAAAGGCTCCGTTTTACCATCGGGTTTATTCTATTTTGCTTTAGTTTGACATTGGCCATTTAAACACGCGCCTGTCATAATATTCTCAAGAGAGGCAGGGAGTTTTTAAACTTCGCAGTGGGTTTTGTTTAATCTCAAGGAAAAGAAATATGAGCCAGAACCTTGCTAGATACTCCAGAGAAAAGGTTTAGTGTTCTGGACTGTCTGCAAAGAATTATGTTTTCTTAGCTCAGTGTAAAAGGGAGGGAGGGCCAGATGCAGAAAAGTCAAAGCAATTCCAAACATTCAACTGGTTCTGAAAGAGCATCAACAGTTTTCTACAGATCTCATGATATTCTGCATGTCATTCTGAAAGCCAGTTCTGTTCCAAATTCAAGCTTTTGATTACTCTCTCTCTCTCTCTCTCTCTGCTATTCCATTGGGAGAAAGTGCTTTTACTACATCCAAGGAGGAAGCTGAAACGTTAGGCTCTTGACTTAGCTTTCTCTTTCTTTATTTCTTCTGGGAGCCAGATCAATTACCTTTCTCTTTCTGTACACCCAGGCATCTTTGCTATAAAATGATGCCATATAAAATGCAGTTGTTGTCTTGACCTTCCTGTTTCCTGGGAGGGGGCATATCCACCCTGAGTCTGCAAGGCTCACTTACTGTCTTTTGTGTGCACGTGTGATGGGGGAGGGATCAAGTGACATTAGAGAACACCGATAGCACTCCTAAGACCACCATTTGAGGAATTCAAGAAGGCAGAGAATGAACCAACGTGCTGTATTGGTCTCATCAAGCTGCTGTAGACCTGTTAGGATCATCCCTCAAAACATCAGGAGAAAGAAGACAGTCAATCCAGAATTCAAATCACAATGCCCGTCTAATATCACTGTATCGTACTCGTGAGAAGAAAATGGGCTGTGGATCATGGCCCTAATGCTATATTAGGAAGAAATAGAGCAGGAACTCTAGACCGTGGTCACTAAACCTGAAGCCCAACACTGCCCAATTGATAGGCCTATCAATTGGGCAGTGTTGGGCTTCAGTTTTAGAGACCTTGGCCTAGACAACAGATTTCCTGACATTTTGCCAGCAACTGTGGTTGGCATCTTAAGAGGCAACTAGGCAAGGACTGACTGGGCTCCTGTTTTTATAGCCAAGTGTCCTGACTTCTGACTGGTCTTTAGCCAAGCTGGTTTCTGATTGGGTGCAGGTTTTCCTATCATATAAAGTCACTCAGAAGCTAACCACTACTGAAGCAACAGCTCTCTTTCTGTGCTCCTGGCTAGTCCCTTCCTTGAGTGACCTTACATATGAACCAGGATTGTTCACGGTCAGGTCTTCCACACTTGAGTATATAGTCCTTCTACCATTTCCACACACTGATAAGAAGAAAACTACAATATAGCTTTTGGCAGTTTATATAAAGTTTCAGACACCCTCAGTTCTGCCTTGAGGTACCATCTCTCCAACTGGCAGGGAGCTGGCCAAGGTGCTGAGCTCTTCTGGGAAAGATCTGAGCGAGATACAGTAGACCCTATCTCAGGGTTTCTCAACCTTGTCAACTATCAGATGGGTGGACTTCAACTCCCAGAATTCCCCAGCTAGCCTTGCTGCCTGGGGAATTCTGGGAGTGGAAGTCCACCCATCTGATAGCTGCCAAGGTTGAGAAACACTGCCCTATCTGATTATTTATTCTTCGTTTGTAAGCCTGAACTTCCACAGAGCAGTATAAGTTCAATGCAGAAGTGAAGTATTTGAGTCTTATGCTCACCATTAGTGACATATCAGAGAAAACCAGTGGAGCACTTCCTGTGAGATGGCGATGCATGAGGCTGTATGCATGTGAGCACCATCTGATAATTTAAAATTTTATACCATAAACATTGGGGTTGGAGTTTTTTAATTGAAGCATTCAGCATTAGTACTAGCTGTGGTTTGACTGTATAAGCTAAGTTACTGCAGAAGTGTGGTGTGCCAAAGAAAACCAGGGTAGGGTAAGATGTTGGACAGGAACACCCAACTTCAGATCCCTATTCAACCACAGAGATCACTGAGTGACTTTGGGCCGAACACTTTCTTTTAGATCAACTCTTTTTAAGACTACATCCTCATGTGGTCCTCACCCTGGCACCACCATTCCTTGGCAACCTCTTCTTTCAGCTTTGTCCCCATGAAGTTGCCTTCAATTTGTCCCCAGTCCATGAGGGAGATAGACTTAAACCATCCTGAGCTATACCTGTGCTAAAGTAATATTTTTGCCTTTCCCCCCCACCCCAGTCAAAAGCAGCCTCAAACTGGGTCAAACCTGTTAGGCTCTGTCACCCATTATTTTTGTCTTAGAGCAAACTATCTTGAAAGACTACATCCTCGCTTGCTTTTAACCATGGCACAAGCATGTAGAATCCCGTGCCATGGCCTTCCAGAACCTACTGAAGACTGAACTCTTTTGCAAGGCTTTGGAGATGTGATTGTTTGCTCTCATTATTATGGTTTCTTAAAAATGGTTATGGTTGCTTTTGATTCTGTGACTTGTTTTGGGGTTTGGGTTCTATTAGGGTTGTGAGTTAAATTTCTTTATTTTTCTTAACCATGGCTGTTTTACTGGAATTTTTTTTCTTTACTAAGGTTGCTTGATTCTATCTGATCTTGTTATAAACAGCCCGGAGTCTGATTTGGCAGCCTACAGATTTAATTAATAATAGTAATACCCACACTAGGATGGGGTAAAATGAGGGGCAATCCCCATGTACGCCACTTTGAACTATAAGAAAAAAGCCAAGCCATAAACACAACACCTCTGCAAATACACCACAACCTTGTCCAGCATAATACAAAATGAGCCATAAGATCCTGTCCAGATCTGGTTTTCTATGATTAGCCTGTGATCACCAAGATAAATTTGAAAGGATCTACAAATGCTCTGGTTAAGATAGTGGGGAGGTCACTTTCTTTGGAACACAGTGAAATACAATGACTGATTTCACATGTCTTGGTCTGGATGTGGGTTAGAGACTGGGTGGCAAATTACACAGTTCAGGGGTTATTCATACTAAGAGAGAATTAGCAAGTTGGTCCAGAAATTAAAAGCCAAGCCAACCTCAATACTAGGTGAGCCTCCAGAGAATAAGGACAAGTAAACTACCATTAGGGTCCAGGTAGTGAAGAGAGACAGTAATCTAGACTGGTCTGCGAGGGTTCAAGGTGCAGAAATAACCAGATATACTGTACAGTCTCACTGCTTTCAGCTGGGCTGCTTTCAAACAGAGACCTTGGTACCAGAGGCTGTATAACACTGTTAGTCTCCTTAAGCTTCATCTCATTGCAAGGCCATCCAGATTTCCTGGTGATTTCACACCCATATATAGTAACTTCCCTTGATTTAACAGATTAACTGGGAGGAGGAATGTCCATTAAAACAGAAAGTCCATTAAATCTGAACAGGGATATTATGCACGCATATTTTATATATTTTAAGCATGTGTAAAATGGCATGGGATTTTATGCACGTAGAGAAGCAGATGGATTTTGTCCACTGCATCCCGAGTCTGCTAAACTGGTCCGATAAATCAAGGCTCAACTGTACTAGACAGGTCCAGTCCAGCTTAACTTTTCAAAATCTGCCAAGGATAGTCAGGGGCTGCTAGTACCACCTGTGAAGGGCTAAATTGATATACTGCATAATGTAGAATAGTCATATTAATTGTATATAATTTTTAAATTATAATTTTACATGACATTTAAATGAAATCCAAGTCAATATTTGTCCTGGCTTCACCTATTTTTTGAAAGGTTGCCTTCAGCTTTCCACTTAAAAGTGAAAACTGAAAAAAAGGTGTACCCATGGTTCAGGGGTATCTGCAAGGGGATCAGGCAACATTGTGTCCTCACCCTGCAAAGCCCATTCCCTTTTGTAATGTGTCAGGATATGTCAAAAATATCTAAAAGGAGCGTACAGTATGATGGAAGCAGCTGGAGCCTGTGGACATCCAGGACTTATTTTGTGGCCTAGCTCAGACTTTTTAAAACTTTTCAAGACCATGGAAGAGCAAACAATATATTCTGAATGAAAACCATCAATGTTCCAAGAGGTTTGCCCTCGAGACCGGGAGTTCTTGTCCTGCCAAAGCCAGCTGGGTGACCTTGGGACAGTCACTCTCTCTTAACCCTAGGTAGCAGGCAATAGCAAACCACTTCCAAAATCTTGTTAAGAAAACTGCAGGGACTTGTCCAGGCCATCTCCAGGAATGAAGATTGACGCAAAGGCACAATGTACATAGAATTAGGAACTTTTTCATGCAGCACCAGAAAAAAGTCAGGAAACACCACCCCACAAATCCAGGAGACTACTAGCAGGTTTTCAGAGCTTTATTACAACAATAGAAGCACCTCACATCCACTCATTCACTCGCTTGCTCGCTCACTCATTGAGTCTGCGCCAATGGGACCTCCTTGTCACTGGCAAAGGAATAAAAGGGAGAGGGAACGATGAGATGATCTTTGATGGAATGGAAGGTGGGACTTCAAGCTTCTCTCCCCTCCAGCTGTCTTTTTTTAAGTCAGTGTTTCTCAACCTTGGCAACTTGAAGATGTGTGGACTTCAGCTCCCAGAATTCCCCAGCCAGCATGGCTGGCTGGAGAATTCTGGCAGTTGAAGTCCACACGTCTTCAAGTGAGAAACACTGGTTTAAGCAGTGCTGGATTACCTCGGATGAATTGCTGGTGCCCTTAGCACCATTCATCAGTTTTTAATGGTTACTCATCTAACAGTCTGGTTAGTTGTCAAGGCATCTTGGGTCATGACCGTGCTATGATAGTAGGAGTACAAGAATGGTATGTTCAAAAATACCTTCACATCTTGGCTTGGAACATCTTGTGTTTGGATATACTCTTGCGCAATCTTTATTCAGACATTCCAGATCTCTTTTTTCAGCGAGTGCAACTTTTCAGTCTTTAGTGTCTGGCAGTGAGCTCATCCTGTAACACCTGTGTCACTGTCTTTAAAAAAAAAAAGATAAATATTGAAATATAACATGTTTTAATAATAAGCTGAGCATTTCGTGCATCCCTTAGAAATCTTAATGGGATGTATGAGCTTGCATATGGGACAGTTCCTCAATATCTGGAGTGAGATTTGTTAAAGCAAGTCTTAATGTCATATTTAGCCTATTTGTTATTTGGTCCTTGTTGAAGTGAGTACTGGAAATCCACTTTCACAAAGATACATGGAAGGAAAAGAGAACTGGCCCTTTAGTGCCTTTTCAATTAAAAGCTGATCTTTTGTGTGAACTTTTGTTCAAAATCTTCAAAGGATTTTTAAAAAAGATTTCATTGTGATCTCTGGGGAGTGATCTGTAAACATCTGTTCTTCATTCATCCATTCCTATAGTGAACAAGATAGCTCCCATAACGACAAAGAAATTATTTTCCTTGGAAGCAGTTCATGGAACAGGTTTTGTGGGGATCACTGCTCCTCCGCAGAACATAGTTTAAAAAATTAAATTATGGCTTCTTCAGTAAACCATGGTTTATTGAAAGCATGGCTTACCATAATGTGTGAATGTTTATTTGAGTTGAATTAATCCATGGAGTTTTTGTTGGGGTTGAATCAGTCTAAATCAATTCAGCTGGGGAGACTAGAAAGGTAGAGGAAGTATTTTACTTTCTCGCACAGATCTGCAAATACGATGCATAACTTTGAGTTTATAAAAATGACAAAGTTATTACTCCATTGATTCAGAGTATTCAAATCAAGAACTCTGTTTGCTATGAAGTTCATTTTTGCAAAGCCACATTATTTTTCCCCATCGCCTCTGCAGACGGTGACATTTAAATATTATTATAGATCTATTATCTTTCTACATCATAAAGTCTTTTTTGCAGAAAGGACACATTTAAGAAGATGGTTCTTGGTATAACTTCTGATGGCTCTCAAAGGAGAGAGAAAGTACTTTAAGAAAATACAATAAAAACCTGACATTGCAGTATCATTCAATTAATTGGAGTTCTTACCTGACCGGCAAATCCCACGGGTGGGGGGGGGGGGGAACGGAGGGGCGGAGAGCAATGAAATTGGAAGGCAATGAAAGATCAATGGGATCTCTGCAGTTTGCAAAGTTTATGGAGTGTGGCGGTTGAGCATTTCAGGAGGTGCTTAATTTGCACATCAGATTGCCTGGGAAAACACAACCTTCTTTTGAATGTGCTGGGTTTTGAGGAGACTAAAAGTGTGATGATGGTGTTGTAAAGCACATCCTTTACCAGCTAGGACTGAGAAAGGATTCATTCTGTTGGCTTTGGACCAAAAGCCCAACTTAACCAGTTTCACATTCTCCATCTAGTTCCCATTTTCCCCTGCAAAACGGGCCCAAAGCCATTCATGATATATTGTTCAACCATGATTTGTGATTAAACCACAACTAGCTCAGGTTGTCATGCATCGCAATGCCTAGATTTACAAACCATGCTAAGGCACAAACAAGCAAACTGAATTATGGCTTAGGATGTGGCTTAAACCTCGCCAGTCACTCAGTCTTCTTTCTTGTGGTGCTCTCTCGATGGAGAATGACAAGAGCTGGAAGGGGCCTCTAAGGCCAGGAAGACCAACTTCCTGATTAGGGCAGGAATTAAAACTGAAACATCCCAAAGATAGTCTCCACCTGAACACATCCAGCCAAGGGGAGCATCCTACCTCTCAGGGTCACTGGCTGCACTTATTCTTAAATGTTTTTTAAATGTTCAGTCAGAATCTGCCTGAAACTCTTCATAGGATGTAATTTCCAGTCTCTTGATCATCTTCATTACCCTTCTCTGAATCTGTTCCAGTTTGGCTGAATCCTTCCCGGTGGGATGTGACTAAGGCGGAATAAAGTTGAACTATTTATGTCCCATGATTTGCAAGCTACGGTACACGTCAATTGATCACACTGTGGACTCATCATACTGTTTATCATCACATACTGTTCTACAGTATTTTTCCCCAAGTATCAAGCAAAATTGATTGATTGATTGATGTGCCATCAAATTGTTTTCGACTCTTAGTGACCACATAGATAGACCTTCTCCATGATGATCTATCCCTAATCTGTTCTTTCAAGCAAAGTATTTCCAATAAAAAAAAAAAAAATAAAACCTCCCTCGAGTTGAGCTTCATTCCTGGCATCTTCATGAACACGCCCATGTTTACTTCTTGGTAATAATACAGAGGTGGGTTATGATTAACGTCTGCCAAGTCATTGGATTTGTTTTTTACATCTCAGTTGAGCCTTTAACTCTGGGATTAGTGGACACCAATCCAAGTACTGACTAGGATTGAGCCATTTTAGGTGGTTCCCCTTCCTCCCCAGGTTAGCCAGGTTCAGCTAGGGGCTGCTATCACCTGAAAAGGTAGCAATGCATCTTCACCTCCAATCAAACTGGACTCCTGGTGACTATTTGGACACCTCCGTGTTATTTTCTTGGCACTAACCTGAAAAGAGTTTGCCATTCTTTTAAAAAAATTTTTTTTTTAATGTTATTAATTAAAAATAGCAAATGAATACATATAAGACATTGCATGATACATACAAAACACCAGTGACATATAACGATATATACGCAAAAGTATGACACAGAACAATATATACATGGAAAAGAAGAAACATAGTAAAGAAGGAAAAATACAGAGAAAGAAAAGAGGAGAAAAAAAAGAAAAAAAAAGCAGAACATTTTAAAAGTGGGGTTTCTAACTGTCTGAATGGTGAATGCATCTACAAATACGTTATTTTCGCATCTTTACTAGTGCCAATAAATATCTCCTCCATATTCTAGTTTGGCATATTTTCCACTCAAGAACATAGGTAATTCCCCCAGCAGCTTTTTGTCACTGCATTAACAGATTGAATAGTGTTGTTTGGTAACAAAGCTTAGTGTGTTGTGTGAACCCTATTTGGTTAATCGATTAGCTGGCTTGATCTATATCTCAATCTCAGAAAATGGATTAATTCAGTAACCAGTGTCAAATTGCACCAACGCTGCCTTAGCATGTGAGTCAAACCCAAGCCTTTGGTTCAAGGTCCTACATGCAACTGAAGATATTCTGACATGTCGGTATGACTTCACTTTTGGATTAGGGATTGTTGACTTTGGCCCAAAGGAAACCAAGCCACTGATAGGAATCTAAGAATCCTGAAGTTGGGAATTTGGAGGCAGTTTCATCACCTCTGCCAACAGCATTGCAGTTTTTGTCCTGAGTAAGCAGGTGTTGAACTAGGCAGATGTTACCACATACTTGCAAAGCCGGACCACGCTACCTTACTTAATCAACTGTGATGCATAGTATCTGTGACAGCACCAGGTACCTTGTTGTTCCAGAATGTCAGTGTGTGTGGTGAATGGAAACCAGAACCCTGAGAATATGTTTTTTTTTTCTGATATAGAGTTCTGTGTTTTCTATTATGACTCCATAACCATGACCAAAAGTCTTCCTTGATTTATTATCTGCCTTGATGGCACTGCTGCGGTGTTTCCTATTCTTGTTCACAAACAGACAAACAGGAAGAGTTTTGCTCTGTGGCATTATTTGGAACTTCTATTGAAAAGTGTATTCTGAATGTTCCTTTATCCTTCACATGAAGGCCTTGGGCTCGATTCACATATCCTAGGATCTGGTTTATTGGTGGGATTATCATAACATGCAAAATCAAAAGTAAAGCTTAATGCAACATGCAGGGTTTCAAGCCAGGCTGCACAATATAAATATGGTTCATTAATGAAACCATGGTTTGGTGTGAAGGGTGAGCCAGGTTTATTTCTGTGTATAAGAAGGAATTCAACATTGCATTGGCCAATTCAATGCCTCAGATTGTTAGCAGAGAGACCTTGAGCAAAATACTTTTTTAATATATTTTTTTCCTTTTTATTGTGTTGTTATAAATCTTGATACATGATGTTATTTCAGTACGATGATATTGATATAGTATAATTAAATTCTTGATATTCTGTTATTTAGATACCTTAGAGGAGTGTTTTTCTACCTCAGCAAGGTTAAGATATGTGGACTTCATCTGCCAGAATTCCCCAGCCACACATCTTAACCTTGCTGAGGTTGAGAAACGCCACCTTAGAGTACTGGAAGTAAAGAAGAAAAAAAGAAAAAAGTGTATGGTCTATCAATATTAATTGCAATTTAGCATTTCAACATTATGAGTGTTATAGTTAAGCAAAATTCTTTTGCACGCAGCTACTGCGTACCTCTTGGCACAATTAAGTAAGCAAATGAAGAAGGGAAAATTAGGCAGGATTAAACTAGGCTTTGTTATTGGTTTATGAATCCTGACTTGTTTTTGGTTTATGAATCCTGGCATTTCATCACAGCTTGTGATTTGGATGTCAAATGCAACTTTGAACTCTGACATTCCCGGCTTCTTCATCAGCTTGCATGAAGGGAAGAATGAGAAGAATAAATCACATTTGCCCACATTGCTGCCTTAAGCCAACATGTTCAGTCCTTTGCAAAACAAGGAGGATAAGAATGATTGGCTACGTGCCTCAGAGTGCTGAAAAAGGCACATAAATGCAGCTCCTTCCTTCCTCCCTCCCTCCCTCCCTCCCTTTTTTCTTCTTTTTTTTCCCTTCCTTCCTTTTCTCTCACTCACTTTCTCCCTTCCCTCCCTCCCTCCTTCCTCCCTCCCTCCCTCTTTCTTCCCCCCTTGGTGTCAGTGATTTATCAGACTGATAGTGCCAGTTTCCCTCCCTTCCAGGGCAGCTTTTCAAGACAATGATGAAATGCTCCCTTTTATTAAACTGATTGAAAGATAGCGCAGCAGCGTAAGAAGAAGAAGGCTTCTAAATCCGGTTTTGTTCTGATTCCCACTGGCCTTTGCTTCCTACATGTTCATCCAACAATGGAATCATCTGTTCTTTCTCCTCCCTGCCTGGACAAGAGTTAACTTCGGTGACGCAGATATGGAGACCTGTTTTAAAGTTGGTGGAAATTGCTTTTTAATCCTGGCTCTTGAGGATTGTCTCTAAAACCATCTGCCGTGCGCTAAGGGTGGCGGCCACTAGATTGCCATTATCACCAAAGGCTGTTCCACTGTTCGGCGTACAGTTTTTCGGGGCAATAAATAAAAGCATCAGAATAAAACTGCAGGCGGGGATCGGTTTGTGGCTTTGCACACACATCGCCCAAACAAATCAGTACATAACAGGAGAAGACCAAATGCATTACAGTGACTGCCCACAGGGCAATGCAACATTGTCCTGCGAGCCTCTTGCTTCTCCAAACAGCAGTAAAATACTTTGATTAAATATAACTGTGAACTTTTCCTTTGTTGTGTTGTTATGAGTTATTAAAAATGCTTAATAAAGAACAGGGTCTTTAAAATTCCAGACCACCGGGTCTTAGTTGCTCTTCATTGATGACATTCCTCCACCCCTTCTCCCTTCCCGTGGCTGTGAATAACACCCTCTTTCTGTTTAAGTAGCCACAGGGCAGGGTAGTTACATGTATATTTCCCAGACTTTTTGCAGAAAGAACCTAAAACAGGTAACCTGAACACTCACTTCTTTGATCATAGCAGCAGCGTGCTTTTGATGTGTTCTTGCTGTAAACAGAAAAGGACAAACACGCAGAGTTACAACAGCGTGCGTTCTGACCCCAGCACAGAGGCCAGATGGCCACATATTTAGTGAGATATGCAATTTACTGATGGCCTTGACACAAACACACAGGCCCACTTCCACAGGTGTCTGTGCGGGGCGGGGGGAGCATTTGTGTGTGTAAAAAAAGACGGCACCTGTACCTGCACGATGAAGCCCCATCTTTACATCTCACGATGCATGTAAAAAGGAACAGGGCTTCAATTCTACCTTACCTTCTGCACCCCCTCTGTGGACACCCCCCGTCAGCTTTCCCTTTGCCATATGGAGGTTTATTTGAGTTTGACTTAACATACTGTATGAATTCCGTCGTGTTCCGCAAGTCACTTTTCAATCTTATTGTACTGAAACAATTAACCCGATGAAAATATCAATAAATACCACAGTATTAACAAATGGTATTAATGGAAGAGTGCTCAGCTCAGATCATGGTTGCCTGCAACAGTCTTAGCTTGCAAACTAACTTTTGGTAACTCAGACAATTGTGCATCAGCGAACCATGATTTAGTGCAATGAGTGAACTGAGTCAGTCTCTCATTCTGTGAGGAAGAGACAGGGAAGCACAGATGCTGTTCTGAGCTCCTGGGAAAAATTAGGGTATAAATATAACAAGCAAATAAAGTGACAGATGTCACCGCCAGATTGCCCTCACATAAGTAAAGTGAAATCTTGAGTATTTGGGTAATCTGAGGCCTAGGGAGGGGTATCCACAGGATAGGGTCAAAAGAGTCAAAATAGTGGTCACGACAGCATGATTGAAGTTCTACCTGTTTCTTATGTGTGATCACCCATCCTGACTTTTTTGACCCTACCCTGTGGACACCACCAAGCCCAGGCTGACATCCCGACAACCAGTTTTCCCACATGTTGTGTTTCCTCTACCACCCAATGCTGAAAACTTGCATTTTGAGGAATGAAGCATGAAACTGAGCACAAATCCGAAAAGCAGCTTAATTGGTAGTGAATTGTCTTGTATTCTAATTTTAGACAAATGTGCACCTCACCTTCTTCACACAACGCGAGGCAGCTTACAAGAATGCAACAGATGGTATGGCAAAATCTAAATCAAGGTAAAAGTTTAAAATACAGCAACATTTCAACTACCAACAAGGTTGGGAAAACACCCAACCCAGGGCTTCTCTGCAGGAAATAGGTGTATGTTCTTCTGAGTAATGAAGTAGCATGTCACATTGCTGGGTGTTTCTCCTCAGGGACTAATCAAGATGCCCGCAGGGTTTGCCTGTGGGCGTGTATCTGTGGATGTTTCTTGGAGGGTGTAATCAGAGTGGGTGCAAATGTCTTGCCTTTGCGTGTGTTTCTGCTTCCCCCTCATGCTGTGTGTTTGTGAAGATGTGTGCCCTGGGAAGTAGAGGTGAGGGTGCTTCCTCTGGGCGCTGAGTCACATGGACCGGAGGGGGGTAAAGAAGGTGGCTCTGTATGCCACATTGGAGGAATTCTGGATTTCTTTCTCTGCAGCCTCCATCTTTTTCTCTGCAGCCCCCAGATCTGGCCCATTTTCAGACCTGCTCTTTACTTTGTTGGCTTCTCCCCTGTAGCAAATGTGGTCCTTCACTGTTTGCATTTCAGAGAGAATTACTCTGCCGACCGGGTTCAGAATGACTTTATATCAGGTCCTTCCAACATTCCTTTGGGTTGGAAAGAATGGAAAACGAAAAGTTCAGTCACCCTTCATGTCCAAATATCTTGCAAAACAAAAACAGGACTCAGGTGCTTTCTTGAAGGCCAAGAGGTCAGGGGCACCCTATACCCCAGGAGGCAACGAATTCCAAAGTATGGGGGCAGCCACAGAGGAGGAGTCTCACTGAGCCCCAGACCTTTCTTCACGTGGGGTAGGGACCCTTCACCTGTGGTGGGGTCTCTCAGCATCTGTACAGAGTAAGGAAGATGACTTTGATGGAGATATGCAGGAGCCATTACCTAGACAAAAGGGGCTGAAGCATTTTTAAGTCCAGAATGTCCAGATAACATTCAAAGTGCCTCTGACAGATGCCTCCCTAATTCACTGAACTATGAGGAGGAGAAGGAGGAGGAGGAGGAGGAGGAGGTCCAGCAGAATGAGACTTGCAAGATTCTGTCATAGCCCATCTCACCAAAAGTACCATATTTTTCTGTCAATAAGACGCCCCTATGTACAAGATGCCCCCCATTTTTCCAACCCAAAATTAAGAAATCAATATTTTAAAGATAGTGCAGAACACATTTTTATTTAGTAATTAGTTAACATTGACCTGATACACTCGGTGGGAGGAGGTCCAAACCATCTCTCTGCAGCTCTGTTTCCATGCTCTTTTGCATAACTGATTACATTCAAGCACGAGTGAAACTGCCGATAGCTTCTCTCTGCAGACAGCCTTCTTCTAATTGGTTTGTTCAGCATCAGCTGACGTCAGTTACATAAGGCTCGTGATTGGAGGAAGTCTGTTTGGGAGACAAGCTATTTCACTCGTGATTGGAGGCTAGCAATAGGAGGAAGCCTGCCTGCAGAGACAAAGTATGGGCAGTTTTGCAACCGCGCGGTTCTCTCCTCGGCTGACTTCCTTGAATAAGACGCCCTTCAATTTTTAGGGTAAGGATTTTAGAAAAAAAGTATCGCCTTATAGTCGGAAAAATACAGTAGTTTGAGCCTTCCTGTGGAGTTGATTTCCTGGTCTGGTCTACTTCATGGGGCTGACAGCACCCTCTCCCTAGAAGAACATTGTGGGCAGATTGAAACTTGCTAGGAGAGACAGACCTGTGATTAAGTGGGAGCTGAACCATGTATGGCTTTAAAGCTGACCCAGAAGAAGACCAGTAACCAGTGCAAAGACTGTAGCACTGGGAGTCACACTGCTAAATTTGCTCCTGCTGGCTAAGCAGATGGGCTATCACATTCTGGACTGACTGTAGGTCCTGAGTTCTCTTCAAAGGCAGCCACATGTAAAGAGTGTTAATAATCTAACTGTGAGGTGATTAGAGTGTGCATCACTGTCTTTACAGGACCTCCTGCTATTGTAGCTGAAGCTTTAAGTCCAAGAGGGGCCCCAAATATCAGACTTCTTCCTTCAGGGGAAGAGTGACCCCCACTCAGAGTCCATGATTGAAAAATAAAGATTTCCTGGTCCTGCCATTTTATCTTTGCCTTTCCTTGGTCCCTAAGATTAAGTGCATTCTGGCTGGAAAATACTGTTCATCTCTTCTCTGCTTTGTAGAACCCTAGAAAATGTCAGGAGCTCTAGTCCAGCTGAGCTGAAGGAACCAGGTTGAGAAAGGTTGTGCACAGGTGTAGCATGCCAGATCAGCTTGTAATCTTGATGGGGTCATTCAGGATTAAAGACTCACCTGGAAATCAGACTCAGTCCCATCACTGGGAGGGGAGAAGTTTGCTAATTTGTGAAAGGATTGGAAGGGGTCTAGTCAAACATTGGCGCAAACCATGAATGGCTACAGCAGAATCTGCATGTTTAAGATGGGTAATTATGACTTGTAAATAGTGGTTGCAAGAGAAAAGCAAGGTATTGGGTCACATAGTCTGTATGTTTAACCTACAACATCCTAAAAAGTATGGGGCATGGAGATTCATGAGCTTCAGGATTGAGCATCATTCCCAAGCAACCCCTTCAAAAGGTCATTCAGGTTTCCCCTAATGACTGAAGAGTAAGACTTTCTCAATAAAAATTACAGTACAGTGGAACCTCGAGTTACGAATTTAATCCGTTCCGTGACTCTGATCGCAACTTGAATTGGTCGCAACGTGAAGCACGTTTTCCCATAGGGTTCAATGTAAATACGGTTAATCCGTTCCGCCCTCTGAATTTGGTCGCGCCGCGAGGCACGTTTCCCCATAAGGTTCAATGTGTCAGCTGGCATTGCACGGCTAGGAAATTCCCCAGGCGTGCTTTAGTCAGCCCTAGCGCAGAAAGAGGAAGTGCTAATGATATCTGAGCTTTTGTGCGCGCACGCACAGCCGGGAGCGGGAGCTTCCCCCCCCCCACTGATTCCTCCACGCTCTTTCCTTTCTCCATAGCGACAAAAGCACAGTGAAAGCAATCAGCGCGCGGGGAAAGGCTTCCCCCCCCGCACTGATTCCTCTTCCTCAACTCCGCGCTCTTTCCTTGTCCATAGCCCTTGGCGTGGTGCGCGCGAGGAAAGCCTTTCCCCCGCGCGCTCAGATTAGTGAAGAGGCGCCAGGTGGCCCTTTCATTAGCACTTCCTCTTTCTGTGCTAGCACTCGAGCGGTGAAACTGACTAAAGTGCGCCTGGGGAATTTCCTAGCCGTGCAACGCCGGCTGACACATTAAACCTTATGGGGAAATTTGCCAGGTGGAGCAAGCCTCCTTACTACTGCGATCTCGCCCACAGGAAGCCGCGACCACGTGGCAGCAGGGCAAATGGCCGCGGATCCGGTTCGTAGCTTGAGGTGGAGTTCGCATGTCGAGGTAAATTTTTGCAGCCGGAGCTGGTCGTATCTCGAAATTTTCGTAAGGTGGGGCGTTCGTATCTTGAGGTACCACTGTACTTCTTTTCTTCTTCTCGATTGATTGATTGCTCTATTGGTCTCTATGCTGCTTCAGTTAATGGAGCAACTCTAGATGGCTTTAAGTGTGACCGTAGTTATGGAATCTCCACCACAGGGTGGGAATCTTCATTTGCAGCATAACTCACTCTAAACGTGCTCTGTTCTTGGTCAAGTAAAACAGCACATTGTATGCAGTTAACACACTTTCACCCTTCAAATGTTGCACAGTTTAGAGGGGTTCCTTTGCTGGCCTGTGACATAAGTCATCACCTCCAAAGGATCAGGTGGTTTATTAAGATGATCTGGTTGGCCAGTATATGCATCCCCTTGTCCCAGAAGAGCCTCCCTCTGCATAGGGGTCCTTGATCTGTTCATCCCAAAATTGGGCTTCATGGTCCAGGGAGCAAGACCAAGCTAATCTAAGTCTTTCAAAGTCAGTATCAGACTAGTTTTGTGCAATAATGTTCATGATGTGCGGATCACCGGCACCAGACTTGTGGTGATGACTTGTGGTCCTGGTGACTGTGTAATTCTTTCTAGGTGGAAAATTGTGGAAGGTTGAGAAGCATTTTATTCTCAGAGATGTGAGTGGATCATGTAATAGGACCTACATTTTGGGGGGAAAAACCTGATTCTTCTATTTAAAAAAAAAAGCGCATAAGAAATTATTATGGAATGAAGAAAACTTGTAAAAGCAAAATGATGCAGTGAAGAGAACTGAAGAGCAGAATAATTTGCCAGTGATTTCTGAGGCGCGTGCTTCTAATGTTTTTTAAATCTTTTTTTTTTTGCATTAAAAGCAACACATCTGCTATCAACTCACTCCTTCCCAACCTCACATCTGTTATTTGCTGTAACAAAATCATTTGCTTTTAGATTCGTCTCGCATTCTCCCAACATCTGCACAGATCTCTTTCTCTCTCTTTCCCTCTGTGAGGCCATTATTTTTCCACCACTGATTGCTTGTGCATTTGTATGGAGAATAATAATGCATATTTTAAAAAGCATAAAAGGAGATGGTATTTACAGGCTGAGATCTATTTGGGTAGCTTGATTTCAGCATTAGGAGAGGAGGTAATAATTTAGCTTCCATATCTGGGCCTGGTATTGCCATGTCTTAAAATATCTGAATGCCGCTGCTAGACACGCCTTTCCAATTCTTTGCCTTATCGCAATAATAGCCAAGACTCATATTTTCAAATATCCAAAGAAAATATAACCACTTTGCTGACACTCTGTTTCCTGTTTCTATGTACAGAGGCTGAAAGGAACATTAATCTTTCGCTAGCCTCTGCCCTCATATATATATGCCAAGAAAACTGCAGGGACTTGGAGACTGCCTGGACAAGTCCCTGCAGTTTTCTTGGCAAGGTTTTTCAGAAGTGGCTTGCCATTGCCTCCTTCCGAGGGCTGAGAGAGAGTGACTGGCCTAAAGTCACCTAGCTGGCTTTGTGCCCGAGATAGGACTAGAACTCCCGGTCTCTCAGTTTCTAGCTTGATGTGTTAACCACTACACTAAACTGGCTCTCATAAATATACACAGCTGTAATTAGGTTAATTGGTCTGCTTCAAACCATGGAATTGACCAGAGGCATCTGTGGGGAGTGTCAAAAAAGTCAAGATGGTGGCCACAACTGTGTGATTGAAGCTGCCATCTTCATTTCTTGACTGCTCTCTCCAGCTCTGTTTCAAGCTGTAAAGAGTAAGGTTGCAGATAGTCCTTTGACATAATAAAATCCATTCTCTATAGCAATGTTTCTCAACCTTGGCAACTTTAAGATATGTGGACTTCAACTTCCCGAAGTCCCCAGCCAGCATGCTGGCTAGGGAATTCTGGGAATTGAAGTCCATGTATCTTAAAGTTGCCAAGGCTGGGAAATACTGCTCTATAGATTGGGAAAGCCATTGGAAGTCTTTTTCTGAGATTAGAAAGAACTGCTCAAGTAGATGACCAGAAGACAAATGGCTACCAAGATGAGCCTCGGTGCTCACTGGGAAAGATTTAGGACCATACAGAAGTCTTCCAGCTAAAGATGTAGATTATAGAAGATTATGATACAATGAAGTATATGATTTTGCAGCGATATCATGTCACTCCATATACTGTACATATCAGGTGATGTTCAGAGTTTAATACGATAACAGCAGCAAGGCTTTTATATGCACAGAGGTGGAAAGATACAACATTACTTACCTACAACAGAAGAATGGATGGTGAAGTCTATGGAGTTGGCTGAGATGGTGAAATTGACGGCTTTGATTTGAAAAAAGACTCTGTAATTTTAATGTTAATTGGAAGCCTTTTTTGGACTTTTTGCAGGAAACTGAAAAAAAATGAAATTATGTTGTACAGATTTGATGTTTAGAAATAATATGAGTAAACAGAAATAATGAAAGTTACGTTGTAAACCTAGAGTGAGAGTTTGATGTATACTGCTATTTTTATCTGTTGTGAGGAGGGTTGGAAGTCGATCTCTTTTTCTTTGCTTTTTCTTTTCTTGTTTTCTGCACTTTTGATCTTGACGGCTCTTTTTCTCTAATCTTTCTTTCTTCTTTTTACTTCCTTTAATATTAGTTCTTGTTAGTTTTTACTGTTTCTGTTTTAAAATGTAATAAAGTTATTTGAAACAGGGAAAAAAACAATAATAGAAGGAGAGGTTCAGAGTTTGCACTTAAAACTCTGAGGAAAATATTAGGGCGTTATGAGCTAGGCTGTGGGATTTATATATCTAATCAAATCAAATCTTTATTACGGTCATAGACCAGCATAAGGAGGGGGAGGTATATATCAAATAGGTACTGCATGATGCTGGCCCACTTAATGAGCCAAATACATCTGATTGGAGATTTCCATCCAGCCTGCCATCTTCTTCTCCTGATCTCAGCCTTCCCACCATGCTGGAGATGAGAAAAACATTTACATGCAATCAGCGGATGATCACAAATAAGAGATTTTTCCAGCCTTCAGGACCTCAAAACTGCAATCCCACCTAAAACATAAAAAACCAACAAAAAAGGAACCCTATTCTTGTATCAGACTTAAAATAGTGCTGGATTTAGATCAGAGGTTCAAATATATATCATGGAAGTTTCCTGGATGATTTGGGGCCAGAATTATTGTGGGGATAAAATTAGAGGCAACTCTTCTCTATGACGTCTTGAGCTCCTAGAAATGGTACAATAGAAATGCAGAACTAAATAAATACATTACTTATTCATATAAATGAGTGTTAGAATTATCCTCCCTCTTTCTTGCAGGAGCTGAAACTGACATGACGCTCTCCAGTTTTTCCCCACAACCACAGTGTGAAGTAGGCTGGGCTGAGAGATACAACTTATGGTTGAACACCTAAACCATTATACAGCAGGTCTTCAGAAATTTCTGTCTCTTGTTAGTTGTAAAGTTATGTTGTTCCATTAGATCCATAGTTCTTTGGGGAATCCCCTTATTGTCACATACATAACTTCATTTATTTCAGAATGTGGCTTTGGGTGCCCCTCTTGCTAATTTGCCAAAAATCTGCCCCAAAATCCTGTCCTGGTTGGGTGTATTTCTTGGCTGAAATAAAACCTGACCCCAGTTAGGGTGGAACAAATTGAGCTGCTGTGAAACTTTTTCTTTCTGATGCACATTAAATTCAGATTTAAAGTAGGGGAAAACAGGTGAATCTCATCTCCTCTGCTACCTAAGGACAGTAAAATAACATGGGGTCAGCCATGGTGCGGAGGGGATTAATTTGGTTTACTGGGCTACCTTTCAGGAATCTTGAACAAATTTCTGAGGTGATAGCTTGATTTTTCTTTCATCAGAGTGTAATAAAGATAGCAAAATGAATTTTTTTTTCTATCCTATCTCTAAAACCTCCATTCAGAGAATTGATCAGAAACCTATTCCAGTAGGTTTGATCAGGAGGGGGAAAAAAAAAACAGGATCCATCAGCCTCCAAGAGTGGACCAGCTTAAGCTGGGGTCTACTCCAGTAAAGTGAAGTTGGTTGTGACCACCTAACTTTCACCAGGCAGTGATCTATCCATGGCAAGGCATCAGTTCTGGAACCACCTTATAAGGGTCAATCTCCATTTGGACCAAATCCAGTTTGAGGGTATGATCTGCCTCATGAGTAAGTTAGGTTCTGGAAAGTTCAGGTCACAGAGACTTGAGGTGCTCCCATTAGGACAGCCTCAGCATGAATATTGAAACCACCCATGACCAAAAGCCTTGGGTGTCCAGCAGGACCTCTTCAACCATCCAAGTTAGTCCAGTCTGGATACTGCCAGGCAGCAGAGTGATTCATACATCAACACTCTTGATTTGTCAGAAAAAGACACACATCCTTGAAAGTGGCAAAGTCTTAAGAAGGAACATGGAAGAGGAGATGAAATCCTGATGGTCAGCAGCAATGGCTTCTCCTTGGCCATTAGGTCTATGCCATTCTTGTAACAGGTGCCTGGGCAGTAGCAGAGAAATCCCCATAGAACTCCTGCCTGCCTGCCTGCCAGTAGGAGTATGCATGCACACAAACTGTCCTTTGGTCTCTTATAGAAGATGAAGTCTCTCTTGAGTGGCACTCAATCTCTGGTGACTGCATGGATCCAGCCCTGTAGATTTGTTGGCCACAGAATGGGTTTGCCATGGCCCTCTTCAAGGGGTTTTTCTCAGCTTCCAAAACTAGCTGACAACCCTGATATTCCTCTATTAGTTTCCCATCTAAGTATTAACCAGACCCGACGCTGCTTAACTTCCAAACTCAAGAGGTTGACCAACCTTTCATTTGTTGTGGCTTGATCAGTTATGAAATCACAGATATTATCTTTTGGATGAGACAGACCTGGCATTCAACAAGAGCAATGTCAGGAACAATGATGGCTCTGGCTGATTCCCCAGTTGACGAGGGAATGGTAGAAAAGTAATAATTATTTTTTGAAAATTGTACTAAGATCCTTTTTGACTTAAAGAACAGGGTAAAAATGTCTTGAATAGATAAATGAATCTTATACATTTTTCTTGCATGGGAAATCGTCTTATATCAATGAGGTTGTTAAATAAAGCAACAATTTCTGGAAAGGTTGAAAGCTTGTCACTTTTTGATATTTTGATTGGTCCTAATAAATGCGTTGTCTCATGATGGATTAGGACATTCTTTAGATCCTTGCTAATTAAGCGAAGGTTAAAGGCAGAGAAGCAAGAACAGGTTGTTCTTCTATCGGCTGAAGTCGATCTGATAAAAATCTTTCACAGAAATGAATCTGAAAATCTACCTGCTTAACAATTTTTTATTTTTTTGGGGAAAAAAACCTGGAACGTGCTGTTTCTGCATGGGACGTTACTACAGTTGGACAATACAGATGAGAATGCTTTAAAAAAAGGCTTTCCATCCATTCAGCTGAGGCATGAATTAAAATAGGCTCAGACCATCGCAGCACAAGCTGAAAGGACAGGGGCAGTGGGGGGCAAATAGTATTCCCTGCAGCTACTGTCCTCTTTTGGGTTGTACTTTCTATCCAACATCCGCAATGCCAGTAGGTCTATCAACTCAAACGTCCTTATCTTCATCCCACAGCTGAGCAGATGGGGGCTGCTTGGTCAAGGCCAGGCAGTAAATCAGGGGCTCAGTCAGAGGGATAGAGCCATTTCCTTTCCAGAGTCTCCACAGTCAGATCATCAGATGCCTGGTGACAAAAATGCCCTCTGTTATCTCAAAGAGGTCCACTTCCAGATATCCCCATTTTAAGAACGACATTGATAAACTGGGGGGACCAGGAGGAAGGCTGAGAAGAGGTCCAAGGAGAAGTGGTAGGAAAAGACAGATATTGTTTAATGCTGTGATGAAGGATTGCTTGCTGAGGAGAGAGAAAGGGGAGGGGGGGGGTCCAGTTCACACAACACAATAAGCTGGGGATAGGAAAAGTGCCACTTTAGCCTACAGTGACCTATGAGCATCTATTTTGTGTCCCCGATGCCTCAGATTGTATGAGTCTAAACTGTCCTTCCTTTTTAATGTTTGTAAAGCTTTGGGGGGGGGGGGGGGTTAAGAGGTGAAAAGAGGTGACTGGAACTTTGCAGATTCTTAAGACACCCATTTCTTCCTTTAAAACTGTGATACCCAGCCAAACAAGGTCTCAAGCCAATGGAAGTTGCTTGTTTCTATGCTAAGCCATAAGGTGGTCTGGTTGGTTCTGGCTCTGTTTGTTCTGTGAACCTAACCACCACAGGGTAGGTAAACCAAATTGTATGGCTTCCTGTATTGTGTGAACTGTGCCAGTTGTGGTTTATTCAATAAACAATGGTCAAATAGTGGGTTGGTGCTGCAGGATTAGAAGCAATGGCCTGAAACTTCAAGGAAACAGATTTCTGAAAAGCTGGCCTGTGGCATATTGGGCCATTATTCTTTGAATAAGATGCCTTTCCCCCACGCTTGGCCCATGTTACCCACCCTGCTGGTGCTTCTGCAACAAAGCCAGCCACGTTGGGTCTTTTGGCCTTTCAAGGGAAAGACGAGGTGCGGATAAAGTACCAGCCCGGTACATTTGTGAATGGGGGATTCTTGCCAGATGGCTTCTGACAAATTCTATTTGTTCAGCACATATATCTCCCTAATTTGGGGTAGACAAATTTCTCCATAACAGAGAAAAGAGGAAGGGAGGGAGGGAGGGAGGGAGGGAACTTAGACTGGCTCTGCCTTGGGATATAAGAGGGAGGGGAGGGGAAACACAGGGAGTCTTTCAAGATTCTGCTATTATAGCCCATATCAATGAGACACAGTTCCAGTCAAACTTGTAGAGTCAGTTTCCTGATCTGGTCTACCTCAAAGGACTGACAGGATCCTGGGAGGGCCTCATAAGGAGGGGATGCACCAGAGGCATCTCCGAGGGGTTCCCTCCTGCAATCAGGTGTTCCTAACCTCTCAAATCCAGGAAACATGAAGAAGCAGGTGGGGCAGGGATCTAGTTGCAGGTGGCAGAGGACATCCTGGAGAGCACCTGATCATCTTCATCAGAGGTCAGAGGCAAAAAGGAACCCCAGACAGCCAAGCCAGACAACACACCAGTCATCTCAATGGATGATAGGCACAGGGCCAGGTTACTGATGGGACAGCCTGTCTCCGAGGATTTCTGCCCATCCCACCAGGTCTGGCAGGAGAGGCATGTTGCGGGTCCCATCAGCCATGGAATTTCATCGGGCAGGACCTAGGAGGGAAGACTTTTCTGCGGTGGCCCTTGCCCTGTGGAACATCATTCCCCCCCTCGAGGTGAGGGTCGCCCCAACCCCGTTGGCCTTCCAGAAGGCCCTTAAAAGATGGTTTTGTCAACTGGCCTAGGGATCCCATTATAGATGGCTGTATGAGAGTTAACTAGAATGCACTCACTTATATGCTTTTTGCCATTTTGTTTTTATCTTTTTAATTTAATTTGGTTGTATTTCAATGTTTTTTTAATGTATTTGGATAATTTTATTATGTATGCTGCCCAAAGTCACTATGTAAGATGGGCAGCTACACGAATGTGATAAATAAATAAATATGTTCCAGGTCCCTTCTATGAAACAGTGTAATCTAGTGGGACCCAGAAGATGTACCTTCTCTATCATGATGCTTACCCTATGGAACAGCTTCTCCCCGATCTGGCAGGCCTGACCTCTTTGCCCTTTGGTAAGGCATTAAAGACCAGGTTTTAATTCAAGGTGTTTGGGGGGTACCTAAAAACCTGGCATTAGGGCCAGGATGTTAATGGAGCCCAACGTGAGTGTTCTTGGATTGCGTAACTGTAGTTATGCAGTGCCTTGGCTAGTTTATTACAATTATTTTTTCATTGTATGTTTTGTTCTGTTTATATGGGTTTTATCATATTGTTTTTCTCTTGTGCATTGGTTGTTAGCTGCCCAGAGTTGTTTATTTAAGATTGGCACCCATATATATTTTCTGAATAAATAAATAAACAGACTCTGCTCCAGTTACAGAGTGCCATAGAAGTGTGTAGAGCTACACTAATGGGAAATATGTAAAAGGATAATTGACAGAGTGGTAAGAAGGCCACAGTTGAGAAAAAAATACATATTGTTGTTGTTTTATTGTTGTTGTTATTATTATTATTATTTAGATTTAATATAGCCACCCACTTCAGTGGACTCTGGGCGGATTACAAAATCTAGGAGGATGATTGCTATTAAAATGTATATAGAGACAAAAAGATGAGTGAGGAACCATTAAGATGAAAAGAAATAGAGAAAATGCAGCATGATTGTGATTGAAATAAAGTTGCTGTGAGAATATTCAAAAGTTGTAAGGGTGCAGTGTATGTGGATTAGCAGGAGAAATGTTAAAACATGGATGAAATTGACAACTGGAAGAATGCCATTATTGTCTTTTATACAAAGGGAAAGGTAGCAGGAGTGAACACAAAATCCATAGAAGGATTAGTTTGCTAAGTATGCCTGGCAGAGTGCTGACTGAAAGGGTACAAGAGGTGACTATGTGCAAAATTTGGGAAGTCAGTGTGATGTTATGCCAGGCAAAGGGTGGCATTTGCTCTCTGGCATGTCACTGAGAAATGTGTGAATGTGAGAAAATGTGTGGTGTTTTTGTTGAATTAGAGAAGACATGATAAAATGAAGAGGCTTGTATTATAGAATGGTTTGTGTGAGTTGAAAGTTGTTTAATGCTTTATGGATAGGTCTATAAGGAATGCTTGTAATGATGTACAGATGTGCTGGTTGCAGAGTTGAAGGTAAATGTACTTTTGCATGAAGACGCTATGTGTTCTTGATGAGAATCTGAATGATTTACACGTTAGATACTTTGTAGGATGCAACAAGGAATATGGCTCTGAAAAAAATAATATATCCAAGATCAAATGTTGTGCTTGTCAGGGAAAATGGAGTGAACAATCTCAAGCTAGGCATAAATAGCAAAAAATGAGAGCAAGGAAAGGAATTTATATACCTCAGTGGAAATTTCACTAAACATGAAGAATGGGTGGAGACATTTTTTGACATGCAAATGGTGGTAGAAAAGTAATGGGTTGTCTGTTGGGAGGAATGAATGTCTGTCGAAAGAAAGAGGGAGCCAAGAATAATGGGATGAAGAATGAGATGTTTTGGCCCATATAAAGACAATGAGTGAAAACTGAATTGAAGGATGAGTGAACAGATAAAGAGGAAGGGTTAGGGTTAGGGAGGCAAAGGAAGATCTCACAAGTTATGGTGGGATGAAATCTTGAAAACATTGAAGTTTCAAGAGTAAAGGCAAATGTATGAAGCAGCCATGAACGTGTTGGAAGCAAGGATGGTTTGCAGAGATTAAAAAATAAGGAGAAACGGTGTGGTGTTGGTGTAAATTAGTTGCAGTGGTGTTTCTTCCTCTTGCCTCTTAATGTTTTGCCTTACTATTTGTTAATCCTTTTCTGCGCCTCTGCAAAACCCTGCAGGGAAGAGGGTGCCGGTCAGAACTTGATCCAGCAGGACCTTTCTTATGCTAAGACAGGAAACTAAGCCAAGCAAATCATATTGGGGCTTAGAACCAAGTGTAAATCCAGCCAACCTTTGGGGGCGTTTCCTCACAAAGGAATGGAGAAAAATCTATGCAAAAACAACTTGATGGCACATAATTAATCAATCAATCCTCCCAAGGGATTTATAGCATCCCTGGTGAATGCTGTTTCAGATATTATTACTGTATAGTGATATAACATTAATGAAGACAGCACTAAAAAAGTGACTTACAACCAGTGCCCGAAGTTACCACCGTCGCAGCAACCCTGTGGTCACGTGGTCACAATTCGGGTGCTTAGCAACCAGCTCGCACTTATGACAGTTGCAGCACCCAAGGGTCACTTAATCGCCATTTGGCAAGCAAAGTCAGTGGGGAATCATGTGATTTGCTTAACGACTGCTGCAAAAAAGGTCGTAAAATCGGGTCTGGTCACGCGCCGATTTGCTTAATGACCACATCACTTAGAAACCTAAATTCCGGTCCCAGTTGTGGTTGTTAATCCTATACATTATAAATCACTAGTTATGAAATAAGTTCCAGTTCTTACATTTCATTTTGATCTTCCCTCACTATTCTGTCCCTTTCCGCACCCTCAACCCAGCATGGATGAATATATAATATTATTTTCTCAGGATGTATACCAGGTAGCTGTTGAAATAGTAAAAAAGGCAACACCTGTCCTGGGTTGATGACAACTTTTGCACCTTCATGGACGGGCACCTAGAAGTGACTTGCCATGGCCTTCTTCCAGCCCTGGATTTCCTCCCATCTAAGTCGAACTCCCTGCTTAGCTTTTTCAGATCAGCCAAAGTTGGCTAGGTCCTGTCACTTGCTGTGCGATGAACTGGACAAAAAACAATATTATTTTATGTTATTTCTGTTATCTTTAATTTTGGTTGCTTTTATTATGTTTTTACTCTATCTTTATCTGTTAGCTGACCAGAGTCATGCGTATGACATGGTTGACCGTATAGATGTATTAAATTATTATAGTTGGTCGCACAGTCAACCAGATGTTTAGACTGGATTTGGCATTTTTATCCACCCATTGAGTCCTTCCCAAGGACCTGGGATAGGCAGATGTTGTTGTCTGGTGGTGTTAAAGACATAGTCGCAGGATGTAAGCTGTTCCAAGCAAAGCTGCCTTTTGCAATTGACTGATGGTGATTTTGTCAATGCCGATGGTGTTCAAGTGGTGCTGCAGACTTCTCCTTCTTCTTTATTATTATTATGGCATCATAAATGTGTTTAAAGTATTACAAAGTGGTTACAACACAACTATTCCTCTAAGACAGGGTCTCTCCAAGTGTGGTCCAAGGACCCCCGGGAGTTCGACAAGATCCTCGAAGGGGTCCACGAAATCAAAACTATTTGCCAGCCTATGTTGAAAAATAATACAATATTAAAATCCCACCAAACAATAGTGAAAAGCGGTAGTGGCAGCAGGTGTGTCAGTTTTAATTTTTAAATATCAATAAATATAACCCATACAAACAAAAGCTCTTCTGGGATCCTCCATAATTTTTAAGAGTGGGAGGGGGTCCTGAGACAAAAAAGTTTAAGAAACACCGGTCTAAGATAGACCGTAACATTCTTCCTCACTGAGGTCCCCCTCCTTGCCAAGCCTTTCTTCACAGCTCCCCCGTGCACGCTCAGCCCCGCCCCTCCTCGTCAGCAGCAAATGCGCAAGCAAAACCGGCCGAGGAATCCCGGCTCCGCTTTTCCTACCGTGGCTGCAATATCCTCGGCTGACCCCGCCTCCTATTCCTGCGATTGGCTCGTTTCGAGGTCACGTAGGCCCACTCCCTTATTAAGTATTTAATTCTTGGGTCCCTCGAAAGTGAAGCGGCTGGCGGGGGCTCGACCTTTTGTACCCGAGACATTAAAATAAAATAAAACACTTCCGAGCCCCTATTGGTCTCGGTCACACAGTCCCTATGTTCTGATTGGTTAAAAACCTTCAAATCGGGGCGGGACCAACCAATCAATCTTCAGCGGCCCGCCCATTTTCCCCTTTCCTTTCCGCAACCTAAAAATCTAGGTGAAGGTTGCGTGAGGTGAGAGAGTCTCGCGGGGTCTCGTTGGCAAAAAGAACGTGGAGGGCTGGGCCGAGGGTGGGGCCGATAACGGGGAAGGGTGTGTTTCATTGGCTGGAAGGCAGTGGCTTTTTCCCCACCCCTCGCCTTTGATCTTTTTCGAGCACTGAGAGCCACCGAAGCTGAGTCCCGCTGTGTGGGTTGAACCGCTTCTCTGGGATTGGATGAGACGGCTCCGGCGCAGCCTTCCAAGCGATGTTCCCTATTGGTTGGAAAGACAGAGGTGGGGAGGATGCGCGCGCGCGCCCCCGAGCGCGAATGCCGCGCGCGCCGGCAGAGTGATGGGAAAGACGAGGGGGGGAGTTAAGCGAAGGGTGGTGGGGCGCGCGCATGCGCGCCCCCGCCGCTCTTTCGCTCTACGCTCCGCTCTGGGGCTCCCGTGAGGAGAAGGAGGTGGCGGCGGCGGCGACGAGGAGTCGCGGCGGCCGGTCCGGCGGCCCGAGGGGACGACGGAGGAAGACGAGGAGGCGGCCACGGCTGCCAGTGGAGGAGGCGTGGGGGGGGCGCCGTCTGCGACGACGTGGGGCGGCGCTGTGGGCCCTGAGTGACCCCCCGCCCGCCCGCCTCTCTCCTCATCCCTCCCGCGCCCCCCTCAGGAGGGACCCAGCTGAGGCGCTCTCCCTGCCCGCATCCCCCCGCCCTTTTCTTTCCTCCTCCATCCTCATCCCGCCTGTGGCTTCTCCGCTGAGGGGGGCCTGTAGACGCCACCGGTGACGAAGGCAACGCGCTGCTACTTCCACCGACCGCCTCTCCCGCCCCCCCCCCCCCGCCATCCCTGCGCTCGCCTCGCCTTTTTCCTCTCCCTACCAGCACTGGGTCAGGCTGTCAGGCAAGAGCACCCACCTAGCAAGGGAGACGGGTCTAGAAATAGGCTGGGGGGGGACTGGGGGACTGGGCTGAGGAGTCTCAGGAGCGTCCTGGGTGCTTCCTCTTCTGGCTTTTCTATCACCCCTTTCTCTGTCTCGTCCATCCCATTCCTTCCTTTCTGTCACCTTCCCCTTCTGTTTTTTTCCTAGCGCCTGTCACAGTTTCTTTTTCTCTCTTTGCTACATTCTTCGCCTCCCATTCATTCTCTTTTCCAGTTTTCATGCTCCTCCCCCAATCTTTTAACATATAGGAGTTTCTCCTGCACTTCAATTCCTCCTCTAGATTTTTTTTAATTTGAACTCCCCTGGACTTTTTTCTCATCAGCCTTCTTCACCTTTAATTCAAGACAGCATTTTTCTTCTCCTTGACTTCCGTTTCCCATTTTGACTATTTCTTACCTATTTTTGCACATACCCGCACAGCAGTCGTTCCCTTTGCTTTAAAAAAGTTTGTGTTTCCACACTATTAAGTATGCTGTTCATCTTTGTTTAGTACACTGTCTATATCTATACTTTTGCTTCGCAAACTCTTTTTTCTTACAGCAAGAGATTATTTCCTTCTATATTCTTGCACCCTTTAATGTTTTCCCTTGTTTAAAGTACTGTTTTCCCCTTTTTACTTTGACGTTTTCCATCTTTTTTCTTTCAACTGCTTCTTAAACTGTTTTTAACCTGTATTTCCCTACTCTCACCTTTAAAAGGTGCTTGTCTTGTAGTATTTGGCCTCTTTTCTTGCCACTTCATCATTTCTATTTTTAATATTTAAAATCCATTCATTTCAAATCTGTCTTCTTTGTTTCTCCATATTTCTCCTACTTTTTATGTTTACTCTTAACTTTAATTTTTAAAAAATCACACTTTTACCTGATTGCCTTTCATTCCTTTTTAGAGTCTTATTTTCTCTCTGTCTTTTGTTCTCTCACTCTTCTCTTTTCTGCCACTAGCTTTTCCCTTTTTTCATGCTAAGATTTTAATCTTCTCTATCAACTTCTTGCAACCCTATGTTTGTTGTTGATAATTTCAATTGCCTTATTTCACTTCCAAATTTTAAATCTTCAGTTTGCTTCCTTTGTTCTGTTTTTTCCCCTTCATTTTTAGTTGTCAGTCCCATTCTTCCATTCTTTCCTAACTTTTTTCCCCTTATTAATTTTTGGAAACTTTCATTTCCACTAATTTAACGTTCCTTGATCTGTTCAGCCCCTTTCCTTTCTCATCCAGTGAAAGTTGTTCATGTATTTCCAAATTTAATATAAAAGGTGGATGGATGTATATCCAGAGCAAAAAGGAGCAGAGCTGTAGAAGGCCTTGAGGATCCTACATGTTTTGACAAGATAAATGAAAAGGATGTGGGAATGGAAGGGTTGGGCTTGTCAATACTCCTAACATTTTTTAGGGGGGTGAACTTACATCCTTTTTCTGGAGGGGAGGGGGATTGACTTGAAATTTCAAGACTGGCCCAGAAGAAGTGGAGGAGGTATGGCATTTTAGTACCAACTGCACCAGCCACCTTGGGGGAAGGGGGTTTATTGCATGCTCACACGCACATATACAAGCCTCCATTTTCTCAAATTGACGAAGACATAAAGGCCTGTTGAGCTCCATGTTTTTGAAGGTGGGCAACTTGTTTATGAAAGTGTAGTAAACTTCATTTTTGTGGCCAAATGACAGCTTGACCCAGTTGTTATCCAATCAGAGGGCATCATCTTGAATGTCTCTTTGTAGTGCCACGGTCAGCGCAAAAATGATGGCGGCTTACAATGGCGGTACATCTGCAGCAGCAGCAGGTCACCACCACCATCACCACCATCACCTTCCTCACCTTCCCCCTCCTCATCTCCATCACCATCACCATTCTCAACACCACTTGCACCCGGGTTCTGCGGCTGCAGTACATCCTGTACAGCAACATAGTTCTTCAGCGGCGGCAGCTGCAGCGGCAGCAGCTGCTGCAGCCATGTTAAATCCGGGGCAGCAGCAGCCATATTTTCCATCCCCGGCACCAGGTCAAGCACCTGGACCGGCAGCAGCAGCCCCAGCTCAGGTACAAGCTGCAGCAGCTGCTGCAGTTAAAGCGCACCATCATCAGCATACTCATCATTCACAACAACAACTGGATATTGAACCAGACAGGCCTATTGGATATGGAGCCTTTGGTGTTGTCTGGTGAGTAAAGGGAGCAAAGCTCCTCTTGTACTCTAGTGGTTTCTAAGCCACAGTATAGTATTTTATATTGTGATTCAGGCTGAAGGGGTAGAGTATTTTTCAACAAGTTCCTGTGCAGACCTGTTGTGTTATAAGGCTATCTGAGGAATGTAGTGTGATATAGAAGGCTTCAAATAGAATATATTTTTAATATTTTTAAAGCAATATAATGGATGCAAATTAAATCTTTCTGTTAATGTGGCATATATCAAAATGGCTAATTTTGTGATATTTTCCAGTGATAAATTGTACTTTGGGGGAAATGGGGTTGGTCCCCAACATGGGCAACCCATAAGGATTTAACTGTTTTTGACTGACCAGCATTTTTGCATACTGGTCCCTAAACATTTTTCCAATTTAAAGGCTACAAGCATTTCAAATGAAAGTGGAAGCTGGTAATTTTTATCCTTCCAGGAGTATATTACTCATTTCTCTGTGCTTGGAAGTTGGCTTGCCCAAACTTTTTCAGTAACTGCAGCTTAATAGTATCATCCTTTGAATCTCAGTTTATATAGAACTCCCACTGAATTCAGTGGCATCTACTTTATTGAAGCAAAATAATACAGTTATGGAGGGGGAATGATGACAAGTGCATCATGATGTCATTGTACAAATGATATGATTTATCATATTGTACCTGTATCAAATGTCATGATGCTAGTTCAGAACTTAGTCACTTGCCTAATTATGTCATTATGCATGTGCTGTCATTTTAAAGTCATCGTGGCTTGCTATGGATACCTATGAGGGTATGTAGAAATGTATAGGATTACTGCCTACATTGTATGTAAGAGGCAGCAAGAGGCAGTACTGCCTACTTCAAGATTAATGCAGCATGCTTACATTTTTCCAAAACATTTTATTTTAGAAAAGTTTATGTTGCCCTTCAAAATCAGGCTATATTTTGCTGTTACTGTGATTTTTACCATAGAAAAATTAGCATTTCATCCATATGTTTTTTAATTTCAAATCAAAAAACAGTTGAACTGATTTCTTGATTTTCTTGATTTAATAACTGGCTGGGGCACTGGAAACAATTTATTTTGGACTCTGGTCTTGGCAGTTGATTGGAGCCTGCATTTCCCCTGCAGTAGCACATAATGTATACCCTTAATTTGTGATCTCAGTACTTTACACTTCACCCAATGGCTTTTTCCATCTTGTTTTGGTCGGATGTGATCCTGTCACCATGGCACAATCTGCATGCCTTCTATAGAAGGAATCTATCTATCTATCTATCTATCTATCTATCTATCTATCTATCTATCTATCTATCTATTCCCACCACAATTGTGAGAATTTCAGGTTTTAATGACTCCATGCTTGGTCTAGCTTACATATGGATATATGTTTTAAAGAAAAAAAAGTTTCTTCTGTCACTTCCTCCACATTTTGCTTTTTATAGCAAGTATTAACCCGAAAGGCATTTAGATTTTTATGGAATAAGTTTGGTTTTTATCTTTTATAGGAATACATATTTATAACTTGTTTTCCTATATTGAGACATGAAGCCATATGTGCATGAATAAATGTTCATTTTTATTTAAAACAGAGTCAGAAATTAAACAGCTGAAGAGCTTTTCAGTGGCCCAGTAAAGTGATCCCAAAAAAGCTATCCTTTTTAAAAAAATTTATATTCTCTGATATCACCAGAATAACAATTCTTGATTCAGCAAAATTTGCCTTTTGTCCTTTAAGGAATGCTTTGCTTGCTTTAGCTGTCATGCTATGACAGTGCTGAACTAAAACCATTGCATATATTAATGCTGTGATTCACTGGATTAATATGTATTGTAATTGAGTGCTTTGGAACAGAGTGGTTTTGACAGCTAGAGCACAGTTGGTCTTAGATTAGATTGGTGACTGAAAATATGAAAATGCATTGCTTAAACAGGTTTCATCATAAAAAAAACTTAAATGAATGCCTTGCTTTGTAATTTGTGAATGTTCCCACATCACAGATGATTATTTTGTCAAGCGTATTTTCTGCACTGCTTGTATCTCTTCTGAAATTAAGAGAGAATTTTAAAATTAAGATACATTGTTCACCCTCTTCAAGGACTTATACTTACATACTTTATTTATTTGTATGCTGCCCTCAGCTCTATAGTTTATTTCAGCATGTTTACTAAATGCTATAAAAGTGAACCTTAGTGAGTGTTGTATAGTTTAGTTTTCTAGGTCTTTGCTGTTAATGGCTTCTGTCTGTTGAAAAAGATGCTTGCATTATTTCTAATCCAGATGATTTTGCTGCTAGATGGCAGTTTAAAATTATTGGCATGTTACATATTCACAAAGGGAATAGCAAAAAATAAAAAAATCTTAAGATACAAATTCAGCAGATTTTTAAAACTTAGATACAATGACATATATAAAAGCTGTTAATTTAAAGTATGATTTTAAAAATTTTTGCTCAGAAATGCAAAATTTTTAATTTAAAAGTTTTAGATATAACTCTGCTAATCAATTGCAGCAAAGACAACATAAAGAATCTTGTGGCATTTTAGAGACTAACACATTTATTTTCACATATGATTTCATGGAACTTGTCCACTTCATCAGAAGGATCTGTTTTTAATGGTATTTCTACCTACTTTGTTTGTTTAGGGTACAGCCTTGGTTTAATATTTGGTTATCAAGTTTAAAATATATAAACACAAAGTTTTCTTCTGCTTTATATAATCCAGATTAATTATATTTATTTTATCAATATAGCCACTATATAAACAAAGACTTCGCTTTCTAGTTTGAAGAAAACTATCTCAGCTTTAAAATACGAACTCTGAGCTTACATGCTGAAAAAGTTAGTTCTACACTTAGGGAAATAACATATTTGCAAGTAAGTTTAGGACTGTTCTTTGTGACATTTACCATTTAGTCATGTGAGTCCTCAGTTGCAGTCTGAGGTGGTAAAACTCTGGTGCACATTTACCACCTCAGTGAGAATTGGACTTTGTGCTCAGGATTGGTTTTGTATCTCTAACAAAGATGTGTGGTTTATCTTTGAAGTAATCTATAGGGGACCGAAAGCTTGTAAAATGTGTCTGAGTTTTAAGTGCCACAAGTTTTTTAAAATTTAACCATGGCAAGGATAATAGTTTTCATTTTCACTTTATTAGACAACTTATAAAAGTTACTTGTTCAGTATTGGAATATTTGTACAGTAGGATAAATACTGGCTAAATCTACTTCAGAAAATGTTGTGTTTCTGTAGAGTTCAATATAATTTTAACTGAGATACTGTAATGTATAGGTAGCTATCCTGAACTCTATTGTCAGATAAATCAGACCATTACAGATTGAGCTTCAAATGTAAACTAAAGTTGATTGTTCATAGAGTCAGAGTTTTAAAAATTATTATTTATTGATTCTGTGACACCACTCATGGTTTTCTATCAGTTTTTGGCGACACTTGTTTTCAAAGCCAGTGGAGGCTTCATAGCACATGGCTCGCCAGTGGGTTCTGTCACTACAATAATGGACTTCCAATGCCCCCATTGTGCGAGACACTGTGCTTCCAGACTGGAACTACAGATGCAACTCCGTGTCCAGAGATGAACTGCACAAAAGTGTGTCTTCTTCAAACCTGAAGGACTACCATATATTTATAGATTAGATTTATATCTTGCCTTTCATTCAGCAGCTCAAGGCAACATACTGAACACCAACAATCCTGCTGTTGTAGACCATAATATTATCTTCCATGAATATAGATCTATCCGTCATTACTAGTCATGATGGCTATATATCACTTCCAGCATTTGAAGTCATAGGCCTGTATGTAAGAGTTGCTTGTTAAGGCCAATTGGAAAGTGCTCATATTGATGCCTGTGGACTTTCCATAATTCTTTGATGGACTATGTAGGAACAGAAAGATGAACTACTGAGTGCTTGTTCTGAATCCAACAGCCATGGGACATTTATATTTATATGACTTTATTGGGTATTTTTTAAGATAATTACAGAATTATACACTGCTGTGGTGTGAGTACTTGGTTTTGTTTAAATCCACGAAATGCTTATTGTAATATTAAGGAGGCTCAAAACTGTCCATTATGGATGCCTAGTTTGTTTCAATGAACATTGAAAAAAATTAAGGTAAACATTTGAAGAAAGATTGGCCCCATTTTTTACCTTTTTAAAAGCAATAAGAAAGATTCCCATTTTGATGACTCCTTGGATAGGATTAGTGTTGGTGCTTCCATTGTAGCCCTCTGTGTTGTAATTGAGTGGCTGGTGTTTATTGGATCTTTTGTTGAACACTGACTTTTTTTTCCCCCATTCACTGATGTAGTGCATCAGTCTTAAGCTATTACAGCATGATGTTTTGGCAGATTTTCACATATAGTTGACTCTTACTGGTCAGTTGAGTATGTGTCCAGAGTATTCTTTTGGTTTTGCTATCGTTGACAATATTGCTTCTCTTTTGGCTGAATGTGATTGTTGAGGAAATAGTGATAAACTGATTACTGTAGTTGTATACAGTATGAAAAAGTTCTGGTTGTTTACAGCAGAATAAATCAGTTTCATTTTGTGTGTTTCAGAATAAGCTAAAAAAACAAAAAGGCGATTCAGTTTTAGCTTGCTATTGTTCAATTTATAAAAGCTATGTTAAAAAATGGAGAGCTTTCTTGGTATATGAGTAAGAATATTAACAACAGTTTAACTAAAGTCTACACCAATTTACCTGAGGCTTAATTGATTGGAAGTCCTAACATGGAATCTCTTGCTTAAAATGAAGCAGGCTGATATTCATAATTCTAACATCATGCAAAACTTCTGAAAACTATACTCTAAAGTGGTTCTATTAAACAGAAGAATCCTCAGGAGTTTAGAATGGGTGAAATACCTATGGCATTTGTGAAATCCTTCCAGGAAACCACTGAAGTGGAATTATTTTCACTATGCTATTATCTTGGTTGCTGAAAAACCAGTATTCTATGGATTCTGTAATGATTAGAACACTTTTTTCTAGGGAATGGCAAAAGAGTTTAAGTATTGTGCACTAGATACAGTACTGTTCCATGGTGCTCATCACTAAGAAACCTTGGATGACATTTTTTTTTTCTGGAGAGTAAGATGCTCCTGACAATACTAGAGAATTGCCCCCTGGTGGAGAAAGCAGAATTTTAAAAGGTTGACTGTTACAGTTTGTGGCCAAGTCACAACAAAACAGGAGCTTGGGCAGATTTCTTATCCCTAAGATACACTTTGATAATAATAGCACATTAAGGGCAAATTCTTTGGTAGATTAAGCATTTAGAATCTAGCCATGTGTTGGTTTAATTTTAGAAAACTCAAACTTTTTGACCATCTAGCCCAATACAGGTAGTCCTCAGTTAATGATGGCAATTGGGACTGGAATGGCCGTCACTAAGTGATGCAATCATAAAGCATGATGTCACGTGACCACAACACTTAGCAACAGCAATTCTGGCACTCCTAGTTGCCATTGTTAAGCAAATCACCACAGGTCATTAAGCAAGGACCTCATGTGATTGCCATTTGCGACCTCCTGCTGGCTTCCCCATTGACTTTGTTTGTCAGAAGCCGGCAAAGAAGGTTGCAAATGGTGACCACAGGACACTGCAATGGCCAAAATTCCGAGGACCAGTCATAAGTACCATTTGTTCAATGCTGTTACAAGTTCAAATGATTGCTGAATGAGTGGTTGTTAACCGAGGACCACCTATAATGTGTATTCTGTGTGGGAGGCCTCCAAAGCCTCAGGCAGAGCAGGGTCTTTCTCACCGGTTGCTGCCTGATTTTTAAAGTCTCTCTCTCTTTCAACAGGGATGAACATATTCTTAATATTTCCTGTTTTCCACTTGGTGGTCATGGTGTTCATGGTTAGGATAATTGGCATGGGATGCAGAGAAGACTACGCGTTTGGTGCCACACAAGAAAAGTCATACTAGAACACATAATTTCAAGGGTTACTGGGTAATGTTTTTAATACCTCTGAGTGAGGTCATCTGTCAGGAAGGGGTGAGGTATTATCAATATGCAAATGATACCCAATTATATATCTCTGTCCCTGGCTGTTCAAGTAAAGCTGTCAAGGTTCTATCCCAGTGTCTGGAGGCTGTGAAGGTGTGGATAGGGAAGAACAGGTTGCAACTCAATCCTGCCAAAACTGGGTGACTATGGGTTTTGGGTCCCCTGGATCTGGGAGTTGGAGTGTTTTTATCTTTGGTCTTGGATGAGATGGCCCTACCCCATTCAGACCTGGTGTGCAATCTAGGGTTTTTCCTGCACTCAAAGAGCAGGTGGCAGCAGTGGCTGGGAGGCCTTTGCATAGCTGCATCTTGTTCATCACGTGTGCCCATTCGTGGACTGGGACGCCCCACTCATGGTCACTGTGCCTTAGTCACTTCCCAGTTGGACTTTCAGTATATGTGGGGCTGCCTCTGAAGACCATCTGGAAGCATCAATTGGACTAGAATGCAGCGGCATGGGTAGTTATGGGTGCAGCTCATTATACCTATGTAACATCACTGCTCCACAAGCTGCACTGGCTTCCAATAGGCTTCTGGCTGCAATTCAGAGTGCTGACTATCACCTTTAAAGCCCTACATGAAATAGGACTGGGTTACTTGCAGGACTGCCTTCTCCCAAAAACATCTACCTGCTCCATTCGCTCCCACAGAGAAGGAATGCTCCAGGTCCCCACTTTTAGATCTTACTTATGAGACCTAAGAAGCATCCCTTTTCAAAGGCTGCCCCTGTTCTCTGGAACAATCCCTGCCCCACCCCGGATATATAATGGTCCACAACTCTGCTTTTAACACCTGGCTTTTCCCCCAAGCATCTAAGGCCAGTTGAGTGGAGTCCCCTTTTGGTTGTTTTTATTATGGTGTTGATCACCATTTTATATTCTGCATTTCACATTCATATTTTTATATTGTGTATATTTTAACATTATGTGGTTCTTTTTTGATTTATGGTTTGTTTTTTGTTGTTGTACACGCTCTCATCACACTGTTCATTTGAGCAGCCGTATGAATTCATTAAAAATAAAACTAAATCTTACATATAGGAAAATATAAGATAAAATGGAAGAACAATCTAATATTAGACATTTAATTTGTTTCTTTTTAAACTTTAAATTTATTTTAAAATTTATTTAAAATGTTTTATCCTGCTTTTGTACTAAAATACTCAAATAAGGTAAAACAAATATTTGCATAACCCTCTCCCCTTCTAAACCATAGTTTAAAGCTGAATGCAGAACAAAAATACCTAATACTTCTGGATTTTTTGCTGCTAAAATTTAATCCTTAATAAAGATATTCATATGTTACATTTGACCCTTTTTACCTGTTCTTATGCTACCAGAGCAAATGCAAATGAATATTTAATATGCATGTATTACTGTTTCAGAGGCACAGACTTCATGCACAAAAAATCTTGTTTAGGTCCTATGAAAAGAGCCTATTTCAGTGAAGGGAATGTCAGTATCTAGGTTCTTTATTCTTTCCTTTTCATATTATTATTCTACAAGTTTAAAAAGAAACTTCAGAGTTTAAACTTCAGTCATTCTTTACATTTTTTAGAGAAACCATCCTTTGTGAGAAGCATAAGGGGCAAAAAGCTACCCCTGGATACATTTTGAAGAACGCAACACTTTAAAACTAGATCTTTTCAAGATTCGAGTTTTGAAACTTATATACGTTACTAGAGTAATAAGATAAAGCATGCCTAAGTTTTTAATATTCTTTGTGTCAGAAAATCAGCTATGTGTGGGAAATAATATGTGGCTGCAGCTGTAGTTGACTCTATCAACTACAATGTTCACTGCTATCAAATTAGGCCAGCTTGGCCTTTTCCCCTATTAGTGCTGCTAAAACGATAGGTCCTTTGGAATGGTCTTCTAGCATAGATAGTGTACACATAATAATGGAATCTATGGGCTTTTTAAGTCTTAAACACCTACTCCTACTGAATGTTTAAAAAAACCCTCATTTGACTAGGTTTAGCTTGCCTCTCTTCTCTGTTTAAGATGTCAAAAACACTGTACATTAGCTCAAACTGATCGGCTACCTCTGCTTTCTGCATTGAAAAGGGCACTTGATGCTACCATATGCTATTTTGTATTGGGTGGCATAAATTATAACAAGCTATAGATAGTTTCTTCTGCATGAATCATTTAAAAATACAATAATTGTAAAAAGTTACCTATTAAAGCAGAAAAAGATAGCTGCTGGAAAAGTTACCTAATGTTTTGTTTGGCTTATCTGAAAAGAACTAGATACAGGTAGTCCCCCAGGTTAAGAACATCCTTTTTAGGGACGACCCATAGTTAAGAACAGAGGCTACTCTAGCAAAATTCAAGTTAAATGCACAGTGGTTTGAGTTAATTACACAATACTACTTATACAATATTATACAATAATACTGTTCTGGCTTACATACAAATTCGACTTAAGGACAGACCTTGGGAACAGAACTCATTCTTAAATGGGGACTACCTGTACACATTTTGAAAATTCAGTGGGATAAAAGTTTTTGAGATCTATCTTACTAGGGATAGTCAATCTATGACCCTCCAAATGTTGATGAAATGAAACCTTCAGCATCCCTCACTATTTACCATAGTGGCTGAGGTTTTAAGTTCACCAATATTTAAAATTACACATGTTGTCTATTTCTGCTTAATATTATCAGTAGATACTTGGTTCCACAGCTGATTTCATTTCTTGTCCACTGGCTAGATAAGATTCTCATTATTTATTTATTTATTATTAAATGTATATGCCACCCATCTCCCCCAGAGGGTAACTCTGGGCAGCTTACAGTTAAAAACCAAGACAATAAAAACAATAAAAATATAAATACCCCCCAATTAAAACACAAATAACAAGTCTATAAAACCAGTGTACAAATCAAGAAGATGGGGGAAGCAGTATCAATCATCCCACAAGCCAGCTCCAGCAATGAGAGCCCCCATCAGGCCCCCAGGCCATCTGGCATAGCCGTGTTTTTACGCCTTTTTGGAAGGCCAGGAGAGTAGGGAATGTAATACTGTATGTCAGTTATTTAAGCACAAAAATTATTTGAGAATGCTGAAAACTGTATGAAAGTATCTTTTTAGTATGTTTTTTTTTTCTTAACACCAGAGCCACATGGTTTAAAAAACCACTGCTTGCTCGTTTCCTTTCAGAATACATTTTTTTATTATTTCTTACAGCTTAAAGTTTAAAAGAAATACAGGTCATATGCCCTGGATTTCAGTGGCAGAGTGCCAGTTTGGTGTAGTGGTTAAGACATCGGACCAGGAACCACGAGGCTGTGAGTTCTAGTTTATTTATATGTCACATTTATATAGGCACCCATCTCACACAAAGTGACTCTGGATGACTCTAGTTCTCTGTTGGCCACAAAGCCAGCTGAGTGATCTTGGGCCAGTTACTTCTCTCAGCCCTAGAAAGAAGGCAATGGCAAGCCACTTCTGAAACTGCTGCCAAAACAACTGCAGGGTACACTCACCAGGAGCCAAAGCTGACTTGAAGGCAGGATTTTGAGAGCCAGTTTCATATAGTGGTTAAGGCACCAGGCTAGAAACCATGAGACCATGAATTCTAGTCCTGTCTTAGGCACAAAGCCAGCTGGGTTACCTTGGCCAGTCACTTTCTCTCAACTCCAGAGAGAAGGCAATGGCAAAGCACTTCTGAAAATCTTGCCAAGAAAACTGCAAATACTAGTCCAGGCAGTTGCCAGGAGTCAACACTGACTCAAAGACACACACACAAAAATTGAAATTTAGTGTTTCGAATACTGAATCTTTGATTTATGTGACTAGTATTTTGAGACAAAATATTAGCTATGATAATTAGCTATGATAAAATATTGTTAATATTCTCTCCTATGTCAACTTAGTTTTCCTCAATTTTCTGCTATTAATTAATTGTTAATTTCAAATAATGATTAAGTCTGATTAATTTATAATAGTCATGTGTTAAGATTTTTCATTATCATATAAAAATCAGTAATGTCATAAGAAACAATAGGAATTTAGACTTATGCAAACACTCTTTGAAGAAAACATGTTACCTGACAGTTATTCCAAAAACTTTCAGATCTCTTCAGAGAGTAACAGAACGACAGGTGATGTTTTCACAGATTATGGGAACATCTAAACCTCAGTTTGGTTACTTAAATGCACACTTTTAACCTTACAAAGTACTATTTCAAAATGAAATAACTATATTGAATATCTGTATTTAAAACATTTCTATGTTTTTATGATGATATAGCAAGCCCTTTTGTTGTCTGGAGCATTTAATGCCAAGCACTGTGATTTCCTGGCTGACTGAGTCAGCTTGATCTGTTTATTGCTTGGAGGGAAATTGTGGGGGAGCCTGGGGCAAGCAACCCAGATCTTCAGTAAGCTTGTGACAACCAGTGAACACAGGGAACCTAACTGAGATGACTATACTTTTAAAAAATTATTATTTTTGTTTTGAGGCTATTCTGGTATTCCAAATTAAATGTCCCACTTAAATTCCTTAAGAGTTTTGACTTTCTTCAGTTTTGGATATAGGGAGAAATCCAAATTGCTTGCCCATATGTGAATTTTTACTTAAATTCACACAAAATTTCTGTGTGAATTTTCCCTCCTTGTCTTGCTGACTAAATCAAGGAGGTAAATTATTTCCCTACATTGATAAGTAATTTAGAAAGTCTTCATTTCATGTCATCTTAGAAGGAATCAATTGATAGGCTGAGGGAATTGCAACTTCTTAGCCATTAAAATAATTTGATGAAGACCTGGTTCATAAACACCATGGCATTTCTAGGAACTCTCAAAGCCCAATCATTAGTTCTTTTGAATATTTGAATTAATTAAATTGCCTTAAATATTTGGTTGTTTATGAATAAAGGATATTAGCTTAATCTAAATAATGTGAAGGTATTTTTCCCACTCTGCAAATACAAAAGATCTGGGTTGACAGTTTGTGCCAAGTCATGGTTTACTTAACCATGATTTGTCATAAACTGCAGTTGGCTGGGTTTACATATTTAGCTAAATCAAAATCAAATCTCATTAAGGCTTAGTGCAATGTTTCATCCCAGTCACACTTGTATAAACTGTATTAGTTCTAGTCACAGATGATAAATTGATTTGTTAACGCTTATGCAAATATACTTCTAGTTCAAATGTTTAAAAATTGAGGAAATTATATTTAATTTCTTCTTCTAGTTCCCCACCTCCACATTTCATTTCAGGGGTTACAGACAAGTTTTCATGAATGAGTCAGTGTTTGGAAAACATTTATACAGGTCAGCCTCATGACTAACCTAGTTGTTTTCTTCTAGTACAGCATTTGCAGGTCTTGATATTGTTTGTGTCTATGTAACTGCATGTTGGCATTACACACAGAAGTGATCCAATATTTGTTTCAACTCTTCTCTGCAAATGTTATAGCTGAACAGATTGTAACTATATTGAGAACCAAATTAGCTTTCCATGAGGTATTTATATTTCATATGTGGATTATTTTCTTTTACACTGATTCTTATACATTCTTTCTTCCCTACCCTTTGCACTGAATGTACTTTCAGATGAAATTGTTTAAATTGGTCTCCTTGTTAATATATTTAATTGAATCATTTGGATACCCCCCCTCCCCAAACGTGGAACCCTGATCAGCAGCTGGTTGTAAAAAGAATATTTTTGGGGATGAAATTCAGTGTACTCATATTCTCCTAGTAAGTCTAAGAAAGCTTGCTAGGATATCTCATTGCTACAGCTACTGCTTCTACCATACACAGCAACTACTGTGACCTTGGTAGCAATTGATTGGAGATGGTTTATGTTAATAGTGCTGGCTTATGATCTATTGGCTTAACTTGTTTCAGTCTGAGTGCTGTGGGAGATGCTGCTGGACTCTGGGCAATTTTCAGTGTTTTGTTTTGGGATTTAGAATTGGCCTGACCTTGTACAAATACAAGATCAGTCTAGATATTATTACTGAAATATAATCTTGTGTGTGAAGAATATAAGAGGGCAATAATAATCAGAAGAAGCTTCAACATGAAGTTAATGTAGTGGTTACTAGGGGGGGTCTCTGCATTTTCTACTGAATTCAAGAATTGTTGAATAGCACAAATGTCATAGTTACATAGCACCTTCTCTTATTTTCAAAGAACAGTGGGAAATTCTTTTCCCATCTTTGTTCAAAACAGGAAAGGATATCAGTACAAATCACATTATTGATTCAGTGATGTACTACATTTTCCATAATAGATTATTCACTTATTAAACTCAAGTGGCTTAACTTGTTTCAGTCATGTTGCGTGCTGTTCTGAATTAATGCTTTGGGCAAAGTGATTTAGGCTGATAATACTACTTTATTTTGGGATTTTTAGTAGAAAATGAGATTATAAAATAAAAAGGTCAAAGTAATCTGAATGGTACTTTAGAAATATATACTGTACACCTAAATCATTGTGTTTATGGGATTTAGTTTTGCAGCCTTGTAGTAGATTTTCTTTTCCTCCTCCTCGAACAGAAAAAAGTGAGAAAGAGTTTGTTTTCAGGATAAAATAAGCAAGTAAAAAGTACAGTTTTATTTAAACATGCCATAGTATATGGAAGAGCAAATATAGTAAGCATCAGACTGTGACACTTTTAAGTAACTTTAAACTAGTGGGCTGGAGGGATGTGTCAACTAGATCTTGTACTCCATGTTTCCATTGTGAAGTTCTTTTTCCATAAATAACCCATTGTTCTAAGCATAATCACTTGTATATATTTTGTCCAAGGCAATATCTCATGTAAGGATCTGAATCCCACATTATTTGAAAATTAGAATACTCTGCGCTACTTAAGAATGTTTATAGGCAGGCTTAGCATCATTGATATTTCTTCTGAAGCCTATGAAAGAATGCCTAGTTGCTTGCAGTGGAGATCAGCAATGTGTACTGCTCCCCAAAGTATTTTAGACTATAAGTGATCTAGTGTGCCTGTGAGGTGAATGAAAAAAATCTATTGTTTTGTAAGGTCTACTAGCAAAAAATAGATTTTTATTGAGCTTCTGCTGAACAATCATATGTGACTGCTGTGCTTTTGATGTGATGTACAAAGTTCCACAGAAGTCCTTTGAGAAATATAAGCACTATTTTATGGGTGGAAATGAAATGGGTAAACAGGTTGTCAGGATAAAAAAGCTGTAAATTAGTTCTTGATACTTCTTGTAACATCTTAAGTGTTTAGAGCAATATTAGTGCAAATGTGTAATCAAAAAGAGGGGTTTTTTTCTTGGTCTGACTAAGAAATAATCCTGAATACAGTTTTTGTCTGCTGGGCCAGAGAATAACAGCAGCAACATATACTGGGACTTGCCATATAAAAGTACCTAAAATGTAAGAGGCAATGCCTGTAGAATCACCAAACGTTAGGCAGGCCTTTCATTGCTTAATCTTGTCTTCTAGTGCAACTTGTCTTTTGTGTGTAATCTTTATCTCTTTGAAGTCTCTTGTAAAACTGTTGTTCACTGCTTTGGAGGGACCATAAGTCTTTTGTGTGTGCTGAAGTGGCAATTAGAATCAATTTTGCAAAATCCCCTGAGCTGAGGCACTTTTTCTAAAAACAAAGCTGTTTATGTCAAGAAAGGTGAATGCACAGAAAGTGGATATCTGTGGGTAACATTCATAGAAATATATAGCTCCAGCTCTAACATTCAGGAGAACATGTTTGAAGTTATAACCTGGTATTGCTTTTCAGTTGGCAGTGGCATTGGGCTTATTATGGCATTGGGCTTATTAACTGCCATCTATGCTGTTAAAAGAGGAGAAATAGGTAACAGACATAAATAAATGAGACTTCATGATGGGGAAAGTTTATATGGTGGTGGGGACTATATTTGCCAATGGTAATTCCTTAAAAAAATTAAAAATAATTAACTGAACTTCTCATAATATTGGCTGATGTGAAATCTTGGAATGTTTCTACTTGCTAGTCTCTATGAGTTAAGGAAAAATTAATATAGCAGGGATTAATTCATTGATAGGATAGTGGGGCCAAGGGACCATAAAAATAAATTGAAGGGGGCTTAGAGAGCAAACTAGATGGGCCAGCTTAAGGAATTAAGACAAAACATCCCATGGCTCAAAGAATTCTCAGGAACTAATGAGTAGTGGAGAGAGGAAGTCGAAGAAAATAAATTAAATATAAAATAAAACTTGAGCTCAATAAGACAGGCCACACTTAACATTTTTACTTTTTCAAGGACCATAGCAAGCAGGTGGTTGGAGTATATGGAACTATGTCATACACATAGATGGGCCAGGATTTTCTGTTTCCCTTTGGTTGGCAGGGTAACTTCATAGCATCATAGAATGTAAGGAACATTAACCTAGAACAGGGGCCCACAAACTCTTCAGAACATTGACCCCTTCATGAACTTTCAGATTGTTCGACAGCCAAACATTTATTATATGAAAATAATTTAATAAATACTACTTTAACCAATAGTACTATGAATAACAACAATAATAATAAATAATAATGACTTCATAAAAATAGGTATTATTTAAAATATGAAAAATATATGATTTAACATACCTTTTTTACTGAAACTGTTGATATCATTAATGGGAAGGATACATCTGATGAGTGTCAACAAGGGCATTGATATTTGGTTGGAGATTGATGAGGTGGGTGAGGTGAACAGGAATACTACGTGTACGCATATTCTTCCTAGGACAGGGGAAATGAGAGAGACAAGGGAGAGGGTGGAAGGTCACAGACACAGAATGCAAAGCATGCTGGTAAATGAGGCCAGTAACAACATGCAGCTGATAGAGACAGCTCAAGACTGCTCTTGCTGGCAGCTGACCACCCAACCCTGGTAACACTGTTTCACCACTAGCCACCTCACCTTTAGGAGTAGGAACTGGCGTGGAGCTCTACAGAGACCTCAAAAGATTAATTGACCCTAATCGACCTTCCATCATTTATCTACCACCTATTGACCCCCAGCCATTTACTGACCCCCTTTTGACCCCCCGCAGCCATTTATTGATCCCTTGGACAGTCCCATTGACCCTTGGGGGTTGATATTGACCATTTTGGGGGACCCTGACAACAGAACATTATGTTAAAACTATGTAATTTAGGGTTTACAGTAGTGTTCATTCAGCAGAATATTATGTTGCCAATTTTGGGTAATTGTGGTCAGATGGAAATTTGGGGCTAGGGTTTTAGGTTGCTATCCCTGAGCTAAAGAAGCAGGGCTCAGTAGTGTTAGGAAGGAAGAAGGAAGGAACCAGAGATATTCTGCTATTTGTACCTTAGAGACTTGAATTTGTCATATTACTTTGAACTAGCCTGTTGGGGGCTTTGTTTATCTGTTTGTTTTATTTTTACTGCCAGCTGATAGTAGTTTGGAATTCTTCCATTTAGGTGTATGAATTAATGTCTCATAATTAATCACTAGTGAACTAATATATTGCCTAATTTTTTGCCAATTTTTCCAGGGATCTTGATTTATAAATGCCCCCAAACTGTTGGATTTAACATTTGATTATTAGAACCTGACCTGTTCTTTTGAGCTGATTGGGCAGTGTTATTTTTTGTAATCTGAAAATCTAAATACATGTTTTACTCTTGGAAGACTGGCTTAATTCTGTTTTGATCACAGGAGTTGATTTGATATCTGCATACACAGTTCAAAACAGTAGATAATCATGATTGGATTTATTTTGTAAGAGGGAAGTTAGTGTAATTTTTAAAAAGATGGTAACTGATTATGCTACAGTAGTGTTTACATTGCTATTCTGCCCTTTTCCCATGTGATCTTTTTCTCTGCAATACAGTATATAAGCTAGATTTGGTTTAGAGTTGATGAATAGCCCAGATTATTCCAGCGAGCATTGAGACTAAATAGCTGCTACACAGGCTTTTCATTTTCTTTCTTTTCCCCAACGCATACCCCCAAGTTATATGTAAGTACTTACCCTATGATCCTGACTAAAATATAAAACTGGTTTAGCTATGTCATATCTGAATTTGAATTATTATTCTTTTACTACCACCACAGTGTTCTAATATAAGATTGTGTTACCATCCCCTCATCCACACATATCTTTTGTTGTTGTTGTTCAGTCGTTAAGTCGTGTCCGACTCTTCATGACCCCATGAACCATATTGCGCCAGGCCTTCCTATCTTTCACTGCCTCCCTGAGTTTGCTCAATTTCATGCTCATTGCTTCAGTGGTGCTATCTAGCCATCTCATCCTCTGCCGTCCTCTTCTCCTTTTGCCTTCCATCTTTCCCAGCATCAGGGTCTTTTCCAAAGAGTCCTCTCTTCGCATTAGGTGACCAAAGTATCTGAGCTTGAGCTTCATTATCAATCCTTCCAATGAGCAATCAGAGTTGATTTCCTTTAAGATTGACTGGTTTGACCTCCTAGCAGTCCAGGGGACTCTTAAGAGTCTTCTCCAGCACCACAGTTCAAAGGCATCAATTCTTCGGCGTTCAGCCTTCTTTATGGTCCAGCTCTCACAGCCATACATTACTACTGGAAAAACCATAGCTTTGACTATCCAGATCTTTGTCGGCAAGGTGACGTCTCTGCTTTTTAATATGCTATCTAGGTTTGCCATAGCTTTCCTCCCAAGGAGCAAGCGTCTTTTAATTTCATGGCTGCAGTCTCCGTCTGCGGTGATCTTGGAGCCCAAATAAATGAAGTCTGTTACTGCTTCCATTTCTACCCCTTCTATTTGCCAGGGATTGATGGGTCCAGATGCCATGATCTTAGTTTTTTTAATGTTGAGCTTCAAGCCAGCTTTCGCACTCTCCTCTTTCACCCTCATCAAGAGGCTCTTTAGTTCTTCTTCACTTTCTGCCATTAGGGTGGTATCGTCTGCATATCTGAGGTTATTGATGTTTCTCCCTGCAATCTTAATTCCGGCTTGTGATTCTTCCAGCCTGGCATTTCTCATGATGTACTCTGCATATAGGTTAAATAAGCAGGGTGACAGTATACAGCCTTGTCGTACTCCTTTCCCTATTTTGAACCAATCGGTTGTTCCATGACCGGTTCTAACTGTTGCTTCTTGGCCCACATACAGATTTCTCAGGAGACAGGTAAGGTGGTCTGGTATCCCCATCTCTTTAAGAATTTGCCACAGTTTGTTGTGATCCACACAATCAAAGGCTTTTGCATAGTCAATGAAGCAGAAGTAGATGCTTTTCTGGAATTCTCGTGCTTTCTCCATGATCCAGCGAATGTTGGCAATTTGATCTCTAGTTCCTCTGCCTCTTCGAAACCCAGCTTGTACATCCGGTAGTTCTCGGTTCACGTACTGCTGAAGCCTAGCTTGTAGGATTTTGAGCATAACCTTGCTAGCATGTGAAATGAGTGCAATTGTGCGATAGTTTGAGCATTCTTTGGCATTGCCCTTCTTTGGAATTGGAACGTAAACTGACCTTTTCCAATCCCGTGGCCACTGTTGCGTTTTCCAAACTTGCTGGCATATTGAGTGCAGCACTTTAACAGCATCGTCTTTTAGTATTTTAAATAACTCAGCTGGAATACTGTCATCTCCACTAGCTTTGTTGTTAGCAGTGCTTCCTAAGGCCCACTTGACTTCACTCTCTAGGATGTCTGGCTCAGGGTCAGTGACCACACCAGCATGGACATCAGGGACATTAAGATCTTTCTTGTATAGTTCTTCTGTGTATTCTTGCCACCTCTTCTTAATCTCTTCTGCTTCTGTTAGGTCCCTGCCTTTTTTGTCCTTTATCATGCCCATCTTTGCACTAAACGTTCCTTTGATATCTCCAATTTTCTTGAAGAGATCTCTAGTCTTCCCCATTCTATTGTTTTCTTCAATTTCTTTGCATTGTTCATTTAAGAAGGCTTTCTTATCTCTCCTTGCTATTCTCTGGAAATCTGCATTCAGTTGCTTATATCTTTCCCTTTCACCCTTGCTTTTCGCATTCCTTCTTTCCACAGCTATTTGTAAAGCCTCATCAGACAGCCATTTTGCTTTCTTGCATTTCTTTTTCTTTGGGATGGTTTTAGTTGCTGCCTCTTGTACAATGTTACAGACCTCCGTCCATAGTTCTTCAGGCACTCTGTCTACCAAATCTAATCCTCTAAATCTATTCATCACCTTCACTGTGTACTCACATGGAATATGATCTAAGTCATACCTGAGTGGTCTAGTGGTTTTCCCTACATTCTTCAATTTAAGCCTAAATTTTGCAGTAAGAAGCTCATGATCTGAGCCACAGTCAGCTCCTGGTCTTGTTTTTGCCGTCTGTATAGAGCTTCTCCATCTTTGGCTGCAAAGTATGTAATCAATCTGGTTTCGGTATTGACCATCTGGTGATGTCCATGTGTAGAGTCATCTCTTGTGTTGTTGGAAAAGAGTGTTTGCTATGACTAGCTTGTTCTCTTGACAGAACTCTATTAGCCTTTGCCCTGCTTCATTTTGTACTCCAAGGCCAAACTTGCCTGTTATTCCGATTACTCCTTGACTTCCTACTTTAGCATTCCAATCCCCTATGATGAAAAGGACTTCAGCTTCTTCGGCATCAGTGGTTGGAGCATAGACTTGGATTACCGTGATGTTGAATGGTTTTCCTTGGATACGCACTGAGATCATTCTGTCGTTTTTGAGGTTGTACCCCATTACTGCCTTTCCCACTCTCTTATTGACTATGAGTGCAACTCCATTTCTTCTAAGGGTTTCTTGCCCACAGTAGTAGATATAATGGTCACCTGAGTTAAATTCACCCATTCCCGTTCATTTCAATTCGCTGATTCCCAAGATGTCGACATTCAATCTTGTCATCTCATGTTTGACCACATCCAGCTTGCCTTGGTTCATGGATCTTACATTCCACGTACCTATACAATATTGTTCTTTACAGCATCAGACCTTCTTTTTGCTTCCAGATACATCCACAGCCGAACGTCCTTTCGGCTTTGGCCCAGCCGCTTCACTGTTTCTGGAGCTACTTGGAATTGCCCTCCGCTCTTCCCCAGTAGCATATTGGACACCTTCCGACCTGAGGGGCTCATCTTCCGGCGTCATATCTTTTAGCCCTTTAACATAGTCCATGGGGTTTTCTTGGCAAGGATACTGGAGTGGGTTGCCATTTCCTTCTCCAGTGGACCACATTTTGTCAGAACTCTCTGTCATGACCTGTCTGTCTTGGGTGGCCCTGCACGGTATAGCTCATGGCTTCACTGAGTTACACAAGCCCCTTCGCCACGACAAGGCAGTGATCCATGAAGGGGACACATATCTTGGTAACATGCAGTTTAAAAAGATTCCCACACAAATCTGTTTTTGAATTACTATTCTGACTTATAGTGTCAACATGATTTTGAACAGCATAAATGCTGAATGATAAGTACTGTAATTTTTAGAGCTCTGTAGATATGTTGCAAAAATAGCTTCTCTGCGATGACCTCTTTATGATAAACTGGTCCTAAGACCATCTGCGGCTTCTTCTTACCATTTTTGACTGGATTATATTACCAACTATCAGGACCTTTTAACTGCCTGTTATAAATACTTTTCTGAACTGTTAAATTTTGTGTAACCCTTAAAACCAAGTTTTCTTATATATTGCCAGTATCTTGTAAAGAGCTTTAATGGTTGATTGGTTGTTTGACTAAAAAAGTTTACCCCCCAACTGTTAAAACTCTTATTTATTTATTTGTTTATTTACTCACTTGTGAATAAAATCTGTACATTCTAAATTGATTATACTACACTACAATACAAAAGAGTTATGCTATTAAAAAATAAAATTCATTGTAATGTTAAGCACAATTAACAATTTCCATGTAGCTAATTCAACCACTTCACGGTGTAATGTTTATTCAACAAAGACTATGCCCTGGTAGAGTAAATGTCAGGTTACTTAGATTACTGAGGTGACACATGAGTGACCATATCATTCCAAGAGAACTTGTAACTGATGTAGCAGCTGAGGCTTGCCAAATGCCACAGGTTCCACCTGCTGATTTAGCAGAAGCCACAAATCTAGGAGATCTCCCAGAATACAAACCTGGCCTTCAACGGGAGTTCAACTCTATCGAGAGCCAAAAATTTCTGTATCCTAGAATCAGATGACTTGTGTATCAACAGCTACTCTATTTTGCTGGGGTGAAGCCTAAGCCTATTTCCTCCTATGCTGCCCTTATTACCTCCAGCACTGGATCATGACTTCTACAGCATTTCTTGCTTAGCCCAGGAGGCGATACACAATTTGGTATCATCTCAATTTGGTATCATCAGTAGTATCTCACTCTAGCAGCAGATGATGTCTTCCAGCAATGTTATACAGATGTTACATAAAATGGGAAAGAGGATTGAGACCTGGGCTACCCCATCCTGGCTGAGAGAACCAGCAGGACCAACATTTTTGTATTCTCCCTATTCAAGTCCTGGTGTACATCATCCACAAGAGCAGCTAATGCTGTTTTCTCCCATGTCTGAGCATAAATCCTGACTGAAAGAGATCCACGTAATCTACTTCATCCCAGGACCTCTGTAAGTGTTTTTCCACCACTCTCTCCAACAATTTCCCCAGAAAAGGAAGGTTAGAGATGGAATTGAAGTTTGAAATTCCCCAGTGCTAACAGCCTTGGGGAATCTACTACCAACCCTGCAGTGAGGTCAAGCAGCTTAGAAAGGGGTGCTGCTAAGTATAGGAAGGATAGTAAAACAGCACCACTCTCAACTTATTCCTAAAACCTAAGTTCACAAGCAAGGCCTCATATCTGGCAATCTGCAGAACAGAGCATTGGGTGACTATCAAGGTCTCCTGGAGGATTATTGCTACTCTTTCTCTCTGACTTTAGAGTGACAGCTGGTGTAACACCCAACCCAGATGGGGATAGGGAAAACCACTTCATCCTCACCCAATCAGATTTCAGTAATGCATACCAGTTCTGCCCTCTCATTCACAGCTTGGGGATGAGGATAGATTTATTACAGGAATATTTGGCATTTAGCAGCAGTAGCCTGAGGCCAAAGTAATCTTGGATACCAAGATGAGGGCCAGAAGAAGGGATTGGCCTTACATTTCCAATTCCTCTTCCTTGTAACTGCTTCCTATCATATTTCCCTCCTCCTTCAACTTCCAGCCTCACATGTTTCTCCCCAGCTACTGTACAACCAGAGCCCTCCCGAGCATCCAGGGTGGTGCTTTTATGTTAAAAGGGCCCTACAACATATCAATTCTTCATTCTTCCCAGGTTCCAGTTTGGACAAATGATTCAGGAATCAATGCACATATCCATTTACATTTACTTTACCCTCACCAATCTCACCCTGGAATCTCCCATCCCACCCTCAACCTCATTCTATGGGTAGGTGGGATCCAATCTCACTCCAGGGAATAGGAATTTATATCAACAGCCCTTTATCTTTAGCTGATAAATCCTCTTGTATATAGCTAGAGGAACACAGACAGCCATCATTACTAGAATCTAGCAGAATTGTTTGAATTGCTTAGGGTCTTACAGTAATCACTCTAGTCATGAGAATCTCACCACTTCCAGTTCTGTAGCAGCTAAGAAAGATTAGAACGTTCTTCAACACCTTCAGGTTCTGCAGCTTACTTCCATTGTTGGTGGTCACCACTTGTCTCTTCCAGTGTCTCTTGTTTCTGACAGTCAACTCTTTTCTAATAATGGATATTCTTCTCTCAAGCCACATCTCCTCTCAGCAACCAAATTCCAGATGGAAGCATCCACAGATACACCCTTCTCTGATTGTGGCAGAATAAGCAACATACCAGCCTTCATCCTCATTCTTTGTTTCCACTCACTCTGCAATATTTTTCTGACATGGCACAATTCCATGACCTTTTTTTACCTCCTTTCCAGTCATTCTGCTCACTCTCATACAATCCCTCATTTAAATAATAATTTATTAATAATAATTTATTGAATGTATATGCCACCTGTCTCCCAGCGACTCCATTCTCCATGTGTTTCATCTTCTTCCTCCTTCCAAGTTTCCATGATCTTATTCTTTCCTCCTCTTTTCCACACTTCTTCCTTAATGCATCTCTGATTCTCTCTACTATCATGGATTCGTGTATTGCAATAAACACATCACACAAAACCTAAAGCTGAGAAAGCATAACTATAAGGGGAAAAAAAAGTAAATGTCAGAGATAAATTTGTGTTAGCTGCAAGAAATAGAGAGAGAAAGATGTTTAATTGGGGGTGATCTTACCTTGTTGCTGGACCATTTTATGTCCAAATAACCAGTGTGGTTGTCAATTCTACTAATGTGATTTGAAAGACTTTCTGTTCTTCTAAGATTTTTGTTCACGGTCCATGCAACCTGAACTTTTGTTTTGCCTAAAAAATATGCAGTAGTCCTGCTGCTCATTTTTGTCTTAAAATATAATGGCAGCTATTACCTTGCCCCTTCCCCTTGCAGCTAAAATTGCTTAGAAGATGACGAAACCTGTTAATTTGACATCATTCAGTTATTGACTTTGATTCATGGTATTGTATCACTATGATGTAGGCTAAACACAAATGTATCACAGGGATAGATAGTTCAGCTCAGCTCACCTCACAGCCTATTACATACATTTGGCCCTGAAGGGTTTTTAATCTTGATTCACTGTGATAGCAACCATTTGATCTGTCTATGGGCTAAAATTCCTTTGTGGGATATTTTAATTGTGGATACATATTCTAACTCTGGTTTTAGGGAGTATCCCAAATTATGTTTTGTAGCTGATAGTAGTTGAAACACTCAAGATTAATGGGATCTGCCATCTCTGCTTTCTTGATGGGGAAAACATAATCCGTTCTTTTCTCAAGTCTATTACATATTTTCTACTTTATTATGGTAACACTCTCATGTTGTACTAATGCCTTTTTGCTTCTAATGTGGACAGGTGATGGCCTTGAACCACAGCTTAGCTACCATGTTCCTAAGAAAAAAGTGACACATTTGCCACTTTGAGAATTGGAAACATGCATGTCTTTCAAATTATTTGAATGAAGTACTCACTCTGTAAGAATTGTTAAATGTACAAATGGCTTCCAGAATTCATAATATGTGATTAGGCTATGTAATGAACAAGGTTCAAGGGGGGAAAATGATTTAGAGCATTTGTGGATATGCACATTACGATATCAGCACCCCCTTAAATCAAATATGTAAATCAAACATGTTTTTTCTCACATGAGCCCAAGAAAAGACACACCTTCATTAAGGAGTTGTTGACAGGAATATGATATAACCATCCCCTACCCTCAGGCTTTGAATCTCTTTTTCCCATGCAGATCCAGATTGTTGCACAGCCCTAATATGTGACTTCTAGGGAAGGAGGTCATGTTAGTATGTTACATTTAACTTGGGAATTACTCACAGGAGTTAACTAGTGAGTGAAAAACTTTAATGGGATGAATTGGATTGCAGTTTTAAAGGCCTCTTGAACAGATGTCCTGTATGCATTGCTAGTGTATGTACTCTGTGCTAAAGAAGCTATATTCATAACACACACGATCATTATGATTATTTTTGAATAATTCTTGCCTGTATCAATCATAGGTAGGAACAAGATTCTAAGTAAGGCTCTGAAATCACATCTCACATTGCAGGTGACACAATATTCAGTCTGCCATTATGATTGGTGTGATTTTATCTGGTGTTAAGCTTTTTTTTTTTTTGGTATACCTGTCCATAAGATCTAGGAACTTTGTTTCACAGTATTTATTTATAAATTTAGAAGAGTGCATTTATTAAAATACTAAGAATATTAGAAGAATACATTTATCCTAAATTCCAAGCTTTCAGTGCACTTACACAGTGACAGGTGCATATTTTCTATCATTCTTTAATTAGTGGTTATGGTTTTGGACTAGGACTGGGGAAACCCAGAGTCAAGTTTACCTTGAGCTTTGAGTTTGGGTCAGTCTCCTCCTCTTAGTCCATTGTACCTTAGGATGGCTAAGGTGGGGATAAAATGAAGGGCGATTCCCAACATAAGCCCTGAGCTTCCTGGAGAAAAGGTGAATATAAATCCAAATATAATAACAATGATGACAAGAAGAGATTTCTTAACATTGGTACTTTAGCCTCTGTATAGAAGCTGATGCATTACTTGTGTCACTGTCTCTTTAGTACAAGGTCCCACAAGAACTGATCAGAAGTTAAATTTTTGGTGAGCTTTTAAATGGTTCAGGATAATTATTCAATTGCTTTAATGGTTTTAATAAGGAATTTATTTGCAGTCTATTCACTTATCTATGCCCTGAGATCCTGATAGGATGAACTGTTGAATATAAATGTTTTAAATAATTTTGTTTATTGTGTCACCTGGTTAAATTATGGAAATCTGGTTTTTTTTTAATACAAAGTATTCCAAAGATTATTTTTTCCTTGTGGAAAAAGGTCCCCATTTTGGTAAACATATTAAAAGTTCTAAAATGTGAAACAGCAGGGTACAACATTCTCAATCTCTTGTAGGGCCTTAGCATCTCTAAGGGATTTCGATATTGATTGATGGAATTCTCATCTGAATTGTAAAACTCCATTGCTTTGAAAAAAGGAAGTAAAGGTTCCTACAGCCAGAATGTCAGGTTTGCCTACTGAATTCCAACTTTTTAAAATGCTGACTTCTAATTTACTGGATCCCAAAAGGTATCTGGAATCTATTTATCAGGGAGAGAAAATGTGTTTCTGATTTGGCTTTACAATAAAGTGCCTATTTTCATGAGGTATGGTTTTTTAATCTTTCGAGTATTGTTGATGGGTTCATAGCTGAACTAGATTTCTTATTTCAAATAGTGCCCTAAAATTCTGTGTCTGCATGTCTTAAAATTCAAGCCCAAATAAAATTTGGTCTAAAATTCTGTAATTTGAATGTAGATATATAGATTAGGTTGTATTTTTAGAAATTACTTGATTTCAATCTTGTGAGAAAGAGTGCCCAAAATACAGCTTTAGTCAATGCTGGGGGCTTGACAAAAATCCCATTTGTACTCATTAATTGAAAATGAAAAAAGTAAGTTGTCAAGCATCTGGAAAATCACCATGCATGGTTGTTAGGCTGGTTAGGCTAAACTGTACAGGCCTTCTCTAGTGGATCATGGCAGATAGACTCCTTGCCTACGTGGAAGATTTGCAAAAATCAGAATTAATTTAAATATTAAAACTCATACAGATGCAAATGTTATATTACACATAGTAGAAAATTACATGTTCTCCTTTCCAGGCTGTCTTGTAGTGAACATGAAAAGTAATAACATTGAATTCTAATTCCAAACATTATCAACATTTCAGATAATTCAGAGGCTGTACTGTATGATGCTGTCTTCATCTGTTAATACTAAGCAGAATGAAAATTCTAAATATACTATATATCTGGAATTTTCATTCTGAACACAATAATGTCTGGAATTTTTCTGTAGCCTCTAATAAGGAGATGAATAAGGAATTAAATCTATTTGCTGAAGATTAATGCATTTGCTGAACAGTTAGCTCCTATCTATTATATGCTTGTCCAGAGCTCATGCTTCTTTATCCTAGCAACTGTACTGAATAACTGCTATCTTTGGTCATTGAGACAGCTTTATTTTCTACAAGAACTGATCATGAAATATCTTAAATTTAATATCTGTCTCAAAAGTAATCATGCCAGAGCACTTTTTAACTATAGTCACCAGGCTCAAATAGCCTCAGAAAACTCCTGCCATAAGGAAAAATAGAGGAAATGGCTGACAGCATAGTGTTCCTTTTAAATTGCCTTGATGTCTAATATGAAGATTAAATGGGCTAGATTTAGACTTACTGATCAGAGAGGAAAATAAAATGATTGGAACTGTTGTTTTTTTTGCTGTTGAATTGAGTTAGTCAATTGCCTTGAATTTGTAACTAACTCAATACTACCTATTTGCTAAGATCTTAAATGGAGCGAATGGATCTCTGCAGAAGGGGCACATGACACAATTTGGTTAACAGCATCATCCTGCAAATACTGTAATTTATGTACTTGCATCAAATATCAGGATGCAAGTGTGTAATCTTGGCATTTGTGTGATGAAAATGATTTTATTTAACCCATCAATATCCTCTATTCTTACTGGCCAAAGTGTATAGTGTTCCTTAAATTGTCTATGCTGAGAATGAATCTGGGACATCCTTTATGGAGGGACGCCACATGTTCCTCAGTACTTAGATTGGCTTTAAGGAAGAAGTGATGTAAACAAATATATGAGACATGGTATTTTGCACTTTACTGAATGGTAGGAGAACAGAAAATGTGTGACTTTTTCTAATTTCCATTCAAGCATGCCATCATGGGTTGTTCCCAAATCTTTTTACAGTAGAAGGCCAAAAGTATTGTTTGTTACTTTTTAAGCAAGTAAAAGTAGGAGGCAGCCTAATACAGACACCTACCAAAGATATTTCTGCAAAGAAGGCTGATGCTACTTGAACAGTACACTTCACCAAAGCCCCTGTTTATCTGAATTTTTAGTGGTAACCTGTATTTTTACCTTCATCCTCAATGGTTTTTGGCATGTGTCTATCTAAAATAAAAGGAATTTTGAAATGCTTTTTTTCTTATTTTTAATAAAGTCAGTATCTTGTCCTGCTGAACTAACTCCCTAAAGGAATTAGTAGCCATGTGCCTCAAAGTTACAGAGGCTAGGAGGTGGCTATAGAATTTGAAGAAATATTTTTTTTCTTCTTTTTCCCTTGTTAGTCACAGATAAAGCCAAAGGCTGAGCGGGTCCTGTCATTCCCACAGACCAAGTTTAAGGGGAGGGCACTAGGTAAAAGCATTCCCTAAGAGGATAGATGGTAGCAGTGATAACTACCAAGCAGGAAAGCATGCCAGGATGTGTCAAATTAGAGGACTTCTGGGAGAGGAGGCTTGAGATCTCCGATCTTTTATCTCATGGGCTCAGCCATGTCACTACAAAAATAAATGATAGTGTAAAGATTATGAATTGATTCAAATGTTATAATAAGCCACAATATTTTGGATACCGGATGTTTAATTTTTTTTTATTATGGTTATGATTAGAAAAAAAAATAATGCTGATACAAATACACATTTAAAAGAACATTGGAAATTAAGGAAGGAAAAAAGGGAAAACAGTATAAACATGAAAATACTGGATTATTAAAATTGAGCAAACATGCTGGTGCATGCAAGCTGATTAACACTGACTTATTTGCCAACAGGAGTAGGTATATAAACAAGGGAACTTCCATTGATGTTTGTTTTGTTGTAAGTCTGAAGCAGGATCTGTAATTTGTAGTTCTTATAGGAAAATAGAATGAAGAACCAAGGAATAGCAAGATATAGATGCTGATTGTAATATAATACTGAACAAACGATGGATAGAAGTTCCATTTTTTATTTAGCTGCACTACTGACAGAAAAACAGCAAATAGAGCATTAATTTAGCTATGTAAGCAGCATACTTTCTTTGTCATAAATCAGACTTTTGATTTGAACTGGTTTATCATAATGTCAGAATCAGGCCAACTTATGCATGATAATGTCATGGATGGCAATACTGTCTTAAGAATTCCCCATTCAAATCCTTTTTCATATTGTTAAAATAATTCAGTGCACTTTGTTTTTTATGGTTAATTTCTTATCAACAGTACATTGAGCACTAACTGTACAATTGTGGTAACTCCTTTTTCCACTTACTGATATTACATTTGTGTCAGTTTTTTCTTTCTTTTTTCCTCCTTTCACTTGTTCTCTTTTTTCTCTTGTAAAAATCATTCATAAATAAATAAATAAATCCTGTATGATAAAAGATAGCATAATTACAATTCTTTGGTTTATAAAAAAAATGGGAACAATATTAAAGGGAAGCATTTCCTAGAAGGAGAAATAAACAAGAAAATGGCTTCTGATTTGAAGTGTCCGGAAAGAACTGGTTTTTCAAAAAAAATGTTATTGATGAGAGTTCACTTTAATTTTCTCGCCCTTCTTCCCAAAAGTCTGGTTGACCTGGATTTCTTGTAACAATCTTTTTTAGTTTTAGCTCTGAATTTTTTTAATTTAATGGTAATGATTCACATGCTTGAGGGGGTGATTAGAACATCCTAAAAGGCTTTTTAATGCTATCTGCAGTTGAAAAGAAACCCTGGAAATCTCCAGTTGGCAGCTGAGTGAGATGTGAATGAAGGTTACCTTTGAAGTATGGTGTGCATTGCAAGTTGCTAACTCATTTATATGAAAATGTGCATTTCTGTTAATATCAGCTTAATATAGGACATCTTTTAAAAATATTCATGTTCCTTAGACATTTTTCAATTTTGACAGTCCCAGTAAATCCTGGTTTATAACAGTTAGGTATATTGAAAGTAATTCTAAGTTTTGGAGGTATAAGAACTTCTGGTTCAGCTGGCTATTTCTAGATAAGTTTAAATTATGGTTTAGAGACAATAATTGTAAATTGCAATGTAATGTTTGTGGTGTGGCATATTAATTAGATCTCTTTCCTTTTATGTACAGCTCTTTTTGGTGTGTGGAGAAGTTTATTTCTAGCTGCTTGCATGGCTACACTGCTAGAGATCAAACAGAAATCCCTGGATTGTAACATTTATTTGCTTCAAGAAAAGCACCGTAGAAAAAAAATAGCTGGGGAAATAGTAGCTTCTAGGTCCCAGATGTCTAATTATAACTAAGACCTGTTTTTGCCTTTGTCTGTTAAGATATTCTTTCAGTTTTCAAAGTACAGGCAGGATACATAAAGAATGTGTGAGAACACTTTTATTGCAAATAACCTACAGTTGGAGCATGGGCCAGTTTAATTAATATTCAAAATAATGGAAATATAGGGGTTCAGCATGCAAATAGATCATGCTGTGTGTATTTTTCCTCACAGAGGAGTGTATGTGTTTACCCTCTTTAAAATTAAGTTGCTTATATCCTCTGTGTTGTATCCACTTTTAATATTTCATTTTAAACTGTCCAGGTGGGCTATTCTTTTCTAATAACCAGAAGTAGCAAAATTGAAGAAAAGTATGTTGAATGAGAACTGCCAAAAGGAAACGTGCAAGTTGCAGTAGACATACACGCTTCCTATTTATTTGTTCATTTAAAAATTTGAACTGCCATTCATTAAAAGTAATCCCATTTCAGTTTGGCCCTGGTTCTTCAAAGACCTGTCAAGCATCAGTTTTGTCTGATGGTTGAAGATGCTGCCTCGATTTTATTGTCTCCCTAGTTGTCTCAGTAATATTTTTAGAGCACTTCTCTAAATGAAGCACCCTCATTCCCTGCTGGTTTCTGAAACTATTCTTTAACAACTCTTTTTGTGTCTTTTCCAGGGTGCCACTTTATCCAGACTTCTGCTCAGCTGTAAAGATGTAGAAATTATTGCAATATAAATAATAACTTCGCATGTTTCCTTAAAAGTATTGCTTAAAGGGAATAGCTTCTCTGTGGTAGTACGTTGTGTCTTGTAATGTTGTCATTTGTAGTCCTATAATATTTCCTTTCTTCTGTAGTGTTATGATATTTCCTTTAAGCAGAATTTGGGGATTGTTATTGTATGATTTTTTTTCCCTGCAACTGTGATGGCCTCTGATTTGCACATAATTATAGCTAACCAAGATGATGATGATGATGATGATGTTTTAAAGAATCTATACTGTGTGAGCCATGGAAAAAAGAGATGGGTAGACTTTCCCATAAAAGCATTGCGTAAATTGATGCTGCTGTGGGTATCTCTGAATGAATGAAAAAATGTATGCCTTTTTACCATTTTTAAAACGTTCACCATACTACAAAGCATAAATGGTATTACTTGAATAAGAGTCACTTGTCTCCTGTTATTTGGGGAGATGCAGCTTGTCAGTATTGTTAAAAAATATCGTATTTTTCTGTCAATAAGACACCCCCATGTACAAGACGACCCCCACTTTTCCAACCCAAAATTAAGAAATCAATATTTTAAAGATAGTGCAGAACACATTTTTATTTAGTAATTAGTTAACATTTACCTGATACACTTGGTGGGAGGAGGTCCAAACCGTCTCTCTGCAGCTCTATTTCCATGCTCTTTTGCATAACTGATTACATTCAAGCACGAGTGAAACTGCCGATAGCTTGTCTCTGCAAACAGCATCAGCTGACGTCAGTTACATAAGGCTCGTGATTGGAGGAAGTCTGTTTGGGAGACAAGCTATTTCACTTGTGATTGGAGGCTAGCAATAGGAGGAAGACTCTTTGCAGAGACAAAGTATGGGCAGTTTTGCAACCACGCGGTTCTCTCCTCGGCTGACTTCCTTGAATAAGACGCCCTTCAATTTTTAGCGTAAGGATTTTAGAAAAAAGTATCGTCTTATAGTCGGAAAAATACGGTATATCATTTGGATGTAGCAGTGCATCACAGAATCATACGTAAAAACATTTTTGGTAGCAACACCAATTTTTACACAGCAAATAACCATTCCTTAGTAGAGCAATTAAATCATACAGGTAGTCCTCGATTACCAACCACTCATTCAGTAACTGTTTGAAGTTACGACAGTGCTGAAAATATAACTTTACGGCCAATTTATGACCATTTACAACCTTCGCAGCATTCCTTAGTCACATGATCGCCATTACAGTCAGTACGCATTGTCCTGTCCCTGACCTGTGGTTGGTTCTTTCTTTCCCCCCATGCAGAGCAGAGATTGGAGAGGAAGGGATTGCAAGAGAATAAGCTGTTTGCTCTTCTACACATTGAAAGCAATGTGATTGTGCAGGCAGCGGGAAAGGGTCAGGCAAAGGAGAGATTGCCTACATAAATTGTTACCCCCCCCTTGCAGATTGGAGAGACTGGAGACAAAGAGATTTCAAGAGAGTACTGTACACTGTTTGCATAGTGTGCCCGCAGCTCCCAGCCCCAGGCTGCTGGCACGGTCACATTGCTTTCAATGTGTACAAAACAGTAAGCAGGCACTTGAGCATTCCAAAGGGCGGGGGAGTGGTTAGGCAAACAAAAGCCAAAGGTATGAAACAGAGTAGTCTTGACTCTTACCAGACAGAAAGCACAGTTGCAGTCATGTGATTTCCCACTTAGTGACTGCTTCACTTAGTGGCAGAGTTGCCTGTCCCAATTAGAGTAGTTCAGCAAGGACTACCTGTAATGAAATTTTATGTATAGACAAATTTAAAAGGAATGCTACTTTCATTTGGATTGCATTTTCATTTCATCACTGGCTAACATCATAGGGCAGGATTCAGAAGAATTTCTATTTTTTAATTTGAAAAACCCTCCACTTGCCTATACAAACATCATCTTAAAATTTTGTTGGCTATGTATATAAGAAAAGGGTTTTTTCCTATTATTTTGTACTGTATTATTATTATATTGTATTATTTATTGCTTTATACTATTGGTGTATATTATTGGTGTATATTTATGAATTATTTGTTGGTGTTTATTTATATTCCTTTCTATTCCATTGGAGTGTGCTGCTTTCAAGTGGTCTACAGGTGTAAGCAAGTAAATAAATACATATGTATATACAGTACGTACATTGTTCATCAGTTGAATTGATCTGCTTAATAGAGCAGATTAATCCAAACAATTAGACTTGAAAATGCCTAATGTTTTAAAATCTTGTGAGATCAAAATAATTTTTGCTGTGTTTTTTAAAGGTGGCTTGGATTTACTATAATTCTTAGTTTGGATGGGGTGACAAAAACATTGTAAACTAAAAGCAGAAGTGAATGCTTCTGAAATCTTCCTAACTGTAGAAGAGTTGGTACATCATGTCTTAACATGATGTGCAAATATGACTAGTGTCTTAAACTAGTAGAACAGAAAGTTCTTACTTTGTTTACCTTTGTTAATCATAGATTAATTTAGCTTCTAGCTGAGGCAAAGAAGCTGCTGTAACTTCTTTCATAATTGCTTTTTTATTTTCACAATAGGGTCTTAAGTGGGGTGAATGTGAGTGATTGCTTAATCTTTTTCTAAGATGCTTCTTGCAATTATTATAAGATTATCTTTTTACATTGCTATAGTAAGAACAGACTGAGTGGCCATGATACCTCACATTTCTTTTGTAGAAATCTGTATATGTTCCTTAACAAGGAATTGACCATTTAAGTCATGTCTCTGCCAGCACATCTCTATAATTTTGTTCATTTTATTTACATGCTGTGAGGCTTTTTCCTTTTTTTTTAATGGAAGATTCTTCCTTCCTTTTCACAAAATTGAAACTCTGCTATGCTCAAGAATCTTCTCAATGATCAACAATTGAAGCAGGAGTGAAATGTTGAGACCTAGCAGATAGTAATTAGAAAACAATGCCCTTGATAGGTTATGAGATAGGAGTAGAGAATGTTGTAGCTAAGCCACATAGAAGAGTGAAGGGCGGTAGCTACACAATATTGAAAATATCAAGAAAAGCAGAAAAAGAGTGAAGGATCAGTAGGTTTTGGAGAGAAAATCAGAATAAAATTGATGAAGTCCATTGCAGTGTGCTGTCTATATGAAAATTTTGGATTTTTTGGATAGGCTAGTCGACTCTATTCTAGCCTCTACATTAATTGTAAATGATTATTTGCTTATTAACTTACGACAGTTAAGTTCAGGCACAACTTTGTAAATGAATGAGTGCAGGAGAAGAGAAGAAAATCAGAACTTCCATTAATTTTGCTGAAGCACTAGTTTCATTGGACCATCTAATGGCAATCTGTCAACCCTTTCTTAACACTCAGAAGATGGAGAGATAGGATTTAAGGCTGACATATTAGGCCAGCAGAGTAGTATGTAGTCAATTTCTGTTTAAGCAATTTCCTTCTAGGTACTCATAGTAACAGTATCAACAATTCCTGTCTGCCTTAGAGCACTACATCAGCATCATTACTGGTAATTATAGATTTGTCTGTTGTTAGGAATTTTTATCTAGGTTTTCTTCTTTTCCTTTTTCTTCTCCACTGCTTGTTCTTTCAGCATTGTCTGTGTAAGACTAGGTCTGGAGGCTCTGTTTTATAAACTGCACCAGAAGTAAGAATAAATGCTTTAACATTTTCCCAAGCTGAAGAAATGCTACCAGTAAGCAACTTCTTAAAAAGGATAGTAAACACTTTATGGGCAAATAATTTCAGTATTTTCTTTCATTTTTTAATAGAAATTTTTAAAAGAATAAAAACAATACAAATTTTGAAAGATAAAATTTAGGTATTTTCTTTCAAAAGAAGTGATAAACAGCATCAATTAAAATAAAGGGTTTTTTTAGAAAGATTTTTGTGGGCATGTGTACATTTGAGTAATAACATACCAGTTACTTGGATTCTTGGAATTAATGGCTAAAAGTAGTGTTTTTTGTATAAATTTCTGTCAGATTTTTTTTTTCACCATAGAACTAATATTTCAGTGTTCCACAGGCAGATATATATTTATTGTTCAGTTTATATTATAATTATGGGGAAGTCTGGCTCACAAGCAGCATATATGAAAAGCACTTGGGTGAACTAGTGGATCACAAGCTCATCATGTCCCAGTGGTGTAATGCAGCTGCAAAGAAGGCCAACAACATCTTGAGGAGCATCAAAAGAGTGTAGAGTCCAAATCGCTGGAAGTAATTAGCCTCCTCTACTCTGTCTTGGTCAGGCCTCACTTGGAGTACTGGGCTCAGTTCTGCACGCTCCAGTTAAAAAAAGACATTGATAAACTGGAGCAAGTCCAGAAAAGGGCTAACAGGATGGTGACAAGTCCTACAAGGAACAGTTAAAAGGCCTAGGTATATTTATCTTGCAGAAGAAAAGATTGAGTGAGAGGGGACATGATAGTGTCTTCAAATATCTGAAGGGCAGTCACATTGTATAGGGTTTGGATATATTCTCACTTGCTCCAGAGGGTAAGACTAGAACTAATGGGATGAAACTTCAAGGATGTAGATAGAGATTAGACATGAAGAAGAACTTCTTGACAGTAACAACTGTTAGTCAGTGGAACAGGTTATTGCATGGAGTGGTTTCTTCCCCTTCACTGGAGGTTTTCAAACAGAGGCTGGATAGTTATGGTGGAGATGGTATAGTGAATCCTGCAGCAGATCCTGCAGTGTGCAGGGGATTGGACTTGAAGACCTCTTATGTCCCTTCCAACTCTATGATTCTATAGATTCACTAAAGTAGTGATTACAAAAGTAAAATTCTGGAAGTCTAGAAAGCAGAGTTAATGAGACCAAAGTCTATTGATCTCCACATGCAAGAATGCTCCTTTGAGTGATTGTTGAATTTCAGTTTGTAAAATTTGGAATAAAATATCAGGTGGTTTTGAGTTGTACAGCTTGCCTATTCCTGGTTTACAAAATGGGATAAGGAAGGCAAAGTAAATAATTATAACAAAATTAACATCCTTGGAGGACCTGGGCTGCATAACTGGTTAGCTATCTTTGTTGATTGTCAGGCTTTTTTAATTATGTTTTTCCCTATCCTGGAATCTTGATATAAATTAATAGGTGTTGCATAAAAAAGCATGATGAGAGGGAGGGCACAGTCCATTCCCTTGAACATTATTCAATATTTTCCCTTGAATATTATTCCCTTGAATATTATTCCAAGGGATTTTATTATTCCAATATTTTCCCTTGAATATTTAAAATATTTTAAATAGTTTAAAAATAAGTGCAAAATTATTTCCACTAATAGGACCACATTTTAAAATATTAAATGGTGTATTAGATGGGAGAGGGACGGAGAACAACCATGGTACAGGACTTGTGTTATGTAATCACTAGCTAGATACTTTGCTATTAGCATGGCAGTCAAGTGAGCCTCCTGGGAGCCAAATCCCCATTTGTCACCCCAAATAAACATGAGTTCTGAGGGCAGGAGGAGTCTAGATTAGGCACTTTGTATTATTCAGCCTCAGATTTCCATCAGTTATATCTTTAAAAATATTATTGGCAGAGCCAATTATTTATAGTACCAATATAAGGTAGTTACCAAGAAATTAAAAAAATACACACTAAATATAATACATTTTTCCAATAAACTTTAACAATGTCATCCAAACTGTTAGCAGTGCAATTTAGTAGGAGATTCAGATAAAATCTAAAAAAATAAAAAAGACGAAAGCAGGATGTAAAACAGAATTATTTTGAAAGGATAGTCCCCAGGTCAAGATGCTACCCAGAAAAGTCCTTGTCCCAGTTGTCAGACATTTCAACTCAGAAGGTGGAGGCATTTTCATTAATAATCTAAATCAATGGCTGTCAGATTGGAAAAGGCAGTCTTCAAGATATGAGTTCTAGTCCTGCCTTAGACATGGAAGCCAGCTGGGTGACTTTGGGCCAGTCACTTTCTCTCAGCTCTAGGAAGACTATAACGGCAAACCACTTCTGAAGATATTGCCTAGAAAATGTCATGGACTTGTTGCCCAAAGTTAGTTGAAGGCAATTTTTATCTCCTTCAATTGTTGGATCGCTGTTACAACCTCACTCACCCTTGGCTCATTTTCCTTCTCCTGACTCTGTTATGTAAATTACTGTTGGAATGGAGAGGGAATACCATTTTGCACCATAGCTGGAATGAGTGTGATAATAAAGGACCATTTTCCTTGATAATTTCCCTTCTATCAGTAAATGAAAGGCTTGCTTGAGAAATTTGGGATCTGAAGGATGTGTGGTACATAATAGAGAGGGATTTCACTTAAGTGTTATATAACACCATGCCTTTTAGAGTTCCTTCTCATTGCTGCTTGATATGACACAATGAAGCTGTGAACTGATAGCAGAGTACAGTGCACTTTTTACCCTGATATGAAGTAACCCAGTGTTTAAGGCAGTGTGATTTGCATCAGCTTAAACCTTGCAAACATTGGCTGAGAGAAAATTATGCATTTATGCTCACTGTGAGAGATCTTTGTCTTTGTTGCTCATGGGAAACTGTTAAACACAAAAAGTCCTCAACCTTCTGTGAGAGTGATTAGAGGAAATTAAAACAACACTAAGGAGTTTTACACTTTCCAAATACAGGGGTGTTTTGGAATTCAGAACCTGTCACTGACTGGAGGGCAGTTTGTGAACTGGATAAATGGTGGTACAGTATATACAATACCCTTTCAAAGCTTAGCCTGTAGACAATAAAATCCTGTTTCTTGAATAAGCAGTCTTGTGATCCATGATGTTCTAGATTCAGAATAATAGCAATCCATGATCTGATAGGAAAAAAAGGAGTTTTTTACCCCTGCCCCACCAGAGAATATATTTAGCCTGGATTGAGTTTGGGGCCCTAGAATGACCATTTAGGCATGGTAACTTTTTCATAAGTCAACTTAGGTGCTATTTGGGAAAGCTATGCAAAGAAATTGCACCTCCTTTTTAATACAATTAATAAAAGCTGTTCATAGTTTAAGTTCATTGGAACATTTGGAGAATGCCTGTGCTCACAGTAATAATAGTAAATAATGATAGGTTTTTCAGTGTTGTGTTTGAAAAACAAGGATTCCTGCCATTGATCTTATGCTTTAAATATAGTCCAAATTAGGGTAAAAACTGCTAAATCTGTTATTAATTCAGCACCTCTGGTTTTCTTTAGTTCTCATAGTCCTGTTGAGGTAAAACAGCATTCAGTTTTTGGGATATCTGCTGTTTCCAGCTGACAACATTCTTCCATGGAAAAGTTTTCTTAATTGTCCCAGATGCCCTCTGCTTTCCAGCATGGTTATAGGGCTGCTGATCCTAATATTTTATATTATTAACATGTATTTCTAAGACACACATGGGTTCTTTTATGAATTAGATAAAGAGCTGGAATGGTTATGGTTTTGTGTTTACTGGTTCCTTGGTGGCTAGATCTCTACCCTCCTTCAGCAATATTCCCTGTGAGATATAACATGGCATGGATTTCACTGCATGACAGCTAGCAACCATGGCTGTATGACCACTGCCGGCATTTTGTCAAATCTGTGAAAAGTAAAGAGAACCAATGTGTTAGTACAGCATAGTATAAAATAGTATACTATAGTGGTAAATATATTAGTAGAAATGGAGGGACCCAGGTTGAATTAATTCCAGCTTCAACTATGGAATCTCAATGAGTGTTTTAAAGACAATCATTATCTCTCAACCCCATCTATATCATAGTTGGAGGAAAAAAGATGATATATAACATCTTGAAATTCTGGAGGAGTGGTAAGAATCAGTCTAAGTAATAATGGTACATACAGCCACGTTACTGGAATTTTAAGGCAGAAATGTACTTTTTAACGGTTGTTCCCCCATATATCCAAAATTAATCACCAAATTAGACTCTCATTTTAGCACTATGTTTGTTTCAGACTCCAGATCTATACGTGTGTTATTTTAAAGCAAGAGTTAATGTTAATTCCTTATTGTACTGAACATTTAGTAATGAAAATAATCTTAATTTTTGAAGTTCAAATACTGATTTAGGGTTAATATTTTTCTTTTAGGCAGTTTTCTTGGACAGCAAATAAGTATTTTGAATATGAGATGTTGCTTTGAAGAAACTAATGTAACTAACATTTTGGCAGTCTGAATTTCTGGATTAACATGGGACAAGCTAGATAAGTTGGAGCAATGAATTCTGTTTTCCAGTCTCTTCTCTTCTAAAACATGGGTGGGAAATGTATGCAATTTTTAAAAATGAACATAGATGAAGGCAGGCTAAAAATATAATTTTATATATATAGAATGAAGTCACATGAAGGATAAATATGATTATTGCATCTAGCTTTGACTTCATGTTTAAGATGCATAGATTCTCTTGTTTGACTGGTGGAAATTGTGCTCTATGGCAGTATTTTGCACATTTATGTGACTGCTACAATTCATTGGTTTACAAGTGATCATAGACCACAAAAAGATCTCTGGTGTCATATCTTTCTCTGGACAGCATAGCTATTAACTATCTATTCTGGTCAGGAGAGTGCATGTGTCTGTTTTCATCTTTGTTTAGCAGACACCAGGGCTTGTCAACCTGCACCGTCTTGCATTTTGATAAGCAGGTTTTTGAGTATTCAAGAGCAGTTTTCTGTCAAATGCAAATACAAAGAAGAATGTGCCCTCTGTTGCAGGACTAGTATCTTTCAGTGGTGATCCATGCTCCTGCGATTTAAAGACTTGGTGATCATAATACACTTTTTGCGTGGCATAGTTTGAAGACAACTCAGAAACTTCACTTGGCGCAAATGCTTCAATCCATTTACATTTGAAAGTTAGAAGAGGGATAACATATTGCTTTTGCTTGTTGAACTGCACTGGCTGTTGGTGTCCTCCAGATTCAGAGTGCTGGTTTTAATGTATAGATTCCTTCCTGGGCTGGAACATGCATACCTCTGAATGTTTTTCTCTGTATTAATTCTCCTGACATTTGTGTATTAAATCAAACTCTCATTCAGTTTATGAAGTCTGCTGTTAGAAGCAAGGCTTTTAATGTGGTCATGAAACTATGGAAAGGCTTACCTCTGGAACAGAATAATTGTTATTTTGTCACTTCTCTCAAATTTCTCTGGAAAAAAGGTTTGACTGACACATTTTCTGATACTTTTATTCTGTCTTTTATATTATTATGGTTATTTTCACTTTTTCATTGTAAGGCACATTGAACACATGAATGATATGAACATGATTATTTTATTAAGCATTTAAGAAAAGGATATAAATAACAGAAATTGTCCGATGTTCTGTTTAATGTGCCACTTGTCCTCTTTGCTTACGTCTTTCCCATCACTTCTCTTGGTAGCTATCAGATATGGTGAACAAATAGAATCTTTGTGCTAATTGATCTGTTATAAGTTTAATAGCTTTGAAAGACTGGTTTCATTATTTTTAAGCTTTTGAATTGTCCATAGTGAGATGCTGCATATAGGAACTGTTCCTATAAAGCTGATTCGCTTGATCACTAAGAGAACAGTACTTACATTTCTTCTGAGATTTTGAACTACCTTATCACTCATGGGTACCAGTGTGGCTATAGGTGCCTGCTTCAGTGTCCACCAGGGTCCCTGTCCTACTTGACTGTTGATCTTTTAAGATTTATTTAATTAAAAACTGTGTGAAAAGGTATTTATTTAATTAAAATACATATAGCCCATCCACTACAGCATCCAGAGGATATTCCATAATATAAGATAAATAAGAACAAGATAAATTATATTTTAAATTAAAATAAACAGTGAGGAGTTAAAATAATAGTTTAAAGCATACAGTAACAGACAAGTCACACTGACAAAGAGTTCCCAATACAAAACAAAAAACAGCTAAGAGATCAAGGAAGATTGACATAGTTGCACTTTCCCCTAATGCTGATCATCTGACAGGGTGACCATAGCAGTTTTGATGCCAAAACAGTCCTGAACCCAACTGGAACAGTCCAGATAATCCTCCAAGAATGCATAATGCTGATTAGCTGCCATATTCTCAGGTATCTTTTCCTAGAGGGAATTGATTGCAATAAGGCAACATTATCCAGCAACATGTTTTAAAGTGACCTAGGACCTGATAAAGAATGATAGCCTGAAGGAACCACTAACTGACTGCTGTGGTGGCTGGGTGTTTTGTGGAATTAGGTGGCTTGGACAGAATCTGGTGTGATATCTTGTAATGTCACTTGAAATGTATTTGAGCCTGTGGATGTCAATGAATTGGAGAAGGTTATTTGTGAGACAAGTGCCACCAGTGTGGACTTGATCTCTGCTTTCTCTATCTAGTACAAGCTGCCAGGGAGGAGTAGTGTGGCTGAATCCAGGCTGTGGTGAATGTGGGAAGGGGTAGCGCCACTGCCTTTGAAAGAGACACTGGTATACCCTCTCTTTTAGAGACTATCCCTGGACCCAGCTATACTGGGCAACTATTACCCTGTCTCCAACCTCCCCTTCTTGGGAAAGGTTATTGAGAAGGTGGTAGGATGGCAGCTCCCAATGGCTCTGTAAGAAGTGGATTACCAGGAAGCTTTTCTGTTAAGATTAACTCTGGACTTGATACAGAAAACACATCGAATGCTGTCGTGGATGACCTGTAGTAAGGTTTGAATGGAAAGTGCAATGCTCTTTGACCTGCTGGATCTCTCGGTGTCAGGACCAGTTCCAACTCTAAGGGGGAGATTGATTCAGATGATCCTATGAAGCAGCAGCCTGCCTCAGAGAGCAACAAGGAGACACCTGGGGCTGATTTGCCTGCAGAGCATGTGGAGTAGCTGGAAGATGAAGGGTCTGATCAAGGATCTCTTCCTAGTCTTAAGGGCTGAGTGAAGGGCAGAGCAGATTTGAGCATCTCCTTGTGAGGCGAGGGCATTCCCACTGGTGATTGCTTGCACCTGTGGGGCTCTGTTTCCTCATTGGGAACAACTGCTCCACTACCTTGGACTCTTGCCTGTTTCCACCCTGAACTCCTGACTGAGGAAATTCTGTGCATTTGAACTTCACAATCTCTCTATAACACTGAAAACTTTGACCATGCCCCAATGACACTTCTGCCTGCTGCTTTGGATACTGGAAAGCCTTTAGAAGCAAGTTTCCAAGGATTTGGGCCTGCTCATAACTGCATGTGATTACATGCATGCCCTGCCTGCTGCTGCTTATAATTGCACAAACCAGAGTAAAGACTTTTGCAATTAAACTCCTGTGCGTGTGTGTGCGTGCACATGCATGCATGTGGCTACATCTGACCTGAGACAGGACATTCAGCATAATTTAATACCATTGATTGTTGCTTCCTTCTGGATTACCTGCAAGGGTTGGGGATTGGAGACTCCATTCAGTAGTGGACAATTCCAGTCAATGATTGTGGGTAAGGTGTACTCTAATATGGGGTGTTCCAGGGCTCAGCCCTCTTCCCCATTTTGTTTAATGTCTATATGAAGCATTGGAAGATGTCATCCATCCATACAGACAGAAGTTACATCAATATGCAGATAACACTCAGTTGTATGTCTCTACAACCAGAGCCAAACAGGAGGTGTGGTGGAAGTATTGACCCAGTGTTTGGAAGCTGTTATCATCTGCATAGAGGACAGCAGGCTCATTGTCAGCCCAAACAAGACAGAGTAGTTGCTTAGTCAGAAACCAACTGATTCCAGGACAATGCCAACTGTAATAATGGTCACTCATACCCTTGTCACCTCATCTCTCTATTACTATAATTTGTTTTACGTGCAGCTGCCTTTAGAGGCCATACAGAAACTTCAGCTGGTGTTAAATGTGGCTGTTCTCCTGATAAAGGGGATGCGGGGGGGGGGGGGGGGACTATTATTCTTATATTACATATCTATTGCAGGAGTTGCATCTGCTGTGCTTTGTTTACAACTGCAACAAGGTGTTGGTTAGCATCTATGAAACCCTATATGAATTGGGGCCTAGATATCTCTGAAGCTTCAAGTAGAATTTGCCTGCCTGATACATGTGAACAGAGAGTCTATATTAAGAGCCTTATCAATCATGATGTTTGGCAGGAAGAAACTTAGAAATGAACATTCTCATTTGGGTTGGGGCTCCTGTCCTCTGGAACACCTTACTCCCTAAGGCAAAATTGGCTCTGTCCCTCATAACATTCAGGAAATTTGTTAAGACCTGGCTTTTTCATAAAACCTTAAGAGGCTGAGGATGTATAGTAACTGTAAAGTCCATAACAGCGTAAATCTCATTAGTTAAGCTTATTGTCAAGAGGATAAGGGATTAATATTTAGAATTTTGGAAACTGAATAAGCCAAATCTTGCACTAATTTAATAGTGAATTTATTAGGGTAAGTTTTCTTTGGGCTGTTTGAATCTCTTTTTCCCAGATTGCAAGGACAGAGGGCTAATTGTCCTTTTCTCAGATAAAACTAACTTTGTAATATTCATCTGTTCATTGTTTATTAATCTTTACAATATTCTCATTTCTTTCCCTGTTCCCAGAGTCAGCCCAGAGATCTCTCTTACAGGAACTTTCAGTATGCTTGTCCTGAGTATGAGAAAAAGGCATTATATGTAATGCTCAATTTCAGGAAGCCCATTGACTCATAAAGGTGGGAGGAAAAGGCCTAGAATTTAAAGCAGACATATTTAAAAGGCTTGATTTTTGGTATTCTGCAATAGGCAGATTTTCTGTATATTATATATAGGTAGTCCTTGCGTTATGACAGCAGTTGGGACTGGAATTTCCATCGCTAAGCGATGCAGTCATAAAGTGCGATGTCACATGACCATATCACTTAGCGATGGCAATCCTGACAGTCAGGTTGCTGTCATAACTCAGAGACTGTGCGAGTTGTTAAGAGAGGACCTCACAGACTCTTAGGCAAGCAGGCTGGTGAGTGAGCACTACTGGGCACAGGCAGGCCGCAGGCCGGCGCTACTGAGCACTGGTGGGCCATCGGGGACCATGAGCAGGCGCTACTGTGTGCAGGTGGGCCAATAGGGGCTGCAGGTGGCGCTACAGAGCATGGGCAGGCTGGCAGGAGCTGCTACAGAGTAGTGGGGTTCCTTGGGATACACAGTGGTGGGAGCAACTTGTGACTTTCCCTGCCAGCTTCCCCATTGACTTTGCTTGTGAGAAGCTGGCAGGGAAGGTCACAAATGGCGATCATGTGACCACAGCTCGTTGTGACATCACAATCACAAGCGGGGCACCCAAGCACCCAGGTTGTGAACACATGACCACGGGGACACTGCAGTGGCTAGAACTACAAGGACTGGTCATGAGTCCCTCTCGTTCAGTATCATTGTAACTTTGAACAGTTGCTGAATGAGTGGTCATAACCCGAGCGCTACCTGTAGTCATGTTATGTCTTTAATCAAGTTCCTGAATATAGGGTTGAGTGTCTGGAGATTTAAGATTTATTGTTATGCCTGGTGTGAAGTCTAACAGCTAGTGGAAACCTCTGGAAGCACTGATTTTTGAGACTTTTTATTTACTTATGGTTAAAGATCAAAATACCAGATACAATAAAGCCAAGGAAAAACAAAATGGAAGGTTAAAAGTATAAAAAAGAAAAAAAACAAATAAAATGGATTAACAGCTTATCTAAGTAATGGAGACTTATTTTGGCAATGTAACTGAATGAAATTTGCCTACATTTCTAAATACTATAAAGATTGATCTACCAGCATAAAAGAAGATTTCTCTTCTTCAGACTGACCCAAGTGACTAATCAACTAAGATCTTTTAATTCAGAGCATCAGAGTTGATACAAATGCAGTGCAGCAGAACATGCAATGCTATTTTGATCAACCCATCCTACAGGCAATTTTATTAAACTTCCCCTCTAGAACCAGAAGTGGCAACATGTTGGGTCTAGTCAGTGGTAGCTTCCAATTGACTAAGGAGACCTTGGTACGTGAATCTAATCAGTCTGTCAGCATTTCTACCACTTAGCCTCCCAGCATCACAAAACTTGCTGAACCAGATAGATTCAGCTACTCACATCTCAGCTGGTCACAACTACAATCATGGATATTGAAGGAGACCATCTTGTCAGCCTAGGGTATGATAGCCAAACCATACAGACCATCCTAGCATCCCAAAGAGCTTCTGCAGCTTGTGTATACGGTTTATGTAGTGAATCTTCTGCAAATGGGCCAAAAGAATGGAAACCACCAATGTTAGCTTTCACTCCCCAAGTCCCAGGGTCTATAACCAAGCATTCACCACAGGCAAGTGTCAGCCCTCTCTTCTAACACTAGAGAAGCCTACCATCACATCAAGATTCCTAAGAATATCCCTCCTACTTAAGGCCATCTTTAATTCACTGGTACCTTTCATGTGACCTGTAGAGGGCATAGGGGGTGGCCCTGAAGGACAGTGTGAAGATCTGTTTCTAAGGCAACAATCAGACATGTGCAGCTTAAGTCCATTCCAAGAAACTAATTTGAGAAAACGCTTCAGATGGGCCCTTTCCTAATTCAAACAAAGATAAGGTGAGGGAGGAGGGAAGCCCATTCAGACTTACAAGATTCTATTACTACCATACTATCTGCTTTCCTAATAAAAGTACTTTTAGATCTATATGGTTTCTTAGTCTGGTCTACCCTATAGGGCTTACATGACCTCCAGCTAGTGCTTCAGATTCTAGCTCAAGCTGGAACACATAAATGGAAATATCATTTCTAGTAGCCATAACTTCTGCCAGGCAAGTGTTGGAAATAGGTGCATTTTTGGCCAAGGAGAAATTCTGCACAATCAGCTAGACATTACACTATGCTTAAATCCTCTCTTTATGTTCAAGGTTAATTTGGTTTTCCACTGAGGCCAGGAAACAAACGTAACTCATATGCCTCAGCTGAATTTCCTTTGGCAGGAAAGTCCTCAGAAAAGTTTTCCTAACAAGGTTTTGAGGTCCTCTGAATGTAAGTTCTTATCTTTAGGGATAACTCTGGTGTGTCCCACTTTAGAATGCCCTTTCTCCACTAAGAAAATGGTGCTTAATGGTTGGACTGAACATGCAAGTCTGTTTTCAACAGCAGAAACAAGACATTCAGCTATCTAAGTATTTTTAAAAAACAGTAGTGGAAAATTCAGGGTCCCCTCAATATACTACAACCAGTTGTATGTATGTGTGTAGATAGATAAATAGATCTATAGAGATTGATTATGTGCCATCAAGTCCATGTCAACTCTTAGCGACTATATAGATTTTCTCTGTGTACAGGTAGTCCTCACCTAATGACCACAGTTGGGACTGGAATCTCAGTCGTTGAGCAAAGCGATTGTTAGGCGAGATGCCCACGTGACTGCTTTGCTCAACAGCCACAATCTGAGCACTCCTGGTTGTGGTCATTAAGTGATCTTCCACATCGTTAAGTGGACGGAGCAGAAGAACCATCTGCTGAAGGCTTTCAGCTCAGTGTGAAGTTGAAATCCTCCCAGCAGACAGCTCTTTGAGAGCAAAAGGGCTCCGCGTAAAGCTGAAATCTTCCTGGCAGGCAGTCCTTTTGCTCTCAAACGTTCCTAAAGCCCACCGAAGGGTTTGCCCTCCCCTCCATGGACGGAGGGGAAATCCTTCCTGGGGCTGGAAGATTTGACCTCTGTTCCTACTCACCGCTGAGTGGAGAGGGGAAACCCCTTGGCAGTGGGAAGGAACAAGCTCAAATCCTGAAGATATGAGCTCTGTTCCTTCAAACCAGTGGGAAGGAACGGAGGCCAAATCTTCAGGATTTGAGCTCCGTTCCTTCGGCCAAGGGGTTTCCCCTCCTTTCTGCAAACAGAGGGGAAATCCTTGGTGAGGCTAAAGGAAAGGGAGTAAAATCTTCAGGATTTGGGCTCCGTTCCTACTCACTGCTGCATCCTCTCCGCTTGCAGCCTTCCCTGCTGGCTTCCAGTGGGGAAACCGGCAGAAAAGATTGCAGATGGTGATCACATGATCACGGGGCACTTGGCAACCAGTCGTAAATGTGGGCTGGTTGCCAAGCGTCCAAAATGTGGCCATGTGACCACAGGGGGTACGCAACATTTTAGAGCGGCCGGAAGTACTTTATAGGCTGTAAAGCACCCTTTCCAAGGCCATCATAACTTTGAACTGTCGTTAAATGAATGGTTGTTAAGCAAGGACTACCTGTGTGTGTGTGTGTGTGCGTGCACTTTTTTCCTTTGTTTCTTAAGCATTATTTCCTTGAGTTTTCTTGGCTTGTCATTCTGAAACTGGGGCATAGCTATCTCTTCCCTCAGGAAGCATCATCAAGAGCTTCTAGGCTTACCTCCAGAGTGAGTGGGAGGAAATTTCCCACTGTAGAATGTCCTGTCTTCCCTGCAGTGAGTGAATCTTCATGGTAAGTTCAATACTGTATACTAATTTCAGCCTCATGGGGCAGTGGCATCCAAGAAGGAACAATGATATAAAGATACTTTTATCTGTGTTGCAACTCAAATATTTTATATATATATGTGTATATACAAAATGTCCAGTTGTAAGATGGATCCAAATTACAGAACATGAAAATATGTTTTGCCTCACCATCTGTGACAATGGAGGAAACCTTATTTCAAATACAGTTATTTTGCAATAGAAACCCTCAGTTGACCGGCTCCTCCACATTTAAGCAATTTATTTCCTTCTCATGACTTCATGCCTTCCTGAATACTATTCCTAAAATTTGGAGTAACTTTATTCCTGAAATAACTGTACTTTGATAAACAAGATAGGGTGATTTCCTGGGTAAAACTCTTGCTTACCACAATACACTAGGCAAATTGTTATTTACATGGCTAGCTGATTATCCCTCACCTCACCGCCCAAATGGAATCATTTTATAATCCTGCAGATGTTCTTTTCTTTTATTTCTCCTTGCAGATTGTATAAGGAACTCTGGAGAAAGTCTATGATCATTTATTGTGTATAATTCAATATTTTGCACTCTGTTAATTATATTACAATAATATAGCACTATGTGTTTGGTGACTACTCCAGTGTTCTATGTGCTGATGTGTTAATTGCTGAAACAGATCCTAAATGATAGATTATATTACAGCTTATGTTGATGAATTTCAGTTAACTGTTTTTTATGTTTTTAATTATAATTTTTAATTCCATCTAGTATTTTACTGTTAACGACTTAGAGCACCATTTTGTAACAGAAAGAATAGACGAAAATGAAATGGAATAGTATATTAGACAAAGATCATGTAAACCAGAAAATCAGTGGATATTTCCAAAAGAAAAGGAAGAATGGGAAAGAAAAGGACGATGCAGTGGCTATTTTTAAAATCAAGTTTGGCATAGGAACTTCTCAAAAGAACATTCTGATATATGTATGCTATGGCTTGTATGAATATGTCATTTCGATGGATTGCAACCCTTGTGGTTTATAGAGTTTTCATATCCATTCTTTTATGTTTACAGATACATGTTTAGTTTTTATCTCATATCTATGTCTATTTTCAAAAGTTATTTTTAGGTTAAATCCTCTTAGTCTCTTATCTCTTATCCACAGCCACAATTGATGCATAATAAATGAAAACCTTTTTCAGGCTTCTGCGGTGGCTTCAAAGAGCACCCCTGTTGATTCTGAGCTGGGTGATGGATAGATTCTCATCCCGCTGCTCACTTTGCTGCCATAGTCACCCAGGATGCAACATCCTAACAAAGCTGAATAGGGAATGGAAAGTGCTCTTCAGAGAACAGCAGTAATCTAAGTAAAGTCACTTATTCTCTTTCAATTAGGACCTGGGAGACTTCTATACTTTCATAAGTTTCTTTGGGATATTTATGACTGGGTAGCTCACTGTTTTATGCTAGTTTTTGGATAATCCAAATGTGTGCTGGATTATGAAGACAAATGATATATTTTTCTTAATTAAAGAATATATAAATAGCAGGAGCTGATTTTTTTTTTTCAGTGGTGGAGTATTTGGTTTCCATTTATCATAACTGATGGTACTGAAAGCTGCTGAAAAATCAAGAAGGGATAGGATAGATGCAGTGCCCTCATCCTAATCTTACCAAAGCTCATTTACAAATGCCATCAGTGCTGTCTCAGTCCTATAGCCAATTTGAAGTGATCCAGTTAATCTGTTTCCTCCAAGGTTCTCTGGAGCTGTAAATCAAATCAGAAAGGGAAGGTTGAAGACTGAACAAAAATTATCCAGTACTGTTGGATCTAGAGATGGTTTTTGAGGAGGGGATGGACCACAATCTCTTCAAGGGTCAAAGGGACCATTTCCTCCTTCAAGGAAGTGTATACCACTGCCTGAATCCAACCACATGTCTTCTAGAAAGCCTTAACCAACCAGAAGGGACATTGATCTGATACACAGGTGGCTGTATTCACAGCACCAAGGACCGTGTCCAGTTCCTGAGGACCATCAGGTTCAAACTCTAACCCAGGATAATTATGTCAGACCCTGCACTAGTCTATTCTTGGAGACTTGTGGTGCTGGAGTCTAGCTCAGAGCAAATCTGAACAATTTTATCTAAGAGATCCCTAGAGTAGTCCTCATAGCATCCTTGTAGATGTTGCTCAGGCCCCTCTTTTCCCAGGAGAGATTGACAAGGCTGCTGGATGGTTATCTGCAGATGGAAAAAGACCTATGTTTTGCCAGTTTTATTCCCACAAAGTAATCTTTAATAAAGGCTTTTACCCATGCTCAATCAGTTCTCTCTGTCTTCCACCAGCAGTATTCTAGGTGTCTCTTCTGTTTCTTCATCTCCTGGGCTTCCTCAGAAAACCACAAGCTCTCTGGGATCTTAGTACAGACAGAAACCACCCAGTTGTGATCTGATCCAAGGCCATGATTGCCCCTCATTCCAGGTGACAACCTAGGCCTAGGAATAACCCCAAGTTTCCTTTTAAATCTAGCAGGGTTCATCAGGCATTCAAATAGGTTCTTATTCACTGCAATGAATAGGGGCTGCAGAGAACTCAAGAGCTAACAGAGAGTGATCTGACCATGGCAGGGGGCTGATAGTAATATCCCACAATTCCAGATGACATTGCTACTATCCGAGAGAAGAAAAAATGTGACCACAGCTATGAGTTGGTCCCATAACAACTTAGTCAAGTCCATGATTGTCAAAAACTCCTGAGGCACCTCAAAATCCTCATCTAGAAGGCAGAAAAGTCCCCCAGGAGTCTGCGGAGCTCCACCACCAGCCCAGCTAATATTTTGACCACTTTGTAATTTAACCTTCAATAGGAAGGCACTCTGGATTTTTTCTTATATCTGCTGCCTAAATATAGAATCAGTATTGATTTTTCCATTCAGTTTTAGTGCAAGTAGTACAGTTCTAATTGTTTCTGAATATGTTAAACAAACCATGGGTCTTACTTTAAATTTAATAGTGTATGTAATGGATTCACTCTGAACAGAATAATCTCTAATGTTGGACCCAGTTTGTTAAGCTTTTGATTACACAAATATGTATATATTTGCATATGAACTGGTTTTCTCTCCAATAGCTTCAGCTACCTTACTTTTTCATCCTCCATACCTGATTTAATGTTGCATATGCTGTAGGATATCAGAGAACCATAAGGAAGTTGCAGAGGACTAGATGGGGGATAAGAACACCAAATGATTTCAAGTGTTAGACTTTCACCCTTCCTCAATTTTTCTGTCATGAAAAATATCATCTGGTGAACAAGCTGCTTATATTGTTCATATGATGGTAACAGTTTCCATATTTTCAGCACAGTTCATTTCATGTTTCAGAGAGGAATGATGACAGTTGATCTGACAAGATAGGTAACTTATTTTGGGTTGCCCTGTAAGTATGCAACTAGTTTCTTTCCCTTTTCCCATGGAGGATGGTGACTATTATGTTTGCTCCTAATAGTGAATAACTTCTCATATGTGTTTAACAACACAGAGATACTTTTCAAAGTCTCCATGCATTTATGATTAAGAAGCAAAAGAGTGCATATATAATGATAGTGCAGATAGCCTCTTTCCTTGTAAACCATCCTCACAGAGTGCTTTTTGGCAGGGGGAGAGTAATATTTAGCTTTTTTGTTGCTTTGCCCTTTGAAATTAACCATATTGCAGACTTTGTGGAATTTTAAAGCATTTGTTTAGAACAGGCAGATTAACAGCTGCTAAAGAGATTAAGAAGAGGTGGCAAGAATACACAGAAGAACTATACAAGAAAGATCTTAATGTCCCTGATGTCCATGCTGGTGTGGTCACTGACCCTGAGCCAGACATCCTAGAGAGTGAAGTCAACTGGGCCTTAGGAAGCATTGCTAACAACAAAGCTAGTGGAGATAACAGTATTCCAGCTGAGTTATTTAAAATACTAAAAGACAATGCTGTTAAAGTGCTGCACTCAATATGCCAGCAAGTTTGGAAAACGCAACAGTGGCCACGGGATTGGAAAAGGTCAGTTTACGTTCCAATTCCAAAGAAGGGCAATGCCAAAGAATGCTCAAACTATCGCACAACTGCACTCATTTCACATGCTAGCAAGGTTATGCTCAAAATCCTACAAGCTAGGCTTCAGCAGTACGTGAACCGAGAACTACCGGATGTACAAGCTGGGTTTCGAAGAGGCAGAGGAACTAGAGATCAAATTGCCAACATTCGCTGGATCATGGAGAAAGCACAAGAGTTCCAGAAAAGCATCTACTTCTGCTTCATTGACTATGCAAAAGCCTTTGATTGTGTGGATCACAACAAACTGTGGCAAATTCTTAAAGAGATGGGGATACCAGACCACCTTACCTGTCTCCTGAGAAATCTGTATGCGGGCCAAGAAGCAACAGTTAGAACCGGTCATGGAACAACCGATTGGTTCAAAATAGGGAAAGGAGTACGACAAGGCTGTATACTGTCACCCTGCTTATTTAACCTATATGCAGAGTACATCATGAGAAATGCCAGGCTGGAAGAATCACAAGCCGGAATTAAGATTGCAGGGAGAAACATCAATAACCTCAGATATGCAGACGATACCACCCTAATGGCAGAAAGTGAAGAAGAACTAAAGAGCCTCTTGATAAGGGTGAAAGAGGAGAGTGCGAAAGCTGGCTTGAAACTCAACATTAAAAAAACTAAGATCATGGCATCTGAACCCATCAATCCCTGGCAAATAGAAGGGGTAGAAATGGAAGCAGTAACAGACTTCATTTATTTGGGCTCCAAGATCACCGCAGACGGAGACTGCAGCCATGAAATTAAAAGACGCTTGCTCCTTGGGAGGAAAGCTATGGCAAACCTAGATAGCATATTAAAAAGCAGAGACGTCACCTTGCCGACAAAGATCCGCATAGTCAAAGCTATGGTTTTTCCAGTAGTAATGTATGGCTGTGAGAGCTGGACCATAAAGAAGGCTGAATGCCGAAGAATTGATGCCTTTGAACTGTGGTGCTGGAGAAGACTCTTAAGAGTCCCCTGGACTGCTAGGAGGTCAAACCAGTCAATCTTAAAGGAAATCAACTCTGATTGCTCATTGGAAGGATTGATAATGAAGCTCAAGCTCAGATACTTTGGTCACCTAATGCGAAGAGAGGACTCTTTGGAAAAGACCCTGATGCTGGGAAAGATGGAAGGCAAAAGGAGAAGAGGACGGCAGAGGATGAGATGGTTAGATAGCATCACTGAAGCAATGAGCATGAAACTGAGCAAACTCAGGGAGGCAGTGAAGGACAGGAAGGCCTGGCGCAATATGGTTCATGGGGTCACGAAGAGTCGGACACGACTTAACGACTGAACAACAACAACAAAGTAGAAAGTAACTGGCAATGGCAATGGATAAGCAGATCTTTTTTTCTTGCAGTGCAACAATGCTCCTTGCTGAGGATACTTTGCACTGCAAAAGGAGTTAAATTTGGTTCCTTTTTCAGTGCGATAGTTTGTCTCTGACATCTCTGATCCTTGGAATATACCATATCTAAATATTGAGCATTTACAGTTGCAAGAAAAAGTATGTGAACCTTTTGGAATTTCATGGTGTTCTGCATTAATTTGTCATAAAATGTGATCTGACCACCATCTAAGTCAAGAGTATTGACAAATATAATGTGCCTAAAATAATAACACAAAAACAATTCTGATCCTTCATGTCTTTATTGAGAACACCCATAAAAACCTCATAGTGCTAGTGGAAAAAGTATGTGAACCCTTGAGTTGATCTCAAAAAAACTAATTGGAGTCAGGTGTTAGCATACCTGGAGTCTTGTTAAGCCTTGGAGGTGTGGACTAGAGCTACGTTGACTGATAAAAACCACTCAGACTTTTTGAGTTTGCTCTGCACAAGAAGAATATGCTTATGTGAGCCATGCCTCGCCAAAAAGAGCTTTCAGAGCATCTATGATCAAAAATTGTTGATTTACATAAAGCTGGAAAGGGTTACAAAGTGATTTCAAAGACCTTAGAAATTCACCAGTCTACCATTAGGTAAATGATCTACAAATGGAGACACTTTGGGACTGTGGCTACTCTACCAAGAAGTGGACTCCCAGTCAAAATGACCCCAAGAGCACAACGAAGATTCATCAATGAGGTAAAGAAACAACCCCGAGTGACAGCCAAGTATTTGAAGGCATCATTGGAATTGGCTAACATCTGTGTTCATGAGTCTACAGTATGTAAAACATTGAACAAGCAGGGTGTCTATGGCAAAGGAAGCTGCTGCCTACTACAAAGAACATTGCTGCATGCCTGAAGTTTGCGAAAGAGCACATTGACACTCCACAGCAGTATTGGCAAAATGTTTTGTGGACTGATGAAACAAAGACTGAACTATTTGGAAAAAACACGCAGCACTACATCTGGCGTAAAAAGGGCACTGCATATCATCATGAAAACATCATCCCAACCATAAAGTATGGTGGAGGAAACATCATGATTTGGGCCTGCTTTGCTGCATCAAGGCCTGGCCAGCTTGCAGTCATTGAGGGGAAGACGAATTCCCAAGTATATCAAAAAATTCTTCAGGATAATGTGAGAATGTCTGTACGTCAGCTGAAACTCTGTAGAAGTTGGGTGATGCAACAGGACAATGACCCAAAACACAACAGAATGGCTTCAGAAAAACAAAATCTGCCTTTTGGAGTGGCCAAGTCAGAGCCCAGACCTCAACCTAATAGAGATGCTATGGAATGACTTGAAGAGAGCCATACACATGAGACGTCCAAAGAATATGACAGAGTTAAAGCAGTTCTGCCAGGAAGAATGGGCTAAAATCCCTCCTGAATGAGTACAGGTCTGATCCACAGCTACAGGAAGCACCTGGTTGAGGTTACTGCTGCCAAGCGGGGGTCAACTAGTTACTGATTCCAAGGGTTCACTTACTTTTTCCACTAGCATTTTGAATGTTGAATGAGTGCGTTCAATAAAGACATGAAGGATCAGAATTGTTTTTGTGTTATTATTTTAGGCACATTATATTTGTCAATACTCTTGACTTAGATGACGGTCAGATCACATTTTATGACAAATTAATGCAGAACACCATGAAATTCCAAAAGGTTCACATACTTTTTCTTGCAACTGTATTCTCAACACTTGAAAAATCATCTAAATCTTAAGATATTTTAAGGATCACAATTCAGTTTTCACATATAACTCTTTATGCACATGCACTCAAATACTAGTCTTTTTCCTTCTGCCAGTCATATTATCTCTGTGTGTGCATTTTGGATTATGCTCAGATCTTTTTTTTCCAAGTTCATATTAACAGATGTACAGCTAGGAAGTTCCCATACCTCATCCAGATCACACCATCTCTCAGTCTAGCTTGGTATTGTCTGTGAGCAACATAGCAGTGAGCTATGGCTTTTCCCCCATCTCTCTCTCTCTCTCTCTCTCTCTCTCTCTCATTTATATGGCTGCCCATTTCACACAAGTGACTCTGGGTGGCTTACAAGATTAAAAACAAACAAGCCCCTCAAACATAAACCCCCTGGCCCCCAAGGATAAACTGTTAACTATTAACCATCAATAGTAGCAGGGCTCACCTTGATGTTAGCAAAATTTCCATCCTAAGTTAATAACACTGTGCCTTTTTCAGGAACCTAGAACCCATAATTTTGATAACGTCATTGGACTTAAACTGCATTTTTTGCTATGATTTTTACCACCTCCTTCCCATATGCTAGATACCCTTCTCCTTATATGATTTTCTGGCTGCTTGTAACTGTCATAGAATGTTGTGCTATTTATGAATTGACAGCTGCTTCATTACACTAAGGATACTAATGTAGTGTGTACTGGTTGTGCATGCATATATGAATTCCATTTTGGACTGAGCAGCTCTTTGATCTTGGTTTTAAAAGGGAATACAAAGAAGAGGATAGTCTATCAGAGCTTATTAGCCATTGTGTATAGATGTGAAAAGCAAGTTATTTCTGAACTCCTCCATCCAAACCTGAGAAAACTGTTATTTTTGTTCCCTGTTTATGGACTACCTGAAAGCATCTGACTAGCTTCTCCCAGGAATAGGAAGCTGGGCTAGATAGACTTTTGGCCTGATGCAGTGGAACTCCTGCTTCATTGTTATAACATATGCAGCAACAATGAGAGAAACTTTGGATATAAGCAAGGAAGGATATAGCAAGTATAACTTGATTGATTATGTGCCATCAAGTCAGTGTTAAGTCTTAATGCTACATAGACAGGCCCAGGATCATATGTCCCCAACTTGGCCTTTCAGGTCTCCCAACGATGTACCCATCACATCTGTAATAGAGTCCATCCATCTTGCTGCTGGACATACTCTCATATTTTTTCCTTCTGCCTTTCCCATCCCAGCATTATGGGTATCTTAAAGGAGCTGGATCTTCACATAATCCGAATTATGTCTAAAATATTGAGTCTGCTCACATGTGCATTGAGTGAGAATTCTGGATTGATTTGTTCTGTGATCCATTTGCTCAGTTTTTTATCCATCCATAGTATTGTCAAGAGCCTTCTCCAATACCAGAGTTCAAAAACATGTACTCTGAAAAAAATAATCTTTCTATCCTGCTTCATCGAAGTCCAACTTTTGTTCTCATACAGTATCACAGGGAAAAGCATTGCCTGTGCAATTTGTAAATATACAGGTGAAACTCGAAAAATTAGAATATCGTGCAAATGTTCATTTATGTCAGTATGGCAACTCAAAAGGTGAAACCAACATATGAGATAGACGCATTACATGCAAAGCGAGATATGTCAGGCCTTACTTTGGTATAATTGTGATGATTATGGTGTACAGCTTACGAAAACCCCAAATTCACAATCTCAGAAAATTAGAATAGTGTGAAAAGGTTCAATATTCTAGGCTCAAAGTGTCCCACTCTAATCAGCTAATGAATCTATAACACCTGCAAAGGGTTCCTGAGCCTTTAAATGGTCTCTCAGGCTGGTTCAGTAGGAATCACAAGCATGGGAAAGAGGTGCACAAGCAGCAGGGATGACCGCAGCCTGGAGAGGATTATCAGGAAAAGGCCATTCCAAAGTGTTGGGGACTTTCACAAGGAGTGGACTGAGGCTGGAGTTAGTGCATCAAGAGCCACCACACACAGACGGATCCTGGACATGGGCTTCAAATGTCGTATTCCTCTTGTCAAGCCGCTCCTGAACAACAAACAACATCAGAAGCGTCTTACCTGAGCTACAGAAAAAAAGAACTGGTCTGTTGCCCAGTGGTCCAAAGTCCTCTTTTCTGATGAGAGCAACTTTTGCATCTCATTTGGGAACCAAGGACCCAGAGTCTGGAGGAAGAATGGAGAGGCACACAATGCACGATGCTTGAAGTCCAGTGTGAAGTTTCCACAGTCTGTGTTGATTTGGGGAGCCATGTCATCTGCTGGTGTTGGTCCACTGTGCTTCATTAAGTCCAGGGTCAACGCAGCCGTCTACCAGGAGATTTTGGAGCACTTCATGCTTCCTTCCGCAGACGAGCTTTATGGGGATGCTGACTTCATTTTCCAGCAGGACTTGGCACCTGCCCACACTGCCAAAAGTACCAAAACCTGGTTCAATGACCATGGGATTACTGTGCTTGATTGGCCAGCAAACTCGCCTGACCTGAACCCCATAGAGAATCTATGGGGCATTGCCAAGAGAAAGATGAGGGACATGAGACCGAACAATGCAGCGGAGCTGAAGGCCACTATTGAAGCATCCTGGTCTTCCATAACACCTCAGCAGTGCCACAGGCTGATAGCATCCATGCCACGCCGCATTGCGGCAGTCATTGCTGCAAAAGGGGCCCAAACCAAGTACTGAGTACATATGCATGCTTATACTTTGCAGAGGTCCGATATTGTTCTATTTCCAATCCTTGTGTTATTGATGTCATGTAATATTCTAATTTTCTGAGATTGTGAATTTGGGGTTTTCATAAGCTGTACGCCATAATCATCACAATTATACCAAAGTAAGGCTTGACATATCTCGCTTTGCATGTAATGCATCTATCTCATATATTGGTTTCACCTTTTGAGTTGCCATACTGACATAAATGAACATTTGCACGATATTCTAATTTTTCGAGTTTCACCTGTAGACACATCCCAGCACCTGAATATCTTTTCCAAGCCTTCATTGCTACTCTACCAAGTTATTGTCTGTGGCATATTTCTTGACTGCTGGCTCCTTTACAGTTGGTAGTCAGTCCTAAAGGACAGAAGCTATCCAACACTTCAATTTTTCATTTTCAATTTAAACTCTGAGGCTGATTGTATGGCTGACTGTACCTGTTGTCATTAGTTTGGTCTTCTTTGTAAATCCATTTTTTCATTGAGCTCCTTGACTTTCATTATTAGAGCTTGCAGATCATTTGCATTTTCAGCTATTGAAGTAGTAACAAACTTTAGTATCTCATTTACTTAGGAAAATTGTTTATGTTAAATAAAGTATGCAATTTTATTTGTTTGTTTATATATCAAATTTGTCACTACCCATCTCGTTAAAAAGCAACTCTGGGCGGTTTTGCTTTGCTTTTGATGATTATAGTTTTGCCAGAACTGATGGAAGGACATTGTGTAATTCTAGCAGTTTCCTGTACTATACGTACTAGCTGATGTTCTTTTTTAATAAAAAATATCTAGTTAAAGCCAATGCAGGTTTTTTTGAATATATCAGAACTAGCACACTGTTCTTTTACTTGGTTCAAATGCTGTCCAATATTCCATGAAACCAAGGTCTTGGCTGTGTAGATAGTAGCTTTGTTTGGTTTTATTTGGTTACAGCATCCTTTGTTAATAATGGGAAGATGTGAGTATTGTTTCTTCTCCAGCCGTATAATATAGCAACAAAGCTTCTCCTACTAGCCACCTGTTAGAACTGCAGTCAAATCCATACAGGATCAGAAGCAGCCATCAGCATGTCCTAGGATAAAAGCCAAAAAAGTAGAGCTGTTCAGGAAACATTTATAAGCCCTCCATGGGAATGCACAAAATGTAGAATGGAACCTCATCTCCTAGTCATGCATGCCCGGTAGGCATAAGAAGAAAGATTCAGACATACAGTTATAGTAACATAGCTTTACTAACAGCATACTCAATATACAGTAGGTATCTGGAAGAAGTGAGGTTAGCATATATGTGTGCATGACTAATAAATTAATATCCCTTAAACCATTCTCCTATAGAAATCTTGCCTTGCATTGCTTTGTATATAAGTTACTTCCAGTGAGATAAACGTGATCTATTGTAACAATGTATGTGTCTGTTCTGTATGATTGATGTTTAAAATATAAATTATATTTCATAAATCTGTAGACCTACTCTTTTAAATTAGGCTAATATCCAAATCTGTAAATTTCATGGTAGTATCCTTTTTGGAGGAATATTTGTTCTCTGCTTTGATATATGTCTCTGTGTTTGATATATATGTGTGATATGTGTGTGATATATACATATACCAAATGATTTTATATTATATATCAAATATTTTCATATCATATAAAAGTCTTTACTGGGTTGTTGCAAAGTTCTTCCACAAGACACTGAACACAGACATTCCTAACTGATGCTGTTAAAAATGTTGTGTTGCATTGTAGTTAATAAATATCTCTGTGGAAAAGCTTTTTAAATGTCTCACAAATGTAACTGCACAGGAACAGTATGTAATACCTTTCTCAAATACATTAATGCTTGTGATACAAGTATATAATCTTTATATTCTACATAGAATATAATATAAAGAAGTGTTCCTGGATCTGGTAATTACATCAGACTTTGTAAACTGAGTTTTTGATAGGCTTAATCCAAACAGATAGTTATTTCTCTAATTCCAGGCACTTGCTTTGACTTATTTTAATTAAATACACACTGAAAAAATGTATCAATATAAAAGATCCAGTAGTACTTCTACATTGCCATTGAGCTATAACTTTAAAACATTAGCAAAACACCTAATAAAAAACAATGTCATTTGTCCTGAGAGTGCACTGCTTATATTGAATCCTTGGCTGTTAAACTACCAACAAAAAGGGAAATTGCTGTTCTCAGATATGTGCTTGTTTCTTGGAAGTGACATGGACTTTGTGCAGTAATTATGCCATGTTGTTGTAAAGTGGGTTATTTCATTTGTATTGAAATATATTAATAGTTTCTGGCTAATGGTTAGATTGGAGTTAGCAATTTCTGATGAATTATACTAAATTGCCAGCTTTTATTCAGGGTTACTTAACATAGTTTGTAATATCAACTGATTAATCTTTTTTTCTTTTTCTTTTTTTAAATCTGGCAGTCAAGTTTGTTAGAGGTAACAGCATGAATATTTCCTTGTTTTCTAATACATGCTTGCTTGGAACACATCATTATACGGATAGTCACTTGTATAATAGTATATTCACCAAACACAGAGAAGTTAATATGTGTTCTTTTTTTAAAAAAGACATAGCTTCAGCTCTGTGTTCTCCTTAAAAAGTCAAATGTAATGTTGGAAATTTAAGAATGATCAGATGTATTTTCATGTGTGGTGCTCTTGTACAATGGAGATTAATCTTAGATTGCTTATTTAACTATTCAAGTGAAAAGATGTTACTTTTACATAATAGTTCCATTCTATTTTGTTCAGATCCTCTAAGAAAATTATGCTCAGTTTGGAGCATTACATTTTAGAGAAGATCAAACTGAAAGAAGTTCTGAAATAGACAGCAGTGAATATGATCTGGGGGCTAGAAGCTAACTCCTGAAAAATTGAAGGAACTGTGTATGTTTAGCTCTGGAAAAAAAAAAAAAGGCATGGGAGTCTGTGGTAGTATCCTTCAAATACTTGAAAGAACATTATACTGAAGAAGGTCAGGGTCTTTTCTCTATCATTTCAAGGGGAGGGGACACAAAATGCAGGATTTAAGTTACAGGAAGAGAAGACTCCAACTTAATGTTGGAAAAAATAATTTTGACAGTGGAACAAATCAAACAGATGTGATGGGCTCCAGTTCACTGTATATGTTCAAGCAAGGATTAGACAGCCATGTCATGGATGGTTTAATTTGGATTCCTTCACTTTGTGTCCTAAATGGCCCCTTCCAATTCTGCAGTTCTATGATCTGTGGAGTCACAAAGTCAGATAACTGAATTTTTAATTACAAGTTCAGCCAAAGTTGAGTGGTTTTTGTTCAGTCTAGTAAAACAGATGTGGAAAACTTGCTAAGAAGCATATTCCTGGGGTGGTAATCTGTCAAAACTGTCTGTGTTGCACATCATCAAAACTAGTGGTAGACACAAACAAAACCAAAACTGGGTATGATCAGGAACTTGGATTGTCTGAAGACCATTTACTCTTGCCAAAGGACACTGATCAAATGCTGAGGGCTTTTGAAATTAGGTTGAAGATAGCAGGAAATTTGTAGAGCACAGGTTGCTCATTACTGCGATAGGGCCGTGAGGACTATTTTGGCACTTTAGTTTCCATCAGCTTCAGCCAATATGGCTAATGGAAAGAATTGTGAGAGTTACGGTCTAAAACATCTGGGGAGCACCAGGTTTTCTGCCTCTTCTATACTCTTAGAAGCAGTCTGACTTGGCAATTTGCAAAATATAAGGCACATAGAAGTATGAAGGATAAATATAAATGCCAGATTAGCAGGTGGTTTGTATCATTTTGTCTAATTAGTCTTGTAGATATTTTTGAGGGTGTCAGCAAACATAGGTAATAGTGACCTAATATGTATTATATACTTGGGTTTTCAAAAAGCCCTTGATGAAATTTCTCACTAAAGATTCCTGAGCAAACTCAGCTGCTATGAGATTAAAGCACAGATGCTTTCTTGGAATAGCAACCAGATAAAAAATGGGAAACAGAGAGTAGGAGTAAATAGGCAATTCTCATATTAGCAAACTGTAAAAGTGGGGTCCTCAGGAATGAGTATCATGACCAGTGCTTTTTAACTTATATTTGGAATCAGAGTTGGCAGTATCATTTACTGATGATACTAAATTTTCAGAGAATAATTTTTTTTTTTTAAAGGATTGTTCAGAGCTCCAATAGGACCCAAAGTAAGTAAAGTGATAGTGACAAAGCACCTGGCTGCCAAGAATGAGTTTAAGTCTCCAAGGCCATACTAGTTACACCTGAGAGCCTTGACAGATTTGCAGATGTCATCTTGGGGCCTCTTTTTGCGATCTTTGAAGAATCACGGAGAATGAGCATGGTGCCATGAGATTGGAGAACAATCTTCCTGTCTTCTAAAATGGGAGAAAGAAGGGGCCCAGGTTAATTACATTAAGCTTGATCTCAGTACCAGGCATAACTCTGAATCATTATTAAGCAACCTATGAGTATTTAGAAAAGAATACATTTACTTGGCAGGAGTCAGCACAGATCTATCAAGAATGTATCATGCCAAATCATCTTGATCTCTTTTGGATAAAGCAACCAGTCTACTTGAATCTCTGACCTTTCTCTGCCTCCCAGCTAGCCATTTAAATGATAAAAAGAGCTCTTGACAGAAGCTGATTGTGGGAGCTGCTGCAGAGGCGGGCGGGGAGCATTGTGTTTGGATGCTACAATTTTGGTTGTGAGTAGAAGGCCCAGGGAAGAAGACAGTGAGATACAGATAAGAGCTGCTGGAATATCAGAGAATTAGGAGGAAGAAAAAATGTAGTTACAAACAGCCTGGTTAAAGGAAAAACTGCTGTTGCGAAGCAAAGAATAGAAAATGAACAGTTTGACAGAGCTTGAGTGAATAATCCAGCAAACACAACCACAAAAGAAATCTGCAGGGAGAAAAACAGACTGACTGTAGCTGGGACAGAGAAGAAAACTATACTTAAAGCTAAAGAAATGTATTTAAGCACTCTGTGAATAAGTAAATAGGATAATAGAAAAAAGTCTAGAGATTAAGAAGTGGGAATAAGATGGACTGGAGTATGCTAAAATTAGATCAAAAACTTTACTTTTTTAAGAACTAAGCTTGACTTTTGTAACTATTCTATAAAGACATTCCTGTGCAAGTAAAACAATCCTGCTTGCCCTCCTGTTTCTGTTTCTACTGTCCAAAAATGAACCTGTGACAGTGTAAATAAGTGTGAACTGAATCATGTTCACAGTAAATGCAGGCTACATGTTAATAGGATTTCAATTGGATGTAAGGCCAATCTAATGTGACATCTATCATTGACTGCCAGGGTTGATTCTGCTAATCTGCCTGGTAGGTGGGTGTCCCCTTCCTCCCTCAGTGCTCCATGTGTGTCCCTACCAAAGCTGTATATAGGATCTGAACTTGGCAGTGATTGACTAGAAAAAGGATCTTGAAGTCCTAGGGCCAGCGCAAAAGGCAAATAATTATGGGGGGAGTTGAAAATAGAACTGCTGATATAATACTAACAATTACAATAATAACATTATACAAATCTATGGCAAAATCACAATTGGATCATTGTGCCTAGTTCTGGCCACCATATTTTCAAATACTATGTTATAGAGCTAAAAAACATGCAAAACAGGACAACCAAAATGTTAAGGGACCTGTAGCCCCAATGAAGAAAGGCTATGGTAGTTGGGTCTTTGTTGCTTTGAATGAAGAAGATTATGTGGAAACATGAAAGAGAGATAGAAAATCATGCATGTATGGTATAGATAATGTACAGTGAAATCTTTCCCCCCTCTCATAATGTTTGAATTTGATGTCATCCTTGATTCAGCAGCATACAAATTCAATAAATAATAAATAAAGATTTCATTTTGACAAATGATTTTTCATATTTGGGGTAGCCTCTAAACGTAAATAAATGTGTTACATATATTTCCCCTTTTACTGTTTTCTCTCTCAGTATTTAGGGTACAAACTCCACTAGGAATGGGCTTGGCTCTTTGATCTTAATCTATAAAATGCTAATTGAAGATATATAAATAGTCATGTAATGTGAACTTCCACAGGCATCGTGTGTTCTGTCAGATTTATGAAACATCTCATGATGCAGCCAGTTGCCTACAAAAACTCATACCAGTGTAAACCAATTAGCTTTTCAAGTATCATGTTGCTTTTTTGTCCCTTGGGCTCTGCACAAATTAATTTTTCATGCACATATGTACTAAGCAAAGTCAGGAATAATTGTTCTATTAATCTGCATCCCCAAAAAGCCTGTTACAAGGATCTCAATTTGATATTATGTTTTGCTTCATAGAGTAGATTTTAACACTGTTAAAAAAACTGGTTCTGTTCAAATGTGTTAGAATTCCCTCCTTAAAAATGAGGCATTGGAAGATACTGTCAAAACTAGCTGCTATCTTTACCAGCTGTAACTCATTAGCTCATACAGATGACAACAAGCTGAAGAGCTCAGCACAGCCAGCCTTTTCAGCAACAAAGAAAACGAAAGCATTCCTGTATAACAGTCTTCAGCACTTATCTCTGTTTTCTGGTGCTATTTGTGCTGAACTAAAGCAGCTGTTACCCCCAGTTAAGAGAGAACAAACTCAACATGCCGTGAAATTACCACACTGCCATTCACATTCATTAGAGTTACATTGCTACGAGCGAGCAAAGCTGGCCTTTGTATGAATAATTAAGCGAAATTTTGCTTTCTGATTTTTGTTTCAATCTTGTAATATTAACAAACTGTAAGCCAATATTTGGATGTATTTAAACCACAGGGTGAACCATAAAATATTTTTTGCTCTTCTGCTTTTCGAAGCTGTAAAAAGATAAGATGGAACTTTAAGGGCGTCTTTTAAATAAATAAATGTTTAATGTTAAGCAGTGCTCAGTTATTGGCACGTATTGAGTTGCTTCAACAGAGTTTACAGATAAATTTAAATGTAAATTTATTTTCATAAGGAAAAATTACTCTACTTTGAGAAACTACATATTTTCATTCTTCCATGAGTGAAATACCACCTTATTTGTGGTGGAATTTGCGAAGTTTTCAGAAATTATTACATGGTACTGTTACGTTCTGTACAGCAATTTAATAATCTGCACACAAATGAAGAAATAGTTCAGGTTGTTTTTGGGAGGCTATCACTCAGATTTTTGAGAATAAAATAATCAAATGTTTATGTACTACAGTAGTGTTTGCAGCTATGTTTTTGAAGTAATCCCTACATACCACATGCACATGAAGAGATTTAGTTAGGAAGTCTATATGTAAAACATTGTGCTTGCTGATAAAAGCTTAACCTTATCCTTGTTTTAGAAATGATATTTTTGAGTAGGAACTACTTGGGTTTTTTCCTTCTTGGTTCCCACTAGAAAATATATTATGCTTAAGGTCCAAGTTCAATCCCAGAAGGGATTCAGTTCAGGTAGGGTTAAGAAACTTAGCTTCTGTTTGAAACTTGGGACAGCTAGCTACTGGCAGTGTAAATGGTACTGAAGCCTGATATTCTTTGACATCTCATGAAGGACTTTGGTACTATCTGGGAATGGCAAAGTGATAATTCTACATAATGGAAAGAAAGTCACCCTCCTGATTTTAAGAAATGAATCTAGAATGTGAGTTTGTTATCTCTTTTTTAGAACACAGAGAATTTTCAAACCCTGGATAAACTGAGAAAATGGCATACAGGTAGTCCTCAAGTTATGACCGTTCAACGACCATTCAGAGTTATGACGGTGCTGAAATACTGGACTTATGACTGGTCCCCAAAGTTACAGCTGTTGCAATATTCCTATGGTCATGTAATCGTGATCTGGGCGCTTGGCAACCCATTCACACTTACGACTGATCGCCAAGCACCCCGTGATCACATGATCGCCATTTGCAACCTTCCCTGCTGGCTTCCCACAAGCAAAGTCAATGGGAAAGCCAGCAGGGGAGGTTACAAGTTGCTTGGATAAGTCTCCCTACCCCGGCTTTTCTTCGCTCATACACACCATACCCTCCTTCCCCCCTTCACTTGCATGCACACACTGAGATCTCCTTCATCCTTTGTTCGTACCCACACACTGTGCCCTCCTCCCCTCTGTTTGCTAGCACACACTATGCCATTCTTCCCCTTCCCTCACATGCACCACATCCCCTTTACGCTGCATTGTGGCTCTGGGGCTTTGCAGGAGGAAGGAGAAAGCCACACGAATGGCAGCTTCCAACTAGAACTGGAGAGTCCGTCAGCTCCTGGAAGCGTCCCTGGAGTGCTCCTTCAGTGCCAGAAGTGCCCCTGGAGAGCCCTCGAGTGAGCTAAGGAGGGAAGGAAGGCATGGTGCATGCAAATGAGTGATGGGGGAAGGAGGATGCTGGTGTGTGCGAGCAAGGGAAGGAGAGTGCGGTGCATGTGAGTGAGCAAGTGAAGGGGGAAGGAGGGCCAAGAAGCCTCTGAGCCACAACGTGGCAAGCAGCCCCAGAGCCACGCAGTTCTGAGCTGCTTGCTGCCCCACAAGGCAGGGTGCAGGGCCACCAAAAGGGCAGAGATGGGGGGGGAGATAGGTGGATGGGGGGAGTTGGAGGCAGTCTCTTACCTTATTGAGGCTCAAGGCTGGGAGGGATCAAGCCCAGAATGGATTAGATTCGGTTGGGTCATCAGCTAACAACTGGTGGAATTCGCTTCATGATGGCAATGGGGAATGCTGGGATTGCTGTTGCTAAGCAATGCGATCACAAGGCATCTCACTTTATGACCGCATTGCTTAGCGATGGAAATTTCGGTCCCAATTGTGGTCGTAAGTTGAGGACTACTTGTAGTATGTTGCTGTGGTCTAGATTTAATGGTAAGCTTAACAACTGATAAGCTTAATTTTATATAAGATCTTTCATATGGATCTTATCTGTGGTTTTATCATATGGATCTTTCTGTTAAGGTTTTTTTTTTGTTGTTATGCTTCACTATTTTAATTATATAATATATTTGTTTTTTCTTCACTGTATAATCACTATTTAATGTAGATTCTTTTGTATTTTTATAAATTATTTATTTTAAAACAAATAAATTTTTAAAAAGTACCGAGACCCGATAGACCAATGGATTAGCTTCAGTATGAGGTAGCTTCTTATTTTCTGTAGATAGTTTGATTCAATGTTATATGAACAGACCATGGCCATTTTATATGGGTCTTGAATAACCAGAGAGAGATGTCTGTATCATCCGAATAAGCAGTAGCATCTGTTGTCATTTTCCTATAATATGTTGTCATTCTTAGATAGTAAAATCTAACAATCTTTATTGCAGAGGAAGCTGAATATCAGGAAACATCATGATACATAAGAGATGTATCTTCCTATCCTGTTCCCCAGTGAACCAAAGCTATGTACAGCACACCAGACCAGAAGATAGCATTATAGTTGAATCTGCTGTAAAAGGCAGAACTTTCTTACATTCTATATAACATTTATTAGTGGGCAGCACTGAAAAGCAATATAATGTAGCAATTTTATATTGTAATACCTTGTTAATGGGGAAGGTGTCCCGGGATCAATACAGTAATTAAAGAGAAGAAAATGTATGTATCAGATGCTGCCATTTATTGATTGGAGAACAAAGAACATTGTACAGTTGAGTTGAAGGGTTTTACTAACACATGATTGAAGGATCTGAGTGTCCAGCAGTTCTGTAGCTGAATAACATATAGAGTTGTGATATGTCTGAAATGCAGTTGGAATTCACTTAACATAAACAATAGAATTCAGTGAGACTCATTCAGGAGTTTTGTTTGCCTCTTAATATGTAGATTCGTTTAGGAAATGCTTTCATCTGTCTTTTCCCTGGGATGTAACATGAAAATTGCTTAAAATCAATTTTATGTTTAATCTTTTCCTTTAGGTCAGTAACAGATCCACGAGATGGAAAGAGAGTTGCACTCAAAAAGATGCCCAACGTCTTCCAAAATCTGGTCTCTTGCAAAAGGGTCTTCCGTGAATTGAAGATGTTGTGTTTTTTTAAGCATGACAATGTAAGTGGCCTGTAACTTGTTTTTGATAAAAGTTCCTTTTTCATGTGGCTTCATTAATTTTTTTGGCATTTTAAACAGAAGTTTACTGTAAGACATTACAAATATTCATAGGCATTAGAAAAACAGACAGCAATTTCTGAATAAATTACATCTGATATCAGTGGAAACCAAGTTTTTTAAAACTTTGGAGACATCTGAACTACGAATCTAAATCTGGTTGAATCAGTTTTATATGTTGCAGTACACCTGTTCACCTGAGATAAATAGCCAGTGCCCCCAAGGAAATGCATAAAAATGACACATTATATCTGAGCTGTTTCCTTTGCTTTCTAGGACAGTAAAGAATCAATAGCTTGTTTGCATGTCGCCCTAAGCCATAGCTTATTCTTTGTGCATGAAAGGAATGAACTGCAGTGAGCCTCATGTGCTCCTCTTCCCTTCCTCTTCCCAAGCTTCCCAGGGAATTTTGAAGGCTTTCATTTCTGCTTCAAATTAACCACAGTTTGTAATGTGTCTGGAGAGACTGTAATAAATATTAACTGAGGTTAGTTTCAAACAAGCTTCAAACATAGATACTGAAGGGTTTTTTTGCTTAAACTAATAATAGTTAAGACTACAATTTTGGGTCTAGAGGCTATGGCAGGATCAATTAATCAAAAAAGATATCAGCCTTTATTTTGTTTGCTTGTTTGTTTGTCTAATTTATATAGCCAGTGACTCTGGGCTGCGTACAACAGAAATAAAACAATTAATAAATACCTAAAACCATTATCATTATTAAAAACATTAAAAACTATAAAAATAGAACTAATACCAAAAAAAAAAAATAGAGAAATGTTAATAATAATGGGGCCACCTCACTAGTTCACCCGTCCCCTGAGATCCCCAGGCCTGCTAACATAACCGGGTCTTGAGGGACCTTCAGAAGTGATGAGGCCAACCTCACCTCAAGGGGAAGAAGATTCCACAATGCAGGTGCCACAGCAGAAAAGGCCCGCCACCTAGGGTCTGCCAAATGTAGCTCCGTAGGTGACGGAACCCATAACATATCCTCTCTGCTGGATCTGGTGGGATGGGCAGATGAAATTGGGTAGAGGCGGTCCCTCAAATAGCCTGGTCCCATGCCATGAAGGGCTTTAAAGATCAACACCAACACCTTGAAGTGGATCCGGAAACAAACTGGTAACCAATGCATCTTGCAAAGCAGAAGTGTAACGTGCGTTCTACCAGAAACATACATAACTGCTCACATCACTCCATTTTGCACCAGCTGAAGTTTCTGGATACTCTTCAAGGGTAGCCCCATGTAGTGCGCATTGCAGTAGTCTAACCGGAAGGTGACCAGGGCATGAGTGACTGTGAGTAGGGTTCCTCGATCTAGGAATGGGCACAACTGGCACACAATACAAAGTCGTGCAAAGGCAAGAGTCATGAGTCCAGGAGGACCCCCAGATTATGCGCAGGATCTGTTTGGGGCAGTGCAACCCCATCCAGCACCAAAGATGATATAGTCCTAGAATCGGAGGGCCTCAAAGCCCAAAGCCACTCAGTCTTGCCAGGGTTCAACTGAAGCCTTTGGTTCCCCATCCAGACCCTCGCAGGCTCCAGACACTGGGATAAGACATCCACCTCACAAGTGATCTCCTAATGCACCTCATGCCAGGTAGAGGCATATTGTGGCTATTTATACTCTCATGCCAGATTATAGTTTAGCTTGATGACAAAACATAACCAGTGTTAGGGAAAGGGAAATAATAGCAATGTAACTAAGAAAGGCTAAAAAAAGGACTGATGTAATGTAGTGCAGGCATCCTTCAAGCATCTAAATAGGAACAAATTAAGAATCAAGCAGAGCCAATACTTTGAAATAGTCCCGTATGAATATTCCCTAGGACCCAAGGATGAAACTGAAGTGATTCATTCCAGAATCCCCCAGCAGAAGATGTATCTTATAACCTACTGCCTTTTTTTTTTTTGGCAAAATGTTTGCAAGAATCTAGAAGGATGACCCTTTGCAAGTATTTCATTTAAAAGCTTGCATAGGATTAAGTCTTTCTGAGGTGAGTAGTAAAGTTTTGTTATTCCCTTAGTACAGCTTTTCAGATTGTGAGCACTTGGGGCAAGAAGGCTAGTTCAGGTCTGACCTAAGCTATAAACTCAAAAGAGGCCTGAGGGAAGCTGTTGTCCTGCAGCTTCAGCATTACAAATAGAGTAATTCTAGATCTATCTTAATTTTATGAGGGCTAAGAATGTATGTGAACTTGTCATTGTTTTGTAAATTAATGGCAATATTTTCTGTAAAGAATCCAAGGAAAAAATAATTTCAAGTATAATGTTTTTACTTCCTTTGTTTCTTTAAGGCCTATTCAAATTGTTGTTCATTGAAATTTACAGCAGAATTAAGACAGTCGTGCCATGTGGTGTACTATTAAAAAAATTGGCACAACTCATTTTACTTCAATGCTGCTAATTTATAGTCATATTTTGGCTACAGAAACCTGATGTGCTGGTATGTTAATGGTTCTGGAGAATGTATAAACAGCTGATGAAAACAACTTTTAATGGTAACTATGCAAGCAGAGTTGCATGAAAGGGTAGCTTAAATGTGTATTTATATTCACAACTTCCCATCTCTGCCTCTGATTAGTGCTGGTTTGAACTGATCAGATTCTACACATTGCAGATGGAGGTCAGTTTTGATGTTTTCTTTGCCCGAGGATCATTCTTTGAAGTTAGTCTCTGAGTAAAGCAATGAAAAGAAAACAGGATGCTAGAGGTTATCTGTCCTAAATATTTAACAGAGATACAATTTTTATTATGGTTCTAAAGTTGTTACTTTAAGCTTTGGCTGACTAGAATGCAAAATCATTGCAATGGTATACTAAATAAACCCTGTTAGCAGCATAAATGTTATTCCTGAACTTTAAACAAATGAGGACCATGTATGGATTACACTTCTTTTCTCCTGTACAGGGAAATTGTTTGCATAAAAATCTAGTTCATTCTCTTTGTGACAACCAGGACCATATAGATTTAAATGCTAATGCAACTGCTACCCAGGCTCCCTAAAGAGAGCATTTGACAATTCTGGAATCATATTGTTTTCTTCTTTAACCAGCTTGTTATCACAGTGTTATTTGTGATTTGGTATAACTAAGCTGGAGTGATGTAACTGAATTTAGAGTGTTGTACTGTGACCTTTGTTCCATGTCACCACTTGACTCATTGGATGACTTTTCTCAGCCCAACCTCTTTTTTTTCAGTAATTTTTTAAAGAATTATATTAAACAGATAAAACTGATACAAAAACCTAAAGAAAAATATATTGAAAAAAATTTAAGATGTGCAGAAAACGATCCCCCCAAAAAAAAGGAAAAAAAAAAAAGGAAAGAATAAACTTCCCCCTTCATCCCGAGCAATTATATTCAACATTAACAACTTATCACTGTCTCTTAAAATACAACCAAATACATCTTCATTACATACCTCATCCCATTTTCTATAAACTCATCTCTAAATCTTCAGCTCCCCTTATTAATCAGCAAAGGTCCAGTAAAAGTTAACAAAAATATCTGACAACATAAGTATATAGTCCCGCTTTTCATTTAATCAAAATCCCCCTAATCCTTCTCTTTAATAATCAAAATCTAATCCCAATTAACAATTAAACATTACAAAAAATTGAAAACTATTAAACTTTACCAGAAGTAGTAACCCCTTATTTACATATCAAAAATAGTAATGTAGATATTGTAACAAATCCATTACACCAGTTGAACATTTCCAAAAAGAACTATCCAGTCAAAATAACCATTAAACATCACCAGAGATAGCAAGTCATTATTATAATCAAATAAACCAATTTTGTATTTTTTCTTCCTCCCAGCAATCCTTAAGTCCTATAAAGTTCTTTTTCATGTGTTTCTTGTGCTTTCTTCTACTATCGTTGTCTTTTCTCTCAAAGTTCTTGTCATCTTTATCCAAGTCCATTTGTAATTTCCGTGTAGTAACTCCAGTAAATCTCTTATATTCCAATTTAAAAAGGTAATCCACATCATTCTTTTGATACATTATTTGTATGTCTTTTTTTTAATTTTTAAATGATTATCCAATTCCATATGTAAATCCAATGTTTCCATCTCTTTCTTGTAGGCTATAATTTCCCCCTTAAAGTCCATTTCTGTTTTCTTCAAAGGGTCTTGTTCCTCTTCAGTAACAACTTTTGGTTTCGGTATAGAGTTAAATAACTCAAACACTTCTTGAGCCAGCATATCAAACGTTTCTTTTAAAGTAGCCATCTAGTGCCCTCTAGTGATCAGCCTTCAAAGTCTTGTTATCAGCTTAGAATGTAAGCAAGAAAAAATGTTTTCAGGCAAGAGAATTTTTCTAATTAACTTCAAAGTCTTTCTTTAAATCAATTTTATCCCTTAACATTTAAAACCCTAAACTCTTAACATTTAAAAACTTTCCAAAAACGATACTATAATTACCCTTTTGCTGTATATTGCAAAAAATAAAGAACTTACAAAGCTGGAAACCAGTAATTTTCTTTCTTTTTAAATGGATTGAAAAGAGACTCACCCAGCAAATACTAAACTTACAGTTCTGAAGGTTTTTCAGTCTTAAAAAAACAGTAAAAAAAAAAAATTAAGCTCCAAAGTGATTAAAAAGATGAGGTTTGGTTGAACGTTGAATCCCTAACCGGCTGCATTAACGGCTCAGAGCATGATGGAACCCGCGACTCTGAGCTGATCACAATCACTGCAGAAACATTGGTTTCTGCTGATTACTCACAAAAAACAGCTGTCCAGAGTATATATGGGTAATCTCAAGATCTTTCTTTAATCCAGAGAGAATTTTGGCAGTCTGGATCCCGCATCCAGCTGCCTTTTCAGACATAATGTCCCCCCACAGTCCGCGAAGTGGAGAAAATGTGGGCGATTAGTTTGCCATTCCTCAACGGAATTCAACCTTATCTCACAAGAATATTGTGAAAGTTGTGACATGACCCATGTATGTCACCCTGAGCATATTAAAGGAAATAAATAACAACCCAGGTAAAAAGAGGGAAATTTCTCCAGTGAATAACATGGTAGCTGGAAGAAGGCATTTGTTCTGGTCTTGGTTTATTACCCATACAAATTTACACAATTTGACTTTTGTGGTTTTAACCTGGGCAATTCTATTCTGTTAAATAAATGTTTCACATTAGTTCCAAAGAGGTTAGTTTCCTAAAAGAAAGGAATATAAATCAAAATGGTTTTTTGCTAGTCAGCTATATCCAAAGGGGTACTCAGATGCCAAGAACAATAAACTTAATACAGTATAGGAATCAACAACCTTTGCTGGAATAGCTACTGTGTTCAGTTGCAAAAGAAGGAAGTTTTCCAGTGTACAGAAAATGTCAGGTTAGTTAATAGGAAAGTATGTTTTATCTCAGACTTAATTGTACAGGAATATGGTGATCTGATTTTTGTTACTAAGACATGGCACCACACACAGCTCAAGAGGCAAGGAGGAGGATTAACTTGATCTGTAAGGAATCTTTTCCTCCTGGTCAAGTTCTGTTCAGCACTCAGTTATCTTTCAATATCTGTACTTGTGACTTTTCAAGACAGGATTTGAGTAATCTGGAACGCTGCCTGCTATTCTCTATCAATTCTGCTAAGCTGAAACAAATTTAAGAAACAAGCAGACTAAGAAATATGATAGGATCAAGATGTTTGTATCATATGCCATTTTTAGCACAATAAGAAATCACTATGTTCTTCTGAACTGGGAAGATTAAGGGGATTTTGTAAGAAATGGCAAGGTAATTCAATAATATGTTATATAGCTGTTTTGTTGCAAAGATCACTGAAATATCCTAATAGCATTAGGATGTTGTCAAAAAAGAACAACCAAACCATGATATATTCTAAATAAGGAAAAATCTTTCTTTGTAAGAAATTTAGTAATAAAACTAAAATACAGTTAGTGATTTTACCTGATTGGATTTTGCCAAGATTAGTGAATATTTAAGGGCAATACCTGCAGTCCTGGGTTGGCCACTTTAGACGCAGAGCAGATATTGGGAAAGCTGCTTATAATGGTCAAGTTTTGTCTGTGAATGGTTGCCAAGTGACTAGCCCTAAATTAGTTCTGTCCAACATACCCCCCACCACCAAAGATAGCATTTTAATATTGAAATAATGATAATAGAGGCCAATATACACACAAGGAAAAAAAATACTAAACCCAGAATTCATCAACCCTACTTTCTCTCATTTTTTTCCCCCCATTCTCCACAAATATCATCTAGGCCTCATGTCAGGGGATAGCTCATCTCTTTTTAAAACTATTCAGTCATGTGTAGGTTACCACTTTCATTATATCTATCACCTGATATAGCCACTCCAGATATGGAAACTGTGCTCTATTCTGACAGATGCAAACATGTAAAGGCAGATGTTACAACTACAGTATCAATAAGGAAGTCTACAGTAAGTAGACATCATTTGTTGTGATAGCAACACTGTCAAAACCAACTATAAACTTCAGCTGGGGAAAACCAGGTGGATACCTTGTGTGAGATGGGCGGCTATATACAGGTGAAACTCGAAAAATTAGAATATCGTGCAAATGTTCATTTACGTCAGTATCGCAACTCAAAAGGTGAAACCAATATATGAGATAGACGCATTACATGCAAAGCGAGATATGTCAAGCCTTACTTTGGTATAATTGTGATGATTATGGTGTACAGCTTATGAAAACCCCAAATTCACAATCTCAGAAAATTAGAATAGTGTGAAAAGGTTCAATATTCTAGGCTCAAAGTGTCCCACTCTAATCAGCTAACGAATCCATAACACCTGCAAAGGGTTCCTGAGCCTTTCAATGGTCTCTCAGGCTGGTTCAGTAGGAATCACAAGCATGGGAAAGACTGCTGACCTGACAGTTGTGCAGAAAACCATCATTGACACCCTCCATAAGGAGGGAAAGCCCCAAAAGGTAATTGCAAAAGAAGTTGGATGTTCCCAAAGTGCTGTATCAAAGCACATCAATAGAAGGTTATGTGGAAGGGGAAAATGTGGTAGAAAAAGGTGCACAAGCAGCAGGGATGACCGCAGCCTGGAGAGGATTATCAGGAAAAGGCCATTCCAAAGTGTTGGGGACTTTCACAAGGAGTGGACTGAGGCTGGAGTTAGTGCATCAAGAGCCACCACACACAGACGGATCCTGGACATGGGCTTCAAATGTCGTATTCCTCTTGTCAAGCCGCTCCTGAACAACAAAAAACGTCAGAAGCGTCTTACCTGGGCTACAGAAAAAAAGAACTGGTCTGTTGCCCAGTGGTCCAAAGTCCTCTTTTCTGATGAGAGCAACTTTTGCATCTCATTTGGGAACCAAGGACCCAGAGTCTGGAGGAAGAATGGAGAGGCACATAATGCACGATGCTTGAAGTCCAGTGTGAAGTTTCCAGAGTCTGTGTTGATTTGGGGAGCCATGTCATCTGCTGGTGTTGGTCCACTGTGCTTCATTAAGTCCAGGGTCAACGCAGCCGTCTACCAGGAGATTTTGGAGCACTTCATGCTTCCTTCCGCAGATGAGCTTTATGGGGATGCTGACTTCATTTTCCAGCAGGACTTGGCACCTGCCCACACTGCCAAAAGTACCAAAACCTGGTTCAATGTCCATGGGATTACTGTGCTTGATTGGCCAGCAAACTCGCCTGACTGAACCCCATAGTGAATCTATGGGGCATTGCCAAGAGAAAGATGAGGGACATGAGACCGAACAATGCAGCGGAGCTGAAGGCCGCTATTGAAGCATCCTGGTCTTCCATAACAGCTCAGCAGCGCCACAGGCTGATAGCATCCATGCCACGCCGCATTGCGGCAGCCATTGCTGCAAAAGGGGCCCAAACCAAGTACTGAGTACATATGCATGCTTATACTTTGCAGAGGTCCGATATTGTTCTATTTCCAATCCTTGTGTTATTGATGTCATGTAATATTCTAATTTTCTGAGATTGTGAATTTGGGGTTTTCATAAGCTGTACGCCATAATCATCACAATTATACCAAAGTAAGGCTTGACATATCTCGCTTTGCATGTAATGCGTCTATCTCATATATTGGTTTCACCTTTTGAGTTGCCATACTGACATAAATGAACATTTGCACGATATTCTAATTTTTCAAGTTTCACCTGTAAATATGGTTGGCAGGTAGGTAGGTAGATAGAATACAGGTGAAGCAAGCCAACAAAACAGATCAACCCTATACAAATGGAAATATAAAACTTGCAGTGATTAAAAGACATCATGCCTTGAGAAATTAAACATGATATGTACTGCAGACACTGATCAAAACACACTATTTCTGCCAAATCAAGAGAACCTTTTTCTTTATTGCATAAGTTTCCTAGTAAGGATTTCCTCCACTTTGCAGAGAGAGGTTAGGACAGAAGCATCTGTTCTTATTATCCTGTAATAAGTGGGGTATTGTAATGTACTTTGTGGAGTGAGTGCAGAAAAGGCAACCTGGTACTCTTCATGTGTTTTAGACTAGTTTCCTTAGCCATTCTTCCAGGCTTATAACATAAAGGTTTATTTAAACCTCACCAGCCAACTCCTTCTATGAATTCCCTAGTAAAAATTCATTACAATAGGTTACCATCAGTCAAGCTGAATCTCCTGATTAGAAAGTTCTTATTCCTTGTATCAAGCTCAGCCAAAGGGGGGGGGGGGGGAATTAAAAAGGTATTTGGGATCTTTCTGCCCCAAATCTAGAAATACAGAATTTTAAAAAACTCTGCAATCCCGAAACACAACGTTTCTTTTTTAAACCAATGATGTCAGATCTCTAGATTTCAACAAGATGGAACAGGAACAAAAGAGGAACACCTGAAAAACAAGGGAAGGCATCAATCGCGCATCCAGAATTCCGAATATAATCAATAATTCCAAATATAATCAGTACAGACAGCCTATCTAAATTAGTTACTTATTACCTACTTGAATATAATATTTCAGCACATACTTAGAGATTATTGCAAGGGGGACAGTTGGAAAGACATCATTGTTAGGCAGACCTTCCTTCTTGAGTACTATCCTCAGTTTATCAAATAAGGAGGATAACTGAAAGCCTGCTGTTTGAGATGTGTTACTTTGACCAGTCAAGCAGAATGCTCCATCTCTCAGACACACAGTCTAACCAGCAATCAGAGATTTATTTAGCAGCTGAATCTACCTTCCTAATGACCTAGTGACAAAATTTTGATTAATTTTCACTAGTGCTCTATTGAAATTCAGTTGAAATTCAAATGAATTTTGTCCGTTCAGGTTTCTCAGCATGGGGTGGGTGTACCAAATGCCAAATGCTTTAGATGGCACTGTCATGTCATACCAGAAACTAAGGATTTGTCCCACTTTACCATTGTCCATGCTGCCTGGGGCTGATAGGGATGCAAAACATCAGATTGCCCGCCCATTGATCAGACTGTCAATTCCGGGGCTGAATTCTTGTGACTCATGAGATAACAAATATTAATGCCAGCTGTGTGTCTGAGACCAATTTAAAGGTCTGGTTGTAATTTTTAAAGCCTTAAATCATTTTATTTCAAATTTAAGGACCACTATTACTTGTACTCTTCCTACCTACACTTCTTCAACATAGGAATGCCTCATTTGCTGTCAGGGGTAATTAAATGAATAAATATAAAGAGGTGGACTTTTACATTATCATCCTGCATCTCTGGAATGAGCGGTTCTGAGGGTTTATCAGAAGCCTGCTCTGAAAGTCAGCTGATTATGTTTTTAACTTTGCTTTGTATTCAAAGGGACCTCAATGAAAAAGCTTTGGCAGTCTTGGTTCTCCTTGATTCAACTGAGCATTTCATTTGAAAAAGTTTTTATTGCAGATACTCCCATAGTCCCACTGCCAGTGCTCAGGATGGATAGTTTCAGTGGACTTCTGAACTCTTTTGTGTGCCAGAATATTAGCCCTTGTCATATATCAGTAGTGGCAGCACATCTTGCAAGATGGTTGTTGTTGTGGGCATCTTTCAAATTGGAAGGGTACATTTTGTTCATTGATTTCAGGTTGTAGAGCTTCAGTGCATTAAGTGTTATTTAGTTTATGGATCAACTAAATACAATTAATAAAACAACATAGAAATACAATTAATAAAAACTGCATATTGCACAGAGAATGTTTTAGAAAGGACCTTCCCTCTGGTGCTTATGAATGAAAGGGAAGTATCTCCTGTAAGACCGTGCCTGTTGTGACATTTCAGTGATAATCTAAAACAAGTTTCTTTCTTTAGGAATATTGTTTCTCAAATGCAAGTGTATGCCAGTTTAGTTAAGCAAAACATTAGCTTAGTGCCCTTACGAAGTTCACAATATTGCTGTGAAAATCAAAGTTTCCATAGTAGAGATTGTCAATGAGGAACTGAAGGAGATTAAGTAATTTTCAGTGATTCCTGCTTGCTTCTCTTGTGGCTGGGTTAGTATTCTTTGCTGATCAAAAGTGAATACCTGTGAACATCATTATTCGGGGGAAAACCCTTGCACTGTATGGAAGAACACATCTGGAATGCTGCTGTTGAGGATCATCTTGGAAAATTATATGATTTGGAAGGAGATAACTGTGTCAAATGATATTTGCAGTTCTGGATTAAAGAATCGTATGCAACTACAGGTAGTCCTCGCTTACCAACCGCTTGTTCAGCAACTGTTCAAAGTTGCTACAGTGCTGAATGAGTGGTACTTATGACCAGTCTTTGAAGTGCTGGCTGTCACACTACCCCCGCAGTCATGTGATTGCGATCTAGGCACTTGGCAACCGGCTCACACTTACAACGGTTGCAGTGTCCTGCGGTCATGTGATCAGTATTTGTGACCATCCCTGCCGGCTTCCCACAAGCAAAGTCAATGGGGAAGCGGGCAGGGAAGATCGCAAGTCACTCAGGTAAGTCTCCCCCACCTGGCAGCAGCCACCCCCAGGCCTAAAAATGCTTGTGTGTGTCGCTGCAACTACTCACACACCCTCCCCCTTCAGCAGCAGCCACCCCTCAGCCTGAAATCGCTCACGCACTGCTACGGCCACTTGCACATCAGCCCCCACCTGGCAGCGGCCACTTACTTGACTGCTGGCCTGCTTGCAAGCCTCCTGGGACTTGGCAACTTCCTGCCAGCTTCCCCACTGACTTTGGTAGTTGGAAGCTGGCAGGAAGTTGCAAGGAGGTCCTGACTTAATGACCCATGATTCTCGTTTAATGACAGCAACGGGGACTACCGAGAATGCTGTCGCTAAGTGATGCGGTCACGTGACATGGCGCTTTATGATCTTATCACTTAGCAATGGAAATTCCGGTCCCAATTACTGTTGGTAAGCAAGGACTGCCTGTAGTGTTTTTAGTGTTCATTTAAATTAGGTCTCCTACTCTGTAAGATAAGCATGGAAATATTCACTAATTGGAATATATTAAGCACGGAAAGATATACAAATATTTGTTTCTATAGTTATTTATATATATTAGATATGAAAGCATAGCCAGTTGTACAGTGGTATTTTTTTATTAGCATCTAAACCTTAACCTTATCATTTCCTTGAATCCGCTATGATAAAATATCAGTATTGCTCTTTCTGTTGGTGAGTTTCTCTTTCAGTTTTCCAAAGTTTGTATCACCCTTCTCTCCAGCAAAGGCATAGTTGCAAATTGAAGATACTTTTCTTTTGTTTATTCATTTCCCTCTGTAAAATAAGGCTTTAGTAATTAAATCAGCTTCCATCTTATTTCCTAGGTACTCTCTGCTCTCGACATACTCCAGCCACCACACATTGACTACTTTGAAGAAATGTATCCTAAATGTTAAATAAATAATTGCATTTGAGGTAGGTGTAATTAATTCTAGTTTATAAAACTGCCTGCTGATTTTGGACTTTTTGCTCTGAGCCTTAGCATCTGGAAAGGCAATATGGAGGCCGGCTGTATAGCAAAACATTGTTACAAGAATCGGTTGCTGAAGGAAGGAATTGGAGGGATGTATAGATATTTATGATTATTTTTACAATAATTGAATACATCAATCTGCTTCATGGGATTTTTTCGCCAGATTTATCTTTTGATCATGTATAGAAAAGTATTCAGAAAATGGCTGCAGATTAATGCCCTGCAATGTGCAAATGTCCATATGGTAGTTTGATAAATATAAATGATGGAGAGGATTGTTAACAGGCATATCTTGAAATGCATATTCATGTTATTTGTTACGTTTTAATGATCCTGTTGTCCCCCACATAGGGAGGGCTGCCATGCAAAAGGAAGTTTCTTTCAATGCCAGAACATGGTATTTATTTTATATTGAATAACACAGAGCATGAAGCTGCTGTAGCCCTAACCCTGGACTTTTTTCCAATGGAAATTTTGAGGAACACCGAAAAAAAATCCTGCACATTTTTTTTGGTAAAAAACTGAAATGTTTTTAAGATTAGGATTCAATTTTGACAACAAGTAGTATAAAGATTTTTATAAAAGGCAACCTGCAGCATTAGAAAAGCATTTTTATGTATACTGTTCGTTTATATACTACAGTCCAAAATGCCTTCCCATGTATTCCTGTGTATTCCCATCTTCATTACAGAAACATCTGATGCCCTTGCTTCCTTGCAAATTGCTGCTCGCTTGCATAGGATGACCTTTGATCTAGTTTAAAGATATGAGAAACAAACATTCTGCATCTGCCCTTTTGCTTATACAAAACAAAGCTGCAATCCTATAGTTTGAGTCTTGTTGCACTCAAATAAATATAGGTAAAATTCTGCAATAAGGTAGTTACAATTATGAGGCTGTGAAGATTGCCCTTCAAAAGTCATAAATGTGCAAGATAGAACAATTTAAATGGTCTTTTAATTCAGTGCTGCATTTAATGTTGTTAAAGCATAGGAAATTTACTCTCATATACATTTAAACTTTTCCTGAAATTGTTTCCTCACACCCATGGCTTCAACATCTCCAGAAATGTTACTTCTCTCCTTCTCTAAATCAATTTACAGCTTGTAAGAAATAACTACCTTTGATCTAGAAATGTAGGTACACAAATTAGCTTTAGGGATTTCCTTAGTAGTTTATTTCAGTTCTTCAAAATGCTTCAGCTTTAGATTATGACCAGGATTCACATCAGTTCAGTTGGGTTCTATACTTTCAAGGAAGGGTTTCCCCTTTCCTGGTTTTTCTCAATGTACACTCCTTTCCACTTTTGAATAGAGAGGATCAAGCAAAAATAGAGGCTCCACTGCCACAGTAGTGTCAAAATACTGATTTATGTTTCATAAATATTCCCACCAGTGTGGTATAAGGGTTGAGGTACTGGACTAGGACTGAGGAGACCCATGTTCAAGTCCATCCTCAGCCATGGAAGCCCCTGGGGGACTTTGGAACACTCAGTCTCTCTCAGCCCATTGTACCTCAGGGATGTTGTGTGGAGAAAAATTGGAGAGGAAAGTGTTACATATACTGTCTTGTGCTCTTGGAGAAAAAATATGATTTAAGTCAATGAAACAAATGAAATAATAAATATTAATTCTTTTTAAAATGATCATGGGCAATTCACAATCAGGTGTAGTTTGGTAAATTGCAACTATTTGATTCTAAAGTCTTAAAATTGAAGTTTTAAAGAGCTGTTCACATAAAATATAAATATTATATAATATAAAAGACTTATGGATATCTGGGGTTGAAGATTCTGCACTTTGGTTTAATCTTCAGTTCCTCTAGTAAGAAGCATACTGAGAACATGTAGCAGGTGGCATGTAATTAATGAATTATCATGTGTTGTCTTTATACTTAAAGAATTCTTTGTTGGTGTTTATTGAAAATGTTTTAATGTAGAAATGAGAATTACTAGTTCTTTAGCTTTTCTTCCTTTTTTAAAACCCTTGCATCTTAGTAAATCTGAACTTGCTATGATTTCTTTTTGTGAGTTCCGGATGGATGTCGGGGGAAACCACCAAACCAAAGACAGGGATTTAAATAAGATTTGTTTTGTTCCTCTTAGGAAGTTTATCAGCTTAAAAATCTAAATGACAACAGTCAGCTTATATTCCTCCAGTTAATCTATTGCTATATTTAGAGCTAATTTAAAATGTTAGATTATTGTTGAAAAAATGTTTGGAAAGACTTTTGTTTTTTTATTTGAGGAAAAACTAAGCGTAGGCAAAGAATTTTTAATGTGTACTCTTTTTTCAGAAACATTTTGCTAAGATTCGTTTTATAGCAAAATAAAAGTTTTTAGAAATGTTTGAAACATTAAGAACACTGTCTGACAAAATGCCTCATGTCTGGATTGAAAAAAGCATGTTTGGAGACGTTAATATTGTAATGGCTAAATATGTTGCCGTTCATGCTCTCTTTCTTTCTAGTTTCTGGAGGGAAATTTTAAAAAGAAGGATGGGGAAAGGAAACTTGTTCATTCTCACTTTAATTTGAACATTATTCACTTTTAAAGCAGCATGAAATTTCACTTCTCCCATTTTTGTAATACATATCTGCATTGAAAAAGATGTGTGCAGAAATTCATAGATCAGGAAAATAATGCTCAAAAAGAAAATTGCTTTCCAAGAACAAAAGTAAGAGAAACATACATATAGAAATGCATGTATTCAGAGAAAGGTACAAAAAATACAGTTAAAGGTTAATGTGAAATATAAAAAACAACAAAAAAGATGCAGAAATGAAATGAATCAAAGTTGAGGCTGAAAAAATGAAAAACTATTTTTTCTGATGTACTGAGTGTACTGCATGAGCACAGTTTGTTTTAACATGTAAAAGTGTGTATTTTGTGATTGGAAAAAGCAACTTCTGTATTTAACAGTCATTTAGTGGACATTCAAGACACCTCTTCCTTCTGAACAGTCTGTTGAATTGAGGGTCTATTGTGCATTTCCTTTTTTTCCTCATTTCTTCAACTTATTATTTCTTACTCCCTTTCTGCTTACAGTATTGCCATTTCCACTGTTGCCACTACTATGCAGCGAGGTAGTTATTCATAGGATTAAAGATAATATCCATATGTATAATTTGATTATGATGTAGTAGTCCACAGAGCCTGAAGACCTCTAGTATAGATAGTTGCTGAGCTATTTTGGTCTCTGTTACTATAATGTAGCTTCCTATGATCCTGTCTTGTCCAAAGAATTGTAGAAAAGATAGTACTAAAAGAAAAAGCAGAAACAGAGGCAGGACTTCCCTGTTATATGAACTACAGAATAGCTTATTTGTTGGATTCAATTGCTTTTCTATGCTGATTCTCTTCCTATAACTGTAGATTTGCTTCTTAGGGCTGTATAAAATTGTGCACAAGCTCCACAAAATGGCTATCTCCACTTAAACTAAATTTCTGCCTAAGGCAAACAAATAAAGTCTGTGCTGTCATGAAGGTTTGCCTGTAGAGTGTTGTATTGTATAAGGATTTTTTTAATGGAGAGGAAAAGTCAGCCAGATGAAAATAATTTCAGAGACACTGACATTTTTGTGACTTTGCTTTTCACATCATTGAACTAGACTGACAGACACAAAAAGCCACTGCCCATGATATAAAGCTGCTTTTTCTGTTATTAATTTGCAGTAATCATTTGAGCTTGAATCTTTGCGAATACAGGTAGTCCTCATTTAATGACCACAATTGAGACCGGCAACTTAGTTGTCATGTGAAGTGGTCACTAAGTAAAACCACAACTGTGCTCATCTTACTTCAGCTTTCCTTTGCTTTATAGACCTGCAAAGGTCATAAATGCAAGGATTAGTCACAAAGTTACTTTTTCATCATCGTAACTGTGAACAGTCACTAAACAAGGCAGTCGCTAAACAAGGACTATCTGTATGTCAGTTGAGGTAACTGGAAACACCTATATCCCTATATTTGTGTGCAAATTTTAATCCAATTAAACCTTATTTGCATAAGAGATGAAATCCTTCATCTGGAAGCAAGCATGAAATATTGGCCAATTAGACATTTCCATCATTTTCAATAAGAATGCAAAAAAATTATTCATTGGTTGATTATCTGCCATCAAATTGGTGTCAGCTCTTAGCAACTAGGCCTTCTCCTGGATGGTCTCTCTCCACCCTGGTCCTTCAGGTCTCCCAGTGGTGCACCTGTCACCACTGTAATTGAGTCCATCCACCTTGCTGCTAGTTGTCCTCTTCCTTTTACTTCCATGTATCTCAGCGTTATGGACTTCTCAATGGAACTAGATCTTTGCGTAATGTGTCCAAAATACAGTAATTTGAGTCTGGTCGTTTGTGTCTCCAGTAAGATCTCTGAATTGATTTGTGCTATGAACTGTAATAGACATGGTGTAACGTCTGAATATCTTTTCCTAGGCCTTCATGACTGCCTACCAGATGCTAGTCTGCAGCATATTTCTTTACTGCTAGTTCCTGTATTGTTGATAGTCATTCATAAAAGATAGACACTATCTACCACTTAAGTATCTTCATTGTCAGTTCTGGTTGCTCCATCTGTTGCCATTAGTTTCTAAATCTAAATCTTCTTTAGATTTAATCATCATCCCATTTTTTCAGTGTGCTCCTTGACTTTCATTACTAGAGCACACAGATCCTTTGCATTTTCAGCTATCTGAATAGTGTCATCAGCATAGCACTAGTTAATTGATTTTTTTCCCTCTAATTTTAAAAACATGGTAATTGTCTTCTAGGTCAGCCCCCCTCAATTCAGTATGTAAGTTGAATAAATAAGAGAAGACTATACACTCTTGTCTCACTCCTTTGTCAACGTGGAGCCAGTTTGTTTCACCAAGACCTGTCATCCTTCTGTAAGGCCTTAAAGGCTTGGTTCTGTCACTGGACCTGAGGGTCAGGAGGTGGGGCTGAGCCTGTGCATTTACATTGTTACTGATGAATCTGTTTTTATCCAGGCTGCTGTTTAAGTGGGGTTTTTTTCTACTTTTCTGTTTTTATATTTTTAACATTGTTAGCTGCCCAGAGTCATTGATTTGAGATGAGCAGCCATATCAATTTAACTACAGGTAGTCCTCGACTTACAACCACAATTGGGACCAGAATTTCCATCACTAAGCGATGCATTGAAAGCGAGATGTCACGTGACCACATCACTTAGCAAAAGCAATCCCAGCAGTCTCGGTTTCCATCATTAACCGAGAATCATGGGTTGTTGAGTGAGTACCCACCCCAATCCAAGCCATTCTGGGTTTGGTCCCTCCCAGCCTCGAGCCTCAGTAAAGTAAGAGACTGCCTCCAGTTCCCCCCACTCTCCTATCTCCCCCCCCCCATCTCGGCCCTTTTGGCTGCCCTGCATCCTGCTTTGTGGGGCAACAAGCAGCCCCAGAACCACACGGCTCTGGGGCTGCTTGCCATGCCCTGGGAAGCTGCAGCCATCCTAACCCAGTCCCAGCTGCAGTAGCCCTCACCATCGTGCACTTGGAGACCCCTGCCACCCTATGCTCCACCGCCCTTCTCTGTCTTGTTCCCACTGCTGACAAGGCATGCCCAGCCTCGTTGCTGGGCTGGGCTGGGCTGGGCTGGGCTGGGCTGGGCTGGGCTGGGCTGGGCTGGGCTGGGCTGGGCTGGGCTGGGCTGGGGCTGGGCTTCAGCTGCAAAAAACGAAAAGCCAAAGCAGTTCCGGAGCTACAATGTACCAAAAAGCCATCTCTTGTCTCCCATCTGCCGTTTCTCACGAGGTGGACCCCTTCTTCCCTCCCTTTCCTCTTATTTTTTCCTTCCCCTGCAGGTAGATCTTCTGCTCCTGGGAACTTTGGTCCTCCGGCTGCGATAGGACCCTAGATCGGGTCCTTGCAGCCCCCTTTGTCCCTCTCCCTTCCATTTTCCATGGGTAGACTGGTCCTCCTTCTTGGGAAGGTGAGTAGACCAGTCCCACCGTTGGCCGCTGCTAGACCAAGCCAGCCTTGGCCCTCCAGAGCTAAAGTTTTTTTGCACACTGTGGTGCAGGGACTGCTTTTGGCTTTTTTTTCCCCCACAGGCAAAGCCCAGCCTGACCCAGCCCAGGAGCACAACACAGAGGGGCATTTTGGCATGCCACGGCACAGGGGCTGCTTTTGGCTTTTTTTTTCCCTGCAGCCAAAGTGCAGTTCCACCTGGGCCCAGCAGCCAGGATGGGCAAGCCTCATCAGCACTGAGAGCAAGAAGATGGTGAAGGTCAGCTGGGGCAGTGGAATGCAAGGCAGCAGGGGGGCAAAAGGGCATAGATGAGGGGGAGATAGGCAGGTGGGGGGAGTTGAAGTGACCCTGAGGTCACAAGTGCAGGCAGATGACCACGGGGGCACTGCAACACCCATAACTTCAGGCACAGGTTGTAAGTCCCTTCGTTCAGTGCCGTCGTAACTTCGAATGGTCAATGAACAAATGGTCGTAAATTGAGGACTACCTGTAATAAATAAATAAATTGTTCGGACTGTGGCTTCCTGACCTGTGTATAGGTTTCACATTAGGACAGTGATATGTTCTAGGATTCCCATTGTCCTAAGCATATTCCACAGTTTGCCATAGTCAACACAATCAAATGTCTTTCTATAATCATTTAAGTACATGCTGACTTCTTTGTGATATTCTTTGGCTTTCTCAATTATCCAGCATGCATCAGCAATAATATCTCTTGTTCCATGGCCTTTTCTAAAGCCAGCTTGAACATTTTGCATTTCCCTTTCCATGTAGGCCTTTAATCTGCATTGGATGATCCTAAGCATTATTTTCCTAGTTTATTTAATTAAGGTTATTGTTAAATCTCCTTTCTTTAGTAATGGTATGTCAGCTGGTTGGTGCCTGTATTGTTCTCCAGATTTGCTGGGAGAGTTTGATTAGAAACTTTACTGATTCTTCTTCTGTTGCTTGCCATATTTCTGTAGATATTCCATCAATCCTTGCTCACAGTCATTCATGCCTTGGTCACTTCTTGTTTGGACTACTGCAGTGCACTCTATATGGGGTTGCCCTTGAAGACCACTCGGAAGCTACAACTGGTCCAGAATGCAGCAACACATGCAGTGCTGGTCACTCCTAGGTTCTTCCATGATACACCTCTGTTGCATGAGCTGCACTGGCTCCCAGTTTCCTTCTCGGTGCAATTCAAGATGCTGGTATCACCTTTAAAACCCTACATGGCATGAGACCAGGTTATTTGCAGAATTACCTTTCTCTGAGGTGTATTTACCCATCCTACCAGACTGGATAGGGTAGGCACTCTCCTAGACTGTGTAGTTAACTTCTGCTGGAATCAATTTCTAGAAGTGAAATGCACATGACAAGGAAGTCTGATTGGGAGTTGTGGATTGAAGGACAATGGCAGCAACAATTATGTTTGAGGCGTCAACCTCCACAAGGAAGGGCTTTGCTGGGTTGGGATGTGGTAGAAGGGGGATGGAGATAAACTTCTCTTTGAGATGCTGGAAGGCCTGCAATGCCTCAGGGACCCAGCTTCGAAACAGTCCTGAGATGAGAGCAGTAATCTGTGAAAAGGCTGCAATGAACTTAACAATTAAAGTTTGCAAACCACAGGAACTGCTACACATCTTCCTTGTACCAAGGGGGCTGTCAGTCCTGCAACGCTTGACTTTTGTTGGATCCATGGCTAGGCCCTGAGTGGAAGTAGAGTACCCCAGAAATTCAACCACCATGAGATCAAATGTGCACTTCTCCAACTTCATATACAGCTGGTGTTCCTGGAATCATTGCAGGGCAGTCCTAATATGGACTGTATGCTCTGGGCCGGGGGGGAGCGGACTGGGAGTAAATCAAGATGTCATCATGGTAAATAATAGCGCACTGTTCCAGGAGATCCCAGGAGATGTCATTCATGAAGTGCTGGAAAGCCACCAAAGCATTGCATAGGCCAAAGAGCATGACCTGATATTCAAAATGCACACTGCCACCACCACCACCACCCTGATGAGGCAGCATAACAGGATTTGGGAAGGATGCAAAAAATACTTGAAATTATTTTGAAATTAAAACTGCATATGTTCAAACATAATTGGATCTTTCAGCATTTTTATAACTCTTAAAATATAAGATGATGGAAAAAAAGGTTTTTATTCCAATAAGTAAACAGATGTTGTAAATTGAAATCAATGCACAAATGTATACAAAAGAGATGTAGGTAGGAAAATACATCTAAACATTTAGCTTACCATGTCTGATCAAGATTGGAGAATGATGCCATTGTAGTATTTTTTGAAATGCAGTCACTAACGTTTTCCAGTAGTTTCAATGCTCTCAGCATTTGAAATAATAGAGTAGTTATTCTGTTCCTCTGTAACTCAGTCATGTTATTTATCCTGGGAAAAAAAGCTTACCCTGGGAAAGTAATCTTCATCATCTTGAAGGTTACCACACTCTATTTTTCATAAAGACCAACCAAATTGTCCCCAAAAGTCTAAGCGTTCGTGTTCTCTAGAATTTTAAATCAGGTAAGCTATTATACAAAGGAGGGATCAGGAAAAGCAAGAATGTAACAAAATTGGGGCAGATGTTTCAGACACAAAATAGAGGTTGTGGTCAAAAAGAGCACATGTTTAAGTGAGATGGGTGGCTGTATAAAATAAATAGCAACCTTGATTAGCATTAGTTGTTATACACCTAATACCAATTACATCTTATACTAATAATGCTATTCTGTGTGTTTTTGTTAAGTAAGCAACTGGCAAAGTGAATGACTACAATGGGATAGGAAGTGATTCTGTTCCAGTGGGATGCCCGTACAGATGTAACAGCATAGCAGTAGCTGGAAGAAATGGGAGTTGGAAAGGAACAGAGTGAAGAGGGAGAGAGAAGAAGAAAATCACAGACTATGAAACTGAGTTCTTCAAAACTAAGAACTGAAACAGCATTCTCCAACCAGTGTTGTTGAACTGCAGCTGCTGTAATGCCCAGCCATCAGAGTTACACTGGCTGGGGATGATAGGAGTTGTATTCTAGCATAACGTGAAGGTTTGTTGGGAAGGATAGAGTGAATTTTTTAGCTCAGCCAGTGACCATACAGCAAGATGTGAATGAAGATGCCTGAAAAATTGGCATGGCTGATATGACATTGCCTGGTTAAAAAGAGAATCTTAATCAGCCTGCCTGCTTCTGAAAATACAAGGAAGATGTACTACTGAGAAATATGGTTTGCATAAAATAGTCAGGTTTTATGACTCTGCTGTATGTGCAGCTATTAATATTTGATCCACATTTATTGCGATATGTTTCTTATTTTGAAGCTTTTATACAAAGCTTTGAATTGAAGCACAACTCCAATTATATTGCCTCTTTTACACATTTCCCCTGCCTCAGGAAAACCCTTAATCCCACTGCAAAGGCTCTAGCAATTTGTCTTGCATGGTTGTGGAAGCTAGTTCTGGATTTTATTTTCATCTCCTATTGCTCTCATGTTAATCCACTTCTGAGATGGTGTTTGGTAGTGTATTTCCCCCATTAACATAGGCATAGCCAAGTAATACAAAGTGCTGTTGGGCAGGATTCCAGCTGGCTGCAAATTTATTTATTTATTTATTTTAAAGTTTTGTATGTTCACCTATCTTAAACACAACTCTGGGTGACTCACAACAATAAAACCAATAACTATAAAATCATAAACCATAAAAACAAAAAACTAGCACCTCAGTTATCCCCTTCAGATGCCCAACAACCAGCTCCAGATATCCTCATTCTATCCCAATGCCTGGTTAAAAACCCAGGTCATGATGGCCTTCCAAAAGGCTAAAAGGGTGGGGGCCTGCTGGATCACTGGGTGGAGGGTGTTCCATAAGGTAGGGATAGCCATGGAAAAGGCACACTTCCAAGGTCCCACTAGATGGCAAGATTTCAGGGAAGGGACCTGGAGCATGCCTACCTTATCTGATCTACTAGGACAGGCAGATACTCTCAGGGAGAGGTGGTCTCACAAATAACCTGGTCCTATGCATTTAGAGTTTTAAAGATGATAACTAGCATCTTAAATTGCACCTGAAAGGAAACTGAGAACCAGTGCAGCTTGCACAACAGAGATGTAACATGGGCAAACCTTGGAACACCCAATACTTTATGCACTGTTGCATTCTAGACCCCTGGGAGCTTCCAAGTGGTCTTCAAGGGCAGCCCCATGTAAAGCACATTGCAGTAATCCAAACAGGAAGTGACTAGGCATGAGTGACTATGAGCAAGGCCTCCCAGTCCAGGAAAGGGCACAATTGGCACACAATGAATCTGTGCAAAGGACCCCCTAGTCACAGCTGCCACAGCCTCAAGCAGGAGTCATGAGTCCAGGAGGACCCCCAAATTGCACACCAGCTCAGTCCAGGGAAGTGTGACCCCGTCCAGAGTCCAGGATGACAAATCACCAGAGCCTATGGGGCCAAAAACCCAAAGCCACTCCATCTTGCCAGGGTTGAGTCAAAGTCAGTTTCTCTCCCGATCCTCACAGCCTCCAGGCAGTTGGTAAGCACTGCAGCCGCCTCACTTGCCTGGCCAGGGTGGAGATGCATAGCTAGGTATCATCAGCGTATTGATGATACCACACCTGTGCCGTCGGATAACCTCACTCAGCAGTTTCATGTAGATGGGGCCTAGGGCTCAACCTCTCCCCCCTTCCACAAACACCAGTTGAAACCAGCCACAGAGAAGGAGCAGAACCACTGTAACACAGTGCCTCCTACTCCCAACCCCCGGAGCCAGTCCAGAAGGATACCGTGGTTGATGGTATCGAAAGCTGCTGAGAGATCCAGGAGAGCCAGACCGTTACACCACTCCCATCCTGAATCCTCCAAAGGTCATCAGCAAATCCCAGCTCCCTAATACTTGAGCTGTAAAGTGATATATTTAGATCTGTAGCTGACTGTCCAGGTCTCCTGCTACCCTTTTGTAAAGCATAGCACTGGTCTGTTTGTCACTCTCCGCTGTTAAGTGATCAGGGCTACCTGAGTGTGTGTAGATGAATGGAGATCAGTGCTTCTACTTCTGCCTGTTGAGAATCCCTTCCACGGCTGCTTCATGGCCCTGCCACATTTGCCAAAGGTCCAAAAGCGACCTGAGCTTTTGTGATAATGTGAATGTCTTCATTTTTCCCCTTTTTCTGTCTTGTATCCACAGAGAGAAAGCCATTTTAAAGGTTTATTGTATTGTTTTAAAACACTTCCGGGCAAGTATTTCATCTTTTCTTTTCTGTAAGCCTGTTCTTTTGCAGAGATATAGTTGATACCATTGCTGATTCCTGGAAGTATTGCTGGTGAACAGTAGGAGTGCACAAGATTAAGAAAGTGGAGGGGAAAAAATGTCTTGGAAGAAGGCAATGGCAAACCATTTCCATGATGCTTCTAATAAAACTTCATGGATACAATTGTCATATATTTATTTGTTAGATTTCTACCCCACCTTTCCTCCAGGAATTCAAGGCCTCCCCAGTTTTCTTCACACCAACAACCCTGTCAGATAGTTCAGGCTAGAAAGAATACCCATCCAAAGTCACCCAGTGAATTTTTGTAACTGAGAGTAGACTTCAACCTGGTCTTAGTCCCTAGCTTTAAACTCTGTACCACACTGGCTCTCAGTCACCAGGAGTGGCGCTCAATCATTTTCTTTTCTTTCTTTCTTTTTATATTTAGGAGAGTGAGGCAAGGTCCACACAAGGTCCCCAAGTAGCAGATTAAGGTCACAATAAAACCTAAGTTCCATTTCATTTTGTCTACATTTACATTCAACTAAACTTAAATACAGTTGATATGATTACCCTTAAGTTGTATGTATGCTCTCCTGTCATTTAGAAATAGCAATTTGATAGCAATTTTTAGAAATCTCTGAAGGGCCACTCCCAAGGCTTTCGGGGGCTGCATAAGGCTGTGGGCTTCAGACTACTTTAAGCTATTTTGATTAAATTGGAGTTTTGCAACCTCTCAATTTGGAGTCAGTTTATACATGGCACTATTTTTATTGGCTATATGCTTACACTGGGGAAAGGAAAGCTGAGGATACACTTTCCTCATATGCTTCTGAATTCATTTTAAACCTGAGAATCAACTCAGGAGTGAGGGCGGGGTATCACTCTAAACGTACGTGTATCTGTAGAAAAGTGTTAAATAATTAAAAGTAGCAATAACATTTTCACTCCCTCCCATAAAGTCTTAAGGCTATTTATGTGGCCTTGTCACATTTTCATTACTGCCTCCAACATACTGTTGAAAAACTAGTATGATCCTTGGCCTAGCAAAAATTGTGTGCCTGTAACAGAAGTCATTTAATTCTCACTGACTTAAAAGATGTGAACTGTTGTTTGGAAAAATTATATGATTTGAAGTGATATTTGGTGATTTGATAATTCTGTTTTTATAAACAGAAATCACTTGGATGACACATGTTATAATGATGAGCAGAGATATGGTCCCACTAATGATTCCACATAGCTTGGCTGATTTCTCAGTCAAGCCACACCAGTATGCTTAAAATTGCCTGAATCATGTGGTTTCTGAGTTTCACACAAATAGCACACGTTTCAGCCCTGATACAGTTACAGTAAGTCTGGTAATAGGCCAATCACCACGATAATACCATAATCCTGAGCTTTTTGCCTAGTGAGCAGTGCATTTAAGCTCTTATGTTTATTATGCAAGTTGTTTATGCCCATATGGCCTTTCTAGAGTTGTTGTTTTTTTTAAGACTGGAATATTGTAAAGGGATTGAGTTTGAAAACACAAGCTCAACCTAAAATGAGTAATCAAAAGTCCAAGCCCAGGTAGTAGTAGTAGTGTTAGTAGTAGTAATTTTTATGTAGTGTGCACTTATATCTAAGTGCAGAACAGGCAAAGCAATAAAATATAACACAATTTAAACCAGTACCAGCAATAAAACAATATAATAATATAAGACATTTCCAAATTCCAGTATAACCATTATATATATATACATCGAATAATAATGAAAAAAGCTTTTTCAGCGCTACAAATACATGGAAAGCTTCACAAATGAGTGTCTTATTTTTATACAGTTGGGTCTCCTTGAGCTGTGATAAAAATATGATAAAATAAATGTGAAGCCATTCCTTTATTACAGATATTCACCTTCACGTCTAGTTCCACTCCTGGTGACTTTACAGGCGTGTCCATGTAATTTTCTTGGGAGTAGTTCAGAAATGATTTGCTGTAGCTTTCTTCTGGGATTTTTTTTTTTAATATTCCAATTTTTGTAATGCACAGCAGACCCAGTCTCCTATTCAAGTAATGAACAGGACCAAATCCTGCTTACCTTCTGAGCTGAGGCAAGATCCTGCTGAGATAGTTTCTCAAGAAACCATCACTGGATCCCACTGTACTGGACAACTTTCATCCAGTGTCCAACCTCCCTTTTTTTTAGAGAAGATTGTGGAGAAGGTTATTGTTGCACAGCAGCTTCAGTGGGCCCTGAATGAAGTGGATTATCTGGACCACTTTCAGTCAGGCCTGGGTATGGGACGGAGACAGCATTGGTCATGCTTTCGGATGATCTCTGGAAGGAGCGGGACGGGGTAGTACATACCGTAGACCATGGTATCCTGGATCGGATCCATGGTCTGGGAGTGGATGGCACAGTTTTGCTCTGGTTTGCTTCCTTTCTGCAGGGCAGATACCAGTCGTTGATTGGGAGTGAGAGGTCCTGCTCTCAATTCCTATTATGTGGAGTTCCACAGGGTTTGGTACTCTCTCCACTCCTATTTAACATCTATATGAAGCCACTGGGTAAGATCATTCATCGCCATAGGATGACACCATTGGGCCTTTTGGATCTGGGAATTTACCAGTACTGGATGGGGTTGTACTACCCCAGACAGACCTGGTGCACAAGCTGGGGGTCCTCCTAAACTCTTGACTCCTGCTCAAGGAGCAGGTGGCAGTCGTGACTAGGAGGGCCTTTGCATAGCTTCATGTTGTGTGCCAGCTGCACCCCTTCCTGGACCATGAGGTTCTACTCACTGTCACTCATGCCTTAGTCACTTCCTATTTGAATACCGCAATGTGCTTTACGTGGGGCTGCCCTTGAGGAGCATCCAAAAACTTCAACTGGTGCTGAATGTGGCTGCATGGACAGTTATGCATGCCTCTAAGATGGCACATATTATACCTCTGCTCTGCAAGTTGCATTGGTTGCCAGTTTGCTTTTGGATGCAATTCTAGGTGCTGGTTTTGACCTTTAAAGCCCTACATAGCATGGGACCAGGTTATTTGAGGGATAGTATCTTCCCGGTTACAACTACCCATCTCATTAGATCCAGCAGAAGAGATATGCTGTGGGTCCCATCTGCTAAGGAGCTCCATTTGGCCTGACCCAGGAGACATGCTTTTTCTGCTGTAGCCCCTGCCCTCTAGAACATAATTCCCCCTGAAGTGAGATTAGTCCCATCTCTGTTAGCCTTCCAGAAAGCCTTGAGAATGTGGTTCTTCCATCAACCCTGGGGATTCCATGGCAAGCCTGCAAAGGCTAAATGATGGTTGTCCTCCCGCTATCTTGGGGTTTTTTTATGTTTTTATTCCTTTTATGTCTTTATTTTCTATTTTTGTTATTTATGTCTGATGTTTTTTATGTGGTGGTATGGTTTTAATTGCTACTCTGCTTGTAAGCCGCCCAGAGTTACTTTTTGTAAGATGGGCAGCTATATAAATTTGCTAAATAAATAAATATGCAGGTAGCCCTTGGTTAATGACGGTAATTGAAACCAGAATTTCCATCACTAAGCAATGCGGTCATAAAGTGCGATGTCATGTGGTCGCCATTTGTAAACTCCTACCAGCTTTGCCATTGACTTTGCTTGTCAAAAGCTGGTAGTGAAGGTCGCAAATGGCGATCATGTGACCATGAGGTGTTGTGCTGGTTGGAACTTTGAGGACCGGTCGTAAGTACCACTCATTCCATGCTGTCGTAAGTTTGAATGGTCATTGAACGAGTGGTAGTTAAGCGAGGGCCACCTGTACAAAGTTGAACAAAAGTGCAACATGAACCACAGCTGAAGGGCTTCATAATGCCAGTGTTAGTGATTCCTGCACTAAAAAGTATAAAGAGAAAGTCTTTATCCTCATGACCATTCTTTAATTTTGCATCTGTTTTCCTGATACATATTTATTATATACCAAAATTTAATCGATAGGGCAAACTTTAACAATATTACAACTGAACTGAAACCCAACCACTGGAATTGTTTGGATTTTGGGAATATTTTGGAGCTGACGCTGCTGTGGATCTGCATAAACAAGCAAAGGTGGAATGAGCAAAACAGGATTTTTGTAAATCCAGCTGCTTATTGGAAAAATGCTATTTTTTTTCTCTCAAGGAAGAAACTAGCAAAAGGTTTGGTTTGCTGCAGAAGGGATTGCGAAACAGTACTTAGAACTGTACTTTTGGTTTGCTTTGTCCGTGTGGCACAGCCTATTGACTTCTACAGGTCTCTCAGTCGGCACAAATTAAAGCTCTGCGATTGTCCCCCGCTATGTCTGTTCTGAAGTAAATTGATATTTCGTAGTTCTAATTTTATGCAGTGACTTCCTAATTATTACTGTCAGTATTTTCTGCCCAGGAGGTACTGTTTGGTTTGAGGGTATTGTAACCAGAGCAACCTCACGTGCTCACTGGCCATAATATGAATTGAAGTTAAATGTTGAAAGATGAGGCATCCACTGAAACCCGCTTTTGATTATATTGTTTAAGCATACCTTTATTGTGGGTAGGATGGGGAGAGAAGTCACTACAGATTACCAGCACCAGCTGACAAACCACGTTTGACCTTCCCAGGTGCCAGCTGCTTTTAAAATGCTGCTAGAGCTGTGTAGCGCCAAGTAAAGTCTGCTTTTGCTCTTGTTTCTGGGCCCTTGTTAAATTGTCCAGAGACAATCAAAAGATATTTGCTATTCAAGCTAATAGCACCTTTGAGTCCTTCTGAAACACTTTTTTGTAAAGCACAGGAGACCCAGAGCAGTGCAGGGGCCATTCCAGGACCTTATTTAATTTAAGCTGCTTTAGTTGGCATAGCAACTAGTTGAGACATCTGGGAATTATCTTGTTTGGGATTGAAGCTGAGGAGGGTTTAGGTGGGAGAGCCAAACAAGGAAGTTTCATGTGCCACAGTAAAGTACAGAGTACTGTATTTCAATCACAGTTCTGGAAATAAATATTGGATACATGGAAGCCTTTTACTCTTTCTAGCCCAGTGAAATGGAGTGAAGTGGCTTCGGACTCTGTCTGTCAGGCAGGCGTGCAGCAATATAACTCTTTGAAAAAAGAAAACGACCAGGCCAAAGTTGGTATTGGGGAGAAGTTGACTAAGGAAAGATCAAGTTTAAAAAATCAGTTGGATCCAGCTGGGGGCTGCAGAGAAAAAATCCAGAAAAAAATCCTCTGATGCATCCCTGTGGGAGAAGCATTTGGCCAAAGACTTGGAATGTTGCTGATTCATCCACTCCAAGCCGTCTTCCCCTCCTGGTCACATGACCAAAGCATATGCAAACACAGAGATGCACTGCAAGGGGACAGCTGACATACACACATATACACACATTAATTTCACTTAAGAAAATATAGACCTGTCCTATGGCCATTGGTAAAGGGGTTGGAAATAATTGTAGACATTATTCTCTGCATGCTTTCCTTACCTTGTATGGTTGGATGAAAAATCTTTACAGGTTGCACTAGAGGTAATTAAGAAGAGTATTGGGAGAAGTTAGCATCCTTGTTGTGAGGATCATGAGAGATAAAAACTAGGAGAGACTTTGAGAAAAGAGACATGATAGCAGGGGGAGAATATGATAACACTTCAGGTACCTAAAGGATGTCACACAGAAGGAAGTCAAAACCTATTCTGTAGGGTTCTAGAACACAGGACACAAAAGAACAGAGTAAGTTATAGGAAGGCAGGTTTCAGTTGGATGTTAGGAAAAGCTTGCTAATGGGTAAGAGCAGTTGAACAGTGGAAGCAATTAGCAAGAAGGTGGTGAGTTTTCTTTCACTGGGAGCAGAGATTAGACAACTATTTTGGGACTGGTTGATTTGGATTTCTGTAGGGAATTGGACTCTGGGCCTAAATTGCTGGTCTCAGTTGTGAATCGAAGTATGAAATCTGGCTATGCTTCCAAAATAAGCTTTCTAAAAATTTATGACTTGTCTTTCTATCAGGCTTTGCCAGGACGCTGGAGAAAATAAGGAGGTCTTACAAAAACATATGGAGATCTTTACCAAGCTGAGCGTCATGTGCCCAGCTAAATAATTACAAGAAACTCACAATAGGGGGCTGGATTCTCTGTACAAAACCCCAAAATGTTTCAAGGAGCTTTTTGGAGGGCAAATTGTGCTGCAAAGCAACGGTCTGGTTTTAAGAGCTACCTGTAAAACAAGGTACAACAAGTTGGGCTGGTGTGATTGATGGCTATTGGTTTAAAAGGACAAATTAACATTGAGAAGGATTTTAAAACTTGTCAATGAAGGAGCCCTAAAAAGATTTCAGGCAACTTAAAATACCTTGCCTGGTCTTTGAATTAAATCAAAAACAAACTAGTGTACTCAGAGGGTGGAGAACAGCAATTAGCCATCATGTAATACTAGCATGTTGTGAATACACATTGCATATTTTTGTCAGAGTCCATCCATCTCAATTCCAAAACATATTTACAAATCTTATGCAGGTATGCAGGAGCACTTAAATAGGATGGTTCTCATATGATTCACACTTCTTTTCTTAGAATATGTGATTTTCTCCAGGAAAAAGTATCATTAACTGATTTAGAACTATATTGTAAAGGGGAGAGGGAATATCCTTGAAGGATAGAGCGTAGAGGGACTACCAGGGCAATGGTCAGATAAAGGGGGCCTGAGTTTAGGCCAAGAAAGTAACATGTCTCAGACAGCCCCCTCTTTGCCTGAGACACTTTCGCAAGTTATTTGTTGGCTTGGACTCAAACCCCACTCATGTGACCATTGCCTCGCTAGCAGCTCTTCTTCCTATCCTTCAAGGCCATTCACTCTGTCCTCTACATATATCCTGCTTTTTGACTAAATGATCCTCAAAATATAAAAGACTGTAAAAAAAAAAAAAAAAAAAAACTTGTGCACACACATATTCCAGGAGCACACCATGCCCTGGCTAATGGAAACCTCTCTATGTTTTCCTTCTCTTTTGCAGTCCCAGGGCAACCAGTTGTTAGGGCTGAGTGTTATTTCCTGCAGGGAAAAGAGGGCCGCTCCCAGAAGCTGCTCTTTGTCTGGCTGAAAAATGGGAGGTGGGAGCTGCTATCTATTAAGGGCTCCTGACCCCCTGGCTGGTATCATGTTTTTACTATCCTATAACATGGCAAACACATGTCCTGCATAGGCAGACGACCTTCAGAACTGGAATTAGCTGTAAAAATAAGAGTTTGGTTATTACATGGGCATGATGCAAACACTTTTGAAATGCCCTTTGCATCTTTTGAAACAAAGGCATATTTGGCTGAGCCAACTATGGGCTCAAGGCAATAAATATTGTCACAGGCATTTTTATTTATTTTTTGCTCCACGTTTGCCTTTTCTTTGGCATATATATTTTGTCTGGATTACCTGTTTAGATTGTCTTAATTTCTGCTGCTGAGATGCAGATATAATTAACAAGGAATAATTAGCCACCTGTATACCATTTCTGTGTCAGAGGTGTGGACCTATTAGGCTGATATGTGAGTATAATTCTGAACTCAGAATCAAGGATGGGAGATACCAATTTCTTCATCTAGAAGACAGCATGTTACTCTTTTGTGCCTTAAATTTCGGTTGTGATTGTTGTTTTTCTCTGCTATTTCTAGCACAAATATAATTAAACCGTTGGAAGGAATATACTTGTCAGTTTACCCCTCATTGTAAATATATCCTTACAAGCCACCTACAAAATAGTTTTGAGAAGCAGAAAAGAATAAATAAAATATGCAGATAGTGTAACAAATTTTTAGCTGCCCTGAGTCACATTGTGAGATGGGCCGCCATATAAGTAGATTTAAAGGAATAAATAAAATTTGAGACAGCAACAGCCTTTAAAATACACACACACAATTATATAATGTATTGTTCCAATCCATAGGTTTCTTTTTAGATTGTATAAATCTCTTGCCTTTTCCTAAGTAAAATCAGTCCTACTGTAAGTTTTAAAAATGCAAAGAGTAGCAATTCCTAATAGGTGGCAAAAAAGGAATGTTTTTGTAGTGCTGCCACCCCTCCCCCTCCCCTCCCCTCCCCTCCTCCCCCTCCCCTCCATTCCAAATGAGAGGAGCCAATATTGAAAAGAAGGTATGATCTGTGCCACCCTTTGCATATCAGATCAACATTCCCTGATCCGGCTCCTTTTAGATACACTGCGCCTGCAACTCTCTGTCTTTTTTTTTTAAATTTTGAATTAGTTTCTTCACTCCTGCTTGTCCCTAAAATCTTTCAGTGCTGCTACCAAAAGCACAGCTTGATACTTGAAAATCAAGATACACTGGTTTTGCTTCAGGCTGTATGTCCTTCCAGACTCTTGTCAACAACCAAGATTATACATCAGAGATTTTGCTTGGCAATTGCATTGATGTGGAAGATGGAGCCAGGCTCCTGTCTTGATCTCCCTTTCAGTTATATTGAAAGAGTTTATTGGAGACAGTAGAAAATCATGTAATCATCTAAGCAGGTATGATTCAAGTGAACAGGCGGGAACAATTTCCCAAGGTGCCTCTTTAACTTACATTCCTAACTTAATGTTGCATGTGAGAAGTGGGCGGGTTCTCAGGTATGATTTCAGCGGGTTCTCAGGTATGATGGTAACCCTTCATGGGATGAGGGGTTACCATCTCAGTAGGTTTCTGTACTGTTCCTAATGCTATTTTGTAATTCCACCTTAAAACAGTCATCAGGAAGAGGGTACTGATTTTTGTCACATTGAATAGTGCTCGCTGATCTGATTGATGGATTGATCAATGATCAGCAAGCAATTTCATTTCCTGTCAGTCCAGATCTGTCACTGGGACTTTTTGTCTTGTTTCCTTGTGTGCAATTGCCAATCTGAAAAAAAGGAAAGTGTATCTTTAAATGAATGGGTGATGTGTAATTGAAAAGAAAAAGAGAGATTTACTGCCCTCAAGCACAAAGATTTTTTTAATGGTCCTCTAGTCAAAAAAACTGTCTTAGAGGTAAACAGCAAGGCCTTTATGATAGAAATAATCCTTAGCAACTGTTCAGATCTTTTCTAGTTCTGTAACATATAAATAGCTACAGATTAAAAGATATGAGAAAGAGCTGTTGTTGTAATGTCTCTTGCATCTTGCAGGAATTGAAATTATCTGATCCACTTTCTCTCTTGAATTTTCCTTAATGAATACAATTAAAGATATGTTGTTACAGAATTGATGCAGAGTGATCTCCATAAGATTATTGTCTCTCCTCAGCCGCTCAGCTCAGATCACGTCAAAGTTTTTCTTTACCAGATTTTAAGAGGTAATTTACTTTGATTTTTAATGCAGAATAAATATATTGGAGTCCCCACTGCAATATGTAAGCGTATTTCCCCACTGCTGACCATGTAATATAAACACTGTAGTAGAAGCCAATTTGTGGGACTGCCCATAAAATAGAAGACTGGCGATGGGGAGATTGAAGGCGCATCTGAAACAAGAGGAGGGGGCGTATAAATTAAAATGAGGTAAAGGGTGGCCTGCAAGTAAGCGCATTTTAAAAACCACTTACAGCTGCAAAGTAATTTGTGGATTAGTCATACTCCATTGCTTTTCTAATATTAATATAGTTCATAGTTTTATGAACTATGTGAACATTTATGAATTTATGAATTCACTTTACAATTGATAAAACATATGCTTTTTTAATTTAGAAAGGTTTTTTTTTAATCCAAATACTTTTTAGAAAAAGGTGAACTTGAACCTGAGTCTCCCTAGTCTTAGTCTAGCATATTCCCCATATTTCTTGAACAGTGTGATGTGATACAGTGGCTAAAGTATTGGGGTAGGATTAAGTGCACCCTCAACTACTGAAGCTCACAGGGTGAATTTGGGTGAGTAGCTATCCCTCTTTCCAGAGGAAGAGGAAGTATTATATACACCACCCTGCTCCTAGACTAAATGGGGTTGTTTTTCTTAGGGTTGCTCTGCATAAACTCCATTTGCCTAGTTCTTACAGTGAAGCTTATCAGTGGATGAAGCAAAAAGGATTGTTTCTTTGTTTCTTGGCCAGCTTGTTGCAGATTTGGGCTGAGAGGGAGTGACTGGCCTCAGGGCACCCAGCTGGCTTCTGTGCCTAAGGAAAGACTAGAACCGAGGTCTCCCCACTCCTACTACAGCACCTTAACGACTAAATCATGCTGGTTCCCTTCTGGATTTTATTGATTAAGTGCCATCAAGTCAGTGTTGACTCTTTGCGACCACAGGGATAAATTTCCTCCAGGACCCTTGTGGACAAAAGGGGTCTAAGTATGAAAAAAAGAATGTTTTGGCTAATGTGCTATAAACATGTCAGTTTTTGCAGGCACAGACTTGATACCACAGCTTGTTTCTGTGCACCGTGTTGATTTTAAACTTCTGCTCTGCTCTGCTCTGCTTTTTTCTAGGCCTGAAATACTTACATTCAGCTGGTATTTTGCATCGAGACATTAAACCAGGGAACCTTCTTGTGAACAGCAACTGTGTTCTTAAGGTATTTTTTTAATGCCTGCATGAAATAGGCAGCCCTTCTGAGTCCATGCAGAAATGCATTTGTGTGAGGACTTGCTTTTGCAATCTGTGTAACCCCGATATATTTAGTACAAAACCCGGGAACTTTGCATTTCTTGAAACAACCATAAATGTTAATGATGAGTTTGTGCTGATGAAGTAACTGTCCCTATTTTAAAAATAGGATTTCGTTGAATGCATTATTGGCAGTACGACTGCAACACTGAGAAGTATTGTTAACTACTCACTTGCCATATTTCACAACTGTGGTTGTCTTCTAATGGTATAAACAATTTCACTTGGGCTGAGTAGTGGCAGAGGGAGAATTATATTTCTCCTTATTTCCTCCCCATAATAAAGCTTAATCAAACAAACCGTGCTTAAAAGCCAGAGATTTTCCCTTGTTGTAAGGTATTCTCACCAAGTCCCACTGAAGGCAATGGCTTTTCTTCCCTATTAATTTAGTAGCTTAGGATTCTGGTCTGGGCAGAATCTGGTTTCTTTTCTACTCTAGCATAAAAGTGTTAATGTTTACTCCAGTGCAGATAATGATATGATTATTTGAATCTCTTCGTATTCCTATTTCTGAGAGCATTGGCTATACCATTGTTTCTCAACCTTGGCAACTGGCTGGCTGGGGAATTCTGGGAGTTGAAGTCCACGCATCTTCATGTTGCCAAGGTTGAGAAACAGTAGGCTATGCAGTGGCTTACTGCTACAGGTGAGCTAAGGACTCACTGTTACAAACAGCAAACTGGATTGTACTTTAGACACTTGATAGGAGCCCCTATGATTGAATCTCTTTACATACAAAATAAGTCAGCATATTAAAATAACAATGAGGGCTAGGTTAGAATTCCTTTCATGATATACGGTACTGGTTTTCGCTTTGGAGAGGTTTATAGCTCTTTTGTGTAGAGGAGCATAAGCCCCACCTGCTCTTCTAAGTAAGTACAACCCAGATACAGCTAGACTTTATCTGCTTGTGGAAACGAGGCCTTGAAAGATCAGCACAGAGGAAATCCTGGGTAGAACATTGGCCAGTGTTAATTCACCTTCCCACCATGCACCCTAATCATAGCCATGCACAAATGGTGGTGGGGAGATGAAGTAGGTGGCAGAGAAGGAAGTACACTTGCCTTCTAGCATGCACAGACATTCAGGGATGATCTGGACTTTTGTGTGAGTGTACTTTCCACTGCATTGTTTCTATTCCAATAATGGCGAGAAGATTACAGGAGTTATAAACTACAGGTATAGTCTATATTTGTATATATCTGACTGAAGCCCAAGCCATGTTTCATATAGGCTATTACTAAGATGGAGAACCAGTTTGGTGTAGTGGTTAAGGCACCGGGCTAGAAACCAGGAGACCCTGAGTTCTAGCCCTGCCTTAGGCACAAAGCCAGCTGGGGGACCTTGGGCCAGTCACTCTCTCTCAGCCCCAGGAGGCAAGCAATGGCAAACCACTTCCGAAATCTTGCCAAGAAAACTGTAGGGACTTGTCTAGGCAGTCGCCAGGAGTCAACACTGACTCAGCGACAAGGAAGGAAGGACGGACGGACTACGATGACATATCAGAACTCTTGTCCCTACAGTCACTGTGTGTAACATTAGCAAATATTTACTTTTTCAGATCTGTGATTTTGGCCTAGCCAGGGTGGAAGAATTAGATGAATCTCGTCACATGACTCAGGAAGTTGTTACTCAGTATTACCGGGCTCCAGAAATCCTGATGGGAAGCCGTCACTACAGCAATGCTATTGACATCTGGTCCATAGGCTGTATATTTGCCGAACTGCTGGGACGAAGAATATTGTTTCAAGCTCAAAGCCCCATTCAGCAGGTATAAAGGTGCTTTGCTTTTCATGTGATAGATCAGGCAATCTACACCCTCCTGAGGTGTTGGATTGCAACTGCCAGCATGCCCAGTCATTCAGCACGTGAGGGGCACTAGAATGGGAAAAGATATTTCTATATTTGGTGCTTTAAGGGTGGCTGCTTGCTGTTTTGTGTGCGTGTGTGTGTGAGAGAGAGATCTTTTTATATTAAGAAATTGTGTTTAACCATTAGAGACCTAATGATTTAAATGAGTTTGTTTAATTATTATTTTAGCTAGATGACCATGAGCTGTTCTCCTTACTTCTTTTTTCTGTTGGGTTTTCTGGGCCCCCACTTCTTGCATAGGAATAACAGAGTTGCATTTGCTTATCTGATTCATCTCAGAGCAACCTTGTGAGGTAGATTGTCATCCTTCCTGGGTGACAGATGGGGAATGGAGGTTGAGATAGAAGCCCGCTCAAGGCTGCCCATCTTGTCCAGGAGTTGCGAGGACAAATGTGGGTGGCTTATCTTTAGCATGCTGAAAGTGCTTTTTAAACATTCTGATTAGCTAGAAAAATGAGAAGCTGCTCTGAAATCTTTTTGTAAAATATTTAAGTAGAGTGGATAATAGCAGAACTTTGGTAGCTATTCTTTACGTTTTCTTCTTTTCACAGTCATCAGTGATCTCCACATTTAGGGTGACGTTGCAACCTTTTTCCATTGTAACAAAATAAATTGTAATATAGTCTAATTGAGAATGAGACTGTTTTGTTTTTGTTTTGCCAGATTAAGGGTGGAAAACTATTACAGCTGGGCATAGATGTAAAGGTTTTGTGACTATGTGTCAGTTAATTAGATTGCTCTAAAAGAATCTTCCTCAACATAACACCCTTCATATTTGTCAGGATCTTCAACTATGCTGTCTGGGGATTCTGACAGGCAGCAGCACACTGGGGCTTTGTATAAATGTGTTTCAGTTATTTGATGTTTAAGTTTTGAAGGCAGCTTCCTAGATTTGTTTGCATGATGTTTAACTATTTCTTATGTGTACCTCTCTAAACATGCTTGTTCCATGGTCTATGTGTCATCTTTACAAAAAAACTTAGTGAAGCAGATGGTTTCTGTTCTGTGAATCGAAAACTGAGGCCAAGAGATTTTGTAAAGGCTATTCCAGTTAACAACATACAGCCATTGAATCAGAGTTCAGTGCTGACTACAGATCTTTTGTCTCCAGCTTTCTGTTAAATTTGGATAGGAATAGTATGTCCATTTAAGCGTTATCTATCCTAATGATCTTAAATCCATCTACATATGTTCTGTTGTGGCCTCTCCACATTAAATTTCTTGGAAATATAGTTCATTGAAGGGATCAGGGATTTGAAGTTACAATTGTCAGGTTTCTCCAGGCACTTAAAATAAACAGACAGGGTTGCGGAGTTTGAAGGACTGAATTCCCACTAAATGGGCCTGCCAATTAAGGTAGTCTGCAAAGGCTTTCTTATTAACCCTGCCTTCTAAGAGAGAGGCAAGTGGCTATCATAGAAAAGATATGCTCTGTAGTAATGCCCGAACTACAGAGTTTTCTCTGTAGACAAATTTATATGCCTTCATGTATTTATTATTTCACTATATGGCTGCCCACTCAGGATGCAACTTTAGGTGGCTAACAGAGAGTTAAAAATATCCAAAAATAAATAGAAATCCATAAAAACACATCGCACCAGAGGCAACTCACTTGTACAGGCTTATTTGCTTGCCTGACTCAGACCCTGCAGAGAAAACCAGGTCTTCAGTGCCTTTTTGAGGGCCAGCAGAATCAGGGCGCTCTGAATCTGAGGGGAAATGCTGTTCCATGGGGCAGTCGCAGTGACACAGAGGTCTCCTGGGTTCCATCAGATGCTGCTGCTTGGGACCTGAAGCATGCCAGTCATGGTTTTGCTGGATGGGCAGAGATAATTAGAGACAGATGGTCCCACGAATATCCTGGCCCTGGGCCATGAAGGGCTTTATAGGTGACCGCCAGCACCTTGAATTGCACTTGGAAGCCAAATGCTCACTAGTGCAGCAGTGTTACATGGGTGTACTAGTCTTGGTGCTGCATTCTGGACCAGCTGTAGCTCCCAAATGGTCTTCAAGGGCAGCATGAAGTGTGAAGTCTGTTGTCATCTTTTTGAGTTTTTAATAATCAAAATCGTCTTCTTTGTTGTCTACTGCTTTTATTGTTATTTTTTGTGGTTTCATTGCATTTTGTTGCTTCTATACAAAGAGCTTGTCAAATCCTACACGCACACACACACACACACGTACACTTGCCCAGTTTCAAAGGGTACCTAAAAGTAGTGAGGAAATGCACAGTGTATTCATACTTTTATATTGGCAGAGATTATCTCAGTATAAAATAAAATTGGAGTGCTTTTTTGTTTTGTTCTGTTTTTGTTTTTCACTTCTATAGTTGGATTTGATCACAGATCTTTTGGGGACACCGTCACTGGAAGCAATGAGGACAGCTTGTGAAGGCGCCAAGGCTCACATACTCAGGGGTCCTCATAAACAGGTAGAGTGACGACTTTCTGACTTGGAGGATTTGGTAATGCCACAGTCTTTCAGTTCTGTAATTGCAACTTTTGATTTTCAGACTAAGAGCAGTACAGGATGGAGATCGACACTGGGAGCAATCACAAAACAATTTATCTAAGCAATGCAGAATTGATACTTACGTGTAATGCTCTCTGTTCTTTGTGGAACTCTTTTTGTTCAGTTTTGTTGCAGAGAGTAGATATGGCTGTTTGGCCTGAGGAGAGTGTAACTGGCTAATGTGCACTACTATATGTAGTACTAGAGAGTCAAGCTAAGGAAAAGATTCAAAGATTTTTTGCATTCATGGGCATTAATTACAACCTATGAACCAATTACACTGAGGCTAAATTAGACTTAAATGACCCACTTAACTTAGTTGGAAAAGGTGCTACTGGGGACCTGATTTTAGCCATAACCTCAATTTCCTTTACCATCTCTGTTTGGGTATTTCAGACAAAAGTATGAAATCCAATATAATGCTTGGAGGCTATAAAATAGACTTGTAATATCTACTTTAGGATGTTATCCATTTTGTTTGAGGAGCCATTGTTCTGATAGAACTGCCTTTTGACCAGGAAGTTCTGATGTGTAATAAGTAAAAATATTTGCAGCACAAAAATAGCCCTACTTTCATTATCCAAACATCATTTCACAAAGTGATGAAAGCTATATATATACCAATCATTTAAAAAAACATAAGAAATAAAGTTATTTTTTCATGTGTTCAAAGAGCTCCATAAACTCCTGCTGCAGCTTGGTTGTGTCTAGTGTTGTATGCATGTAGCAGGGCTACACATAATACAGCTGCAGAATTATACTAATGATAATTGATGAGCATTTGTAAACAAAAGAAATGGAAAGCCTCTTTGTAAATGCAAGCTCAAGGTTTTCTCAGGTACTATAATAGAATGGAGTACTTGTAGATGTAAATACAGTTGAGGGGCAAGAAATGAGAGCTGGAAAAAAAGTCTTCTTTTTTCCTTCCAAAATTCCATGGTATTTCAGAGTTGTTCTAAGGTCGTGTTATAATTACCTTGTATAAACAGGTCAGATTTGCAGTTCCTGGAAACGTAGCCTTAAATCACTGTATGTACGGTGTCCCAGGTTCAGCTGCTGGATTTTCCAGTTAAAAAGTACTACTAATAAAGAATTACTCTCAGTCACAATCAACAGTCTTGGTCTAACACAGCTTCGTATGAAACAGAGCTGGTGTATTTGTGTAACCCAATGGCACCCTACTAGCATCCTTCCAGAATATTCATTCTCACTAAAAACAAGCCACGGTGTCCTTATTTACATGGAAAACATCCCATGAAACCTATCATAAATCCCTGCTGGGTTCTGTAAAGCTAACTGTAGCGTCTAACCTTTTCTGTTAATATTGTTACATAAATAGATAAGGCAAAAGCTTGATTGCTTAGTTTTATTTCAAGCTGAATATGTGTTAGTTCTTGGTTAGGTATAACATATTCCTCCCACATACCAATAACAATTAATCATCTGCCAGTAATAGGAAGAAAAATTATGTAATCATTTCTTTCTTGCTCCTAATGGTTTTTCCCAACTCGTGCACATGTTAGGTCTGTAATGCTTTCCTTTTTTAAATTTGCATAGGAAAGCAGGGTTTTTTAGAAGCACCATGCTAAGGAAATAATAGTGTAGGAAGTGATGGAGAACAAACAGCTTCTAAGCTCAAAATCTTTTAATGTGCTTTCTTTTTTCTAACAAAAAAAGTAGACAGCCTTTACATTTGCATAAAGAGGTCAGGTCTATTTTTAGTTATGAAAATTACTTTTTAATTTTGGAGCTCATTTTTTTCTCTCCTCATTCTAATGCAAAGTTCATCAAGCCCATTAAGGCCTCGGTCTCTCTATATGCTTACTTAGAAACAACTCCTGTTGAAGTCAATGAGGGTCATAGGATCAAACAGCTAGAAGATGGGAGTGGGCCCCTGTCCATGATGCTTCCCCAACCACTGTCTTCAGCCCAAATTCCTCTATGTTAGGAATTCTAGAAATTGTTAGTCTCAATGTATCTGAAGGGTACCTGATTGAGAAAGGTTGCAGTAAGCCTTATTGCCATATTTTCCCCCAAAGAAGATGGAGGTGACTTGGGAGGGTGGTTGTCTTAAATTTACTAAAATATGGTAATAAAGAAAGAAGCTATTGGACACAAATGAAAAGGCAAAGGGTGAAAAGTGCCTGAAAGGGATGCAGGAAAGGAGGCAAGCTGCTGTACTTCATTTCAAGAGGCCAAGCAAGCTATCTCTGTTTTCCTCTTGCCATTTTTCATCTATAGAGGTAAATATTTGCAATACTTCTTCTATTCATGGAAGCTCTCCAAACCAGGTTTTTTCACAACGTAGGGTTCTGCAAAAACTTGATAGGGTTTCATGAGAGACTAAGATTAAAAAAATACACTTAAACACAGTCTGGGACATGCATAGCATTTATTGAAGGTAAAGAAGGAAGGGTAGAGCTTGTCAGCTGACATTCGAAAGCACCACCCACCCAGGGGGCACGTGCTCATGACAGCTCATCACTCTATGTCCCTATGAGAAGCAGGCAGCAGAGTTCCAGGAATTTTTTTAACTAACAGTTTTTGCAGCCTGAAAAAAAAATTGAAAATCTCTGCTCTAAACAAATGAAGATTCTGGAGAATCATGATCCTATGGAGAATCTCCTTCTAGGCTGCAGGTAGCACCCCTAGAAGGATCCAACCCATTTTGACCACTATTGCCCAATCTCCAACCTTTCCTTTGTGTGAAGAAACACTGCCCTAGAAGAAGCAGGCTATCTGGATCCTTTTCAGTCAGATTCATACCTAGGCATGGGGCAGAGTCAGCATTAGTAAATGACCTTTTTTGGGACTTAGATAGGGTAGTGTACCCTTCTAGTTCTCTTGGACTACTCTCAACATTTAATATATCAACCGGGGTATCCTTCATGAGTGCCTACAAGCATAGGGAGCTCTATTCTTTTTTTTTTTTAATAATGATTTTTATTCAAGTTTAAAAATATAAAGATAAAAAACTAATACAAACTAAGAAAAATAGAAAAATTGCAGAGAGAAGAAAAAATGGGGGGAGGAAAGGGAAAATATATATATAAAGAAAAAAGAAAAAAAAGATATAAAAAATGACTTCCCCCTTCATCAAGACAAGTACAAGCAATTTCAGTAATTTAACACCTTATCTAAAGTTTCAACCAAAAATCTCTTCATCCCATATCACTTTTATCTGTTATAATAGAGCCTCATTATTCTATCTTAATCAGCAAAAGTCCATTAAGAGTTACCAGAAATAACAATAATATATATATTATTAAACAAGTAAATCAATTTCATATTCCTTTACTTTACACAGTAATTTATCATTTTCTCTAAAAATGCAACAACAAAAATATCTTCTTCCCATATTTTATCTTATATCTATAAACAAATCTTTAAAGCCTTGTCATTCAAACTTAATCAAGAAAACTTCCATTAAGAACTATCAGAAACAACAACATATTGAAAATCTTAATCTTTAATCCCTTCAAGTAGTATCCCACAAATTAATTTCTTATCATTTTCTCTTCGTCTCCTCTTGGAAATTCCTTCACAAGTTTAATACTTTCCTTCAATTTTAATACCGTAGCCCATCTCTTTCTCTAAACATACAACAAAAAAAATCTCTTCTTCCCATGTCTTATCTAAAAAGAAATCTTTAAAGCCGCTCATTCAGTCCTGGTCAAGAAAAACCCATTAAAAGCTGCTAGAAGAAAAATAATCATATATATTTTAATCTTGATCGAACAAATAGAGTTTATAATCTTTCTTTTTGGTTTTAAAAGTCTTAAGGTTTATTCCTTTTAAATAGTGTCCCAAAAGCTGGTTTCTTTTCATTCTCTCTATCTTTTCTCAGGAACTCCTTCGTAAGTATAACACATCTCTTTTGTAAGTCCAAAGTAAGAAAGTTGTCCAAGTCACTCTTCTGAGTTAAAGTCCACACATCTAAGTCACTCTTCTGATTTATTATTTGGGTCCCTTTTACCTGTTAAAACATCGGCTGGTTTCACTTGTAAAGTCCTGTGTAGCGTCTTTGTCAATATCATTCTTGTATCCTGTCATTTTAAATCCATATCCAAAACAGCCTGATTCCCAGTTGTATCCTCCTCTATCTCGTCTTTAAAACCCATTTTTAAAGTTCTGGATACATTGTTGCCAAATATCCTTGAATTCTTCCAGAGTTAATATACTTTTCTCCATTCTGTATTAGTGGGTCTTCTCCTTTAATTATAATCTTTAGTTCTTTCTGGTTGCCGCTAGTAATCAGCCTTCAGAGTCTCCTCTTACCACGTTTTTCTCTAATCCACAACATTTTCCCACGGACAGATTTCTTACGCTTAACTTCAGGATTTTCATATATTTTTAATAGGACTTTAAACAAACCACAGGAAGGATTCTTCTAGTTTCAAAATCTTATTTCCAGCTAACCTAGCTCCTTAGTCCCTTTATAACTTCCCAGAATCAACGTTCTAATCACCCTCTTCGCTGCTTATTTCTAAATATTTTTTTCTTTAAGTTCTTAAACTTACGTGAAATTTCTTTTGTTGAGGATTGAAGGAGAATCACCCAGTGAAATGAAACTTGTCCTTCTGAAGGTTCTTAGTATCCAAAAAGCAATTTACAAGCTATTTCCAGAAGTGATTAAGAGAGGAAGTGGGCAAACCCAGTGTCCCTTTGAAGGCTCCGAACTGCGGCTTGGGCAAAGTTGACTCTCCCGGCTTCTAGAGCTCTAAAACCCACTGGAGATCACTGTTTTACTGTCTCATCATGGGGAGCATCTGTATGGAGCCCTATGGGCGATCCCAGGTTCCTGTGATGGAATGGAATTACGAAGGCCAGGCTCAGGGAGATAAACATTTTCTTAGCTCCCCAGAAGAGCGTGGGAGGAACAAGAGGATGAGACTGGCACCTCCTTGAGGAATTCACACTGTTGTGGCTGGCTGACTTTGGGATCTGGATTGAATGGACTGAAACCCCATGGCCTTCATAATTCCATTCTATCACAGTTCCAGAAGGAATTTTGAGGTGCTGATCTATTCACCGGCTCTCATTCTGCCATGGTCATTGGCTTCACTAAAAGTGGAGCCATCTTCAGTTTTCCATTGCTTCCCCAGAAGTCCAGGGGGCACTATTCTTCCTTGGTTCCACACCTGTCCTGAGTGGGCAATTTCAGTCAGTAGTTACAGTAGAAGAAAGATTAGCCCAGTGGCTGCTCCTTTATGGGGTAGTGCAGGATTTGGTTCTCTCTCTCTCTCTCCTGTTATTTAACATCCACATATAAAATTGCGAGGAGAGGTCGTCCACTGGTACAGGTTCATCAATATCCTGATAATTTCCAGCTTTATATTGCCACTGCAAGCCAGGCTGGCAATGCCAAGTAACGTCCCAGTGCTTAGAAGCTCTCAGGGTATGAATGGGATAAAACAAATTGAAGCTTAACCCAAGCAACATAGACTTGCTATTTGTACAGTAATGTTCTTGGACTGCTCCAGTGTTGTCTCTTGAAGGGAAGGTGCTACCTATGAAGGAGCAAGTCCACTACTTAAGGATCCTCCTATACTAATGATTACTGCTAAATGGGTAGGTGAAGGCCATGGCCAGGAAGCTTTTGTTATGCTTCAGCAAAGGAGCACCAGTTGAAGTTCTATCTCAAATGTGAGGATCTTGCAATGATAACTCATTCCCTCATCACCACACAAATAGAATACTGCAGTGTGCTCTACATGAGACTGCTTTCAAAGACTAACCAGAAGTGGCAGCTGATACAAAATGCAGTAGTCCACGCGCTGTCATGTTTTAACCTCCAGGAGCACGTTACACCTGGTTGTCAAAATAGTTCAAAGTACAATTCAGAGTATTGGTTTTGACCTATAAAGTTCTATATGGCTTGGTGCCAAAGTATCTTCAAGACCGCCATCTCCAACCAGAACCAGCCAATGTATCCAGTAAATCCATCACTGGAAAAGCTCTTGGGGATCCCCATTTTTATGAAATAAACCAAAGCCAGGAGATTATGCTTCTCTGTTATGGCTTCAATGGACTTGCTTTGGATACCAGAATTGCCTCCAATTTGACAGCCTTCCAGGAAGCATTAAAAACTGGATTATTTCAGAGAGCCTTAGATGGTTGAGTGTCATTAGCAACAGATGATTGCTGATACTTAATTCTGAGGACTTTCTTGGTTTATTACTGTAAGATGGGTATAATGAAGTGTAATACAATCCAGTGTGTCTGGATGTCATTGGTCAGTGCTTTGTTAGTTTATTATCATGTTGTTCTTTTGATGTTTTTTGTTTTAGACATAACTGTGGATGCTTTATTGTTTACACATCTATATTGTACCATGGACATTTTAGTTTTTGTTCTAAGCTGCCATGAGTGAATTAGTGGCGTATAAGTTTAATAAACAAAAAACATAACTTAATTAATAGTATAGCTTACATTAATCTAATGAAATTACTAACACTTTCCACATCCAGGCCTTTGAAAGTAATTACTTATCCAATCTATCTAAAATACAAACAAGAGGGAATTAACTTTTTTATTGAACAGCTTTCATGGCTTCTTTATAAATTCCTTTTTATATTTTTCTTATTTAATTGTTCACATCTTGTGTTTAATAGGCAGTCGTGGATCACCTGAGATAACCTTACCTTCTTTCTCTTTTTTTATATATATAATTTTTATTAAGAATTTTGATTATAATAGTAAAATTTAATACAACTTCTTTCTCATAGAATAAAATAGATTGTTGGATTCTTAGTGTTTTCTGAGCTTGGCTGTTTACTTTCAGATGTTCCAGTACCCAGCTAGGTAATATAAAGAGCCAGCAAACTTCACTGTTCCCTGCACTGATGTTACCCTAGCTGGGTAATAAAACATCTGCAGGAAAACAGGAGGTGAGAAACCACAGCACTGAGAAAGAGCTGGTGGACAAAAGAGAGCAAAAAGTCATTATCTCTGGAGCTCAGAGAACACCAAGAACCAAACAGTTTAACCCTGAGCTACATATATTCTCTTCTATTGGAATAAAATATACTTCTGTATATTCTTGAGGTAGATTCCTGTAAATAACAAACTCCAAAAATTTGATTATTTCTGTACATTATTTTCTGTCATTCTTTTGTATAACTTTCTGGAGGTTTGGTACCTAGGAAACATACAGCGAGTTAATTATTTTATTATCCTATATTTTAAGTACCTTGCTAGGTGTGTGTTCACTGGTAGTGTCACTGGATGCCAGGTTAAGGAATTGAGGACTCTCCATCAAATTCACTCCCTTCCACAAGCCTGTTTGTTTGTTTGTTTGTTTGTACAATAAAACTGCCCATCTCACAGCAGTGATTCTGGGTGGCGTACAAACATTCAAAACATCCCCAAAGTACAAACTCATGATGCCCCAATTAAACAGTAACCCCCCAAAACAAAACCACATCACCGAAACCAACAGAATTCATCTTAACTACCTAGCCCCAAAGCAGGTACTGCTTGCTTGTTCTGTCAAAAAAAAGTTCACAGTAAGAAAAAAATTAACCCATTAAGCACATGTTTCCTAAACCACAGATCTGAGCACAAGAGAAAAAAACTTTGGAGGGACACTTCGGAGAGATTTTGGCGTCTCTGTAATAAAAAGGAAGCATAGTTCATTGAATGATGTGCATAGAATTAGAATAAATGAAAATAAAACACTTTTTTCTGGGTTTCTGTATATAGCATTTTCCCATGAATTTTGAGAAAAGAGATTAGGATAACAACTTTCATTTTCTATATACACGTACAAGCTTACCCATTACAATGTTCCATTTTGGGTAAGCAGTGCTATGCAAAATGCAGAAAGGGAACTGAAATAATAAACCAAGGAAATTAAAGGCATGACACAAGAAAAGACAATATAGCTGAATCTAGTTTATACCTGCCATTGATTATACCTCCTCAAGTTCTGCTGAAGAGCAAAATCTGGTCTGTATACCCCCTACATAGAAAAAATCCATAATGCACTTCCCAGATTTTGCACATTGTCATCTCTCACACCCTCACAATATCACAATTCTCCTGAAGACCCTCCCTGGCACAATTAACAGACTAATCCCCCTCTTGTTTTTGCATTAACTCTTGCTACTTTTCCCTTGTTTTTTTGTTTGTATGTGTCTGTGTGGGTCTGTGTCTATGTATCTTCGAGTCAGTTTTTGATTCCTGGTGACTGCCTGGACTAGTCCCTGCAGTTTTCTTGGCAAGGTTTTTCAGAAGTGGTTTGCCACTGCCTCCTACCTAGGGCTGAGAAGGAGTGACTGGCCCAAGGTCACCCAGCTGGCTTTGTGCCTAAAGCGATTAGAACTCACAGTCTGCTGGTTTCTAGCCTGATGCCTTAACCACTACACCAAATTGGCTCTCCAGATTTCCCTTGGTATAGGGCAACAGTAATAGGGTTCTTCCAGTTGTCCAGCACAGAAACATTCTTCACAAACAAAGTCACACAACCACTCCTTAAGCAAGCCATATCTGTCTTGCAACATTTCTCTGGTTGCATCATCTATAGCTGCAGCCTTGTCATTTTAGCATTTCTTTCAATTCAGTCTTTGACATATCGCTGCTATTCCCATACAAATCTGTAAAATACTCTTTCTGGCATTCCGTCACTTCAGTTTCATCCCAAATCATTTTATCAGTTTTATTTTTAATCTGCTCTGCTGGAAGAGCTTGCTGGACTTAACCTCTTCATTCATTTCCAAAACAGTTTTTTTTTACATTTCCATCAAAATTATTCCGCATTTCCTCTGTTTCTTTTAATCTTAATTATTCTTTGTTTTCTTTGCAGCTATCTTTTTTCTCTGTTCACATTATACACTATCTTTCTCTCATTCTCAATTTTGCATCAGTTATTCTTTTTTGGACCTTATTTTTTCATCCACACCAAGCATCATTTTTTTCATGTTTCCTAGTACTGATATAGACTACGTTATCTCATGTCCCACTTAAATTTTAAGTAGCTTGAAGCTACCTGATGGGCTCATGTCCATGGCAAAATTTGAATAAGCCTACTTCCTGAATGTACACTGAATGTTCTTGATGACTTATAATTTACTACAACCATTCCCAGTGTGGTACCCTCTCAGGAAATTCCAGAAGTCTTGGAGAAGGTTGAACCATGTATAAATGAGACTTCCAGTCTGGTGGGGAGGGGGTCACATGACTTATCTCTCCATCATAGGTCACTCATAGCTTTTGGTTACTATTGATTTATTTGCTTGTTAAGCATTATACTGCTCACTACTCTCAGCAATTCATACCATTCCACTTGCTGTGAAATGTATCTCAAGTACATAGAACCTGTCCCAGCTCTGGACTTAGTCTTCATTCTTGGAAGACAGTGATAATCTTAAATACTTAAATACCGAGACTAAATTATTTAGTCTTAAGACTGCCCTGTTTTTAAGGCTAAATTATTGCAATATTTGTTACTCCTCAATGCAGTTGGAAGCATTCCTCCACATTTGTACAGGAGCAGAGCACTTTGGCTCTTAATTTCATTATATTTCCCTTTCAATGCTGCTATAGGCCACCCTCCTGCATTAAACCTCCTGAGATCTCAGATGTGTTCAGTGTACCCAACTCATATTAGAAAAATGTCAGATCATGGAAATGGTTGGGTTGTGATTCAAATATATGTTGGATTTTTGCTGTGGTCCCAAATATGGATATACAGTATCTGCTGCACTCAGAATTGGAAGCCAAGAAGTCCTTTGGAACAGGTATGGTATCTGTTGACACCTTCCTAAAGAAGCTGCATCTTTTTCCGGGGTTGCGTGGCAGCTGTGTCATTCCAGGAAAACATAGGTTTGAGTTAAAGAAGTGCCAACAGCACTCCCATACTTGTATACAGATTTTTTCCTACTGCTATGGATTATAGACATGGGGTTGGTGATTTTATCAATGTTATATGTATTTTATTGATGGTTCAGTGTCATGTATTTTTCATCAACGTTTGGATAACGCACACTGTTGGGAGTCTTTGGAGGGCAGCAGTACACAAACACCTCAAATTGATAAGTAAATGCATTTTACTAGAATTGTCTCCTGTGCTTCTTGTCCTGCCTGACTTTGTATAATAAAGTGAGTTTTATAGCAATTCTGTGAAAGTCCATAAAAGAAGATTATTCAGTTAATAACTTTAAAGTAATATTCTTGGGGGGGAAAATATACTAAAGCCCGAACAATTCTAGCAGTGCAGGCTTGGACTGCCCAGCTGTATTTTGAAATGCATCTTTAGTTTGATCCAATAGAATTACTCTCATGAACTTGCCTGAATATACACAACAACTTCATATGAAATGAGCTAGTGATGAATTGAAAGTCTTAATCTTCTGTGTATCTTGTATACAGAAACCCTGAATGGAATGTATTCAGTAATTTTAGCAGAGATTCAGAAAATATAATGCTGCATTTTGGCATCTCAGTGCTTTTTCTCTTTCTTTTCACAGCCATCCCTTCCTGTCCTGTATACATTATCCAGCCAAGCTACACATGAAGCCGTTCATCTCCTTTGTAGGATGTTGGTCTTTGATCCAGTGAGTTGGTGTTTTGCGTTATATATTTAAAATAGGAAAAGAGGAGCAGGGGGTCATAAACTCTGACAAAAGGTATACAAGTGGCCCATAAAATATACAGGAAAAAAGACTTTGAGAAGCACGTGGCAAAGAACATTAAGACAAACAACAACAAATATCCAAAGGTGTGTCAAAGAAAGATAGAAAAATAGCAGAAAAACTTAATGAATTTTTGGTTCTGACCTCACTGCTGAGGGCATAAGACAAATACTAGTGGAGTCTTTGGTGTTCTCTGAGCTTGGTTGTTTGCTTGCAGATGTTTCATTACCCAACTAGGTAACATAATCAGTGCTGCACTGATGATGTTACATGTTGGGTAATGAAACGTCTGCAAGAAAACAGCCAAGCTCAGAGAACACCAAAGACTCCACAGTTCAACCCTGAGCTGCATATATTCTCTTCTGTTGGAACAAAGAGTAGTGCCTGAGCTGGCTTTTTCAGAAGGAGGAGATTGGATAAACAGACAAATAGAGATAATGTAAGATAAATTTAGGAGCCAGATTGATAAAATAGAAATAAATCCCTGAGTCCTGGTGATGTCTACTCAGAACTTCTCAAAGAACTTAAATATGAAATTGCTGTTTCTCACAAGAATATACAATCCTATGCAAATGTTGGCATCTGTTCCTAAGGACTGGAAAGGAGCTGTTGTGACCTATTTTTAAAAAGGGATCGAAGGGCAATAAAGGAAAGTAAAAGCCACTTAGCTTGTGATTTGTTCTAGAAAAAAGGGTTGACAGTATTTTTAAAGAGAAAATAAGAAAACACAAAGCAAGCATGGAAGTCCTATCTCAATAACCTTCTACATATTTATGAAACTTTCAGTAAGCATGTAGACAAAATGACCCAGTATTATATGCTTGGATTATCAGAAAGGATTTTGAAAAAAATCCATCACCAAAGGCTCCTGAGCAAACTCAGTTGCCATAAGATAAGAGGAGATATTGTGGATCAGCAATTGATAAAAATAGGAAATAAAGAAGAAGAAGAAATTATGAGATATGCAGTGGTATCCCCAGGAATTCACATCAGGACCAATGCGTTTTAACTTTATATAAATTATCGGAAGTTAGGGGTGAATAAGGAAGTGACCTTATTTGGTATTTCCTGATATTACCAAACTGATAGGTGGACAAATTAAAAAAGAAATTGTCTTCTCACGTGATTCCTAGCCTTCAAAATAGCAAATGCAGTTCAGTGTGTGTGCAAAGTGATCCATTCTGGCGTGAAAGGAATACTGAAGTCATGGATAGCTCAATAAAAACGTTAACTCAGTATGCAGGTGCAAAGAGGCAAATTCCTTACTTGGAATGGAAGAAAGAATTGTTGATATACTCATGCTCTTATGGCAATCTGTGATGAGACTGCATTTGAAGTATTGTGCACAGTTCTGGTCACTTCACCTTAAGAAAGATATATAGAGCTAAAAAAAGGGCAAACAAAGGCAATCGGATGATTAAGAGGCAAAAAAGCTCCCTTGTGAGAAAATACTACAGCAGTTTAGGCTCTGTAGCTTGGAGTGAATGAGGGAAAGGATGGAGGATAGAGATTGATAAAATCATGCAGAAATAGGTAACATGGAGAAAGAGACATTTTCTCCCACTCTCACAGTGTTAGAATGAACTCAGAGTCATCCATGAATCTAAATGTAGGTTGATTTAGGGTTGACAAAAGGAAATGTTTTGTTGCATAGCTTAACTGGAATTTTTATCAGCCGTTACCCTGACTGCTCATTGGAAGGATTGATAATGAAGCTCAAGCTCAGATACTTTGGTCACCTAATGCGAAGAGAGGACTCTTTGGAAAAGACTCTGATGCTGGGAAAGATGGAAGGCAAAAGGAGAAGAGGACGGCAGAGGATGAGATGGCTAGATAGCATCACTGAAGCAATGAGCATGAAATTGAGCAAACTCAGGGAGGCAGTGAAAGATAGGAAGGCCTGGCGCAATATGGTTCATGGGGTCACGAAGAGTCGGACACGACTTAACGACTGAACAACAACAAATGATAATGGCAGCTAATTTCAGTGGTTTGAAAAGTTGACAGGACAGGATAGGTCCTTGGAAAATCAGGCTGTTGGTAGCTGCAAAAGTTGATGGCTGTTCTATACCTCCTGAATCCTGGGCAGTAGGCCTTTAATACTGTTTCCTGGGAAGCAAGCCTCCATTCCTGGTTTGTGAGCTTCCCATATACCTTCATTTGGCCAGTGTGTGCCAAATAATGCTGGACTAGATGGATCTGTGGCCTGTTCCAGCAGGGCCTTATGTAGGGAAATCAAGTGATTTAACTTCAGTAGTTTGCAAGTCCTAGGCCTGGATAGATTAGATGAAGGTCTGAAACAATATTAAAGATTTTCTGGCTCTACTGAAAGAAAATTAGATCAATTATGATTGTGTACTAACATAGAGAAAAGAAGATGGTACATAGGTCCAAATTCTTACCTGTGGGACAAGGAAGTAGTTATAGGTAAGAATATATAGCTGGGCTCATAGTACTTTGTCTCATACTACTTTGGCAATAAAAGAAAGAGGCTACAGTAAGGAGAGGAGGTTCTCTTTTTTTTAAGTCGCACATGAACTACTATTTTAGTAGCAAAAGGAAGGTTTCTTTTATGTCACTGGAGTTCTATGACACATTATATTTGCAATTTCCTCTTACTATCTTGTTCATGGGCTCCCAATTTTTATTTGCATTTCTCTAGTGAATGCACATTTAAGATATTCACAAAGACTGAGCATATCTGAACCTCTTTAAGATAGGTGGCCATCTTTTCAACCAACCAGCCCCAAAGGGAAGAAGGATTCTGATATCTGAAGAAGTTTGATGACCTCATCTCATGAGTCCCCTGTCACTTTGATGGAGGTAGCAGTGTTGTCATATTTGCTGGCATGTGTGGCTGCTTGCCAAGCTGTAGCAAGTTCACTTTCCATCCTGTTATTCTTGTGGAAATGTAACGCCTTCCTGACTGGTGTTGAGACCTTTGCACAGGACTTCACTTTTCCTCCTTCAGTGAAGCTCTCCCCAACATGCTCTCCTTCAGTTGTGTTGGACTTCTGCTCTGAACAGCCATGCTGAAGAGCATCAAAGTTCACTATACTAGTGAACTTCCATCATGAGAGAGATCCTTTTGCTATGCCATCTTCTTCCCTGAAAACTCTGTTTCATCTACAGACCTTCTAGGAAAGGAAAAATGTAATCTGGCAAGTCTGTTTCCCTGTGAACAGCCCTGGGAGGAAGAGGTGGTGTGAACTTTGTAAAGAGATTGTATTCTGTGAATCTTCTTTGTCTCTCCTGCCTCTCTTAGACAGTCAGTTTGTTTTCCAGAAAAAAGGCTGTTTTTAAAGCTAGTGGAGAATTGAACTGTATCAGCAATTTTGGGGCACAAGGACAGAAAGGGCTTATTATAAAGCAGATTTCTACCTTCTTATCTATTTCCTCAGTATTCAGCATAATGAATAATTCCATGTCCATGTTTTTGCAGCATACTGTTCTACATTTCTTCATATCAGCCTTGGCCTTTGCACAGAGTATAATGTGTTGTTAGTAGCCTTGCACAAACATCCCTTTTCAGAGCTTTAGTCTTTTGCCGGTAGCATTTTTTGGAGACCACAAAGACCACATCCTGCACCTTGACCCTTTCCATGGGTCTCTTAAGCTGTGGCTACTTGCAGTTCAGCACCTTGTCATGTTCCTGATGGCACATGATCCACCAGGTGATGATAATGTTTCCTTACAGCCAGTTCTTCCTCCATTCCATATGGTGTCCAGAGTGATAATCATGACAGAGTTTCTCAAATGCAGTGTTATATATTATTGAAGCCAAATGTTGTGGTGCAGGAATGAGTGGGAGGAACCATAGCTAAGTGGTAGAGCATATACTTTGTATGCAGAAGGCACCAAGGTTAATTCCTGGTATGCCCAATTCTCCTCCTCCTCCTCCTCTTAAAAGAGAATGGCGTAACACTTAATATCATATGAAATACTTCTGTCAGAGACCCAGGAGACCCTAAACCCTTGAAGGCAACTCTCAGGCAACACTGAATTATGGGACTAATTAATTGCTTCATATGGTCCTAATTATACAAGATAAAATAGAAGCTTTACCCCAACCTGGCTTCGGGGGGGGGGGGGGGGAGAGAGATCTTATAATATATTATAATTTATATTTTTATATTTATTTTTATTCATTTATATATCAAATTTGTCACTGCCCATCTCATTAAAAAGCTACTCTTTTTAACAAGATATATATATAATCTCCAGATTTTTTTAACGAGATTTATATATAAGCTCCAGATCACTCAGAGAGAAACTCTTTGTAGTCCCAAACTTGGAGGAAGTGAGGGGAGCCAAAGCCAGGAGGAACTGCTTCTCCGTAGCAGCCCCATTGTGTTGGAACAGACTTCCAGTGGAGATCAGAATAGGTTAGAATAAAAACTGAGTGATTTCAGAGAGTATTCTGATTATGTTTGGTACCATACCATCTTTTATATTTACATTTTTATTTAATTGCATTGAATTTATGTTCATTACATGTGTGGGTTTTCTGATTTATTGATCGGACTATAATTTTTTAATGTACTGTGAAAGGTTTGATTTTCCTTATATTGTGTGAACCACTGAGTGTCATCAGATTGTGGCAGGGCATAAATGCAATAAATATACGCACATACACAGACAGGTACATGTGTATGTCTGACCACATATAGCAATAATTAAAACTGAGTTTTTAGATTCAGGTTAGCAGTCCTTAAATATAAAAAAGGTTTTCTAGGTGATAATAGGCCTATGTATGCCTCAAAAATAATTTAGAGGAAGTGCTTTGGCCTTCACGTGAGCACAGCATTTCTCTGTCAATCATTAAAGTTGACTCATGCTGTGACTCTTAAAACAGATCCAGTTTTTTTCAGGCTTGTGTGGAAACCTGTGAAAAGGCAGGCTGCTTTAATGACTAGCAGAGGGGTGCTGTGGCTGTGCTGATGGTTTGAGCAAAGTTGTGCTTTGGTGGCCAGGGACTGACGGAAGAACCAAACGCTGTTCTCGACTGCGTTTCTGAAATGGCAATAAAACAAAGTATTTGCTTTTTAGTAGTTAGCCCTGTCTCAAACGGGTTCAGAGCAGGAGTGATAGCTTCTTATTGAAATACACTGGCCGATGCCAAAATAATAAAGTTTGTTCTGCTCTGAAATATGGCTGCTCTTTTTGGATAAGATTGTCGATCAGATTTAGATTGGGGGAGAGGGGGAGGAACAAGGACTGAGAAACCCAGTTCACTCACTCCTAAAAGGCATGTCTTTCTTTGATCCTTTCCCTCCCCCCCACCCCTCTTAAAAGTCACTAAAAACTCGAGCAGGCTCACCGAAGCACATTTCCGTATCACCTGCAGCTAGAAAAAGTGGCTGCTTGTCTGCTCCCACCATTCAGGCAGGTGCCCTTCCCTTTCAGTCCCTGGAGAGTGGCTTCCTGGGCCGTTTTGGTGTGGCAACAGGAGAATCCATTTCTGTCACACCTGGCTGTCCCTGTGTACCTGCCAGGTATCTAAGCTGACCTGGGTCTGCCTGAGCAACAGTTGACCCCAAGGGGCAGCAAGGGGTGGCCTGTGGCAAAGCAGGCAAGAGGGAGCGTCCTCTTGCTTTCCGCTTCGTGACGGTACAACCCTCCCTGTGTCCGTCAGCTGTTTCTGCTGTTTTTGAACATGGGCGTCCTGCTCTTCCAGAATAACACTCATGTGGTGTTCAGCTCTTTTTCAAGACAGGTTTCATGTTTTTGGATCACGTCTGCACTAAACATGTAGCAAACCAGAGCAAGGTCTGACAGTTACCTAAGCCCCACGGTCTTCCCCCAGCCCCAGCCCCGTTAAGGAGAGCGACTGGTGGATGTTTTGCTAGCTCTGACTTTGGTGGGAGGGAAGGGACACAGCACCAGAAGAATCTACCAGTCCCTACCCTTGACATGCCCTGCACCCTGCAGATAGGAATAGTGCTGTTTGCTGGTATGTAAATAAGCAGATACATAAATATACCCGTGCCATGTGGAAAAAGTTCAGTTTCAACAATGCTGGCTTTTTCAAGTGAACACTGCCTCCTAATGGTTACAATTGTCAAACAGGAAAGTTAGGAAAAGTTTATAACAAGAATTTATCATCTCTCCACATGCATATGTATGTATCATATAGGTACATGATAAAGTATATATGTAACTAAAATCTATAGGTAACAACAATTTGTATTTTTCTTCATTCAGTCCAAAAGAATATCCGCTAAGGATGCCTTAGCTCATCCATATCTTGACGAAGGGCGTTTACGATATCACACCTGTATGTGCAAATGTTGTTTTTCCACTTCTACTGGAAGAGTTTACACCAGTGATTTTGAACCCATCACAAATCCTAAATTCGATGATACTTTTGAAAAGAACCTCAGTTCTGTCCGGCAGGTTAAAGGTCAGTATTGCAAACTAGGAAATATCATTCTTTGCATTATTTAGCCACAATATACACTTAGCATAAATATATATTTCTATAATTTATGCATATTTGTTTGCTTAATATAAATCCTATTAAGCCAGGAAATGGGCAGAACATCTGTTCTTCAGTATTTGCACAGAAAGGATCTTTTAGGTGGGAAATTTGAGATATTTATAAAATGAAAACATTTTTCAGAATTCTAGTTTCAGAAGAATGCTGAAAGTTTGTATTTTAGACATTAGGTTCGTCCATTTCCCTCAGCCTAACCAACCACAGCAGGTGGTTGTTTGGGAAAAATAGGACATAGTATTATATATGCCACCATGAGTTATGTGAGATGGGTGGCTATATAAATACGATAAATAAATAAATACATAAAAATAAAGTAGCTTATAAATCAAATAAATATGCAAAGCAAGACTTTTATTTTTCCTTAAGTGTAGGAGTGTTATCATTTGTATCCAAGTGGTATAAGAGGACAGAGAGTCAGTTTGTGCAATCCTTGTGGAAAATTCAGTCTGAAGTGAATTGGACTTTTTGCATTTTATTGCAATAAACTGATCCATTGAAGGAATTGGTATGTTTTAGAATGTGACCAGATTTATAGCAGGCATGTGTCCTAAATACGTAGTATGCACATCAGTATTAATTTACTCCCAGCATTTTCTATACCACACTCTACACAGACTCCCCAGTGATTTGCAAAAACGTGAATATAAAATCTATAAAATGTGTCCTCCCCACAAATCCAGCGTCCACTAGTAAGCAATGTCCTGTTTTCTGCCATTTGCATCAGAAAGCATGAATTCGGATTTACTTTTTTCTCCTACTTTTTTTTTTCAGAAATAATCCATCAGTTCATTTTGGAACAGCAGAAAGGAAACAGAGTACCTTTGTGCATCAATCCACAATCTGCTGCTTTTAAGAGCTTTATTAGGTAACTGTATGTAATCACTTCTGATATTCATTTACTTTCCTTAATGGTGAAACATCTTTTAAAAATCCTCTTTGAATTAAGGACCCTTCCAGCAACTTTACCTGCATGCCTGATTTGTACTCAAGAATGCCTTAACATTTTGAATGATAGACTTGTTGTTAACCAAAAGCAGCCATAAATACAACATTCCCCTGAAAAAGAATAAAGCAGTAGGTTGCTGCTTGGGAGCGTTCTGCCTCTCTGACTCTCCTTTGGCTCGATATGGAAGTAAGAATTTTCCAATCAGTGGCGATTTCATGGGAGAGATCCCTCTGGTGGTTTAACAGAGTGGCGTCCACCCCTGTCTTGCCCCTCAGCCAGGCCTATCCATGCAACAGACCCAAAGGATAGAGTGGACGGGATCCTTTCAAGCTGCAGGTGAGAAATCAGGCTAGTTCTGTAGATAAACTCTCCCCGTAATGAGAAGCAGATTGGACTAGAGCATCCCTAAATAGCTACTATAATACTAGCATGCCAGATTTTTTATGTAAATAAGAGAACCTTCCAAACTGTATCCCCTACCTGCCCCTTCTCAGAATTTTACCATCTTCTACAGTACTCTTCTGTGAACATAGAGAGCGGATTGATGGCTTGAATCTGGCCAAGCATCTTGGCAGCCTGATAGCCTACCTCCATGACTATATGCCTGCTTTGTGGCTACTCCAAAAGGCCAATAAATGGCTTGCTGCTGGCCACCCTGACGTTTCTCTGGAGAATTAGGGCAGGCCTCAAACTAGGTCTACACTTCCCAGGTCCAGCCACCATAGCTGTTTTTAGCACCTTCATTCAGTTCCAGACCACTGTGAGCAGATAGGAGCCATAGCTCACTGGCAGAGCTCTTGCTTTACATGCAGAAAGGTGCTATCTCTGTTCCCAGGATGTGCAGTCACAAAGAAGATGGAAGAAAGAGCCTTCCTTGCATAAGACTTTGAAAACCAGCTGTTGGCACCCAGAGTAGACAATGCTGAGCTAGAAAGACAGATACTCTGACTTGGTCTATAGCTACTGTACTTTTCCTCATTGCTCATTATATTCTACAGACAGTCTAGGACAGTGTTTCTCAACCTCAGCAACTTTTAAGATGCGTGGACTTCAACTCCCAGAATTCCCCAGCCAGCTGGCTGGGAAATTCTGGGAGTTGAAGTCCACGCATCTTAAAAGTTGCTGAGGTTGAGAAACACTGGTCTAGGATACTAAAGGGGAATCTGATTGTTTTGCAGCTGAGCATTCAAATACAGACATTGACTAATATACCATCATCTTCAGGTTAGGCTTGTATCATCTGGGGATCTGAACAACCAACCAGCCAGCTGGCCTCTCCATGGAGCTGGGGATCACTTAGCAGATCACAGCCTGGTATTCAAACAGTATTCAAACAGTTTATCCTCCTGGCTAGTTGTAGAAAGAAGAGCGTCCAAGTTTCTGCATCATTGATGGTGAATGATACAATATAGGTGGCAATTTCATGTAAGCAAAGGAAAAACACTTGCCTCCTTAAAGCTTAGTGTCTACATTTAAGCCTGGGCAAAAGTAAACAGAGGAAACTGAGATAAGAATACAGTTTCAGGGGCAATCTACTGTCCATGGATAATTTCATGCAACCTTCAGCCTTATTTCGCAATCCTTGTGCAAGAGATCAGTTCGTGTATGTGTTATATCTCAGAGGGAGAGGAAGTTAGTAGAAAGAGAGAGCTTTGGGGCTCTCTCCCAACCACCATTTACTTCAGCCCTACCCAGCAGGCAACCTCCAACCGATTACTCCTGAGGGAATGTGGTCTTTGACTTGTCCATCTCTGCTTAAGCAATTATATGCCACCATTGAACTGGATAAACCTCAAGACAGCTTATAATAAATTACACATAGCAGAAATGTATTCCAAACTAATGTATCCCGTCAGCTATTGGTCCTTGCATAATAGCTGAGGGCACGGGATGCAATCCTGCATATAAGATTTTGTTTTAGTTGTTGTTGAGGTTTAAGTGCAAAGCTTCACAAAACAAGTGGGTGAGGAATTATGTAAATAACTGAGAAGCAAAGTGGTTCCATTGAGAGTGTTTAGGTGGGAATTCTAAGGGGGCAGCAGAAGAATGTCAGCAGAGACATGAGAGAGATTTCTAAGATGGTATATATGGAAAGAATGAAGACGCCAAAGGCAAGAACATAAAATGGATGTTACATGGCTGGCTGGGGAACTCTGGGAGTTGAAGTCCACACATCTTCAAGTTGCCAAGGTTGAGAAACACTTCTAAATAGCAACAATTGGGAATGAGTGGGTCTAGCAGCTAAGTTTTGGCCAGAGACAAGAGGACTGAGACGCGATTAAAAAAAAAACAGGAGAAGCTAGTCATGATCTCGGCAGGAGGTGGGAAGCCATGAGACTAGCATTTTAGTTAGGAAGAGGAGGAGGAAGAGCCTTCCTTTGCCGCAGGACGTCTTATTCTTCCTAAGCTTTTACTTTCACTCCCCTTTGGTGAAAGCAGAATAGCGTCTTTCTTTCTCAAGGTATGGATTCTTCCATTCTGGGATGGAAGGTTTTATGGTGATTCTGTAAAATTGTTTTTGATTTATGACTGAGTTTTTGTGTGCGCGTTCTTAGGGTTCTCTGTGCCCTGACATCCCCTTGAGAGGGGAAGTTGACCTTCTCTGTTTGTTGCCTTCCAGTTCCACTGTGGCTCAGCCGTCCGAGATGCCACCATCTCCGCTGGTCTGGGAGTGAAAGTGGAAGATACAGTATACTACTGAAGACATAATGTAGCTTTCCACTGGATTCTGGGATTTGCAATTCTGGAGATTTAATCCTGCTTGTACTGTAATTTTACTAACGAAGTTTTAAATTAACAACCACTATCCTTGTATGTTATACAATAAGAGTTAGAAAAACGTTAACTAGGCTTTTAAATCCTGTCAAAGGTGGGGTTGTGCTTTTAGAAAAAAAAATATTTTATCCAGGGTTGCACTTTTCTTTCTTTCTTTCTTTTTTTTTAAAATTTATGAATTGTAGTGCAGCTGTGAATTTTGCTTGGCTCAGAACGAAAAAGATTGAACCAATTTTTTTCTTCAGTTTTAAAAGTGGAATTGTATAAAAGGACAAGCTATTTTGATATTGAGCCATTCCTGAAGATTTGGGACTTTTGTTTGAAAAACAAAACAGGGAATACAAAACTTAATCATGACCAATCATGAAGCCTCATCAGAGGGCAGCGTCCAGGCATGAGTGGGCAAAGTCACCTGATGGTCACATCCATCTCCATAGCTTCTCAGTAGCAAAGTGGTGGTGCCTGTGTGCTGTTTTCCAGTCTGATTTTGTGAGTAGAGAGAATGAGTTTTAACTAGGAGAGAAAAGTGTCTTTTCCTTTGAAACCCCTCCCAAGTTATAAATAAATATATATAAATATATATATTTAATCTATTTTTATTAGAAGTTTTTTCTGCTCTTTTTCTTACATAAACCATCCCCTTCCCTTCCCTCTGCCCCAGCACGCATTCCATTTGGGGGCTAATATTTCAAAAAAATCTTGATATCCATTGCCATGGAGAGAAAGAGAGAGAGAGAGAGAGAGAGCGCGCATGAGAAAGTAGTTTACACATTTTTAGATCTGTGAAACTTTGTGATTTCTTCTTCTTTTTTTTTAAATCCTGCACTGGACAGTTGGATGAAAAAGAAATGAAAAATAGTGGGGGAAAGCACATAGGGAATTATGTTAATTGTATTTGTGTCATTAGGCAAAGCCGTGGAAGTCTTGAAATGTCACAGTAGTAAATAACTTTTATTACTTTTTGGCTAATTTCTTTTTGTGTGTGTTCTGTTCAAACACTGAATTATTCTGTGCATATGTATGTATATATATATATGAACACAAATTGAAGGCCTCTACCTCCTGGAAGTATACAACATGGCTTGTTTACCTCCACCTGATTTTTTTTTTTTAAGTCCAGTGTGGAGACTTGAAACTTGAATGTCCCTTCCAACTTTTATATTTAAAAAAGGCAAGAAAAATTGAAGACTGTTTTTCACCTGTACAAAGAAATAATGAATGGATGGTCTCGAATTTTTGAATGTTGGTCTGGGATATTAAAAAATAAGAGAAACCTTGGTGTTTGTCATGGACAATTAACTGTTAAAGTTATTGTAAGTTATCTGTATTTAGCAGAGTATTTTCAAGAAGGGTGATCTGAGTTGGAACTGGATTCTATTCGTTACGTTTTTGGAAGTTTTAACTTCAATGAAGTCATTATTTTGCTGTGAAGAAAGACAAACGTTGAATTTCTCAAACAAAGATGCTGAAATATCTTTGTTTTTTGTGTGGCTCCTGCGAATTTAAAGCAAACGAAACCAACTGCAACATTTCAATTCACTTGAATGAAAATCGTGTTTTTACTTAAAAGAGCCCAAGAAGACACTGGTATGAAAGGTAAAATCTCAGAGGTTGGTCTGTTAAATGTGGCACACTTGCGGGTCACTTTGTACAATGTAGATTTTGAAGTACAGTGGTGAAAACATTAAATGTGACATTTGAAACAAACAAGCAAACAGAAAATTCCATGACTAAGTCTGTTGTTGTTGTTGTTCCATCCTTCAACTGATTTGGGGCACATGTGGAATCTCTTGTTGATTCAACTCCCTAATCTTAGATTTGGGTTCTTTCCAAGTTTAGTTATATGGAGCTGCATGTAAACAAGGCCATTCAGAAGCCACAGAGAGCTGGTTGAAAAACTGGAACTCCTGAGCACTCACATATGACTGACACTTCAGAGGTGGCAACTGAATGCAACTGCAGGACTGAGATCAAGTTTGGGTTTTCCATATTAATTGGGGTGAGAATTCTAGAACTTGCTTCTTCACTTCTGTGCAGTAGGCACTCACCTCAAATCCTGGGCATCACACTTTGGAGAAGGATTCAGAGAAACTAGAAGAGATTTAGAGGGGAAACATGGATGATGAGGGGATAAGAAGCTAAATCCCGTGAGGAGAAATAAGGGAACTGGGGGTATTTAGCCCTGGATAAAGAGGTCTGAGCAGGAAACACTGTTGTGCTCTTCATATTTCTAAAAGGATGTCATATTATACAAGAGTATACAGCCTGGAATAATGGACAGGATACAGGAAGGCAGATTCCAAATGAATGTTAGGTGAAGCTTCCTAACTGTAAGAGCAATTGGACAGTGCAACCAATCTGCTGAATACCTCTGAGAGATGCAGCAACTCTAAGAGATTGGGCAATGAGTGGATGCTTGGGCCCAATTACTACATAGCCCCACATAACTCTGTTAGATTCTGTCAGATCATAAAGGTTGAAGAATGGAGAGAGAGGCAGGTCACTGCATATTTTTAATGCTCTTCCACAAGAAAGTATATTAAAAAATTAATTATGTGCCATCAAGTTAGTGTTGACTCTTAACCATATAGACAGACCTTCTCCAGGATGATCCTCAACTTGGCCTTCAGGTCTTCCAACAAGACATCCACCACTGCTATAAATGAGTCCCTCCACCTTGTTGCTAGCCCTCTCCTCTCCCACCTTTCCCAGCGTTATGGACTTCTCAGGGGAGCTGAGTCGTCACATTAGGTGATCAAAATATGATAATGTGAGTCTGATTATTTGTGCTTCAAGTGAGAACTCTATGATCCTGAAAGAAAGAAAAGAAATCAGTATGTGGTAAAACTTCAGAAACAATGGTTGATACCAAATTCAGGCGATTGAATATTGTTTCCCCAGATTCCTTCCTTTCTAGAAAAGGTTAGTATAGCAAAACAAAACAACGCATTGCTGCACCTAATTTATAATACCACATATGGGGAAACCTGTGATCCTCCAGATGTTGCTGAACTATGTCTCCTAGCATCCTCCATTGGCTTGTGAGGAATTGTAGCTCGTCAACCTGGAGAGCAATTGGTTCCTAGCCCTGCATAGGATGTAAAATTCTGTTTCCTTGACAGAGATTTTAGATTACCAATAAAATAACTTCTTTAGCATTTAGCTTGGAATTGCAGTCTCTCTCTAAATGCAACCATTTGATTATGTTTAAATATTATAAACTGGTGTTCAGGGATTGGACCTCTACTTTTTAAAGAGGCTAAAGTTTAGCCACTAAATATAATACTTATTTTGAACTGGGAGAGTGGAAAGACTGAATTCTTACCACTAGACTCAACTGGCTTCAAAAGTATTATTTAGGAATGCCTTTTCCAACTAACAAATTTTATTAAAAGGCATAGGCTTATATCCTGATTTTTGGCTACTATAGACTAACACAGCTCTCATCTTCCTCTATTTAGCAAGCTAGCCTTTTACTCTCTTTAAGAGTATTTGTGCAACAATCATACGGAACAATAATAGTTCCTTAAAACCTGTATATTTTACAACAGTCCTGTAAAATTCATGGCTTAAGAGTATTTTTCCTGTAAAGATGTTGGGAACAAAAATCAAGAGGAAGGAAGATTAAGTTGTCTTATTTCTTAACCACTTGATTACAAGAGCTCATTGCTGCACTGTTGGGACCTACTTAGGAAATCAGAGATTTTAACTGAACCTCAGTGCTGGGTGAAATTCCCACCTGCTGGCGGGGGAATTCTTGGAGTTGAAGTCCACATATTTTAAAGTTACCAAGGTTGAGAAACACTGGTCTAGTTCAACATTCTGGAATCTACTACTACTGGCAAGTCAACTTTTGATCTCCCAAACTCACCAACCACATTTTTAATCTACGCGATTGTGTGGACCCAACCTGTGCAGGTCATTCAAAGTGTTCTTCATTAAGCAAGTCGTGGTTAAATTACGGGCAAGCACGCCACGCAGACTCAGCCAATGTTGCTTAGATGGCCTCCCATCCCCCAAGGCTCTGCTATTTTCCTGGCTTCTACTGGGCAACTGCATTGGACTACAGTAGGAGAGACTGCGCGCCTTGCCCCCACCCCCAGCAGCCGCCCCCACCCGATCTTGCCTAATCTCCAAAAGCAAAAGGCGGCGGAACCCGGGAAATCATCCTGCAGATCCACCCAGTGCCCGAGGGGCGAGATTAGAGCGCGAAGACTCTTTCCACCGCCCAGAGGACAACCTGAAGAGCTGGGCGGGGCCAGCTGGGCAGGAGGCCGCGCCCCCTCCGGGAGAGCCAATGGCTGCGGAGAAAATCGATCGATCGTTCGTTCCCGGAGCCTGCCAGACCGACTGATACCGAAGGGGCGATGGCGGCGGCGGCACGCGTCCTCGAGTGGATCTTCGTCTGCTACTTCCTCGTTCACATCCCGATCACTTTATTCTTCGATATGCAGTTGTTGCTGCCCGGAGTTTACCCTCCCGCCGTAAGTAGAGAGACGCCGCTGAGCTCTCGCGGCTGCTGCAGCCTCAAGCATCGGGGATCCGCGTCGCGTAAGGACGTGGGACCTGCTTGGCGTATCTAGAGCGGAGAACTTGCGCCGCGGTCCTGCCGGGCGGTTTTGAGGCTGAAGGACCCGGTTGATTTGGGAACGGGGAAGCTGCGTGGGACCCGGCCGTTGGTCCGTCTAGCTCTGCGTGAGTCTGGCCGGGGACGGTAGGATCCAGCGCCTCTCCTACCTGGGGGCATCCAGGTGTATTGGCTGGATTACCGATGGTCTTTTGGAAACATGGATGGCTACTCTGAGGAGGCACTAGCCTGCACTCTGTGATTTGGAAACAAGTTGTGCTACCAAAGCCCAGGTTTTTGGAAGTAAGCCCTGTGATGTGGTTCAAGAAGGGGGTTGTGCGATAGGAAGAGATTACAGTTGTCTGGTTCACACAACATACTGAACTTTGTGATTGAATCAACCCATTTTCGAGGTTCACACAATTCAATGAATATGGGATGGGTTCAGGCAACCCCTAAAGCCACCAGCAAGCTGCAAGGTTGAATTAACCATGGGTTGTGTGTTGTGTGAACTCTGCCGCTAAGGCAAGAACCGACCTGTTGAAACCTGCTTTGCCAATGCAGCTGGGGAGGGAATAGGAGAGAGACCAAGAGTGCCATAAATGAGAGGGGAGGGGGGAGTCCAAAGGGGGTTTAGGAGCCCCTCCAGTTGTCTAGGCTTCTTAGTGTGATAGCCCCCTGCTTGTCACTTAACCAGGTACATGATTTTCCTGAGGAACAAATTCTTTCCATCAGACCTCCTTGAATGTTGCAAGATGGAGCACGGCTTTAACTCCTTAAATCTCACAACACATGGACAGACTGAACCATACTTTCAACTGGGAAATTCTGAGCATCCTAGGCCATCCTAAATCCAAAAGCGCTAAGGAATTCCTGGAAGCTTGGCATTCAGACAAACCAGCCATCAATAGACACACAGAAATAATCCATATTTACACGACATTCAAAAGAGAATAAGAAAGCTAAGAAGGAAACAAAAAGACCAGAACAGCAGACAATAAGCAGGGATTAACACCAGACAAACAATCAAGCACAGAACAACACCCTAATCAAGGAACTACCAAGGAGAAAAACCATATCCCCACAAAAACTGGCAGGACAAGCTATTGTATATAAACAGGGAGCAAACCCTGCACTCGCACTGATGATGTTACCTAGTTGGGTCATGAAATGTCTGCAAGAAAACAAGCTGAGAGAGCGCTGAAGACTCCACAGTTCAACTCTGAGCAACAGATACTCTTCTATTGGTATGCAGAAGTTGTAATCAGAGCCATCACATAGTATGAGAAAGGAAAAAAAGTCCCCCCAATGCTAACAAAACTGGCCATACCCACTGGTGCCAACATCTACCTACCCACTTTGCATCACCATCCCACCGAACACGTTAAAAAGGGGCAGAGTTTCTATCACAATTGGCAATTCTATGCCAATTGACTTACATCACCTCACCCCACTATAGATGGAAGATTAAAAGGAAGATTTAGGGGCCTTCTTTCTCCTCCTCTTCCTCTTCCTCCTCACTCACCAACCATCTTCTCTGTTCCTAAGCTGTCCAAAATGATGACCTGGTACACAACTACGTTCAAGGATCCACTGATGGCGAGCCCAGAACCCTGGTTCCAGGTCCTCCTCTACCTTGAAGCATTCCCATCACTGTTTTTCTTCCCTGTTGCTGCCTATGCCTTCTGGAAAGGTAAGTGTGCCAGTTTGCGTGTATCATTTTTGCTGGTGGTTCAGGTGGGCACAGCATGGGGTGGGCATGGAGCCATTAGCAATTGTTCTTGGAGAGAACAATGCAAGTATTTCCTAATGGAGTTTGAAGGCTGGAGGCATTCATGAGAACCGTTGGGCTCAGAGGTGCTCATGCTGGACAAGGTAAACTGGTGTCAGCCTGGGTGGACTTCTCTTTCTGTCCGGAAATGGTGGGGAAAAAAGGCCCTTTTACAACACAATCTACAGGATTTGCATAATTATGCAGATCAGGAGATGAGCGGCAGAGTTTTGACCGGGGACTGCAGCTATTAAAAAGCTGGCTTTTCAATCCAGGGAACTGCAAGTGGATCCGGACCTCTGCGACAATCTACGCAATGCATGTAACTACAGCTGTGGCCACTTGCCTGGCCCAGATCCTGTTTGCCGATTTCTCCAGCGCCAAGGCTCCCGGCCCACAGACCCTGCGGGAACGCCTGACCCTGTCTGCTGTCTACGCCCCTTTCTTGGTGATTTCCCTCCTGATGCTGCTGCTTGTACTGTTCAGCCCTGCTTATCAGCAAGTGGAAAAAAAGAAAAAGAAATAAAACCATTGGCTGTTCTCCTTCGGGGAGGAAAATGTGCAAATTAGCTTAAGGGAAGTGTGTTTTGTGTTCGGAGGGCAGCAGAGTATGAACTAGGCCTCAGTGTACCTGTCAGATGGGAAATGCTCTCCAGAGGGATCTCAGAAAATCACTCTGAAAAAGTTATGCAATAAAACAGCCTATTTTTCTCGTAAAATGGGTCATTTCATCAATTTGAGGTGAAAAGAGCACCGGACAGTGAGGATACCTTTGCAAACTGATTGGTTACTGGACCCGCTTGAAAGCCTTTTCTTAACCGCAGGAAAAATTCCAGATGAAAGATTGCTGATGTGTCTCCTCCCTGAGCAGAGGCCATGGGGAGAGGCGCTGTTAATAGCCACTTCTGTGCGAGAAAATACTGCTTTTCTTCAGTGCAGATTTGGTTTTGTAGCAAGTATGGCCAGCAACCCCTCCCCGGGGTAAAAATGGCAGATGCAGGTTAAAAAGGGGGTGGGACTTTAGCTGGTTATGGCTGCCATCTAGATGTTTTTGACCTCCACCGTGGACTCCCCTGATGAAAGGTGAAGTTCTACACCAATGTTTCCCAACCTTGACAAGTTTGAAATGTGTGGACTTCAACTCCCATCATCATTATTTTTAACCTTCATCTCAAGGCTGAGTATTTTGTTTGGACTGAGTGATTGGCAAATGAAAGTGGGCATTCGTGCATGCGTTTTTCCTTCCTAACAGCAAGGGCTGTTCAATAGGGGAAGAGAGCCTAGGTGGCCATCTGCTGGGGAGGCCGTACTAGTGAACTCCTGCACCAGGCTGGGGGTTGGTTTGGATCTCCCAGATCCCTTCAATTCTCTGATTCATGGTTTTTGGCAAAGGAAATTGCTATTTTACCTGTGGCCTGTTTTTCTACCTGCACTGTTAGAAGAGAGGACAGAGTGCACTATTTCATTTATAAGTACAAGGAATAACAAGATTATCAGCAAGCTTTTTCTGCAGGAACTGCCCCCAAACGGGCACATTCCATAGTAGCAAAGGCTATATTAGTGTCTTCAGTTGTACATTGTCCAATCACATCATTTCTCCCCAAGTCATTATTTTCTACATAGGCAGAATGAGAGGCACAAATGGAATTGAAACATTTCCCTTCTCTCAGAAAATGGGATACTTGGATTACGAGGGTACTTCTCGTGCAAGCTGCCTCCAAAAGAAGTGAGGTTTCTCTCCCCCCCCCCCCCCCCAATGTGCTTTCCCTCTTACGTGGACCATCTGTTTTATGTATTTCATGTTCTATCTACAGGACAGAAAAATAGTTTCTGAAGACTATGAATACGGGACAGTGTTTCTCAGCCTCAGCAACTTTAAGATGTGCTGGCTGGGGAATTCTGGGAGCTGAAGTCCACACAGCTTAAAGTTCCTGAGGTTGAGAAACACTGATAAAGGATCATAATGGCACAGCTGCTTAGGCATTTTAGGCTCTGGGCTTAATGATTATATGGAAGGGAGGTCTTTAGAAACTTCGTGCATTAATACATTTACTTCAAAATACAAAAAAGACTCAACTTTTCCTGAATGGAGCAGTCCAGACATCTGTCCCCAAATCCTGCCCTGAAAGCCCCATATTCAGTGAAATAAAGCCATTGCTTAATTAATGCATTAATGTTAATGAGGTTACAGTCTAAATAAAATGCAGAAGGCGGGCTCCGTCCAGTTAATGCTCAGCCCTTGCTGAAACCGGTGGCTGAATCTGATTTTTTAACAGCAGGCTCAATCTATATGCAGGTGGGATTTACATTCAGCCTACATTAAAAAGTGGATTTCCAGCATCGTGAGAGTTTCGCTGGATTGAAAGGGCTTGCTCCCCCTCAGCCTGCAGAGGACCACATTGGAAATATTGCTGAAATTGGCGTCCAGCTTGATGGCAAGAAAAAGAGTTGCTACCATGTATTTATTAGCAACTGTCATGTTGCAACATACAGTATTGTAACCAAAAAAAAAAGGAGTTTGGTGATACTTGAAAGAATTAACAAATCTGAAGGATGTGACAGCCTCTCTCAGCTTGGTGCCCTGCAGAACATTCATCATTCCCAGCCAGGATATTTCTAGGCTGGGGATTATGGGAACTGAAGACCCAATACACCTGGAATGCAACAGCTTGTGGAAGGTCTGTCTAGCTAGTTCAGGTCTGCTTCAGGATGTCTTCAGGGTGCCAGAGCCTCAGTTTAAGACACCAGGAATCCCTTGGAAAACAGCAACAAAATCAGACGGTGTACTGGGGTCCAATTCAGTTCAAAGGGGGACACGGGTCTTTCTGGGACTTTCCAAACTGGTGCTGAGCTTCCATGGAGTAGACCCCCACTGGCCAGATGCACCGTCTCCCGGCTGCAAAAGCTGGGTCCCCAATACGTCTGCTGCTCGTTGAGGGACATTTGTTGCCACGGACTTAAAGCTTCCTATCTTTGTATCAGGGAGGCGTTGATAGGCACATAGGAATATACCTGTCCAAACCACCTTATCCCCCAGGTAGAAAGGTAAAGCCTTGCCAGTTGTTACTCTCCTGCTGTGGGTTATAATGAAACAGCCGTACAGCCAACTTTCACTCCAGCTGCACGAGTCAATCACCAGTGCGTGTCTAATTGCAGTTGCTTGTGGACAAACAGTGGTTGCAGAGAGATCCTATCCAGCGTAAGCAAGGGGGCTACCGGGGCTACGAATTCCCATCTACACCAGCCAGGTTGATGGGCTAAAGGAGTTGGAATCCACACCCAGAGCTGGCGTGGATGAACCCTGGCTGGCCTGGGGGAGAGGCAGCTGATGGTTGTAGGGGGCCCTGCAGTGGTGATGCAAAAGCAGAGGGTCCTTCTCAGGCCAGACTGTCCCCCTCCCAGATGGCTTGCAGAGTAGTTGGAGTAGTTCTTCCTCTGGCCATTCCTTGGAGGCCCTTTGCCCCACCAATGGGCGGTGCTGTCGCCTTCCCCTGGTCAGCAATTGTGTCCCAGGGCCTGGAAATGCAGCACTTGGAGGCTGTTTCAGGTCCTGAGAACTTTTCCAGGTGGTTTTTGGAATTCCCTCCAGAGAGCATTTCCCACCTAACAGGTGTGCTGAGGCCTTGGCCACACTCTGCTCCCCTCGGGACACATCACACGCTTCCCTTGACCTAACCTGCACATTTTCCTTCCCGAAGGAGAACAGCCAATGGTTTCATTTCCTTTTCATTTTTTCTGCTTGGTGATAAGCAGGGTGGAACAGTACAAAACTCAGCACCAGGAGGGGAATCACTAAGAAAGGGGTGTGGAGAGCAGGCAGGGTCCGTGGGCCCGGAGCCTGGGCGCTGGAGAAAGTGGCAAAGAGGATCTGGGCCGGGCAAGCAGCCATTACCATAACTGCATGTGTCACATAGATCTTCACAGGGGTCTGGACCCACTTGCAGTTCCCTGGATTGAAAAGCCAGTTTTTTAATAGCTGCAGTCCCCGGTCAAAACTTTGTGGCTCATTTCCTGATTTGCATAATTAATATGCAGATTGTGCCGTAAAAGGGCCTTTTTTCCCCCCACCATTTCAGGACAGGAAGAGAAGTCCACCCAGGCTGACAGCAGTTTACCTTGTCCAGCGTGAGCACCTCTGAGCCCAACGGTTCTCATGAACGCCTCCCAACCTTCAAAATCCCTCTGGAATGGGGCAATGGCTGAGGGCTCTGTGCCCATCCCACGCCATTCCCACTGTTTTGCCATTCCCCAAAATGATTCACCCAAACTGACACCCTCACCTTTCCAGAAGGCGTAGCCAGCAACAGGGAAGAAAAGCAGTTGTGCAAATGCATCTGTGCAGAGGAGGGACACAAAGTAGGGGTGGAGATTTCCCATCAGTGGATCCTTGTAGTAGTTGTACACCAGGTGAGAAATTGGGACAGAAGACACTTGGTCAGTGAAAGGGAGGAGGAACAGGAGGAGGAGGAGGAGGAAGGCACCTGAGTCCTCCTGTAATCTCTATCCATGGGGGGGGGGGCAGAAAAGTCAAGATGGTATGCGATAAAAGCACTGTTTTTTCTGCACGTAGGTCTGGGTGGCAGAAAATTTGGAATCAGGAGAGCTGGTCACACCTCTGAGCTGGGCCAGGATTACATGCCCTTCAAGGGCTCCCTGGACCAGCCCCTGCAGCTTTCCTGGCCACCTTTTTCAGACGTGGTTGTCCTTTCCTTTTTCTGGGGCTGAGAGGGAGGACTGACCCAGAGTACCACGCTGCTTCCGTGCCTAAGGCAGGACTAACTCAGGTCTCCCTGCTCCTAGACAAGTGCCTTTAATCACCATCCCAGACTGACTCATATATTCCATTAGACTGATTTTAGGTCCTTTCTTTCTCATGCTATATTAAGCCAGTGTCAAGGCGTTTGCTACACCTTTGGCCTAGTTAACGTTTCAAAATGGGGATGGGGGAGTTGACATTAGCGAATTCCCTCACAGCAGCCCCCAGCCGACCCCCATTCATCTCCACAAGCAAAGCTTGTAGAACTTGATTGGCAATCGGATGGGAAACCACCAGGAAATCCCAGGGCAGTAGGCTAGCCACGGGCCCCAAGAAACATCTGGGACGAAGAACCTTCGGCGTTGTCTAGAAAAAGCATTCCAGCGTTATCCGGAAAGCTCTCAAAACCTGCTTTTTTCAGCAAGCCTGCGGATCCCCCGGTAATAGGGAGCCTGCACGCTGGTTACATTGTATGGAACATCTTCCCTCAAGACCAAGCGTTTTTCCTCCACTTGCTGTTTTAATGGGTTTGCAAAAGGTTTTAATTCCTGGTTTTATTCTACGGCGCCCAGAGTCACTTCGGGGAAGAAGGGCGGCCGTATACATTTGACAAAGAAAGAAAGAAAGAAATAAAAACTGCAGGGTCTGTTCATGAGGTCACCCACAGTGGATTAAACTCGCGGGAGTCTTTCCCTTTATACTGGTTTAAACTAGCAATCCTCGGAGTTAGGGTCCACGTACCCGGGGAATCGTCCCGACGGATCGCCCGCACACCGAGAGGCGCGTAAGGACGGCCGGCTTGGCCTTTAGCGAAGACCCTTCCCGCGCCCGCAGGACCCCTTGGAGAGCTGGGCGGGGCCAGTTGGGCAGCGGGCCGCGCCCCCTCCGGGAAAGCCAATGGCTGCGGAGAAAGGCGATCGTTCGTTCCCGGCGCCTGCCCGCCCGGCTGCTACCGAAGGGGCGGCGGCGGCGGCGCGCGTCCTCGGGTGGATCTTCGCTGCTACTTCCTCGCTCACGTCCCGATCACTTTATTCCTCGTTGGGCAGTTGTTGCTACCCGGAGTTTACCCTCCCGCCGTAAGTAGAGAGACGCCGCTGAGCTCTCGCGGCTGCTGCGGCCTCAAGCATCGGGGATCCGCGTCGCGTAAGGACGTGGGACCTGCTTGGCGTATCTAGAGCGGAGAACTTGCGTCGCGGTCCTGCCGGGCGGTTTTGAGGCTGAAGGACCCGGTTGATTTGGGAACGGGGAAGCTGCGTGGGACCCGGCCGTTGGTCCGTCTAGCTCTGCGTGAGTCTGGCCGGGGACGGTAGGATCCAGCGCCTCTCCTACCATCCAAGCATTTATCAAATCTAATCAAATTGATTTAATTACAGCGAAAGACCAGCAAGGCAAAATAAATAAATAACCCACGGAAGGGATGACCAAATACAAAAACAGTGGCAGCCCGATAATACTTTAAAATTGAGACTTAACGCCCAGAACAAGTAATGAATTGAATAAAATATAATAAAGCTGTGTAAAGCATGAGATCAAATGGTATAAAATGAAAATACAATAAAGAACAAAGGCTTCCTCACGTCGCCACTCCAGATTAGAACATATTCTGGCTGCAGATAGACAACTTGGCCATTCTCTTTGCGATGGGCGGCTCCTGATCTGCCCATAGCCAATGGACCACCACGGACAAATTGGGAAGTGTAGACAAATTGGCAACAGATAAATATATGCGGTTTGATCTCGAGTTCATTGACTTGCAGAGACAGTTTTTCCCCTTGGCTGGGGTTCTCCCGTCTCGAACCACTGCAGATGTGATGTTGAAAGAAGCCAAAGGAAAAACTTCATTGTCTGCTGGTTGAATAAGGGAGTTTGTGGGTGTGAAAAGTTTTCAGTTTGGAACATCCCCCCCCCCCGAAGGTTGGCTGTAGCACCCCAATCCCTCTGCCATGCAAGGTCAGACTGACGATTTCAGCTTTTGCTCTCTCAGAAAGCAGGTGGAAAGGCTGTACTAAGACAGATCAGCTGAGATTTTTCCCCCCACCTGGAGGAAAAATCAACGGGGAAAAGTAATGGGCCCGCCAGTAAGAAATACAGACTGTTGCCTCCAATGGAATCATAGCAAGCTCCGTGCACATCCAAGCATCTGAAACATTGCATGGGACTCACGAGAGTGCGCATAAGAAGCTGGATTGAACAAGGTCTAAAGCAGTGTTTCTCAACCTTGGCCACTTGAAGATGTGTGGACTTCAACTCCCAGAATTCCCTGAGAGTTGAAGTCCACACATTTTCAAGTGGCCAAGGTCGAGAAACACTGATCTAAAGGCTTTGAATCATTTTAGGAGCATACCTGGGCCCACACAGTGTTTGGGACATTTTCACTTTTAGAAGCTTGATGGCAGGAGGCCTGCATCTGCCCCCACTGGAATGATGAAAACCCCAACTTCCCTTTGTGCTATTGTTAGCTTCAGCAGGAACACGTCCAATTGGTTCCTGCTAAGCGGCTTGAAAGGTATTTAACAGCTTCCTGTGTGTGTGGCTGGATTACCAATGGTCCTTTGGAAACACTGATTGGCAACTCAGAAGAAGCAGTTGCCCAGAATTCTAGCAACAACAGATTTTTTCCATGGCAGTCTGTCCCTAACCTGGTCTTTCGGGTCTTCTGATGGTGCACTGTCCTGAAATGGTGAAAAAAGCCCCTTTTATGGCACAATCTGCATATTAATTGTGCAAATCAGAAAATGAGCCACAGAGTTTTGACCGGGTACTGCAGCTATTAAAAAACTGGCTTTTCAATCCAGGGAACTGCAAGTGGGTCCAGACCCCTGTGAAGATCTATGTGACACATGCAGTTATGGTAATGGCTGCTTGCCCGGCCCAGATCCTCTTTGCCACTTTCTCCAGCGCCCAGGCTCCGGGCCCACAGACCCTGCGGGAATGCCGGACCCTGCCTGCTCTCCACGCCCCTTTCTTAGTGATTCCCCTCCTGGTGCTGAGTTTTGTACTGTTCCACCCTGCTTATCACCAAGCAGAAAAAATGAAAAAGAAATAAAACCATTGGCTGTTCTCCTTCGGGAAGGAAAATGTGCAGGTTAGGTCAAGGGAAGCGTGTGGTGTGTCCCGAGGGGAGCAGAGCGTGGCCAAGGCCTCAGCACACCTGTTAGGTGGGAAATGCTCTCTGGAGGGAATTCCTAAAACCACCTAGAAAAGTTCTCAGGACCTGAAACAGCCTCCAAGTGCTGCATTTCCAGGCCCCGGGACACAATTGCTGACCAGGGGAAGGCGACAGCACCGCCCATTGGTGGGGCAAAGGGCCTCCAAGGAATGGCCAGAGAAAGAACTCCTCCAACTACTCTGCAAGCCATCTGGGGGGGGACGGTCTGGCCCTGCTCCCCTGGCTGAGAAGGACCCTCTGCCGTTGCATCGCCACCACAGGGCCCCCTGCGACCATCACCTGCCTCTCCCCCAGGCCAGCCAGGGTTCATCCACGCCAGCTCTGGGTGTGGATTCCAACTCCTTTAGCCCATCAACCTGGCTGGTGTAGATGGGAATTTGTAGCCCCCTCGCTTACGCTGGATAGGATCTCTCTGCAACCACTGTTGGTCCACAAGCAACTGCAATTAGACACGCACTGGTGATTGACTCATGCAGCTGGAGTGAAAGTTGGCTGTACGGCTGTTTCATTATAACCCACAGCAGGAGAGTAACAACTGGCAAGGCCCTACCTTTCTACCCTGGTGGTAAGATGGTTTGGACAGGTATATGAACCTCCATTTCATAACATACGTGTTTCTGGCATGCTACCTTCTTCTTTCTACCCAGCATCGGCTTGTTGTAAGTGCAGTTTGAAACAACAGGTCACCTGTCATTTCAAAGGATGGTTCAGTGAGTTCCTTGAAAGTATGTCATTTTTTATTTTGTTAAAAAGTGGGGAAGCTGCATAAACTCAGTGAGAAATCCAGTCTAGGGGGGTGAAACTTTGATTAGAAACAGCTGCTAAAAAAGACTTAAATACAAGAGTTGCTCCTCTCTTTTCATCCTTTGGAAATACATCCAACTGCAGTGATCTTCCCAGGGAACCTGCAGACCATGGTCTTCCATCAACCCCAACCACAAGGCAGGTTGCTTGGGGTCGATGAAAACTTGCTGGACTGGGGGGGCGGGATCTTGCAAGGTGTGTCCTTGGTCGATGCTTCCACGGCATGTGCAAATTGTCTGTTCTGGAACAACAGGAATGGTTCAAGTTCTCTTGGTCTATTGGCTGCCCTCAATTCTTGCTCTACTTCTGGAAGATAAACTGGTCAATGAATTCATTCTGGTCCGCTTCTATTTTGCACAGCGTTTGATACTCTACTCGGTACCTGAGGAGCAAGGAAAGCAAAGGGTGAGCTGGCTGGGCTGAACACCGCATGAAGCAGCAACAATTGGGGGAGATTTTTCAGCTGGGAGGAAGAGCTATGACAGGAACAAGAGCCGATCATGTCTGTGTGTTCGCATCCTTGAGTTATTCAAGAAATATCAGAATACTTTGATGGGGGGAACCCTCCAGCATTCATTTGACTTTTGGGGCAGCTGTTTAATGACAGCTGGGTCCATGAACAAAGAGAAGACCCTTCCTGGCCAATTAGGGCTGGCTCCGAGCAGATGAGGGAGGGAATAAGAAAACTGTTCAGTGAGTGCTTGGAAGGCTGTGCAATTAATTGGCCCTTTGCAATGGTATTTAGCATTTGGTGCATATTTATATCTAAACGCATTACAGGACCTCCAGAGATAACATTGATACCAGTAGAAGGAAATATCTGTAGCTCAGGGTTGAACTGTGGAGTCCTTGGTGCTCTCTGAGCTCGGTTGGTTGTTGTTTTTTTTAGATTTTTTTTAATCCTGCCTTTATTATTTTTTGCTTGCAGACGTTTCATGACCCAACTAGGTAACATCATCAGTGCAAGTGAGTGTGGGGTTTGCTCCCTGTTTATATACAGGAGCTTGCCCTGCCAGTTTTTGTGGGGGGTGTGATTTTTCTGCTTGGTAGTTCCTTGATTAGGGTGTTGCTTTCTGATTGCTTGTCTGGTGTTAATCCCTGATTATTTGTTGTAGGCTGCTGGAGGGGATGTGTTTTGGTCTTTCTGTTTCCTTCTTAGCTTTTTTATTGACTCTTCTGAATGGTGTGTAAATACAGTTTATTTCTATGTGTCTATTGATGGCTGAACAGGGAGCACCCCACACTCACGTGCACTGATGATGTTACCTAGTCGGGTAACGAAATGTCTGCAAGCAAACCACCAAGCTCAGAGAGCACCAAGGACTCCATAACAGTGATAGCTAGTCTTGGGGCCTTCCTCCTCAAATGCTAAATAACCTGCCCCTCCCAAATTGCAGGCCAATGATGCACTCCTGCTCTGTCCTATTTGCCAAGCAAAGGGTCCACAGGGAGAAAATCAAAAAAGTCAGGATAGGGACCACAGCTGTGCAATCAAAGCCCCGCCCCTTTTTACACAATGCATGTGAAAGAGGGAACTGGCACTATAACAATAATGTAATAAATTAAGCAAGCCACCTTCTCCAACGTGGTGCCCTCCTTACATGTTGGAACTGCAGTTCCCAGAATTTCCAGCGCAGTGGTTGAAAGGGAGGTCGTCAGCTTGAGGGAGAGTCTTAAAACAGAGCCTCATCTTCTCTTTATTAGCCATTTCCAATCAGGGCCAATGTGATCCTCTCTGTGTCTACTCAGAAGCAAACTCCGCTCAGCAGAGGCAGAAAACACAGCATCTATGCTTGCGGAAATACCTTCTGTGACTGCCCCCGCCCTTCCTAGATAAAAAATTAGTAGTTTTTAAGCAGAAACTAAAAAAAAAGGAGAACCTAGGGCAGTGTTTCTCAACCTTGGCCACTTTAAGATGTGTGGACTTCAACTCCCAGAATTCCCCTGCCAGCATGGCTGGCAAGGGAATTCTGGGAGTTGAAGTCCACACATCTTAAAGTGGCCAAGGTTGAGAAACACTAACACTATGGCACAAAACTGGGAAGCAAGACTGCCAAAAGCATGCATGATTTCAGACAACTGGGGGGCCAGGGACTGATATGGTATAATTTGCCTCCCTGATATAAGGATCAGAAGCTTTAAAGAGCAGCAGTCCTATTGGGGCTTCAGCTTTCATAGTCTGGAGACTGCATCCGGCCGGCAGGGGTCTACTCTGTGGAAGCTCAGCATCCATTTGGAAAATCCCACAAAGACCCCCACCCCTCTGGTCATTCCTAACCTTTCCAGCTGCGTCTTCTTCTCGGCGATCAACGCCTGGAGTTGTTGCTGTTGGGCCTCTCTTTGCTTTGCTATTGACTTCAGTAAATTGCGGGCCCCAATTGCCTGTGGAAAGGAGAAGGCTTTATTTAAAAAAATATATTTTGGGGGGGTTTTTTTGCAATCCTTCTAAATGGAGCAATGGTTGATTAGGGTTGCTACACTTCTAAAGTACAGTAATCTGTTGGTCATCCATTGGTAAGCAACTATGTCTAGTATACACCTCCTTTTATACAAGTTGAGTAGAGAGAGAGCTGATATTATGTCATGCCCCCATGACATAATGACAATATCTCTCTAGTCCAGTTTTTCTCAACCGTAGCAACTTTAAGATGTATGGACTTCAACTCCCAGAATTCCCCAACCAGCACGGGAAATAAAAGAAGGGAAAGGAAACTTCATGTTGGAGGTTTCATGATTCCGGGGTGGTGGACATACACATTTGAGTGGCTGTGACACACTATGTGACCACCAGGAGGCAGTGTGCTACAGTTTCATCCTTACCGGACCTCACCTGCCTCCTGGTGGTCAAACTATGTCTAATAATCATTGGTAAGCAATGACACTATACAATGAATGTTGTCCAACTGAATACCACTTTTAACTGACAATTTGCAATTACAGGGAGTCCTTGTTTAGCGACCACAATTGGGACCAGCAACTCCGTCACAAAGCAAAGCAGTTGCTAAGTGGGAATCGTGACCGCAACTGTGCGTTCCTTTTCCCCACCCTCTGAAATGCTCACCCCAGTGCTGGGATAATTAGCAAGAAGGGGATTAATGTTTGTATTTATATTCATTGGAGAGGAAGGGATTACAAGAGAGTAAGCAGGCACACAATGGGGAATATACATTGAAACTAATGCACTGGCATCATTAGCCCCGAGTGCGCTACACAAACAGCCCGGCGTATTTCCCATTGTTTGCCTGCTTACTCTCTTGTAATCCCTTCCTCTCCAATCTCTCTGCTCTGCAAGGGGGGAAAAAAAGAAAAACAACAGGTCATGTATTGACTATAAAGGTGCCCACGTGACTGAGGGATGCTGTGCAGGTTGTAAATGCGGGCATTGGTCGTCAAGTTATTTCTCCAACACTGTCATAACCTTGAATGGTTGCTGAACGAGGCAGTCAGTAAGCGAGGACTCCCTGTACTCAATTCCAAAGGACACAGAACACTTCTTGCCCTCTTCAATTTTTGTAACTGGTTGCATTAAAAAGAATATGAAAAACTTTTTTTTAAACAGAGGACAACTTGTGGGTCAGCTAAGCTCCCAGAGCTATTTCTTCAGAAGTAATCCCATTTAGTTCAGTGGGGGTTTACTTCGCAATAAATGGCTCAATTTAAAAACTTAAATATACTCTGATATAAATCCTTTTAAACATGGATTTGCTTCATCAAGGAAAAACAAACCACAGGATTCAGCTGTTAAAAACTCCAATCCTTAAACATAATGACCATTTCTTTAAAGCAAACAATTGGCTCCTTCTTTTAAAAAAAGTATCTGGTTTGTTCAGTTTTATAGAATGTTGCTCTTCCAAAGGAGGGGTACACAAACAGAAACAGGACAAGTATTTTTAAAAACCTGATACAATCAATATTTTAAAAACCTATAATTCATCAAAGGAGTTTTAATGTGATTAATTAAAACGTATTTATGTTCCCCGTTTCTATCCAAGCAGGACATCAAGGTAGCTTATAAGACAGAAAGGAAAATATAAAACTAAAAGGTCTGTCTCCTTTTAACTCCTGTTCTAACTCTGAAACAGGAAGACCTAGACAGAAGTCTCAAGGTTTGGGAGCAACGCAGGAGGTGGTCTTCTCCAGCATGGCTAATTGGGTTTCTGAAGGCATGTCAACTTCAAAAGATTCCCTCCTTTGTTTAATGTCGGAACCTGTTCAGGATGAAGGCAACAGCGATAATCAAAGCCGTTTGCTGTTAATGACATTCAAAACTGAAATCGAGATCTTGATGCAATTGAAAATCAGCACAACACATCTGTTGTGCATTCCTTATATCTTCATTGGCTACCAGCCCATCTGCCACAATTTCTTCCAATCTGCAGAATCTGGGAACTTTCCCACTGTAGCATCATATAATGCATTGCAAGCATTGCCCTAATTACACCCTCACTCTTGGCCAAAGCCATGGGACCCTGGCCAGCTGATAGGCCAGTCTGTTCACTTCATCAACAGAACGGGGTCAAGTAAGGCTGTCCTAAGCAGGCATTTATTTATTTCTGAGATTTATATCTGCTTTTTCCCCAGGAGCCCGAGGCAGCGTACTGTAATGGCACGCAGGAAAGACCTTGGGAGACGGGGCAGAGAGATGCTGCCAAGGGAATGGTCAGATAAGGGACAGCATAATCCACAGCTGGATAATGGGTGGGGCAAGAGGCTCAGAAGGGACCCTCCCTAGCCTCTCAGGATGTAAAGGAGATGGGGGGAGAATTGTACTTTCAGACTTGCAAGATTTTGTCACCGTAACCTTACAATAAAGTGGAATTAGCTCATCTGGTCATGATTCCTATCTGGTTTACCCAGCGAGGCCGAGAGTACCAAGCACTCCCTCCTTCAATTTTCCTCTCTCACACCAGCATCCCTGTGAGGTAGGTTGAGCTGAGAGAGAGTGACTGACCCAAAGGCCCCCAGGGAGCTTCTGTGGCTTGGTGGGGGAACAGAACCTGGGCCTTCTGATCCTAATTCAAAACCTTAACTCCTACACCACATCTGGAAGCAGACTTTTTGCAACTACCTGGCCACCAAAGTGTTTATTTTAAAAAAGGAGGGAAAAGTAATTGCTTTTCTTTAAAGGGAGAGCCCTCAAAACCTATGGGGCCAGGGTGCAAGTCTGAAGGTCTGAGAGCATGCTCGCAAAATGCCTTCTCCAACCTGGCCAGGAGGCCATCCTTCCACACAAAGCTGCCGGCCGCTGCCACCTCCCCCGTAGTCTACAAGCATCAAACAGAGAGGCTCTAGGCTGGCACTCTGATTTGCAATCTGGCAGCTTCTCACTTTTAATTTTTTCCCCCATAATCTTTTTAAAAATAAGACAGAGCAGAGGCCCAGCAGGGCCGAAGATATCTGGAGAGAATGGCTGCCCATAGACCTTAATGTTATGACAAGTCTAGCGCCTTTCAGGTCCTTATGAAATGTTACCAAAGAGCTCAGGCAAGTAGGAAGAGATAACCCAAACCAACAGAAGCAACAGCCTGCTCAAAGTTCTGTTGCTCGACAAACCTATCTCCAACTCACATTTCCAGCGTGCATCTTTAAGGAGCTAAAGGGGCACCCTCCGTTCACCAATACAGAACTGCTAAACCAAACATCTTCAGCAAAAAATTCCTAAGGGGTGGAAGGGAAGACTCTAAAAACAACCCCTGAAGACTGATGACATTCAATGGCTATAGAATGCAGAGTGTCTGCTGAGAGCAGAAAATGGGGCAGGAGGAAAAAGAACGGAACAGAGTATCTTCAACCCATGCCTGGCTGGCTGAAACTCTGAACAGCAGCCCTGCACCCCCTTCAATATTTCCTTGCAGGTCCTATTTATCCTGGATATAATAACAGGGGTGCATGTCTTTTGGAGGACAAAATCTGGTGACTTGGAAGCATCAATGGAAGTTTTCCAACTGAAAACTGGAGACCGGAACACCCCATGTTGAGCTCAGAACAGTTCCGGCTAACCTGGAAAAGGGTATCTCCAGATCAGAACACTTTGGCCCCGGAGTTTTTACACCCCTTCCTACTCGAAGGCAGAAAGACTTTTTGGAAGACTGAGGGGGAATGTCCTTCAAATCAGAGGTGGGGAATAGTCCTTTATAATGCCCCTTTACCTTAATCTTCTCGTTTTCGGTGGTTTTTGCGAGTTGATCTACAAGTTCAATGAGGTTGCCCACTATTTTTTTAAATTCTGCAATTTCTGTAAAGGAGGAAAGTAACAGAAAGGGGTTACATCCAACATCATCAGAAAATGGACAAAAAACTGCAGTTCCTTTTTTTTTTGGAGTGCTAAGTAATCATCACTGTTGCTTGGAACTGTTCGAGAAAGGCGCCTCTGACAATTTGCTCATATAATCAGACAAGGGCTTTTAGAAACCCACAAATCTACACTCGCACGCACACAGACAATTCTCCTGCATACAGGCACACACATCCAAGCACACACACACACAGATGCCGCAGACTGCAGCCCTGCCTAAGAGGACAGACGGTGCCTTTAACTTGCGTTTGGAAAACAAGATCAAGACACCTCCCATTTTTGCAGGCCCCACCAGCAACAATAATTTGAACCGCTATCCCTGCCAACCGAAGAAACATCCTTTTCCATCTCAGGGAAAGAGATCTGTGATGTGCAGGCTGGTAGGACCCACAAAAGTGAGAGCTGAAAGACATACAGGGCCTGGTGGGGGTTGATGGGGCCATATTTGGCCATAACTCCAAGCCCAGCTGGTCATAACATTCTCAGCCCCGGTGGTCTTCTCTGTCCTGATCTAAATGAGCCATTTCTGCACGAAAGCTGGATGAGGCAGAAAGAAAACTGAAGCATGTGGCCAGTTATAGCGTCTTCCAGATGGGCTCTGCTACAATTCCCTCCACACCCATCCCTTGCTAACCGCACACATGTGAACCAGCCCTCCGACGTCATCCTGACCCTGCTCAGGAGGGACAGCTCTCTCTGCAGTTGGTGGAGAAGACTTACTGTCTACAAATAGCCTGCATTCCTCTTTCAGCTCGGTGGTTTGCTGGGCCACCTCTGGATCCAAAACCCTCAGTTTGTTCAGCTCATCGAAGTGAAGACCCGCCTCCCCTAGGATGTCTTTGGCCATTACGAACTCTTTGCAAGCGGCTGGACAAAAGAATCAGGTGCGAGAAACATCAAGGACCCGTTCCAGTGGGAGGGAAACTGTAGACCTCTGAAAATCAGGGCATGAGGATATTGATTAGTTCTTTCATTCTTCCATATTTTGTAATACTAAATAAAAAAGCTTTCTGGGAAATAAAGAAACAAGCGATACGTCCAATTCCCTTTTAATCCCAATTTTATTATTCTTCATATTTACTAACGTAGATGATTATTCATGAAAGCAATATTCTTTTGCACCCTTGCAATGCCATTTTTCTGGGTTTCCTCAGTAAGTCTCACCACAAAGCTTACTCCAGAGTAAGTCTGCTCAGGACTGCAGGTTGACATGCAAGGGCTATAATCCTACAGCACTGTTTCTCAACCTTGGGAACTTTAAGGTGGGTGGACTTCAACTCCCAGAATTCCCCAGCCAGCCAATTCTGGGAGTTGAAGTCCACCCACCTTAAAGTTCCCAAGGTTGAGAAACACTGTCCTTTAGGCACTTTTGCGTGGCAGTAATCTTCACCGAACAGACCAAAGTTTACTTCTGAGAAAACCACAAGCTGGACCAGTAAGAAATATACAGACAGTCCCCAATTTAAGAATGAGTTCGGTTCCCAAGGTCTGTCCCTAAGTCGAATGTTTATGTAAGCCAGAACAGTATTATTTTATACTTTATTTTATATTTTATTGTTCTGTAATGAACTCGAATTATTGTGTATTGAACTCAAATTTTGCTACCATAGGCTCCGTTTTTAACTATGGGTCATCTGTAACCAGGGCATTCTTAACCAGGAACTACCTGTAACGTGGAACAGGATTGTTAGGAGTACTGAGGCAGGTGGATACCCCAAACTGGTAAGTTTTTAAAACTTTATTTAATCATTGTGATGAAAGAGGATTGCTATTCCCTTGGAGGTCCACCGTGTTTCATTATCATACTTGCAATTTTTCATCAACTGGAGAAGACAACGTGGGGGGGGGGGGGGGAGTAGGGCTCTCACTCTGGAAACACAAGGGACTACAGCCTTCCCCAACCTGGTGCCCTCCAGATATGGGAGCCTTCGACTTCCAGAATTCCTAGCCAGCTATACCTTGGGCAAAGCTGTTGCAATGCAATTCTCTCTTCCCACCAGCCACCCGACGTTTCCAGCCATTTTCTACCACCGCTCCCCTGCAGCCAATGGTTAAATCGCTGCTCCTGACCATGGAGGCTCCATCTAGGACACACAAGTGAACAGCCTTCGCATCATTCCTTGCTTTCCTCTCCCACCCCTTGAGCCCCAACTTCCCTGCCATGCTTACCTGGCGGGTCCCTAAAAGTTTCCCCGCTCCCCCAAGCTCGCCGCCGCCTTCAGCTGCCACGGCGACAGAAGACACAGCAGCAACAGCCGCCGCCGCCGCCGCCTCGCCCCGCCCACACGGCGGGTCCCATGCGGTCGTGGGGGAAGGGGAGCGCTGGCTTCGCTTGGCATTCTGGGAACCGTAGTTCCGGTGGGAAGAATCCAAAGCGGAGGAAGCCGGGGGTTGCGAGGACTGGGGAGGGCACGAGGCGGATCATCCGGGCGGAGGACTTTCGACCTGTGGCTGCAAAGAGGCGATGCCGAACTGCTGGCGCGTGATCCACCTGGAAAGTTAAGGGATGCCTCTCTGGGTACAGATTGCACAACAGCCTAACCTTTGGTTTACTGGCTACAGATTGATGGATTATGTGCCATCAAGTCAGTGTTGACTCTTAACAACCACATAGGTAGATTTTCTCAATGATGGCCTGTCCCTAACCTGGTTTATCAGGTCTTCCAACAGTGCCGCTGTAACTGAGTCCCTCCACCTGGCTGCTGGTTTTCCTCCTCTTCTCCTTCCTTCCACCTTTCCCAACATGAGAGCCTTCTCCAGAGAGCTGGGTCTTCGCATCGTGCATCCAAAGGAGGATTACTGGAGCCTGGTCATTTGTGCCTTCAGTGAGAACTCTAGACCCATCCGTTTGTTTTAAGGTCTTACTGACCATAGAACCTTAAATGAACTCCACTGGCTAAGCTACCTAAAATATAGGCTTTGTTCACCCAGTAGGATTGACCAGAGGTCAGTTGTAGTCAAGCTGTTGAATTTATGCAGTGTGTAAAGATTTTTTTTTTTTCTTTTGGTGCCTTCAAGCCAGTCTTGACTCCTGGCAAGTGCCTGGACTAGTCCTTGCATTTCCTCCCATCTGGATGCTCTGGAGATCTATCTAGACAAGTGTTTTTCAACATTGGCCACTTGAAGATGTGTGGACTTCAACTCCCAGAATTCCCCAGCCAGCCATGCTTTTCATGTTTTTCAAGGTTGAAAAACACTGCTCTAGCCTTTTCAGTGCACCAGCCCTCAACCCAGTTTAGCTTGGTTTGTGAATCTGTTGGGCCCAAGGTTTAGCCAAATGGGTTCTGCACATTCAGAATACTGTCGTCTGTGCTGCAGTGTGTTATGCAGTGAATTAAGCAATCCATGTTAAAGCAGTGGTGTCTGGAAGGGCATATCCAAAACATCAAGATGAACATCACAACACATGTAGAAAGGCCATGGGACTTCAGTTGCCTGGTTGTGGCTGCCATCTTGACATTTTGGACCCCCCCTTTCTGCAGGTGGCCCTGTAAATGTGGCTACAAGTCCCATCAACTCAGTCTTTCTCTCAAGCCACATCCCAATGAGGGAGGAAAAACGCTTACATTACAGCCGAGTTCACTCAATATACATAACCTGGTCAGTTGAAGACCTAGCAGCTGTAATTCCACAACGTGCTAAACCTGGCTTGTAGTTTTTGTAGCTTAGCAAGTTGTGTAAACCCAGTTTGTTTGCTGATAGTATGATTCAATGTGCTGGGTTAATCCAAGAAGGGTTTAAGTCAATCACCTGTTTAAACCTGTTCAGTGGCAGTTTGGTTGATTGACTTAAACCCAACCTTTTCTTAAAGCCGGAACAAGCCCCATTTAATTTAAACTCAGTTTTGAGTAGATAAACAGGGAGGTCACAGGTTGAAAAGAGGGTTATTTTTTTTCAGATTAGAAAAGTTGAAACCTTGCACGCTATTGTCCCGATTGGCCTAAGAAAAGTATCTTTCAGATGTGTTGACTGGTAATGACAGGAGTTGAAATTCAACCCTACGGATTTTATTGATTTATTTTAATGAGTCTTTGGCATGACTTCCTGCCTGAAGGCGCTCGATAGCTCCGGCTTCAGCGAGCTTGCCTGCCTGGATGGCGAAGGACGTAGCCGTGGCTTGTCGGGAGATGCAGTCCTGGTGGCGTATGACGGCGTACGTCGGGATGGAGGCCGGAGCGCGGGGCATGCCGGGAGTTGTAGGCTGAGTTCTCTCGATTGGAAAGCCTGTTGCTGCAACCCGGCCTGAGCTCCGCCCTTCGGTCGGGATTGAGAAGCTGAGGGCGCGCCGACTGGCTCGCTCGCCCGCCCAGAGCCGGTTGAGATTAGTTCCGCTCCCTTGCCTGGCCGTCGACCGGGGGTTTCGCGGAGCCATTGGTAGCCTAGCGTGGGAGCCGCGCGGAGCGGCTCGGACGCAGGTAAGGAAAGAGCCGGCGGTTGGAGGGGCGAATCAGTGGTGGGAGGGCCCGTTTGGAGCGGAGACAGGGGAAAGTGAATTTAATTCTGTGTTTCGGGACGAGCGGTTTGAGAGAAAGCGGGATAGGCGGGAATGAGGGCAGGGTGGGTGCCAGACTTTCCTCCCTCTTGTTTGTTTATAAGACTTATGGGCCCCCAGACTCCCAGCGACTCTGGCTCGTCCTCTTTTAACGGCGGTAGGTAGGAGTCGTTTCAAACAGCCTGGTGGCTGGAGCCGGGGAAAAGCTGCACTTGTTGAATTGCAGCCCAAAGTTCAAACCCATCAGGGGATCATGGCAGGGCCACTTGGTCGTTTTGAACGAGGTTAAAGAAGGAAATTGCTGAATACCTATTGCACTGTATTTATTAAGTTTTAAAATGAGACTGAATCAAATTTAGGGGTCCCCACCCCGGTCTTGCTGTGCTAGCTTTTGGTACGCAGCCCCCGGCGTGCGTTCAGAAGCAAGGGCGCTCCTTCGCTTGAAGAGGCTGGGGGCCCTTCTGTAGACATAGCCGGGGGGGGGGGTGCAGCGGTTGAAGCGTTGACCAGAACTGGTCCAAACGCAGCCGCGGAAGCCAAGTGGGCTTGTAGCTCAGCCTGACCTACCTGACTATTCTTTGGGGATTAAACGAAGGGAGCCACCTGGGCAGAAGGTGAGGTAGAAATCTAAATAGTCCAAACCCTAAAAGAATTGAAAATGTGAACAGTAAATCAACCCACCAGATCTAAAGGGAAAGAACAGAGGGGAACCTCCAGCAGGAGCGATACAAAAAATAAGTGGCCAGTCAGGTCCCACTCCTGAGCTGGTTCCCAGCATTTACATTCTTACACTTTCAATAGTTAATGGGGTGACCAGGACAGCTTGCATTTCCAAATTGACTTGATGCTGAATAACTAATTGGATATGTCTGGACAGCAGTATGAATGGTAACCTAAAATTGCTGTACAGGGAGTCCTTGTTTAGCGACCACAATTGGGACCAGCAACTGGGTCGTTAAGCAAAGTGGTCGCTAAGTGAAACAACATGATTTTACGATCTGACTTCCACTTTTCTTGGCTTTACAGACCTGTGAAGGTCATAAATGCAAGGACTGGTTGCAAAGTTACTTTTTCATCGCTGTCGTAACTTCAGACAGCTGCTGTGTGAGGCAGTCGCTAAATGAGGACAGCCTGTAAGACAGAATTCTAAAAGGTGGCAAAGGAGTTTTTCTTTCTCCCATCGCTCAGCCCACCAAAGAGCCAGCTCTCCGTTAGAGGTCACAAACCCACAGCAGACGATGCTTTCTAATGGTCATTTTCAGAGCACGATGCTCATTTACCCAGTGGGGCCCTTCCCTCATCACAGAAAATCCGGCTTCAAGGCTCTGGGGAAAGAAGTTCTGGTTTAACAATTTTGCAACTCCGAGCTTGGCTTCAGTGGAACGGGAAGAGCAGCCAGGAAGGGAGGCTTAACATTCTATTACATTTTCATCCGGCAGCAGATGAGATCCTCCGCTGTGGCCTTGCTGCAGGCCAGCTGAGCGAGAGCTGCTGAGCCAAGGACATTCGGATAATTCCTTTGGTTGAGTCCCCCTGGAGAGATTTGAATCCAGCTCTCTCCCATCTAAATCCAGTGCTCCAGCCCCCAAGCTGCCATCCTGGCTAAGCATTCTGGGCAATTCTAGGCTGCCAGTCTAGATACACCATGCTTGTAGTTGTCTTCTCCTGGGGCCCCACAAGGCAGAGACGTGGCCCGTGTTGCAGTTTACACTCCTAGCTCGCCAGCTCTGCAGATCTTTCAGATCACATTGCTAAAATCCGGCCGTATTTATCAAAGTTCGGTTGCACTAATCGTACCTATTGTCCATTTTAAAACTAATAAACAAACTTTGCTCTCTGTCCCTGTAAAAAAAGCTGTCAATGTGCACCTTAGCAGGTTGCCTTTCCGATGTGCTTGGGTGGTAGAGCCTATCACCAGCAGTGGCTCAGCATGATGGGCCATGTAATCCAAATACATGCCCCCCCCCTTTTTTTTGTCTTCAGATGTCCTGGGATTTTTCAAAAAGTGGTATAACTATTTCTTTCCCTGTCCTGTTTTGAACCAGCAGCTCTTTACAGGTAGTCCTCATTTAGCGATTGCCTCGTTTAGTGACTGCAGTTACAACAGTGATGAAAAAGTAACTTTGTGCCCAGCCCTCGCATTGACGACCTTTGCAGGTCTGTAAAGCCAAGGAAAGCTGAAGGAAGATCATAAGCACAGGAGTGGTTTCACTTAGTGACTGCTTTGCTTAATGACTGAATTGCTGGTTCCAATTGTGGTCACTAAACAAGAACTCCCTGTAATTTCTCAATCAAGTTGAGAAAAACGGCTTCAGGACAGCGATTGGTCCCTGGCGCACTCTGGCGTCCTCAGTGTCTCCAAATAGGGCTGGAAGTCTCTTGCCTGAAATTGAGGTGGGGGGGAGAGAGGAGCAAGCTATTGCCATGCATGATATACTTACCTATGGTTAACATAACCTTGGTTTATACATTAACCCGATTTTGGGAGGTTCACCTAACACACTGAACTATAAACTAATTGGGCTGGGCTCACACAAGGTGCAAAATAAAATTGTGGTTGGCTTGTTTGCAGTTCCATGTGCTGGAAAAATTCATCCAGAATGGACAGTAGACCACTGGTCTGACTTAGAAGGAGGCAGCTTCCTTCACTTCCATCCCAAAGGAGCCTAAAATGCAACCCTAAAACCAGGAATTGGTGATAAGGTCATTTAGCTTCTTTTGCGTATCTGCCCTTCACTTAGTGGAGCTGCTTGTTGCTATGTCTTGAGGCAGGGAGTTCCGTTGGTTAACCAGGTACTGCTTGAAATGCTTCTTTCTCTACCAGAAAAAAAGATTTTTGGGGTTTGGGACTGCTTTCAACCCTGGATGTCCTGGGCATCTGAGACTCAGAATCTTTTCTAATCAGACTTCTGTAGTTAGCAGAGTTAGGCTAAAGTGAATAAAAGCTACAGGAAAAAATTATTTTTAGGGGTGTACAAAACATGCTCAGACCAGTTCTTTTGCTCTCAAAATGGGGTATTTCACACTCGAGATGGGCTGTTTGGGACCTGAGACAGGATGTTTCATATTTGAAAACAGGCAAAAATGAAACGTTTTGCCCTTCTTGGTGTAGGAGATCATGCAATGGGCATGGTGCAATTTGACATGCTTTTTAATGGCGAAGGGAGGGACGCCTGCTTCGGTCAGACCTTGGCATCCCCAGTTAAAAGGAGCAGCTGGAAGAAGGTAGCAGAGCCCTCCCCTTGAGGTCTTGGTGCTCGAGCAGGCTTCGCTGGGTTAAGGAGACAACCAGCCTGATCTTGGCAGTAAACCCAGGGACTTCCGGTTGCTGATGGAACCAATTCTCTTCAGCATGGTCAGCGGCAACAAGCCCGACCAATGCTCAGCTCTATCTCCACGCTCAATCAGGTCATTTTTACTGCCGCTTTTCAGCTTGGGGAGCTGTCACAATCTTTCCTGAATGCCATCCAGTTGGCACTTGAAGAGCTCAAGCTGGTGCTGTTGGAAACAGAAACTTGTTATGACTTTGGGTATTTCCAGTTTACTCCTTTTTTTTTTTAAGGCAATTAAAAAGAAATAAAAAACCAAAGGCCAGCTGGGAGGAAGGAAAGGAAATGTTCCTATTGTTTGAGATAGGCTGAGTCAGACCCATTGCGTCATCTCTCTGGTTCCTGCTGCCCCTCTGAGATGCAGCGGTTGAGTCCTGGACTTTGGCCCCTCATCCAGAAGGTAGCATAGGATTGCCCTGGCTGTGGATACGGCATTAAAAAGCAGGTACTTCTCTTTTCCTTCATTTCTCAAGTTAATTTTTATATCCCAGCTACAGTCTTAGCTTGATTGGTTAGGCTGGGGACATCTCATTAGATTTAAGCAAAGGTGAACTGCCATTTAGGGGAAAAAAGCCTTCCTTTTTGTCTTGAACCTCTTTGTTGAATGGTTGCTGGAAACAGGAGGCGTGCTTATTTTTTCAAAGCTTCATAGGCAGGTCTGGTTTCTTAACTTGTCTTAAAAATGAATCCGCTCTCTTTAAAAAAAAAATCTGAGGGGGGGAGAATGATTATATATGTGTCCACCTTCCATTTTTTCTGGGTTTTTCAATCTGGGAGAAAGAGAAGTTGGCTGTCTATATGACACCACTATGGACCTGGGCAAAATTCTGCCCAGCGCAAGACATGTTTGAAACTAGTACTTCCCATAATTTGGAAACTATGTTTTTATTGGTACTGTCTTAAATAGCATTTATTCTTTTTAGCAACTGTGTAACATTGCTGACTTATGTTCAGCTTGTGATCAGTATACATTTAAGAGTGTTTCTCAACCTCGGCAACTTTAAGATGTGTGGACGTCAGCTCCGAGAATTCCCCAGCCGGCATGCTGGCTGGGGAATTCTGGGAGCTGAAGTCCACACTTCTTAAAGTTGCCGAGGTTGAGAATCACTCATCTAAGATCTTTTTCACATATGCTGTTCCCAAGGTTAGGGTTAGTATACTACACCTGTGCATTTAATTTCTTTTTGCTAAGCAAAGATCCTGCATTGGTTTCCCTTCATTTTCTTTGAGCAATTTTCACCCCATTTCATTAAGCAATCAAGATTGCTTTGCCTTTTCTTTGTGGCTTCCTGGTTATTAGTGATCCCACAGGCTTGATATCATCTGCAACTTTGATCCTCTTTCCTTTTGCCTTCATTCAAGTCATTAATGAAAACATTGAGAAGTATCAGATCAAGAACTGAGCCTTAAGTTGTCCTCCTTGAAGCTTCACTCCAGGTTGATGAGGAACCATTCACAAGCCCTCTTTGAGGATGATTTTCCAGCGACTTGGGGATGTTAACTAGCTTAATCAGAATGTTCTAAGATTTGTTCCTGACAAATCCATGCTGGCTTGTAATAATCCTTGTGGGGCTTTCAAATGCTTCCAGCTCCATTGCTTTACCAGCTGCTCAAAAATCCTTAAAAATAATTTCCTGGAAAGACTGCTAGGACCTTTTCTAGAAGGAGCTCCTAGTTGTTTTCGTGAGCTCCCGTGGAGATGGGTCAGTGAGTATCACCAACTCTCAGCTGTAGAGAAGTCTGGATAATCAGCATCCTGTCTCTATTTTAGTAACAGTGCTTCTGATCTCTTCTTACAACATGCTAAACCATAAGATGGTTTCATAGGTTTTTGGCATAGAGTGTTGCGGGATTCAGACAAGGTGGTTGGTAAAACATGAATGTGTCGTATGAACCCAGCCCAGCACGATCATTTCAACAAACAAGAATTAAACAATTCCCTTTTCTCTCTTCCCTGCTCTTAGAGTTCCTCAGCATCAGGGACCTGCAGCTTCCAAGAAGTTCTTGAATCCAGTTGGAGACCCCACGGTTTTCCCCTCCAACCACGGCGGAATCGGTCAAGCCCACCCTCTGTCGTGTGGTCATCTATTTGCAGAAGGAGATGTCTGGCGACACCTGCTTAACCACCATCTGCCCCGCTTCGGGAGCGAAGCCAAAGAGCTGCAGTTCGAAAGTCGGCACCCTTGGCAATAAGTATGTGCGACTCAATGTCGGGGGCTCCTTGTATTACACCACTGTGCAGGTGCTGACACGCCATGACACCATGCTGAAGGCCATGTTCAGTGGAAGAATGGAGGTGCTCTCCGACAAGGAAGGTGAGTGCTGAAAAAAACAACAAAGGTGAGAGCCTACAGCAGGGTTTCTCAACCTTGGCAGCTTTCAGATGAATGGACTTCAACTCCCAGAATTCCCCAGCCAGCAAGGGGAACCAAACCAGTTTATCCAAACACGCCTCCAGCTCCTTTCCAGTTAGAACTCTACAAGCAAGGATAACTTAGCCTTACAGTACTCACATGCTGGGGAGTGTTTGCGTTGGGCAAATATGGGCTTTGGAGTCAGCCAGAAGGAAGGCGGTTGAGCCCTCTCTTCACTGCACAGCTGCCTAAGCTCGTTCCCCCTTGCAGAGTTTCCACGCTGCATCTGGCCCTAAAGCGGCATTTCTTAACCTCGTGATGCCATCGTGGACCAAGATCTGCTGGCTGCCTTCCCACGTACTTAGGTGAGGATGAACAGGCTTCCCATTGGCTGAGAGAACAGCATCTTTTTGGGTCTGGTCACCCCCGAATTGTTTTAATTTGCCCTTACAGTATTCATTGCTTTTCTTTTGGGTTTTGGTACGCTGCTCAGAGTCACACTGTTTGAGTTGGGTGGCCATATAAATGTTCTTAAATGAATAAATGAAACATGTACATACATGTTATTAAATGTGTAAATAAACATGCATGTTGTTAAACTTGTATGCAGCTCAGTTCTCACCAACTCTGGGTGGCTCATGACAATCAAAGAAATTACATTAAAGTCAATAAAATAAAAAAAAATAAAGAGAAAAGATGGCCAGCGCAATGAAGCGAAGGGTCTCCTTCTCCCTCGCTGAAGGCCTGGGTGAAGAGCCAGGTCTTCATGGCTCTTCTAACAACAGCTGAGTTGGGGGGCATCCAGATCTTGGGGGGTGCCTCGTTCCTGAGGGCAGGCAGAAGGGGCACTTCTGGCATCCCAGTAGATGACATTGCTTAATTGAACAAACCCAGAGTGTGTCAACTCTTCCAGATCAGATCGGCTAGGCAAATGTTATGGAAGACAGGTGGTCCATCAAGTAACCGGGCCCTGTGCCTTGGAGGGCTTTATAGATAACAACCAGCACCTTGAATCGCACCCGGAAGCAAACTGGCAACCGGTGCAGCTCACAAAGCAGAGGCGTTACATGGGCATATGGAGGCATGCCCGTCACTGCTCACACCACTGCATTCTGGACCAGTTGAAGCTTCTGGATGGTCTTCAAGGGCAGCCGGGGAAACCCACGGACCTCTTCTCAGGAGCATGTATTTGAATGCATTAAATAAAATATGTAAATGTAGACTGTATTACAAAAGAAACCAATAATGCTCAAATATAGTTATTAAATTATTTAAAAAGGACAAATATGTAAGACAGTAATATATGTGCTTCTTTATTAATCCATGACAGATCCTCCTGGAGAAAATTTGTTTAGTTGCTGAGAGTCCACACAGACTTGATGGTACATAATCAAATATTAATCCATGAAATCAATCACAGGACAGTACCCTTTTTAAGGGTATAGTAATTTTAGATTGGGGGATTTCTTAAAATCAAATATTTTTGGAGTCTGGAGGCCATATATTACTTTGTTGCCTACATACTTTATTCAGTGAAAAGCTAAATTTCAATTAGAGGTTAGTGAAAATAAAGTTGTAATTTTTTTTCCCACCCAAGTTCACAGAACCCCTAAAATCTATCCATGGACCCTCAGGTTAAGAACTTCTGCCCTGTCCTTGCAGATTTTTTAGCCCTTGTGCCCTTTTAAGAAATTGGGGTGGGGGGGAACCACTCAGCCCTGCCCCATTCTTTGATTGAAGCCCTCAGTACACCAGATGAAAAGTAAATGTGGGGAGTCGGGAGGCCCAGGAAGGAAAGGGTGAGCTTGCTCAACAGGAGAACAGGAAGAGTGCCCGGTTATGTGGTCAGTGCAGGAAATGCTATGGAAGAGAAGCTGCCTCTGTGGAAGTTGTGTGCCACTGTGGTTGTGATATTGTTGCTTTTAAACAAGAGAGAAACCCCAAACCCCACTCCCAGAGTTTTCAAGAATTAAGTCACATTTCTCTCAGAGGAAAGACAAACCAAAATTTTATTCTTTTTACTCTTTGCCCTTCATGAATCTTCTGGAAGTGAAAGGAATCTAGATTCCGCTTCCCCCAGGATTTACGGTAAAACGTTTGGAACATTATTAGCAGTATATAACCTTGAGGGAAAGAAATATTTTGCAGCCCTGTAATATCTCCCCCTGTTATCACAGCATAGTCATGTATAAGGGCTGCAACTTAGATACGTCTTCTTCCTCAGTGCATGTTTTATGGACGTGTTGGGTTAAGTCAATATGATTGAGGGATTCTGAGTGATTATAAAAACAGCCTTTGGACGTTGGGTTTGACTCACTGCTTTCTGAGATTTCTGTATTTGGAAGCTTCGCACTCAAGACCCCAGCTTGCCTTGTGTCTTAGAAGATTAGAGTGGGGTGGTAAACTTGAGTAGTTTAACCTCTGTCAATTAGGATAAGAGTGTGCTTATTTCAGATAAAAAATATTTTAAACATAAAACACATGCTTTTTTTTTTTTTGCATTTTTGCAACCGCTTCTCCAGCTCCTCTTGTAAGTGTTGCATGATGAAACAGGACTGAAAGAGCATTGATCATATTTGTGGATCACCTCTGGTGAGAGCAGGATGGCGTTGTGCGCCCATTCTGGCTCTTTTGATCTCTCAGCGGCTTTTGATGCCCTCAGTCACGGTATTCCTCTGCCCTGGTTCCAGGGGTTGGGAATGGGAGATACAGTTTTGCACTGGTTCTGCTCTTTCTCTGAGACTGGTTCTGGTTGGTGTTGGTAAGGGGGAGAGGTCTGCCCCATGGCCCATTTTGTGTGGAGTGGCTCGGGGTTCAACTATCTGTTCCTTATTTAACATCTAGATCAGGGTTTCTCAACCTTGGCGGCTTTCAGATGGGTGGACTTCAACTCCCAGAATTCCCCAGCCAGCCACGGTGTTGTGGCTGGCTGGCTTGGGAACTAGGGTTCAGTCTGGGGAGATTTTCTGTCTGGAGGTTGAAGCTAATAAATGCAACAGAACTGTATTTGCATTGTCTCATGGAGTTCTTTTGGCTGAACCTCACATCAGTCTCACCCGACTCAACCCAAGTTCCCCAGCCAGCCAGCCAGAATTCCTTAGGGAGGCGCCATCCTCATCTTCTTGAACTTCCCACGCTCCTGTTGGGGGCTAAGAACACGCTTATCTCCCTGAGCATGGCCTTCATAAGTCCATTCCATCACAGTCACCACCTGAGTGGATTACTGCAATGTGCTATATATCGGGCTGCCTTTGAGGAACATCTGGAAACTGCAGTTGGTCCAGAATGCAGCAGTGCAGATAGTTATGGTTACGTGTTAGCACACCCATGTTACACTTCTGCTCCATGAGCTGACTGGCTCCCCGTATGCTTCAGGTGCAATTCAAGATGCTGGTGGTCACTTGGTGTAGAGACTCGGGAAGATGACCTTGACGGAGATAGGCAGGAACTGTTACCTAGAAAAAGGGGCTAAAGCATTTTTAAGTCCAGAATGTCCAGATAACATTCAAAGTGACTCTGACAGATGCCTCCCTAATTCACTGAACTGTAAGGAGAAGGAGGTCCAGCAGAATGAGACTTGCAAGATTCTGTTATTACAGCCCATCTCAATAAGGTGGTTTTAGCTTTCCTCTGTAGAGTCATGTCCTGGTCTGGTCCACCTAGTGGGGCTGACCCCTATAAAACTTTTCATGGCATCCATTCTTTGCAAGACAGCCTCTCCCCAGTTTTTTCTACCCATCCCATCAGATCCAGCAGGAGAGGCATGCTGGGGTCCCGTTCATTACAGAATGTCACCTTGCAGGACCCAGAAAATGGGCCTTTTCGGTTGCAGGGCCTGCCCTTTGTAATACCATGCCTTCAAACTTAGATTGACCCTGACCCTGCCACCTTTTCAAAAAACCCTTAAGACTTGGAGGTGCTCCAGGCATGGGGCCTAGGGGGTTAGTGGGACCCCGTGGGGCATTCCTAGAGTATTAGATCTGTTTTTACCTTGGTGGTTCTTATAGGTTTTATGGGCACTGCCACCACCAACATACAAATTAAAACCCAAACCAACCAGCATATAGGTTTGATATTCTGGCTGCTTTTGATTTTTATTTGTATGTTGTTATCTGTTGCTAGCTGCCCAGAGTCATTACGGTGAGACAGTTGGCTGTATAAATCTAATAAATTAAATAAAAGTTATAATTGGCCTCTTCCTGTATTTGTTTGCAGCCAGTTTGGAATGAGCACACAAGAGTAGGGCAAGTTTTCATACTCCTGTGAGTCTTTTTGGTCGGAAAAAAGGCCCCCTGGGGTAATACTCTTGTATATTTGTCCATCTGCTTTGCTTGAAGGTCTCCTGTTTCTTTCCCAGGCTGGATCCTGATCGATCGTTGTGGAAAGCATTTTGGAACTATCTTAAATTATCTCCGGGACAATACAGTCATTCTACCCAAGAACCGGCAGGAGATCAAGGAGCTGATGGCCGAAGCCAGATATTACCTCATCCAGGGCTTGGTGGACCTCTGTCAAGTTGCCTTGCAGGTAAGAGAGCTGTATATGCTGAATTGTAGAAGCTTAGAGATGGAAGGTACCCTGGAGGTCATCCAGCTCAACCCTTTTTCCTCAAGGCAAGAACCCTGCTCTAAAAGCATCCCTGACAGGTGACATCCAGTATTTATTTAAACTTCTTTGGGTAAGGATAGACTGCAGTCTCCCACATAATTTATTATTCTAGAGACGGGGGCCCATATGGCCCTGTGATCCTGAATTTGGGGCCTTTGGACCCCCCCCAGAATGGACAACCACAAACATTTCAGGCCCTCTTCCTCTGTTTTAAGAAGTGAAATGGTGTCTTAAACCTTAAAAGCCTTCACACTCTTAGAAGACTCGGAAGAGACTCTCCTGGAATCTGTTCAGGCCATTCTCCCTCCTTCTTGGAGGGGGGGCAGAATTAACCATCAAAATTCTCTGCAAGGTTTAAGACATAAATTATGCCCTTTAACAGCCCCCCAAGCTCCTTGGTTTAAAAAAAAAAGGCGCAGTGTGCTTTCTAACTTAAATCTTCATTTCTGCAGTTCAGAACAACGAGATTTCAGAAGGAGAGGCAGTCCAGCCTGCCTTAATCTGTCTGGATGTGTGCACTTCTCTTTGCAGGACAAGAAAGAGACCTACCATCCTATCTGCAATATCCCTGTCATCACATCTCCCAAAGAAGAAGAGAGACTCATTGAGTCAGCCATGAAGGTATTGAGGGGGGAGGAGGAGAGAATGAGCAGAAGAAAAGGGCCGGGTTCACACATTGCATGAAACCAGGAGGGCAGAACATTCAGTGTGTGGGCTGCCCCCTTTTGTTTTACTCGATTTGTTAGGGTGGCCTGACTCCAAAACGTCACTTAAATAGCATTTCCCCCTTTTAGAAACCCCAAATCCTCTAATGCACGGATCCTGGCCTCAAGCTTGGTGTGGCCCTTTTGCTGGCTGAGGTTAAGCGCCGCCTACCCTGAGTCTGTCCCAGGAGAGCTCAGAAAGGCTTCCTTGGGATGAGATCAAAGTCCATGCCCATCTCGAGTAGCTGGGTTCTCCTGGGTGTTGGAGGACTGTTTCCACCTCCTTTGACCACTGACCACGCTGACTCCAGGGTCACTTGGAGAGGAGCAGGTTCCCCTCTTTCTCTCTGCCGGGGGCATCAACAGACGCTGCAGGGAAGCGTGCCAGCGGGTTTCTCTGTGGCTTCCAGAAATACACTGCCAGAGCTGTATTGGGAATCTGAAGGCCTGGCAGGGCACATCACCTCCGAGGCCTGCTTCTCCTTTCTGCCAGTGCAAAGCACCTGAGTCAGGAACGGGTGGTCTCAGTTTCCCATAATGCCCTGGGAATGTTCAGGGCCACTGTTTCCAGAGCATTGTGGGAACTACAGCAGCGAGTCTCCGCATGCTGCTGTTGGCACCCAGCGGCACAAAAGTCTGATGTTCTCTCTTCTGCCTGCATTGATACCCCTTTTCTCCCCCCTCTTTTCAGCCGGTGGTGAAGCTTCTTTATAACCGAAGCAACAACAAATACTCGTACACAAGGTAAACACCTCCGCTCTCTGGGCTAAGGCGAAACTTAAGGACAAGGCATCGTCCGATCCGCCATTCTGTTCTTGTGGCGATCCACCAGTGCATCTAGGAGGATCCCAAACAGACCTAAAAGCTTTGCAGAGCTGTACAGATACTGAAAGATAACGCATTCCTTATTTGTGTTTGAATAGACCCACATTGTGTTTCAGGGCAGTGTGAACCCGCCAATCTGTTGCATGGTTACAATTCAGAAGCACAGGTTTGAGGACCTGGGACTGCTCCTCCAGAATTTGCTGCTCTGCTACATTTTTAAAGAAGGGGGCAATTCTTAAATCTATAGAAAATAATCCTATTCATTATAATTATTTTAGTATTTCATGTTTGCTGGGAATCCATCTATTCTTTATGCTGGTTCAGTCTCATTTGTGGAATGTACCACCAAGCTTATTGCTTAGGGGTAAATACATCCCTCAGCCTGAAGAAAGGAGCAGGTTCCTTGTTTAATTTATAATTCTTTATTTTAATTTATCGTTCTTTATCATTAAATTATCCAGACCTGGCTCTTCCCCCAGGGCCTATTGAGTGGGAGTCCCCGCTGTGGTTATTTTGTTATGTGCTTGGTCGCCATTTCACATTTTGTATTTATGTATTGTATTTATATATTGATACACTGTACTATATATCGTAATATATATTATATATTTTATATATTAATTAATAATGTATTATATATTAATATATATATATATTATATATTATTATTTCAATATATTATATATTGAAAATAGATATAATTTACAATATATAATATAAATATATATCTTTACAATATAAAATGTAAATTATACACTTTCAAGGTAAATACATTTCACATTTTGTATTTATATATTGAACCAAGTCAAAAGGACATCTTGGAGAGACTAGGAATTTGTCAGATCCGAAACCATCTTAGCACTCAGTTATTAACCAGTTGCACCCAAAGTCTTCTATCAGAACATGGCAGGTCGATCCCCGAGAACAAAACTAAAAAGGGTTGAATGTTCTGCCATTCATTTGTTTCCTTAGTTTGCTCCTCTTGTCATCTTGACCATTAAAATCGATAGATAATCCATGCTGATTCGATCTAACACTCAGTTGAAAAATTGGCCACGGGGATATTTTTTCAGAAATAAACCACTGGGCGGGCAAATTGCAAAAAGCAAGTTTAATTATTTTTTAATAGTTTCCTATGAGATTTTTAAAACATGTTTAAAACGTTTTTTTAAAAAAGCATTCTCTTGGCTGACTTTTCAGGAGGTAGCCATCAGTACAGACATTCACCCCACCTTCTGTTATGGCTCTAGGACAGAGAGACCTTGGGCACTTGAAGATGTGTGGACTTCAACTCCCAGAATTCCCCAGCCAGCCATGCTGGCTGGGGAATTCTGGGAGTTGAAGTCCACACATCTTCAAGTGCCCGAGGTTGAGAAACACTGCTCTTGGATAATAATAGGAGGAGCAAGGGTCTTGTTATGATTTCCTGTCATTCCTGATGGTGGCACCCTCAAAACAAGGTGGAACAAAACTGCTCATATTCTGAACTCAGGACAAACTCTAGAATGCAAGGCAATGTGCTTAGAGCTCCTGGTGCTGAAAATGGCTGTTTTGAGCTTTCTATTATTCACTCTTTATCAGTTAGACCCACAAATTATTTCCTTTTCAGGGGCAGCTCAGAAGCTGGTCTTAATCAGTTACTTTTAGGGGAAGGGAACTCTCGATTATTAAAAAAAAAAAAACAGGTTAGAGGAAGACTAAAAAAAACCCACTTCTCTCACTTCCACCCTGCTGGCACGATTCCTAGAAACCTGAAGGTATATCCAAGCCTTCAGAACAACAGATGAGATGACTCTGCCACTGACTCAGATTTAAAAGCATTTATTTGTGTGGCTTATCTGCCTTCCTGGAACAAGAATTCTCTGGTCAGAGTACAAGGTAAAAAGATATTAATTATGATAGCGGCCATACAAATGAAGGAGTCAGGTTCCTGCTGCTTTAAAGCAGATCACAAGATTGATGCAGTAGCAGTGAGAAATCAGAGTTAAGGGTTAACTGGGACTTGAACACAGATTCACCTGTTTTGTAATCCCTTTGTAATTTGGGGGGGGGGGGGTGTCAGTTGTCTAGGTCTCCTGAATAACAAGCAGGTACCGCGGGACTGAACTGCTTGGCAGCCAGGAACATCCAAACCAGCCATCTCTTCCTCTGCAGGCAGCAACATGCAGCCAGTAGCTATTTGGGTGACATTTCTCCTGGGCCTTTCCCCATTTTTGAACTTCTGGCTGTCTTACTCACCAGAGAGCCCAGTTTACTCACCTCTGGCGAGCGAGATAGCGCATCCTTTTTGCCCCACTCTGGTGGGTACATTTGGAATGGCCAAAACTGGGGAAATTTGCTCCCCGATAAAGTGCTCGGAGCCCCCTCCCCTTGCAACACCCCCCCCATTTTTTTTCTTTTGGGTGGGGAGCATGCCTCCCAACGAAGCCCCTGCCATTTTGATTTTCCAGGAATAACCACGGGGCCAGAGGCTGGTGTTCTTTTGTACAGCCTGCCAGCTTCTAAGTAGATTGCTTTAGTTTATACATCTGTTTACATTACAGTCAAGAAAGATGTTGACAGGCAGAGGGGAGACCACAGCCAGCTGCCTGCCTTTTGGTGCCAGAACTTAATTCTGAATTATGTGGATTTAATTTGCTTTGTTAGAGCGGAAAAGACAGATGACCCCTTCATCCAGTTTTCTCTGGGCGCTCCATGCAGCCCTGAGGCTGAGGTGGGAAAGGCTCTGCAGGCGTTAGTCTGCAGTCCTCGTCCCTTACTACTGGCCCTGCTGCCTGGGGCTGATGGGAGTTGTAGTCACGCCCTGTCCCTGCCCTAAGAATAGGGAGACATACAACTGCAGAAGCTACTGAGCTTCAGTCTAGCAACCCCAGGTCTGGTGACCCCTTCTTGCTTTCTCTTTGACATATTGAATAGACCTCCAGAGGCAGGGGCTGCATCTGTGACTCCCCCCCCCAGCCGCTGTGTGTTGTAGAGAAAGTCAGGTTCTTGCATGGATAGCGCAGGACTGAGTGGGGATTCTCTGCAAAGCCGGAATCCTGGTTATATGGACTTGTGGTTATATAGCTCCTGTCTGTCTGTTCTGGAGAGTGCAAGGTAGAACAAATGATTTAATCCCACCTCGACAACCCTGTGAGGTAGGCTAGGCTGAGAGAGGAGGGTTGGGGACAAACTGGGATTCCTCCCCCATCTCCAGTCAAGTCTGAGGCTTTAACAACTTGAGTACACCAGCTGTCAGCCCTGTGAGGTAGACCAGACCAAGAAACCAATGCCATATAGGACTAAAACTACTTTTATTGGAACAGCTATAGAAATAGAACCTTGGAAGTCTGAGTGTGCTTCCCCCTCCCTCCCTTTATCTTTCTGTGAATTAGGGAGGGGTTTGTCTGAGACATTTACAGAGAGTCTTCGTTTAGCCACCACAGTTGGGACCGGCAACTCAGTTGTTAAGTGAAGCGGATGCTAAGTGAAACCGCGCCTGCGCTTATGATCTTCCTTCAGCTTTCCTTGGCTTTATAGACCTGCAAAGGTTGTAAATGCGAGGATTGGTCGCAAAGTTTCTTTTTCATCACTGTAGTAACTGGAAATGGTCACTGTGTGAGGCAGTCACTAAATGAGGACTGCCTGCACTCATATTAGTTTCTTGGAATGGGCTCAAAGCCCGCTTATCTGACACTTGCCTTGTTAGCGGCTCGTCCTGTCCTTCCCCAACTCCGAGTCTGTTTTTTTCTGCTGAACGCGAGTTGCCATCAGCACTTGAAGCAGGAGGCTCTGCTCCACCACCTGGCAGGCGAGGGCAGTCTACCTGTGCCAGAATGCTTAGTGTGCGAGAACCTCTGTATGTCCAGATGTCTCTGCACGATGGAGCAGCTGGAGCTAGTGAGTTGCTGCACGTCCCTTGACACAGACTCTGGGGCACTGGAGGAGAGCCGAGAGGCAGAATCCTTCAAGCCTCCCAAAGCCAATGCTGCTTTTTCCGTTCCTCCTTCCAGCAACTCCGACGACAACCTCCTGAAGAACATCGAACTCTTCGACAAGCTCTCGCTTCGCTTCAACGGGAGGGTCCTTTTCATCAAGGACGTCATCGGGGACGAGATCTGCTGCTGGAGTTTCTTCGGGCAGGGGCGGAAGCTGGCCGAGGTCTGCTGCACCTCCATCGTTTACGCCACGGAAAAGAAGCAAACGAAGGTATTGGCAATTCTGGGCATTTGGACAGGGAGAGAGAGCAGGCTGAGAGTCCTCCGCGAAGGGCTCAGGATTGACTGAGAGACTCCAGCAGTTGTGGGAAGGGGGGAGGAAGCATATTCCAAACGGTGGAAAAGTCCCGTGGGCCTGCTCACAAAGTGACTGCTGCCTGTTTGTGAAATGGCTGCCACGGTTAGCCAGCCTGAATCCCCATTTTGGAGTGATGGGGCTGAAAGTAAAGTCACTGGCCCTCAAATCTTAGGATCCAGAATCTACCCGAGCCATTCTTTCAAAGTGCTTTTACTGCTCCAATTTCCATGTGACAGGAGGGAAGGTCGGGGCTGAAAGGCATTCTCTGAAATGAAGATGGGGTTGGAGCGTCTGGCAGCAGGCTAGCCTTCTGCTTGACTCAGTTGGGTGGGAGACCACCAGGAAATGTAACTCTCGTCGGAGTCGACCTAGTTAGGCTGGGCACCCATTTAGATAGCTTGAAAGGAGACCAGAAAGATTCTTGGGGGATGGAGGCTACCAGTTGTAGCTGCTCTTGGTTGCTGTTGAATACCTCCTAAATTGCAGAGAGCAGACCTTATATGCCAGATATTGGAGGCGGGGGCATCTGGAAGGGGCAGGTGGGAGACAAAAATGTCAAGATTGGCACCTGCAACTGGGCAATCCAAGCCCATTTTCCACACACATAAAAAAGGGCAGGTCTCAGAGGCCATCTTTTTTTTTCTTGTCTGCCCCCCTGCGGATGTCCTTAACCAGAAGACAATAGCGGGAGCGATCTCTCTGTGCCTATGTGCCCCCGGAGACCTCTGGTGGCCACTGCATGGGCTCCAGGGCTGGCCCAGATGGGAGCTTGACGGCTTCCAGGCTCTTCTGAGATCTCAGGGTTAGGGGTCATGGCACGGGGGGAGGCAGGACAGAACCGCTGCTCTGATTCCAGGGCTGCATCCTCTTCCTCCTCCTCTTCCTCCAGGTCGAATTCCCTGAGGCCCGCATCTACGAGGAAACGCTGAACATCCTGTTATACGAGACCCCCCGGGTGCCCGACAATTCCCTGCTGGAGGCCACAAGTCAGATTAGGAGCCACACCTCCCGGGGGGAAGAGGAGGATGGCAACTTTGAGCTGCGCGACCGAGTCCGGCGCATTCACGTCAAACGATACAGCACCTACGATGACCGGCAGATAGGCCACTAGGGCCCCGGGGGGGGCACCCAGAGCCCCTCCTTCCACATGGGGGGGTCATGTGGCTTTGACACTGGGGTCCCCTCATGTGCCCAAGTCTTCCAGGGGGGGCAGCCTAGATTTCAGCTAAGCCATGATATAGTTTGTGAAACTTTGTTCTCCGGTGCCGAGTTACAGCTGGGCGAAACCTTGTGGGTCTGAAGCCATCCCTTGGACATTTTGTGTGGAATTTGACGGGGTCCTTTTCTGCCTTGAGACTCTTCCGGAAGAACTCTGTGCTTAAAAACAAAAATCCAGATGCTGAGACCAAAGAATCAGTCTTAAACACTAAGTTGCAGTGATGAAACACTACCGTTTTGCACCCCTGGTCCCCTTCCTTGGGGAAGACCTGGTTGGCCATGACTGTTTTTCCTCCTCTAGTGGAATGTGATTTTTAAACAAAAATTGCCGTAATCAAGAACTTCTGATGCTCCCTCGGCTAGAATCCTTGGGGCTCAATGATGCTGGGGAATAACTGGAAATCAACTTCATCCTCGTTCCTGGGAAAACTCTGTCCTATTTCCTGATTCTTACTGACGCGTCTGCAGAGAAATTTGAAGGGGAGGGATGTACCAGGTGCGTCCTGTATTGCAAACAGCTTTGGATCTTGCAGATCGCTGGTGTCTGGCTGCTGTTGGAAACCTTTTTTTTTGGGGGGGGGGGATTGCAAAGGAGGAACAAAGCAAAAGCAGCAGGATCAAATTTTCTGAGGTCTGTGGACAGACATGCTTTGCTCATTCAGTGATAGATAACCTGGCCTGGATAATCTGGAATTTGATGATTCTTCTAGAACTTTTTTTTTTAAATCCCCCTTTTGGATCCCACAGTCTAGTTTGTGGAGAAGGATGGGTGGATGGTCTAAAATTGCTTTCCCCAACCTGTGGCCCACAAGATAAAGTTGGGCAAGTTTTCATTAGCTACCTACAGGGCACTAGGAGTGGGCCAGGCAGCTCCTTGATGCATCCTTGGGGAATGTTCTCCCCCTAGTGTTGACCTCTATGAAAGCGCTGATGCATTTAAAATTAAGGAGCTCGGTGTATTCGGTCCCAGGGTTTCTCAATGTTGGCAACTGTAAGATAGGTGGACTTCAACTCCCAGAATTCCCCAGCCAGCATGCTAGCTGGGGAGTTCTGGGAGTTGATGTCCTTGTATCTTACAGTTGCTAAGTTTGACAAACACTGCCCTAGGCCTTAGACCGTTCTTCCGAACTGGGTGCCCGCTGCAGTGTGGATTACAACTCCCATGGTTCCTAGTCATTACACCATGCTGGCTAGGAATTGTAGTCACAGAGATGGGGGAAACTGCCAATTGCATAAAGCCAACCTTTACAAACAGTTCTGGAAGGATGGGTAAAACTCTGTTACCCTCTGAGATTTAGGAAAGGCTGTCAAGATTTTTTTCTAGTATGCCCAGAACTGGGACATAAACTTTGGCTGGCAGGATGTAGATCAGTGATTTCTGCCACTCCCGGGGGCAAAGTGTATGGTGACATACATCACAGTAATAAAAAAGTATCAACTTCTAAGTGGAACTTCCCTATTCAGGAGGTCTCAAGAGTATCAGATACCAGTAAGGCGAAGGATATATCCCCCGTAGTTCCTTTTTGGAGGTCCAGTGAAGACATATTCCTGCTTTAAAAAGATTTGTGGTCTCTCCTAGCTAGACTTCTGTATTTGCCAGATTGAGGAAAAACCAGTAATATAAAATGGGGTGCTTCTGTGTTCCTAAAAAGATAAGAAAGGGACATTGTAGAGGACTGTTTGAAAGGAAGTGCAGTTAATAACACCGGCCACAACTGAGTAAGGTCCTCTCTTTCATGAGACTAGATCTCATTGAGATAGTCAATCTTTGGGTATTGAGAAAGCATCCATGACTGGAATATTCAAAGCATATATAGCCACAGCAGATCGAAACCTAGCCCTTCATCCAAACAACTTTCCCCCATGATTTTCTAACTTTCAGCTCCATCTGGCTTGCCCCAGCGGTCTCAACTGAACACAACGTTGTTTCACGCCCCTGAAGTCCTTCTGCTGAAGACAGAGGGCAAACATTTTCCTTGCTGCGGTTCTGGGTAGTGGCCATGTGGGATTGAAATGCTGTCACATTTTTAAAATGTGCAATAAGGTTTTGTGCCTAAAATGCTATCTCAGTGCAGGCGCAATAGCCAAGGCTTGTCAGTTAAAGCCACTCCAAGCGCTGTGTCTTGGTGGGTCATTGACCGGACAGCCCCAGCCTTTCTGCAAACGTTTCTGGAAAAACAGCCTGAAGGTAGTTGCGCTTTTAGGGCGGCAAAAGTCATAAAAGCGGGTTTTTCTTTTAGGCAAAACCAAAAAAAGCTTGAGACGGAAACTGGCGGATTAATTCATGCAGGTTCCAAAGTCAGGAGGGCGTCAAGCCTTGGACGTTGCTCCAGTGGCATTTCCTGGAATGTAACTTTGTGCCAAAATCATGACATGCAGATTGATGGGGGAAATGGAGTGGGGGGGAATCCCAAAGGCACATGTTACTGATTTCTATGGCCATTTAGGCGTGTGTATCCCCTTGCTTTAGTGCTGGCCCATAGCACTGGCCGGTGCTCTCCTTGAGATCCAGGAAGCCTTTCAGATTCAGCTGGGACTCCAGCTTTGAGGAGCCTCAGCCAGCGGGATCCATGGCGAGCTGCGCTGCGCTGCGCGTGAACGTGCAGGCTCCTTTGGAGAGCTCCAGATGCGCCGTCTCTGCTTGGAATAACGGAAAGTCCCAGGAGCAGATGCTGCCGAAAAAAACATCCATAAGGCAAATACGGTTCCAGATGATTCGAGTCGAAAGCAAGTGACGCTAATTGCCAACATTGCGTAGGGGGTGGTGGGGAAGAAGGTTGGGCATGCAGATAAGCTGAGTAGTACATAGGGCAGGGGGGTAGAGAAGTGCTGTGGGAAAATCCACTTTTTATTCTGTGACAGAGGAAAGTTGCATTGGGAAAAACAGGAAGAGGGTTCAGGGGCAGGTTGATACGCTGGCGACTGAGACAAGGGCCCCTTTATTCAAAAGCTTTTGAGTTGGGGGGTTTGCTCGTGACAATCCCTGGTGCTGCAGAAGACCAGCTTCTTCAGGTCTTCCTTTCACCTTCAAGCCTCTTTCTGGATGTTAGGCCCCAAAATATAAATTGGGGGGACGTGTTTCCAGATGCTGGAGTAGATTTTCGGTGAATGAAAGGCTTTGCGTAGAATAAGGAGCTGGCTATGTTAAAGCTAGACGCTCTGAGTGCTGTGAGCTTTGCATTTTGGAAATTGGATTGTGATTTCTCTCTGTACCTAGCACTGAACAAATAAAATGACATTTTGGGCTGAGCAGCACTAGTTTTTAAACGTATCTAGTCGAAAAACTTGTGGGTTGGTTTGGACATAAGGAACAAGGAGCCAAACAGAGTTCCCCTTTTTTCCCCCCCGATCAATGGAGGGTCTGGCATGTCATCCTTAGAATTGGCTACAAGATTAAAACAGAGGAGAAACCAGAGAAGTGCCATTCTTTGTACCCACAAGGGCTGCAAGTTCTGAGTTTGTTTTAATATTGACACTGAGTTATGAGGTTCACGGTAAATTAATCTGCTTGCATGAGAACTTTACAGCTGTTATATTAATATATTTGTGGGTTTGCATATATACCTCCTGAATGGCAATTCTGATCATTTGTGTGTGATACCTTAACCTGCTCTGGTCCAGAATGAAAAATGCCGCTCAGCCTTGGTTTTTATTTATTTTTTTTAAATGCTCAGAGGCATATTTTAGAAAGGCCACGTCAACATCTAGAAGCATGTTTTTCTCTTTCCTCTTTGCACCATAATTTTAGAAGCCACTTTGCCAGAAAGGAATTTTGAAATATATCTGCGGTGAATTTAATTCCCAGGATGGGATGAGGACACAGAGAATGTCACGCACACATTTTCTGCCAGCAAAGATAATGTAGACCTTAAACAGAGATTGGTTTGTTTTATGTTTTAAGAGGCCTAAAACAACTTACTCAAAAGGCAGTAGGAGCTCCTGCTTTTAACTCCAAAAGCTACTTTGTTCTGTAGTAAAGGACTGATTGATTATGTATGAGAGTCATTGTAGAGTTGGGCAGCCTTACAGATTTAATTCAATCATTAAATAAATAACCCTTTACCACGGATCAAAGTACGACGTTGGCCTTAATTGTACTTATCGATTTATTTATTGATTTACGTATTTATTTATTTCATTAAACTTAATTATAGCCGCCCGCTCCAGCAGACATTGGGCAGCTTACAAAATCTAGTACTAAATTGAAACCGATTAAAACTTAGACACAGCAAAACAATTCGTCATATTTGTAGGTCACCCTCTCCCCAGAATGCCCCTGGGCAGTGTACGGATTAAAACTGAAAAAGTCAGTACAATGATTGAAAGTGTACAAAAAGGAAAAGATGCTCAAACAGGGAGACGACAGGCACAATAAGAGGTCCCACCCTGGGTCTTCTCTATTGATCCACCTCCTGGATCCCATTAAACGACATGGCTCAATAGGTGGGACTCGCAATCATGCCAACTCTGATCTTACAGGACGGGCAGTCCTCATGGGTGCAAGACGGTGCCTAAGGCTGCCTCCATTTTGACAGTCTTGTTGAAAAAAATGACTGGACCATGTTGAAGCCACCTGGGATAATTCCCTCAGGTAACAAGGCTCTCCTTAATAGGGAGCCAACCTGGGAAAAGTCCCATCTCTGCATTTGACATAGTAGATACCGATTCAGCATTATTATTTCAATAATAGAAGCATCTCACATTCACTTACTTGCTCGTTGGAACCTCCTTGTCATTGGCGAAGCAACAACAGGGAGCGGAGATGCGCTTAGAGGGATCTCTGAGATGATCTTTGATGGAACAGAAGATGGGACTTCCATCTTCTCTTCCCTCCAGCTGTCTTTTTTTAAGTCAGTGTTTCTCAACCTTGGCAACTTGAAGACGTGTGGACTTCAACTCCCAGAATTCCCCAGCCAGCATGGCTGGCTGGGGAATTCTGGGAGTTGAAGTCCACACGTCTTCAAGTTGCCAAGGTTGAGAAGCACTAGTTTAAGCAGTGCTGGATTACCTCAGGTGAATTGCTGGTTCCCCTTAGCATCAATCATCAGTTTTTAGTGGTTACTCATCTAATAGTCTGGTCAGTTGTCAAGGAACATCTTGGAACATCTTGTGTTTGATATACTCTTGCACGTTCATTACTCATCCATTCCAGAGCTCTTTTCCAGCAAGCACAACTTTTCCGTCCTTTAGTGTCTAGCCATGAATTCATCCTACAACACTGTTACCACTGCCTTCTGGCCTCTGAACACAGAGACCACAACGCCTGCTAAATGGGGGTTCACTACTCCTCAAACATCTCAAATCCTATCTATGGTGGCTTTAACCAGACGTGGTTCTGCATAATTTCTATTACCTTTTCTTTCAGCCAAGACAGATGGGATGAATACAGTCTACCAACCTCAGGTTACATTTGCTAGATCTTCATGTTGTTATCTGTGGTTTGCACTAGACATTGCATAACATGTTGTAAGAATGGGCTCAAGTGTGAATAGACAAAATCTGTCTTGGAAAAGTAGTGATATTTTATGTTGCCCATAAGAATCATCATTGCACAACGCATACTAAGGCAAATTCTAGAAAGACATGGGCATATCCTTGCCGGAGGGGGGAATCCTAAATTTAAATGTAATTTAGTGGCAACTTTTGGAGATCCTTTGGAGCCATACCTGCAGCTTTCAGAAGCTATGCCCAGCCCTGGCTCAGGCTGTATACATTTAGGCAAGACTTCAACAAATTGAAATCAGCAAGACTTCGCTTAATTGCAGTTAAGATCCGTTCATTTTAAAGGAGTTCCTCAAAGTATGATGACAGCACGCCATAGCATCTGATTCAACGGACTTTGGCTGACCTCAAAAAGTCAAGCAGGATCAGGCCTGGTCAGTATTTGGATGGAAAACCACTGGTAAATCACAGTGACTTGTGGAACATTTTGCTGTCTGGAAAAATGATTCTAGTGCAAGGTATCATTTAGTAGCAACTAAGTGGAGTGAGGCCTGTAGCAGAGCTGTAGACAGGACTGAGAAGTTGAAAAAAACATCTTTAAAGCAGTGGTCAACCACTCCTGTATTGTCACCAAGAAAATGTCATGGATGCTTATAAATAAGTTCTAAGGGGTGTTTATAAACAGACAAAATAAACCACACCAGCAAAAAGAAAAAACTGTCTTAAAAGAAAAAAATACAAGACCTTAAATGTGAAAACCATTCATTTCCAACAGATGAATACCAACCCACCCAAAGAATGTTACCATCAAAAACACGGTTGCTTCTAGGAAGCTCCATTTCCTTTGAAGTAGATTTCAGTTAGGTTTCTAGTCCTCATGAAGAACAACCTGGAAGGAGCTCACTGCCTTTCCCCCTCCCATCCAATTTGATAGCTAAATAGTAGTCAGGCAAAAGTCAGCAATCACAGAAGCCGGAGCAGGTGGCACAGTGCAGAAGGCCTTACAAATGCTGAACTGGTATCTACTATGCCAAGTGTAGAGATTCGAGGTTTGTCAGGTTGGCTCCCTATTAAGGAGAGCCTTGTTCCTTGAGGGAATTATCCCGCTGCCTCCAGCCAGATGGCTTCAACCTCATCCAGTAATTTTTTTCAACAAAAAGAGGGTCAAAAGGGGGATAATTGCTGAGCCAAATCCAGAAATGTTTAATGCTTGAGAAATGCCAAGACAAATCCAGAATGTTTAACCTTCATCTGATATTTACTGACATTTATCCATCAGTAACATTCTGTTCTGCTGGCATTTTAAAATATCGCTTTGCACCGTAGAGAAGCTGATAAATTATATTAAAAGGGAGTGGCGGTGGAATAATCATTGGCTAAATCTGCCGTCCAGTGGATCAGAGTTAATGTGGTGGTTGCTAGAAGAGGATGTCTGTTTGCTTTAAAACACACAACTTGGGATACGTCCACCTGGTAAGTTCAAAGCCTCACCTGCTAAGTTCAGTCATACAAATCTGAACAAACCTAGGCACAGGATGGAGGAGATCGGTACTGGTGTTTGAATATATGAACATATCTAATTTTGCTTTTCAAAACACGCATACAGAAACATTGGCTATCCTCTGAATTTTCCTATTTCTGAATTTTACTATGTAAATGGGAAAAAGAGCAAATTAGAAAAAGGTAAATCGGGAGTTCATTGAACAAAACCCAGAGTTCTCCCTTGAGGCACAAATGACCAGGCTCAAATTATCCTACTTTGGATGCATTATGTGAAGATCCAGCTCTCTGGAGAAGGCCCTGATGCTGGGAAAGGTGGAAGGAAAGAGAAGAAGAGGACGGCCAGCAGAAGGTGGAGGGTCTTAGTTACAGCGGTGATGGGGGCACCGTTGGAAGACCTGAAGGACCAAGTTAGGGACAGACCTTCATGGAGAAAATCTAAGTGGTCATTAACAGTCGAAAACAACTTGATGGCACATAATCAATCCATCAGTCAGTTGCAAAAATAAAATTGCAAGTAAAAAACAAGCATATATGCACAATTTAGTTCAAGTTTTTAAGTTTGGTTAAACTGTTGGGGGGGGGGAGTGGCTTGCTAAAGCTTAGAAGTGGTTAAAAAATAAACGTGGTTAAAAGATAAAAAGGTGCTCCATTCTGTAATTTCATGGCTAAGGAAGTCCTGCAGCTTAGAGCACAAATCCAGTTAGCTTCCAAACAGGCTTTTTAGAGAGATGCCTCAGATGTACTGCCCCTGAATGTGGAGGCTCCATTTTTTTAAACATTTCAATTAACCACAAAGGAATTCCTCCTCCAAAATTATCTAGTTTGGCTGATGGGCAGGAGATAAAGTAGTAGTGATGATCTGAAGCCATTGTAGTAATGTGATGATCTGAAACCAAGAAGTAGTAATGTGTCGAAACCGTTGTAGGAAGAGAACTGTGATAGTGTGTGGTGGCAAAACATCAGCTTTTCTGACTAACAAATTTTATTAAAAAGCATAAGCTTTCGTGAGCTGTGGCTCACGAAAGTTTATGCTTTTTAATAAAATTCATTAGTCAGAAAAGGTGCTACCAGACTCTTTCTGATGATTTGCCCGAGCCAGAAATCATTACACCTAGATTATCCATCTGTTTCAACAGTAGTACATTACCTTTCTCTTGAAAATTAACATTTGTTTCCTTGATTCTTCGGGGAGGCTCTCCTTCTGTTCCACACATCCATGTTCTCTCTCCTTCCGCCCCTTTTTTAGCCATCTGCCTGCATTTCTAGCAAGAACAGTTGGTAAATATCTCCCTGGTTATAGATTTTGGTCAAGCTGTTGATAGGAAATGTAATTTATGCAATAAAGCAAGAGCGCTGTGGCCGTTGTCTCATCCTGCAGTCCCGAGCAAATTGCATTTGGCTCTTTTAATGGGATTTGCTTGGGGGTAAGGTGGCCACGATCCCCCAGCGGACTTCACTTCAGCTGTACAGAAACAGCCTGTTGGACTGTCTTGCGAGCACATTTTATTCACAGACAGAGCGGGCACTGCCGTGACTTGTCTCCCATACGATTAATGCCTCGCTGGGCCAGACTAAAGATTTTTATTTCATTTCGGGTTGGGTTGGATGGGTGGGTGGTTCTAGAGTGAGGTTCCCCAGTTTTTTGGGGGGAGGGCTGATGAGGCCTTGGGAATATTGGGAACATCTTGGGGGCACTTTTGCAAAATGAGTCTGGCGGGGGGGACTTGTTGGCTCAGAACTGGCTGCCGTGGGTTATGTCACAAACTGCAAAGTGCTGATTTACCAATTTGCTGCCTGCCTCCCCCTCCACCCACCCCCTCCCCTTGCACAGGATGTTCCCTGTAATTTTTTAACTTAATTATTGGGGGGGGGGGCTCCCATTGAAGCAACTCTGTGTAGTATTTATTCCACTCTTTATATGAAAACAATAAAGCCCAAATATCTAACCCCCCCTCCACCTCCACCAATCCTCACACTCAACCAATACAGTTTAAAACAATCAAAACCCAACGTGGTCCCACTTATTCAGGAGACAACCCTATCCAGCTCTTTCCTAAAGACCCCTCCCCAATGACCCAAGTCTTAAGGGCTCTCTGGAATTCTAGCAGGGAGGAGGGTGGCTTTTTCTCAGGAATAAGGCTTTCCAGAGAGCCAGGCTGGTGTTAGCGGTTGAGGCACCAACTAGAAACTGGGAGACCAGGAGTTCTAGCCCTGCCTTAGGCAGGAAGCCAGCTGGGGGACCTTGGGCCAGTCGCTTTCTCTCAGTCCTGGGAAGGAGGCCAGGGCAAACCACTTCCAAAAAAACTTGCCAAGAAAGCTGCAGGGACTTGTCCAGGCAGTTGCCAGGAGTCAACCCTGACTGGAAGACACCAAAAAAAAAAAAAGCTTTCCAAGGGAGGGGACTTGACTGAGAAGGCTCAACATCAGGGCCCTTGGTGATGACAATCTTGGGGCCAGATGCCTCTTTTCTTTATCTTACCAGAATGGCACAATGTAGCCAGAAAAGGCAGTCGTGCAAAAACCAGGATCCTGAGTTATTAGGATTGTTATTCCCCCACTGTTCTCTCCCTGGGCAGGGGACAAGAGCTTGCGGTCTCATTTTTCAAATCAAGCTCATGGCTGGTGGTCTCACGGGGCCACACAGGGAGATCCAACCCCCACGGTCAGTTAATTCTGTGATTACATCCACCTTCTGCTGATGCAGGAGTACGCTTTGCCTCTGAGTTCTCCAGGACCCTTCCTTGGGTAAGATGTTACACGAAAGTAATGGACGAGGAAGCAGCCAGAAAATCTAAATCAGTGTTGTCCAAACTTGGCCACTTTAAGATCTTAAAGTGGCCAAGTTTGCACAACACTGATCTAAATATTAGGGCAGATCTTTCAGCCAAGCTAGAGATGGATAGAGGCTGGCTTTAGTAAGATCATTTTGTGAGACCTTGGCTGAAGATTTCTAAAGGGCAACATTTGAAAACTTGTCTGTGCCCTTTGGTTGCTCTTAAGAGAGACATTTATTCTCAGGTTGCAGTTAGGATTGTGATTAACGTACTCTTCAGCTCCTTTAGGCAAGAATCAGCTCCCCTTCACTGCTATGGAGTAAATATGTTAAGATTTCAGCATCATTACTACTTTTCTGCACAAAAACCTGGTTATGAACCGCACTGAATGTCACAGGATTTGCTCCTGAGTGAATATATGGGTTGTTCCACGGGTGTTCAGGAGACACCCTAGACAATACTTTCAAAATGTGGATAACATTTTAATGCCAACATCTACAAATTGTTCTCAAAGATGCATCGCCAGTATTGTGAGAATACCATGGACAGCCAAGAAAATAAATGCTGGATCATTGAATAAATCAACCCAGAGTTTTCACTCAAGGCACAAATGACCAGGCTCAAATTACCCTACTTCAGACACATTATGCGAAGACCCAACTCTCTGGAAAAGGCTCTAATGCTGGGAAAGGTGGAAGGAAAGAGAAGACGACGACCAGCAGCAAGGTGGATGGACTCAGTCACAGAGGCGATGGGGCCTCTGTGGAAGACCTGAAGGACCAGCTTGAGGACAGATCACCCTGGAGAAAATCTATCTATGTGGTCGCTAGGAGTTGAAAACATAATCAATCGATTAATGCATTGCCAGGTGGGTGATAAAGAAATCTCCACCTTTAGATTTGAACGTGCCCTGTGTTAAGCAAAATTACAGCCTGATTTGTGGGGGAGTTTTTCACCGGCAATTTAACATGTTAGAATTTCCCCTGAAAACTAAAACCTTGTATTACAGACTAACCTGCTCCTTGCAGTGTTAGAATTTGTGGTTTAGATCCTGTTTCTTCAGATATATGATGAATCTCAGCTAGCAAATGCCGATAAATGTATATAAACATGTATGACTATAGAAAAAGAGAAAGGTGCATATAAGGATATATAACAATAGAGGAAAATATAGATGCTATGCTTTTTATAGCATTATTAGTTTTTCCAGGATCAGCCCAGGACCAAACTCTAGGTAGAAACTAAAATTTTCTATGCTAATGAATGCCCTCTGAACTGGAAAGCAAGTTACCAGTCAAATAAATAATAATAACTTTAATTCTCGTAGTGGGAACAAAGCCTTGGGTCTTGACTGATTCTCAGATAAATACAATTGCACTTATTTTGGAAAGCTAAGCTTTTTTCCACCTTAATGTAAGCTAATGTGTCCTATTTTTCATACCCACTTAGACACAAAAAAGGAACTCTCAGTCTTTGTTTTCAGAGCTCTTGAGTTTGCTTTTTGGAAAGGCAATTCATACGCAATTGTCTTGCCCCCTCCCTGTTTTAGCTTTGGATTTTTTTATTTTTATTTGGTTAACATTACGTTCATGAATGCTTCCAGCTAGTAAATATTTGGTTGTTTTTCAGAGGCAGCGTGTAGAAGTTCAAAATCTGTTTGCTTGCTATTCCCTGGATGCGTCTTCTTCCAGCTTGTAATTAGATAGCATAGAAAAAAGACGTGTCAAAATGCTTCTTTGAAAATTCCCCGCTCTGTGATTTTGTTTTCAAGCTGCAGATAAAGTTTATGGAGAACAGATGGTGCAGGCAGTCACACAGCAAAAGAGACTTTCGATCACTCTGCAAACAGGCGTGAGCCATTCTGATTTGAAAACAGGAACCTAGTGAAACAGAAAAACCCTTTCTGCTATTCCCAAGCCACAGGTTTCAAGTTCCTTTGGCTATATGCAGGGAAGATTTTGTAGAAGAAAGGGAAAAATCTGGAATAAATGTATTGCAAGGGTGACATTTTAGTGACCACCCACATAGGAACGATTGTCGCATGAGCCCTTCATTCTGAAAATCTCAGCTGCAGAATCTAAGATGGTCAGTAGATGGTGACAAAGAGACAGTGAAAACGCTTTGCTGACCTCTATTGGCCTTAAGAAGGTTTGCAGCACAGATCTGTTAGATTCATATTCAGCTTCTGGCCCAGATCAAACAGTGATTGGAGCCTTCTCTGAAAACCTGGAGAGCTCTTGTTAGTTAGTGCAGAGTAGAAGTGCTCAATCGGTCCCCTTAAGACATGGTTTCTCAACCTTATCAACTTTAAGAGGTGTGGACTTCAACTCCCAGAATTCCCCAGCCAGCAGGGGAATTCTGGGAGTTGAAGTCCACACCTCTTAAAGTTGCTGAGGTTGAGAAACCCTGCCTTAAGAGCTACTGGACCAGATGTGAGACTTATCTCAACGTTTCCTGGAGCCTGTCCAAAAATTGCCTGCAAATGGACACAGGGAGAAAATGATGGGTGAATGGGGAATACTACCTGGATTTCATTCATGTCATCTTAATTAAATTCCAATTGACATTTAATTAAATCAATCGATGGTTTGGCCTTGGTCCCAACTACGTTTTGGAATGCTGCTTCCAATACTCTAAATGCGGCTATCAGCCAAAAAAGCTCTAGGATCAGCCTATACTGGACCAGAGGAACAATAGTCTGCATAAAATTGCTTCCTGTGACAGTTTTTGTGTCCAAAACAAGAGCTGAGCCAGTCCATCTTCCTTAACTGCTGGTTCTTCTACTACTTTGCATTCAATTCTGTCTTTCTTCTAGGAGCTCAGTGGCTTATGAGGACATCTTCTTCTCAATGGACATGACTGCCCAGGCAGAATCACCCTGTGATGTCCACGGTCAAGCAAGAATTTCTACCTGGGTTTCCCCACTCCCCAGCCAACACCTTCACCATGACACTGTGCTGCAGTGTTTCTCAACCTTAACAACTTTAAGAAATGTGAACTTCAACTCCCAGAATTCCCCAGCCAGCCATACTGGCTGGGGAATTCTGGGAGCTGAAGTCCACAAGCGTTTGTCAAGGTTGAGAAACGTTGCTTTAGATAGAAGGACGAGGAGCAGGCACAACTGCAAAATGGGGCTGCTATAACCACAAGGTCTCCTCTCTCTGACCCTGTCCCCCCCGCTCCATTTCTTTTTATTAAAAAAAGATAGTTTTAAAAACCCAAACCCAGATTGAAGGTATCACTAAACCAGCCCCTGCAGCGATGGAAGGATAATGGGCACAATGGAGGCCAGCAGGAAACTACTCCCCAAGCGGTCAACGCTTCACCGATGGATAAGAAATTTATCTTACAGTACTTATTGTTTAGTTCCAGATGCGGCTTCACGTGTGACACGGACACATTCTGTGTATCTTTCTTGAAAGTACCTTGCTGGGTAGTGGTGAAGGTAAAAGGGAGGGGAGAGCAGAAGTAAGGGTGCTGTTTTGTAGCCCAGGGAGGAAAAACAGGTTATAAATATAGTTTTACTCTGCAAAGCAATTTCTCTGAATTGATTGGCCCTGGGATCGTTAAAAGAAAAAATGTGCTTATTCTAAAAACGTACCTGCTTTCCTTGATTCAAAGCTACTGCCAGAAAACATTTTTTTAGCCTTTTTTGACAGTGGAAGGTTATACCTCAGGTATTCCCACCTCTCCCCCCCCAACCCCCAAATTACTTTACTGGCACAATGCAACTGATGAATGATTTGAAACTGTATATACGCCTAGCGTGGTATTAAATTAATGGTAGAATAAGACCAGGAACATGTTTGATTAAGACCAGGACGATAACATGGATGTTCGCTGGGTAACTTCAGGCCACCTGCTCCTCCCATTTAATTCCCCTCCCTGGTGAATCTACCTTACAAGGGGATTGTTGTTGGGAGAATAAAAATGAGATGTGATCTCTGCATATCCTTCAGCTGCCCTTAACCTATTAGAGGAGAAATGTGCTACATACCTAAGGGGAAAAATGAAATAACTAAGGTGAGTGAGACTAATGTAGCATATTCTCCTTTTCACCTCTGCATCTTTTAAGTACAGATCAAGAACACACACATTTACTGACATTGCTCATCAATTTCACCCAGGCTTGCTCAGGTAAAAAAAAAAAAAATCGGTTGCCACAGTTACGATGAAATACATATCACTTGAGTCAGTGTTTCTCAGCCTCAGCAATTTTACGATGTGTGGACTTCAACTCCCAGAATTCCCCAGCCAGCCCCATGCTGGCTGGGGAATTCTGGGAGCTGAAGCCCACACATCGTAAAATTGCTGAGGCTGAGAAACACAGATCTAGTGGAAGCCCTCCGCCTTCATCTTCGAAAGAAGGGGCATCTTTTATCTATCAACATGGCAAGGTCTCGGAAAATGAGCTCTCTTGGAAGACTGATGCAGTTTTGATTTCCTGGAATTTCAACACTACAGGAAGCAAAATTGCCCTATTCCTGGGAGTTAACATCTAATTTTTAAGAAATGAGGCTTGTGTGAACCTTGTGTCCGTATAGGCTGCATTATGGCCGTGAGCTCGGTTGAAATCCCTCGACTCCCAGCTGCTAAAATCTCAGTTCTTGCAGTCTACTCATGAGGAGCAGCTGTCTGGAGTGCAAGTGGGCGATCTCATGATCTCTCCTTGATCTGGAGAGACTGCGCTGGCCAGAATTCACTGTCTGGCCGCCAATCGCTGCAATGCTGTCCCTGCTCCTTCAGGGATGTCTAGTTCACCATGAATCCTCACTGGAAGGAAGGAGAAGGATTGGGTTGACCTGATTTGAAATTGTTTTTATAGCTTGCTGTTTGGTTTGGATGAAAGAATGGGAGCTGCTGAGAAATAGAAGGCTCTTGGAGTTAGAAGGACATGACCCGAGATTTGGGTGGCATGGATATTTGTGGTACGACAAAATCAAGGTTAATGTGGATTTTAAAAGTCATTATGTTAGACATGCCATATTGAGAATATGGAATAGATACAAACCCAGGTTGTGCCTGAAAACACCTTTGTGGCTCTCAGCACAAGAAGCATTTTATAGACAAGAAATAATAGGAAATACAAATGGCTAACTAATTGTGAGCTACTAGAATTTTGTCAAGGGGAATGTAAAATAAAATCAAGAGAAGAACTGGTGGCAGAGGGATATAGTTGTCAGTGGTTTTCTTATTTGCAGTTATTAGACTTAAAGTAGACGAAAGAGTTTATGGTTTTGAACAGTGTAAGACTGAGTTTGAAACGTAATTATGTACAAATGATGAGCACGTAATTGCTAAAATGTATAAACTTTTTTTGAAATTTGAAACAGAAGAAGAACAAGTGAAAGAAGAGTGGAAATGATGTCCAAAAAAAAAAAGAAAAGAAAGAACAACAAAATATTTGAGAAATGGAGCAGTTCTTCTAAGAGCAAAAGCTACAGCAACTAGAGTCTTTAGCCTGGAATGAGGGTGGGAAAGGGAGGTCTATAAAAATATTGATGGTATAGAATAACATGGATAAAGAAATGTTTTTTCTCCTTCCGTTACAAAATGAGGACTCCAGATCAGCCTCTGAAATAAATGTACGGAGCTTTGATTGGACAGCTTCACAGAGGATCATGAGCATGAAATTGAGCAAACTCAGGGAGGCAGTGAAAGATAGGAAGGCCTGGCGCAATATGGTTCATGGGGTCACGAAGAGTCGGACACGACTTAACGACTGAACAACAACAAACAACAGAGGATCAGGCTGCTGATATTAACAGCTGTTTACTACCCCCTGAATCACAGGAAGTAAGCCTTGAATACTGGTTGCTGGAAATGTATCCTGTTTTGCCATGGTGGCTCTCAGGCCCAAGGTTAGGCTGGTTGTCAAGCCCTGCCCGTTATTTTCTGGGTTTTTTGGGGAGGGGGGTATTGGGTTTTTTTCACGACATGCATGGCTCTTTTTCCCCCCCTCTATTTTTATTACATGTAAGACACCCAGAATCACCTGGGAGTCAGGCAGTCTCCAAATCTGATTAATTAAATAAATAAGGTGGGTCCAGATTTGTGCTTGGATGGGAGAGCATCAAGAAATCTCAAGGATGTAAGCCAGACTGGGAATTTGAAAAAAACATCGTGGAAGAAACCAATGGCAAGACACTTCTAGACTGTAGCCAAGCAAATTACATGGAGATGTCTATGTAATCACCAGGAGTCAACCAAGATTTGAGGAGAGGGAAGAGGCATAAAAAGGAAGAGGGAGAATAGAGAGGGAGAGCCGAGAAAGGAGAATGACTGCTAACTGATTGCAACTGCTGTTTCCTTAGCGCTGTTGACTGATTCATGAGTACTGCAGATTGTCCATTGTATGGGATTGGTGCTGATCTAGTTGAGGCAGCTTCAGGGGACATATAAGGAAGCCAGCTGCAAGAAAGCAAAAAAATGAGTGAATAGAGAGACCAGGAGAAAGCAGAGCAACTCAACTCCTATTTTGCTTCTGACTTTACATCCAAAGTAAATAGTAATTTGAGTAGCATGAACTTGGGACAAACATAACAGGGAAGGGTGCAGGTCAGTAAGGCTGTCATGACTTCAGGCTCCAATGAAATATTCCCTAGAACACCGAAGGAACTGGCAAAAAAGCTGCTGGGGCCCCTGTGAATTAATTTCAAGGAGTTCCAGAGAACTGAGGAAGTGCTAGAGGAATAAAGAAGAGTAAATAAGGTCCCCCTCTTCAAGAAAGGGAAAAAAAGAGGATCTCAGTCATTATTGATCAGTAAGCCTAACATCACTATCTGGAATGATATTAGAGCAGATAACAAAGCAGGCCATTTGTGAGCAACTTGAAGATAATGCTGTGATTGTTAAGAGCATGGCTTCTGTCAAAACAGGTCATGGGAGACAGAAAACAGCTTTCTTTGACAAGGAGAATGCTGTGGATATAATCTACGTTGATTTTGGCAAGGCTTTTGACAGAGTTCCATGTGACATTTGCTTTGACAAACTGTTAGTGTGGCTTGGATGGCACTACAATAACATGGATTCACAACTGTTTGGCTACTTGTTGGTATTGATGGTTCTATGTCAAGTGGGAGAGCAGTAGATAGTGGGGTCCTGCAGGGGTCTATCTTGGGCCAATATTATTCAACATCTTATCAATGACCTGGAATAACCGAATTGAGTATCAAAATTGCAGATGATACAAAATTAAGAGAGCTGGCTAACCCTCGGGACGACAGAAGGAGATTACAATTTAATTTGGAGAGTTAGGAAGACTACCCTGAGATGAACAAGATGCCCTTCAGCAGGGAATAATATAAGACAATATAGAGCACATATGCAAGATAGGAAATTCAAGGCTTAGAAAAGCTGCATGGGAGAAGGGTTGGGGTGTGATTATGAGCCTGCTGCGAGGACAGCAAATGCAGTTCTGGGCTGCATTAGAAGCAGCATTGCACCTGCGGTGTGTTCTTCTTCCTCTCTACTCTACACTGGTGGGACCACACCTGGAGTACTGGGTATACTTCTGGGCACCACATTTCCAGAAAGATATTGACGGGTTAGAACAGGTCTAGAGGAGGGTGACAAAGATGATACAGGGACTTGAGGTCATGCCCTATGAGGTCAGGCTGAAGGAATTAGGGCAGTTCAGCCTGGAGAAAAGTAAATTGAGATGAGACATATGCTAGTGTTCAGGCAGATAAAAAGGAGGGAAAGGAAGATGGTCAGAAACTATTTTCCAGTGCCACATAAACTAAGACCAGAAATAATGGTACAAATTATAGCTACCTAGATTTTGTTTTAAAATAAAAACTTTCTGATGGTAAGAATCATATATCAGCAGAACAGTCTACCTACAGAAGTTGTGAGTGCTCCATTCCTGTAGGTTCTTAGAAGAGGTTAAACAGCTACCTCTCAAGCACAGTTTTCTTGATTTGCCTGAACACTGCAAAAGGTTTATCCATGACTTGATTATGGATGAGCATATGGATCTGGGGGACGTTACCAAAACCTGGTTGGGTGAGGGAGGCAAGGTGAGATCTGGCCTCCTGGGTTTTATGTTCTTCAGCAGCCCTGACTGCAAGGACTGGGAGTGTGGGGAGAGTAGCAATGTCCATGAGAGAAGCCTTGTCTGTGACCAGGGTCTCCTCTCCTGGAACTGAAAAATGGGAATGTCCAACAGAATCCCTCCTTGAACTCCTGGCCTTCTATTCAGGATGGTGGTAGCAATTTTCAGGCTTCTCTTCTAAGGGGACGTCAACCTCCATGCCTGTGGGTAATTTCAGGAAAGCTTCAGGAATGTGGGTCTCCACGACAAACTTGGGGTTGGCCAAAGTAATCCGGCCCAACATACTTAGGCAGACATTCATTAGATCTTTTTTTTTAAATTTTGGAGTAGGTGATGTGTGATCTGGAGGACTTTAGGCTCAGTCCTTCATTGGGGTCAGACCACCTCTTGGTTCAGCTGAGACTAATTCCAAAGGCTCTCATGGAGCTGCTCAACTACCTGGTAGGCAGTTCTGTTGGGGGCCTGGTTGATGCCTGAAATAGGAAAACACTAGGGTTCTTGATGTGTTATCTGATCTTGGGAGGGGGGCTACTATATCCTTGATACTTCTTGAGCTGAATCCTGTGTAGTACCTGGAGTGACACCTTGCAAAATTATCTGGGATAATTTTCAACCTGTTGACTCTGAAGAAGTGGAGAGGGTGTTCTTTAGGATGAGCTCCACCACCCACAGGCTTCAGCCATGCCTCTCCTGGCTCCTTCAGGGGGCCAGGGGGAATGTGGCAAGTTGAGTCCAAGAAATGCTGTTTCACTGGGAGAGGGGGTGATACTCCCCCATCTCAAGAAGCCATCCATGAATCCAACCATTTTGGATAACCATTGTTCAGTTGCTAACCTACACTTTTTAGGAAAGGTTGTTGAGAAGGCAGAGAAGTTTCAACTACAAAGCACTCTTAAGGCAGTTGATTCTCTAGACCCATTTCAGTCTGGAGTAGACCTGGTGTGGGTCACAAATGGCATTGTTCTGGTACTGGTTGTCCATGACTTCTGTTGGGACCTGAAAGTGGGGAGTACATTTAGGCTTCCCAGCATGTTGGAGATTCTTGTATTCTCCTGGACTGTCTGTGAGGGTTGTGTGTAGGGGCAGTGCCCTCAGGGAATCTGCTTTTACCTGAGCAGATGGCACCAGGTGATGGCACCAGGGAAGAGGGATTGACCTCATAATCCTGCAGGGTTCAATTCATTCCACCTGCTGTTTAACATCTATACGAAACTGCTGAGAGAGGTCACCTGTTAGTTCAGGGTGAGATGCCAGGACTACACTGATGATACTCTGTTGTGTATTGACACCCAAGGCCAAGTCAGGCATTTGGAGACTGTTCAGCTCTGAATGGGATGGAGTTAATGGACATTAAACTTAGGCCAGATGGAGTTACTATTTGTGGGGGGATCTCTGTCAACTCCAATGGTGACTCTTGAAAGGGTGGCATTTCAGCCCACAACTTTGATTTATTTCATTCATTTCACAATGTTTATAGCCTGCTCCAGTCCTGATGGACTCTGAGTGGCAAACAACAAAGCCCCCAAATCGCAACAACAAAGTACAAGAATGATAAAAACAGTGAAAACCATCAAAAGCTAGACTTCTGCAATGTATTCCACCTAGGGCTGCCTTTGAAGACTACTCAGAAACTACAATTGGTGCAAAATGCAGTGGCCTGTATATTGGCAAATCAAAGTCACCATAGCCATAATGTAACACTTGCTCTACCATCATGACATTCATTGTCAAGAGATTTCTGAGTGCAATTCAAAGGGCTGGTTCTGTCTGTCTGTCTGTCTGTCTGTCTGTCTATCTATTTATCTATCTCCTGCTCAAAATGTTTATTGTTCTTCAATTTTCAAAGTGTTTTTCAGTTGCTGCCCCCATATTAAGGAATCCTGTCCCTCTCTGAAGTTAGCCTAACATCTTTGCTGTTGCTTCAGAAAACGAGTTGCTTTGGGGAATGAATGCTCATTTTAGTAGTATCGTATCCCTATATTCTTCTTGGTCCTTTTTAATTAATATTCTGTTTTTACCTTGTTTGGCTTTTATGACATAAACCACTAAGAGCCATACTTTGAGTCTGGTGGTATAAAAGTGAAAGAAAGAAGGGATAGAGGACACCCCCAGGTTTGGCTTTGGCTAAATGGATGTTTAGTAACTAGTTACACACACTGCAGCAGCCATTTTGCGAAAACACAGCCTTTTTCCTTCTCTTCCTATGGCAGGCATTTTGTGACAGCACTCACGAGAGGCCCTCCAAATTCCAAGCCCATTTTTTGGTCCCTAACATTTGCTTTATTTCCGCAATTCGGAGTAGGTTTGTATAGAACTATGCTCTATTATAGCTGAGAGCTGAAATCTAATATTTCCAATCTATTATTTGCAGGCCAACCTTCAACGGAGGGAAATAAAGCATTGCTGTTTTCAAATACTGTAAACTTCTAAAACAACAACAACAACCCATTAGGACAGTGCGGTGTTTTGCTTTAATGGCCCCAAAGCGCACAGGAGGCTGAATATCGCTCTTATCTACAAAACACTTTTTGGAGATCGAATTTAAGGGCTTCATAGCTTTAATTCTGAAGGCAAGAGCAGGTGAGCGACAGGTGCAGGCGTGATGTGTGTTCAGGAAATGATGAAATAATTAACTGTTCATTTCCTTCTATGCCCTTCCTGGTTCTCTCAGGGAGCTAGCTTGGATGCAGATGTCATCCATAAAAACATAATTTCTTTGCCGCATTAAATCTCTTGACTAAGTTTTTAAAACATATATTCAGGGATGAATCTAGTCTCCCTCTCAGCCATGGAAGCTCTCTTGGGGACTCAGGGCCGGTCCTGCAATCACAGTCCAACCTACCTCACCGGGAACTTCTTGTATGGGGACAATACTTATTAAATGCATATCCCGCTTTTTGTACAGGAGCTCAAGGCGGCTCTTTGTTCCCCCAACAACAACCCTGTGAGGTAGGCTGGGCTGAGAGACACTGGCCCCAAGTCCCCCAGGGAGTTTCCATGGCTAAGGGATGGGGGGAGACCAGAACTTGGGGGGGTTCCTCCTCCGACACCTTCATCACACCCCACACTGCTTTCTAGGGGAAGACTGGAGAGGAGGGGAGCACTTGGCATGCTAACTTGGCTTCTAAATGAAAAGATAGGATATCAATCCAACAAATAAGAAATACTGCAACAAATAAGAAATATTTGTTGGAGGGTTTACTTCTCTCCCCCCCCCCCCCCGCCCCCGGGCTTGTAGCCATGGACAGTTCCCTCAATGAACGCAGCCACCGAGTGTGTTTCCCGTGTTGAAAGGCTGGCTTTGCAAATCAACTACCTCGCTATACTGTAGCTTATTTTTACGCCCAGAAGCCCTGATAACTCCATGATTTATTGCGCGCACCTGCAGATTCAAACGAACGCTTCCTATCCTTTTTTTGCTTGGGGGTTATGGAGAAGCCGAGAAAGACGGAATGATGCGCCCGCGATTCACAGATCACGACTTACACCACCCCGTCTTCTCGGTTGCCAGCACTCTGTGAACCATCCACTAATCCTTTGCCCAACCCCCGTTTGATCCGTGTGAACTCAGAACACGGGCATGAGGAAGAGGGGCACCTCTAACGATGTGCGCAGAACCTGGAACACGGCTCCCGCCCCCTCTAGCCTACCTGGCAGGGCTATATTACCATTCAAGCAGGGGCGGGTGCAAAGGAGGACGGCATGATCCTTGCAGCAAGGACCGCGGGGCCAAGAGCCACCATTCTGTCCATGCTCCGGAGCCCTCCGCCTTTCTGCGGGGACCGAGGGGGCCTCCTTGCCTCGGCCAGGCGGGAGGCCCCTGCCGCCTGCGCGCCCCTCCCATCACACAAGTGTATTGTTACCAAATAATCTCCCCCCCCGGGCGCTCTCCCCCCTCCCCTCCTGCCCCCCCCGGGGGAAACCAGGCTGGGCCAGCTGGAGTGACGTCAATGTGGGGGAGGTCACGGAAGATGGCTGCAGCGGCGGCGGCCGAAGGGGTTGCCCGCTGCAAGAGCGAGCGCAGGGCTGCGGCGGCGGCGGCGGCGGCGCAGCAGGAGGAGGAGGAGGAGGAAGAGGAGGAGGAGGGCGCCTGGCTCGCTCGCCTCTCCGGGGCCGCCCGGTCCCAGCTCTCCAGAGCGCAGCGCGCGGGGGCGCCCCCCGCCCTGCCTTCGCCCCCGGCTTAGTCGCCTTTGCTTCCCCTTCCGACCGCCCCGGACCCCCGTCCCCCGCGGCGCCATGAGTTGCTCCGAAGATGCCGCGAAGGAGAAATTGCTTTGGAACGTGAAGAAGGAGGTAAGGAAGCGGAGGGGTGGATGGCTTTTTGGGGGGGGGTCGTTACCTTCCCTCCCCGCCTAGATTTTGCACCGATTTGGGGAATAGGAGGTATCCTCAAATTCCCTCTCCCTCTTCCCGGGGTTGGGTTGAGTGTTGGGCTCCAGGCAGTCGCACGCTCAGTGGGAAAGTCCTCACCTTAGGGCTCATCCCCGTGAGTTGGACCCCGCTGCTGTCTTAAAAAGACTAAATAATAAGGAAGTCATTCATTGCCGCGTTCTCACGACACGTTTGCCTTACAGCACTGATCCGGGTTTTGCTATCGCAACACTGACCCGTCAGTGAGCCACAGGGCTGCGTTCATTCAAAACGCTAAGTTAAAATGAAGTTGGCTGCTTGGCGGCTCAGGGGCTGCCTTCGCACAACCTGCTGAAGCAAGTCAGTGACAGATCAAACAGAAGCATTTGGACCGGGCAAAGCTTGCTTACAGGTTTATTTTCTGCAGCTTAGGGTCTTGTATGGACCTGGGTTCAGGGTATTCCGTGAATCCAGAGCATGAGTTCATTCAATAAGTAGATCGTGAGACATGTGAAGAGAGGCAATGTGCTGTGGGAACCCAACTACAGCATGTACCTCAGTAGCACACAATTGCATGTGTGCACACACAAGGGGGGAGAATTGAAATTTGCAAAGCGCATTATGGGGCATCTCTTTCAGTTCCAGATCTCTTTTCTGGACCAAAGCTGCTGGTGTTAGTGAGAAAGTCCGTGGAAGATTTCAAAATCTTTTAGAGAGAAATGGAAATTTTCTCATTTCCGAATTGAGATTGGAGCAGTCTACATGGTTTTGATCAACATGCTGTATAAGCTCAGAGACTCCCTTGTCTCTCTCCCTTGTCCAAGGAGGTGAAGTGTTGGTGGATAAACACTCCGATGCAAGCCTTTAGCCTTTTCCTAACGATATTTACTTTGGCACGAGCCCTGTTTGATTATGATGTGACCAAGTCAAGCACATTTTACTCATCTTCAGCTTGGCAACCCGTTTGCTTTTAGCTTCCCTTTTAGGTGCATGCGTGTGGAAATGAGAGTTTCTGGAATCGTGCAGAGTCCCCCCCCCTTTTTTTTCAGGGAACTCACAAGCAGCATATTGTTACTGATGGCTGTTTCTCCTAATTTTTCATCAAAAGGCTTCTGGTTTAATCCTTGATGTGTCTAGTTCAAAAGGGATCAATTGATGCAGACAACCTGTTTATGAATAAGATCTTGGAAAGAGAAATGACTGCTAGGCAGAATACTTAGTCTCCTTGCACAGACTAGCACAAGTCAACTTTGTATCTGCTGATACAAACAAGAGTGCCTCTGAGGGCATGCAGAATACTATTGTCTCACAGTGGACCCGTTGCTGGCAGCTGTTTTTCTAGGTCTGGTGTGATGGTTGCTGGATCAAAGGACCAATGTTAGGAGGCTGCCTTCATTCTTTGGATCTTGCATATAAAGTCTTTAGGACAGCTATGGACAGTAAATCCTGGCCTGGTTTGGATGAAAAATTATTTAAAGCTAAACGTCATGACTCAGAGTCAAACCTAATTCCTGGTGACTTCATAGATGCATGTATGCAGTTTCCTTGGCATGAAATGACTTGCCACTGCCTCTTTTCGAGTTATTTTGGTGACTTCTCAGCCCTGACATTTCCTGGTGGTATCCCATCCGAGCACCAACCAAGTTCCACCATGCTTGGCTTCTCTAAGATCCATCAAAGTCTGGGCTGGAAATCCATTATGCAGCTTGGGGCTCTCCAGGTGTGTCAGGACTACAAACCCCAACATTTTCAGCCAGGGGATTCTGGAGATTATATTCCTGACACATTTGGAAGACTCCATTACATACTTATAACCAGCAGTGGCCTTTCCCTTCACCTGGAAACAAGTCCTTTCGTACCCAGAGAATCAAACCTGCAAGGCATCTGCATGCCTGGCTCCTGTGCCAGGGTGCCAATGAGAGGGCAGAGTGCTTTGTGGCGCTTCAAAGCCTGAGAGGTGTGTTGCTGCAGAAGGCTTTGTAGTAAGATCCAGGTTCAATGATAGATCTCTGCAGGAAATTGACAAAGATTTTGTTTTCCTTGTTCAAAATCTGCAGCAGCAAAATAACTTATTCCCGTGTAGATCACACTGCTGAAATGGAAAATGTTTGGGGTAATCAGGGGTGAGCCACTATGCCACTATGAATAAATTCCTACGCTTGCTTTTTTTTTTAATCTAAGTGTCTCTTTCTTGCATCAGGACCCCGGCTGGCAGAACTTAGGAGTTTTAGTCAAAATCAAATTGTGTACTGTATGTCTGAATTGCCCACCAGTGCATTAGATTCTCATCATTTCATCGGATGCAATTGAAAATATTATCTTTAGCTGGCAGAAATAATCTGTGATTATATAGGCTTGGGCGGGGGGGGGGGGGCGTGGATTGCAAAGAGTAGAACAAAATGTCTATCAAATGCATCTTTTAGAAAGGATCCTGAAGCCTCCTTTTATTCCATCTTCTATAAAAGGATGGTGATGAGCAATTTGGGTGGGTGGGGGAGTTGAATCCAGGATTTATCTTAATACTTGATCTCTCTATCTCCTCTCATTGTCTCCCACCCATCAGTTGCTGTGATCTTGATGACGCAGATGCTACTGTGTATGTGTGTTTTGGGCAGGCGGGGGGGGGGGGTGGCGGAGGGAGAGACTAGCATTCATTCAAAAATTGAAACCCTTCCCTCTACTTCTGTGTCACTGATGCAATTGAAGTCATGCTCTTGGCTGGCCGAACAGGTCGTGCTTGATTAAGCACAGGAGCGTGAATTCATCAGATAGTAAATGTAAAAGCCTGTAGTTCTGCGTATGAATAAATCCAGTGTTTTGATGGGTCTTCGGAGAGCGAGGTCACGCTTTCTTTGTTTTACAATGCTGTGTCCCAGCAGTTGTTGACTCAGAAGAGGCATTCTCGTTTATTACTCGGAGAGAGAAGAACTTGGAATCCTTTCTAACAGATATGCCCTGCATTGGATAGACATCTTCCCCACTTGCAATTTCCCCCACCCCACCCCTATATAATTCACATATTTTCTCCATCACTTGAGGGTAACATTTTCCAGATTCGTATATGTGAATCCACGTAAGAAAGAGAGAGAGAGACGCAGACAGAGATGGCAGAAGAGGCATTCCATCCTCTGTGTGTGTGTGTGTGTATGTGTGTGTGTGTGTGAGAGAGAATGTCTATAAAAGCAAGAGAGACTGACAGCCCTACAAGGTTCGAATCCACAGGAAGATTAGAACTATATTGAGATGGGATGTATTAACAGAACCTTGTGAGTCTTCCTACACTTTCAGTTCCCTCCCTTGTATACCCCAAGTTGTCAGGGAAGAGCCAGTCTGAATCTGCCTTCCTGGGCTCAGTGCTTTTGCACCTGTTCTTGCCTAATGGCTCCTGGATGATTTCGCCAGGGTCATCTCCGTGGCTCCCTACAGAGACAGAGATGGAGGAAGAGGGATTCCATCCTGTAAGAAGGGAGTAGAAGAGGCATTCCATCCTCTATAGGCATGTGTATGGATATAAATGCACATAGTCTCCGGGTTAAGAACACCCAGTTTAAGAATGACCCATTGTTAAGAACGGAGCCTATTGTAGCAAAATTCGAGTTAAATACACAATGATTCAAGTTAAATACACAATGATTCAAGATCATGACACAATACTACTTATACAGTATTAGACAATAATACTGTTCCATCTTACATACAAATTCGACTTAAGGACAGACCTTGGGAACAGAACTTGTTCTTAATGTGGAGACTACCTGTAAAAGGGAGGAAGAGAGGAATGAAGGGACCCAAATACCATTTTGTAGGAAGGTGTTAGAAGAGGCATCTCTCTATGTGAGAGAGGAAGAAGATTGCCTAGTCTAAAACAGGATCTGCTAGTGATATACTTGCAAGATCTTACATTTGATATATAGTTTGCCATGTAAGTATATTTTGAAAATACGATAAAATGAGTGTATTTATTTCTGGTTTAATAGAGCAGGAACACGGTGTCCCTAAGTATAGGAAATTAGGAATAGTTAGGAGTTGCATATAGTTGTTTAATCCCTTCAACTATTTGGTAAGCATCAAAGCTAGCTTAATGGAATCCATGAAATCTTTCCTAGAAACATGTGAATTATTTATAAGCCTATACTTTTCTGAGTATATACATTATACTGTTCCATAACTATATGGTACTGACATTCAACTGGCATGGACCATCAGATCTCTTACAGAAATTAAGAACTTGGAGGTAGACTTATGATGTGTTTATACAAACAGAAAGGTGGGGTATATATAAAATTCCCCTCTCCCCCCTGTGGGTGGTATGTGTCTTCCTCAATCTCTGGTCCTCTACCAGAGGCCTGGGAGTTTGAGGGTTCTGCGCAGTATCTTAGCTGTTCCTAGCCCTGCACTCTTCTGGACAGAGAGCTCTGATGTCGTTCCTGGGATCTGTTGGAGCCCCTCTCCCAGCTTAGGAGTCATGGCCCCGAGTGCTCCTACCACCACTGGGACCACTTTGGCCTTTACTTTCCACATCCTCTCTAGTTCCTCCTTCAGGCCCTGGTACTTCTCCAGCTTCTCATGCTCCTTCCTGATGTCTGTCACTTGGCACTGCTACAGCTATCAGCACTGCTGTCTTCTGGTCTTTGTCTACTGCCACGATGTCTGGTTGATTGGCCAGTACCTGCCTGTCCATCTGGATCTGGAAGTCCCACAGGATCTTAGCCCTGTTATTCTCCACGACCTTCTGTGGAATCTCCCATCTGGACTTGGGGGGGGTCTAGCCCATACACTGTGCAGATGTTCCTGTACACAATGCCAGCTACTTGGTTGTGCCATTCAGAGTATGCTGTTCCTGCCTGCATCTTACACCCTGCCCCTATGCGTTGGACTGTCTCTGAGGCCTCTCTGCACAGTCTGCACCTTGGGTCCTGCCTAGTGTGGTAGACCCCTGCTTCTATGGATCTGGTGCTTAGTGCCTGTTCTTGTGCTGCTATGATCAGTGCCTCAGTGCTGTCTTTTAGTCTAGCCCTTTCCAGCCACTGATAGGATTTCCCAATGTCAGCCACCTTGGCTATCTGTCGATGATACATCCCATACAGGGGCTTGTCTTGCCATGGTATTTCCTCCGCTTGAACTTCCTCCCATGTCTGCTGCTGCCTCAGGCATTCTCTCAGCAGCTCATCTTTGGATGCCATCTTACTGATGTACTCCTGGATACTCCGGGTTTCATCCAGGACAGTGGCTTTGACACTCATCAGACCCCGCCCACCCTCTTTGTGGCTGGTGTACGATCTCTGGGTGTTGGACTTGGGGTGGAAACCTCTGTACATTGTGAGGAGCTTCCAGGTCTTCACATCGGCAGCCTCCATGTCTTCCTTTGGCCAGCTCACTATACCGGCAGGGTATCTGATGACTGGCAGGGCATACGTGTTGATGGCATGGATCTTGTTCTTCCCATTGAGCTGGCTCTTCAGGACCTGTCTTATCCTTTGGTGGTGCTTGGATGTTGCTGTCTTCCTTGCCTCCTCCTCATGATTCCCAAGTGACTGTGGCATGCCAAGGTATTTATAGCTGGTCTCTGTGTCTGCTATGTGGCCCACGGGTAGTTCCACTCCATCTGTCTTAACTACCTTCCCTCTCTTTACTATCATCCCGCCACATTTCTCCAGTCTGAATGACATCCCAATGTCCTCGCTGTAGATCTGTGTCAGGTAGATCAGTGCGTCGATGTCTCATTCACTCTTAGCATACAGCTTGATGTCATCCATGTAAAGGAAGTGGCTGATGGTGATTCCACTCTTGAACTTGTATCCATATCCAGTCCTTGTGATTATCTGGCTGAGGGGGTTTAAGCCTATGCAGAACAGCAGTGGGGACAGTGCATCACCTTGGTATATGCCGCACTTGATGGCCACTTGTGCGAGCTGTCTTGAGTTCACTTCCAGTGTTGTCTTCCACAGTCCCATTGAGTTCTTGAGGAAGGTCCTTAGTGTCCTGTTGACTTTGTATAGCGCCAGGCATTCACAGATCCATGTGTGTGGCATTGAGTCATAGGATTTCCTGTAGTCAATCCAGGCTGTGCTCAGATTGGTCTGCCTAGACCTTGAGTCTCGGGCGACTGCTCTATCTATGAGTAACTGGTGTTTTGAGCCTCTGGTGTTGTTCCCAATGCCCTTCTGAGCTGTTCTCATGTACTGGCCCATATGGTCTTGTAGCTTGGCAGCTGGGATGCCTGATAGAACTTTCCATGTTTGTGGGGAGGCAGGCTGTTGGCCAGTAGTTGGATGGTGCTGTTCCCTAGTGAGGGTCTTTCATGATCAGCACTGTCCTTCCTTGTGTTAGCCAGTCTGGGTGGGAGCCTGCTGCTAACAGTTGGTTCATCTGTGCTGCTAGGCGTTCATGCACTGCTGTTAGTTTCTTTAGCCAGTAGGTGTGGATCATGTCTGGGCCAGCTGCTGTCCAGCTTTTCAGCGGCTGGATAGCGTAGTAGTTAGAACACCGACTTTGATGAGGAGACCGGGGTTCAAATCCCGGCTGGTACCTACCTTACCAGTAGGGGTCCTTGGGCAAAGACCCCCTAACGCTTCACCTGCCTACCTCAAAATATGAGAGTGACATGAACTAAGAGAGTCATGCCGGCTCAGACGTCGCCTGGATTAACAAGATCCGCGTCAGATGTTGGGGAACCAGGACAATCTGATGTTAAGTGGGCTACTGGAACAAACCATACATGGACGAGACAAGAGAACTTGGAATTGATAGAATGCTACTACAGCAGCAGACCTAATGAGAGGAGACAGACAGACAGACAGATTTACTTATTGGGGAGGTGAGTTACATGGGCACTCTAAATCCATGCTAGATTAGTAGTTTGGACAGAGGTAGCCAAGATTTTGAAAACTTGGGGTGGAGGCACTTAAAAAATATCTCTCATGGAACACTGTTCAGAAAATGACAACTCTGGCCAGTCACGAAGCACCTCTTGATCCAAAAATCGATGGCCTGACCCCCGCCCCAGGAGGCTATGGGCTTATCTCAATGGGACCATTGTGGGAAACAAAGGTTTTCATAATTTGTCAGCTACGATGACTCTGAATGGATTTGGCAGTATTACAAGCTCAACTGATAATGGTACTATACTAGAAGCTGGGTTTTACGTTGTGGCATGTTAGCTCCCATGTAGCTGGCAGCCATGGCTGGAGGGCCTTTGCACACTGGGTCGTGTGCCAGTTATGCCTGTTCCAGGACCAGGAGACCCTGCTCATTGTCAATCATGCCCTCGTGACCTCCTGTCTGGACTACTGCAATGCGCTGTACATGGGGCTGCCCTTGAAGAGCATTCAGAAGCTTCAACTGGCGCAGAATGCAGCAGCAAGGGTAGTAAATAATGCTGGTTACTTGGCACATGCATGTAACACTGCTACTTCGTGAGCTGCATCAGTTGCCATTGTGCTTCTGGGTGCAATTCAAGGTGCTGGTGGTCACCTTTAAAGCCCTTCATGGCATGGAACTGGGTTACTTGAGGGGCTGTCTCTCCCCAGTTGTTTCTACCCATCCAATCCAGTCCAGCAGGAAGGGCATGTTTTGGGTCCCATGGGCTAAGGCAGTGTTGTCCAAACTTGGCCACTTTAAGATGAGTGGACTTCAGCTCCCAGAATTCCCTAGCCAGCCATGGCTGTCTGGCTTCGGAGCTAGGTTTCAGTCTGGGAAGATTGATGTCAGGTATAGCCCAAGGAACTCCAAGAGACAGTGCAAAATCAGTTCAGCTATGTTCATTAGCTACAACCTCTAGCAAGAATCTTCCCAGACTGAAACCCCAGCTCCCAAGCCAGCCAGCCACAACACCGTGAATTCCTCAGGGAGGTGCCAGCCTCATCCTCTTGTAGCTCCTACGCTCTTGTGGTGAACTAAGAAAACGCTTATCTCCCTGAGCCTGGCCTTCATCATTCCATTCCATCACAGGCAGGATGCCTAGGAACCCCAAGGGAAGTGCTTTTGAGTGCATGGTGTCTCCTGGTGAGGTCCTGCATCTACTGCTTGGGTAAGCCCCACTCCAGCAGATTATTTCTAAGGGAATGCAGTGTTGACAAGAGCAGCTTGCTCACTCTTCGCACAAAGGCAACAAGATTCAGAGATACAGTGCTTGGGATCCCAGATTCACTGAGTGATCACTTCTCTTCCAGGCCTCTGCCTGTTCTCCTCTTAAAGCCATTTTAACAAATGGACTTTAGCATATCCATACGTGGAATATTGTAGACCAGGGCTTTTCAACCTTGGCAGCGTTAAGATGGGTGGACCTCAACTCCCAGAATTCCCCAGCCACCACCGATTCAGCTTGCAAGAGGTCCCCATCTCACTAGATCTTTTGGGGCAGTGAGACCTTTAAATATCCATCTCAAACCTGTGTTTGGTTTCAAACGGGTATCATATTTCCAATGTTGCTTTCCTGTGGCTAATTTTAGGCCAAAACTGGTTTCCCACTGGTGCCTTAGAATGAGTTGGATATAGGTGTATTTCCCCCTATGACATTAGGTGAGTTCCAGGTTTCAGATGCCATTTTGATTTCCCAAATACTTGGTGTAGCATCACATCAGGGGAGCAGGAAGTTATAATGGTGAACCCTGGGCTTCAGCAGAGAAGAGTGGCTTCTGTTTCCTCCAGCACTCTAGACCAGCGTTTCTTAAAGTATGGTTTGAGGAACCCTGGGGATCCTCCAAGACCCCCTCAGGGGTCCGCAAAATCAAAATTATTTGCCGGATATTACGGATATTTGCAAAAATTTAATACGATGTCCCTCTTCTCATTATTTTTTTTAAAGTGTTAAAAAATATAGGGTTTCTTCATGAAAAATATTCCTGTTACTATTGAATGGTTTTAATATTGTTATTTTTACCCGATTCAATAAATAAATACTCTGTGAATGCGTAAATTTTAATTTTTCATACGGTATATATCGATAAATATAACCCATATAAACAAAAGCTCTTAATCGTTTTTAAAAGTGGGAAGGGGTCCTGAGAGCAAAAAGTTTAAGAAACACCGCTCTAGACTAATGGCGCATTGGGGGATTCTGGGAAATTCAAAATGGCAGTTTGGCACAGAAGGAAACAAGATAGGGGAATTCTGGATCTTCCCACCCCTTCACCAGCAGGCATCTGTCTTTTCTTCCCTGCAAATAGAGTAATGTGTGTCTGTAAGTTTTTGCTGATATTACATCTCTGTGTGTAAGTGTGCATTGGGAAGCACAGAGCGGGCTGTATGGTCTCTGTGGGGTCATATGGCTAGAAAATGGAGCAGTCAGCGGCCTTCTGAGTCACTGCCCAGCTGCCCATCGCATTGCGATGCGGAAAATTTCCCTGTGATGGTTTTCTCTGCAACTCTTGGCTGGATCTGGCCCATTTTCAAACCTGACCTTCCTTTCTTTCACCAGCTTCTCTCCACAAATCAAATCCGGTCCCAATCTGTTTAGTGCTCGGAGCATTATTGTGCAGTGACAGACAGACAAACCACATCCTGACCTCCTTTAATTTCTTTCCAACATGCTGTTGGGTTGGAAAGAATAAAAATGCCTTTTTGGGCTCTGTCTGCTTGTCCTTTTGTAGAGCCTAGAAGCGTTGCCCGTAAAGATCTCTTGAAGTATTTTTGTAAACTTCTGTGTAATTGCCTTCTTTTTTAAAAACATATTTTATTCTTTTAAGGGTTTGATTGTTAAATCTCCTTCTGTGCTCTTTAAATGAAGAGGTGTTAAATAAACAAAAGGAAAGAATCCAGTTGGATTCTACTGAAATCAGCTTCAGCTTTTCCCACATTAAGAGCATTTTGATTGCTCTTAAATTAACGGGTTCATTTTTTTTTCATTTTCCCCACCTGGTACTTTCCAACTGAAGCAATAAAGGTAGCTTTGCATAAAGCCAAATTGTGGGAAGTCTACCCAGGAAGTTTCTGTAACAGATTTCTGTGCCTAAGGAATTCATTTTGTTTTCCTAGTTTCAATTTCTGTGTTCTCAATGATCAGGAGTGGGCAAAGCTTTTCCAATGTTGTTCTTCAGAAACATTTAAGGACTCCTCTGTGGATGTTGATTTTTTTTCTTGTCAGCTTTGCAATTCCCATTGGTAAGTCATTTATTTTCTTGACTTTAATAGAAATGCACACTCGTAATACGTCTTGAAAATTTGGCTGGCTGGTTCCTGGCTGTGATTGTTTCTAAGCCCCTGTGTCTAACAATTCACCTTCCCATGAGAAAATAAAAAGGTACAGCGAGTGCTACAAAACAGGATGCTGTTGAGCTAGCCCCTACGTTAGATCCAGATCGCCTCTGGTGATCCAGCTTTCATTCTGGAGACCATTAACAATGTCAGAGTTGCACATTATCGGGGCCTCTGTAGGACGGTGGACTTTCTTTCTACTAGGGGAATAGCTCTAAAGCCACCTTCTGCTCCATCAGATGGGTGGATTTCAGTCCCCCAAAGTTAGAGTTGCATGTCAGGGGCTGCATTACAATTAATCAACTGTATTTGAATATATAGATTGGCAACTTTCAGAGGACCTTTGGGACAGCTTCCTAGAGTTGGGGGACAGGTACTTATAGTTTAGGACAGTGCTTCTCAACCTTGGCAACTTTAAGATGTGTGGACTTCAATGCCCAGAATTCCCCAGCCAGCCATGCTGGCTGGGGAATTCTGAGAGTTGAAGTCCACACAACTTAAAGTTGCCAAGGTTGAGAAACACACTGGTTTAGGACCACAAATTTACTACCTGTGATGTACAGACTGGGCCATTTTCTCCCAACTGTGTTGCAGTGCAGACTGCAGACAGTTTGGCCAGTTTGGTCTGCAAACAGTGCACTTTTGGGGTCCTCTGCTGTTCAAATACATCTGACGGCAGTGCCAAGGGAGGGCACTGGGTGTGTCCGAATGAAAAAACCACCTGCATGGCATCGCAGTGTATTCGTGTGTTGCAGTGTCACACACATGTACAAAAGGGGTGGAGGTTGCAAAGAGGTCCTCTGCTGTGCACACACATCTGGAGGAGGTGTCAGAATGATGATAGCAGCAGTATGGCATTGCAAGATTTGCCCCGCCCCTTTAGTGTGTGCATTGTAATGTTGCACACATGTGCAAACAAAGGTGGAATTTGTAGCGTGATACCACCCCAGTGTTTTCATTATTTAGCAACGGAAGGGCCCAAGTTAGAGATGGGCTTGAAAGAAGAACTCTCCCAGTTGTGGTTTTGCTCTTTTTGTGAGATGGTAATCCTAAAAGAGCTATCTGTATCAGATACTTGATGGCTTTATTTCAACCAGGTTGCTTAGCTGTTAATTTAAGCGGGTCATGTGAAGACTTACTGGTGCATTTACAAAACACATTAAGCTTTGCGGAGGGAAGTTGGTTTTTGTTTAACAAGTGTGCCAACCTAGCCAGTTTGGTTAATTGATGCTGCAGCGTGTTACAGGGAGTCCTTGCTTAACAACCACAATAGGGACCGGATAATTCATTGTTAAGTGGGGCGGTTGTTAAGTGAGCCATGCCTGATTTTACAACCTTTTTTGCAGCGGTCATTAAGCGAATCAGTGCGGCTAGTAAGCAAATCACACAGTTGTTAAGCAAATCACACAATTCCCCATTGATTTTGCTTGCCGAAAGCTGGCTGGGAAGGTTGCAAAAGGCGAGTATGTGACCCTGGAATGCTGCAACCATCGTTAAGTGTGAGCTGGTTGCCAAGCACCTGGATCGTGATCACGTGACATGGGGGAGCTGCAGCGGTTGTAGGTACAAGGACTGGTTGTAAGTTCCTTTGTTCAGCACCACTGTAACTTTGAATGGTTGCTAAACAAATGGTTGTGTCAGAACCATTTGTTAAGTGAGGACTACCTGCGTGTGAATCAGAAAAGAGGTTAATTCAGTAACAAAGTTAAGCACATTGTGTGGACACATTTCCAGAGGGATATTTACATTAGCCCACTGCAGCAGAATCATAACTAACTAAATTAACTCTTTGTAAAAGTAAAGAATTTGATGAATGAAGCTCAGCTCCTGATTTATGATCCTGAGAGAACTCCTACAGGCCTGGAAAAGTATTTCTAATTCAGTGGATATTTGCCTCTTGAAGTAGGTTTGTTGTGATATTTATATTTATATACATACATATAGATACATACATATATATACACATATACACACATCAGTAAGTGGGAAGATGAGATTGCAAGGAGAACATGGAAATCTGCCTTATATCTCATCCAGCGGTTGGTCCATCCAGCTTGTGCTGTTGCAATAAGCAGAGTTCACAGGGCACAATAATAATTTTTCTAATAATGCAAGAAAATAATGCAACTTTTGAAAAAAAAGACTGCATCATTCAGGCCTAGCCTTAATCTTGAAGAAACTATAAACTCCTTGCAACGTGAAGCACTTATGATTAGTCCATTAAGGAAATGAATCTGGGGGGGAAAAAAACTAATTACACATCCCAAACCACCAGTTTCCCCTTAAAATAAATGGAGCATCTCCCTTGGATTCCCATCCTCTCCAAGTATTTAGCTAGCACCCAAGGCCAATCAAGTTATTTGATATAAGACCTAGAAAATATCAAACCTATGCTCTTCCTTCCAGGTAGGATTGCCCCCTTGCCCCCAAATGTGCTTGCAGTCTCCAGAGATCTGGAGAGGAAATTGTTTAGGGCTCAGTTAGAATGAGTTTAGGAGTGAATGCTGGCAAAAAGCAGCAGCAGAATGGTTATTCCCAGATTGCTCAAGTTGCGTCCACACATTTCAGAACCTGCTTGCTTCTCTGGTGCCAGCTTCCTGGTGGCTAACACAGCTTGAAGAGGAAAAAAGGAAACAAACTCTCCAGGCAGCTTCACAGTAGGTAGAAGGTCCACGTCTTGTTCAAAAGCTGTTGCAGCGGGAAACACTGTCGGCTGGCTTTGTTTCCCCCCCCCCCCCCCCCCCGTTTCCTAGTTCCTGGCTCTGAAGCCCTGTGGAGGAAGAGAAGGGACTGTAATTCAAGTCACTCCATAATTTCCTGTAGGGTGATGGAATCCAGATGAATGAGCGGGGACTGATCTGATTTGGATTAGAGTTTCTCCCCTCGTGGTGTGTCTACCACTAACGGTGGGCAGGAGTAATTTAGGAGGGCCACGAATGCCTGCCGATTGCAACAGAATAAAAGGAGAGAATTTTGAGGTGGCGGGTAGGATTTGCAACATTTCAGAGTGTATGGGGTGAGAGGAGGAAGGAAAAGATAACCCAAGTCAAGCTTAAATCTAGGGACAGTTTCGGTTTCCCCTAAGATCCAATCAGCCCCCGCTCTACTAGTATTATGTCTGATGCTCAGACAGAACTGCTTAGAAGAACATTTGCACTGTGATTCCTTTTTTCCTTGGTTATTTTTGCACCGTTGTTGATGCATTTTATTATACCAGGTTTTTTTAACTTTCAATACAATGCATGCTTTGATACAGGTAGTGCCCAGTTTAAGAGCAAGTTCCGTTCCCAAGGTCTGTCCTTAAGTCATTCTTATGTATGTAAGCCGGAACAGTGTTATTGTATAATACTGTATAAGTAGTGTTGTGTAATGAACTCGAACCAGTGTGTGTTTAACTCGAATCATTGTGTATTTAACTTGAACTTTGCTATAATAGGCTTTGTTCTTAACTATGGGTCGTCTGTAACCCAAGTGTTCTTAACCCGGGGACTACCTGTATTAGATAATTTTGTAAAACTGGTGAGAGTCATTTGATTCATTTGGGGCAGGTAATGAATGCAAGACATCGATCATTAAAATGGATCTGCTCTTTCTAGGCAGTGTTATGGGAACCGTCGGTCTGCCCTTTTTCCCGGTTTTTTCCCACTTGAGTCAAGCCTGCAGCCTTAGAATTTCCAGAAGGTCCCCATCCAGCCCTAACCAGGGCTAACTCTGCTTCGTTTCTGAGTGTAGGCAAGGTTGACTAGCTGTTGCCATCTGCTAAGATCATGGATTAGTGGTTCTTTAAATTCTCCCTTTTATGGAGGAAAAATGAATTGATCTGAAGAAGCAGAAAGAAAGCTATGCTGAGCTAATCAGAACCCAGCCAGCTGCTGTGCAGTGGGGAGCACACCCTTGCAAGAAAGAGCTGGAGAGATTCAATCATGGTATCCATTTCACAGCTGCCACAAGTCCATATTGTATGTCCTGTTGTCCTGTGGCTGCCTTGATGGGCGTCTCTTGGTGACATTTCCTGCTGTTTACCATGGTGCTCTCAATAGCTCTGAAAATTGACTTCACATCCATGTCCAGCCTGGAGGAATTCTTCCTCTTTGGCAGCCCCTCCAACGTAGAGCTGTGTCTGACATTATGACCAAAGAAATCTTGAAACTCTCTGCTGGAGAGCCAGGTCCAATGGTCCTTTTGTTTTTTTCAGAGCCATGGCCACTGGAGAGGACAGCTCACTCCTCTTGTGGGCCACGTACTGAGCTCCTAGCTCTGGATGGGGCAAGGTGCAAGGTCACTCCTCCAACAGCTTTTGTGCATGCAGTGATGTCTCCTAATGGATGCCAATCCTGGAATACAGTACACGTTTTTCATAAAACTTATTCTAAGTTTTATATTGATCATGAATGGTATCTATAATAATGTAATGGCAGTAAGCATATAAACATTCTTTTCTCCTAGTTTATATCTCACCTTTCTCTCTGTCTGGCACTCAGGATGGTTTATAGCAATAACAAAAACACTCATTATAAAAGATCAACATAAAAACAATGCCATTAAATTGTTTCTATCTTGATGTCACCTAGATTCCTTGATCAAGTAATTGGTGGAAATTAAGATATAAAAGATTGAGAACTTCAACCTGTTTAGTATCTTCGAATCTTGACTTTTACACAACACGTAATCTAAGTTTGGAATTTGATACCATGAAATGTGTTGGCCACCAACTTGGCCGGCTTCAAAAAAGGGTCGGGTGAATTCATGGAAGTAATGGGGTTCAGTGGCTCTTAGCCTTGATGGCAGGGGGACTGCCTCTGAAGGCCATCTGCTGGGAGATTAGTGGGCTTCCTTGTGGAATTGGTTGGCCACTGTGAGAACAGGCAGCTGGACTAGATGGGCCAGGGATCTGATCCAGCAGGGCAAGGCTTGTGTTCCAGTGAACACAATTCCATCCACAGTCCATGCAGTTTTCTTGGCAACATTCTCAGAAGTGGTTCTAGGGCTGAGAGAGAATGAGAGGCATAAAGTCCCCCAGCTGGCTTTGTGCCTAAGGCAGGACTAGAAATTCATGTTCTCCCAGTTTCTAGCCTTGTGCCTTTAAGCATTACACCAAGCTGACTCTTTGTGAAGGTTTATGGAAGTAGTAGAAGGAGCAGGTTGAAATGGCAAACATTTATCCATACAAACACCAGAAGTTAAATCCAAGCTGACCACACCTAATTAAATAAGCAACTGTTTCTTAAATGAAGAAACATCTCCAGGTCCCCCCTGATAGATAATTTCAGCTCTTGGGACCCAGAAGACACGCCTTCTCTATTGCAACATCTGCCCTGTGGAACAACCTCCTGCTAGAGATCCAGTAGGCCCTGACCCTCCCGGTCTTCTGGAAGGTCATGAAGACCTGGCTCTTCCCCCAGGCGCTGAGCCCAATATATGTGTAGCTGTGTTGAAAATTCATTGTGGTGCCTTGACTACTGTAATATAATTATTTTAATTCTGTTTTGTTGATTGGATGATTAATTGATTATGTGCCATCAAGTCAAGGTCAACTCTTAGCAACCACCTAGAAAAACTTTCTCTGAGAATTTTGTTCACAGAAGTTGTATTGCTTTGTTTTTGTGTGGATTGTTGTTAGCCATCCAGTATATGTAATCTAACTTTGGAATTTGATACCATGAAATGTGGTGTTGGCCACCAACTTGGCCGGCTTCAAAAAAGGGTCGGACCAATTCATGGAAGTAATGGGGTTCAGTGGCTCTTAGCCTTGAATACAGTACATATATAGGATGAGTGGCCATATAAATTTCCTAAATAAATAAAAGATATCTTGCAATCTGGTTTGCTAAACTATGGTGTTGGGGGGAAGGTTGATAGGGCAAGCCCTTAATTGCTCTGTTCTTGCCTCATCCCAGTCGGCCTTCACTTGCTCAGTGATGCTCAGAACAGAGAGTATATCCTTCTCCCTCCCCCCAACAACAAATCTAGAAAACTTTAATTTATTGGTTGCTGTCAGTAAAGCTCTCGCAACTGGCCAGCGAGCACATGCATCTGCCGTCCAGAAGTTCCCCAGCATCCCTCCGCAACGGTTGAACGGCACATCTGTCTGCTGTTGTTCTTTTGTTCTGAACTCCAAACATTTGTCCTGCAGGCAGTCCCCAAGCCAAATGGCTAGGTGGTGGCTGGGATGGGAGGAAGTGCTTCTGAATGGTTACTGCACTGCTGTCCTTGAAAACCAGAACAGGAGATGTTTGATGCCTAATATTTTTGTCCTTCTGATTCCTTCTGCCCCAAGTGACAGTGAGACAGCAGAGAGGAGGGAAGGGAGATAGATGAACATCTAAATGGGTATTTTGAGTTAGCTTCTCTGGCATTATTTACATTGCCTTGCCAGGTTGGGGCTCAGACTGAAGTGTGAACCCTGGGTATTGTGAGGTTTCAGCAAATAATCATTGCTTTATACCCTGATGATGCTGATTACGTGCCATCAAGTCATTGTCGACTCTTAGTGACCAGACAGATAGGTTTTCTCCATGATGATCTGTCCCTAATCTGGTCTTCAGCTCCTCCAATGGGGACTTTACTGTATAGCCTAGCTTAGCATAATGGATGATCTCCTCTACTACACTTCTACTACAAATATTAGGAATCAAACCTTTATTTTCTGCATCTGGGTGGCATATACATATACAGATGCACATATACATGGGTGGGATACAAATCTAATAATAATAATAGTGGTTAGGGCAGTGTTCTCAACCTTGACAACTTTAAGATGTGTGGACTTCAACTCCCAGAATTCCCCAGCCAGCCATGCTGGCTGGAGAATTCTGGGAGCTGAAGTCCACACATCTTAAAGTTGTCAAAGTTGAGAAACGCTGGGTTAGGGTATTGGATTAGTGCTGGAGAAACCCAGATGGAAATTCCCATGTAGGCCTAATCTATGACCAAGGATCACTGTGAGGATAAAATCAGGAGGAAAATGCTATATGTGCAGTCTTAAGCCTTTGGAACCAAGTTGGGGTGTAAATGGAACAAATAAAGTAAATAATAATTTCGCCCTATTTTATGGTATGCAGTGTTTTGAATTCAAAGACCAATTTATACTTAAATCAATTGGTTCGTTGGAGCAAGGTGTTTGTTTATTTATATTTATTTTAAAATGCGCATGGTTGCCCAACTGGCAGAAATGCAACTCACAATATCCCAGTGTCAACAACAAGAACCCCGATAACAAAAACCTAAATGACACAATTGCGGCATAACCGCATATACTCAAACTGCCAAGATGAAGCCCCTTAACATCGTGGACCCAATGCCTGAGGAATTCTGTTTTGTTTGCTTTTTCAAAAAAAAAATCAATGTATTTTCTATCTGGAAAATTAAAGTTCTTCCATCAAAAGTGGTCTGGGGCGGTAGACTGAAAACCGATAACCAGAGTCAAACCTCAACAGCTTATTTGCCTGATTTAAAGAGAATGGACTGGATGGCATATTTCCTTGAGCTTTTTCAAGAACTCTGCAGTGGTAACAAATGGTGCTTTTCCAAAACTCAAATTAAATGTCAATTTTCCACCACCACCCCGCCTTAGCCCCCCCCAAGCTAATCTGGCTTTGTAATTTCTCTGGAAGACGAATCTTCGCTGTGCATGATTTTCAGCTGCTTAAACAGCATCAGGAAAAAGACAGATTTCATTTTCATTGTTATTTCTCACTGCCAAGTGGCCTCAAGACAATTTTGATCAGTGCTGAATGATAAAATATAACACAGAGGGATGCGACAGTGTTACAGTAGTGTTTCTCAACCTTGGCAGCTTTAAGATGTGTGGCTTCAACTCCCAGAATTCCCCAGCCAGCATGGTTTTTCACATACTCCTCCCTGGGGTTCATTCTTGGTAAGCCTCACGGTTCCTCGAAGCATGCTGGTGCTCTTGCCTGTGGACAGCGTAGGAGGAGACTGGCGTTAAGTCTACGGCAGCTGAAAATCAGGAAGAGTCTGGTAGCACCTTTTCCAGCTAACACATTTTATTAAAAAGCAAGTTGTGGCTCACTTCCTCCAACACATAGAAGTGCCTGCAGGCAATTGCCTGTGGGTGATGTTATATTGACCATCTAAGAATCCATGCACAGAGAATAAATGTGCAGTTAACCTGGAAGCTCACAGATTTATTGTGAAGATAAAAGCAGGGCTAGCTGATACAAATGCAATGCCAGCATGGGTTGATTAAGGACAGGTCATGCCAAACAAATCTTATGGCTTTCTTTGATAAAGTGACTAAATTAGGGGACCAAGGAAATGCCGTGGATACAGTATACTTAGATTTTAGTAAGGCCTTTGATAAAGTAGACCACGGCCTACTACTTGGTAAGATAGAACAATGTGGGATAAGGTAGTACCACTACCAGACGGATTTGCAGTTGGCTGAGCAATCACACTCAGCATGTGGTCCTTAATGGAACTTGTCTACGTGGAGGAAAGTATGCAAAGGTTCTGTCTTGGGCCCAGCGCTCTTCTACATCTTCATAAATGACCTAGATGAAGGGATTGAAGGGGCGCTCATCAGATTTGCGGATAACACAAAGCTGGGGGGAATTGCTAACATTTCAGAAGATAAATTCAAGATTCAGAAGGATCTTGACAGACTTGAGCATTGGGCCCTATCCAACAAGACTCAGTTCAAAGGAGAGAACAGTAAGGTCGGGCACTTAGGCAGGAAAAACCAGATGCACAGGTACAGGATAGGCGGTACCTGGCTCAACAGTAGTGCCTATGAGAGGGATCTAGGTGTCCTGGTGGACCACCACGTAAGTTTGAGTCAGCAGTGTGCTACAGCTGCCAACAAAGCCAATGCAATCCTGGGCTGCCTAAACAGAGGGATAGTATCAAGATTAGGGAAGTGATAGTACTGCCCTACACCGCACTGGTGAGGCCACATTTGGAATATTGCATCCAGTTCTGGTCCCCACAATACAAAAAAGATGCCGAGGTCCTAGAAAGAGTGCAAAGAAGAGGATGATAAGGGGTCTGGAGGCTAAATCCTATGAAGAATGGCTGGAGGAACTGGGTAAGTTTAGCTTAACCAATAGAAGACTGAGGGGAGACATGATAGCAGTCTTCCAATACTTGAAGGGCTGCCACAGGGAAGAGGGCACCGATTTATTCTCCATAGCACCTGAAGGTAGGACAAGAAGCAATGGGTGGAAGCTCCTCAGAGGGAGATTGAACCTGGAAATAAGGAGGAATTTCCTGAAAGTGAGAACTATTAAGTGGTGGAACAGCTTGCCTCCCAGAGTGGTGGGTGCTCCATTGCTGGAGGTCTTCAAGAAAAGATTGGACAGCCATTTGTCCAAGTTGGTATGAGGACTCCTGCCTTGGGCAGGGGGTTGGACTAGAAGACCTCCAAGGTACCTTCCAATGCTATGATGCTGTGATTAGGAGTAGGGGTTTTGTTACCCCTAAAAAATGGGAACACACAGACCTACCACTCGGGAAAGAATGGGCTCTGTCACTGAAAACCCTTCCCTTCAGTTGTCTCCCTCCACCCCCAGGCATCTACAAAAAGCACTTAATAGCCATAATTTATTTTTTTCCAACCAGATTTCCACACCTCCCTTCTCAAACATTTAATCTGCACTCCCATCTGATGGGGTGATGGCCACTGATTTAGATGACTTTAAAAGGAGGCAAGACAGATTCATGGAGGATCAGGGTTATCCATACTGCTAGATTTGATGGCCATTAACTATCTCCAGACACACAAGAGCATCTCTTAAATTATCAGGTGCAAAAATGCCATAGTAGAAAGCTGTTCTGTAATCCTTATGACGCCAGCTGTCTTCAGCTGAACTGACCAGCTGATCTGCTTGTCTTGAGTAGGGTTGTTAAGATGACACCCACCCACCCCCAATATATGAGGTTCACAGAGCAGAAGACAATGTTTGTCCCTCTTGTATAGACTTCTCCATCTTTCTGCTGAAGTTCAGGAAGGTGGTTACAATGGGACTATTTCAGAGCTTTTAATTTGTAAGGACTGTCACTTGGATTGTAGACACTGAGCAGGGTTGATGGTTGACTTGGTCAACCACTAAGATCATTGGAGGTGGTCCTGCTGTGGGTGGCAAAATTGGAGAAAGCAAGTGTGGTGTACTGGGCTGGCATGAAGGTGTTGTTGTTCAGTCGTTAAGTCGTGTCCGACTCTTCGTGACCCCATGAACCATATTGCGCCAGGCCTTCCTGTCCTTCACTGCCTCCCTGAGTTTGCTCAGTTTCATGCTCATTGCTTCAGTGATGCTATCTAACCATCTCATCCTCTGCCGTCCTCTTCTCCTTTTGCCTTCAATCTTTCCCAGCATCAGGGTCTTTTCCAAAGAGTCCTCTCTTCACATTAGGTGACCAAAGTATCTGAGCTTGAGCTTCATTATCAATCCTTCCAATGAGCAATCAGGGTTGATTTCCTTTAAGATTGACTGGTTTGACCTCCTAGCAGTCCAGGGGACTCTTAAGAGTCTTCTCCAGCACCACAGTTCAAAGGCATCAATTCTTCGGCGCTCAGCCTTCTTTATGGTCCAGCTCTCACAGCCATACATTACTACTGGATTAGCCTTTTAACATTGTCCATGGGGTTTTCTTGGCAAGAATACTGGAGTGGGTTGCCATTTCCTTCTCCAGTGGACCACATTTTGTCAGAACTCTCTGTCATGACCTGTCCGTCTTGGGTGGCCCTGCACGGTATAGCTCATGGCTTCACTGAGTTACGCAAGCCCCTTCGCCACGACAAGGCAGTGATCCATGAAGGGGGGCATGAAGGTGACCCAGGTTCAAGTCCCATTCTCAGCCATAAGACATTCAATGGATAACTTTGGTCAGTCATTCTCTCTCAGCCCAAGCTACTTCATGGGGATGTTGTACAAGGAAATAGGAGAAGGGTGCATAATGTACACCATCCTGAGCTCCTGTATGAATAGTGGATTATAAATCCAAAAAAAATGCATGTTTTAACATCTAATAGTTCAAGCATGGCTAGTAACCTCAGGATCAGAAGGGGCAAGGGACATGGAGTCTCTAGATCTAAGTGGCTTCCCTTGTTTTTATTTTAATGGTAGAGGGCAGCAGAATTGGAGCTTCATGACACTGGTGGATTTCCTTTTTGAGTTTTGATTAGTTTTTTTTTTAAGGCTTTTGACCAACTTTATAGAGTACTTTGTTTCATCTGGAAGCATAGAACTCACTGTAGATCTTAGACTGAGAAGGACTGGTCAAGGCTCTCCATATCGGTCTTCTCAACACCTGGTTGATATTCTTTGGGAGATATGTGTTGGTGTTCTCCATAGTTACTGGTATCTAAGAGCAAAGAGAATTTATCTGTGATGCCAGTATCCCACCCAAATGATGTGTAGTTCCTGCCCTTTCCTCTTCTTTTTCCAGTGTTTATAACAGAACAAATAGCCACGTTTAAAACTGTGGGGGTAAATGATTGGAGCCTTTTAAGTGGCACCACCACAGATGTGGTGCTTAGGTTGATGGGGTTCACATGGGCTCCTAAGCCAATGCAAACAAATTGTATTGTGTCTTAATATGATGGTCTTGTTCACACTTCTAAGTATAACATGTTTGCTAGGATCCACCATAGTTGTTGTGATTTATTATCCCGATTTTTGTTTAATGCGTTGTGCAGACGCAGCCGTTGTGGTTGTTGGGGTAACAGAATAGATCCCCCCCCCCCGTTTTAAAAATTTAAACTCTTGCTACTTTGTTTTTTTAGACCTTTAGGAATTTTAAAATTTGATACTCTGGAGTCTTAGGGTCTGAGGAGTGTTTGGTACCACAGTGAGATTTTCAGAACTGACTTCATTGCTGTTTTTATTTTCTTTTTGAGATTGCATGTTCATAGTACCTTCATAGTTGCTTTATGTACATCTTCCGTCTTCATATTTGATTTAATTGCTTTCCAGATTGTTGATCTGCTCTTTGGGTTGAAGGCCAACATAACTGAAGAATGCCAGGTTAGAAATAGCAGCTACACGCTGTAGAGATCCTTCATTTTTAAGCAGCTAGTAAATACAGTAAATGAAATTAAATTGTTGGGTCTAGCAGTCCCAACTAGTCTTCTTCCTCACTAGCTGAAATGGGGAGGGGAGGAAGAAATGCTTTATGGGAGGACAGCTTTGTCCCCACATCATGCACCTGGTCTTATCCAAAGGCAACATAAATTCCAGGTTGCATTGTCCTTGCAACTTTTTGTCACTTGAGGAGACTGACCGCCATGATGCTGTCCTGGCCCTGCACAGAGCTTGAAGTAACTAGATATGATGTCGAGGCAAAGAATGAACGGATGAACATTGTTCAAGCAGGAAGAGACTTGTTAACCCCATAGTTTAATAAGATTCCATGGATCTTCTCTCAAGGATGCTATTTACGGGTAGCTGCCTAATGCTTCCTACTTTACCTACTTTGTAAAAAGCCACGTTCCCATCCCTTGCTATTTCTCTGTGCTTCAAAGCAACTTGTGTCCAGAAGGATACTCTCCCCTCCCTTCTGGATCGATAGAGCATGGCAAGGAACCAACCGTTCAAGATTATCCTTGGCTGCGTGATTTTGTTGTTGTTGTTGTTTAAATTGGCAAATGGCATAAGTGTTACTGCAGCCAAAGATAAGTTGGCTGTGGGTTTTTTTTTCCTCTCAACCATGGGCTATTTAAAGGACACCACAAGTGTTAAGTTATTTTTGTCTCTGAAGCTCTAGAGCGGTGTTTCTCAACCTCAGCAACTTTAAGATGTGTGGACTTCAAGGCTGGCCGGGGAATTCTGGGAGTTGAAGTCCACACATCTTAAAGTTAAACACCGCTCTAGAGAATTGGGATTTGAAAGAACCTGGATGGAAAATTGTCTCTGTTGACCAGAGGAACCTGTTTCCCACTTTACTGAGGACTTTGCTTGACGTATTTTGAGATGTAGGGTGAGAAGGACCAAATCTTGGCCATTTATTTATTAATATTTTGTTATGTTATGTTGTCACTTGAATCAAGCACCACAGATACTGTCCCCAAGAACCAGCAGTGGTCTTCAAAACATAGGTTGGGAGATGGGATGCTGCAGAATTTCCTAGGAAATCCTAATTTTTTTCCTATCTAATATATATCAACTGTTTTGCTAATTGCTGGCTTTTAGTTGGTCTTCCTGACTAATAAGTTACTAAAGCTGCTCTAGGCCCACCCCCCTTTAATGAACTAACAATGTGTGCTGTATTTTTTTTTAATTAACTATTCCAAAGGTTTAAGGGTTCTTAATGATGTTTACTTTTGCATGCCATTTGACATACACTCCTCTGCTTTGAGCAAAGAGCAATCTGAATCAGGCCTCTGGTGACTGTTGCTATTTATATTTATTGCATTTTATTGTCCCTTCTGACCATCCCATAACCGCTGTTCTCTGATGTATAAGAAATCCTGCAAGCAAATTGTTAGTGTGAAGGACACAGCTCCAGGGTCCCAGGAAGGCAACCATACAACTTTGTAGAAAATGTTATTGCATTCCTTTTCTCTCCCTGGATTTCAGATATCTCATCAGTAGACATTCTATGGCTGGTTTGGGGGTGTTCCCCTCCTGTTTTATTATCCCCCCTCAAAATAAATATTTTAGGCTTCTGCAAAATTTTGGATTTCCTCAAACCTTGGAGATACTTCACAACTCTGTGCAATATTGCTTTCTTTGGATGTAATGAATGGTACTCAGCTCAGAAGTTGGAAAGACAAGGAATGATCTGAGGGAACAGGAGGTGGATCACCTTTGTTTTTTCACACAGCTTCTTTGCCAAAGCAGGCAAAGAAATGTGAATGTGTTATAACTCTGATCTTTAGGTTTGCTCTTTGTAAAAGCTAGTCTGTTTAAGCTAGGATCCAGTTCCTCCTCCTTTTCTCTTCCCTGCCCTATAGTCAATTGCGAATATGCTTGTCTCTTTGTTTTACAGTCTCTCTGGAAAAGATGGTGCCTGAAAGTTTGTTATCCTCGTGGGTTTTTGCTTCTGACAATTCTCAGTGCAAAATCTGAAGAAGGATAAAATACAAAACAAGCCGTGGTGACTTCAGGGATATGTCCATGTAGGATACATGGCAGCAATCTCAGGAGATGCTACCAAACTGTCACCAGATATGGTTGTTATCTGGAAAATCCTTGCAGCTACTTATATCAAGAAAGCTTGAAGGTGGTTTGGAGCAGGGTGTGTGTGTGCGCATGTGTGAAGACAATGCTGATAGGGCAGGTAATACTGGGCTAGAAGATAAGCAATCTAAGTTGATAGGTTTCCTTCAATGTTAAGTCAACCTCTTGGCTCTCTGTGTGGGAGGTTGAAGATTCCATTTCTAGCATCTCCGGTTAAAAGGATCTGGAGCAAATGATGAAAAAATATTCCCTGCTGAAAATCCTAGCAAGTCATTGCCGGGAAGAGAATGAGTCATGGTACTCTGGGATGTTTTTTTAATGAAAGGTGGACTAAAATATTTTTACATATAAATAATACAGCTCTAGATGGCCTTATAGGATGGGTTCAGGGATGACTGAGGCCATAGAGCCAGTGTGAGGTAGAAGTTCAAGTATTAGATATGACTGAGAAGATCCAGGTTGGATCTACCTTCAGCCATGGAAAGTCAGTGAGTTTGAGCCAGTCTCTTGGTCTCAGCCCAACCTACCTTAGAGGGCTGTTGGAGGTAGAGCCCTCCACGTACAGTGTCTTGAGTCTCAGAAAAATGGCGAGATGTATAAAATCCAGTAATTAAATAGGTTGGCAATTATAGTTAGTAGGAATTCCAGGCGTTGTATACAAAGGGCTTGAGGCCACGTAAGGACTTTGGGGCCTCAGGTTGCCCATCCTTGGGGCACGTGGCTTGGAACATGTTCCTGGAATTGGCCCTCATGCCTCAGCATTTCCAAACTACCTCCACCAGTGTGCTTGGACCACTCATGCTGATTTCAAAATAAAGGCAACAAAGATAACTTGAAACTGGTGGCTAGAGTACATTTGAACATACCTACCATGCTTTTCATTTTTGGGTAACCAACATTATGCTGAGCACAGAAAAGAAGTAAGAAGTGGTTAGCCAAAGAAATCAAAGACATGAGATAAGGAAATAAAAGGAAACATACCTGCTGTTTGTTTACACTCACACCATACCTTATATGTCTCAGTACCTTTCTATGTTGCTTTTACACCATGTCTGTACATTGCATTTCTCTAAATTTCTCACCTCTCTTCTTTCAGGATCTCATCCGCTCCATCCAACTTCAGCTTTCTGAGCCTTCCTCTCAACCCATTCACTCTTCCTTCATATATTGGTTTTAAAGTTCGATTCTTACTTTTTCTCTCTCCGTGGCCAAACCATTTCCCTGTGCTTACCAGTCACTCACTTTTGAATTCAGTCCACGTTCATTCGGACCCCGTTCATTCTTGGTCTAACTCGTCTTGTTTAGTCACACAGATTTCTTAAGTAACCCACCCCACTGCATTCCACTTACTGTCACGTTTTTCCTGACAAACCCAGCTCTCACTTCCATATAACAGAGACAGCAGCACATGCTGATACGTAGCCATTGTAGAATTTTTTGCAACTGATACTACTACCTTTCTACCAGTATTTGCATGTTTTAAAAATTCTCCATATATTTCCCCATCTTTAAGCACATTCTATTGAGATATACAAATGCATCTCTTTGCTTTGGTTTTGCATAACTTGTAAATAAATGTTTGTTCGTTGCACAAATACATTTGTTGCAAGTGTTCGTTCATTCGCTGCAAATTTTCCTCCATTGCAAATGCGTGTTCCATTTTCTCTGATTAGAATTGGGAAACCTATAGAAATAAATTGCGTTTGCGCCAATCTCTCTCTCTTCCAGCCAAACCTACCTCACAGGGTTGTTTTTAATGTGGATACAGTGAAGGGTGATCCATGTGTAAGCCACTGATGTGAGGGAAGGCAGGAATTAAACCACCCATGTTTTATTATGCTTTAAAATACTTATTTTGTGACTTGTGCAAAATAAAAAAGCCCATGTACAATCAATAAATGCTTTATTTGGACTATGCTGTTTTGAATCACTGCTCTGACTATGCATTCTGCTAAGCCAGAGTCAAAGCTAGACCCATCGAGGGTTTACCACAGTGTTTTTCAACCTTGGCCACTTTAAGATGTGTGGACTTTAAGGCTGGCTGGGGAATTCTGGGAGTTGACGTCCACACATCTTAAAGTGGCCAAGGCTGAAAAACACTGGTTTAGCACCATGTGAACACCCAGCATTGGTTTGACTCAGGATGGCATTATGCCTACTTAATTTCAGTTCCTATTAATAACCTTTTAAATTATTTTTATTTTCAGGTCAAGCAAATAATGGAAGAAGCCGTCACCAGGAAGTTTGTACATGAAGACAGCAGTCACATAATTGCCCTGTGCGGTAAGGGGTGGGGGGGGCTCCTGCTGGCCCTGCCCTCATGACTTTTATGCTGTGTGAACATGTTTTGCTCTCAGTAGTATCACAGTATTTTTAACTCTCCAGGAGAGAGCCAAGTGGTATGTTCAGAATCCCTGTCTCATGTCTCCAGCAGACATTCACACAACCTGCTTACCTGAATTTAGAACCATCATTTACTCAACCCGATTCTCTAGCATGAAAAGTAGGCTCCTAAGCGAGCCACATGGGTTGAAATATGGTTGGCTGGCTTGTGGTTCATTATGTTACGTGAGTACAGCTTGATAGAACAAACACCAGCCAGGGTGACGTGGTGGGGAAGGTGCTAGACTAAGACCAGGGGGAACCCGTCAGCCTCAGAAGCTCCCTGTGGAACTTTTGGCTAGTCCATCTCTCTCAGCTCAGGCTACCTCACAGGGTTGTTGTTTTGGAGATAAAATGATAAAATGAAATGATAACCTGAGGGACCATCTCACCCCCATCACATCAACCGGTCCCACCCAGTCAGGCAGAGAGGGCATGTTGCAGACCCATCAGCGAGAGAATGTCGGCTGGCGGGCCCAGGAGAAGATCCTTCTCTGCCATTGCCCCCACCCTTTGGAATATTCTCCCCCCAGAGGTGCAGTGGGCCCCTACCCTCCTGGCTTTCCGGAAAGGACTAAAGACTTGGCTCTACCAGCTTGCGTGGGGCAACAAGAATTTTACCCAATCCTGGGGGTGGCTGGCGCCTTGATGACGCTCCCCGAGTTACTGCCAATTGAACATCCATTCTTGGATTTTATTTATTTTCTCTCTATTCAGGATCTTTTTACGTTGTATTTTGAATTGATTTTAACTGCTTTGTAAACCACCCAGAGTCGTTTTTAATGAGATGGGCGGTGACAAATTTGATATATAAATAAAGGTAAATAAAAAATAAATAACTCTTTGAGTTCCTGCAGTCGAGGCAGGAGACCAGTCTAATAAATAGATACACATTGAGCTATTTTGTCCCACGGTCTCTTCTGAAATCCAGTTGGGTGGGCTGGTTGGGGGTACCCCAAGAATGGGAGACTCGTGTCACCCTGAGCCATGGAAGCTCAGTTAGTGATCTGAAGCCTGTCAGTCTCTCTCAGCCTATCCTACCACACGGCCTTTTTATGGGAAAAAATGAGAGGAGAAGGTGCTATGTATGAATCTAATAAATAAAATAAGCAATTTTATGCCACCCCAGTGGGACGTTTTAGTCCTCCGGTTATCGGATAGCTCAGACTCCAAGAATGGCCGCTCCATAGCCTTTCAAGCATGCTGAGGTCACAGTCTTGAGAAAGGACTGTGGGATTTTATTTTAACACCAGGGTCGCCAACAAGAACAGCAGAGCCAAAGCAGGCCAGTGTTACAAACGCTGCTCCCAGGTTTGGCTTATGGTCACTCACTCACACACTCACAGCCTGTTGAGGCACGCGGATCTTGTCAGCCCCCCTTGCTTTCTACCTGGGTTTTCCAGATAGGTGCGGCTGGAGCAGACAGACACACAGCCCTGGTCAACAGCCGGGAAAGAATTAGGGATACACACAAATCACTTCCAACCTAACACTGAGGCACAAGAGGTTCTTTGTAATACACGGAGACCCAGTGAATTTAAAGTAACAGCAAAACTTTACTGGTTGCAAGGTACATTTGCTCTTTCTCATACACACACACACACACACGCTCATCCACACTTAGCCACGTCCTTCCCAACTAGGCTGCCAGACACTAGCTAGAGGGACGGAAGCCGCCAAGTCTTGATCCAAAGGTGACTCAGGTGACTCAGACGACTCAGAGTGGGCGGGCTTTGGGACCCCTTTTATCCCCAAAAGTCCTTGCTGGGTTGATTTACAAGTTGATGGGATTGGGGTGAGGGCTTCCATGTGCTCAGGCCCAACTTCCTCTTTCTGGTTCAGGTCCTTTGTTTTTCCCTTAACGACTTGCTTCCTTCTTATCTACCTCCCCGAAGGGATCCCATAGATAAGTTTCCTGGCTTTTGTCCTCTCTGCTTACGTGCCTGCTTCATCTTTAGGTTATGGCAGCTTCAGCCTAGTCTCACACCAGCCTTCTCGGCAAATCCAAAATTCCCCATGGTGATCTGCCCGGTAAGCCCATTTTGACCGAAGAGAGGACAAGATGCTCTAGAGCAGTGTTTCTCAACCCTGACAACTTGAAGATGTGTGGACTTCAACTCCCAGAATTCCCCAGCCAGCATGGCTGGCTGGGGAATTCTGGGAGTTGAAGTCCACACATCTTCAAGTTGCCAAGGTTGAGAAACATTGCTCTGGAGAGAACAGCATTTCAGTATCTTTGTATTTTAATACTCTAGTATTCTAGTATTTCGGGTTTGGATTAGAATTTTCATAGGCAACATATTTAATATTTTAGTATCGTACTGCGTTCTGGTTTGCTTTATCTTCATTTCTGTGTAATCGGTGTATTATGTTTTTCTTTCATCGTCCCATGTAACCTCTGCCATCCAACTCTACAAAATCTGGTAAACGAAGAATCACGATGGGCTGAAATTCCTGTTGCATTGAGCTATCGAACGGTTTGATCGATGCCTTGTTCTGCCCAGAATTTGCTTATCTAGTTCTCTTTCGGAGAACAATCCATTTTCACAGCCAAGTCGCAAAATCACAGGGCAAAGATTTTCATCCTTTTCTTTGAATGGAGCATTGGGATATTCCGGAAATAGTATTTTTTTTTCTCCTACTGGTAGTGAAACAAGACAAGGGAGAAACAAAAATAGGGTGTATGTCTTTTTCAGTCTCACTTTGGAGTAATATAAGTGCACGGGAGGAAATAGTTGCTTGATCCAGACACAACGACCATTTATTTTTAACCGGTTCTGAGCTATTTTTTCCTTCTCCTCTCCCTTTTTTCATTCAAAAAATTTTTCGCAGCTGTGAAATCAGAAGCTGTCATTCCAGGGCTAAATTGCCATCGCAGTCAGATGCCATGATGGTTTATTTAAACTGCAGTTAGAGAGAACAAGTCAGGTTCTGAAATAAAACATTTCTTGGTTCTCTTTCATTGTAGTAAAAAGAAATCACGGTCTCCCAAACCATGGTTTGAAATGCAGTAGTGAAAGTTTGGGGTCTCTCCCTTTTGACTTTGAAAAATGAAGGGGAAGAGAGGGGAGCTGTATAAACCTGGGGTTTACCCTGATGTGTTGATGTTGATGCTGAAATTGAAATTTATTTATTTACAGTCCAAGATCCAGAATTAAAAATAGATGAGATACAGCAGATAAAACACTGTATATACTTGTGAATAAGCCAAGAATTTTAGGTGCCGACATGCACCACAAAAATTGGCTTCAGCTTATCCACAGATAAGTATATACGGTAATACTTTTTTAAAGTACCCTTGTATCCCATATATACTTACGAATAAGCCCATCCGTGGATAAGCTGACCTTTGAATTTTTAACCAAAATACCATGAAAAATAGATAATCCATGGATTACCCACAGTTAAGCCAACTGTGAAAATTAAAACATACAAATATTTTGAGGGTTGGCTTATCCATGGGTGGCATATTTTTCACGGTATTTTGGTTAAAAATTTGAGGGTCGGCTTATCCGCAGATGGGCTCGTACATGAGTATATTCGGTACCTATATTTTTTAAAAAGTGTAGGACAGGAACGAGGCAATTAGTAATATGAATGGGACATCAAACAGCTTCTATAAACCATTGATTGATTTATTATGTGCCATCAAGTTGTTTTTGTCTCCTAGCAACCACATAGATAGATTTTCTCCATGAAGATCTATCCCTGACCTGTTCTTTCTGGTCTTCCAATGGCGCGCTCATCATCTCTGTAACTGAGTCCTTCCCCCTGGCTGCTGGTCGTCCTCTTCTTCTCTTTCCTTCCACCTTTCCCAGCACCAGAGCCTTCTCCAGAGAGCTGAGTCTTCACATTGATTGATTGATTGATTATATGCCATCAAGTCAGTGTTGATTCTTAACAACTACGCAGATAGATTTTCTCCAGGAGGATATGTCCCCATCCACCTTGCTGCTGGTCGTCCTCTTCTTCACTTTCCTTCCACCTTTCCCAGTATCAGAGCCTTTTCCAGAGAACTGGGTTTTCACATCATGTATCTGAATCTATAAAGTTATTGATAAAAAATGTTGCAGCCTTCTTGGATATATCAAACATTGGTCCCAAAGAAGGAGTCTGGCCACTTCATGGTCATAAAATGAACCAAGTTTTCTAACAATAGGTAGCATAAAAGATGTCGCTTTCTGTTATATCTGACATGAGTCAAAGTAGAAATCTAGGATTTGATCACCACAGTGATGTGCAAGCTTTGTGCTCCTGCTTTTGCTGAAACAGCGATGAGCATCCATGTGGTTTGAGACTGTTCTTCTTGTATGCGGAAATATTTTTATGTGCCCCCGCATTGCAAGATGGAAAGGATAACGGCAGCTTAGGGAAGCCTCCGCAGAGTTGAAGGGCGCCAAATTGGGGAAGGCTGGATAAGAGGCTTCAGGTAGTTCCCAACAAAGGTGTGGTGTAGCTCATTGTTGTCCCCACCTTACTGATCTTTTCCAAGAATGTATATTCCATCTACGGCAGTGTTGTCCAAACTTGGCCACTTTAAGATGAGTGGACTTCAACTCATCTTAATGGCTTCAATGGCTGGCTGGGGAATTCTGGGAGTTGAAGTCCACTCATCTTAAAGTGGCCAAGTTTGGACAACACTGACCTATGGGAAAGGTTCTGGTTCAGATCTTGGGATTGTTATTTTTACTGTTACAATTACCAAAAAAAAAAAGGTGCACAAGAATTGCAATAGTTACAAGCAACGTTATCCCAATTAACAGTATGATTTTACAGTCTGTACACTGGAAAACGTTGAGGGTAAGTATAGTTCAGCCTTACGCAGTGTTTGTGAGTGATTAAAAAGTAAAATAAGACTCCCTTGAGTTGAATGCTGGTAACTACGTGGTGTAATGGTTAAGGCACCAGGCTAGAAACTGGGGGACTGGGAGTTGTAGTCCCACCTTAGGCATGAAGCCAGCTGGGTGACCTTGGGCCAGTCACTCTCTCTCAGCCCTAGGAAGGAGGCAATGGCAAACCACTTCTGAAATTTGCCAAGAAAACTGCAAGGACTTGTCCAGGCAGTTGCCAGGAGTGAACACTGACTTGAAGGCCATCGTCATCACCATTATCACTTTCTTGTGAGATGGGCGGTGTCCAAATTTGAAATATAAATAAATAAATAAATAAATCTGCATGGATGGCATAGTTCTTGGCAATACAGAAATGGTTCTGTATTAAGTTCCTCCAGGATTTCTTAAATTTTATTTCTCATTCTTGTTTACAGGCTTTAGATATCTTGGTGGACTAGGATTGACTCTTCTTAGCTTTGGGGGGCGGGGATCAACCTCTGTGTCATATATAAGTTATTGCTGATGCTGAATTGAAGCAGTGTTGTGCATTACACTCCTTCCAAATCCTTAAACGTGAGTGTAGAGTTGACATTAATAAACTAAGGACTTTATCTAATCCTGATTAGGTACCCCAATGCAAGAATTTGTATCCCCTCTCTGAAACCCCAGAATCTGCTCTGGAGAGTTGGGGAACCTTTGGGGGCAGATTTGGGGAAGAGGGAAGAAATTAAAAGAAGCCCCCATTAAGTGAGAGGAAGCCTACTTCTCTTATACTGGGAGTAGCCTTAGTTTACCAAAATCTTGTGAATGAAACCTGGTTCTCTATGTACCATATATCAGTGTTTCTCAACCTTGGCCACTTGAAGATGTGTGGACAACTCCCAGAATTCCCCAGCCAGCCATGCTGGGGAATTCTGGGGGTTGAAGTCCACACATCTTCAAGTGGCCAAGGTTGAGAAACACTGCTGTATATACTGGTGGATAAGCCCATCCGTGGATAAGCACCCTCACATTTTTAACCAAAATATCATGAAAAACACAGTTTATCTGCCAGTGGCGCATTTTTCACATTATTTGGGTTAAAAATTTGAGGGTTGGCTTCTCCGCAGATGGGCTTCTCCACGAATATATACGGTAGTTACTACCTTTCGGAAGCTCGTCCTCTGTCCTACGTGAAATGTCTTGCCTTGCTTCTCTTCGCCAGCCATTCTTTTACACTTGGCATTTCAGATTTCTGAGATTTAGCTTAGCCTAGCAAATCTGTGAAGATGCCAGATTGCATTGCCGTTCAGCCTTTCCGTAGGAAAACCAGGCGAGATGGGCCCACATCTCACCTCAGGATGTCTAATGACTCAGTGTGCGTTTTGCAATCCGTTAGAGGGGATCATTTGGGTTCGTGGTTGCACGGCGTTGAAAGTTATTAGATTTGATCGACACCTGCTGTTCTAAGCTAGTGGCTTTTTACTGAGTCATCGTTTTAAGGAAGGAAAAAAGAGACAGAGATTCCTGCCTTATCAGCAGCGGCTTCTTCTTTTTAAAAAGTTGATGGAGAAAAAGTTTTGTTCCTTTCGCTGCATGTCGATCGTAAGAGGTCCTTTCCAGATAGGATAATCTCACATAAAGGAGTCATTTTTATGTGAGATGGGTGGCTATGTAAATACGATAAATAAATCAATTAAAAAAACAATGCAGAGCATGAAAGGTGCTTCCTGAAGGGTTGATCTTCTTGCTTGAGTAATGGGCAACGAGCGAAGGTTTCAGATCAGAGATTCTTAATCTTTATCGCCAGGGACTCTTTTGAGAGTCTACTGAAACCCGTGGACCTATTCTTGGGAAAATATATTTAAATGCATAAAATAAAATAATAGATATTGATTGTATTGCAAAGGAAACCAATCATGCTCAAATGCAATGATCAAAATCGATGGATGGGTGGGTGGGTGGGTGGGTGGGTGGGAGGGATGCCATCAAGTTGTGTCAACTCTTGGCGACAACATCAATAGATTTTCTCCAGGAGGATCTGTCCCCAACCTGGTCCTTCAGATCTCCCAATGCCACTATCACCGAGCTGATCTACCTTGCTGCTGGTGGTCTTCTTTTCTCTTCCACTTTGGTCTCCAGAGGCCGTAAATCACTTTGTTGCCTACATGCATTATTTATGAAGAGCTCTATTTCAGTTAGAGGTTAGTGAAAACAAAGTTGTAATTTTTTTCCCCATCCAAGTTCACGGATCCCTTGAAATCTATCCCTGGACCCCCAGTTACAACCCTTTGTCCCAAATATTCTCTTCCAGACTGATGGTTGAATGAGAGAACATATTAAACATACTTGCAATACAGACAACAGTTAGGTGTTGATTTGGTGCAAGACCCTCAGGGGATTTAGGGTGATCAAGCAGGTAAAACTAGAATTTTGCCCAAGGTCACAGTCCTTTCCCCTTTGCTACCCCCTAGGCTCAAAATATCCATGTGATGCTATTTCTCTTCGTTCCAATCCTTCTTTGACTAGAAGGGAGAGAGCATCCTACAAGCTACATTTATTCCATACCTCCCGGCACACCCCAATAGTACAACAGTTATCTGAACAGCACCCCAAGCATCAAAAAACAAATCTCCAAATCAAATGCAAATGATAATGTGGTTTGGTTTGGCTAGGCTTAGTTGATTGTGTGAACTGAGCTATGCAGTTAACAAACAGCTATTTATGGTTTGACATATTGGACGATCATTGGCAGATTCTGACTGCAGAGTCCCCAACTTTTGGGGGCTGCTGGGGCACATCTGGAATTTTGAGTCCATATCATGGGCTGTTGTATTTTGCTTGGCCAGTTACAAATCACCTTTGTAACATTTTGCTGTATTATATGCTAGCTTCCTATTTATTTTTAGGTGGGGGCCCATAGAGATGGCTGTGGGCACCATATTGGTGATCCAGGGTTTAGGGTGATGTGCAAATTAGCCTCACTCAATGTCACCAAAGGAATTTTGTGGATGTACAGGTAGTCCTCGACTTATGACCACAATTGGGACCGGAGCTTCTGTCGCTAAGCAATGCAGTTGATAAGTGACTCACCCCCAATTTTACCATTTTTGCTGCAGTTGTTAAGCGAATCACCACGGTTGTTAAGTGAATCACGCGGCCTGGCTTCCCCTATTGACTTCGTTTGTCAGAAGCCTCCTGGGAAAGTTGAAAATGGTGATCATGTGGATGCTGCAACCATCGTAAATACATGCCAGTTGCCAAGCACGCAAATTTTCATCATGTGACTGCAGGGATGCTGCGATGGTCATAAGGGCGAGGACCAGTCATAAGTAGTTTTTTTATCACCATTGTAACTTCGAAGGGTTGTTAAACGAACAGTCGTAAATTGAGGACTACCTGTAGTTGCTACACCATCCAGCTTAGCTTCATGCATTTGTGTTATTGTGTTAGAAAGCAAACAGAGGAATTCATGCCTGTGCAAACCTGTCTTCAGCCAATCCAGAGGCCAAGCCTCTTTAACTCAGCTTTAGCAGTTAAACCTGCCGTTCATCCCCATCCCAAACCTAATCTTTCTTCATTTCTCTTGTTGCCCTGGCCGTGAATGAGCTATCCTTAATTGTGCTTCAGTAAAAGAGCAGAAGTTAACTCCTTTTTGTCAGCCAGCTCACTGTTGCTAAGCTCTCTGAATTACTTCTGGGAAACTACCCAACCTTCTGGCCTGAAACGTGGGGAAGTTCCTGTAATAATTGCTCTTCGACAGTGGAGGTGAGGTCAGGTGTTGTGATCACACCATGACCAACTGGGCCAAGAAATGCCAAGCTGTTTTGGAGAGATGGCATTTTCCTTGGCGTGGACTCCCAGATAATATATTTAGCTTGTTTTCTGTCTCACTGGGAACCTTGCAAGCTTGTTCCGTTTCAGATACCCACCCACCTCCAATCTGAGTGAGTCACTTGTTGCAAGCACAGGACTTAGCTCTGTGTTTTGTGTTCTCGGAGGCCATCACAACCTTACTTGGCAAATGGAACTGCTAGTCAGAAGGAAGCGGTCACTTTTGTGGGGTGCGCAGGGTGGGGTGTTTGTTTGCCCTTGTGCACGTTGATGGTACCAGGTGCCTTTCATAAAATTGTAGTGGCAGGGAGTTCCGGTAGGTCATCTAATTCAATGTTTCTCAACCTTGGCCACTTTAAGATGTGTGGACTTCAACTCCCAGAATTCCCCAGCCAGCCAGAGTTGAAGTCCACACATCTTAAAGTGGCCAAGGTTGAGAAACCCTGATCTAGTCCAACCCCTTCCCATGTTGGCAATCCAGATCCACACATTTCCAGCATAGGAGCGTAACATTTACCAGGATAAGATCTGGTGATTAGAGATGGACAAGCCTTTTAATTTTCACTGGGTTTCCTGCTTCCTGTAGTGTTTTTTTTTTTGGGTGAATTTCAAGATCAGCTTGCCGATTTGACAAAATAACATTCCCTTTGAAAGGGCAACGTATTTTCTTGTGGCTTTCTCCTGATCTGTTCGGAGTGTGCCTATCTTTCGCAAAAGTCTTTTTTCTAAGATAATCTGTTTTTATATGTTATTTTTGAAATATGGTCACTTTCTGCATTCCCCAAATTCGGAATATCACTTCATTTTGGTTTTGCTTATAGGTTCGGGAAGAATGAATAGGTTCATGTTCATAGAAAAATTCAAACCAAACTAACTTGTCCTCCAGTTCTGCCAACCAACCTTCAGTTTATTTAGAGTAGTGTTTCTCAACCTTAGCAACTTTAAAATAAGTGGACTTCAACTCCCACTGGGGAATTCTTGGAGTTCAAATCCACGTATCTTAAAGTTGCCACTGATTTAGAGGAACAAATTCACAGAGAAGAATGTTAACTTCAGTGGCAATTCATTAAGACAAATCTATATTATTTCCATTCAATTGTGTGTCTTAAGACCAGATTTTTGGGGTGGAAACACAAGTGAGAAGATGCTTTTGAAGTCATGTACCTCTCCCAGGCTCCCCAAAGGTTGGCCACTCTGAATAAAATGATGCATTAGACAGGCTTAAGGTCTGATTTGGTAGTGGTCTTATGTTTTATTTGCCTGTCTGCCTTCCAAAAAACCATAATTGGTTTTTTTCAGTTGGAATGGATGTTCTGCTATGCTTCAACAAAATTGATAGGTGTGGAATGTAGTGCATATTCCACCAGCCTCATTCTCTCCCCACCATACACATATTTTTATAATTTATATCTGGGACCCCACCACAGATATCTCCCTTAGAGTGGATCAGAGGGGCCAAAGAGAACTATCTTACATTTCAAAATATTGTTTTAATTTTAGACAATATTACAAAGGGAATTGGCCCCCAAAGTCTTCATAGTGATCTTTCATTCCAAGAGTGGCCTTAGAGTTTACGTTTGTTATGCAGGAAATGATTTCTAAAACCAGAGAAAGATGATCTTTGACCACTGAAAAATAGACTTGGCTGTTCTGTTTTTTATATATGTTCCATCTACTTGGAGACCACTGTGGTGTAGTGGTTAAGGTGTTGGATTGGGACTAGGGAGACCCAGGGTCACTTTCCCACAACCACAGAGCTCACAAGGTGAATTTGGACTAGCCAGTCTCTCTCAACTTGCCTATCTCTTAGAGTTGTTGTTGAAGGGATGAAATTAGGAAGAAATGCAATTAACAAAGGCCTGCTTTTGCTGTCAATGAGACCTTAATTTTAATGGGCTGGGGGATTTGAGAAGTGGAAATCTAGCATCGTAGGAGGCACCAGAAGGGGAAAGTTGGTTTACCAATCAAAGAGAATATATGTAGCTCAGGATTGAACTGTGAGATGTTACCTAGTTGGGTAACGAAACATCTGCAAGAAAACAACCATCTCAGAAAATCCCAAGGACTCCAAAGTTGGTTTAATCTAAATCATTCTGCATACCTCCCATATTCCATTTTAAAATGGATATGAACTACAAACCCATCTATTTATTTATGTTCTCCTCCTGCACTGTAGCTCCATGAAAGGACCAGCCAGTATATGGGGGAGAATAAACAGAACTTTCCTCTCTGGCAAATTTAGTAGAGCTTTTGTTCAGTTGACATTGAAGATACTAATAAGATGTGACTAATAAGTTATGACATTATGTTCCTTTATTTTTTAATCTTCTGAGTGATTGTGTGTGTGTGTGGGGGGGCTTGGGATGCACTTTTTGGGAAAGTGGGTTGAATTCTATAAATTCTTTGCTCAGCCATGATTTTTGAATAATGCACTATTCACACAACCCGCAGAACCAAACGAGCTTCATTGTGGTTTAACATGATGGTTTAGAACCAGGTTAGCATTTTACTTGGGGAACACTCGTTTCACTAACAATCCAGCAACAAAATAGGATGCCAGTTCACAGAATGCTTCTCTCCCTCCACCCCACCCGGCCTCCTGTATACTGTCCCTCAGACAGCAGAAAATCATCCTGTTTGAAGTACTGCTGCCAGAGGCAATTAAATAAGTCTGCTTGGGTTTTTCTTGAAAACCTCCACAGACACTGCATTGTGCAGTTTTAAAATTAGAATTTTAATGTGATTCCAAAAAGCTCTGTTTTTTTCTCGGTGGAAGCAGCAGCTATAACTCTGGTTCAAGCCACCAGGCCCCTCATTGTGCTAATGTCTGAACAAAAAAAAAAAATGTTTCTTGCTATCTTTCCATGTCTCTTTCTGACTTAGCACTTCCTGGAACAGGAAAGATATTGGGGACAAAATATTCCCAGCTTGCCTATAAAGCAGCAGTTAGCCCAATAATTCTCCAAATAGGGTTTGTTATGCATCTGTGCGGCAAACCAGCAGGAAGATTAAGTTGCAGCCATTTTGTGTGTGTGTGTGTGCGTACGCACATGCGTGCGTGCGTCTCTTCTAGGTTTCTAGGCAATCTTCCATCTGGTGTCCCATTTTCAGGTGGATGACGAAGAAAGACGTGGGAAGCCAAATTTCCTTGCAACTACTGGAAGCTGTTTGGAATGTTTTTTTCCTGCAAAGCCCAAATGCCTTCTTGTATGTTTCAGGCATGCAAGTACCCCCAAAGTCTATACCTTTGCAGCAGTAACAAAGTCTTAGAGCACCTTAAAGATGAATATTTTGATTATGGCATGAATGTTTGGGGATTGTGGCCCTAAATACAGTACAACATTGGGTTATGTTTAGATGCAGACATCTTCAGATCTACTAGGGGTCATTTAGAGGCAGGGTCTTCTCCACTTTTTCACTGTAATGGTCAGAACCTTTAATTTGCCTCTTCTTCTTGGCCTAGTATGCACCACCTCTCAGGAGAGAGAGGGCAGAAAAACTGCTTTTGTTAGTCATCTTTTTTCTTTTCTCTTGTTGTTCGTATACTCAGAGGAGGAGACGGGCAAGCAGAAACGGCCTAGCCTATTGCTTTCTGGCTGAAGTACGACTGTTTGTTACGTATGTATTAGATTTCCGCCCCATCTCTCTTCTGGCATACACAACACTCCCTCTTCTAACTTCCCCGTAACAACTCTGTGAGGTAGGTTGGGCTGAGTAGATAGTGTCCCAAGTCAGTAGGTAGTGTCCTAAGTCCCTTGCACCTGATATTTGCAAAACTAGATTAACGTGAATCCTGGTTAACTTTTTTGTAGCTTAGCATGTTGCACAAACCCAGGCTGTTTAGGGGGTGTATAGATTCTGTGTATTGCATAAGCCGCCCCAACCCAGGTTTAATCTAGTAACCAGATTAAGCATGTTGCATGACTGTGTTGGGTGAGTTTTGTGGTTGAGGATGGACTTGAATCTGGGTTCATCCAGTCCTATTCTAAAACGTTCATCATGACATTGCACTCAAATGATGGTTTCAATCCAGGTCAACACAACAGGGTTTTCTTTTTCTGCTTGTGAAACAACAGATTCTCCATCTCCATGTATCTCTTGTTTTAGCCTCCTTTTTTCTTCTCCCTCACCATTTTTGAGCAATCTACCAGCTGCCCTTCTCTGGACAGTCCACCTTGATATGACAGAAAACTGTATGACTCCTCTAGCAGACGTCATCTCTCGAGAGTGACACAGTTTGTGGTTCTGTCTTGTATAACTGACCCAGCCCTGTTCTGAAGTTCCGACTGCTGCCGTCATTGCAATGATTATAGGAGCTCTGGTAACATCCGTGCTGCTGGGGCAGAGGAACTGTTCATAAGTGTCAGTCCATTAAAGGCTATTAATAGCTGCTGGCAATCTCAATAGAAAGGGAGCGCATGGCAGGAACTGGGAAACAGCCTCAGATCTCTAGATATCTGTGTGGGTTGTAGAGAAGACAGCAATAGAAAATTTATCTAATAGGCAGAAGCAAGTGGTGAACCTTTTTGGGTCCCTCTGAAAGACTCTGGAACTTATCAGGCCCTTGACACGAGGAAGAGCTGTTCTTTAAGAAGTGCTGAGCTAGACTGACCAACAGTCTAATCCAGTGTTTCTCAACCTTGGCAACTTTCAGATGGGTGGACTTCAACTCCCAGAATTCCTCAGCCAGCAAGACTGTCTGGGGAATTCCGGGAGTTGAAGTCCACACATCTGAAAGCTGCCAAGGTTGAGAAACACTTGTCTAATTGTATTAACCTGATTCTGGTATTCTCACAGTTTAATTGACCAACTATTGTGCTAAAGGTCCTTGGCTTCTGATGATGAGATCTACCAGTTCAATCTTTGATTTTTTTTCCCCTTGAGATTTCAATTCTTGAGTCTGAAAGACTTGAATCAGGAGTAGGTAAAAAGTAGATATTTTGGGAGATTCTGTGGAATTGCAGTATTTTGGCAAGGTTAGAAATGGTTGGAACTCGGAAATGGTTTAATGAGCAATAACAAAATGACTCCCTTATCATGTAAATTGTAGTGTTGAAATGAAGAAAATTTTAAGCAACTAGTTGGTAGATTTGAGGGTGAAAAAGAATGGAGATCTCTGGATTCTGGGTCTGATCTGACCTGTCCAAAGATCTGACCCACAGAACCTCAGTGAAAATTTCTCCTTACTCATTGATCATGATAGCTGTTATTCTGGAAGCCTTCGCCCTTACCCAGAAAAGGAATGACAAGGTGGCCAAAACTGACATCCTGGTTGTATCTTCAGGCAATCAAGTGGGTCCTCCATGAAGCTAAAAGGATATTATGGGTCTTCAAGGTCTTCAAGACTTCACCTCTTGAGCCAGTATAGTTCCCCAGTTCAGTACTGATGCCTAAAAAAAAAACACTTCAGCCCAGTGTGTGCTCAAATGACATTAAGGGAGGGAGGGAGGGAGGAAGGAAGGAAAAGAGAGATAAAGGGAGAAAGAGAGGGAGAAAGAAGGAAGGAAAAGAGGGACAAAGGGAGAAAGAGAGGGAGAAAGAAGGAAGGAAAAGAGGGACAAAGGGAGAAAGAGAGGGAGAAAGAAGGAAGGAAAAGAGGGACAAAGGGAGAAAGAGAGGGAGGGAGGGAGGGAGGGAGGGAGGGAGGAAGGAAGGAAAAGAGAGATAAAGGGAGAAAGAGAGGGAGAAAGAAGGAAGGAAAAGAGGGACAAAGGGAGAAAGAGAGGGAGAAAGAAGGAAGGAAAAGAGGGACAAAGGGAGAAAGAGAGGGAGGGAGGAAGGAAGGAAGGAAAAGAGAGAGAGAGAGAGAAAGGTAGAAAGAGAGGGAGAAGAGAGGGCAGGATGGAAGGAAATCTGCCAGCTATGGACAGTTAATAGTCTGTCTTTTCCCATATATATTTTTCATATTAAATTTATCATTGTTAACCTTGCTGCTTATGTATATTTTTATCTCTCTGAACTAGAATAGGCAGCTTTTCAAGGTTAGCCCCCCTCCTTTTTTTAAAAAAGCAGTACTAAAGTTGTTAGCATCTATGTGTGTTGTGCTTCACATACTCAGATAAGTTAGTTTTGTTCATCTGAGCTGCAGCTGATTTTATTACTGATTTTATTCTTTAGCCGTATTTTATGCTTAGAATATCCTGTTCGTTCCTCGTGCTGTCTTTTATAACCACCTTTTGAATACAATAATGACTTGAGAGTGGTTGGGTAGATTTAAAAATACACATTCACACACACACACTACCATCACCAAGAAAAAAAGCCTTTTCAGAATTTCCTGCCTAACACAAATATATTTTTACAAGAACCCCTTGGGAGACAAACTATTTTTCACAAGGTGGGACTGGGATCCTCAGCTGAATTTTTTGTACAGGTAGTCCTTGCTATCTGACCACAATAGGGACCAGAATTTAGGTCGCTAAGCTATTTGGTTGTTAAGTGAATCAGAGTAAATTTTATGACATTTTTTACAATGGTCGTTAAGTGAATCACATGGTTGTTAAGCAAATCATGTGGTGGTTAAGTGAATCCAGCTTCCCCAGTGGACTTTTTTGCCAGAATTCACTTAATGATGTGGTGATTCGCTTAACAACCATCGTAAATAATGTCGCAAATTGCTATCACTTGACCGCGGGGGTCGTAAAGCACTTTTCCCAAAGCCATCGTTAACTCCAGATCATCATTAAACGAGTGGTCGTTAAGCAAGCACGACCTGTAATTGCTACATTACTTTCACAAGCAGCGGGTTCAAATGACAAGAAGAACTATAAGTAAACATTAGGAAAAACTTGATAGACCAAGTTTCTGTCAAGCTTAAAAGTAGATGATCCTTTGCAAGAAATGTAGCGTGCTGGATTGTCAACGGGCTAGCGTGCTATTGCGATTGCTTTTGATTCTGTGATTCTATGAATTCTCTAAAAATATTTACCTTTCTGTCCTTTTTTTCCTAAGATCATTTATTTCAAAATGTTTTAGATCGAAGTACTTTGGAAGGGGTAGTACAGTTGTTCAAATGAGGTGAAATCAACTGAATTACAAGTGTGGGGTCTTTTGGGGGTTTGGATCTGTATTTCATGAAGCCCATAATTTGGTTGGCAGGCTGTGTTATATTTTTAATTATGTGGCCTCATCACAAAGGCAAGATGGTGCTAGAAGCTGTTCTGTGACATCATAGCAGTTAAGCCAGGAGGACCCAGAAAGATATTCAGATTGGCTCTATAGAGTCTGAAGGAGGATGGTGGATGAATTTACTACCCATTGTGTTGCTAGGGAACTTTTCACTAAGAATGAGATGAAATGTTACAAAATTTTGTAAAAGCGAAATCACGATATGTAGTATTAAATGTGTCCTGGGGGAAGGAGGAGAAGATGGTTGGGCATGTGATTTAGAATCCGGTGCGGTTTAGCAAAAGGAGGATGTCTGGGGGCCTCACAGTTTCGTTTCTTTTAAAGAATTGGTTTGTTTTTAAGAATAAGAGGTCCAAATGATCCATTTGGTAGAATAAGAGGTCCAGGAAGGCCAAGGCAGCGTGCAAAATTAACAGATGTGGCAGCATGAAAAAGACAGAAAACGGGAGGTATTTATTTGGACCCGCATCAAAACTAGGACAGACTTCCTGCATTGTACCACTTCAGGCTAAAGGCAGGAAGAAACTGATCTGGCCCCACCATTAAACAAAATTAGACTTTTAGGTGTCATGGAAAAACTACCAATTGTTAGTATTTAATATAGCATTATTGTAATTTTACTCCCTAGTAGAGACCCTTGTGGAATGTTCTACCTCCGGGACCAACATCACTTGCCTTAAATACTGTGGCTTGGTTCATTGGCTGGGAACACACAACCCTCAACGTAATAAATCTGCATTCGCATAATATGTTGTGCTTAAAAAATGAACCAGGTTATTACCTAATATGATTTTGTTTACACAGTATGCTAAACCTACTATGGCCTTCCAATAACCTGTTGGAATATTAACTATCCACTTCTATTTTAACCTAGTCTAAAGTGTGTGTGAATCCAAGCTGCCTGTGTCTGATGAACTGCTGCTTGCTGGACCATCTCCAGCGCCTCTTTATGTATGAAGTCATCTGATTATTGTTTCTTCTCTAGGCCTGGAGCCAAAAACGACATTGCACTCTGCCCAAAGACAGGGCAAATTCATTGTGGAACCATATAAGCACTCTGATACATTTAATGAAGTTAGTTTGTTTATATAATGTAAAATATTGATTATCCTAATAAAATATTAAACTAGGGACTTTGTATGCGCTGGATATCACATTGACCTCCATTTTGTGTGTGCATTTAAGGAAGATCTGTTGCTCTGGAGAAAAAAGACGTGGTCCAATTCGCTTGTGCTCTTTTTCTTCTTCTTTTCAACCTTAACTCCATTTTATTCCACGTCTTTTTTCTTTTTTTTGCACCCATTTGCAATTTTAAAGCCTGCATAAAAGTCCATGCCTGTCTCCTGCACATTTTTTCTGGTATGCTCATTTTTGTACCCATATCTGCATATATGAATTTTTATCAGCAACTTCCTTTAATTATATATTCCTTTTACATATGTGTATGCTTTTCCCCAAGGATGCAAATCTGAGCTTATTTTCACTGGCATGCACATTTTTGGTGCCTATCTCCCTTAGAAGACTTGGCTTTGCCAGATTTAGAAATGTGCAGATTGAAGGATGTAACTGAATTCTGGCTAGTATACTGGATCAGGAAATAGGCACTAAGAAACATCTGCATTACTTTGTCAATGGATGAAATTTAACCCCCATTGCCTGTCGGTCATTTTGTGCTGTGGTTATTGTCAGCTTTCCAGAATTCAGCCCGAATGCTTTTTACGTGCACCGCTCTATCATTTTGTTAGGGTTTTTTTTTTCTTTCTCTAATCAAGAAACATTCCTATGGCAGGGAAAAGGGCTTCTAGTTTTCTGCTTTTAATGCAAGAGAGCTAGGTTGGAATCCGATGTAGGTAGAGAGGAGAGGGGTATAATTTTCTAAAGAAAGATTTTTATACAAGGAGCCATGCTTTGCATGCTTAACTCATCTCCAGCAGGTTATGTGAATTGCAAATAAATAAATAAGTAAATAAATAATCTGCTTGAGGGGTCATCCTTGGGCTAGAGCTGTAGACCTTCCACAGTTAATCTTCTAAGTGTTCACTTTTTACCATGATCTCTGTTTTTTTTCCTTCTTATATTCTTATTGCTTTTAGTGTGCTGTTTTAGGATGGCTTGTTGAGACAGTTTTATTCATGATGATTTGATTTCTTTTTGTACGCTACTCTGCCCTCCTTCCTGAAGAACATGACATACAGGTAGTCCTCGCTTAACGATGGTAATTGGGACCTGAATATCCATTGCTAAGTGATGCTGTCATAAAGTGTGACGTCATGTGACCACACCATTTAGCAATGGCAGTTCCAGCAGTCTCCAGTTACCATTGTTAAGTGAATCAGTGTGGATCGTTAAGCGAGGACCTCATGTGACCATGACTTCTGACTTCCTGCCGGCTTCCCCATGGACTTTGCTTGTGGAAAACCAGCAGGGAAGTTTGCAAATCACGATCACATGACCATGGGACACTGTGATGTTCTGAAATCTGGGCCAGTTGCTGAGCACCTGGATCACAATCATGTGACCATGAGGGTGCTGGGACGGCCAGAACTTCAAGGCCAGTCGTAAGTGCCACTTGTTCTGCAGTGTTGTATGTTCGAACAGTTGCTGATCAAATGGTTGTTAATCGAGGACTACCTGCAATTGCAAAGATATAACCCTTTGCCTGCCTGTTTTCCATCTGGACATCCCCCAGATGTGTGGGCCTACTCCCAGAATCCTCAGTAAAGTTCACACATCTGGAGGGGGCCTGGTTGCAAAAGGTTGGTTATAGTGAGATCGTATGCATGCCTCTAAAAATGTGCTCATTTGAAAGTGTTGCAGCCTTTTCAAGCCTAGTAGGTTCTAGATGTGTTGGGTTCCCATTATTCCTGGCAAGCATGAATGGGGATGAAGTTAGTAATTCAGGGAGGGACCTGTCCCTGTCTCCACAACCAACTCTGTGCCTTAGGGCTTCACAATATGGTTCCCAGTAGCTCTGTCCGATGAACAGATTGCCCAGAAGTGAAGCATGTATTTTACTGCAGGAGTGGGGAACCATGACTGTCAAATCCGAGTGGACTGCACTTATCCATGATTACTAGTCATGCTGACAAGAGCTGGGAATTTAACAGCATCTGCTGGGCAATGGGTTCCCTACTGCCCGTACTTTACTGCAATGGCTTTTCCGAGTGGGAGTTTACAGTCTTCCCCTTGAGTCATTTTTGCAAACTGCCAAATCTAATTAGGACGATTCTTACGAACAAGGGCTTTTCAGTGGTTCTTGATAGGTTGCTGCATTCCAAATTAAATTAGTTGAAGTGCAAGTAATAAGCTTTTGCATTCAGGTGGAAAACTGATTTCCATATAGAGAGAATGGTCCCCACTTTTTGGAGTACAGTTTTGGAGGTCAGCCACACAGCACTTAACCACGGCATTTCAAAGTCTCTGCCCTTAATTATGTGAGAACCCATCCTCTGTTGAGAAAACTGAACAGAGATATATTTAATGCTGGAGGGGTAAGAGGCCTTTCTGGCATATGTGAGAGAAGAGGGGATAACTTTTATGTTTGTATCAATCATGCAAAGTTTGGAAAAAATCTAAGCATTTACATGCAGAAAAGCAAGAAGGGAAGATTGGGGGAGGGTCTGAAGTGTTTACACGCAGATGAGAGTGAAGACTTGGGTTGGGCTTAGTGTACACAAGTGTTTCTCAGCCTTGGCAACTTTAAGGAGTGTGGAGTTCAACTCCCAGAATTCCCCAGCCAGCAAAGAATTCAGGGAATTGAAATCCACACATCTTTTGCCAAGGTTGAGAAACACTGGTGTACATCATGCTAAGCTATAACATTGTTTTTCAGTTTGGAACCCAGCCAGCTGTGGTTTAATTAACAAAGATTAAAATCATGTGTGAATGCAAGCAATTGTAGCTTATTTAACCAACTAAAAACCCATTCTTGTTCTTCGCCACTCCAGAGACCGGGACTGAATGGAAGGTGCATTTTAGTCAAACATTAAGAAAAACATTTTGATAATAAAAGCAGCTCGATAATAGAACTAGGTGGTTTGTTGGGTCCTCCAAAACTTGGGACCTTTGAGTGATTGATTATGTGCCTTCAAATCATTGTCAGCTCTTAGCGACCACATAGATACAGTAGAATTCCTCCATGACAATCTGTCCCTAACCTGGTCTTTCAGGTCTTCCAACAGTAGATGCATCATTGCTGTAATTGAATCCATCCACTTTGCTGTTGGTCATCTTCTTCTTCTCTTTCCTTCCACCTTTCCCAGCATTACTGTACAGCCTTCTCCAGAGAGCTGGGTCCTCAAATCTCAAGTAGGATAATTTGAGCCTGGTCATTTGTACCTTGAGTGAGAACTCTGGGTTGATTTGTTCAATGATTCATTTGTTTGTTTCCTTGACTGTCTTTTCCAACACCAAAGTTCAAAACCATCATTCATCCTATCCTTCTTCAAAATCCAACATTTGCTTCCACAGAGTGTCACGAGGAATACCATGGCGTGCACAGTTCTGATCTTTGGAGGCCTTTAGGTGAGCTGGAAAAGCTGGGGATGCTTTGCATGAAGGTTGAGTTAGACGAGAGCCTTAGCTCGCTCGCTCTGTGATTATATATTGCCTTGGAAATGGATTGACTTCACTTTCAAACACCATTACTCTGGCTGCGTTATTTTCAGTTTCTTGCTTTATAAGATCCAGCAATCTTTTCAGGCCCTTAGTGTGAAAAGAAAAGAAAGGCTTATAATTTGGTAAGGCCAGTGAAATCTTGCCAATGTATTTTGTGCTTGAAGAGGGCTGAGATTTTGTGAAAAGGCTAAGGGAGGTTGGGGGCACAAACCCCAAGATGCCAGTTTAGGTCCCTTTAATGTAAATGCATGCCCAGATAGGGGCAGCATTGAACCAACTTTGAATGATCTAAAAAAATGAAGCAGCCCTGAATCTAGTTAATACTTGGATGGGATGTTGTGAGACATCCAAGCGATGTTGGCCAGACTGGGAAGTTGGAAAAACATCCCAAAAGAAAGCCATGGTAAACCACTTCCATACGGTTAATAAAAAAGCTGCACGGGCAGCATTTTCATGAGGTCTCTGGCAGTTGACTCCAGGGAGTCTTAATTTTTTTTGTGCAGTCTTGTAGCTATTTTTTTTTCCTTTTTAGCACCAGTACATCACTTTTCTAGGAAACCAGACTCTCTCTTCTACTTAGCAATGAGTGCCACTTTGGAGAGATAATTTCTGAGCTCCCCAGAAGTGGCTTTCCCCCACCGTGGCTTCCAGACTGCGTCGGAGAGGGTCCAAGCTCAGTAGCCACTAGCTATCAATGTTCATTGAAGAAGCACCTCTGAGCTGTCAAAAGCAATTTGAATAAACCTCTCCAGCAGCTTTAGAGCTGTCAGGGTTCATTAGCAAGCACTCCAGTGAAATTTTAAAAAAGGGAGAGAGAGGAGGGGATCTTTTCACTTCATCAACATTAGGGGTTCCTCACTGCAGACCGTTGCTTGTCATCCCCACAGCTGGACCGCACCGAGCTTTGCTTTGCAGTGTTCTGAGGATCACATCTGGAATCATTGCCCCCTCTTCATTAGTGGCATAGTGGCAAATGTCAGCTTTTCCAATATTTAAATCCCTCTCCTGTCACCTGAGGACACGTGGAAGTTTGGTTGCTTATGTTCCTCTGCTGTCCTTCTGATCATTGGATCATTATTCTTTAGGTATCAACAAGCCTGTTTTTTCGGAGCTGGCTAATGACTGATTGCTGTGCTGACTGTAATGAGACAATTAGTGCAATTGACTCGTTCTCTCCTGCCCCCTTCTCAGTGCTGTTAAATGAGCTGGGGGGGGTGTATGTGGGGGTGTTGCCTCTTTGCTGAAGAAAAATAGAGCTCAGAGTTGCATATCAACAAGACCCAGGAGGTGAAAAATAAAGAAGGCAAATGCAATTTTCAGTGTCTGGCTTATTACTTTTTAACTTACTGCATGTAAAACAATTCTGTGCGGCCCGTTTAAACCGTGTGTGCTTAAATAGCATCTGTTGCGGATCCAGAATTGAAATTTCTGGGCAATTAGGAGACAGGCCCTCAGATTCAACTAAGATCCGTCCTGTTTCTTAATAATGTTACCTAACTTTGCCATTTTTCTCCTTCAGAGGCATTACAAAAGAAATACCTTGTTTATTTGTTCATTCATTTTTTGCAGGGGAAAAACAAAGTGGTGAATGGCATTAAAACAAATATTGTTGCATTAAAATTTTTAATCAGTTTGGATTCTCTGAATCTATCTTTTCTTTCAAAAAAGTTTCAAGTCCTCATTCTTTATAAGGAAACACTGAAAATGCATGGGGGTGGGAGGGAAGATAACATTTTCATGGCCCAGAAGGAAGGCTGCAACAATGAAAAACAAAACACTATGGCAAGTGGCATATTAGAAAATCTTTAATGTGACGTATTATGTTTTTTGAACCAAAAATGCTCTTTGGCTAATTCAGATGTAACACCAGATTCTGGGTTGTCACATAAGGATCTTTGGGTTCCTTGAGGTCTTCCTTGTTTCTTTGCACAATCCAAATCTTGCTTGGGGGTAAACCATGCTTTGCCTTTTCATCCATTTTGCTTGCCCTATGGAAACTATGATTGGGAACCTTGAGATCAAACCATGTTTCTTGATCCTGGCCTGCAGGATGTCTATACAGGCCTAGTTTGCCAGATCATAAGAAAAAACATATCCTCAAAATACAAAGAAGGGAAGAAAGGCTGATGTTGGAGAAGAAGTGCAAGAACTTAAGTACCCATGTTCACAGATACCAGGTGGTGGTATTTAATGCTTATATCGGAAGCTACCATTAGCGTGAGTGAATCTAGAAGATGCAGCAGACAGAGCTGGCAGAACATTGGGCCTTCAGAATGAATGGTTGGATGGAATGTTGGGGTTGGAGAATGGAATGTTGGGATAGCCAAATGAGGTGGAATGTCAGGGCTGCAGAATGAATGGGGCTATATCATGAATGGGGCGAAATGCCCCAGCTGCAGAATGTAGTGCAGAATCCTGGGGAAGCATCAGGGCAATAGAATGGCCTGCACGATTTGAAAGAAGAGGGGAAATTGGCCACCTCTGAATGATCCCCATAGAAGAATATAGAAAGCTAGCTCAGAAGAGCATACCATTTGCCATATATACTTGTGGATTAGCCAAGAATTTTAGATTCCAAAATAACCCCCCAAATTGGGTTCGGCTTATCTGTGGATGGGCTTATTTGCAAGTGTATATGGTAATTTTTAAAAGTACCCGTATATACTTGAGGATAAGCCCATCAGTGGATAAGCTGACCCTTGAATTTCTAACCAAAATGCCATGAAAAATGTACCACCCATGGATAAGCCAATTGTGAAATTAAAACATTCAAATATTTTGAGGGTTGGCTTATCCGCAATGGACCTATCCATGAGTACCGTATTTTTCCGACAATAAGACGCCCCCATGTACAAGACGAACCCCATTTTTCCAACCCAAAATTAAGAAATCAATATTTTAAAGATAGTGCAGAACACATTTTTATTTAGTAATTAGTTAACATTGACCTGATACACTCGGTGGGAGGAGGTCCAAACCGTCTCTCTGCAGCTCTGTTTCCAGGCTCTTTTGCATAACTGATTACATTCAAGCACGAGTGAAACTGCCGATAGCTTCTCTCTGCAAACAGCCTTCTCTAATTGGTTTGTTCAGCATCAGCTGACGTCAGTTACATAAGGCTTGTGATTGGAGGAAGTCTGTTTGGGAGACAAGCTATTTCACTTGTGATTGGAGGCTAGCAATAGGAGGAAGCCCATTCGCAGAGACAAGGTATGGGCAGTTTTGCCACCGCGCGGTTCTCTCCTTGGCTGACTTCCTTGAATAAGACGCCCTTCAATTTTTAGGGTAAGGATTTTAGAAAAAAGTATTGTCTTATAGTCGGAAAAATACGGTATATACAGTAGCTAATATTCTTTTTTAAAAAATGAGGAAAGCTTACAAAACAGAATCCAGAAGTAACACTGTTCTTTGAACTGATGCCTTCCACAGTATCACTGGATAAGGTTCCTAGTCAACTACTAACGACCTGAATGGCTGGTGAATATAAAGGGTAGAAGATTGAAGACAGGTGCGAGGAAGAGCTTTCTATAGCACACTAGCAAAAGGTGGAATTTGGTTCCCTGGAAGCAAACTTTTTTTTTTTCCATTATCCTGTTAAAATCTTTTTCTGTGGATATCTTAACTGGTAAATATTACATGAATAATTCAGCTGTGCTCGTGGCATCCTCTTGAAAGCTTAATCAAGCTTTGGGAGATCTCAGAACATTGAATGACAGCGTTTAACTTTAGAAGCTCACTGACAGCTCCTTTTTAAAAAGCCAAACCTAACATTTGCCTGCATTCTTAAGCAAAGCCTGAAGCTATTCTATTTGTGGCTTACTCATAATAGAAGAAACGTGTGAAGATAATACACTCAAATTGGAAGCTCTTGCCAAAATATTGCATTTTGCTCTCAGAAAATAGATGTGCCATGGGTTGGACTGGAAGGGAGCAAGAATATGTGCTGCATGTTCTAGCCAAGCTTGCAAATACTTTAGAAGATAAGTCAGGGTTTATTGGTGAGGCCCACACACCCCGTCTCTCAGACCTATATGCATTTATCCCATCCAATATATACAATCTCATTATTTGCATCTGTGGTTAATATGACAATATGGTTTTTATTTGCACGCTAGACATTTCCTCTTGTACATTTTCTGATGCTGCCAGAAAAACTGGTTTCCCCAGTCTTTGGGCCAATATTCTATTCTAGGGTTTTATCCTACCTCCTAATAGTCTCTATCAAGCAGTTCTTGGACTGGAAGAACTAGGAAGCCCAGGTTTCTCTCTTTTTCTCTCAAAATGTGCCAGTCTTCTTTTAATGGTACCACTATCCTGTCTCTGTTATAATGAAGAGCATCTGTTGGCAATTCTCTGTTGCTTCTCTGTTGTACTTCTAAATGGGCCACAGCAAATCTCAAAATATCTGCAAAACTGGTACATCAATAAAGCAGACTTAAGTTTCTATAAAGATGCCCAAGAACAACTGCATTTTAGTTTCAGATTTTTCCTTAATGTAATTGGGTTGTATCCTGGATTTCAGCCCCATGGTCCTTGGGTCCTGCTATGGTTTCCCTTTCTACTCCTTCACCAATGTTTGGGCCTGATCTGATGATGCTGGTACCTTAGTAATAATTCCTCAGAAGGCAGCAAATCTGAAAACCTTGTCATCGGAGAGGAGGTTGGCCCATAGGTATTGCTTCAGATTTGCCTTCCTAACCCAGTTCCTCCCAAGTGATATGGAACTATAGCTCCCAGAATCCCCAACTAGGATAGCCAATGGTGGTGCAACTGGGGGTTCTGGGAATTACAATCCCAATATATCTGGATGACACCAGATTGGTGAAGCTCACCTCATTTGTTTTTGTTGGCCTTCTTGGAGGATGTGTTTTATTGGAATAACTTTCAATGGTCTTCTGTCTCTCTTTATGGTATATTTTTGTATATCTCAGGATGAAGTTTATTAAAATGAGTGCGTATTACTGCTGGAAGCAGAGTCATATATGCACTCTAGAATTCAGGAGAGCCAATAAGCTTAGAAAAACACTAGGTGGGATCCCATGGACAGAAATCCTCAAGTTAAAGGGAGCACAGTAGGGTTGGGAAGTAAGACACTGGACTCTCACTTGGAAGATGGAGGTAATCACTGAAGAGGTATATCAGCTCATTGCTAAAACCAACTCATTGCTAAAACCATTTTGGAGCTCCTTTCTATATTCTTTGAAAAATAATGGAGGACAGGTATAATGACTAGAGAAGGGTAAACATGGTTCCTATCTTCATTGGGGAGCAGGGGGGAGAGGACTCAGGTAATCACAAACAGATCAGTTTGATGTTGATACTGGGCAAAACTCTGGAAGAGATTACAGGTAGTCCTTGATTTACGATCACAATTAGGACCGGAACTTCCATCACTAAGCAATGCAGTCATTAAGTAAGTCACACCCAATTTTATGACCTTTTTTGCTACAGTTAAGCGAAGCATCATGGTTGTTAAGTGAATCACTGCAGTCATTAAGCAAATCATGTGCTTGTTAAGCAACTCTGGCTTCCTCCACTGACTTTGCTTGCTGGAAGCCCCCTGGGAAGGTCGCAAATGGCAATCACGTGACCCTGGGATGCTGGAACTGTCATAAATACATGCAGGTTCCCATATGCCCAAATTTTGATCAGGTGACCGCAGGGATGCTACGACGGTCATAAGTGCAAGGACCGGTCATAAGTCACTTTTTTCAGTGCTGTCATAACTTCGAATGGTTGTTAAATGAATGGTCATAAGTCGAGGACTACCTGTATTAAACAGTTGGTTTGTGACCATTTAGAAAAGAATGCCTGGTTTGGCAGGAGCTTACATGAGGCTATCAAGAAAAGTCATGCCAAACCAACCTCCTTTTTGACAGACTAAACAGTTTAGCTGATCGCTGAAATGTGGTAGATATAGTATATCTTGACTTCATCAAAGTATTCAACAAAGTCTCCCATGAGATCCTAGTAGAAGATAGTAACATGTGGTTTGGACTGTGCTAATGCAGAATTGGTTAAATGTACCCAAGTACTGTACATCAATGGCTCCCCATCAAGCTGGCTGGAAGTGGTATATTCAACATTGGATAAGGTATTAGAAAATATTATTATTAGGTCTGTGGATGATATAAACATAAGGGGAATAACAGGCCTAAGATTTAGGAGGACCACAAAAAGCTGGAACAATAAGCAGAAACCAAGGTGAACTTCAGCTGATACATATGCAAAGCCTTGAATTTCGGAAGGAAAAGTCATAGGCATGAGCATGGGAAAACCATGTTGGGCAACAGCATATCTGAAAAGTATCCTGAATCCTAGCCTGAACATGAACCAACAGTTCTTTGCATCTGCAAAACAAAGCAAATGCAGTTTTAGGTTGCATCCCCAGAGGTAGCGTCAAGATCAAGAAAAGTGGTAGCTCCTCTGTATCTGTGGAATGATTGGAGGTCTTGGGTATGTTTAGCCTGGAAGAGAAAAGTGTTTCAGGAGACATGTTAGCTGTCTTCAAGTCTCTGAAGGGCTGTCATGTAGCAGACCGAGTAGAACTGAGCAAAATGTCAACAATCCATACACATATTTACACACACATACTTCAAAGAATGGAAGTGAACTTGGATTGTCTATGCTGCATGAAGCCAGTTGGAGTGACATGGAATAGAAATGTTAGAAATACATCCATATATCCAGTTCAACTCTCTGCTCAGTGTAGGAACCCACTATAGCTGGTCCTCAATTAACGACGGTAATTAGCACCGGAAACTCCGTGGCTAAGCATGCCATCGCTAAGCAAGCCGATTTACAATGGCAGTTCCAGCCCTTCCAGTTGCTGTTAAGCAAATCACTGCAGGTCATTAAGTGAGGACCTCATGTGACGGCAACTTGTGACTTCCTGCTGGCTTCCCCATTGACTTTACTTGTGGGAAGCTGTCAGGGAAGGTTACAAATGGCAATCATGCGACTGTGGGATGCTGCAATGGTCAGAAATGTGGGCCAGTTACCAGGAGATTGTTGATGTGTAATGTAGATGATTTCCAAGTTCACTTCCAATCTTTATGAAATATGTACGTAAAAATGTACAGTATATGACTGTTGTGATAAGTTTGGGTGTGTGTTTCTTACAAAACCTTATCCTCTCGGATGTTTGCACACCACTTCCCAAGACAGTCTACATTTAAATGAGTGTGTATGTTTGTATTATCTGTACACGTGTATGTGTGTGTATGACAGGTGTTACTGCATGTATGTTTTTAAATTGCTATTTTGATTACTTCTGTTGTTTTTAAGTGACTTGAGAAAACTTGGTCTAGGAAGATGACCGGCATCAAAATACTTTTTAACAAAAATAAAAGTATTTAAAATAAATTCAATGGCATAGACTCCTGAAGAATTCCTGCATGAACATCTGGAGAGCTACTACCAGTGATTGTAGATTTGGGGCAAGGGGTTTTTCTATGATTGTATGATCAGTGATTGATTGATGATGTGCCATCAAGTCAGTGTTGACTGTTAGCAAAAACATAGATTTTCTTGATAATGATCGGTCCCTAACTTGATCCTTCAGGTCTTCCAACTGTGCATCCGTTGCTACTGAGTGCATTGATCTTGCTGAAGGTCATCCTCTTCTCTTCCACCTTTCCACCTTCCACCTTTCCCAGCGTTATAGATTCTTCAGAGAGCTAGGTCTTTGTATTCTGGATTGAACTCTGGATTGATTTAGTCAGTGATCCATTTGTCTGTGTTCTTGGTATCCTCAGGAGTCTTCTCCAACACCAAAGTTCAAATACATCAATACTCTTTCTATCCTGTTTTCCCTTCCACAGAGTGTCATAGGGAGTACCATGGCTTGCACTGTCCTGATCTTTGTAGGTATAGACCCATCATGGCATCCAAATATCTTTTCCAAGGCCTTCATTACTACTCTACAAAGTGCTAGCCTACAGCTTAATTCTTAACTGTTGGCTCCTTTACTGTTGATAGTTGATCCTAAAAGGCAGACGTTGTCCACCACTTCAAGTTCTTCATCGTCAGTTCTAAGGCAGCTTGTATTGATTGTATGACCATACTATAATATTGAATGCGGGGTGGAGAGGAGGGGAAAAGCTATAGAAGAATTAGCGAGGGGGACAGCCTGTTATCCAGTCATTAACCCCATAATGGTATGTGCTCATTTAATAAATTAACTATTTGGCTGATACTTGAAAGACATATTTTCACCCCAACTTGATTAGCATTCCTGTAATCATGCTCCATTTGTGTATGTGTGTGTGTGTGTATGATGTGTGTATGTTTTCGTTGAAGACTTAGGGAGTCAAGTCTACAAATCTGATGCCTGCCAAGACTGCTTTTCATGAGCCTCCAGCAGCAGCAGATATTGGGAAGGAAACTCTGCTGTGGAGATAATTAGATTTTTTTGCCAGAATCCTGAAGCCAGTGGACCTGTGTGTGCGTGTGTGTCTGGTGTATTTCACACCAGCCATCAAAGGAGTCAAACAGTGCTCTTTTAAGCACTGCAAAATGACAAACAGGGAGGGCAGAATTGCAAAGCATTCGCGTGAGCTGCGTGCGAGGCGATTCTAGTTTTATCCAAGAGTTCACATCAGTTGGGTGATTAGGATCTACGCTTAAATTTGGGGGAGAGAGGAAGAACGTCCGTAGTGTACAGGGCAAAGGGGCAAAAGATTATTTGGTTTCTGTCTGGGTTTCAGATGGAGTGATGGGAAGCAGCTTTAAAGATTTATTTTCCTTTGTTTTAACTTCTTTTAGTTTTTAGGTAGGGTCCTTGCTAGGGTGTTGGGTTTGGACCGGGGAGACTCAGGTTTCTGCTGCAAAATGGTGGTATGTCCTAGCTGAACCCCTTCTCACAACCATAGTCTCTGGTAACTGTAAGGCCAGTACTAGTTCCAATCCAGGGGATAGTACTGGGGGATTGTTGTTTGATATTTAGGCTGTTAAATAAGACGTTTTACAGTGTTGAAGTCTTGTCCCCCATTCAATTTAACATCTACATGACACCACTGGGGGAAGTTACATGGAGTTTTAGAGTGGGGTGTTATCAGTAGTCAATAACTACTCTCAGTTCTTTTGGTAAGTTATTTCCTTATCATGCAACTGATCTCCTTGCATGATGCCTAAATTCAATAATGGGATGGATGAGGGACAAGAAAGGCACTTTGGGCTGACTTTGGAGATTGAGGTTTAGCCTGTTTCTTCATGAGATTGCATTTCTCCTGAAAGACCAGGAGTACAATCTAGGGGTGCTTCATGATCTTCAGTTGTCACTGGATTTGAAGATGACAGCTGTGATGTGGAGTGATTCATTGATTGATTATTCCAAGGCCATCAAGTCATTTTCAACTCCCAGGAACCACACAGATTTTTCCAAGATGATCTATCCCTAACCTCAGGTCTTCCAATGGTGCACTCACTGCCACTGTAACTAAGTCTTGCTGGTGGTTGTTGTCTTCTTCTCTTTCCTTCTACCTTTTCCAGCATCAGAGCTTCCACCAGAAAGCTGAGCCGTTGCCTAATGTGTGAGAAGTAGGATAAGAAGTCCTCACATCTTAAGTAGGATAATTTGAGCCTGGTCATTTGTGCCTCAAATGAGAACTCTGGGGTGATTTGTTTGATGATCCATCAGTGTGTTTTCCTGGCTGTCCGCAGTATTCTCAGGAGTCTTCTCCAACACCAAAGTTCAAAGGAGTCAATTCTCTTCCTATCCTGCTTCTTCAGAGTCCAACTTTCCCTTCCATGGAGTGGCACAGGGAATACATGGCTTGCACAATCCTGATCTTCATCACGGCATCTGAATATCTTTTCCAAGGCCTTCATGGCTGCTCTACCAAGTTTTAGTCTCCGGCACATTTCTTGACTGCTCATTCCTTTACTGTTGATGTAAAGTACCTTTACTGTTGATCCTAAAAGACAGAAGCTATCCACCACTTCAAAATATTCATTGTCAGTTCTAAGGCTGATGGTTCTGCCTGTTGTTATTAGTTTGGTCTTCTTTATATTTACTTTTAGTCCCATTTTTTCACTGTGCTCTTTGACTTTTATTACTACAGCTTGCAGATCGTTTGCATTTTTGGCTATCGGGGCTGTGTCATGAGCATGGCGCAGGTTATTGATGCTTCTTCCTCCACCAGCTGCAACCATTCCTGAGCCACTTGGATTTGGCAGTGATTATTTCTACCTTGGTTATACCCCATTTTGACAATTGTAGTGTGCTTAACATGAGTCTACCTCAAAAATGTCTGAAAATAAAAATGGGTACAAAATGGTACAACCATCGTAAAGGAATGGGGATCATATGATGCCTTATTGAAAGATCTGCTCTGATTGCCCACTATTTACCAGACGTTATTTTAAGGGTTGACATTAGTAGTTAAGAGCTGACTGTTTAATGGAATGACTACCTCATTACAAACTTGTCTGGCTGTTAAGATTTGTAGGAGAGGCGTTTAAAGATGCCTTCACTAGGAGAACCCTGTCTTTCTAGCATGCATAGACTGCCTTGCTCCCAAACTCTAGAATGCAATCTTTAAAGCTGCAACTTTTTTGCTAGGTTTTGCTAATTGATTTTACCTTTCATTTTAGTACTGATGTTATTTACACTGTTAACCTTTTAGATTCTGTATTCAGTTTTGCCTTAGAAATCTTGTTAGGACTCACTGGAGTAGAACGGTTGGGCATAAATCAAATAAGAATAAATAGTGATGCTAGGAATGAGAAGAAAAGGGCTTCAGATATGCTCAGAATAAAGACCAAAGCAAAGACAAAAATACACAGCTGCTGAGTGAAGAAGGCAAAATGCTAATGGGTAACAAAGAAAAGAGACGACTCGCTTTTTCTTTCGGCTGAGTTTTCTGTAAAGGCAGGTGTGTTAAAGGAGGGCGACTTGGTGTTCCAAGGCATCAATGAGTCCATGGCTACATCCTTTCGGTTCTTCAGTCCTGCCTGGTTTCAGGTTATTTAGATTTTTTTTAACATGAAAGAATAAGAATTGGGAAGACGTCATGCTGCAACTTAAAATATCATGTGCGTCTGTCTGAAAATGAAAAGGATGGGTAGCTCTAGTCCGTTGCTTTGTTTAGAAATGTGTCAGCTTGTCCAGAAAAATGAAGGGAAGCGGGGCAATTGATAGAGTAATCTGAAAGAGAAGAGAGTAAGCTAGGAGCAGCTGCAGCACTCCCCTTTGGGTGTAACACCTGGCCAGGTATTAGCCCTGCCAGGTAGCCCAGGCGAGAAGCACAACCAGGAGGACTAGCTTTATCTTTATTGTAAGGTTACATGAACAGAATCTTGCAAGTTCCCCTGATGTCAGGTTCAGCCCAAAGAACTCCACGAGACAATGCAAATACAGTTCTGTTCCATTTATTAGCTTCAGCCTCCAGCCAGACATCTCCCCAGACTGAACCCAAGTTCCCAAGCCAGCCAGCCACAACACCGTGAATTCCTTAGGGAGGTGCCAGCCTCATCTTCTTGAACTTCCCACGCTTTTGCTGGGGGCTAAGAACACGCTTATCTCCCTGAGCATGGCCTTCATAAGTCCATTCCATCACATCTCCCTCCCTTCCCCCCCCCCTTTTTTTAATCTGCACTCAGTCGTTACCGACCCTGCAGTGACTGCTTTTTTTTTTTTTTTTTTGGATGAGTCCTTTGCAGTTTTCAAGGCAAGGTGTTTCGGAAGTGGTTTGCCAGAGCCTCCTTCCTAGAGCAGAGCCCAGCTGGCGAGCGCAGGAGGCGGGGTTTCCGTTGCTTCGTGCTGGGGAGGGTCCCTTCTGAGATGCTTTCTCCACCCATCCTCCTTCAGACTCAAATTCCGTTTATCAGACCAATGTCTAGGCTGCAGCTCTTCCTCCTGTCTCCCAAGATCATTCCCATATACCATTACACCAGGCCACCTTTGCACCATTTGGGGGTAAATTATGTAAAGTGGGTGTGCTTCGGGCCCCCTTGGTTAAACAAGGTCACCTATCGGGGCCTTGGAGGCACGTCTTCTTTGTCAGCCTCCCCCCCTGCCGAGAACCATCTGGCTCCCTCCCCGATGATGTTCTGAAGGCATCAAAAACCTGGCCGTTCTCCCAGGCCTTTAGGCAGGGTGATAGGTGAGCCCTTGTAAGATGTTTTACGGCTTTTCTGGGTGCTGTCATCTCCTTTTCATTGTTCTGATTTTTTATTATGTAAGGTGACCGGAATCAGTTAGAGTCGGGGGTTCCTTAAATTAATTTTATCCCCTCCTGTTTTGTGTGCTTTTCTAGTTTTTTATTGGTCATTGTTTTTTGGCATTTATTCTTTTTAATTGTTGTACGCCGCCCAGAGTCGTTTCGTGTGAGATGGGCGGCTACATAAATATGATAATAAATAAATAAATAAATAAATAAGTAAGTAAAATCTGGGTAATAAATAAATGGACAAAATAAATGAAATTCTGCATCGGCCATTTTCTAAAAACACTCAAGAGCTGCTGTCAAAATCCGAAGTGTGCTTCTGGCCCCCGCCCCCAAGTTGGCTTGCCCTATCTTAGTCTCCCCAACAGAGACAAGGGGGTTATCAGCACAGACCGTTGTCTTTATAAAGAGGAAAGTAAATCTGTACGCTCCTTTTTTCTCTGCCTGCTTTTTTCTCTTCTCCGCACCCATCTTGGCATCTCCGTGGCGTTGGCTGTTTGCAACCTGCGAGAACGGCCTCGAGGTGGAACAGAAACCATTTGTCTAGCCGGGAAGAAGAAAGCGGATTTCAAAGCCCTGTTGCTCTTTTGAAAAAGGGTGGCTTGGGGCCACAAATGAGCTGTTCGAAGGAGGCACCAAAAGAAAAAAAATAAGCAGAGGGAGGGCTGGGTTACTGATCATGATATTCCAAAGCCACAGATCTAGGCACCTTTCTGCAGAGCAGTGTTTCTCAACCTCGGCAACTTTAAGATGTGTGGACTTCAACTCCCAGAATTCCCCAGCCAGCCTGGCTGGCTGGGGAATTCTGGGAGTTGAAGTCCACACATCTTAAAGTTGCCGAGGTTGAGAAACACTGCTGTAGAACAAAGGAAACATTGACCCGAAGGGGTGGTGATGATGTTACACTAAACCTCTGCTTGCCTTTTGCACCTTCTCCCAAAATATCCCACAAAGCTTGTTTGCAATGGCAAGCATTGGGGATTTTTTTTTAAAAAAAACTTTCCTCAATGTCATCGGCTGCTGCTCTGGAAGGCGGGCAGATGGGATATGTTGGCACTGGGATTAGGGATCATATTCTACTCCATTCTTTTGGGGGGATGAGATAAACATTGAATTGATTGCCCCAGGGGTGTCCACAGGGGGCATGAAAAAAGTAGCCACAATCATTCTATTGAAGCCACACCCTTTTACTGGTGTTGTGTCACATGTAAAACGGAACAGGATGTTGATTGCGTGTTTATGGCCATGTTGACTTTTTTCACACCCCCACAGACCTCCTGGATTGTACGCCTGAGCAAAATGCCACCAAATTGATGCTCTGCCCTTCCATGGTAGACTCCAAAATATTAACGAGAGGTTCCAAGCATGGTTTCTTGGCATGAATTGACCATCGGACAACGCCCTTGAAGTTGGGTCAACTTTGAGAGTATTCCCAAAATGAATAGGCAGCCTTTGAGAGTAATCATCTTCTTGGACCCTCCTTTTTCTTTTTTAGTAATGTTTTTAAATGGATGTTTTATGTATTTATATATATGTATGGTTTTCATATTTTGTGTGAGTCGCCCAGAGTTCCCCCATGGGGGGGAGATGGGCAAGGGAGAAATTTAATAAATAAGTAAATAAAATAAATAAAATAAATAAATACATATTTTCTTTTTTCCCCTAAAAGGGACTTCAGGCTAGGCAGTCCTGTTGGAAGCTATCGAAGTATGTTGGCTTCTGACAACAGTTCTTCGTGCAATTGCCGTTTTTTAAATAGTAGTGTCAATGCCGTGGATGACATGATTGCCCTGGATGCTGAAACCCAGAGAACAATGGAAAGGCTAGTCTCCTGCGCGTTTTTCCTTGATTTGCTTCATTAATATTTGATGGACCCTTTTAAAAACAAATGAAAACAATAGCAGTAGAGCTAAGCTGGTTGTTCCTAAGCAACATGATCACTCCTTGTGCCCTCTCTCTTCCCAAAGCTTTACTAAGGACTTGGAGCTGCTATTCCTTGGGATTCGTTGTGTTTGGTTGAAACCCCGTTGAAATGCAAAATCTGCCAGCCGTCCCTTCCAAGTTTTCTCTTCCGACTCATTTGACACTCATTTTCTGCCCTCCTCACACTGTTCTGCTGTTTTCTAAAACATATACCAAATGTGCTTTCATCATAGGCAACAGATACGTTTCCATGGACATACAATCTGTGGCCCAGAATGCTGTAGGATTTCAACTCCCACCAACCTCAGCTACAGTATGATCAAGGAGGATGGGAATTGTAATCCAACCAAGCATCAGCTTGTGGAAGACTGGCTGCTTAGTAGCAGCGAGGTAGAAATTGTACAGTGCTTCAGATTCAGTTCCAAAAAAAGAGAGAAAATGCTTTGGAATGAGGCCACACAGTATCTGCCTGCTTTCCTTTAAAGCAGCCACATCTTTTTACAATAACACATGCTAGCTGCAGAGGGCAATTATGGCATCTTGGGAAAAGATGCAGCTAATTTAAATGTTGCAGGTAGGCACTCCCTTCACACTTCTCCATGTTCCAAAAAAGCGTGGAGGCATTCCACAGCCCTAGTAGAAATATGCTCTGAAGCAAAAACTTCCTGGGTCACAGCTTGCAGTGTTACCTATTTCACCAGAGCAGGTCTGAATAAACATCCCCACTGCGTGGATCCCAGATGGCATTTTTCTTGTTGAGGTTCCTAGGCTCATGTTTGAACTGATATTCAACATTATGAACCCTGTTAAGAGACTTCTCTGGGCCCCTCTGACATGCTGTTGCACTATGCATCCCAACTCTGCAAGACCCATGATGTCAAGTGAAGATGTCCAGAGGTGAAGAGTTTTGGAGGTGGGTGGAAAAGGGAATGAGTTAGTTACTGTGCTTGGCTGTAGCACAGATGTCAAGGTGGACCTGCGGGTGTCAATGTGTACCCAGATCCTTCTGGTGCCCACCGTATTTCCTAGAATGCTCTTCCAATATGCGTGTAGTTGTGGGAAATTTCTTGTGGTGTGTAGTTGCTCCTCACGGCTGCTACCAACTGGTGTGTGTTTCTGTGTGTGTGCATGATGTTTACTTAAAGTACAACTTTCTTTAGCCTGAAGGAATACCAGAATGTCTTACCTAAGAATAAAAATGGGAAGTTGCTGGCTTTGGGCTTACAATATAAAGAGGTCCAACATGAAAGAAAAGGAGATCGGGAGGGAAAAAGAAAACAAATTAACTCCACTACTAATTCTTAATGTTCAGTCATTCCTGCAGTGGTCAAGAATAATGGAAGTGAGCTGTGAAAGAGAATTCTAGGCATTGAAGTCCACTCATCTTAAAGTGGCCAAGTTTGGACAACACTGCTCTAGTCATTTGTTTCTGATATAAAGAGACCAATATTGGCTTTTCTGGAGAACAATACACGAGAGATCACTAATCCAGTCACAGCAACAATGAGTGGAGATGACCTTTCTCTTTTCTGAAGTTTTTTGTGCATTTTTTATGTGTGTTTTCTCATCACTCTTCACACAGAAGAATATAGGAGATTTCATTTCTTGCTTTAAAGAGATAAGAGTTCCACGTTAATGGGGATCTGTGCACTTGTACCATCTTTTTATGTGATAACTGTAATCTTACATTCCATACAATCAGATAATTTCCCTCTGGTCTTTCTCCTCAACCTTTTAACCCAAGGAGGATGTTTGAGTGTATTACTACCTCTGCAAATCCTTGTGTCAGTTTTAGCACAAAATTGCCAGCAATAAACCTCAGAACAATTTTGGGAGAGAAGGCCTGGTTTCAGAACCAGCAATTATTTTGTTTGTAACAGGACAGCAAGTTAGTCAGTTTGATTTTGGACTGATTTTAAAGAGGATCCTCTGATGAGTAGATCTGCAATCTAAAATAAGGTAATTGATACAGATACTTGCCAACCAGAAGTGGCAAGCATCATTTTAAGAGAGAGGAGGGTTAGGGTTAGGGTTATGTATTGGTTCAGGGAAATTCAAGGTGTTGGGGAAGCTGCTATTGTTCTAGCTGAAGGGCAGGATTAAATAGAGTAGAGGTGAGCAACCTTGACTCAAAATGCCTTAGTTTACGATATCAGAACAATGGCTGAAGTGTGGGTCCTAATGTCTGCAGGCCATCAGGCTGCTAATCACTGGAGTAAGATATTCTAGACAGGAATATTTATTTCTTATTGAAACACTTGCAAGTGTTACTTGTATTTCTGTAAGAAGGCTGCAGCAGCAGGCCTATATGAGGTGGGGTCAGGGGCAAGAAGACAGCGGTAAAACTTCACATTCCATACTTATTAACACAGTGTAGAGAGTTTATGTAATGGTATGTGGGAATGACCTTGGCAGACAGGGAAGAGCCACAGCCCGGGGAATGGTTGGATAAGAGGCAGCTTAGCCTGCAGCAGGAATGGGGCATGGCAAACATCTCAGAAGGGACCCTTCCTAGTGTCTTGGGCTGTAAAGGTGACCGGGGGAGGGGGGAGAAATGTATTTTCATACTTGCAAGATTGATGCCAGCCATGCAAGGTAGTCCAGACTTGAAGCACACCCAGATGAACTAATTCTACTTTATTGGAAGGTTACAGTAACAGAATCTTGCAAGTCTGAAAGTGCATTTCTCCCCTGTTGCCTTTATGTGAGAAGTCCACATGGAATTTCTCATTGCAGAGATGGACGTGGTTCTCAGCCTAATTTTAAAACATTGGTGCAAATGATCAGAACACTGGCAAAAGCATCATGTTTGTTTTCCAGTGGTCCAGTCGTGTGGGAAGGGATGGGGCAAGATAGAAGAGGTATCAGTAAACCAGAAGTAGTTCATGTAGTTTGGGGAGCAACATTGTCTTCTGAATTTTTTCTTTTTTTTTTACTTCCTAACTCTGATCTCCCACACTTGACTATTGTGTAGTTGCCAGGAGGGTCCACAGGGTGTGCTAAAAAACTTCAAGAAGGTGGCTGCCACAATGTGATTGAGCTCTGCCTATTTTTTGTGTGCATCACACATATGAAGGCAAAGCTTTGATCACACCTGTGTGTCTGCATCTTGACTTTTTTGACCGTATCCTGTGGACACCCTTGAAGGCTTCTAAGCCCTGAAAAAGGTGACCAAGTGCTACCATGTGCTGAGATCATTAAAAAAAGGTCCTGTTGTTTTACATTTAGGATATGAGGTATCTAGAGATGAGTTTTACTGTTCTGAGTTTTTCACTATAGGCAGGAGGTTCTTCTCCTATCTCATTACTCAGCAAATGCCAGAATAAGATAGAAACGGGTGCAACAGATTGCAGAAGAGATATTTATCAGCAGCTGGGCATACAGCTGTGGTTTTCTTTTGCAGAGGGATGAATGGCATCTTTGCATTTTCCAGTAGGTGAAAGCATGGGCTGAAGTGGTCTTTAAGCTTTCTGTGTTACCCACCCCGCCTTCCTCCATAGAAAAATGTGTTTTGAAATACTATAGCAAATGAGCTAATTGGATTTTCAGCCTCTTAGTGGATTAAGCTAGATTAAGTCAACAATACATAATCAGCCCCCACCCCCCCACCCCCCCCCGGTTCCCCCAGGCTCTTGTAGATCTGTTGGCAGGATAAATTCTTTGCATGTAAAACAATCCAGGCAACTTCAGGTCCAGCTTGTAATAGACTTTGACAGAAGTCCTAAAATACCACTATCCTAAAATACCAATCTGGAAGAATTAGCATAAGTGTCATTGAGTTTAGATGATGGACTGGAAACCATAGCAGAATGATTGTGGTTCCCCCATTACTGCCTATGGAGGCTCCTGTTATTGTATAATTCAGGGTTTCTCAACCTTACCAACTTTAAGGTGTGTGGACTTCAACTCCCAGAGTTCCCCAGCCAGCAGCTTATGCAACCTAGCATATGTAAAATATCAGAGGTGGAAAAATACCAAAACGAAGAGTTTGAAGAAGAAATCAACAAAAATTATTTTTCAAAACATGAAGTGGTTCTCAAAATTCTACAGCATGGCTGGCTGGAGAATTCTGGGAGTTGAAGTCCACACATCTTCAAGCCCCCAAGGTTGAGAAACACTGTTATAGACTCTCATCTAGAGATCATAGCTTGCACTGAATAGGATGAGAATGCTTGGGGTAAAGCTGGGCTTTGGTTGAATTTATAGCATCCTGGCCCAATGTTTTATTTATTTTATTTATTTATTTATTTAGCAAATTTATGTAACCCTCCATTTCACAAAAAGTGACCCTCGGTGGCTTACAAGCAAAATAACAAAACCATGTCACAAGATATAAAAAAATCAGACATAGATAACAACAGAAATAAAAATAAAACATGAATAAAACTTAAAAGCACCCCAAGATGGTGGGAGGACAACCATCATTTAGCCTCATTCAACCACTTTGCAGGCTCTCCATGGGATCCTCAGGGTTGATGGAAGAACCACATTTTCAAGGCCAGAAATGTGCCAGAAGTGACTGGTGCTGCCCTGTTAGCAAGGCAATGCTGCATGTAACAGGAGGTACAAGTAAGTAACCTAGACTCTACCTTCTCTATTTTACTAAAAAAAATATGTGAAAAAGGCCTGCTGTTTAATAAGAGGCGATGGAAGAGATTTCTCGCTGATGCACATGGGAACGGATCATGTTACCATTGTGAACATATTGCAAATGACTTTGAGGTGCCATGTGGAAAGGTGAAGGACTTCGGGGCACAGATAGTTTTTGACAGTTTTCCTTGGTTGAAGATCATGGCTTAGGGAAAAAGAGGAAAAAAAAATGCTGGAAGAATGTGATTGATTGTGGAGATGAATTTCTTAGGGAAGGGCTTCATTCTTCTACAAGTTCAGGACAACGCACCTTCATTTGGATGTAAGCATCAGACCTAAACTATGCCTACGTATTATCCTGGAGAACTTCAGAACATCACATTCTAGTCAATTAGGCTCCAGGCGTTTTCTGAGGGAGTGCAATCGCCCTCACTTTTCCATCTCACTCAACTGTAGAGCTTAATGAGAGCTGCCTGATTTTTTTTTTCAGAGCTCACCCTTGCGCGGCCTATGTTTTTGTCAATATTTATCGACTTCAGTTTACCACTGACCATCTGCTGCGAACGTTGCCCCATTAAGCTTTCATTCCAGGTCTTTGATTAAAGTTAGTACTGATGGAGCTGGTAATTAAAAACAAAAAACTGGTCCTGTCGTTGGTGAAGTGAGGTATGTCTTCAGGCAACAGATGTCAGTGAAGGACAGAGTTGTGGAACAGTATTGATGGACAGAGGTGTCTTCTGTACATCAAGTGAAAGGAGAGGGCACCATCTAGGCCAGTGTTGTCCAAATTTGGCCCCTTTAAGATGAGTGGACTTCAACTCCCAGAATTCCCCAGCCATTCTGGGAGTTGAAGTCCACTCATCTTAAAGGGGCCAAGTTTGGACAACACTGATCTAGGCCTTCACTCCAGGCACCTAAATCTCTTTGATACCTATCTATGGTATTTCTGAGACTGCAAAAAGGTTTATTTATTTATTTACTAAACAAATGTATATGCTGCCCATCTACCAGAAGGAACTCTGGGCAACTAACAAGAATGAAAAACACAACATAATTAGAATAAAAAGCCTACATATCTTAAAGTTGCCAAGGCTAATATATTTTATATAGGGTAATTTTATAATGGTTCTAATTTCGTCTTGATTTTAATTTTCTCTCTATTAGAGAGAAAAGTTTAGTTTGCGTATTATATATTCTTCTAGCATTTAGGGAGATTAGTTTGCGTATTATATATTCTTCTAGCATTTACTTTATTATGTTGATTCTTAGTACCAACTCTGGCAGTTTTGACTATACCCTGATTGGTTTTGTACATTTTTCCCTCTTGATCATGTGATTTTTAAAAAAAATTATATTGTATTGATCTATGCTGGTCTTTGGCCATAATGAAGTTTCAGTTTCAGGTCATGGCTTAGTGTCATAGATATGATTCATGAGACCTGCCTAGACATAGATTGATGGATGCCAGGTAGCATTTGGCATCCTGGGACAGCTGGCAAGATCTCAGGATCCTGGCCAGGCCACCAGAGCTGGTAGATGCTCATGGCTTAAATATCCCTTTGTGATTTCAGACATTTTGGGAGATTAAAATGGTCACTCGAAGAGGTGTTCATCGTAGGACTACCACTTGGCTCTCACAAAGCTGGAGCAGCCCTGCTGATGATCTTAGTTAGGAGAAAAGAAAAACAGGGTTCGGTGGTGTTTCCATCAAAAACACTATGGCTGAACCTTTCTTTCCACCCTGGCATCAGAGGGAACTCTAGGCAACCACCTTGCACTGAGGATTTGAGAGAAGAAGCAAATTAAGTTTGAACTCATAAAGCCAAAGAGAGAGAGAAAAGGAAAGGAAAGGAAAGGAAAGGAAAGGAAAGGAAAGGAAAGGAAAGGAAAGGACAGAGAATAGACACAGTGCATAGTGGTTATAGACAAAAGAATCAGATATATTCCCATCTGCCTGAGAAAGTGAAGCAACTATCACTATTGTGTTTTTTCCCCTTTTTTTCTGAGCCCCAGCCCCCATCTTCAGCATGTGAGCCAGAGAGAAGGGTCTCTTCAGTTCCTGAATTTGTGCAAAATTTGGGGGAAACTTTTGGGCCAAACAGCACAATATAAAATGCTTTACTCTAAATAAATGTATGCCCTTTATTTCTTCTTTTTAATCACCAATTTTATTGCTTGATCCTTTGGTAATTAAGAGGAACGTTCCTAATTTGGTTAGGCTTTAATTTAACATAAAATAATATCACGATACAAGATAAACCTAGCTAGATTAGACCACTGAATGCTCTAGGCCTCCATCCTCTTTCAAACAACAGCCAGTAAGAGGTTTTCATCAGAGCTTAAAGCGGAGATCTTGGAATGAGAAAGATTTAAAGCAAAAAAGAAAATCTGCCAAAGAACCTCATTGATCATGGTTTTTCTGTTCCATTTTTCTTCTTTTAGCTGCAAAAAGCCAGCTTCTTTGCTTAGAAATTGCTTGCTGTAATTGACAGGCCAGATGCAGGCCTCTGTAGTTAGATCAGTCTGGAAAAGATGCAATCTGTTTTATAACATTGCTTTCAGGAAGGGTGGAGAAGTTTGTATGTTACACTGGGGAGCAGACGGTCTCTAAGATTTCCATGCCCTCTGCTGCACTCCTCTTTCTGCTTTTGCGTTAAACAAAAAAAAATGTAATTACAGATCAACCAAAGTTGTTCATGGATGAAATGCTCTGTGGGTGTTGAGTACAAAGGGAGCCATGCAGTTCAATTCAATTGGTAGCTACAGAATTTAATACGTGGGCATACTGTATTCTGAAGCGGCAAGATCATAACGGAGAAGGAGCTAAATTCAGCCATTGGTAGCTTAACAAATGAATTATATGTCAGATGTCTTTATCAACACCGCACAGAGCCATAAACATTTCTCATTTCTGGTAATCTAAAGTGGTGATTCATAAGCTTTCTTGTTACTGAGAGCTCATTTTACATGATCTGGCCTGTGTTGGAATAATTGATGCCATGAATTCCCAGAGAGACTGATGGATGATGATTATGTTCAAAAGCTGGCACTGTTGGAATAAAATGTTGAATTTGGACTAAGTTTCCTTGGTATAAAGTTCAGGGTTATAGGCCCTTCCTTGTATACAGCTGCAGACACCCTGGCTATGTTCACACAATAAACTCAACCATGTCAAGCAAAGAGTGGATACATTTGCTTTCTCACAAATGCAGTTTGGTGAGTGTTAACTTGGGTTAGGTTTTTAATGGTTTGCTACACTGTGTGAATCCAGCCCATTTGCTTAATTTGTGGTTCAACGTGTTGCACAAACCCAAAAGATGAGCTGATGCAGAGACCAGGTGATGCATACTCTCTGAATACAGCCAGTGTTTTTCTTGTCTCGAAAGGCTGGTAGATTCTGAAACTCTGCTGTCTTCATTGGAAGTTCCTACCTTGTCTCGAAAGTTTCCAGAGCTTCATACTCCGCACCTCTGAGATATCCTTTTCCTCCTGGCAATGGCCAGGACTTTTCAGTTTTGCTTTCAGCCGCAGCTCAGTCATATTCAGTCAACCACACAAGAATGGAAGTTACACCTATTCCCCCTCACCAAGCATAAGGTTGTTTACTTTGTATCTCGGAATAATTGTCAAGTGTATTTCTGCAGCAAAACTCCTCGCTCTCTAGGTGATGTCTTTCTGCTCTCCTGTATTTCTTTTCATTGATTTCCTTGCTGGCCAGAGACCTGATAAAGTTCCACAAGAACTCAGTCAACGCCATCTTTGTTATTTAAGGTGACCTCACCAATCATGGTCTGCTCTGTTGGTGCAGGAGGCTCATTGAGATTAATTCCATTCCCAAGTTGTCCCAACCTGCTAGCCATTTATCAGGGCAGATCTGTCACCCAGAATCTCATCCTTCCTCCTCACTGCTTAGTGGTGCTCCCTTCAGCTTGCTGTGCAGGAGAACAGTTGAATCCTACCTTTTCTCATTTTTCATAGAGACAAAATAATCCTTCTCCTAGATATCTCATTTTCCCCAAAGGCATTCTCTGCCTTCCATTTAGGATAAGACGTTATACTTCCTAACTTTTTCCTAATCTTTCAACGCTGACTTGGAGATAAGTTCATATCCTCAGTGTTGGAAGAGCACTTGCTTTCTGTTTCAACTGGATAGCTTCATTTCAAATGGACCAGTGTTTGTTTCAGACCTGTGAAGGCCCAGCCAAGGAGTTGAGTCTTTCTCCTCAGTGTTTTTCCAAGGAGATAGCTATGGGGCTCAACTTTGTTTTAAAGCAATCATGCCTTCTCCAGATCCACAGCCATTCTGTATGAACTGCAGCTACATCTGTAGCCAAACTATGCAGGATGTCCCTATTAGAATTACAGGTCCAACCTTACAATTTTATCCAGCATTATTCATCTGGAATTCTGCTCTTAAGGGGACACAGTCCTTGGAAGAAAGGTTCTTTATGTGGTCACCCAATGAGCTCCAGATCCTCCTCCAGGTAATAAACTAGCTACTGACCTAAGTGAGTAAATCATAGAGACCATGACGAAGAACTGGCTACTTACCTGTAATTGAAATTCTTTGAAGAATCATCTCTGAATTCCTACAAACCTTCCTACCCTACTTGGTGCTGAATAATCTCAACATTTCTTTTGAGATCACCTGTGTTGGTCTCAGGAGCTGAAGAAATTTGATGGGAGCTGTGCTTTGTTGACACACAGGGCAGGACTTCTGTCACATTGTATAAACTTTAGTTTTCAAATGGCCTCTGCACAAGGTTGTCGTCCTGATTATGAATTCATTGATGAACTTAAGTTGTAGATGAACAACCAGGCTTTATTGAAAAACTATAATTGAGTGTGGTCATACAACATGATAAGCCTTAAATGTATGGTTTACAGATCAGAACAGTTGGGTTCATATTAAGCAAAAACCAAATAATTTAGAGATGACTTCATGTGATGTTTAATTTAGTCTCAGTGTTCCTCATCTGCAGATTAGGAATATTAATTTGTTGCTGTGAGAATTTGGGATGTGACCATGCTTTCCAAGACTCATCAAGTTCATAAGCTATTTTTTATCTTTATTGGCATTCATGGAAATAAAGTATACTTCCAGATGCATCTTTACACATATTGCAAGTGTCTGTGAGGCTCAGCATAGGACAGTGGAAGAACTTCTCTGGGGCAAGTGAGTCCTTGGATTAACTCTTTGATTCTGTGCCATTTTAGAGATCTTTGTTGGCATTCCTAATATTTGGTGACCTAGAGGCATGTATGTATGTATATGTTAGATTTATATCCTGCCTTTTGTATAGGACAGGGTTTCTCAACCTTGGCAACTTTAAGATGTGTGGGGAATTCTGGGAGTTGAAATCCACACTTCTTAAAGTTGCCAAGGTTGAAAAACCCTGGTATAGGAGCTCAAGACAGCCTACATCACGCTTCCTTTTTTTCACTTGTATCTGCAGGTCTTAAGATACGTAATGGGAAAATGGTTCCATCTTTAGAGCTGCCATTTTGCCCCCAGATCTTGTCTCTTTTGTTTGCTTGTTTAATTATTAGATTTATCTCCTGCTTTCATCCAACTGCTCAAGGCAGTATTCATAATACTCTCTCTTCCTATTTTTACCCATAATAGTAAGCCTATGTGGTAGGTTGGGCTGAGAGACAAGGATTGGCCCAAGTCATCCAGAGTGTTCCTGTGGCTGAAGGTGGACTTGAATCTAGTTCTCCCCACAGCTAGTCCAACTGCTTCACCACTACGCCATACTGGCTCTTGGACTGAAAGAGAGGGATGTGGCCTAAACTCACCCAATGAGCTTCTGTGGCTGAGGGAGGACTAGAACCTGGGTCTCCCTGTTTCTAACCCAACATTTTAACCATGATAGTACCCTGGCTATTTTCCCCTTCTGCCATTATTCTGTATCCAGCTTCATTAGTAGACCATTACATTCTAGCAAACAAGTACCATATTCCACGAGGCTGAAATATCTGTCTGCTGCTGATCTAGGGTGTCTGTGCACAGTAAAAACTAAGTATTAGCCAAACTGAGAGCACCCTTCAGTGATCACGTCCCTGGGTATCTGGAGAACCAAGAGTGTATCTTCTGACACTATTATTTATTTATTTATATTTCCAATTTAGTCACTGCCCATCTCACTCAATGAGCGACTCTGGGTGGTTTACAATAAATAAGAGTAGAAACCAATTTCTTGGTGCTCATCAAACTTCCTGTTATCTAATTTTAATTCTTCACTTTTTTGGGGGGGAAAAATGGATGAGAAACTAACAAAGCACCAGCCGCAAGCACAATTTGCATTGTTAGCTCTGCCTGTGGGCCTACACGGTTAGAAAATAAAATGATGGGTGGCTACAGTCTTGATTGCCTTCTGTTGCATAGAAGTTTTGTGATTGCAACAATTTTTGTTCGTAACAATCTCAATATTCCCAAAGGGCCCCCTGACCCAAAATAGTTGAGGACCCTGTTTTAAACCTCGCTATACTTCGACTTATTTTAAGATAATCTGTGTTTTTACTGTAAGAGACTAAAGCAGTATTGCTCACTGGCCCTGTATTCTGTTCTTTCTCCCAGGCGTGGTAGAAATTTGCCTTCTCCACATGCTCAAGCGTCGGGCGTCTGGCTTCTTGCGGACCGACAAGATCGCTGCACTTTTCACGAAGGTCGGCAAGACGTATGACGTGGCCAGTGAGATATGCAGAAAAGTGCAGGAGTTGCTGCAACAGGCTGAAGGCAGGTGAGGGAGACATTCATTCTTCTCGTGTGTCCCAGTGGTCAGCCAGAGGCCTCTGGGCTGCTCACGATCAGGAAATGAAGCATCCCCCTCTTGGGTAGCAGGACTGGAGGAGACAACTATGCATCCTGCACTCTCAACAGCCACCATGCTTATTTTTAACAATATCCTGGATGATTCCAGGATCAGAGCATTGTGGGGAGTGGCCCCCGTGCTTCTTTGGGATCATCCAGTCCCTGGCCTCTTCTTCACAGCGCCCTGGAATCTAACTAAGTGAGATCTGGGAAACGGGAAGGTTGTTCCCCTAGCATTGTTGAGATAAGTCTTTCAAGTTGTATGTGACCCTTGGGAGAGGCACTGTAGGGGAAAAGGAACCTATCTGAGCACTGTTAACTCAATATAATGCTACCCAGTTGGTTTCCTTTCCTACTGTGTCTCATAAGGCTCCTGGTGGGCCTCCATATTTGAGCTAATCTTCTTTCTATATCTTCCAGAGACTTTGTCAACCTTGGACAAAGTAGATCTCTGACATGCAGTCCAAACTGGTGCTTGAGTCTCTCTGACAAAAATAATGTGCTAGATCAGCAGATTCATTTTGGTGCCCTCTGGATGTGTTGTATACCCCTTTCCATAAGCCCACACCAACAAGTCTTTTGGTTGTGCGCATGTGGAAGGTTGGACAAGGGTGTGCTAGATCAGTGTTTTTTAAACTTTAAGATGTGGGGACATCTCCCAGAATTCCCCGGCCAGCATGCTTTAAGATGCGTGGACGTCAACTCCCAGAATTCCCCAGCCAGCATGCTGGCTGGGGAATTCTGGGAGTTGACGTCCACGCATCTTAAAGTAGCCAAGTTTGAAAAGCACTGTGCTAGATAGACACTTTTGTTCTGGAGCATCTATTTCCTAAGCTTCAGGAAAAAATCATCAGGCCTCCAAGGTGAAAAAAAAAGGGTTTTTTAGATTAAAAATATCTCACATGGCCATTCTATTATTTAACCAATTGATTAAGGCATTAAAGCTGTCCTGCCTCTTATCTCAGAAAGGTGAAGTGCTTTGTACCTACTTTCAGATGTTTTTATCTGTTCTACAGTTATTCTAGTGTTCAGCCCTACAGATTCTGAGACTGAACCAGATGATGTTAGCACAAATTAAGGGTGTCTTTTCCTCCCTCCCTCCAGTTTTGATTTATGTGTAGCTATAGGAGCAAGATCATTTATACCATTTTTTTTCTTTCCTACGTTTATACCTCTGGGATTTTTTCAATGGCAGCATGGCAGACTTTGTACTTGATTCTATGAATGGTCAGCTTTTTAAAATACCTCAAAGGAAACTCTGACCAAAAATACTGCCCAAGTTTAAGATGGGTTGAACTGATTGGTTGTCTTGGGTGCAAAGTCACTTTTTCCCTTACCCCCTGAGAGTAGCTGGGGGAAAGTGTGTGGATAGATAGTGGGGCATTTGAAATCTCTTTAAACATACTAACTTTAGCATTCCTGAACAGGCTCCCATGGTGTACATGTGTATAAAGATAAATACAGGTAGTCCTCGCTTACTGACCATTTCTTTAGTGATCGTTCAAAGTTACGACAGTGCTGAAAAAATAACTTTATAGCCCATTTATGACCATTTACGACCTTCGTAGCATCCCTCAGTTATGTGATCGCCATGATAGTCAGTACATGTTGGCCTGTGCCTGACCTGTGGTTGTTTTTCTTTTTCCCCCCGTGCAGAGCAGAGAGATTGGAGAGGAAGGGATTGCAAGAGAGTAAGCTGTTTGCTCTTCTACACATCGAAAGCAATGCGATTGTGCAGGCAGCAGGAAAGGGTCAGGCAAAGGAGAGATTGCCTACAGAAATCGCTTGTTTTTTTTCTCCCCACCCCCCTCGCAGAGCGGAGAGATTGGAGACAAAAGGATTTCAAGAGAGTAACCTGTTTCTATGGCAAGCCCGCAGCTGCCAGCCCCGATGTGTAAAAGACAGTAAGCAGGCACTCGAGCATTCCAAAGGGTGGGGGAGTGGTTAGGAGGCAAGCCAAAGCCAAAGGTGTGAAATGGAGTATTTTGTCTCTCCAGCTGGAAAGCACAGTCATGGCCACATGATTTCCTGCTTACCAACCGCTTCGCTTAGCAGTGGAGTTGCCAGTCCCAGTTAGGGTTGTTAAGCAAGGACTACCTGTAGACCTGTTTGGTTTAGAAGATAGAAAGCTACCATTATGAGAACATAAGCAGTGCTCTACTGGATCAGACCCCTGGTCCATCTAGTACAGCAGTCATTCTCACAGTGGCCAAATAACTGCAGGAAGCTTGTCACAGTAGATGGCCTTCAAAGGCAGCCCCACTGCCATCAAGGTTAATAGCCATTGATCCCCATGACTTCCATGAATTGGTCCAACTCTGTTTTAAAGCCAGCCAAGCTGGTAGCCAGCACCACATCTCACAGAAGCAAATTCAAATCAGTTGGAGGAGGAAACTCTCAGGCTAGATCAGCCTTCTCCAACTTGGTGCCAGCAGGTGCATTGGGTTCTCAGCTGCCAGCATTCAATCAAAGGTAGAAACTCCTTTGAGTCAAGCTCAGCTCCTGGTGATTTCTGGACATGCCTATACAACTTTCTTGGGATAATCATGCTTTCCTTTGCCTTCCTCCTGGATGCTTTTTTGACTTCCTATTCTAGCCTATAGTCTGAGACATTTTTGGTGTCTCCCATCCAAGTACTGACTAGACCTGTCCCTGCTTAGCTTTTGGGGATCCATCAAAGCTGATGAGGGGCTGCCGGCTGCTACAGCGCTTAGTGATGAAAGGGTCTGAATTGCTCCTCACCTCTAACTGAAGGCTACAGCTCAGTAGAAGAGCCCTCGCTTTGTATCAAAGCCCCAAGATTGAATTCCCTGAATCTCCAGGTTAGGTTGGGAAGACTTGTCTTCTGCTGAAAACCTTACAGCAGAAGACAAGTCTTCCTAACCTAACCATCAAACTCCAATCATGCAAAATAAATGAATGAATGAATGAATGAATGAAGATTTAGACTTTTTGCACTTCTGGTGTAGACAATATGAGTTAGGTTGAACCCATAGTCTGTTCTCAGCATAAGGTAGCTTCTTCTGTTTTGGGAATGGTTTTCTGATATGCCCCAAATCAGAAAGGATATTGATCTCTCTGAAAATGATGGGATGGTGTTCTCCTGTAAGTTTTTTTCCCCTCTCCTCAATTTAACAGGGAATCCCTTGGGGGTCATGTTGTCCTTGCCCACTTCTCCTATGTCTATTAAGTTGAGATCCCAAGTTATACCTGTGTACATCCTTCACCCATCCCCAGAAACAGCTTCAAAAGAGAACATGTCCATTTCTTCTTTTCCTTTGCAGATCATCTGTAAGAAACGGGGAGACTATAGGCAGGTGGTTCGGCTTTCCGACCGTGTTTCCGTCTCTGTTCAGGTCACTAGTTTATATTAAGTGAAAATCAGATGTACTAGAGAAAATAAGTTCTTCTTTTTCCCTTTTCACTAGAGACTGGGAAATTCTAAGAGGGAGGAAATGATTTTCCAGCCGTTTCTTTCTTTCCTCTCTCCCCATTTGCCATTTTCAACTAGCTCGTCCATGGCAGTTTGGGTGATCAGGAAGCACTTGGTGGAAAAATGTGGGTTTTTTTTTTCCTTAGTGACATTTCAGCATTTAAGTGGCTGAGCAAGTTGGCCGTGAAATGAGTTGGATGAACTCATGTTATTTCTCTGCCTTCCACAGCAACCCCCAATTCAAAGTGCCAAAAGGCAAAGTAGGTTTTTTGGCTGCTCTGAAAAGCCTCTTCCCTGTTCCACTCGGTTTTCCACCAGTTTGCGGCTGGATTTCACAGTGGTGCTGACAGGGCAAATAAATAAGTAAACCGCACACGAGGATAGCAACTGCCAAGGATGGAGAGGGATCGTGGTGAAGAGAGAGGAAATAAAACATTTACTCAGGCTGCCCTGCCTGGCAGGTTTTCTGCTTGGCAGACAGGCACAACTGGAGTCACTCTGGGCAGTTTCTCATTACACATGTTGCAGATTACACGGAGGAGAATTGATATTTGCTTGTGTATCTTTAATGTAAAAAGCATGATCTCCTTGGTTTTTGAATCAAGGCTGCAGCCAGCAGCAAAAAAGCTTTGAGACGGTGTAAAAGTACATGTACTTCTTGCCACTCGGCCTCAGTTGTTCAATTTTTTTTAATTCAATATCATGAAGGACTGGAAACTTGTGTACGCTCTTAACCCCGAGAAGAAAACAGAGACTGAAGTCGGTGTTCATAGCCAGCATTCACACACAGCTTGCTTGCAGAATATCACCAGCCCCCTGAAATAGTGCTGAATTGTCATCCAATACTTTATACTATGAAAAGCCTTCTTAATGTCGATTTCAGACATGCATACCCCTTCTTCCTGAGTGGTTTCTAGGAACTCAGTTTCTGCATTTTACACTTCACACATACACACCCCAAATCTGAGGCCATTCAGGGACAGATGGATGGATGGATAATATTTATACCCACTGTCTCAATCCAGCTGTGCTCTAGGCCAGTGTTTCTCAACCTTAGGAACTTTAAGATGTGTGGACTTTAACTCCCAGAATTCCCCAGCCAGCTATAGCATAGCTGGCTGGGGAATTCTGGGAGTTAAAGTCCACACATCTTAAAGTTCCTGAGGTTGAGAAACACTGCTCTAGGCAGTTAAAAATGTACCATGGGAAAAATAAAATGGAATAGACAATGACAGTATTGCAGCCTGCTTTGCAGTGGCAGAAACAGTAATGGGGCATCAGTGTTTGTGCTCCGCCAAGGATAAGGGCCTGTGTCTTGCAAATACAACCGTTGAGTTTGGATTCTGCTTTTCTTTCCCACCAGAAAATACCAGCCAGCTGCCCAAGAATCCCTTAAGAGGCAAACTTCAACCACCAACAAACCCCCTTCTTTGTCCCCGCAAGCCATCAAGCACATATGGGTGCGCACTGCCCTGATCGAGAGGGTGCTTGATAAAATTGTGCAGTACCTTGTGGATAACAATAGGTAAGAAGAGCGTCAAAGTTTGGTTTTTTGGTTTGTTTTGATTAACGGGCTTTTGCATGGGGTAGGGAACTTTTTCCCTCCCCTAGTCTAATTTTAATGCCATGATAGCTCAGGGGTTGAATTTGAGAGTGGAAAAGCCACATCCCTGAAAGGAATGGAAAAAATGGTGGAAAGGGTGGAAAAATGATCTGAGCTGTTTTCCCTAATCATAAATCAGTGGCTGGCAATACTTTCAGGATGCGATTGCTGAACATTCGTGAAAACGTTTTAGAGATTTTGCTTCCTGGGTTTCAAGCCGGCACATTCACATCTTGTGCAGTGACTGTCAGAATGGTACATTCAGTCCAACTTTCAGAGCAGAGAGTTATGGATGTTACATTAGGTCCTGTCCCCATGTGCAAGGTTTTTACATGACTTCCGTCCTGCCTCCGGGGAGTGTGGGGTGGAGTTTCTCTATTTTTACATAGTGTATATCCTGTGTGGTGTTTTTACTTACATTGACCACCAGGAGGTGACTAGTTTCATCCTCTATTGCAGTGTTGTCCAAACTTGGGCATTTTAAGATGAGTGGACTTCAACTCCCAGAATTCCCCAGCCAGCCATGCTGGCTGGGGAATTCTGGGAGTTGAAGTCCACTCATCTTAAAGTGGCCAAGTTTGGACAACACTGCTCTATTGGGACTCATCAGACATACATAGCCAAGACCTTTTTATGGGACTCAAACCATCTACTGGGGTTTGAACTCATGGAGTGGTGCACTTAGATGACTATGTACACTGAATTCGCTTTAAGAGCTATCCATGCAGCATTGCCGTGCTCTTCTGAAATTTCACTCCATTTCAGAATTTGTGATCTCATGAGATTTCTCCTATTTAAGTTTTCCTTTCAAAATATTAAAACAAAAGGATTAGGAGATGTTATCTGTAAATGCTGTGGTCATCAGGGAACTGGCTTGCATTTTTTTTGGTGACCTCTAACTTAAATACTGGAGCAAATGGACCAGTGGTTTGGCTTAACGTACCAGTATAAAAAAGTAAGATCCCCTCTAAATTGAACTCAATTGTTGGTGACTTCTGTGGACACATCCATGCAGTCTTCTTGGTAGTGTTGCACAAGTGGTCTTCCTTGCCTTCTTCTGCAATATTTTTTTGCTCCCCAGACTAGCAGTTGCTTTGGGTAGTCTCACATCTAAGTAGTAACCAGGGCTGGCCCAACGTCTTAGATCAGCCAAGGTCACACCGGAGATGCCACCTGCTGAGACCGGCTTATATTGATAGTTGAATGGCAGGGCACCAATTTTGGATGGAGAAAGACCTGGTTTACATTTCAGCATCTTCACTTAAAAGGGATTTCGTAGCAAGTGAGGGAAGGGGATCTTGTGCAATCCATAGCATCCCCCATGGGCTTGGTTTCTGCCCAGGGAGGCCTGAACAGGTAACCCCTGTCTTCTCTTGGAAGTGGGTGGCTGTTCCTGGCTAGGGGAATGTTATCAGCTTTACCAGATCCGATCGCAGATGCTGATGGACAAAGCCAGGGCTTGGAGCTCCGGCCCCATCTAGAGGTGAAATGGTGCCACTTCTTTTTTAGGGACTTGGGGGTTAGGGTCAGATGTGCTAAGAATGCTTTTGGCATGCTTTATATGGGAATCCAGCCACAGTGGTACGTGGTAAGCCATGTTTGAAGAAAGCAGGACTGTTAGGCAGTGTGAGAACCCAACTGGAATTTGCCCATCCAACTTCTTCCTTGCATCCTCTGTGACCAGCCAAAGCTTCTCACAAGCTCAGGATTTTCCCACCACCTGCTCTGTTGTTAACGTATAGGTCTTTCCACCCTTTTGATTTCTTTTGGTAGGTCAGGAGTGGTTTCTTTGCCATTCCCTTAGCTACTATGTTATGTATTTTCAGTTATACCCTTTTTATTGCATTTATATCCCAACTTTCTCTGGGACTTCAAGGCAGTGTGCATCGGGGGAATTCTGGGAGTTGAAGTCCACGTGGTTTAAAGCTGCTGAGATTGAAAAACACTGGATTAGGTTTAGATTTAGGATGGGAAGACTGAAGCCCTGGATCTGCATACAACATAAAAACATTTTTGTATCACCAAAGTCTACTCAGTCAGAAAGCTGAGCTCAGCTCGTGGTGGCTTCATGAACACACCCAAGTAATTGTCAACGGCTTGGAAGTGGTTTGCCACTGTCTTTTTTTGAGATGTTTTTTCAACGTCCCAATCTAGCCCATATCTTTGGGATCTAGTGGTTTGTCATCTGAGCATGAAGTAGGCCTGACTCTGCTTAGTTTCTAAGTCCAAAGGAAATCAACCAGGTGATGTAATGGCATGTGGGAATGACCTTGGGAGAGAGAAGGAAGAGCCACAGCCTAGACAATAGTCTGATAAGAGAAATTTGAGTCCGAAGGAGGGACAGGGTGGAGAAAATTTCTCAGAAGGGATCCTCCTTAGTTTTCATATTGTAATGGTATGTGGAAAAGACCTTGGGAGATGGGACAAAGAGACATTGCCAAGGGAATGGTCAGATAAGAAATAGCATAGCACACAGCTGCAGAGTGGGTGGGGCAAGAGGCTCAGAAGGGACCCTCCCTAGTTTCTTGGACTATAAAGGAGACGGGGAGAATTACACTTTCAGACTTGCAAGATTTTGTCAATGTAGCTTTACAGTGAAGTAGAATTAGCTCAACTGGTAGTGTTTCCTCTCTGGTTTGCCCCACAAGGCCAACAGGTAATGCCACCAGCAAAGAGCACTCAGACTACATTGACCATTTTTAATGTCCTTTTAAAGGTGGAAAGCACACACATACAGGTGAAACTCGAAAAATTAGAATATCGTGCAAATGTTCATTTATGTCAGTATGGCAACTCAAAAGGTGAAACCAATATATGAGATAGACGCATTACATGCAAAGCGAGATACGTCAAGCCTTACTTTGGTATAATTGTGATGATTATGGCGTACAGCTTATGAAAACCCCAAATTCACAATCTCAGAAAATTAGAATAGTGTGAAAAGGTTCAATATTCTAGGCTCAAAGTGTCCCCCTCTAATCAGCTAATGAATCCATAACACCTGCAAAGGGTTCCTGAGCCTTTAAATGGTCTCTCAGGCTGGTTCAGTAGGAATCACAAGCATGGGAAAGACTGCTGACCTGACAGTTGTGCAGAAAACCATCATTGACACCCTCCATAAGGAGGGAAAGCCCCAAAAGGTAATTGCAAAAGAAGTTGGATGTTCCCAGAGTTTCTATCAAAGCACATCAATAGAAGGTTATGTGGAAGGGAAAAGTGTGGGAGAAAAAGGTGCACAAGCAGCAGGGATGACCGCAGCCTGGAGAGGATTGTCAGGAAAAGGCCATTCAAAAGTGTTGGGGACTTTCACAAGGAGTGGACTGAGGCTGGAGTTAGTGCATCAAGAGCCACCACACACAGACGGATCCTGGACATGGGCTTCAAATGTCGTATTCCTCTTGTCAAGCCGCTCCCGAACAACAAACAACGTCAGAAGCGTCTTACCTGGGCTACAGAAAAAAAGAACTGGTCTGTTGCCCAGTGGTCCAAAGTCCTCTTTTCTGCTGAGAGCAACTTTTGCATCTCATTTGGGAACCAAGGACCCAGAGTCTGAAGGAAGAATGGAGAGGCACACAATGCACGATGCTTGAAGTCCAGTGTGAAGTTTCCACAGTCTGTGTTGATTTGGGGAGCCGTGTCATCTGCTGGTGTTGGTCCACTGTGCTTCATTAAGTCCAGGGTCAACGCAGCCGTCTACCAGGAGATTTTGGAGCACTTCATGCTTCCTTCCGCAGACGAGCTTTATGGGGATGCTGACTTCATTTTCCAGCAGGACTTGGCACCTGCCCACACTGCCAAAAGTACCAAAACCTGGTTCAGTGACCATGGGATTACTGTGCTTGATTGGCCAGCAAACCCGCCTGACCTGAACCCCATAGAGAATCTATGGAGCATTGCCAAGAGAAAGATGAGGGACATGAGACCGAACAATGCAGCGGAGCTGAAGGCCGCTATTGAAGCATCCTGGTCTTCCATAACACCTCAGCAGTGCCACAGGCTGATAGCATCCATGCCACGCCGCATTGCGGCAATCATTGCTGCAAAAGGGGCCCAAACCAAGTACTGAGTACATATGCATGCTTATACTTTGCAGAGGTCCGATATTGTTCTATTTCCAATCCTTGTGTTATTGATGTCATGTAATATTCTAATTTTCTGAGATTGTGAATTTGGGGTTTTCATAAGCTGTACGCCATAATCATCACAATTATACCAAAGTAAGGCTTGACATATCTCGCTTTGCATGTAATGCGTCTATCTCATATATTGGTTTCACCTTTTGAGTTGCCATACTGACATAAATGAACATTTGCACGATATTCTAATTTTTCGAGTTTCACCTGTACTATAGTTTAAGCCTTAAAACATACAATGAAACCAAATTTCAATCCCAGCTTTAAAAAATCCTTAGAAAATCCCAGCTCTGCTCAATTTTGCCATGAGACTCCCTGCTGCAGTCTCTCCCCACCACCCCCTGCAAACTGGTTTAGAAAGACATATAGGCACTTTTCTCTGATTATTAAATGACCGAGTTCAACAGCATCTTTAAGTTTCAACTCAGGTTTACAAAACAATTGTTTTGTCATAATGCGTTGTGCTAAACTAATAAACCATATTATGGTTTAATGTAGTAGCCTAGTTCACACAACATGCTAAGACAAGGATTGGGTTCCTACAGCGTGCTATGTCTCCAATTATCCAAACCCATTTTAGTCTGGTCTAGTATGTTGGTATGTTCTTGTGTCATTTCTCACTTAGAGAACATGAAATGATTTCTTTTCACTCTCATCATATCCCATGGGACATTTAATAGGTGCGGACTTTGAGACCAAATTTGTCTTGAAGGTATCTGCTCCAACAAGGACTGGTGGGCCCTTTGTTCATATTTACTGACTGCAAAGCAATGATTCCCAAAGACTGGGGCCTTGCCTTAATAGTCCCCATTTGTAAAAAAATCAGCAATTGGAACCTGCCAGTCAATTACCAATCCCTCAGCATCATCAGAAGATATATGCCAATCATCTTGCTGTTAAGCTTCTGGATTGGATGGACTCAGACAACATATTGGCTGAGGAGCATATTGGATTTAGGACAGTGTTTTTCAAAGTTGGCAACTTCAACTCCACACATCTTACAGTGGCCAAGTTTGAAAAACACTGATTTATAACAAGCTGTTCATCTTTGGCCATGCTTTAATCCTACAACATCTGGCAGAAAAGTCTACTTCCAAACCAGACCACATTTCTCAGACTGTATCTCAAACACAGCTATTCACCGTGGAGTCGGCATCAGGAGGGTTGAGAACAATGCCTGGTTATGCATCTTCACATATTGGGCCAAAATATATTTTGCCCCTTTAGGTCTGACATCTCAATTCTCATGGACATTTTTGTGTCATCCTGGCCCAAAGTAATAGGCAAAAAATCGGAGCTCCTTTTGATTTTCACTAACCCAACTCTGCACGTTTGGGTACAAGCAAGCAATATTTAATGTTGAGGCAGTGGATTAAAGACACTGACATCCAGTTAGAGCTGGCATCTCTTCCCAAGGATATGCTCCTGACTGGCTCATTCACCACCCCACCCCTAGACCTGCTAGATATCTAGCATCTCCTTGGTTTGATTTGATGACCTTCCTCCTGCGGTCCTAGAAGGGAGATACAAAGATATTCCATTTTGCCCCTGCAGTGAAGGAATTACTAAAACTGTAATAACACATTTTATTGGACAGGTAAGTCGCGATTAGTGCGACTTTGAATAGTGCACTATTCAAAGTCGCACTAATCGCGACTTACCTGTCCAATAAAATGTGTTATTACAGTTTTAGTAATTCCTTCACTGCAGGGGCAAAATGGAATATCTTTGTATCTCCCAATATTTGGGAGCAATATTTGCAATATTTGATTTAGGGTGAATTATCAATGGATACCAGGTTGCATTTAATGTGACCCAAAATTCAGTGAATGTGAAGCTAGCACACGTGCAATTGAGGCTAGTGCATGCACAGCTGTGGTTCGAGGTTTAGACACTGCTAATCTTCATACCTGCAAAATGGAGAAAAGGGAGATTCCATCAGAGGAAAATAGTACACATTTAAAAAAGGAAGAGGCTCATTACTACATTAGAACAAAAATTTGATATAACTGAACAACGGCAAATTTCTTGATCATGCCAATCAATTTTACTTACAATTTTTACTCTCGGATATCTGTGACTCTGTTACTCTACTTATAACTAAATTCTGCCGCATCGTAGATAAAACGCACAGCTGGTAGGCTGATTAATCCAGTTAATTTTACAATTCTTTTTTGTATGAAACCGGTTTTTTTGCTATTGAACATTATCCCTTTCACACACATACACATATGTAGATGTAAAGGTTAAAATAAAAGAAGTGCAAGCCAGCGTTATGGCCCTATTAACCTTTGCTCCATTCAAAATGTGGCCTTAAAAATAATATTACCTCCACGCATCACAAAATGTCTTGCGTTCACATTTTTCCTTTCTTTTTTTAACTGATTGTGGGGATTGGTTTCTTCTAGCAAATACTATGAGAAGGAGGCATTATTGGCAGATCCAGTATGTGGACCCATCTTGGCCTGTCTTCTAGGTAAGCATCTTTCCTAAGTGTAACTTTTGTGCAATTTTGAAGAATTTGGCTCCCCATGTCATTTTTCAAAGATGTTTGCACAAAAGAAAATGTGAGTCCCAAATGTAATACAGTTGCACCAGAGGAAGTGGGGGATGAGGTGGGGTGGGAATTGGTATGATTAAGCTAAAAGTTCTTTCTCAGAGTCCCCTGTTTTGTAAGATTATGAAAGCTTAAGAATATAAGACATTAGAAAGCTTTTGGTGAATATAAGATGTAACTGTTCAATAGAAGGATTTAAACACATTCATTCATTCATTGCATTCGTACCCCAGCTTTTTCCTGGAAGTTCAGAGGGTTCATAGAGATCCTCCCTAATTTTATCTCCAACACAAATCTGTGAGATTGGACAAAGATATTTTAATTGGCCCAGAGTCACCCCAGTGAGCTGTGTGGTTGGATGGGATTTGAAGATAGGTCTCTCCAACCCAAGTCCAACACTTTTACACTATACTGTCTCTCTATATCACCCAAAGAGGAGAATTAAACTAGAGATGCACTACAACTTCCTCCTCCTCCTCTTCTCCCACAGAACTTATGTGCTTCACTTATCCATGGGGACAGATCAGAGAAACAGCTGGATTTGACATTTAGAAAAACAGACAATCCGTGTTGTTTCCAGCATTTTGAGGTTGAACCTGAATGCATCGCTCCACCAAGTAGAGCCTAGTTTCAAGGTCCACTATATCTAAGACAGGCAATGTTGGGAGATCTGTAGCCTTACAGGTGTTGCTGATCTGCAGCTTCTAGAATCTTTCATCAATAGCTGTGGTGGTTGAATTGTAGTTCTGTGGCTTGAAAATCAGCCAGCTTTCCCCCAGCACCATGCCCACAGGGAGATAAAATTAGTTAGTATAGAATTCTGGGCATTTTCTTAGGCTTAGTAAACTTACAGCCCTAATAAAAATGTTGTAGTTTTATTTATGCTCAGCTTCCCAGCTGTTCACCACTTTTACTATGCTGCTGCTGCTGCGCAAATTCATAGCTAGTCAAATCAACGTTTTTATTTGGAAAGATGGTGGGTACCATTTTGTTGTTCACAGGATCATCTCTAGTAGGGACCAAGATGGCCTTCCCTCTTCTTCTATAGACAAAAGCAGACCATTCTCGAAAGAAAATGGCTGCTATAAGAGACACAGGCCTGGCTGCAGAACATCTTGCTGACATTCCCAGATCTGGTATCTGAAGTGAGCACTTTCTTCTACCTAATGACAGGGTCAACCCTGGCCTTCCAACTCAGGAGAAAAAAAGGCAAAATCTATTTATAATTTAAACCAGTGCTTCTCACCTGTAGCAACATTAAGATGTGTGGATTTCAACTCCCAGAATTCCCCAGCCAGAATTCTGGGACTTGAAGTCCACACACCTTAAAGTTGCCAAGGTTGAGAAACACTGATTTAAACAAATGATTGTTTACTTGAGGACTGGCCAACAGATCTCAATTTTTAGGCCTCTTTGGTGGAAGAGAAGCACGTGGCTCCCTTTCCCAATTCCATTTTCTCTCTCCTTTTGTCAGTTGGACCTTGTGCCCTGGATTACACCAAGCTGAAAACAGCTGACCACTTTTGGACAGACCCCTCAGCAGATGAGTTGGTCCAAAGGCATCGGATTCATGGGACCCATAGTCGCCAAGACTCTCCCTCTAAACGGCCAGCGCTAGGAGTAGGTGATTTCTTCTCTTTAATGTTCCTCTAGTTTCTTTTTGAAGTATTTTGTAATACTTGTACATACTGCTTTTCAACTCTTGTATTTCAGAACATTTTGTGGTAGCAGCATGACTATATATGGGCATCTTTCTTCAGAATATCAGGTGCTGGGAACAAACAGTGGAGGAGGAGTACAAACCATTCCAAACTCAAACCGGTTTGAATTCAAACACCCCGTTTTGATCAGACACAGGCTCTCCTGATCATTTTGGAAGTGTTCTGAACTCAAAACAGCTCTGTTTTGAGTTCAGAATACTCCCAGAGTGACAGGAACAGCCTGTATTGTGCTCAAAAGAGCTGTTTTGCATTCTGAATGGAATGCATTCTAGTTTGAATTGTTTTGCACGGCTCTGCTAGTGGGATTGCCAGGATCACATGTTGCAAACCAGGATACTGAATTAGATGGCCAGTTCTGACCTCTGTTACTTGAACATAGCATTGTAATATAATTTATCTTTCGATTCTCAATATAGCATGGATAGGTAGATTGGTTCTCTGAATTTTGCTGAACTAAAATTCTTAGCATCTCTTGGGGTCTGCATCTGCTGGGACTTGTAGTTCAGTATTCTCTGAAACCTACAAGTACCCCATTTCTGTAAAAAGGGGAGCGATCGATGGAAGAACAAGAACAGCCCTCCTGATCCTCACCCAGGGGTACTTCCCTAGACAGTGTTTCTCAACCTTGGCAACTTTAAGATGCGTGGACTTCAACTCCCAGAGTTCTGGAAGTTGAAGTCCAAATATCTTAAAGTTGCCAAGGTTGAGAAACGCTGCCCTAGACCAAGACATATTGCAGTCATTATACATCTGTTGTTCAAAAACATAAAAACTTTCTTGAGTTGACCTCAACTCAGTGATGACATCTTGGCAGCAATAGTTAAGCCATTACCTTCTTCTGGGTGTGGCTGTCTCATGACTCATGTACTTTTATCCAGTGGCAGGATGCAAGTATGAAGAAACAGCATTTGCATCCAATGATGTCCACCAAGGAGGTCATAACAGGCAGGATGGTAATCATGGCAGTGTGATCTAAATCCTGCCCCTTTGCACATGTATGCAGTGTCCAAAAACATTAAAAGGAGTGGGGCTTGGACTGTACTGCAACAACTGCCAATCGATCTTTTTGTATCCTCCCTGCGGATGTCCCATTTTCTTGTGATGTCACAACGCACATTTCACCCTTTTTTCATAATTACAGTTATGAATACAGTTGTGAGCTGTGGTTCTGCAGCATTTTCCAAATTCCCAGTCAGTCCTGCTTTGCTTTTTTAGATTGGCCAAGATCATCTAGGTGTTTCCTCCTGCTGTAATTTATCAGAAAACACAGTACTATTTTAGTTAGCCAGCCAGCCAGCCAGCCAGCCAGCCAGCCAGCCAGCCAGCCAGCCAGCCAGCCAGCCAGCCAGCCAGCCTTTATGTTAGAAATCAAATTGCTGGTGCAAGATCCTTGGAGTGGGTGGGGAAAATTCAGGAAGAAGACTGTTAGTTGATTGATGAAAAGGAAACAAAAATCTTCATGGAGACCAAGAATGAAAAGGACAAAATTATTCAAATTCTTTTTAAAAAATTGCAGTAACAGAGGGTTTGGTGGCCATTAGCTGAATGGCGAATGGCGAATGGCTTGGAGACAGGCTGCCCTTGAAGAGGGGTTGCAGCTCAGCTTCTTCTTGGTTGTAACTTGATGTCAACATTGGGCTCTTTTGTGCATCAGATCAGGAAACGTCATTCAAGCGGAAGCATGTCAGAAGATCGCTTTGCAGCTTCGGCCAGGGATTACGTGGAGTCGTTGCATCAGAACTCACGGACGCATTTATTGTATGGGAAGAACAATGTGCTGGTTCAGCCGGTGAGTGCTTAGGGGACAGATGTACAGCATATCATGTACCAATGTATCAGTTCCATATTATCAAGCAGAAAATTAGCCTTGAGCATATGATTCTTCTCAGGGCCTTTCTTCCCACAAAACATTTATCCCTGTGCAACATACTAAACCCAGGTTAACAGAACAGAGTTGCTATGACCAAAATTTAGACTCCTCACTCAAGCTACAAATGAGAAGGCTCAAATTATCATATTTTGGACATGTTATGTGAAAACAATTCCTTGGAGAAGTCCATAATGCAGAGACCAGTAGCAAAGTGGATGGTCTTTTTTTTTTAGATTTTTTTAATCCCGCCTTTATTCTTTTTATAAATAACTCAAGGCAGCAAACATATGTAATATTCCTCCTTCCTCCTATTTTCCCCACAACAACAACAACCCTGTGAGGTGAGTTGGGCTGAGAGAGAGGGACTGGCCCAGAGTCACCCAGCCGGCTTTCAAGCCTAAGGCAGGACTAGAACTCACCATCTCCTGCTTTCTAGCCTGGTGCTTTAAGCACTAGACCAGACTGGCTCTCAACTGGCTTTGGACTTAAGACAGTGATGGGTGCACCATTTGCAGACCTTGTTGAGGACGGATCATCCCAGAGAAGGTCTATCTGTGTAGCTACTTAGAGTTGACACCAACTCGATGGCATATAATCAAAATGACTGAACAGATGAATCATGTTGAAGTTTAACATGTTGGCCTGGGTCTCACTGCATGAGAGTGGCTAGGTTTCCCAGTGTTGAACCACAAACTCTCCAATTCCATATTAATTCTGTCCAGAGTGTTGTGTGAACACTCTGTGTGTAAAAAAAGTACTGTGTAAAGAAATACTTCCTTTTGGCTTTCCTCACTTTTTGTCCAGTCAGCTATGTTTAGATTATCCTAATATAAGAGTGGGACACAGAATTCTCCTTATCTACTTTCCTCCCCATTTAACGAACTTTTTCTGATTGTCTTTTGGATCCTAATTTGGGAGAGATTTCTCTGGTTCATTCAGGTTTAGCTTCAGAGCCAGAGTTAACAATGAGGCCTGAGGCCTGCTAGTCTTAGATGTAGCACCTAAAATGCCTTTAAAAGTTGCTAGCAATTGCTAATTTTTAATTTGGCAGAAGGGAAAAAAATAAATAGATTGAGAATGATAGTTTTACTTGGATATAATTAGTTTAATTTAGTTTACTGAAATGTAAATTCAATTACGTAAATCAAATCAGATTAACTTTGATTCTGACCTTGCCCGCTTCCTACAGTCTGACCAGAAAAACCACATCATGACTCTTTACTCATCCAGAAAACATTGGTTTTGGCAAATGAAGAAGCAAGGTTGCATTAAAAGTGTCAGGCTAGGACCAGGGAGAGCCAGATTCAAATCCCAGTCAGCTGAAGCTTACTGGGTGATCTTGGGTGAACCCATCACTAGCTCACCCAAGAGGGATGAAAAAAGAAACAAGAGGGAAGAGAAAAGTGGTGAATAGGATGGAGGAGAGGAGGAGGAAGAGGGAAAAAAAGATAAGATGAAGGTTATAACACACCTCATTAGTCCATCTTAGGGTTCCTGGGGAAGAACAGCATTGCAAGCCAAATTGGGGCTCATCAAGATAGGGATCCAACACTGATAAAGCATGAATCGTATCTGAGGATCTGTATGAGGATGAATCAAGGGATGAATCGCCAATCTCTGTGAATCAATGAAGAGAAAATGAAATGCCAGTTTCATTTACATCAAGCAGGCTAGGTTAGAGAGACCTTGACTCTGCTATCACACATCCATCAATCAGTCTCTCTCTTACCCTTGCTGTTCTTGATGGGACATCTCAGTCTTTGTGTCCTCCCCAGCTCTTGACAAATTGGCTGTGCATATTCCCCAAAGGCAGTCCTTCTGTGCAGAGAACACGCGTGGCAGCTGGATATCTACCTTAGGCCCTGCACATGTGAATGCCTGACACCAGGGGGGATGATGGGAGAGCACAGGAGAGTTACTGTTGATTAAGAGTCCGGCCAATCTAGAGTCCTCACTAGAGGATAAAGTTTTGGATTCAAATACACTAATTCAGAAGATTTTAAAGATTAATATACAATTGAAACCAGTGGTTTTGGGACTGATTGATAAACAATTGGAAAAAAGGCATGGAACTTCATTTTTATACATAGTAACTGCAGTGAGATTATTATATGCACAGGGGTGGAAAGATCCGGCTTTACCCACAATGGAGGAATGGATGGTGAAGATGATGGAACTTGCAGAAATGGCCAAATTGACATTTTTGATTAGAGATAAGACATTATCTAAAGTTATGGTTGACTGGAAATCCTTTATAGACTTTTTTCATGAAACAGAAAAAGCTGAAGACTTATGGTTTTGATGATTAAAAAAATAGATTATAGGAAAAAATGAAAATCTTGATGTAACTATAGAGTAAAAGGTAAATTTATATTTTTACTTATAACTGCGGTAAAGAAAATCGGAAGCTACTTCTTTATACTTTTCTTTTTTCTTTTCTTTCCTGCACTTTTGACTTTGTTTCCTCTTTTTATTTTCCTTTCTTCTTTCTTTCTTCTATATATTAGTTCCTGTTAGTTTTTATCTTTCTTTATAAAAATTTTAAATAAAGTTATATATAAAAATAGAGTTGTCACTAGAGGCACTGGCTTGATGGCATATAATCAGTCAATCAATCAGTCAGTCAGTCAATCTAAGCTGGCTGGAAACTGGGTTTGTGGGACTGCAGTGAAACGATATGAGAAGACCCCAGAGGAAAGAATAAAGGTCTCTGTTAGGAAGGGAAACATGTACCCTCTCAGCCTCATTTCAAAAGCTCTCTGTGAATGTTCCGCCAGATCTCAGATGAGGTTGTCAGCTTGAGTAGTTCTGACTGGAAAAGATGTGGTCTAGAGAATCACCTTGCTTGCCCTGCGGCAGAATTGGGACAAAGCACAGGTGCAGGTTGTTTGCGGAGGCACCCATTCCCAGCCATGATAGTGCCAAAATGATGACACGTGCATTATGATGTCACAATGCAAATTCTATCCTTTCTTACTTGCATTGCAACACTGCATGCAAACATGTAAGGGACAGAATTGATTTCATCACTAGCCCCCCCTCCCTCCCCCCCCAGAGGCCTATAGTTGTTTACCCATCAGATTGAATCCTATATGGTAAACCATTTTCTCTTCCCTTCCTCTTTTTTCCTTTTCCTTTCCTTTCCTTTCCTTTCCTCTCCTCTCCTCTCCTCTCCTCTCCTCTCCTCTCCTCTCCTCTCCTCTCCTCTCCTCTCCTCTCCTCTCCTCTCCTCTCTATTTTTGGGGAGAATGTCAAATAAATCTTCCATGGTCACCTAATTGGCACTGTACCTTGAGTGAGAATTTGAGCTTGCATCTAACCCTGTTCTAATGCTGTAAGTCTGAAGCAGGTAGCCTGGTGCTGTTCAGATATTTCTTATAGTCCCTGATTCTTAGCTGGCTGGGAGTTACAGTCCAAAACTGGGGGGAATGGGCAGGGACACATTTAATAACTAAATAAATAAAATACAGGTAGTCCTCGCTTAACAACCATTTGTTTAGTGACCGTTTGAAGTTACAGTGGTGCTAAAAAAGTGACTTATGACTGGTGCCCGAAGTTACGACTGTCCCAGCACCCCCACATTCAGGTGATCGTGATCTGGGTGCTTGGCAACCAGCTTGCACTTAAGATGGTTGCAGTGTCCCGGGGTCATGTGATCGCCATTTGCAACCTTCCCAAAGCAAAATCAATGGGGAACCATGTGACTCACTTAACAACCACTGCAAAAAAGGTTGTAAAGTCAGGTCCGATTCACTTAACAACCACCCTGCTTAACAACCAATTTTCCAGTCCCTATTGTGGGCATTGAGGACTACCTGCATTTGGAGATTGTTGCTTGCCCCCACAGGAGAGCATTTTTATAGTGGTTCGGCATTTTCCCAGTGGCTGACATACAATCAGTTGTGTTCCTTCAAGAACCCTGTCAGGCAGGGCTGCTTTATTGTTCCCAAGTGATTCTAGTATTGGGGAGGGTGAAACTGAGAAGAAACAGCTTTCCTAAGACATTTCAGTGAGTGGCAAAATGACAGAGGCAAAATCCAGATTTGGAGCCTTTTGATTTTCAGATCAGCTTCTTATCTAACTGCTATAGCAGTTTTCTGATTCAAAGCAAACTGCCAAGAGGTCAGAATGAAATGTGGCCGAGGAAGAGGGTCCGTTCTTTCTAGCATGCAGCATTGCAGTCCTCTATTTATACCTCAGAAAATGTCCAGTATTTCTCTTGGTTTTCTCTTATAACCGTTGGGGTAACTTTTGAAACAGAAAGACGACATGGAGGCCATTCCAGGTTATCTGTCACTTCATCAGTCTTCTGATTCTTTAAGTCTGAAATGGACACCAAATCAGCTCATGAACGGGACCCTGGGGGATTCGGAACTGGAGAAAAGGTAAGGCATGCCAGTAGGGGTTTGCTTGGGGTGAAAGGTTGAAGGTAGCAAGGGAAAGGACAGCTCGGGTGCTCCCAGTTCCTAGCAAATCCCAAGGTATTTTCAACTGTGTCCTTATTAAATTTTGGATTGCTCAAGGGCAACAGTGCAGGAGGAAAGCCGTGTTAATGTATGGTAGCAAAAAATCAGGAGGAGTCTGGTAGCATCCGTTTCCCGCTGACAAATTTTATGAAAAGCCACAAGCTTTTGCAAGCTGCAGCTCGCTTCATCAGATGCATAGAGTGGCTAGGCTGATGTAGGATTTAAAGTGGGATGAGGCCGGGGGGCAGGAAAGGGAGGGGAAGGCAGGGTGGTTATATAGATGCAGGTTACATGTCACAAGAACCTTATCAATTGTAATGTGTTAAAACTCATTGTGTTGTAACACTTTTTGGATACCCTGAAACCTTTTGATGTACTGGATATGGGTTCAGCAATCTTTCATTCGGTGGTGCTGTTGAAAATCTGCCATCAGTGTAGCCTCTCTGCATCTGATGAAGTGAGGTACCACTCACGAAAGGTTTGGCCTTTTAATGAAACCATTGACTGCAGAAGATTTTGCTCAATAACCTTTCCTGCTGTTGAGAACTGACCACCTGACTGCAGCCTTGTGAAAAAGTTTGGCCCTCCGGGAGCTGTAATTTGATGTCTTTTCAGATGCCGAATTTCAACAAGAACATTACCTTGTGCCAACTCTCATACATGAAAGGGTGTTTTATACTGAACTTCATGATTGCCCCTCTTCCCCCATTTGACCTACGAGCAGTGAACCCCCAGATTTGTGGCTGATGGGGGGGCCTCTTGTATGTAGGGTTTCTTTGCAAGAAGGGGAGTTTTTTAAAAGTGAAAGGAAAAAAAACTATGCCTTGCTTGTACTTGCCAAAAGATTCTTTTTACCACTTCCAACCTCTATCATTTGATTCTACATATCAGGCAATACAGTGGGTATGATTTAGCTCTTTTCAATCTCCAAATCACTCTTGAAAATGCTACCAAATCCAGTGTATAGGAAAGCAGAGCGATTGTGGCTTTGAGATAACTTAATTTGTTGGAAGAGGCCTTTGGATTAATGGCCACCTTCATAGTTGTTATCATCGTTAATTGAAGAATCATAGAGTCAGAAATTTAGGTCCATAAAACCCAGTTTTCTGTGCAAGAATCCAAATTTATTTATTTGTATTTATTTATTAAATTTGTCCCCCGCCCATCTCCCCCCAATTACAGCATCCTTGACAGTTCTGCCTCTGTTTAAACCCCTCAAGGGAAGAGAAGTCCACCACCTCTTGTTTCAACTGCTCTTACACTTCAATATCATCATTATCTCATTTTCAGCATCTACTGGGACTATGCCTTGGTAGTACCGTTCAGCCAGATTGTCTGCATCCACTGCCATCAACAACGTAAGCCTTTGTATTTTACGGGTTTGAACATCCACAACTAAAGCCAGCAGTGATTGAAGTGAGCTCCTTTGCTCAGAGCTATCGTAACTGATGAAATCTGTCTCGAAATCAATTGCATTAATTTCATTTGGTTGAGTGATTAACTTGGTATGCATCAACTTCAGTTGGGCGCTCCCAGAGAAGGAATGTGAAGTGGCTGGAGAACTTTGTTCATGAGGTCCAGATATCAGGATGATGAATACATTGAATAATAGAAGCTAGTAGGCAGTGTCCACTATTGCTGGAACAAAATACCACCCAAAATTGGGCACCCATTGGTGGAGAGGGTCAGAGATATTTTTCAAATTATTTCACCAGGATACAAATTTGTCACTGTTACGATAAGTGGATGCAGCTCTCTGTCTTCCCCCACCCCCCATTTTAACTGGAAAAAAAATACAGAAAAAATTGTCTGCTTACTTTTATAATAGACAATGAGCCTTCCGATATAAACAGATGCGCCTAAAACTATGTTGAACCTTTCAGGGATCCACCTTTGAAACTGCCCCACACTTTGAAGGGTTGGACATTTCCTTCATCTTCCCTGAAAGAAATTCCCAGATGATTTGATTATTTGAATGTCCCTTTCTGTCCTAAAATGGGAAATTCCATCTTGATCTATGCCAGCCTTTTATTGTTAACATTCATATCCATCTTTTTCTGGTGGTGGAACTCAGACTGATGTGCAAGCCATTCTCAAGCAATGTCTTCATCATGTACAGATAGTCCTCGCTTAAAGACCACAATAGGGACCAGGAAATTCATTGTTAAGCGGAGTGGTTGTTAAGTGAGTCACACCCGATTTTACAACCTTTTTTGCAGTGGTCATTAAGCAAATCACCATGGTTGTTACGCGAATCATGCAGTTCCCCATTGATTTTGCTTGCTGGAAGCTGGCTGGGAAGATTGCGAATGGTGATCACGTGATCCTAGGATGCTGCAACCATCATAACTGCAAGCTGGTTGCCCAGCTCCTGGATTGTGATCACATAACTGCAGGGTTGCTGCAATGGTTGTAAGTGCGAGGACCAGTTGTATGTCCTTTTGTTCAGCACTGTTGTAACTTTGAATGGTTGCTAAATGAATGGTTGTTAAGTGAGGACTACCTGTACTCTTGGTCCTGCTTAACTTCAACAAGGGGTTGTGTTTTACGACTGCAATCCTGTACTGCCTTTGTTGCTGCTGTTTTTGAAGAAACTAATAGCAAGAAACATTTATCCCTGCAGCAGAACGAGGTGGGACTTTGGTACTGGTGAGTCAGGATGGTATCCAGAGGCCCCCACTCCATTTTCCACCTGGTGGACATCTCCTGGCCTTCCTTTCTTGCCTTGAGAATGGCCTCCTGCCCCGTGGACAGCTGGAGCCTCCACTGTGGTCCCAACAGGGAAAGGTAAGGCTGGAGACTCAAGCTCTGCTGAATCAGTAGTTTTCTTTAGCCTTCTCCAACCTGCAACCCCTCCCCAAGGCTGGCTGGGGAATTCTGGGAGTTGAAGGTCGCCCATCTTAAAGTTGCCACGGTTGTGAAACACTGGTTTAGAGGGAGAAAACTTGAAGCCAGTGGTAGCAAACAGCAGCTGGGGGTAGCAAACAGTGTTGTTAAAACTCTTCTGGATTTAGCAAAACCATTTTATCAGGTTCAACCCAAAGAACTCCATGAGACAGTACAGATATAGTTCTGTTGCGTTTATTAGCTTCCACCTCAAGTACAGAAATCTCTCCAGACTGAACCTAAGTTCCCAAGCCAGCAATCCACAACACCGTGAATTCCTTAGGGTGGTGCCAGTCTCATCTTCTTAACCTTCCCACGCTCCTGTTGGGGGCTAAGGGAATGCTTATCTCCCCAAGCGTGGCCTTCATCAAACCATTCCTTCACATATTTAGACTTGAGGTTCTCAGAATGGAGTTTGCCATACTCCCTGTTCCACATGATTTTTAATATTAAAAACCAATCATATTTATTTTCAAGAATACCTCTGGACCCCAAGTGGGCGGCATAAACTTTCTTAGAAAATAAAAACCCTGGGTGGGTATAGCCCATGACTTTGTCTGGAATGATGTGTTCCTGCTTCTCCAAAGTACAAAGGTTAGCTCCCGTGGTAGAGAGTATCACTTGGGAGGCGCGCTGAGGGAGGCAAGTAGCTTTCTAATTAACGAGTGCTTTGCAACAGCCTTTTATGAAGAGGTAAGCTCTACCCCAACAACCGTTGGTCATGTTCTCCATCACAGCTCTGACCTTCTCCAGTGTGTGATCTCTTGACAAACGCTCCATCTTGTTTTGCAGGGCAAAGTCTTTCCAAAGCTCCGGAAACGGAACAGCCACAACCGGTCCATGGATGTGGAAGAAATGCCATCTGTCATGGAGACAGCTACTGATTATGTCTTCAGAATTATCTACCCAGGCCACAGACACGAGAACAGTAAGAATTTCTAGTCTTCTGGTTTCACATACTGAATGGGAAGGGCAGCGTGCAGAAACGGAGGCTTGCAATCCTGGCATTTCATCAAATAATTCTTAAAATGAATTATAAGCATTACAGATTTGAACTTCAGAATCTTATAGTAATAATAATTGATAATAATTTATTAAATTGATATGCCGCCCAACTCCCTGTGAGTCTGGTGGTAATGAAATGCTCAAGGGGAACACAGAGAGTCTCTTAACTCAGGGTTCCTCAACCTTGGCAACTTTAAGACAGGTGGACTTCAACTCCCAGAATTCCCCAGCCAGCAAGGCTGGCTGGGGAATTCTGGGAGTTGAAGTCCACCTGTCTTAAAGTTGCCAAGGTTGAGGAACTGTGTCTTAACTTATAGAACCATTATTAGAGTTGTTGGGAGTTGGGCGGCATACAAATTTGATACATAAATATACTTAATTACTTAAGTTACAATTGCTTAAGCATTACCCATACGCACACGTGCACACATTCACTTGTTGCAGTGCAAAACAGGTGGCCAAATGATGCACCTGAGTTAAGGGAAGAGAAGAGTGTTCCAATCATGGGAGGTACATGCATGACCTAAGGGTCTTCCAACCAGCTTTTCTTTTTATCCGTTTGGTCCTCATCTGATTTCAAACTTGACTTCCTTATCTTTGCACCTTGCTTGCTCCTGTACACATTTTTCTCTAAGATCAAATTTGGGTCATTCTACTCCAGTTTTAGGTCTTGTAATGTGAGCTGCAGATTTCAAGAATACAACAAACCTTTAAACTCTCTCTCGGTTATATTCAGTATAATATCATCCCCTTAGTATGATGTATGCTGTGGGAGATAGGGGAAATTCAAGTTGTCAGTGGCCCCTGATCTGTGGTGGCAACCAGATGAGCTCCCAGTCACGAGTTCAGTCCCCCCAGAACAAGGAGGGGAAGTAAACATCTTGTAGATGGTCTTAACCTAGTTCTTTTGTGGGAAATGATGTAAGATTATTTACGGTTTTAATGTTGAGGTTATATGTGATGCTTAACCAGAATGGGAAGCCTACAATCTTGCCAGTGGTGAGAATGATCTCTGGCACCCTTTGCAGGACCACTACGTTCCCACTGCTGGGATAAAACAGCTTTATAAACTATAGTCTGAATGTTGCTTTGGTTAACCAGAATTAAGATTAAAAGCAGATTTGTCTGTGTTTGAATGACACAGCAAAAATAAATGAAGGGGCAGCCAAGCCTGCAGTTGTCTTCTCACATCTATGCTCCAAGAAGAAATGCATAATCCTGGGCTTTGTGCAATTTATTCTTGTTATACTAAATTATGTTTTTTTAATATCACATCAGAATCAGCTAGGTGAGCTCTACTTTACTTTACAGGCCAGAGGGGTTAGCTGGTGACATAACGTTCAGGGTGGGGGGACATTTTTATACCTTTTTTTGTTTCTACCTATGGGCTTCAAGTTGCCCAACTCTAGAAATAGAACAAGAATCAGTTTCAAATCCTAGCTTATACATACTCAGTGATTGGATTTCTAGCTGTTTCTCAGCCTAAACTACTTCACTGGATGGTTGTAAAGATAAATGGAAATAAGTATGGCCTTTTATGCTTCAGGAGGAAAGCGGGGAATGGATGAAAAAGGTAGGCTGAAATTGTGCAACATGCTAGACTAGGCTAAAATGAGGTTGGGTAAATTGTGGATCAGCATGATGAGAGAATCCAGCCACTGTTTTAGAACGTTGAATGAACCTGGCCCTCATTTTAAGCCAACATAAGGTTAATAAACTATAGGATGTTTATACAAGCACCGTATTATCTGAACATGGAAATTGTGCTTTGTTAACCTTAGTTTAGGATTGTGTGTGTGTTGTTTGTGTGCCCCTGAAATGGCCTTCCACGGAGGAAAAGGTAAGGATTTTTGTGAGCAGAATCTGGAGGATTATGTGCATATTTTATTGAGTGGTAATCTCATAATCTGCTAGCTGACACCTTGTGAAGGCATCACCTGTTGTGCACCAATGCTTGGATGAGAGAGGAACAAACTCCGTGATGGATAGAGATGACTTTGGTTGGAAATTAAAAGTTCTACAAATCCATGAGGTTGGAATCATGTGCTGGCCCCTAGAGAAGGGGAGGACCACATGTCCTTTTAAGACTTGATTGTCAATCCTGGCGCCCGTTTTGTTTTCTTATGCTCCTCTTTCACTATTTTTTTGAGCAGTAACTATTAACTACCACCACTTAGCTGCCAGCCGCTCTGCCTCCGTCGACGATGACGAGGAGGAGGAAGACAAGCTGCACGCAATGCTATCCATGATCTGCAATCGGAACCTCACAGATTCTAAAAGGATGAAAGGTTTTTATCCTTCTCCTTCCCTGCCCTCCCATCCACTTCATTTCCCCCAATGGCTCTGGAGCAACACCTACCCACTCAGCGTACAACAGTGTTGGCATTACTGCAACGTCAGCGCACTGCTGGTGCACCCTTACAAGTCAGGGGAAGAAATTGTGTGGAAAAAAGGAGACAGGAGAACGTTGTCTCCCTTTCTTCATTCCACGACAGCCCATTGCTAACGCTTTCTCCTTTCTTTTACTTAAGCCACCACCTCTGCCAGCCTTCCTTCACCTGGGAACCTCTCAGTGCACTGACTCCCATAATCCACAGTTAGCATGGACAAAGGCCATGATAGCTGAGGATAATGGAAATGAAAATCTAACATCTCTGGAGGGAATCAGAATGGCGAAGGTTGATTTGAACCTAAGTAAGTTGGAATTTCTTGATGTGGCAAAGCTTGTAGGGCTATGAATTCACAAGTCTTGGAGCCTTTTCAGGTGCACAAGAGAACTTTAGGCATAATCTCGGCCTCTGCTAGGGGCCTCCAGTATAAGTCACTATAATTGGCCAAATACGTTATCAATAAGCAACTGGAACTCACACATTCTCCCAAGGAATTCTACACTGGGAAACTGCAGCCCAGTGTAAATGCAAAGGTATGAGAAAGGCAGATGGAGATGGTCCAGATTAAAGAGGTCTCAGATTTCAAATGTTCATCCTGTAGTTTCATTATAGATTCACCCTGCAGTTCAGCGAGATTCAAGGTTAGGTCCACAGATGTTCCTTGGCTAGATTTCCCATCTTTTCCTGTTTAAGGTAGCCAGAAGTGAGATCACTTGGGAAATATATTCCAGCATCATCTGGGACCTAGAATTGGGAAGAACTATGTTGTCTTCACATCTTATTTCATGAGGAGTAGCAAATAGTTTGGGCTGGGGACACATTTGGAATTTTGAGAGCATCTGGTTGGCACATTCACAATATGGCTACCACAGGACACTTGAAAGTGGCTATTGCAGTAAGCATAGTCGGTTAAAGACTCCCATTTATCAAAAGGAAAATTAAGCCCACCAGAGAACCTTTAAAATTAAGCCCGTTGGGATCCTTATGGAGGCCCAAAACATTGCTGGGAAGAACTGATGTTGGCAGGTGGTATCTTGTGCAGTTGGCAGCGTCTTGTTTACTTTTTTAAAAATGTATTTCTTTAAAAACACTTCCATAATGCCCAGTTCCCAAGGCTCTAGGCATTTTACAAATGAAAAATAAGATATATTTATTTTATTGTTTTCATTTGTAAAATGCCTAGAGTCCTGGGAACTGGTGTTATGGAAGAGTTTTTAAAGAAATGCATTTTTTAGAAAAGTAAACAAGACGCTGCCAAAATAAAATATATTTATTTTAATTTATGGGCCACCCAATTCACCTGGGCAACTTACAGTTAGTAGAAACACAAAGACAAGAAATTAAAAAGCAAAATAATAAACATTCAGAACAGAAAAGAGGACAACAGAGTAATGGAATAACAGAAATAACAACAATGAGAGAATAAACTGAGGTCAACCAATACACATCTCATTCGAATCTATCTTATTATCAGCCTGAATCAATCCACTGCAGGATGAAGGTGTCTTCACTGAAGGTTATGAACCTTAATCTACCACAGTGCTCCAGTGTGGGTTGGTAGGTAGATGATTTTTGATTCCTAGTCTAGGTCTGAGAGAGAGGGACTGGCCCAGAGTCAGCCAGCCAGCTTCCATGCCTAAGGGATGAGTAGGACATGTATGATACGATATTACATGATATTATTAGATTGTAAAGTCTATCTTAATATAGAACATTATTTATTATGTTACATTATTTTACAACATTTGTGAAAATACAAGAGGAACACCCTAAAACAAACATCAGCTGAGGAACTAATAACCAATCCCACAATGCCTACTGAGATAGAACCATTTTGATGGCTTTGTAGAAAGCCAGTATGAAGGGTGGTTGGCACACTTTCAGGAGTAAGGTACTCCATACCAAGGGGGGCAATGGAGAAAGATCGCCTTCAGGTCCATGTTCCTTTAATCTCTTGTGGAGATTGGACCCTGAGCAACTGCTCCCTTCCAGAATGGAGAGGGCTGGAGAGATTCCACCTGGAGGAGACAGTCCTTAAGACATTGTTTCCCAAGCTGGGTGACTTTGAGATGTGTGGATTTCAATTCCCAGAATTCCCCAGCTACCATGGCCATTGCCAAGAAGTCTGGGAGCTGAAGTCCACACATCTTAAGGTGGCCCAGGTTGGGAAACCCTACCCTAAGGAACCTGGACATGCACAGGATATTGTAAACTAAGTCAAGATGGTGACCATGACGGTGCAGTTGAAGCACACAAAAACCAGATGAAGCTTCAGTTGCATTGATGTGGCTGCCATCTTGAACAGTAGCAACTCTTATCGGCTAACATCCCAACCGACACATTCTGCATTAACTGAATGTGCAAGTTTGCAAATCATTTTCAATGGCAGCCCCATGTAGAGTGTGTTAGAAGAATATTTTTAGAAGCCAGGTGAGAGAGGGAGTCTGGGAACACATTGCTGTCTACAATATGTCTTGTTGCCTTTATCTGTATTAGATCTTGCTCTTAAGGCGTAGGAGGAACATAAGAAAGAAGTAAAGCACTGGCAGGCTGGGCCTGTGCACGCAACTATTTGTAGAGGCACGCACAAGATGGAGTTCAACCTGGAGGGAGTTGTGGTAGTGGTGGCAACCTGCAGCATAATGACCTGCTGTGGCTGATTTAAGCAAAAAACGTGTGGCATGTTAAATGGACTAGCTTCCATTTTGGCTTCAGCGGGTTTCATTAGCAGCTTTGAAAGCCTAGTTGGAGAGAATAGAGCAATCCATGCACACTATTGTCCATACTACAGGAAATAAAGGATGCCCTAAAAGCCTTTCTAACATTTAATACAAATCAGATGACACGTTTGGAAATGGTTTTATTAGGGTGAGGAGCTATTTGTTGCTAGCTTGTATAGCTAGTCCTATCTTAAGAGTCCAGTTTGACTCTTGGGGCTCTAACTACCTGTGTCAGCCTTCCCAGTTAGACCAGACAGGAAATATGACCAAATGCGCTAATTCTACTTTATCATAAGGCTACATTAACAGAATCTTGCAAATCTCCCACCATCTCCTTTACAGTCTGGGAAGAGTCACTTTATGTGAGATGGGCAGCTATATAAATATGATACATCAATCAATCAATCAATCAATCAATCAAGTTAGGGAGGATCCCTTCTGAGCCTCTTTCTCTTTCCATTATGCAGCTGTGGGCTGTGCCCTCTCTTATCTGACCATTCCCTAGGCAGCATCTCTTCGCCCATATCTCAAGGTCTTTCTCACATACCATTACAACCTGATGGTTTAATGGAAAATCTTCTGTGGAATGCACTGGCATGAACTCTACTCAATTCAATGCAGCAAAACACTTTCCTGGATCCCCTTGGGGTATGAAAATGTCTCAGGCCAACTGCTTTGAATAGTTTGTATTCCTGAACCAGGAATCTTGATCATCGGATGACTTGAGAGCCCAATACAAGTGTCCCCTCCCCATCCAAAAGAAAGGAAAGCCCCCAGACCTTCGCTGCTAGCCAATAAAGTAATTCCCTTATAGGTATATAGAACCCCCAAGATGTTTCTGGTCACCACACCTCCAAAAAGGATCCTGTTGAGCTAGAAAAGTTGCAGAAAGAGACTGATGGAATTATGAAGTGGGGAAGTTATTGTGAACTTAATTCCCATAGTAAGATAGGAGGGGGTATGATTGGGGTATATAAAATTATAGGATTTGGTGCGGAGAAACTGAAAAGGGAGAACACTCCCTGTGTCATAACTCTGCATCCCAAGGTTGCCCATTGGAACTATATTATGCAGAGAGATTCGGGACAGGTAATTTAACCTATGGATTCTCTGCCATAAGGTGGGGTGACCATGACAAACATGAACCAGTTGAAAAAGGGATTAGACACATTGAGGGAGGAGAAGAATATCCATGGTTCACAGTCATGATGGCTCTGCATTGACTTCAGCAACAGAGGAAGAAGACACCTTGTTCCCTATTTCTGGGGACCAGGAGGAGAATGGTGCTTTTGAATGCCACCTTGCTGGGGGGGTCACCTGGGAATAACATTCTGAACTAGGCAGACCTTTGGTTTTCTCCTTCTGTTGTTACCATCCCTGGAAGTAAGTAAAAGATAACATACCTACCATCTACACAGGAACTGCCTCTAAAATGCTGAGAACTGAGATTTCAGAATGGTGTGCTCCTTGACCTGCTTAATGACAATACTGTTGTACCTGGTTTGCTCTCCATTTTGCTTTGAGTCCCTTGCAACTTCTTTAACCTTTTGCATGTGTCTAAAAATTTGGCAGAGATCCATCACCGCAAACCAAAACCTTTAAGCTCATTCTGAAGATGCTGTTCACTCTAATTCTTCACTAATTCAGGTACCTTTCATCTGAATTCTTAGGGTCTGTGGGGTTCGCCTTAAAAGGACAGTGTTTATTCTTTTCATAATAACAACAACAATAATAATAATTCCAAGATCTTTTCTTACCCATGGAAGGGAAAAGTGGGAGGGGGAAACTCTCCCACCCCTTTATGATTGACTGTAGGAGATGTTGCCATAAATACTGGCTTGTTCAGCTCGTTCCTGAAGAATTAAACGTGAAGAGCATTTGCTTGCTTGCTTACTTTTGTTTCTGCCCTCTTTCATGGCACTGGTTTGCCTATACAGCATGATCTTATTTTTATGAAATAAGATGTGTTATTTTTGTTAATGCTAATGACGGCTGCCCGCTCCCCGCTCCTGCCCTTTGCTATGAACAATCTTACAACAGCTGAATCTGTTCCCTATCCCTCTTTCCCTCACGCCCTGGCTCCCACCCCCCAAAAAATAACCTTTGGGAGACAGCAAGTCGTGAAGCTCCTGTATTAGCTGCAAGAATGCATGCTTTGGTGTGGTGCCATTCCCCTTTTTATTATTTTAAGCCACTCTGTCCCGCCACGGTTTTGAAAGCGCTGCTGTAAAAACAAAGCAGAAGCATTTGCTTGCATGGTTATGATTAGCTGGCCTTCCGGGCTGAATCTTGTGCCTTAACGGACATTGTGGATGAGCTGAAGGCCAGGCATTTATGTAAAGCATAATCTGGGTTTCCTACAGTTTTCTTTTTAAAGTTAAGAAATCCAGGTTAAGATTTTTTTTAAAAGTAATTCTTTGCAACGTATCCACTTTGGCTGTCCCCACCCCAAAAGGCAATATTAGACTGGAATAAATAACAGGTGTATGTGGGAAATAGGTGGGGACCGTGTTGGAAAATTGTGCATTGTATGTCCTTTTCTTTCTTGTTCAAATTGTAGCTCAACAAAGCATGATCTGCTACAGTCCAGAAAAGGACCAAGAATCTTTGTGCAACATTTAATATTTGTCCCTCCCTCCCTTCCTCTTTTGCCTAGATATCAACGACGTAGCCGAGATGCAGGGATTTGGGGCTGGCATGTTTTCATGGCAGCTGGACCACTGCAACCAAGGCTCCTTATGTCTCTCGTGTTCCACGGGCGGCTCTCCTTACAACTTCTCCAGCTGCTGCACTTGTATTCATGACAGGTGAAATAAACTCTCCAGAATCAGCTTTTCAGGCATCTGGAATGAATCTTGGAGAATTCTGAGCCATTCTTGGCAGAGGAAGAGTAGCTTGCAGGGACACGATGGCGCTAGGAAGATTTTTGGGGCTTTGTTTTCGTATTTTAAAATTGAGTGTGCACATTTTTGGGAGTGGAGGGCTGTGATTGGATTTGAGTGACATGTTAAAATCTGCACTTCCGCAAGTGGGCAGCACTTCTGCAAGCGATATTGTCTAAGCCAGTGTTTCCCAACCTCAGCAACGTTAAGATGTGTGGCCTTCAGCTCCCAGAATTCCCCAGCCAGCATATTTAACATTGCTGAGGTTGAGAAACACTGGTCTAAGTTGAGAAACTAAGCAGGGTCTGGTTAGGTCTTGTATGGAATAGCACCAGGGCATACCAGGGCTTCAATACCAGGCTGGGAAATTGAATTACATTCTGGAAATGACAGCCTGTTTTGTATTGTTGCTCAGAAACTGTATGCTTGCTGAGAGTTGTGCTCAACTCAAAGGAGGCTTTCCTTTTTTTCAATCCAGGACAAACACTATGTTTGCTTTAATTGAATTCAAAGGCCTTAGAATAATTGCTAATTACCAACTGAATATCAGTCAGCAATGTGACGTGTCTGAAGAGCGAGGGCGGTTTAACGGTGCAAACAATGACCCAAAATTGTGGGGGTGTGGAGAGGGGACATCTTTCACTGGAGGTGCTCAAGGGGAAGCTAAACAGCCCTTTGCAGGGGATGTCTTAATGTGGATTTGTGCACAAAACAGGGTTAAACTCCATGGCCTCTAACTCTGGGATTCTGTAATTCTAGGGCTTTACCTTGGTTAAGTGTGTGATGGGTATATGGCCAATGGAGAGACCATGAGAGAGCTAGTGGCTAAAATGTCAAGCTAACAGTAGGAAGCCCTAGGTTAAAATGTGTTATGAAGTTCTCATTTGTAATTACCCTGTGAGATGATTAGCCCATCTCTGCTTGCTGAATAAGGGCAAAATAATCCTTATGTACGACATCTTAAGCACCTTTGAGGAGATGGAGAAGTATGTGGTAAGGGCAGTGCTGGTGGTAGAATAAATGATGTGTTTGATGCATACTTTCTGAATGTTGCTTGTTTTCGAACAGGACCCCTCTGAAAATGTTGTGTGAAAGTATGAAGAGGCAGATTGTTTCCAGAGCCTTCTATGGATGTAAGTTCTGTTCATGAGTCTTAACCCCAACTCCCCATCAAACTAACAGCCTTCCAAACTTGGTGCCATCCAGGCAAAAACATCCAAAAAAGGGCTCAAAATGCAGAAGTGGGTGGATGGAGCAACCCAAGACAGCCCCATCCCTTTTATCATGTGCGTTGACATCGCACACACCATCCATCTTTCATAAAACCCAATAAAAATAATTCCGGTTTCATCATAATATTAATCTGCAATATCTTTTGCATCATTGTGTGAGTTTGCACCCAAAATTTTCTTTGCTTTCTCACAAGTCCACCATGCCTGATAGAAAGTTCCCTCTTCCTTTTCACACTTCCAACACTGGTTTGATATTCCTTTGTATATTTTTGCCAGTTTAACTGGTGTCATATACCAACAAAGATACATAATTTTATATAAGTTCTCTCTTAAATGATGTATGTAATGTAATGTAAATTTAACTCCAGTTCCTCACCTTTTCCCCCATATACTGATATTTTTATTATAACCAACATTTGCAGCCCAGGAATGATCAAAATTCTGTGTTGTAATCCCAACCCTGCTAACCTCTATTCCGCCCAAATTCTGCTATTTTAACCCAAGTTCATATGTCCCTTCCTACAAGCTTGCTGATAGCCAGGCCACTCATAAACTGGAGCGTACTATAAAAGAGTCAATAAAGTGTAATGGCCTGAGAGTTCAGTTCCTAGTAAAAGAAGTTGGACTAAAGATCTAAACTTGATGACAATGGCTAAGTGCATCTGATGAATTCCAGTTAGAACAAACTGGACATACACTGCCTCCTGTTGGTCAGTAAGTTGCAAAAATACCAGAGGACTCTGCTGTTTTGAACAATAAATGCCACGCCTGTTAAATGTCTGTGTCTTCTTCTCCCCATAGGGCTTGCTTACTGCCGTCACTTGTCCACTGTCCGAACTCACTTGTCTGCATTGGTAAACCATTCCATCATCCCACCAGATAAACCCACGAGTGCTGCAGGGGGGCTGACAAAAGAGGTCTGGAGCAAATACCAGAAGGATAAGAAGGTAAGACTGTGTTAGATTACCGTATTTTTCCGTCAATAAGACGCCCCCATGTACAAGACGACCCCCACTTTTCCAACCCAAAATTAAGAAATCAATATTTTAAAGATAGTGCAGAACACATTTTTATTTAGTAATTAGTTAACATTGACCTGATACACTCGGTGGGAGGAGGTCCAAACCGTCTCTCTGCAGCTCTATTTCCAGGCTCTTTTGCATAACTGATTACATTCAAGCACGAGTGAAACTGCCGATAGCTTGTCTCTGCAAACAGCCTTCCTCTAATTGGTTTGTTCAGCATCAGCTGACGTCAGTTACATAAGGCTCGTGATTGGAGGAAGTCTGTTTGGGAGACAAGCTATTTCACTTGTGATTGGAGGCTAGCAATAGGAGGAAGCCTGCCTGCAGAGACAAAGTATGGGCAGTTTTGCAACCGCGCGGTTCTCTCCTCGGCTGACTTCCTTGAATAAGATGCCCTTCAATTTTTAGGGTAAGGATTTTAGAAAAAAGTATTGTCTTATAGTCGGAAAAATACGGTAAATAGTGGGGTGGCCATGTCTCTCTCTCCCATGTCATTGACTGCAATAAAGATCTCCTCCTCCTCTTTGTTCTTGTTCCCCCTCACATTTGTGTGCATGAACACACACACACAGCCTCTCCACCCCAAACATACAGATAGGTACAAAGCTTCCCATCCTGCCAAAATAGAATGAGCATACTCCCTCCTCATTTGCACAATGACCCATTTGCAGCCTTTCTGAAATCATCTGTTTCCCAGAATCATTAAGAGAGGAATAAAGCAGGGTAGGGGCACCCATGAGCTTGAATCCTGGCTTTTTTGTGACTCCTAGAAATACCTCAAACTGTATTGTTGAATATTGGTGTTATCGTTCCTAAAAATCCATCATGGGGGCTCCTGACCATACAGCAAAGCACGAAAAAATCCCCACCCACCAATTTTATATCATTCCCAGCACATTGCAGCTCTCACTTCCTCCAAGATCTTTCATTGTGGCCCCTGGCATCTGTTGACCTTTGACTGATTATGTGGTGCCAACTCTTAGCAATGACATAGATAGATATTCTTCAGGATGATCTTAGGCTGACATTTTGCTATTGTGCTAATTAGAACCTGGTGACTACAGGGGAATAAAAATCATTTGAGAAAATTGAGGGTTGGTAGATTCAAGATCTATAAAAGCTGGGACTTCAATGCACATTATGGCCTAAAAGATTTGTAGACTTTTTTTAAAAATAATATTTTATTGAAATTTTAAAGATACATATTTAAAAGTTAGAAATAGAAAAGAAAATTTGAAATACAAAATATAAAGAAAAGAAAAAGGAAAGGAAGTAAAGTGAAAGAAAAAAAGGTATGAAAAATAGATAACTTCCAATCTATCTCTGGTCTTAGAAACAGTAAGGCTATCCTAAGTGCTAGTTTTTAATACATTAAATAAGAATAATTCTTTGTCTAATATATCCCATTACATTTATAATCTAATCTTCAAATCCCCATGTAAGCTTCACCCCACCTGCATTTTGCAAATAGTCCATCAATGGTTTCCATTCCTTAAGGTAATAATTATTTGAGTTTTCTTTTAATAAGCAAGTCAGTTTGTCATTTTCTGCCGTGTCCATCAGTTTTAGCAACCATTCTTGTATTGTTGGTAGTGTCTGGGTTTTCCAAAATTGTGCATAAAGAAGTCTTGCTGCGGTAATCATGTATTGAGTAATTCTAATAAGATGTTTTCCTATTTGAAAGTCCATTATCCCCAGCATGAATAATTCTGGTTTAAATGGAATCTGTATTTGTAGTATGCTCTGCATCAACATTTGTATTTGAATCCAAAATTTCTTTGCAATTTTGCATGTCCACCACACATGATAGAATGACCCCTCTTGTTGATTACATTTCCGTTGGAAGTTGTCCCATACATCTTTGATAGTCTTTGGGGTGTCATATACCATCGATACATCATTTTATAGAAATTTTCTTTCAAAGTATAACATAGAGTAAATTTTAATCCTTTAGACCACATATTTTCCCATTGCTGCATATGTATATTATGACCAATATTTTTTGCCCATTCTTTGCATGCATTCTTTAACTTGTTCTTCAACCATTTCTTCTCTATGATTTGTAGACTTCATCATTGTAACCTGTATTCTTTTCTTCCCATTTGCCCCTTCTGCACTGGTGCCGTTTGTGTACCAAGGAAGGGGGACTCCACAAAACATTGTGCCTCTGCAAATTTGTCAGTGTTATAAGACATCACTGTCGGTGATGCCTCAGGTATACCTCTGGAGGCCACCACAGCCCTTTTTGATGGCCACTGCCTTAAATGTCTTTGAAAGAAGAGTAAAAAGACTCATAGATGAGGGAAGCTCTGTTGATAGCTGTTGTTGTCCTTAATGGCTCAGATAACACTTCCATGTTCTGTGGCACTGTATCTCTGAACATGGTACAATGTTTGTGGGGGCAATGACAGAGGGGTGGATCCTGGAGGCCTCTGGAGTTGGGCGACCAATAAATTTAAACAAATAAATTAATTAATAAATAATCATGTGTATTTTGGAAACATTGGCTGGTTTCCTTATATTCTTAAGAGGAATAGTCCTCCCACCTATGTTTCAGGAACAAGCCTGTTCTTGACCCTAAATGGAACTATCCATGCATAAGAGGGGACTTGTCCGCTTCCTGACAAGAGGGAACTTGCTGTCTGCCCACAGAATAAATTCTAAGCGTTTTGTGGGGGAAATGGAAGAGGGTTTTACAGACTAGCTAGGATATCAGATAGAAATGTGTCCCACTGCTATGTTATTCTGCAGCTTGTACTTTTGGTCAAATCCTAACTTTACAACACACTCTATCTAAGCAAATCGCTGCCTTTACCACAATGAATTAGTCATCTTTAGCTATAAAAAAAAGAGAGAAAGGAAAGATTTTCCGGTTCTGAGTGGGTAGGTGTCTGCTAATTTTCCCATAATTCTCTCTCTCTCTCTCTCGATCTCAGTCTCAACTCAATCTCAATCCCTCTTCCTTTCATGTTAGAATTACAAGGAGTTGGAGCTGCTCAGACGGGTCTACTACGGTGGGGTGCAACATGAAATTCGGAAGGAGGTGTGGCCATTCTTGCTGGGACACTACAAATTTGGCATGAACAAGAAGGAAATGGAGCTGGTACTTTTTTTTTCCCCCTAGCATTTTTCCCGTAGGTGCGGGACTGCTTTTCAGATCAACCGAATATTGATCCATTGGTTGTGACAGGAATTGATCAACCAGCTTGTTGCCTGAGCCTGCTGTCATGGGCTGAGAGAGAGGGACTGACCCAAAGTCACCCAGCCGGCTTTCATGCCAAAGGTGGGACTAGAACTCACCGTCTCCTGCTTTCTAGCCTGGGGCCTTCAACACTAAGCCAAATCAGCTTTGGTACTTGTTTGTCTTCAATATTTCAAAGAGAGATTCTAGAAGATAATAATTAAATTTCTTGGGAGACTCAGTTATAAAATATACAAAGAGATCCTAGATTCAGTCCCCAGCATTTCTGGTTAAAAGGACAAGATAGTAGAGGATGGGAAAGACTTCTCCCTACATCTCTGAAAAAACATTCGCAGTTGAAATAAGAAAATACTGAGCTTCACGAAGTTTTTTGGCTGGGATTTTGAAAAGCAAAACAAATGGAAATGTTTATATTCTCCCTGAACTTTTTATCATGAGAACTAGAAAGTGCACAACGGCAAGGTCACTGTGACCTTCAAGATTTCTGCTTAAGGTTGAGCAGATTTGTCCTAGACTAGATCATTGCTTAGGTTTCTGTGGAATTGCTAGTCTTAAATAAACCCTTCCCTTTCTTCCTAAGGTGGACGAGGGCATTGCACACCGATATCAGAAAGTGATGACTGAGTGGAAAGCCTGCGAGGTGGTCGTGAAGCTTCGGGAGAAAGAGTCTCAAACGGCCACCAAGTTTTCCTCCGGGAGCAGCATAGATAGTCATGTGCAGCGGCTAATCCACAGGGATTCCACCATCAGCAATGATGTAAGATGATGGGTTGTGTCCATGCAGTGAGATCACATCTCACTCTGTCATAAGAACATCTGCAAAGACCAAAACAGCTGTCATCTCCTTCCCTATTTCCATTTTTTAGGGTTAGCCAAGCAGATACTTCTAAGGAAATCATGCAAGGACAACTTGTCTCTTGCATTTCTGCCCCCTGACAACCAATATCCAGAAGTAGAAGCTGCAGACAAATAGTGCAGCATCATGTTTTTCCTTTTAAAAATACCCAGCTACAGGTGAAACTCGAAAAATTAGAATATCGTGCAAATGTTCATTTATGTCAGTATGGCAACTCAAAAGGTGAAACCAATATATGAGATAGACGCATTACATGCAAAGCGAGATATGTCAAGCCTTACTTTGGTATAATTGTGATGATTATGGCGTACAGCTTATGAAAACCCCAAATTCACAATCTCAGAAAATTAGAATAGTGTGAAAAGGTTCAATATTCTAGGCTCAAAGTGTCCCCCTCTAATCAGCTAATGAATCCATAACACCTGCAAAGGGTTCCTGAGCCTTTAAATGGTCCCTCAGGCTGGTTCAGTAGGAATCACAAGCATGGGAAAGACTGCTGACCTGACAGTTGTGCAGAAAACCATCATTGACACCCTCCATAAGGAGGGAAAGCCCCAAAAGGTCATTGCAAAAGAAGTTGGATGTTCCCAAAGTGCTGTATCAAAGCACATCAATAGAAGGTTATGTGGAAGGGAAAAGTGTGGTAGAAAAAGGTGCACAAGCAGCAGGGATGACTGCAGCCTGGAGAGGATTGTCAGGAAAAGGCCATTCAAAAGTGTTGGGGACTTTCACAAGGAGTGGACTGAGGCTGGAGTTAGTGCATCAAGAGCCACCACACACAGACGGATCCTGGGCATGGGCTTCAAATGTCGTATTCCTCTTGTCAAGCCGCTCCCGAACAACAAACAACGTCAGAAGCGTCTTACCTGGGCTACAGAAAAAAAGAACTGGTCTGTTGCCCAGTGGTCCAAAGTCCTCTTTTCTGCTGAGAGCAACTTTTGCATCTCATTTGGGAACCAAGGACCCAGAGTCTGAAGGAAGAATGGAGAGGCACACAATGCACGATGCTTGAAGTCCAGTGTGAAGTTTCCACAGTCTGTGTTGATCTGGGGAGCCATGTCATCTGCTGGTGTTGGTCCACTGTGCTTCATTAAGTCCAGGGTCAACGCAGCCGTCTACCAGGAGATTTTGGAGCACTTCATGCTTCCTTCTGCAGACGAGCTTTATGGGGATGCTGACTTCATTTTCCAGCAGGACTTGGCACCTGCCCACGCTGCCAAAAGTACCAAAACCTGGTTCAATGACCATGGGATTACTGTGCTTGATTGGCCAGCAAACTCGCCTGACCTGAACCCCATAGAGAATCTATGGGGCATTGCCAAGAGAAAGATGAGGGACATGAGACCGAACAATGCAGCGGAGCTGAAGGCCGCTATTGAAGCATCCTGGTTTTCCATAACACCTCAGCAGTGCCACAGGCTGATAGCATCCATGCCACGCCGCATTGCGGCAGTCATTGCTGCAAAAGGGGCCCAAACCAAGTACTGAGTACATATGCATGCTTATACTTTGCAGAGGTCCGATATTGTTCTATTTCCAATCCTTGTGTTATTGATGTCATGTAATATTCTGATTTTCTGAGATTGTGAATTTGGGGTTTTCATAAGCTGTACGCTATAATCATCACAATTATACCAAAGTAAGGCTTGACATATCTCGCTTTGCATGTAATGCGTCTATCTCATATATTGGTTTCACCTTTTGAGTTGCCATACTGACATAAATGAACATTTGCACGATATTCTAATTTTTCGAGTTTCACCTGTAGCTATTTCATCTTCGATTCAGCCGTATTGATTCATTTTGTGTTTTTCCAAGTGTCCCTTTATGTTCTGAATATTCTCAGGGTTTATTGGATTTCATGGGGAGGATTATAATTATTTTTCTCTACATTGTGAATCCCAGGATTCCTTCAATGTGCTATTACTTCCTTTTTAGATCCCATAAGCCCTCTTTTTGGCTATAATCTCATTGGCAGTTGCCACCTGCATTTGCTTTTAGAAGGAATTAAAAATGGAGGCCTGCAAAAAATAAATTCTGTTCTATTTTGCTCTGAACTCCAGCTGTCCTGTCCTTCAAACCACCTGGTTTTCCTTTCTTTGTTGTCCTCTAACAGTCATGCAACATTCTGTGATCATAGACCAGGCTGTCTTTCTGTTAGCCTGTTTGGGGGGCTTCTCTCTTGTCTCTGGCAAAAAATCTGGAGGAGGCTGTTAAGTCATTTTCCAACAAACAAATTTTATTAAATGGCATCAGCTTTTGCGAACTGCAGCTCATGTCATCAGGTGCCATTTGCAAAAGGCTTATACCTTCTGATTTCTTGCCACCATAGACTAACCTAGTTCTCCTCCTTCAGCCCCTTGTTTCTGGAGTTCCTTTGGGGAAAGATGGAGGACTCTTATGTTCAGTCCCAGCTATATTAAAATCTTGGACTTCCCCATTAATTTCTTTCTTCTGTTCATGGGGAGATGTAAAAAACAGTTGCTATGTAAACTGGCTAATTATTTATCCAGTCTGAGGTTTTGCCTCTTTTCAAACCATCCTATTCTAATAGAAGAGAATATCTGTAATGGTATGTGGGAATGACCGTGGGAGACAGGAGGGAGAACCACAGACGGGACAACCAGCATGTAAAAGATGTCTCAGCCCACAGAAGTGGGGAGGGCATAGGAAACATTTCAGAAGGGACCCTCCCTAGTTTTTGGAGAGTAAAAGGAAAGGAGGGGAGAAACACTTTCAATTTTGCAAGATTCTGTTAATGAAATCTTATAATAAAGATAGAGCTAGTACGCCTGGACATGCTTCTTGTCTGGACTACCTTGGAGGGATAACAATATCTAGATCAGGGTTGAACTTTGGCATTCTTGATCTTCTCTGAGGTTGATTGTTTGCTTGCAGACATTTTATTACCCAACTAGGTAACATCATCAGTGTGAGTGATGATAACTCTCACTGATGACATTGTCTAATTGGGTAATGAAACGTCTGCAAGCAAATAACCAAGCTCAGAGAGCACCAAGAACTCCACTATCCTATTCTGTTTCCCCATAGTATTTTCTTCATTGTGTTTTACTATTTTATGGCCATTTGGTCCTATGTGAGATATTTTCTTCCTCCATCCCACCAAAGACCTTTTTGTATTGAGAAAATGCTGGGGTTGTTCTCAGCTTGCTAATATTTTCCTTTACATTTGTTTGAGCATGCAAAGATTTGCCTTGGAAGTAGAGGGAACAGCTTGGAATTTGGAGTTTGCATTTCAATACCATAGTAGTAGCCTTTTGCAGATATCTCCTTCTCCCCCAGTTGGTCTAGTTATTATTATTAATCCTTTTAATAATTATTATTAATCCTTTTTATCCTCTCTGTGCCAGTGATCAGTAATTAAGGAAGCCAATTCTGCATTGCCAAAAAAGGGGCATGACCTAAAGTTTGTGAACAGATGCAACTTTAGATGAGCCAGTTATAATTTCAGTCAAAATACAATACATGGTCCCATCATGGAGAACATTGAAATGAAATAACTGATATAGGTTTATCAATTGGCTATCCCAGGAGTGCGAGTTGTGGATGAGCAATTTCAAGGCCCACATTCTCCTTTCTTAGGGATTTTTATTGCTAAACTCAACTTGAACCATTAGTTGGAGTTTGGCTTCAAATAAGGGATGAGTCTCTGCAAAATACTAATTTTATTCCTTTTAATTTTTTATGGTTGGTATCTTGCCTTTCTAGCTACATGGCATGGGTGACTTGACCCACATTACCTTGAGCAATACCTTCATGGGCAAAGATTTGGTACTTGATTTTCCCAGATCACAGAGAGAATCTTGCACTCTGAGCTTAACGTGGAATTTTCCATCCAGACAGTGCAACTTTTGTGCCAACATAACGTCATTGCCAAGGATGCATCAAGGGTGATCTTAGGCTGAGTTCATCCAGGCCCTGCAGGCTGCAGAAGAGCAGTTCATGGAAGTTTCAGGGCAGAGTAAGAAGGCTTCCCTGCCTCCATGACAACTTCTACAAACTGAGACAAACTGGCAGAGTCTTTGTATCTCTGGGTAGAATTCAATGACTTCCGTACCCAAGATACCAGTTTTTCCCCCTATAATGATGCCAAGGCTGAGTGAAAGTGATGAGCTGCAGGAGATGATTGGTGAAGAATGTCACAGGTAGTATGTGGATGTTGTAGAAAGAAGAGGAAAGTTCAGAGGGTCCTTGGATGCCCCCGAATTGCAGGTTGATGTTTTGGGGCTTTATGGCAGTGCAAGAGATGACAGCATTTCCCGAATGGTCCCCAGGGTGGCCTAGGAAGAAGCTCAGTAGATAATGGTAAACTGGGTTGGATGGGATGGGGTGGCTGACCAGAGAGCTAGTGGTGGAGTGGCAGCAGCAGTGCCAGTGATTTGGTGTTTGGCAGGACATAGTGCTTGGCTGGAGGCACTGCCAATCAGCTGCTAGAGTTGGTGATGACACACAGCCAAGTGGTGGTGGCAATGCCAAGTACAGCTGCAAGAGATCTCCTGGCAGCTTCCTCTGTTCAGTGGTGACAGTGGCAGCAATCCAGAAACATCTGGCCTTGGTTTTCTGGACTGCCCAAGCACCCAGATGCCAGGATGAGCAGCAGAGGGAGCGGATCAGTTGTTGTGCCGGAGGCCAGCCTGAGTTCTACAGCTGTTATGGAGTGCACACCATTTGTCCCAGCTATTGGCAGTATGTCTCCGGTGATTTCTGTCTATGGCATCTGAACAATTTGGTTGTAGAAGTAAAAATACTTTTGAACTGTGGACTGAGGAGATTCTGGCAGATGGTCTTTGTGAACTGGTGGAGGTGGAGGTGTCAGCAACCTTTAGATCACCCCAGTCTTAGAGAAGTCCAGAGTGTTGTTTTAGGATTCTGGTTGCCCTGGTGAGAGTGAGTGTGAACCAAGAGTGTGGTGTGACATGTATATTTATTTATTTATATTTCAAATTCAGTCACTGCCCATCTCACTCAAGAGCAACTCTGGGCAGTTTACAGTAAAACAAGAATAAATATTAATTAAAATACAATTAAGATACAATTAAAAAACATCTTCATACATAAATAATGTCTTCCAAGATACTGATGGTAAATAAAGGTTACGGGAGCATCTTCAAGATGCCAGCCACCCCCAGGGGTTGGTTGCCCCTCTTCTCACCCTGCACCTCACGCGAGTTGGCAGAGTCAGGTCTTCACCCCTTTCTGGAAGGTCAGGAGAGTAGGGGCACACCTCACCTCTGGGGGGAGAGTATTCCATAGGGTGGGGGCAATGGAAGATAGCTGATTGACTAGGACTTGGGATTGCTGAGTGCTGACCCAAACATCAGAATGGTTAGGTGGTTGGGTTTGGTTGTGTCATCTGGGTGTTGGATGGGGCTCTCTGACCTGGAGGAGAAATGGGATGGGTTGGGGGAGTTGGCTTGTTGTGGGAGAGGAGAAGGCAGTAACATCTCAGTGGTGATGGGCAGAAAGAAATTTGGTAGGAGGCAGCCATTCTTAGAGAAGATGGTCTTGGTTCTTAGACCAATTCTGCATTCCTGGGCTCTGTCCCAATGCCTGGTCATCAGAACTTGAGTAGCTCTTGTCTCTGGCTATTGCTACTGAATGCCAGGTTAGCCTGTAATAAGTCCTTCCTCATTCCGGACCTAATCATGGAGGAGAGGGTTGACCTGAGACTTGCAAGGGCACGGAGAGGAGTTTTCCTCTCCTGGGATTTGAGTGTGGCACTGGCTGCAACTTCAGGGTAGGGTTATCAGGGTGGCTGTAGTCATCTGGGAGATTCTTGTGGCTTTCACTGCTCTGCAGATAACCAGAAATGAAACCCTGTTTGTGATGTTTTTTGTCTGTTGTTTTTAGCAAAACGTTAGCTGCCCAGAGTCACATTACAAGTTGGATAGCTATATAAATTGAATCAGTCAATCAATCAGTCAAGGGTTACTGTGGCAGTATTCCCATAGGAACAGCTGATTGTTCCTCTGATCCAAAGATCTACAGTATAGAGCTCTGTAAATAATCTCCTCCTCCTTCTTCATGCTTCTAGAATGAAATGAGTCCACATCCTTGAAGGATGAGTCGCAACATTGTTAGTATGATGTTCCAGATTCAAAGACAAAGACAAAGATGAGGCCAGGACAACATCTGACAAAATTTGATGACTTTTCATGAATTCATTATGTACAGTGACTAGGATCTCTTCCCATGTATTTAACAATTTCCCCCTTCTATCACATGGAAATGGGCAAGTTTTGAAGGGACTTTAGAACCACATGGAACCTTGAAGATTGCATACATGTCCGTTGAGCCCTGAATCTATTTCTTTAATTTTATGTTTTATATCTTGCTTTTCGGCTCATAGAGTAATCACTAAATTGCTGTACTTTCCATTAGGCATAAATGAACCCTTCCAAGATTTCTCTTTAGGAACACTTGGCCCACTTTAATCTCCCTTCCCAGACTTTCATGTTCCAAATAATTATGTAAATATAATCCATGTAGCAGATGGGTTCAGGCAGGGGTCTCTATTCTTCCCTCCATCCCCATTTTGTCTTTTTTTTCTTTCTCCCTCTCTGGGTGATTGTAGGATGGGTGATGAAAAGTGGCCACAGAGATAGAATGCCTAGAGCGGATCCATCTTCATGGAGCCCATCTAGGATTTCATTTCAATTATAGATGTCAAAAGGTTATTTCTTTGGTACCTCTCTCTGGTATCTCCATAAGGAAGTTTAACTCCCTGTGGATTAATTGTCAGTTGACCTTTATGTAGTCTTTTCATGACATCATAACATCCCTCCGTAGCATTGATCCCATCAAGTCTGCTATGGGAATAGAGACCTAGAAAGGAGTCACACAGAAAGCAGGATATGGAATAATGGATTTAACCTAAAGGAAGGCAGATTCCAGTTGAATGTTACATTTCCTAACAGGAAGAGAAGTTGAAGAGTGGAACCAGGGTCCAAGATAAAGGCTTCTTCATTGTTAGAAGTCTTTCAGCAGAAGCTAAACAGACAATTGTTGGGAATTTAATTTGGGTTCCCACCCTGCATGGAGATTGGACTCATGGCATCAAGGGCTTCTTTCAATTCTATGGCTGCATTCACCTCACGTTTAACGAAATCAGGTACAACCAAGCAGCTGAATTCACCCAACATGGAAAGATTAGTTTGAAGCTTGATGACTTTTTTGTGGCTTGGACAGACATGTGAATGCAGGCCCTTTGATTGGTTTATGGTTCAGATTATAGTGAGGACCCAGGATATGGGTTAATCCACTAAGTATCTTCAGCACTGTTGTGAGAAGAGAGATCCTATGACTCTTTTCTTAAATTAATCTTTTTTTCCTTCTTTCTCCCTGACCAACATACTGTCTTCTCAGGTGTTTATTTCTGTAGATGAAATGGACTCAGCAGACCGAGAACTGAAGGCACAGGAAGAACAGTCTTTGACCAGGGTCTGCTTAGATGCACCAACAGTTGTGGTGGCAGTTGACCAACAACAGTCAGTAGAGTTTGACTCTCCTGACTCCGGGCTCCCTTCTTCTCGGAATTATTCAGTCACATCAGGCATCCTCTCCAGCATTGATGATGGACAGAGTATCTGCTTTGAGGATGGGACCGAAGAGGAAACTGGCCCTGAGCTACAGAGACCGGATCTGGATCATGTTTCACCAACCAAGGGCTTGGCCCCTCCGGGTTTTGTAATGGAGGAACAGCCGTCTTCTCAAATGGACTGTAAAGCAGCCGCAGAAGAAAGCGTCTCTGTGTGCTCTGCTGCTTATACGGTAGGTAAGGGCCAAGGGTGGACATATGTGTGTACAGGTAGTCCTCGCTTAATAACGCTAATTGGGACTGGAATTTCTGTCATTAATCATGCACTCATAAAGCGTGATGTCACGTGACCGCATTGCTTAACGACGGCAATCCTGGCAGTCCCTGTTGCCATCAGTAAGTGAGGATCATGGATCATTAAACAAGGGCCTCATGTGACCAGGACTTGCGACTTCCTGCCAGCTTCTAACAAGCAAAGTCAATGGGGAAGCTGGCAGGAAGTTGCAAGTCCTGGTCGTGACAATCCTTTTCTTAGGCGGCTCACAAGCAGGCCAGTGAGTGCTACAGAATGTGGCCAGACAGGGGACAGGGGTGCGTGGGGCAAGTGCAGCAAGGCTGGGAGGGATGTGGTGTGGTGGGGCACAAGTGTGGTAGAGCTGGGGGGTTGGTGTGGTGTGAGTGCGGTAAGACCAGGTGGTGCACAGTGCAGTGTGAATGATGGGGCTGGGGGGGTGCACAGTGTGAATGTAGCAAGGCTGGGGGTGCACAGCGTGGTGTGAGTGCAGTGGGGCTGGGGGGGTGCACACTTGCCCTGCTGCCCAGGGGCTTCTTGGGAGAAAAAGCAGCTGGAGTGGGAGCAACCTTTCCTGCCGGCTTCCCCATTGACTTTGTTTGTGGGAAGCCAGCAGGGAAGGTCACAAATGGTGATCACGTGACTCTGGGACACTACAACAGTCATAAGTGTGAGCTGGTTGCCAAGTACCCGAATCACAATCATATGACTGTGGGGAAGCTGTGATTGCTGCAATTTTGAGGACCAATCGTAAGTCCTTCTTGTTCAATGCCGTTGTAACTTTGAACTGTTGCTGAATGAGTGGTCAGTAAGCGAGGACTACCTGTACTGAGAAGAAAGGTAAGATTTCAGTGACTTCCACTGTATATACTGACCAAATACTATGTTCATCATCTGGAACTGTTATCATGAGAGCTAGAATGGTGCAGTGGTGAAGGTGCTAGACTAGGAGTGGGGAGACCTAGTTTCTAGTTGCCCCTCAGCCATGGAAGCTGCCTGAGTGACTTTGGTCTCTCCCATCCCAAGGTTTATAACATGTGTTTGTATTTTCCAGATAGAAATGCTGGACACTGTTGCCTTAAATTTACATAGAATTGATAAAGATGTTCAGAGGTGTGATAGAAATTACTGGTATTTCACTGCTGAGAATCTGGAAAAGCTTCGAAATATTATGTGCAGGTAAGTTAAACCTAAGAAAGAGGTGTAAGAGAGCAACGTCTGGAAACTTAAGGGCAATGTTTGTCAAGAGAGGGATTGACCCTTGGCATCTAGAGTCAGTTGCAGCAAAGCAGAGTGAATCTTGAGATTACCCAGTAGCTTTGTGGGTAACATTGATGCCCTAGAACAGTGTTGTCCAAACTTGGCCACTTTAAGACGAGTGGACTTCAACTCTCAGAATTCCCCAGCCAGCAAGGCTGGCTGGGGAATTCTGGGAGTTGAAGTCCACTCGTCTTAAAGTGGCCAAGTTTGGACAACACTGCCCTAGAATGTGTTAATCTGTGCTTTCCAATGCTGGTTTGGGCAGTTCCAGGTATTTGGGTGAGATTCATGGAACGTTCCCTGCAGTGGCATTATTGTTCATTGTAGGCCTTGAACATCATATATTTAAATAAAACGTGTGCCCTTTGGCCACCAAAAAGTTGCCTGCTTCTTCATTCTGTTTTCATGATAGATGATCACTATAATTCCCAATAGCATATTAAAAAGCAGAGACGTCACCTTGCCGACAAAGATCCGCATAGTCAAAGCTATGGTTTTTCCAGTAGTAATGTATGGCTGTGAGAGCTGGACCATAAAGAAGGCTGAACGCCGAAGAATTGATGCCTTTGAACTGTGGTGCTGGAGAAGACTCTTAAGAGTCCCCTGGACTGCTAGGAGGTCAAACCAGTCAATCTTAAAGGAAATCAACTCTGATTGCTCATTGGAAGGATTGATAATGAAGCTCAAGCTCAGATACTTTGGTGACCTAATGCGAAGAGAGGACTCTTTGGAAAAGACCCTGATGCTGGGAAAGATGGAAGGCAAAAGGAGAAGTGGATGGCAGAGGATGAGATGGCTAGATAGCATCACTGAAGCAATGAGCATGAAATTGAGCAAACTCAGGGAGGCAGTGAAAGATAGGAAGGCCTGGCGCAATATGGTTCATGGGGTCACGAAGAGTCAGACACGACTTAATGACTGAACAACAACAAATAATTCCCAAAATATGTGTGTGTGTGTGTGTGTGTGTGTGTGTGTCCTCTCACCTCTATGGGTGGTATGTGTCTTCCTCAGTCTTAGTTCTGGGGGGTTTGAGGGTGCTACACAGTATCTTAGCTGTTCCTAGCCCTGCACTCTTCTGGACAGAGAGCTCTGTTGTCGTTCCTGGGCTCTGTTGGAGCCCCTCTCCCAACTTAGGAGTCACAGCCCTAAGTGCTCCTACCACCACTGGGACCACTTTGGCCTTTACTTTCCACATCCTCTCTAGTTCCTCCTTCAGGCCCTGGTACTTCTCTAACTTCTCTAACTTCTCATACTCCTTCTTCCTGATGTTGCTGTCACTTGGCACTGCTACATCTATCACTACCACTGTCTTCTGGTCCTTGTCTACTACCATGATGTCTGGTTGATTGGCCAGTACCTGCCTGTCCATCTGGATCTGGAAGTCCCATGCGATTTTAGCCCTGTTATTCTCCATGATCTTCTGTGGAATCTCCCATCTGGACTTGGGAGGGTCTGGCCCATACATTGTGCAGATGTTTCTGTACACAATGCCAGCTACTTGGTTGTGCTGTTCAGTATATGCTGTTCCTGCCTGCCTCTTACACCCTGCCACTATGTGTTGGACTGTCTCTGAGGCCTCTTTGCACAATCTGCACCTTGGGTCCTGCCTAGTGTGGTAGACCCCTGCTTCTATGGATCTGGTGCTTAGTGCCTGTTCTTGTGCTGCTATGATCAGTGCCTCAGTGCTGTCTTTTAGTCTAGCCCTTTCCAGCCACTGGTGGGATTTCCCAGTGTCAGCCACCTCAGCTGTCTGTCGATGGTACATCCCATGCAGGGTCTTGGCACTTCCTCTGCTTGAACTCCTCCCATGTCCGCTGCTGCCTCAGGCATTCTCTCAGCAGCTCATCTTTGGGTGCCATCTTACTGATGTACTCCTGGATGCTCTGGATCCAGGACAGTAGCTTTGACAATCACCAGACCCTGCCTGCCCTCTTTCCAGCTGGTGTACAGTCACTGGGTGTTGGACTGGAAACCTCCATACATTGTGAGGAGCTTCAGGGTCTTCACATTGACAGCCTCCATGTCCTCCTTTGGCCAGCTCACTATACTGGCAGGGTATCTGATGACTGGCAGGGTATATGTGTTGATGGCATGGATCTTGTTCTTCCCATTGAGCTGGCTCTTCAGGACCTGTCTTATCCTTTGGTGGTACTTGGATGTTGCTGTCTTCCTTGCCTCCTCATCGTGGTTCCCATGTAACTGTGGGATACCAAGGTAGTTGTAGCTGGTCTGTATGTCTCTTATGTGGCCCGCTGGTAGTTCCACCCCATCAGTCTTAATTATCTTCCCTCTCTTTACTACCATCTGGCCATATTTCTCCAGTCTGAATGACATCCCAATGTCCTCATTGTAGATCTGTGTCAGGTGGATCAGTGAGTTGATGTCTCGTTCATTCTTAGCATACAGCTTGATGTCATCCATGTAGAGGAGATGGCTGATGGTATTTCCACTCTTGAACTTGTACCTGTATCCAGTCCTTGTGATTATCTGGCTGAGGGGGTGCCTATGCAGAACAACAGCAGGGACAGTGCATCTCCTTGGTATATGCCACACTTGATAGCTACTTGTACAAGGTGTCTTGAGTTGAACTGCAGTGTTGTCCTCCACAGTCCCATTGAGTTCTTGAGGAAGGTCCTTAGTGTCCTGTTGACTTTGTATAGCACCAAGTATTCACAGATCCATGTGTGCAGCATTGAGTCATAGGCTTTCCTGTAGTCAGGCTATGCTTAGATTGGTCTGTCTAGATCAGTGTTTCTCAACCTTAGCAACTTTAAGATGTGTGGACTTCAAGCACGCTGGCCGGGGAATTCTGGGAGTTGAAGTCCACACATCTTAAAGTTGCTAACGTTGAGAAACACTGGCCTAGACCTTGAGTCTTGGGCAACCCTTCTGGCAAAAACATTATCCATGAATTAGAGGAAAATGTACCAAAATTCTTCAGATCAGATGAGTAGAGGAGGCATTTCATTTTTATAATTTTCATTTTACTTTGGCTTGGAATCTAGGCCAGAAAGCTATTGATTTAGAGACTGAGTAATTCCAGGGCTGTGACATCTTTGTCTTGTGATGGGATTGTGCTCCTCCAGAAAGAGCAGACTTGCAGCCTGGAAGTCCTCCTGGACTCAGGGTTCATTCTCAAGTAGCAAATGGAGATTGTGGCCAAGAGAGCTGTTGCACACCTTCAGTTGCTGCGCCAGTTGCAGCCTTACCTGGAACATGATGCACTGAAGATGGTTGCTCATGTCTCTGTCACCTCTAAGTTAGATGACTGTAATTTTCTCTATGTGGAGCTGTCCTTGAAGATTAGCTGGAAACTTCAGCTGGTCCAGAATGTAATGGCCTGCGTACTTAATGGACGGCCATGGATACTGCCACATTACACCTGTCCTGTGGGAGCTACACTGGTTATTAGTAGGTTTCCCAGATGCTGGTCACTATCTACAAAACCCCATATGGCCCAAGGCCTGGGTATCTCAGAGACGGCATTTCTCTGATAATTTCTGGTTGTCCTACTTGAACCACTAGGGAGCACCTGCTGAGATCCCCACCTATCAGGAGGTATGGTGAGAAGGGGTCTCTGTGACTAGCCCTCCTCCTTTGAAATAACTTCCTCCCTGAAAGGATGGTCTCCACCCTCATGGCCTTCCAGGAGCAGGTGAAAATCTGGCTCTTCCAGAAGGTCTTTAGAGATTAAACATACCACATTGGTATGACACCAAACAATTTTTATCTCATTAATTTTAGTCCCTAATTTGGGGAATAGGGTTTTGGATTTTACTATTTTAATTAATCATTATATTTATTACTTGTACTTTTATTTTTTATAAACTTTTATTGTAATGTATAGAAAGTACAATTAAAATACAAAACAGAGAGTATAGCAAAGAAAGACGGTAGAGCTAAAGGAAGAAGACAAAAACTAAAATAGTGAAAGTAGATAGAAAGATGAAACAGAAAGTGACTTCCGACTATCTCCAATACAGATATAGATACAAATTAAAAGAAAGTTAATCTCTTACCACTAATTAATCCAAATTCACATTATTTCTATCAACACAAACCATCTAATCATTAAATACTACAATCAAAGCCTCATTTTTTCCCCACACAAGCATGTAATCTAAGAAGGGTTGCCGTGAGGAGACAAATTGAGAAACAGTATTATTATTATTATTATTATTATTATTATTATTATTATTATTATTTAAATTTCTCACCCGCCCATCTCCCCCCGATGGGGGAACTCTGGGCGACTCACAACAAACATTAAAAACATAAATATATATAAATACATAAAACATCAATTAAAAGCATTACTAAAAGGGGGGAAGGAGAGTCCAAGAAGATGAAAAATCTGGGGCTGAAGACAGCAGGCCTCTATGGGGCTAGCCATCCCCATGCTTGAGGTATTCCCTCCCTACCCCAGGCCAAGTGGCAGAACCAGGTCTTCAAAACCCTCCGGAAGGCCAGGAGCGAGGGGGCCAATCGCACCTCTGGGAGCAGGATGTTCCAAAGAGCAGGGGCCACCGCAGAGAAGGCCCTCCTTCTGGACCCCGCTAATCAGAGTTCTTTTACTGAGGGGGTCCGAAGCATGCCCTCTCTGTGTGATCGGGTGGGACGGGTTGAAGTCATAGGGGAGAGGCGGTCCCTTAGGTAACCCGGCCCCATGCCATATAGGGCTTTAAAGGTGATAACCAACACCTTGAATTGGACCCAGAAGCAAACTGGTACCCAATGCAGCTCGCGGAGCAGTGGCGTTACATGGGCCCTCCTTGGGGCTCCAAAAATAGCCCGTGCAGCTGTATTCTGGACCAGCTGTAGCTTCTGGATACCTCTTATTAATGCTGTTAACTTTGCCATTTGAGCCAAGTCCATTGATTTAATGATCCATTCTTCCACTGTAGGCATTTGTGGATCCTTCCATCTTTGCACATATAACAGTTTTGCAGCTGTGATCATATACAAAAGCAAAGTTCCATGTTGTTTCTCCAGTCCTTTCTCCATCAAACCCAATAAAAACAGTTCTGGTTTTTTTTCTGAATACTCACTTTAAGAATCTTTTGAATAGCAATACATATCTGATCCCAGGTTTTTTTTTTTGCCTTTTCACAGGTCTACCAAAGATGATAAAAGGTTCCTTCACCCCGCAAACATTTCCAACAAACATTTGTTACACCAGCATACATTTCTGATAACTTATCAGGAGTTAAATACCAACGATACATCATTTTATAAAAATTTTCTTTTAAATTGTAATTCAACATAAATTTCAAACCTTTGTTTCACATATTTTCCCATTGTTCCAACATATTGATTGATTGATTGATTGATTGATTGATTGATTTGATTTGATTTGATTTGTCCCCGCCCATCTCCCCTACAACGGGGGACTCTGGGCAGCTTACAACCACTAAAATCAAAATACATAATTAAATTATAAAAGGTTTAAAAATTATAAAAGTTATAAAAACTAGAAATTTACAAAAATAGGATAGAGATATTATATATTATATCCAAAGTTTCTAGCCTATTTAATCATACATTCCTTGACTTGTTCATCTTCTAGATTCATCTGTAACAATGTCTTATACATTTTAGCAATAACATGTTCATCATTTGTACAAAGTTGAGTCTCAAAATAAGATGTTTCGTTAGCAAATCTATAGTTCTTTTTATCCAGCTTAAAATATTCAAACAATTGCATATGAGTAAACCAATGACATATAAAACCTTCTAACTCTAACCGTTCTCTTGTTTTGAAACTTGGTTCACCCTCCTCAAAATTTAGCAAGTCTTTATATTTTAACCACTTCATTTCTCCCACATTTTCTCTTCCAGTAAATGCTTCCTGAAGTGACAACCGCAAAAGTATATTAGGAAACAATCTTACCTTATATTTATTCCAGATCCACAGTAAGGCATTCCTAATATAGTGGTTTTTAAAATCCTTATTAACTTTAACTTTATCGTACCACAAATAAGCATGCTGCCCGAATCTTAATTCATGACCTTCAAGTTGTAATAATTCTTTATTCTCCGAGGTTGTCCAATCCTTCATCCAAAGCAAACAACAAGCATCAAATGCAATTTTAAATTAGGCAGTCCCAAACCTCCTCGTTCCTTGGCATCTTGTAACAATTTATATTTAATTCTCGGTTTTCTGCCTTGCCAAATGATCTCTCTGCCACTGTTGGAATGGTAAATCTGTAGTCAAAATCGGTATAGTCTGAAAAAGAAACAAGCACTATGCTTTATTTTGTAAGTTCTGTAATCCACCTAAAGTCTGTTAGGTTTCAGGCCACGGACAAATCTCATAAGGAAAGAAAGTGCCTTCCTGATTCATTTTGGTTCAAATGACATTCTAAGTTCTTTCTTTGGCAATTGCTCAGAAAAGCAGAGCCATCTTTAATGAGCAACTGCCCGTTGAAGAAACACTTTTCTCTCTTTGCTGTTGCAGCTACGTTTGGGAACATTTGGAAGTAGGCTACGTCCAAGGGATGTGTGATCTTCTAGCTCCTCTCATGGTTATACTTGACAAAGGTAAGAAATCCCACAGTTGCTTTTTCTAGTTTATTCAGTCCTTGGTGCCTATATAACTGTCTCTGTAGGTCTGTCTGTCTGTCATATCATATACAACTAGCCCTCTCATTTCTCAGAGCATTGGTGCATCCAGACATCACTGGAGAAGTATCACTGGGCTCAGGGGAACCTTAAATTTGCAAAAATCCTTAGGCAGAAAAACTGTGAGTCACCCTCCCCGCTCCAGAAGTAGCCCCAAGAGGGTACAAAATACTGACTACTAGGGAGAAAGAAAGAACGGGATGATGGGTAATGAGATCGGTGCGATGTTGAAGGTGGCCATTGCGTAAGAGCATCATTAGAAATGAGGCTGAAAATAAAATTGCCCATTACATAAAACCTTTATACAAATCGCTGGAGCAATCATACTTGGAGTAATTACTGGAGTAATCATACGGTTCTGGTTGGTTTATATCTGGAAAAGGATACTCTAGACTTTAAAAAGGGCCAACCAGAATGAGCAGGTGGCTGGAGATGTTCTCTTCCAACAGTATCTTCCAAAATTTGGGGCTACCTAATTTAGGAAAAAACAGAATGAAAATGACAGAGTGTATGGGCTGGAGAAACTAAAGTGCTTATCCTTTATTGGAGTTCAGTAAAACTTGAGCCAACAAATACACTTGGAACATTTAGTTGGGAACTGCAAGGAGAACTCAGCACAACAGAACTCTGGACATTATTTCCAAAGGCCATGATGGTGGCCACTCACTTAGGTAGCTTTAAAACTGGATAAGAGAAGTGCAGGAAGATCAGATTGCAGTGGCTTCTGGTCATAATAAATAACCAGAATGCTATTCCTGTGAAAATGTGTGCGGTATCTTCTCTTACCTTTTTTAGACATATGTTTCCACACCCAGTCCTTCCTGGGGTGAATGTTGAAAGAATAGTTCTGTTTTACTTTCCTCAAATATGTGATGGTCGTAATATTATTACTTTCCAATTGTGTTAATATTATTTAATGTCCTGGTTCCTTCCATTATGATTTGGAGTGTGGTCCTCAGCATCTACTTCAAGGCTAGCCTGGAACAGTTGCATTCTTGTGTTGTAGAGGTCTGCAATGCTTGCTGGATAAAAGGCAAATAATAAATATTGGTTTCTTTAAACAATTATTGATAATTCATGGAGCTAATGCCTGTCTTGACCTGGTTTTAGATGAGCTGGCTTACAGCTGCTTTACACACCTCATGAAGCGAATGAGCCAGAATTTCCCCAACGGAGGAGCCATGGACACACATTTTGCAAACATGAGGTCTCTTATCCAGGTGGGTTTTATATTGGCATGTGTATTTAAAAGATTTCTCGCTCTTCTTGTCATCTTTCTGAAGCTTAGGGAATTTTAGCAAAGCTAAAAGTGATACCAAACTAAGAATAAAACCAAACACATCACAGGATACTTTGGTTATTCGGCAGATAAACATAATCGTAGGTAATCGTAATCATAATAAAATATGTAATCACAATAATGCCTTCCCCCACCCATAAAAAAGGACTAGGTCAACAATAAATCAACTGTTCTCCATAATTCAAGCCCATTAAAAGCTTTGGTAAATAACACCTGGGGTCTGAGCCATATATGGCTTCCTTCTGGCTTCCGTAACAGGAAGCAGAGGGGACCAGATGTTGCGTTTATCTATTAGGAGAGTTTGGGTGGCAGAGGGGAGTTGAAGGGGATTCCCTGGCAAATTTTCCCTTTAAGTCAGGAGTTTGTAGTTGGCTAACTTGAAAACCTGAGAATGGAAGAGGACTTTCCATGGGTGGTGCTGTAGCTATGCAAATAGCATCGATGGGAGAGATTTGGTTTCTGGGGCTGTGGTCTGAGTTCTCTAGAGCAGTGTTTCTCAACCTTGGCAACTTGAAGATGTGTGGACTTCAACATTGCTGGCTGGGGAATTCTAGGAGTTGAAGTCCACACATCTTCAAGTTGCCAAGGTTGAGAAACGCTGCTCTAGATGATGGGCTGCTGTCACGAAACAGATCACACCTTGCAAGACCTGATCTGAAGGGACTTGAGTAGTCTCGGACTTCGAAAGAGTGGACGTTAATAAACTCACAGCAGTAATAAGTAGGTTCCACATTAACAGAAGCTAATGGGAAGAGATGCTCAGAAGTTTATTTATTTATTGAATTGGTACAGCGGCCCATCTCAACATACATAACTCTGGGCGGCTAATCCTGAAGGACAGAATATAAGCACTATAACAAAGATATGTATGACAAAAATAAATTTTAAAAAATAGCAGCTGGAGAAGAACAAATCCATCACAACAATTCATATAACCGTACAGCAGAGTCCCCCATGCCCCCAGGGCCCCAGGCTCAACCACAAAACCAGGTCTTCAAGACCTTGTGAAAGGCCAGCAGGGCCATGGTGAGTCTGATCTCCAGAAGAATGATGTCCAAGAGGATGGATGCCGTGACAGAAAAGGCTCTCTTCCTGGGTCTAACCAGATGTCATTCCCTTGTGCACGGGACCCCGAGCATTCCTCTTCTGCTGGATTTCACAGGACAGGTAGATACCACTGGGCAGAGTTCCTAAAGAAGCACAGTTGCAATGAGGAAAAAAATGGAGAATGAGAAGAAGCTGAAGAAGGTACACAAAGGCCTCTTTTGTGTTTGTACACTCCCTGTACTCCTGAGTTGGAAGCATGTGAGCAACAGTGTGTAGGTTTGCACTGTAGTCTCTAGACTAGAGATCCTAACTTGCATACAATAGAACGATCATGGCTGAGCTTTGTTGTCCCTGTGTCATACTGGATGAAGTGTGCCCAAACTGACCATCATTCTCCTTACTGTTACAGAAAATGCTGCATGTGGGTCAGGCTGGAAACCTAGTGTATACCTTCTACATTACTAAAGAGTGAAAGCCTTGATTGACCAAAGCTATGGTGGGTGTTAGAGGGCAAGAGCAGTGGCCCCATCTGGTGATGAAATGGCTTATGGAAAATGGCCATTTGGGATGGAAGGAGTAAATGGTAAAGAGGATGAATTAACAAATGAAATGAAATAGAGATATTGGCTCGTCTGTGAAAGTAAGAAAAAAAGAGGAAGATATAATAGGTCTGAATGAAGGTGGTCTGATCTTGTAGAGTAGCTGGCTTGAAAAGTGTGCTCAAAGGGGGTTTATTGATATATTTGATTTTGATGCTACCTGACTCCAACCAATTCTGGACAACTCACAAAAAATGAAAAACAACAAAATGCAATAAAGTAGACCAGAACAGATTACAAAATTGGTCAGTAATTCTTCTTTATATTAAAGAGAGATGTTGAGTGAGGTTTTCCAGAAGAATCAGTATGGTGTCCGCTAATATTCAATCTTTACTGATTAATGACAGGGATGAAAAGGTGGAGTCAGCATTAACAAAATTGCACGAAACTGGGTGGGATGGCAAGTAACCTAGAAGACAGGAGCATATCTCAAAATGATCTTGACTGGTTGAGAGAAATGGGTTGAAAGTGGAAGAATACAGAACTCTTCCCCTACAAAATGAAAAGTAGAGGTACCAGATGAGGTAGACCTGGGGTTGCAGTGGTATTTGTACAAGCAATCTTGGAACAGCCAATGGGAAACCGAACACGAGTCAGCAATGGGTTGCATCTGTAAAAATGCAAATTCACTGCACCAACAGAAGTACCAATAGAAGAAATCTCTGTAGCTCAGGGTTGAACTGGGGAGTCGTTGGGGTTCTCTGAGCTTCTTGGTTGTCTCGCAGACGTTTCATTACTTGGCCAGGTAACATCTTCAGTGCTAGAAGGGAGTGGGGTTTGCTCTCTGTTTATATACAGTAGCTTGCCCTGTATATCAAGCAGTAAACAATCCCCTAACCAAGGAACTACCAACTCAGACAAACAATCAAACAGTGAACAACAGCCTAATCAAGGGACTACCAAGAAAAAACAGCACCCCTCCAACACTGACAGGGCATGTGTAAATTTCTGGGGAAGCTCTGGGTCAGATTCGATCTGCAAAAATTTCCTATTCCGCTTATCAGCTTCTTCCCTGACCCCATTCCTCGAACGGGGCTGAACCGAGATGAGCGTTTCCCCCCCTTGCCTCGTGCTGCAATGGGGCTTTTAAAAATCTTTCATGGATGCCAACTGAAGATCAGTTAAAGCCTAATTGCCATTCAGGGGTATTTTGGAAAATGCTAGATAAGGAAGTGGCTCCAAGACTTGAAAAATCTTTCCTGGATTGTTGTAGTTGTTTTTGTTTTTTTTTAAAGATTCCTCCATTAATACCATTAAAAAGCCTGATTAGTTTTTTTTAGGCACGTGAGAGTGGATTGTGTACGTCTGTTACGGAAGGGGATTCTGTGTATCTGATACATGTGTGAATGTGGCCCAGGCAAATCCTAGCAGGGGATTAACATGCCATCTGCTAGTTTGTCCTGCTCCATCCAGGAGGTGAACAAGGAGAGGAATGACTGGCTCTGTTTCTTCTGCTGTTTCTTTTAGGCAGTAGGATGGCCAACAGAAGCAACCAAGGACTAGGAGACCTGAGAGGGGTCAACAGAGAACAACCTTTGATGTCTATTCTTTCTCCTCCTCTTCCTCTTCCTCCTCCTCTTCCTCCTCCTCCTCTTCCTTGTAGATTTACATCCCATCTTTATTTTCTAGAACTCAAGGTGTCATATCTAGTGTTCCCGCCTCTTCTTTTCCCCACAACAACAACCCTGTGAAGTGGGTTGGTCTGAGAGAGAGAGGGAGGGACTGGCTTGTGGTCACCCAGCCAGCTTTTATGCCCAAAGGAGGACCAGAACCCACATTCATCCAGTTTCTAGCCCAGCACCTTCTCCATTGCACCTTTAATCATGAAAACCTTTCATAATTAACATATTTCATTTCATTTCATTACATTAAAGGCAGTTAAGAGCTGGCTTTTTCCCCAGGCACTCAGGTCAGGATCAGTAGAGTTGACAAATCTAGATCAGTTGGGGGGGGGGGGGGTTATAATGTATTTTAGCCCTAATCAGCACTGAATTATTTTAAGTTTGCTGTAGTGGTCTGTGTGATTCTTCTTTTTGGGTTTTTTTGGTTGTTTGAAGATTTTGTAGGCTGCCCTGGTTTATCACTTTGTCATAAATGTTTTAAATAAATTAACAGATGTGGTGCAGTTAGAAAGCTTTTGTCAATAGTCAGTCATGGAGGAACATTACCTCCCCAAGCTGGATGGGTTAGATTTGATTAAAATACACGTGGGGCTTTTTAGTTCCAAAAAAAAAGAGAGAGGGAACAAGAGGAAGACCCACCAGAGGTTTAGAAATGGTGGACAATGGGGGTGGATAGAAAATTGGATTTTAGCTCTGAACTTTCTTCATGTTACAGGGCAGTCCTGTAGAAGTCTCTTCAGGCATAGAACCCAATAAGATCATAGGCACATCTGCTTTCTTAGGAAAGACAAGATTGGAGAAGGTGTTCTCCATATTACAATTTAGAAGAACTCAAAGTTTTCCTCTCCTCTCAGTCCTTTTACTGCTTATGTTTTATGCTGTTTGATTTCATTGTGTTTTTGTAAACCATTTACAAGCTGGAATTGGCTAGCTTATAAATATACAACCTAAATACTTCTAGATAGAACATTACTGGTTTTCCCCATCACAAAGCACAATGGAGCATTTCCATCTCGTCCTCCTTAATCAGAATTCTTGCAGAAGGAAAAAAAAACGATGGAAGGATGGTGGGAAAATACGGGAGGAGAATGATGACTGATGGAAGATAACAGCCTCTGGATCCTCCATAAAACTGTGTTTGATGCAGGGTGATTGCACACCAAAAAACGTGTCTCTAAGTACTTCACTGTGCATATGTCCTATATTTTTTCTGTGTGTTTTTTGACTCAAAAGATTCTAGATTCTGAGCTCTTTGAACTGATGCACCAGAATGGAGATTATACACATTTCTACTTCTGCTACCGCTGGTTCCTGCTAGATTTTAAGAGAGGTAAGGATTTTTTTCAAGGCTGTTCTATTATCATCCAATAAAGGCATTTTAGAAGTTGGAAGGGCTCATGAAGATAACTTAGGTTACTTTTTTGTGGGGAGTCTGTTCCATTGTGGATCAGCTCCTCATTAAGACATTCTCATTAAGAATGTCTTAATTAAGAATGTCATTAAGACATTCTCCTAATGTTTCAAACCCAGCCACTGTCTTTACATCTTCTTTGAACCACTCCTTTACACTAAATTTCAACATAGTTTATTTCTTTGGGTATAGTATGCTATATGCAAACAAAATAATTTTATCCATCCATGTTCAGGGTTAAGGGTGTTTTGTGAACGCAGCCCAGGTTTGCAGAAGAGCCAAGAGTTGGAAAGATAGGTTGAAGACAACCTTCCCTGATAGGTTACTAGACTATTGAGCCAAATTGACATTGAATGATTCACTTACTGCATGAAAATATTACACTGCAGGCTGCTTTTAACGGAACATGTGTGAACACAGACAATTATGGCTTACTCAGCCATGGTTGAAAAACGTGCCTTTGTGAAATCCGTGAAGCTAGTCCAATAGTTTGATTGGCCATAAAGGCAGCTTCCTGCCTCCTCCTTCTTTAAACTGATAGCAGAAAGCTTCAAGGTCTTTTTGGGGAAATGCTACCCGAGATCCTTTTTAACCAGAAAGATCAAGACTGGAACATCTACATCCCAAGGAGCGGCTTCCTCACAAATCTGTAGCCATGGTGAGCTCACATTAAGTGATCTGAGCCTTTGGAAACCTCCATAGGGAGAAGTAGCCTTGCCCTCAATCGAGCAGTTGACTGTGATGCGCTTAAGTAATTGGATGCTCTTTCTAATGTCTGTTCCTCCCATTCAGAATTGTTGTACGAGGATGTATTTACAGTGTGGGAAGTTATCTGGGCAGCGAAGCACATCTCTTCAGAACATTTTGTCCTTTTCATTGCCTTAGCACTGGTGGAGTCTTACCGAGAGATTATCCGCGATAACAACATGGACTTCACCGATATCATCAAGTTTTTTAATGGTAAGGAAGTAAGAACTGGATAAGATTTTGTTCATTTTTTTTATTTGCGAGGGGGCAAACTTCCCCATTTATTTTCAGTTTAAAACTCTGACCTTTTTTTAAGCAAGGAAAGAATGAAATACATTACTGGCTTTTATGCCCAAATGTAGGAGAGAGATGGAACAATTATTTCATTTGCCGTTGATTCTTACATCACACTGAAAAAGCCGACCTGTCTCTGAGTTTAAGCCCATTCTAACTGGTTGGCATAGATTCCCTTGACAAAGACCTTTCTATATAAATTGCCCGTGAAGTCTCTTTCCCTGAAAAGAAAGTCCCCAGATCCTGCATTCAGAAATTCACCACACCTTGAAAATCAGTATGTTGTCACAAGGTTTCTAATTTGACATTTGCACCAACATGTTAGTTTTCTGAATGCAGAATTTGGAGGGTTTCTTTTCAGGGGAAGAGACTTAACAGACAATTTCAACCCCAAATATAGAGTGCCTACTTGGTGAGTAGTTCCACTGTGTTGTAGGAATAAAAGGCACAGATTATTGTAGCAAATATATATATGTAGTCCTCACTTACCAACTGCCTCATTCAGTGACTGTCTGAACTTACGAAGGTGCTGAAAAAGTAGTTTTGCAATCAGTCCTCGAACTTGCAGCTGTCACAGAGTCCTGTAGTCACCTGATCACCATTTGCAAGCTTCATAGCTGGCTTCCAACAAGCAAAGTCAATGGAGAAGCCAGCAGGAAGTTGCAAGTCACAGTCACTGTGTTGCACTTAATGACATGCAGTGATTTGCTTAATTGCAATGGAACTGATGTCGTAAGTCAGGCACGGTCACATGATGTTTCGCTTAATGACCGCGTCGCTTAGCGATGCAGTTGTTGGTCCCCATTGCAATAGGTAGGTGAGGACTACCTGTGTAGGCAAAGTAAGCAGCACATTGGAGCAGAAGGTATACAAGGAGCAGCATGGAGATATGTGGATCATAAATAAGAAATAAATACTGCATTTCTTTTGTGTGGTTGGTGTGACTAAACATCACCTCCATGCATCCAAAAGCTTTTCCATTATTCTGTAGTAGCTGTTACTTGCAACTCCAACTTTGACTGCTGAAGGTTAGTTATCCAGATATATACGAATGCTATGATTGTGCAGGAACTCAGAAAAAGCATTCATTGCTCCTCCCGCATCCTGCAAATTTCAGCTTGGTTGGAATTTTCATGTACCTAACCCTTATTTGCAAAGAGCTGATGGAAAGCACGTGGCCAAGAACCTGCTTCAGAGGGGTTGAATCAGATTTCTGGCGGGTGCATTAGGCCAGCAAGCTTCAGTCCTCTCTGTGAACTCACAAAAATGGGGTGGTTGTGGACAAAGGCTGAAATTGGTCTAATTTCTGCCTCTACCAAAATATAAGTGCACGTAGAGTGAACCTTAAGATCATCTCTCAGACCTTGCTCCGCTAATCTTTTCCCTAATGCCTTGCTGTTGTTGTGCAGAAATGGCTGAACACCACAATGCCCAGGAGATCCTGAAGATAGCAAGAGATTTAGTCTGCAAGGTGCAAACGCTGATTGAGAATAAATGAAGGTTGGAGCTACTGGACGAATGTGAAGTTAGCATTGCTGGCAAAAAGCCTTGTGGGGGAGGTGGGGAGAGGGAATTTTCCTGCACTTGTCACTTCAAACGACGTTTTAACGGCATCTTCCATGTAATGAAGTAAACATTCAAGAGATTTCTAAGCCTTTAACAAGCAAGAAAAGATAACGCTGAGTTTGAGGGTGCACGAGCGAGTCCTCATTCTGGACTGTATTTCAGGGCCAAAAATCATTCTTGTGTGTTTTTATTCTCCCGTTTGTTGCAATTCTCTCGTGTTAGAAATTGCCTCTTGCACTGGGGTGGTATGCAAGTGTGTGGAGGGGAGAGAATAGTTCTTCCAAATTGTACTGTTACTATAATTTCGCAAAAATTTTGTCTAGGTTTGCATAGGAACCTCTCTAGTTGCATATAGGCGAGATTTGCCCTGGGTTAATGTGTATATTGGATTTGGGGGTGGGGGGAATCTCTGTTGGAAAAGAGCCCAATTCTCTTATCAGTCTAGTGGCTCACAGCTTACACCAGTATTTATCAACCTTGGCAACTTTAAGCTATATGGACTCCCCTGCCTGCTGGCTGGGGAATTCTGGGAGTTGAAGTCCATGCAGCTTAAAGTTGCCAAGGTTGAGAAACACTGGCTTACACAGTCAAGAAAAAAAATTGGTAAAGTACTAGTCCAAGATTTCATGCTCAGTTTGTGTATGTGTGCAGGATTTGGTCAATCAATCCAAGGCTGGGTTCCAGCAGCAGCTGACCACGGATTGGGAAATAAGGAGAGATGTTCCAGTACTTTTCTGCACAACCTTGAGGGCTAGAATCTTGATTTTCAAAAATGCTAGGAATCCAAAGGAATGTTGAATTAGCTGGATTTGAGAGATAGGTCCTTCTACAGTGCCAATATGAGGATACCCCTGTCAGTTCTTCATTTTGCTTTGTCTGTCCCCATAGGAAATTTTTATGCATCAGCATGTCTGTTTGTTCACCCCTTTTTGGCCTCACTGATTCTCTCCCTGTGGCTGCATCCCCAATGGAGCAACAGCCACAGAAGGGGAGTTCGACATCGCCCCAAAGTGCCAACTCAACTTCTGTCCAGTGTAATCTTTTTCGTTGTTTCTTTCCTTGGAATGCAAAAAAAAAAAAAGAAACTGACTTCTTTTTTGCTGGCGGTGGCATGCACGCAGTCTCTTAGCCCTGCTCATTTTATTTTTTTTCTGTGTGCCAAGTGTTTGACCCATGCATGGTTCTGCTGGACAGTTTCATGGCGGAGGAAAATGCTTTCTCCTTTGTGCATATTTTCTTTCGATAGCAAGGTGAAGTCTTAACCCCCTCAGCCACCCTTACTCTCGAGGGATCAATATTTTAACAGAAAAACACTGCACTACTTTTTTGGAGAATGTATCATATGGTACTTTACTATATAAAAACAAAAACGAAAAAAAAAAACCTCAGAACCAAACAAAAATAATTTAACTGTGCAAACTTTGTTGTACTGTTTATTATAATGTTCCGCATAATGGTATTTTATGAATATTGTGTATTGCCTTATTTATTTTTGTCCAGAGCAAAATATTTTCTTTATTGCTCAAGAATTTATCTCAAGTGCAAACCTATGTATAAAGAGAGAGAAAAAATACATATTGTCAAAGCTTTTTTTAACGGCTACGCGGTGCTCTTTGCCTCCTGTCTGATCTGTAAGTAAAACAATCAGCAAGAACATAAAAAAATACCTGAGCTTTCAGGTTCATCAGGGCTAGCACGATTCTCCCAGTCATCAGTCAGTACCTCCAGAAAACCAGGCAGCATCATGTCCCTAATATTCAGCGAGAGTCCAAATCAGATGAAAGATCTGGCCTTCTGTACCTTACAGAACATAAGAAGCTGTCTTGTACCAGGCTGGACTCCTGGGTCCATCCAGCAGTCTAGGATTTCAAGGAAAAGTTACACAGATGTCTCCCAACTTTTCTTTTTTCCTTTTCTTCTTTTTGTATTTATTTTTATTTGCCAAGAAGTTTTTAAAAAAATAAAGTTTTTTTTAAAGGAATAAAAGAAACTGCTCTTAGATCCAGCCTTGTATTCCAGTATCCAAAGATACTGAGATACGTTCAAGAGATTTCCAAGCCTTTAATCAGCAAGAAAAGAGAGAGCTGAGTTTTGAGCATACACGAATGAGCCCTCATTCTGGATTGTATTTCATGGCCCAAAATCATTCTGTGTGTGTTTTGAGTGAGGGGAAGAGAACCAGTTTGGTGTCGTGGTAAGGAGCTGGCTTAGAAACCAGGAGACCGTGAGTTCGAGTCCTGCCTTAGGCATGAAAGCTGGCTGGGTGACTTTGGGCCAGTCCCTCTCTCTTGGCCCAACCCACCTCACAAGGTTGTTGTTGTGGGCAACATAGGAGGCAGGAGGATTAGGTATGTTCGCCACCTTGAGTTATCTATAAAAAAGGCAGGATTAAAAATACGACGTAGGGGCAGTTGGCTGGCAGTTTTCCCCCACTCTAGATGTAAAACATGACCCACATCGGTGGACTGCGGACCATCCTGTGCTAGGCTTGTGACAAATCACACATGCATGCACACACACACGTTATTTGCCAATTAGCCACACCGGCTGAGAGCACGGGTAGACGTTCAGCACTTCCTCAAACAGCACACTCAAAAGATGAGTGACATTCAGCGTTCTCCAAGTAGGCATAGCTGAAGATTTACACTAATGTGCCCCCCCCCCCAAAAGGCAATTTACCAAACCTAATCTGCCTAATAGGACTGGTGGGCTGGCTTGGAAAAAAAAAAGCTGAACAGAAGCAGCGTTCTGGAGGAGAGGCACGGAGCAGCCACACAGCTGTTGGCTGAGAAAAAAGGACCCAATTGGAAAATCCTGTTGCTGGGTTGCCTGAATGCAGACCCGCCTCGCCAAACTTCAGCGATAGGTGGCAGTCTGGTCCCTCGCAAGCGCATCTCGCAGCACATTTGTGCGGGGTGGAATTCCTTAATCAGGGTTTCAGCCAGCCATGCCTTATTCAAGGCAACCACATGTCAGGATAATCCACTTTTCCACTCCATTCCCATAGCCAGAAAGCATCAGCCCTCCCATTTCACGTTGTCGAATTAGGCTGTTGATGCCCCAAGATACTTAAACGCGGCAGGAGAATCCTGGGCTTTGTAGTCCCGGCAGAGCCAGGGTGTTGGCAGAAGGATAGAACGGCCTATCTTGGAAAAGGACGCTACAGCTTGGCCAGCGTCCTGATCTGGCGCAGGATCTCTCTGGACGTGGCTCCTGCTTGCTGCCATCTTCCATTTAAAGAGTTGCTTAGGGTCTTAGGACACCCCAGTGTGTCCAACTGGGCAAGAGGAGGAATGGGAGATATTTACATACAGGGAGTCCTTGTTTAGCAACCACAATTGGGACTGGCAACTTGGTCATTAAATGAAGCAATCGCTAACTGAAACCATCCCTTTGAGTATGATCTTCCTTCAGCTTTCCTTGGCTTTACAGACCTGCGAAGATCATAAATGTGAGGATTGGGCACAAAGTTACTTTTTCATCTCTGTCGGAATGGTGAACAGTTGCTAAATGAGGCAGTCGCTAAACGAGGACTGCCTGTATTTTAGAACCCCATGCATTCATCACGTCATTCATTCAGACCCTAGTGCCTAGCATCTTTAAGACACTTTTCCAAACAAGATCAAACGTTTTCTCACATCGACTATTGGACAATATTTCACTGCCTGACATCACATCCCTCCTAAAATGCAACAAAAAGGAGTAGCACGCTCTCCTGCCATAATTATGTCATTCATTCTAAACACACTTCAGTCACTTAAAATTGGAAACCAAGATTTGAAAAATCCAGTTCAGATATGCCAACCAATTCCGAAGGCAAACCCTGCTGGCTTACTGTGGCCCGTGCCAAATCTTGCATAGCACCTGAAAGGCAGGACTGAGACAGACTGTTCTGCTTGATTTATTACTGGCAGACAGTTAAGGTGCAAGTCAGGATGAAAACAGTTGCCAACTATGCAAAAGCAACAGCAGCAGAACCAATCCAACGTGTGCAACCAATTACTGCACAAAAACCCTCTGGGTCTGCAAAATACATTTGAGCCCAAAACCATACCCTGCTAAGCACCAACCGTAGCACATCGAACAAACCTTTCGCGCTCGATCTTTCATCCTCAAGTCAAGATTGTTGTGTGAATGCTGTTCAGGGGTCTGTCAATCAGAGCTCCCCTCACACATAGTTGGGCACCTTAGCGTTCTTATCCGGAATTAACGCAATACTCAGCACTAGCATTTGTCAACAGGTGGCTAGTCCAGAGACGGGGCATTGAATTTTCATCCATCTCAAAATGGGTAGAAGAGCTCTCCTGACTCTCAACCAGATCTCTACCTAGGCTGGCCATGTTCCTTTTGCACCGGCAACCTGATTCAAATTCCAGACAGTGCAAAGGAATGCTGTTTTGGGGGGTAGGCGGGGGAAGCTTAGTAGCAGAGGACCCGATTGCAATAGGTCCCCAGCCTTCTGCTCTTGGTGCCTCCCATTTTGATCAGAAAGTATCCCACCTGAAATCGCGAAGAATCAGTGTTGGCAAAACACTGGGCAAGAACCTTGGTTCACCCCAAGAGCAGCTTTCCCTCCCTCTACCGAAACAACCAATTCACAAAGCAACTTCTCTCCTAGGCAACTTTCATGGAAAATGTGCACGTACAGCTTCCTCTACAAGAGTGTTGTCCAAACTTGGCCACTTTAAGATGAGTGGACTTCAACTCCCAGAATTCCCCAGCCAAGCAGTTTCCATTTTCATCTAAAACGGTGTTGTCCAAACTTGGCCACTTTAAGATGAGTGGACTTCAACTCATGCTGGCTGGGGAATTCTGGGAGTTGAAGTCCACTCATCTTAAAGTGGCCAAGTTTGGACAACACTGCTCTGCAAGGTTGCTTGTTTATGCACTGGCATGGTTTGTTTAATCAGTTTAATGAATTAACCAAATCACTTTGATCCATCCAAGCGTACTTCAGACAAACTTCCCCAGCTGGGTTTGTGCAACCCAGAGCTGCCAATGAGCCAACAGTACTGTAACTTACTTGATAAAATCCAGCACGTGCGTGTTGGCAAGCTTCTCTGAACATCTAAACTACAAATAAACTTTGCACGAAAAAAAATGCCAATACCTGTCCTTAGGTCATTCAGCTGGAACGAGAAGGAAGTAATTTGGAGGATCCAACCTTTTATTACATGTTGGCTTCCAACTTGGTACCTCTTAAGAGACGGAGTAAGAAGAACAAGGAGCTAAGGATGAATTAATTATTCATTGGAAGAGAACTACCGATTACCCCCTGCTCCACAGCTCATCAGGACCTATTCTGAGTTTTCATTCCTACCTGCACAAGCCACGGGTTGGATCCAAGTCTTGCAAGAACCTGTTATTATATGCCAAAAGATCCAGAAATAAACCAAAAACCAGGGGAGGCATAAAAGCAGATAAGAAAACAAATTTATAAAATCAATAATTCAGGAGGTTTGAGCATTACAATAACCACAAAATCCACTTGTGTGCAACCTCATTTTTTCACCTTTTATTAGACAGAGGGTTTCCTTAAAATGCCATAACAAGTCACAGTGATTATGGATGATTTTACTGAAATGTAAATATAGTGTGGGGGGAAAAAGTAATGTGTTTTGCCTTATTTTTTTTTTAAATACGGTTTTACCCTGGTCCACAAAACCATCTATCATGTCAAGATGTTTTTTTAAAATGCCATCTTCTCTCCTTTCAAAGGAAAAGGATTGGTGTTGACGTACGTCCAGTATTCCCGAACAAAGGATCTGCCCATCAGTGGTCTTCACTGAGAACCATATTTTTATATATATGTAGCTATATGCAGGTAGATATATATATATAAATATATATATATATTTTCTATGATTTCTTTTTTCTTTTTAATCTATGCAAAGTCTTAATAAAAGAGATCAGCCATTAAAAAAAGGAACTACAAAGAAGCAACACATCAAAAAAAAAAAAAAAAAACAACCAGAAAATTTAAAAAAAGGTGGTGGTGGCTTAAAAGAAAAGTCGAAGTCTTAAGAACTTTATTACAGTCTTATTTCACTGATTACATGTCAAAGGAAAAAAAATCACCGTGAAGGACAGTTTATTGATTTATTTTTCTCTCTGATTAGGGGAAATTCAAGTGCAGAAGCAGCCCTTATGGGTTTTTCTATCCCCCCCCGCCCTCCCTCCCATGACCAGGTTTCTCGAGAGAAATCAAAAAAGAAAAAACTGGGGAAGGGGGTAGGTGGAGGGAGGAGGAAAGGTTATTGTCTGCCTGTCCCCCGGCCTCTTGCACCATTCTCTCGCCGAGGGTCAGTCCGTCCAACCCTCCCTCTCCTAACATCTCTGCGACAGGGACACAGCTGGAATGTATGGAGTTTCATCCAGTTGCTCTTCAGTGATTCTATGCCAGCTTCAAGGTGCTTACGGGAAAAGGAGGCATGGTAACCATTGTGACGGGGTTCAACACCGTTTGGCCGACCAACTGTTGATGGTGGACAACTTGAGTTCCAACACCGGGCTTCGCCATGACTGCAGGCTGGCCAAGGCTGGCAGTTCCATTCACTTGCTGGTGAGAGATGGCGTGCGCAATGTGACCAACCACAGGCTGGCTGACGGCCACGGGCTGCGGGTACAGGGGGAGCTGCTGCCCCAGGTGGGTCACATGGTTGAGGGTGGCCGGGTGCACAGTGATGTGGCCGATGGGCTGAGCTGTGGTTGTCAGCTGGACCGGGCTGGAGGTGGACGAGGGTGCGAGGTGGGCAATGTGCTTGGGCTGGGGGCCCTGGAGAACATGGTTGACAGTCTGAATGACGGAGGCGTGGGTAGTGGCCGTGTGGGCGATAACAGTCGATTGCACCGTGGAGGCAGCCACGAGATGAGTCTGTGCAGGGACAATCGCCTGGGGCTGGACCAGGGCCTGGGGCTGGAGGGGGGGCGGGGCATGGGGTGGGGCATGCTTCTGGGCCAGAGGCAGAACCGACGGGCGATGGGCAGCAGCGATGGGGGGGGCTGCTTTCAAGAGCTCGGGATGCTGGCGATGGGCAAGCTTCGGCAACGAGTTCACAGGGCCGTCGTCGTCCATATCCTCATCTATGTTGTCTTCTCCTTCTGCAGGGAGATAAAATGAAGGCAGATGTAAAGTTCTTGCCAACGGAAGGTGGCAGGAATCTGCTGGAGCCTGAACAAAGTCATCTGATCACGGAGGTTGGTATTTCAGGTCTGGGCTCAACCTTCTCAGCCCTTTCCCCCCTTTGACTCCATGCACAGAAAAAAGAAGCAGGTTGGAGGAAAAGATTCTAACCCAGGCTTTTTATTTCATCTATTTACAGGACTTACATGGCCGCCTATCTCATAATGATTCTAGGCAGTTCACAATCCATCAAAAGACAGCTAAAAACTAAAGTACCTTTCCCCCAGGTGCCAGACTAAACAGCCTCCCAACTCAACCCCCTTCCTAACCCAATGCTTGGGGGAAGAGCCACATCTTCACAGCCCTCTGGAAGGCTAAAAGGGTAGGGATCCCTTGGATCTCAGGTGGCTATTCCAAGGTGGCCACCGAGAAGGCACGTCTCTGAAGTCCCATCAGGTGGCAACCTTTAAGGGAGGGGACCTGGAGCGCACCCACCCTTTCCAACCTAGCAGGACGGGCAGAGAGGCAGTCCTGCAAGTAACCTGGCCCTGGCCCATGCAGGGTTTTAAATGCGATAACCAGCACTTTGAGTTGCACCCAGAAAGTAACTGGGAGCCAGTGCAGTTCATGCAACAGTGGTGTTACTCGGGTGAGTAGCAGGACATGCAAGTTCTATTCGCGGGGCACGGTGCTTGACACTGATTTCATGCATTTATATTCTATCCAGTTCCCAAAACTCTGGGTGATTTTGTTTGAGCCCAAATTAACTCATGAGCCCAAGACCTAAAACCATCACTGTAGAAATGGCCTATGCCAAGGCCACACAGAGAGTTACAGATAGTCCTCATTTAGCAACCACAATTGGGGCCAGCAACTCGGTTGTTAAGCGAAGCAGTTGCTAAGTGAAACTGCGACTGTGCTTACAATCTTACTTCAGTTTTCCTTTGCTTTACAGACCCACAAAGGCCGTAAATGCAAGGATTAGTCACAAAGTTACTTTTTCATCACCGTTGTAACTGCAAGCAGTCACTAAATGAAGCAGTTGCTAAATGAGGACTACCTATATTAGCAACAGCTCCATGTTTAGGGAAAGGTTATTTGCCAGGGCAATTTCCAGAAGACTGTCATCCTTTCACATTTTTTAAAAAATACATCTTAAGCTTTTCAGTCAAAAAAAAGCGGAGGGGAGAGGATCCTACTTTTAAAAATCTAATGAGGAAGGAAAGAGGAGCCTCACTGCATGGCCTCCTGACACAATATAGAAAATGCAGAGCAAATTTCAGCCTTAGATCTTCGGTCTGAGAAAAAAGACAAGCATTTTGTAACCAGCAGGTATATTGCAAGGAGGAAATACAATTATTACAGTAGTTGATCTCTCCCTTTTAAAAGCAAGGTTTCTAGTCCTCCCTGTTCATGGCAGTTGTCTGTTTTTCACTTGCAAACTATTCCCATCACCTAACAACTCAAAAATTCAAATGTGTTCAAATACCAAAAGAAAAAAAAAGGATTTGGGGATCAGCATGTCAGAGAATGAAGGTTCCTTTTGGAGTCTGATAGAGGAGCAGCTGTGGAAGAGGCAATGCTCCAGAATAAGTGTGGAAAATCTGTGGCAGGCATTCTGATTCAGCTCTCCAAATCTATTTTTATGGATTCCAAATTGTGGTGCTTTAATTTGGAGGCAAGCTGTTCGCTTTCAGTGGGACATTTGTCCTGCTTTTTCTTCTTTTCGCTTTCTTTGGGGGGGGGGGAGGGTAAAAGAAAGCCTTTCCTAGCTCACCCATTGACTACTCACCCCTCAGGTTGGACTACTATAATGCACTCTACATGTGGCTGCATTTGGAGATGACCTGGAAGATGTAGCTGCTAAGACTGCTGGTGGGGCAGCCCTGCTGGGAAGGGTAACCTGCACTGGTGTAATGGTATGCGGGAAAGACCTTGGGAGACGGGTCATGGAGATGCTGCCTAGGGAACGGTCAGATAAGAGACAGCATAGCTCACAGCTGCATAATGGGCAGGGAAAGAGGCTCAGAAGGGACCTTCCTGAGTTTCTCGGGGTGTAAAGGAGATGGGGGGAGAACTGCACTTTCAGACTTGCAAGATTCTGTCAATGTAGCCTAACAATAAGGAGTATTAGCTCATCTGGTTGTGTTTCCTGTCTGGTCTCCCTGGGAAGGCTGACACTGGTTACCAGCAGGCTTCTAGTACAAAGTGCCCAATTCAATGTGCTGGTGATTAAAATCCCAGGCAGCACAGAGCTGGGATACATCAGGCAACACCTTGACAGTATTAAATCTGCCTATCGGGTCTGGTTGTCTAGAGAGGACCTGTTGAAAGCCTCCCCTGTGCAGGAAACACCTGAGCTGTGGGCAGATAGAATCATGGGATTCAAAGGGACCTTGGAGGTCTTCTTGTCAAAACCTCTATCAGCCCTCCCACCCTACCCTAAAGTTCTGGGTGGACCCAAACTCTCCTTCCATTTTGAAAGCAACTAAAGTGTGTGATATTCTAATGTCCCTTTGGCCCAGCTGACTTGGGTAGCCATTACGGGTAGTCCCCAGGTTAAGAATGCCTGGTTTACGGACGACCCATAGTTAAGAATGGAGCTGTGATGGAATGGAATTATGAAGGCCAGACTCAGGGAGGGAAACATACTCTTTCGTCTCCTGATCTTTCGTCTCCTGAGGGGTGAGGAAGAGATAAGAGGATGAGGCTGGCACCTCCCTGAGGAATTCACTCTGTTTTGACTGGCTGACTTTGGGAACTGAGTTTCAGTCTGGGAAGATTCTTGCTAGAGGTTGTAGCTAATATACATTGCTGAACTGAATCTGCATGGTTTCCTGGAGTTCCTTGGGCTAGACCTGACATCAGTCTTCCCAGACTGAAACTCAGTTCCCAAAGTCAGCCAGTCAAAACAGAGCGAATTCCTCAGGGAGGTGCCAGCCTCATCCTCTTATCTCTTCCTCGCCCCTCAGGAAACGAAAGAGTATGTTTCCCTCCCTGAGTCTGGCCTTCATAATTCCATTCCATCACAGGAGCCTACTGTAGCAAAATTTGAGTTCAATGCACAATGATTTGAGTTCAATACACAACAGTTTGAGTTCATTATGCAATACTACTTATACAGTATTATACAATAATACTGTTCCAGCTTACACACAAATTTGACTTAAGGACAGACCTTGGGAATGGAACTCCTTCTTAAACTACCTGTACAGGATTTTTCAAAATATTGCTCCCCCCACATACTTTTTTTAATGTAGCTAATTTTGGTGGGGGGGAATCCATGCTTTGCTGTTTAGGTCCCCAAGTCTGTTACGACTGGGGCAGGTTACAGATATAGTTCTATTAAAACATTAAATAAGCAAAATAAGTCTGGGCTGTTTTTCTCATCTCAGAACACTAGACGTGGCTTGGAGAATTTTGCGTGCCCCAGTAGCCCTCATTTCTTTGGACTGTACCAAGCATACAGACACACCTACGAAGCGTACAGTTTGAATCCAACCGTCTTGCTGTGAAACGGCACCGAGAAAGACTTTCCAGCATACCTGAAGCAGTCGAAGTGGACGCCTGATCATCTTCTGGTTGAACTGTTTGGCGGATTATCCGGTCAATTTCCAGGATATCCATCCACTGACTCAGTTCATTCTTCAGCTCTGCCAAACGTTGCTGCGTGGCGATTTTTTCTCTCGCCAGCCGTTCCATCTCGTGTTCATACTCCTTCTCTTTGCGCTTCAAGGTCTGCAAAGAAAAGCAAAACGTGAAACCAAAAGAACGTGGATCCAGAAGGAGAAGGGACAGAGACTTTTTATCCTTGAGCAAATGAAAAGAAGAATGGGAAAAACTCAGCAGAACATTCCACAGAGGCAGTGCTCTGGGAGAGAAAAGCCCATCTCGTGGACTTTGCTACTACACACTTGATGGATATCCATCCGTGCGGGTGCCAGGAAATCCTCACTTTCTTGGCATGCACAGATAAAGAACAGCTGAGCGGTAACATTTTTGTATCACACTTGCAACAATTAGTCAATCAGTTGTTTTCGTCAACGAAGACTGGATTTTTCATAGACCTTTTGAAAATTGTGTATTTTAGAGATTTAGAAGAAACAGTTGCAAAAGGGACATAGAATACCTCTTCTAAGAGGCTGTCAGCTCCAACATGCTTTCTCCAACATGGACCTCTCCCAATGTTGGTGACTTCATCTCTCATTATCCTAAGCAAGTAGGGCCAATGGTTGCACAGGACAAAACAGATGAAGGACCCAGGATAGGGAAAACTGATTTAAGAAGAGGCATCTTCCCTGTGTTGCATGTGGGAATGCCTCTTCTACAACCCTGTTGCAACAGCTAAGTGCAAAGAGAAGAGTGAAAGCTTTTTCCTCCCTTAATCAATGATGGTGACCTGCAACCTTCAATCAACTAAGATCGCTGGAGACATGCTAAGTGTCCCTTTAAGTATCTAGCAGAAAGAACTACACAAATCCAGAGGAGAGAGATCTGACAGATTTCTATTCTTTAGGTCCACACAGCCTTTGGTGCACCTGAATTCACATACAATTGGTTTCTACTGGGGAGGAAGGAAGAGAACAAGAAATCAGCAAATATAGGGCTAATTCAAGGTTCTCTTCACTGCAAACAATATCCAGTTCAACATTCCTCCTAATCTGCATTTGTTCCCCTACAGAGCCCGACAGATGAGGGAATCAGACGCTAAACCAAAATTGGAAGGACGCATATTGGTTTCAACAGTCCAAAGAACTAGATGAATGAGCACACAAGGCCTGAGATCTCTTCAAACATGATTCAGTTACGCTCTGCTCCTTTGGTGGGCCAAGGGGCCACTGCCTGAAGCTGAATGAAGCACAGGTGTATTTATATAACACAACCCAGGGAGTTCTAGGCTCTGCATTGCAACACAGCTCTTGAGGTCCTGTGATTCCACAGCTGCCCTGCCATCACTGGGGGGAAAAACCACAACCACTTTAAAGAGCTGCAGAGAGGCGCTACAGTTGTGCCTCTGCGCTCCACAGCCTTTTGGGGAGTTGCATCTGAAGCTGTCCCCCTGAAGGGAGATTTCCCCTGCAATCTGAGAGTTTAAAAAAAACCAAGCAAAGCAAACTGCTCCTCTTCCAAGTTGAACCGACATCTGGCATCACTGCTGAGCATTCCTGCCTAACGCAAAGCCCGGAGCAGCTGCTTATAACCAAAAACCAAGATTCTCTTTTTTAAAACCAATTTATTGAAAGGGGGAAGGGATCTGGTTACAGAAATCTTGGCAACTAGATAGGCTTATTTTAGCACCCCACTGATCTCCAGGTTCATTTAAGTGGAGCTTTCTCAGTCCTCTTGATGCGCTGGGGAGGGGGCTGCCCGTTTTCCTAAAAACAGAAGAATGAGCCGATGTTCTGCACTTTTAGTGTTTTACAAACTGCCACCTTTTTCCCAAGTTCTGAGAAGCCCATCTGGAGCTGGACTATCAGTGCATGGAGGTCAGAGGTGCAAAACTGGCACTTCAGGGGTCTTGTTTTCTTCCTGACATACCAATTGTCTACCCCAGTGTTGTCCAAACTTGGCCACTTTGAGTGGACTTCAACTCCCAGAATTCCCCAGCCAGCCATGCTGGCTGGGGAATTCTGGGAGTTGAAGTCCACTCATCTTAAATTGGCCAAGTTTGGACAACACTGGTCTACCCCAAAGCATTCTGAGGATGGAGAACCTGTCCCACCACCACCAATCTCCCAACCCAAGTGATTGAGTCGTGACTCAGATTAAGAAACTCCATGAGGACTAGGCCCTTGAAAAGAGGGAAGGTAGGAGTGAGCTGGAGAAGTTGTGGCTTTGCGGGGGTGTGTGTGTGTGGATTCCCTCTCTTCTTTAGCAGAAGTGGATGCTGCAGGGAAACTCAAGAGGAGAACCGAGAATTTTATTCATTTATTTTATTCATTTTTCAAATTTATATATTCTCCAAGGCATTCTCTTCTACTGGAATCTTCTCCAAGAATCTGCAACTTGGCTCACAATCAGGCGCTGTGCGCAGGGCTGTTTGGGGGCAGAACTGGTCTTACAAGGGCAGTGGGAGATGGCCGAGAGACAGTCAAGGTGGTTTTGAAACAGGGGACTGGATAGGGCAAGAGACATGGAACTGGCTGGATAATGAGAACGATGTGGGATGTGGTCTGAGAGTACCTGGGTCTCCATTCCCCAAAATTGGTCCAAAGGAGGTAGTAGAAGCCTGGAGTTGAGTCCCACTAGAGGACCCTGGTACTTGTCTGTATTGACGGACCATGCATTGATGTGGCACACTGGATTAATGCACAGGCCAGCTTCTTGGGGGGGTCTTTACCTCCAACCCCGTTGTCTAGTCTCCTCTTAGAAACCTTGTTCCCAGCAGTTTCCACACTGCTTTAACAAGTGCCATCAAAGTTAATGCTCAAAGGACATCTAGCTGAGCTTGGATGATCTCAAAAAGCTATGCAGAGTTGGTCCAGGTTAGTACTTGGATGGGGGACCACTAGGAGATCCCTGAGCACTGGGTAAACTGGGAAGTAAGGGAAAGATCTCCCTGGCAATGGCAAACCATGGGACAGGTTCAAGTTGCTGGGCATCAAGCTTATTTTGAAGGAGGCATCATTTTTTATAATAAACTGTTAGATGAGTAAAACACAAACTTACTGTCTTAAGAATGATTAAACATATCATTTTGTATTAAGAATCTCTTAATGAACACAATCCAGGCCTGAGAATGTCTCTAGAGACAGATTATAAGGATTTGCAGGCCAGGATAAAAATCAAGCGTTTCCCCAAACCCTCAAGAATGTGTGTCTGTCTGTGTGTGAGTGCACAGCATGCACATGCTTGTGATTTAAGAGTTTGTATTTCGGGGATGGGGAGAAGCAGCTTCCTTCCTTTGGTATCTCTGAACATTTCACCCCTTTCGGGCATGGCTGGGAACCCCCACCCCCACCCCCCCCAGCCGTGAAACGCGGCTGACGTCCGTGCATTTTCTTTTCAGAATGGTCTTATCAGAAGAGTGCAGCAGGGAAGGTGGCCTGTTCTGATTTTAGCAAAAACAGAAAAAAGATACAGAAAAAAAGGAGGGTGGGGAGGAGGAAACACAATTCACAGGAGCCTTACAACCAGATCCACTAGAGGCACAGAGGGATGTTCAGAGTGCATGTCCATGCAGGAACCGAGGAAGGGTCCTCACCTGAATTAGACTGTTCATCCAAAACCATCAATTGGTTGAAACAGGGAGCTTCTCCAGGGATCAGAAACAGGCCCTTTGGGTTGAAAAGTGTTGCGTATTGCTACAGCTTTCCCCGTGACCCCATGAGCACGCTCAGCCACAAGTTCTAGGAAAGGCATAGGTTGATTCATTGAGCCATTCAAAATTAATTGCTCAGTCTCAACCACCACGGAACATTTTCAATGTTATCACTTTGCCCTGCATTGTATTCCGTTAAACCAGCAGTGCTCAACCAGGGGCCCTAGGGTATTTCAAGGGGCCACAGGTGAAAAACATGTTACTTGGGCGGGGGGCACCCAGAAGAGCAAAGTTTATTATGCTGCAAATGCCCTCTTGTTAATGCCAGAAAATGCACCCGCATGTCTGCATTCAGTCATGGGACCTGGACAGGGGGGCACAGAAGAAAAACAAGTTCAGAAGGGTGCCATGGGTGAAAAAAGGTTGAAAAACACGGAGTTAAACCATAAAGACAAATGCAGATGGCCTGGGGTGCAATTTTGACATTTCTATTTGAAACAGCCTTTGTCCAACCGCTAATTTTTATTTTAGATTTTTTTTTTAATTCTTCCTTTATTATTTTTATAAATAACTCAAGGCGGTGAACACAGGTAATACTCTTTCTTCCTCCTTTTTTGGGGGCGTACAAAACTAGCAATTTTGGGGGCATACTAAACCTAGCAAGTGAAGAACCTTGACTGTGTGTGGACGCTAATTGTGCAAGGAAGAAAACTCAATTTTAAGTCATTTAGGGAACTTAATGGCAGGTTGGAGAGTCTCTGATAATGCCTGCTCTTTGTGTTCAACTTAGGCCAAATATTATCACTGGTTTATAATGGGAGAGGGCATCTATGTATGTTTCCCCTTGCAAAAATATATGTATAAAAATGCAGAACTGATTCGGAGCAGAAGGCAATACTCCATTTTCATACAACGAGAAATGAACAATTTTTTTAAAAAGGTTCCACGCCTTGCAAATATATATACAGAATCTTTAAAAAATGCAGCCAATATACAGAGAAATTTCAAAAGTCACAAGAAAAGAGGAGCTACGAGGGACAGATCCTACACATAACACAATTATTTTCTCTGTGCAAGTTTCGCAGTCACAGACCCATATAAATATTCAGCAGATAACTGAAACGACAGCCTATCGCAAAGTATAACAGGTTGCAACACTTTGTCATTTTGATTCTTTTTAACATACACACACAAATATGTAATTGCTGCCAAGCAAAATGACTCACACATTCGTGCAACAGCTAAAGGCAGTCATTACGCAGGACTGACATCACCCTGTCTGCCGTTACAACAATTTGAAAACGCATTTTTTTTTTCCACCCGCAGATCCGCTTTTTCCTGAGTGGCAGAACCAGCACTGAAGAAAAATATACAGAAACACCATATACAATACGCCATGGTGGGCTTCGTTCAAGAAGATCAGGAGCATCACTGCTTCTTCCCCCTCCACTTCACATCCTGGGGGCTTGGACTATGAGCTAAAGGCTCTTTCAGGCCGAGTGTGACCCTTGCTGAGTTCAGGGCAATATCTGTATCGTTCTCTGGAGAGCTTACTGGCACGTGGCGTGTCTTTGTAGCTTGCTAGGGTATTTTTTCAGCTTTCCACGGGAACCAAAGCCCCGGGGGCTTCCTGCTGTTCTCCCACTCAAGTATTCACAAGGTCCAACCCTGCTTAGCCTCTCCCACCAACTACGGTCTGCTAGATGGGCGCTTAAATCTTACAGATGCTTTATTATTTATTTAACAAACTGACTGCCCGTCTATCCTGGGAACTCTGGGTGGTGAACAGAAATACAAACATTAGCCAAACTGTACAAATCCATTAAAAGAGTTGCTCCTTGAGTGAGATGGGTGATGACTCAAATTGAAAGATGGATGGATAGATGGTGGAAGGGAGGAAGGGAGGAAGGAAGGAAGGAAAGCAGGTTGAGTCCCCTTGAAATCATGTTATCAACACACATCACACAAAGCTACATCCACGCATCAACACCCTGCTCCAATGCCTGGGTGAAGAGCCCCATCTTCACAGCCTCCCAGAAGGCCAACAGGGTTGGGGGTGTCCATACCTTGGGGGGGAGGCTATTCCAGGGACAGGTACCATGACTGAGAAGACACACTTCCAAGGTCTCACCAAGCAACGCTGTTTCACTGATGGGACCTTGAGCGTTCTCACCAGCAGAAACCACCAGGGAAACCAGACCCACAAGTAACCTGGGCCCCCTATCATGCAGGGCTTTAAAGGTGAAAACCAGCACTGTGCCATTGGCCAGGATAGCATGAGGATTCCTGCGCCGGGCAGGGGGTTGGACTAGATGGTTGAGTTCATCCAAGGTTTCTTCTGACCTAAGATTCTGTGAATTGCAACAAGAAACCTGCTGGGTGACAGTTCAGTCCCACAAACACTACACGTCTCTGGTCAAGAATTATATACACGCTGCTGTTTGGAAGCAAAAAGCAAAGGGCGGAAAAAAGATTCTTCCACTTTTTCTTTTAGAAATATAACACAATCCTAAAGCTGCAGAAACTACATCTGAACAGGTCAGGGCAGTGATTCTCAACCTTGGCAACTCTAAGATGTGTGGACTTCAACTCCCAGAATTCCCCAGCCAGCAAGGCTGGCTGGGGAATTCTGGGACTTGAAGTCCACACATCTTAGAGTTGCCAAGGTTGAGAAACACCGGGTCAGGGGAATTGCCGAAGTGGGCAGAAATAAAATAGAAAATGAAATAGGAAAATGAAATAGAAATAGAAAATGAAATGGACAAAGAAATAGAAAAATAAAAATAAAAAGGCAGTCAGGCTACAAAACATTTCCCAGACGTTGGCAAGCCGTGGTTTTCCTAATGCTGATGCAACAATTACAGCAGCTGTATTTGCTGGCACAAAATGGGCTGGGAAAATGTGATTAGCTGGGCTTTAAGCTGAATTTCCAGGAAGAGGGGGTCAGGGAAGATGAGCAAGGACCTCCGATGAAGACTTGGACAACGTATGAAGTGGGAGTGTTGCCGAAACGGGGCCTCTGAATCTACTCAAAATAAAATCAGAAGGCATCTTGGCTGATAAAGTTCACGGCCTTCACTATTGGCGCACTAGAGATGCACGACTAAAAAAGTGCTTCGAAATTAGTGTGGGCGCCCTCTCGGTGCCCCTTTAACTCCAGCACATGATCGTCCTGGGGTCCTGCAAGGTCAAAAAAGGCACCATCGGGTGCGCTCTACACACCCACACCTGCTCTAAACCATTTCAGCTGTACATCCCTACTGTAAAGTAACTGAACATTACCGTCTGGGACATAAGCAAAATGAGTTTGTGCTTTTAATGCAGGCAGGGAAGTATGACTCAAGGAGGACCTGGTGGGAGGCTTCCCATGAGTCAATCGCCAAACATTTTAAAAAACCGACCATTTGTTCAGAAGTGAGAAAAAACTGAGGAGTGGTGCTGTACCTTAAGAATCTCCGTTCCTGTTCAGAAATTCAAATGAATGAACTTGACAGTGCTAGAGAGAGAAAACTGGGTTAAGAGAAGCGGAGGGAGGAATACAAGCAATCATGTTGTCAGTGTTCCTATTACCCACCGATCTGCTGGGAGGCAAAATCAAGCCAAGTTTAGTGCTTCCAGGAAATTCCTGACTTATCTGGCTGAATATTTTCCCCTTTAGAGGGTGGAGGAAGGGACGACAGGATCAGCTGCGCCAGACCTGATAAAAATCAACGGGGAGACTTAGTGGAAAAAAATGGAAGCAGCAGAACATTCCAGGAAGTGCTGAGATGAAGATGGTGGGTTCTCCAAATCTGGAGGTGTTTTAGAAGGGGCTGGACAATCTCCTCGCATGGATGGTTGAAACGTTTTTTTTGCACACTGCAGAGTTGGACTAGATCATCCCTTTGGTTGCTTCTATTTCTATGGCTGGATGGTTCTTAAAATCAAGTGGATCTAAAACGGGCATAGTAAACACATGCCCTGACCTTCAGAAAAGCAGTCTGTAATCAACGCAGAGCCTTGAGAAGGAGAATCCCGTGGCCAGAAGTCCTAACGCAAGAGATGCTACAAGGGCAAATGCAAACAAAAGTTCAGGAAGCCAGCTGGGTGACCTTGGGGAAGTCACTCCCTCTCAGCCCTAGGAAGGAGGCAAGGGCAACCCACTTCTGAAAAGGCTACCTAAATAATTGCACGGGTTTGGTGGCAGGAGTCAACGTTCACTTGAAGGCCAAAAAAAAAAAGTATGTTCAAAATAAAACAAAAAGAAGAGACTCAGTATACCAGTTGCTCAGTGAACACAGTGCCATGCTCACAAGAAAGAAAGAAAAGGCACAGCTTCTCAACTCCTTTTCTGGTTCATTTCCAACCCCCACCCCCAAAAAAAAACTTGTTTTCCACAAGAAAATTGGGATGGACAGGACCGAAGCTGCGAGACTGAAGGAAACATTGTCAGTGGTCTTCTTCACGGGGGATAAATTTCAACCAGATGAACTGCATTATGGGGTACTGAAGGAAGTAACTCGTGGTCTGGCCAAACGTTTTGGTATCACTTGTGAGAAATCCTGGGGAACCTGGAGAGCCAGTTAATGGCCTCTATCTTCAAATATGGGGGAAAGGGAAGATCCAGATAATTCCACACCATGAGAATGTATGGTCTGGGAAGATTCTGGAACAGATGATGATTGATCTGTGAGTACCTTCAAAATAATGTGGTAATTACCAGAAGATAGAATGGGCCAGTCAAGAATAAATCCTATCAGACTAATCTTTTACTATTATTACAGTAGAGTCTCGTTTAACCGACCTTCGCTTATCCGACATTCCGTCTTATCCGACGACCCTATAGAAAAAACAACACGCATAAATCGGCGACGAGAAAAGTGTGCCGCTTGTTTGCGAGCGTGAGTGTACTCTTTCTTGTTGCTCCTGACGGTGCGGCGCCGCAACGCAAAAATTGACTGCAACAGGCGCAGCAGGCGCGCGTGTCTAGCCTATGACTCACGTGTCGGTCATGTCTCGCCTTTCCTAATGGTCACTCAGTGCAGTTTGTTATTGTATGCGGATCGTTGTTTTTTTTTTTTTAACCGCACTCAATCGTTACTGTGTGTTATCCGACATTTTCGCTTATCCGACGTTCTGCCAGCCCGTTTATGTCGGATAAGCGAGACTCTACTGTATATAACTTTCTTAATAGATTATGGGAATGCTGCAGACATAATATAGCTTGATTTCAGCAAAGCATTTAACACATGACACGCTCACTACAAAGATGGTTAAATAGTGAGCTAGATGACATGACAATTAAATTCATGCACAGTTATCTTGAAATCATACATAAAGAGCACTCAACAATGGTTCATCATTGATGGAGAGAGGTATCAAGTCAGGGGCCACAAATCAATACAAGCTCCTTTACTCTTCCATTTTTTTTTCTTAATGAATTGGTTGAAGAGGTAGAAACTGTTTTCAAGTCTGCAGATGATACAACATTGGGCGGGATAGCTGATGAACAAGAATGCCATCGAAGAAATAAAATTCAAAACAATTTTAATACGTTGGAGAAATCACCTGAAATTTAACAGACAAGCACAAAGCTCTACACTTAGGAAACAAAATTCCTAGGGTGGGAATGCCTAGCCTGATGGTAATATATGCAGGAAAGATCTTGGAATAGTAGTTGATTGCAAAGAGAATATGAGCCAGCAGCATAATATGGCTGCAGACAAGGCCAACACAATTGCAAGCAGCATCAACCAGAAGTCTAATTTTTAAATCTCAGGAAGTAATCATTCCAGTGTATTTGGTTTGGGTCAAGTCCCCACCTTGAGTACTATGTCTAGTTCTGGTCACCACAGAGAAACTAGAACAGGTTCAGAAGAAGGGAGCAAAGATTATCAGGAAGCTAGAAATTAAATCCTGTGAAGAGAGACTGAAGGAGCTGGGTACGTTTACCTTGAGAAAAAAAAGTACTAACTGGGGGAATAGGACAGCAATCTTCAAATACCTGAAAAGATGTCACGGATAGAAAGTCAACACCTGTAATGCGTCCCTTTCTTTCTTTCTGAAGGGCAGGCCACGGAAGAATAGATTTTAAGTGACATGAAGAAAAGCTGCAACCAAACGTTAGGCTAAATTTCCTATGAAAGCAAATGACCCAGAGAAATTGTGAGCTCGCTTGAACACTCTGCTGGATGTGTTTAAGCTGAGATGCAGCAGCCATCTGTCAAGAGAGATTTAATCTGGGTTCCAATAATGAGCAGGGGGTTGGGTTTGATGGCCTCAGTGGCCCTTTCGAAACATGCTTAATCATGGTTGGATCTGCACAGAATGAAATATGGCGAGCGTAAGGGCACTAGCAGTTCCACACCCACCATCTGCACCCTTTTCTTCTGCCACTGGGCATAGCTCAAGTACCAAAGCTGGTTCTGTATTTTTCCACCTTCATTCCTGGAAAGCATTTTTGGGTGACCTCAAAGCCCAAATTAAAATGCAACTGAGTGGTGCATGGGGATTTCAAGAAACAATAAAAAAACTAGCTTTAAATGAACAACCAGTTAAACCCAAAGTCTGCCATTTCTGTACTGGGCATTACAAGACAGGGGGAGACTTACTTTCTACAACTGAAAAGTATTTTTACTTCAAAATGATCATATTCAATAAATGTGTGTGGGATGTCATAGAGTGTTTTGCAACAGCACAATCCGGTAATGTCTTTACTCAAAAGCAAAATCTAACACTACTTCCAAGAAACTGGGTTAAGATGCAACTTAATACCAGCCTTAATACATCAGAGTTACCTGTGCTAAGAATCAATCTCTCTTCATACCATAATGAATGTTCCAACATTTCAAGCCAACAAAGTGTGGTTTGTATCTTGGTTGTCAGTTAAACATTAAATGAGTTTTTCCTTTTAGATCAGTGTTGTCCAAACTTGGCCACTTTAAGATGAGTGGAGTTCAACTCCCAGAATTCCCCAGCCAGCCATGCTGGCTGGAGAATTCTGGGAGTTGAAGTCCATTCATCTTAAAGTGGCCAAGTTTGGACAACACTGTTTTAGATGAAAATGGAAAAGTTGTAATTCTGCCATTTCTATTATAGGTGGAACCATATGGATAGATTTCTCTTCCTCACATCTAAGACACACCAACACATACCACCGACATTTTGTCTCAACAGGCCTTTTATGAGCTGCATTTTAAAAACTAAGTACTTCTGAAAAGTGGATGTTGAAAAGCCACCATCTCCAAGACTGACATGTCTGAAATGAGTCCTAGATGTTTGTCAGACATTAAATAACAGAGACTTTTTGGGGGGGAAGTGGTCTTTGACTATAACATACCCTTCCCAAGAGAAATACCTGGATGAATGAGACCTGGAGATTTTGCTCTTTTAGCTAGCTCTTTAAAAATGCTGGATTTTATTTTAAATGGCTATTTTTATTTTTGCTGCAATTTGTTTGTAAAGTTATTTTTATGCTACTGTTCTAAGAGGGCTGTGTATACCCCCCATATCCATACAATGGACATATGTTTGAGTACAAGAAAGTTTTAACTTTAACAAGTGAAGATAATGATGTGCACTGAGTTGGTGTTGACTCTTTGTGACCACATCAACAGATTTTTTTTTTCTCCAGGACAATCTGTCCCTAAGCTTGTCCTTCAGGTCTTTCAATGGTGCACTTATCAGCACTGTAACTGAGTCCATCCCCCTTGTTGCTTATAGACATTTCTCTTTCCTTGCATTAAACCAAGTTCTTATTTTTAATTTTATTTTAGAAACCAGGCTGAGATGCCTTTCACTTTTAAATGAGTTACAGATTTCAAAAGTACAAGAGCCTCAGCAAGTGGCCTCACCAAGTTTGCCTGGGCTCAGAAGCTAAGCAGGATTTGGCCTGATTAGTGCTTGGATGGGAGACTTATAGGAACCCCCAAGATGGAAGGGCAGACTGGAATTTGTTAATGTTCCAGAAGAAGATTGTGGCAAACCAAGAAAATGGCTCAAAAGGAAATTTATCTATTACATACTAAAAAATAATGGAATTCTCCTGCACTGGGCTAGTTTCTCCAGCAGATGTACTGATGCAAAAAAAGGAAGGTTGCTTAAGTCAGTGGTAGATGCAACAAACTGTGGTCCAAACTAAAGATTAAGCCACTGGGAGCTTCCAAAGAGAACGTTCCTTGCACAAATTTGGGTCAATGACTAGGGGGAAATTCACAGCTATTGGTGCCTACTCTATTCACTGAAGAAAAGCATGGAAGGGCAATTCTAATCATTCCAGGAAACTTTCAGCAAGTTTTATCCTTGCATTCAAAGGGGGGGGGGGGATGAGAGCAATCCTCCCCCAGCCCCAAGAATGAGGTAGAAAAACAGCAGCATTTTGGGGTGAAATGTATAATGGAAAGCATATCCTCAACTGTGTGTCTGGAACTGTCTTCAATGCACATATATAACATTCTACTACCTTTTCACTCTGGGTGGCAAAAGTTTAATGTGTCTCTTGCACATAGAAAATACTCACAACAGACCTCCTTCACCCCTAAAATTAGAAAACTAATGTGTCAGGAATCAAGTATCTTTCCCAAGATACTTCACTGTATATATTGGGGGACAGGATTTGATTTTTATGGCAGAGTCACATACAAGAGCCCAGCGTTCAGATGAGTCTAGTACAGTGTTTTTCAACCTTGACAACTTTAAGATGTGTGGACTTCAACTCCCAGAATTCCCCAGCCAGCATGGGGATCAATGGAATTCTGGGAGTTGAAGTCCCCACATCTTAAAGTGGCCAAGGTTGAAAAACACTGGTCTAGTTAAAGTCCAGGGCTATATTTACCAAATCAAATTAGTATCAGGGCTCGATATTCTTCTTTTCAGACTTGAGGAACCCATGGCTCATCATGCGTTAAGGAACAGCTACATCTACCAACCCCAGCTTGTGTTGGCCAGGGATGATGGGAGTTCTACTCCAAATCTGAGCATCTGCAGAGTTCCTTATCCTTTTCTAAGGGAAAAGTAGGGAATCTATTCCTGATTTAAGCCTGTGTGGGGAGTAAAAGAATAGCCCGAAGGGGATACTTAAGGCCAAGGAACATTTCGCCACCCAAATTCATGTCTGCAGATGCACAAAGGCACCCAGCTGTTCACTCAGTGGAGAAATCCTTTCTGGGGGAAAAAATCCTTTCTTCCTATGTAAGTCCTTACAGGTGTATGGTGGCAACTTTTAATAATTGTGTGTGCATGTGGGTGTGTGTATACACACACTCACACATATATATGCCATCAGACAGGCTATCTCAAAGGAGTGGTTGCTATGGCAACCATGCACCTACCAGCTCCCGCTGCTGTGGTAGCTGCATCTCTAAACCGTGTTTTGCACCTGGGTGGCTTTCAATTTTTTGTTTTTGGGGGTGGATGAGCGTTTGCTTTTTCTGGTCCCTTCACATCAGAGCAAATCACAGCCTGAACAAATGGTATCACGATCCCCCTTCATTTCCAAGATGAGATGTAGCAGAGGAAAGATGCATCCCCCCAACAGAGGGAATTTTTAACAAGGTGCAATTCTAAGCCCTCAATGTGCATTTCACAAATGATTCACATCTGTACCCAACATCAATTATCAGTAAGTTTGGAAAAAGCAGAGGAATGAATCTTAGGGACGGGATATTTTTGCATAGAGTGACAGACGCAGTTATTCAATTATCTTTTCTCCATTTGTACGTGCAAGTTCCTAAACTGCTCCTAACGTACAATTTCTTATAGGCAATGAAATGTTAAACACACTGCGATATAGACCGCCAAAGGAAGCTGCAGCCCAACTAAAAGTTTCACCGCCTGAGACAAAGCAAATTAATGGATAGAAAAAGTTGTTGTTTAGTCGTTAAGTCGTGTCCGACTCTTCGTGACCCCATGAACCATATTGCGCCAGGCCTTCCTATCTTTCACTGCCTCCCTCAGTTTGCTCAATTTCATGCTCATTGCTTCAGTGATGCTATCTAGCCATCTCATCCTCTGCCGTCCTCTTCTCCTTTTGCCTTCCATCTTTCCCAGCATCAGGGTCTTTTCCAAAGAGTCCTCTCTTCGCATTAGGTGACCAAAGTATCTGAGCTTGAGCTTCATTATCAATCCTTCCAATGAGCGGATAGAAAAAGACACCTTTCCAAAAAGGAGACATCCATTTTCATTTTCTAGAACTGTGTTTCTCAACCTCAGCAAGTTTAAGCTGATTCAACTTCTAAAATTCCCCAGCTAGCATGCTTTAAGAAGCGTGGACTTCTTTTGCTAGCTGGGGAATTCTGAGAGTTGAAGTCCACCCAGCTTAAACTTGCCGAGGTTGAGAAACATTGCTGTAGAGCACTGTTTCTCAGCCTTGGTGATTTCCAGGTATGTGGACTTCAACTCCCAGAATTCCACTGATGGCCACTGACGAGAATTCCACACATCTGGAGGCTGCCGAGATTGGAAAACACTGTTCTAGAGGATGCATGTTGCCACCCCTGTGTGTGAAGTAGAAATAAAGAGGTGCCTTTAAAAAAGAACACAAACTTTTAAAAAAGGTTGTCACCTGCAGTTTTATAAGCACTTGTATTAAAGGTTATTGTGCCCCTGTTGTGTAAATATGTGAGACTGTTATCTGAATTAGCTCTGGGAACACTGCTTTTTGAATTTAAGTTCAATGCCAGCAACATCATTTTTTTTTTTTTTTTGCAAAGTAAAACTGTTACTATCATCAGTGTTAAAACCGATAAAACAATTTCAGTGCTTTACATACCCGACTAGCATTTGTTTCATGCTGCAATTTTAGTTTCCCCAAATTTACACGTTAGACATGTAATTCAACACGTGATTTTATGACATGGCAGGAAGCTACACTGGAAACTTCTGGCAGAAAGCGGACTGGGGCACATGCAAATACAAGTCCCTGTCTTTTGATGGCCACTTCTGGAAAAAAAAAAATGCAGTCAAAAAGGACGTTGCACTGTCACTTCATACTCCAAGCTTGACTACAATAATCAAGGAAAAACTAACTCTCCAAAATTTGGAAACCCGCTTCTGCTCCGTGAGATGACCTCTAACTAGAACTTCTACCCCTCGGACCTTGAAATTAACAACAGAAACTGCATGACTCAGTCCCATTTCATTGTTTCCCTTTATTCAGGCACAAACCAGCACCCAGCACTAGTGAGTAGCCTGGCAAACAGAGGGCCCGTTTCAGCAAATGGCAAGCAGCCTTTGCCAACCCCTGAACCAGTATCTCTCCAGGTGTACAGCCAGATGCATGAAAGTTCCTCTCTGGTGAATCTGGGTGAAAGAAACAAACCCACGACGCTTCTGGAATATTTCCTACCACAGTTCCTTCCGTTCAACTGCTGTGCACTTTGGAATTGGGAAATTTATAGAATAGTTTTATTGAGAGAGAGAGAGAGACAGGGGAGGAATAGTCATGCGCCTGTAAACATTGTAGTAGAAATGGCCAGCATGTGAGGTACAGCTATTCTATGAATTACAGAGACAGCAGTGGTGGAATTATGGGCTGCGGGCAGGAAGGCCATATATTTCAATGCCGTGCCCAGAGAAAAATCTACCAGCATATACAAAACCAGCACAATAGGAAGAAATAGCTGGAATATACAAATAGTCCTCAACTTACAACCATTTCTTTAGCAACTGTTTGAAGTTACAACAGTGCTGAAAAAAGTGACTTACGATCAATCCTCGCACTTACGACAATTGCAGCATCCCCGCAATCACGTGATCAAAATTTGGGCACTTGGCAACCAGCATGTATTTACAATGGTTGCGGTGTCCCAGGGTCACGTGATTGCTATTTGTGACCTTCCCAGGCAGCTTCTGACAAGCAAAGTCAATGGAGGAAGCCAGATTTGCTTAACGACCGGGTGATTTGCTTAACAACTGCAGTGATTCACTTAACAATCACAGCAAAATAGGTTATAAAATCAGGCGCAACTCACTTAATGACCGCATCGCTTAGTGATGGAAGTTCCAGTCCCAATTGTGGTTGTAAGTTGAAGACTACCTGTATCACTTTAAACTGGATGGGAGAAGCATCGTTTTTAATACTTTCCCATATCAGTGTTCAAGTCCCCCTTCAGCCACAAATGCTGCCTGGGGTACATGGGGCCAGTCCCTCCTTCCCTCCCAGCCCAAGGGCCAGACTGGAGTAGTGGCGAAGGTGCTGGATTAGAAACGGAGAGGTTCAACTTCAGGTTTAGCCACAGAATCTCCCTGGGTGGCTTTGGGCCAGTCTTTCTCTTTCAGCCCAACCCACCTCACAGGGTGGCTGTTATGGGGAAAAGCAGGAGGAAATGAACAAAAGGCAGGATGTGGTTCTATAAATAAATAAATATATATATAAAGACATACCCATTAGGTCCATGTGTGTGCGCGCCTTCAAGTCAGTGTTGACTCTGGGCGACTGCCTGGACAAGTCCCTGCAGTTTTCTTGGCAAGATTTCAGAAGTGGTTTGCCATTGCCTCCTCCCTAGGGCTGAGAGAGAGCGACTGGCCCAAAGTCACCCAGTTGGCTTCTCCTTCGTACAAAGAGGAAATCAACCCAAGCAGCAGGACACTGAAACACTTCTGCTTTTTACCCGCTAAGGACAATGCCTTCTGAATCTGCTGCACACGCAGAATATTCTGTGAAACGGGTCTCGGGTATATTTGTGCATTTTCTACGACTCGCACGGAGCCTGGAAAGCTCATGACGCAGCTGGTGCCAAGTGCAACATTGCTAAGAGTTACGTTTTCTGCTTTCCTTCCTCCTCCAGCTATCGGCTATCGAAACGAACCCTGTAATGCACAAGCCAGGGAAGAACGAAAGCTTAATTCAACGCTATGGATGGGACGTACGTATATAGATTTGCATAACTGCCTTACACCTGCATAAATGATACTGGCCTTGCTTCCCAAGAGCCAAGGGTAAAAAACGGCTCCCCATCTGCTAACCAGTGGGAATCCTGAACAGGAGCTCTTCCTTCTCATAGGCAAGACCTTCGGCCATTTCACCAGAGCATATTCATGAGGTCTAGCAACCTGCATCACGCTTTGCAAAGCTAGCCCTTCTGTCTCGGCCTCATGCAGCAGAGTTTGCCAATGCGGAGAAATATAACAAGGCGGCCCTGGCTCTGGCGAGTCAGACAAAGTAAGGATCTACGGCATCTAACAGAGGCGCAGGATCCGTGTTTCATCTGCTACGTGTGTGAAAACTCCACTCGTTTCCTAGGGAACGAAAGCGAGGGTTTCCATAGCAACCAGTCGGTACGACCGGCTCGTTCGGCGGCGCCAACGGCAGAGGCTTGCTTTCTGAAATTCTCCTGCCGCCGATGTGAAAATATGGGCAGAGAAGTGGAAATCTCTGCACAAGAGTCTCATCATTAAAAAAAAAAATGCAGAGGGAGGTAAATTAGCCTGCTGTGTGGAGGTGGTGGTGGTGGTGATGGTTTAAGGCAGCAGAGAAATCATAAGGAATGGCAGCCTGGCTCTGCATTGTATCCCAACGCCCCCCCCAGAAATTCCCCACCCCATGTAAAACCAACAAAACCACTGAGGCTGGATTTTCCTATGAATGTAATAAGCCTGCCATTGGGGAAAGCTCTTTCTGTTTTTAGAAATGCTTCCCATGTCCAAAAATCCCTGCAAGCAGAGAGGTAGTACTGTCAGGGAGAATTTGATTTGACTTTCCTATTCAGGTAGTACTCATTTAACAACCACTCGTTCAGCGACCGAAGTTAGGACGGCACTGAATGAGACGTACGACTGGTCCTCGCAGTTGCGGCCATTGTAGCGCATGGCAACCGGCTCACAATTACGACAGTCGCAGGGTCCTGCGGTCACATGGTCACCATTTGCAACCTTCACTGCTGGCTTCCAACAAGCAAAGTAAATGGGGAAGCCAGCAGGAGGTTGCAAATGGCAATCATGTGACATCACACTTAATGACTGCACCGGATTTGCTTAACAACAGCAACTGGAACTGCCGCCGTAAGTCAACGTGGTCACGTGACATCATGCTTTATGACCGCATCACTTAGCAAAGGAGTTGCCGGTCGCAATTATTGTCATTAAGTGAGGGCTACCTGTATTTGTGCGCATATATACATACATACATACATGCATAGAGAGATATATCTACAGGCATGCACATCTCTATAAACACACATTTATTCACACGCACAAAAAATGAACCTGTTTCTTACAGGCCCTTTGGCACTGCAAACACATTCTGAGACTTTAAATGGATCAATAATTCAGCTTTAATGCTAGGGACTCAAGGACATGTGGGTCATCCTTTGCCTCATCCTCACAACAAACCTGTGAGGTAGGCTAGACAGAGAGCAGTTCCATCAGGCTGACTCCATGAGCTTCACAGCCAACCCAGGAGCTCAAAAATGGCCTGATGGTTTGAGACCAATGCTCTGAATACTATCAACTTCCCAAGTCTGGATCTAAACAGACCGACGGCTGAAGGATGAGTGACCCAACAAGAGGTCACTTGCAGTTCAAAAGCCCCCAAGCATGAAAGTAGGTGGCACTTCTGTGCCTGCTCGTCTGCAGGGTTAGTCAGGTGCCATCAACTAGGATGAATCCTGGGAACTACAAGGACAAGTCTCACCATTTTGACCTGCCTGGAGTAGCAGCTTGGAGCTCTTCCACTTTTTTTTCATCCCACTCATCTTATCCACCCTTTTCTGCTGCCCTCAACCTTGCCAACTGTCAGCCCTTTGAGGTAGGCCAGGCCAGAAAACAGGCACCCCAAAGGATACTGGAACCCCACTTTAATGCTGGAGGTTAGCACCACAACGTCTTGAAAGCCTGCCAAAATTTCTCTCCGTCCCCTATCATGCCCAAGAGAATCAAGGCAGGGTTATTTTTCAGTTTATTTCTCACACTTTCCCCTTTCCCAGGACTCTGGATGTTTGCCTAACCATCCTTGCACTCTCTCTACAAGGTTACCTCCATATTCCTCAACACAAGTGTAGTTTTTTTAGCCTATCACCTGCTTACATCACACGCCCAAAATAGGTGACTTTCCACTTGTGGATCATTTATTTGGCCCAGAACTGATGGATAAATCTTGCAGTCCATGGTGTTCTTGGGAATTACAGCACTAGAAGAGAAGACACCCTCTCAAGCCCCATATCCCGTGTTCAGCTGTGGAATTTCGGAGTCAAAAGAGGCCATACTTTCTTCAAATCCTCCCTTCAAATCATTAAAACAGCCACATCTTTCACTACTTCTGAAGCTACCCCGCATATATGTGAATGCCTACTCCGTGTGAAGTGGATTTCATTTCATTCACTCTCCCAGCTTCTTGGCACATGGGCACGTTGCACAAAGCAGCAACCAGAAGCGGGATTCAAAATTCAGAGAGAAGCACTTTATTTGTCCTCCCGCACTCTTCAAAGTACCTTGCTGAAAGGTTTTTCAAGGCCCCAATGGTCAACTTTCTAAATAAATTTCAGTGAGGTCCAACTGCTGATAATTTTACCTGGTTCTAAAGTCATTAAAAATAAATTTGCAGGGCATCTGACGCAGGTCACTGTTAATCATGACCTACAGTTTTAAAACCTGCTGTCTATCTCATGATAGCAATCAGAATTGCGAGTCAGAAGTTCTGCTCCAGTCCATGTGTTGTGTTGACGACAGAAGTGGGATGTGAACTCAGGGCTTCAAGATCCAAGATCATTCAGGGATCCAAGATCAACATCCAAGACCATACTGGCTTATGCAAGTCCTGGTCATATTTATTACTCTTAACACTGGTGTTCAGTGAGATTCCCTCCCGCGGCTCCATCTGGTATGGAGGTCCATCATCTGTTTAAGATAATTTCCCAGCAGAAACTAAAAAAGAAATATCCCTGTTCATCAACCAGCTATTTAAAGAAAGTAAGTATCCTCTTTCCCTCTTACCTTAATCACTTCTCTCCTCCCCTTCCCCAAAAGGCCATCTTCAGAACAGCAAATCTTTCCACAGGACAAAAAGTTCATTGAACAACTGCCAATAAGAAAGTACAATCTATGGATGTAGGAATGTTAAGGCCTCTTAACAAAGAATCAGATGGGTTCTATAGAACTTCAGGAATCATTGGCTTTGTATGCTTTTAAAGAACCACCACGACTCTATTCTTCACAAGGGGGGATAAGGAAATGCCTGCAAGGGGAATAAACAAGAAAAAATTTGTGCCAATGACCCACATTCTATTTGCACGCCTTCTCCCCCCTCCATCTCTACAATGTTCCTTTGATTCCTTTATTTTGTTCCCCAAATTTAGAAGGACCACATGCATTCTTCCTTTTCCAGATACACGGTGGTGAACAGTTTAGGTGGTACTTCCTTCAGCTGGGAGAGGAAGAAGGGACATGCATGTTTTTCGCCCTCCCATTTTTATCTACCGATTACCCTTTGCAATTGAGATGGGTCGTAATCAAGAATAATAAGGATAGATATAAAAAGAGTGACCCCCCCCCATCAAACTGTTAAAAAGGTTTCTGATAGCCACTTTCCAAATGGGTTGATCGTAATGCACCTCTCTCTATGCAGAGATAAACTCTACCTTCAACCTACTTGGATGTCTCACGCCATATAAGTGAAAATTGCCCGCCATGCTTGCGATGCCTCGAATGGATCAGGCCAGGTTAACAAAAGGATGCAGTCCAGCCTGGCATGTGAAGTCTGAGCGCGTGCTGATCTTGTGAAGAAGAGTCAGTAGCCCCAGTTTTACAGGAGGCAATTTTGCTTTTTTCAGGACAGGAGGATACTTAAAGCAAAATGAGATTAACCCAGATTTCTCTGAAGTTTAAGGAAGGAAGGAAAAGGAAAATGAGAGCCAGTCTGGCCTAGCAGTAAAGGCCGCAGGCTGGAAAGCAGGAGACCGTGAGTTCTAGTCTTGCCTCAGGCATGAAAGCCGGCTGGGTGACTCTGGGCCAGTCCCTCTCTCTCAACCCAACCCACCTCACAGGGTTGTTGCTGTGGGGGAAACAGGATGAGGAAGCAGTATTAGGTATGTTCGCCACCTTGAGTTACAGGTAGTCCCCGAGTTAAGAATGCCTGGTTTAAGGATAACCCATAGTTAAGAATGGAGCGTACTGCAGCAAAATTTGAGTTCAATACACAACGATTAGAGTTCAATACACAACGGTTTGAGTTCATTACATAATACTACTTATACAGCATTATACAATAATACTGTTCTGGCTTACATAGAAATTGGACTTAAGAACAGACCTTGGGAACAGAACTCATTCTTAAACTGGGGACTACCTGTATTTATAAAAATAATAAAGGCAGGATAAAAAAAAAATCTAAAAAAAAATGTGGTGGAGGGAAGACACATCATACAATTCAAGTTACCGCAGGAGAGGAAACAACTGGCTGCAATGTTTTCCAACATTTTCTCTTGGACAAGGCAGTCTAGAAGCTTAAAAAATGCTGTTTCAAGGCCATGCTGGAAAAATAATTGGCTTTTAAGGTTTTCAAAATCCGCTCTCAGATCCTTGAGGGCTAGAAGCTTGACTTTCTTTAAAAAAAAAAATAAATAAATTGGGGTTCTAATCAGAACGTAAAAGCCACGCAGGCAAGCACCGAGCGCAGTGTGCAATCTGTTCTTTGGAAGAAGAGAGACGGCACGGCATATTTATTGGGCACAGCATAGGGGGCGTGCTCCAGAGGCAAAAGTTTCAAGAGCTTGCAAAACATCCTGTTGTATCTTGCTAGGAAGATTTGCCCTACATCCCTGCAACTCATTCTTTCCATAGTTGGAATTCTAAAGGACAAAGTACAAAGGTCATTTGCTGGAGCCTCTGGCTTGGTCATGCTGTAGTTTGTGCCCGAGCACTGGGAAACTATCCAAAACTAGAGATCTGGGGAATCCAACTGACCAGCCCTATTGCAAAGAAGGTCTGCAAATGCCAGGTTTTGGTCGTGGATACAAACGTCTTCCCATACAGGTAGTCCCTGGGTTAAGAACGCCCAGTTTAAGAACGACCCATAGTTAAGAACGGAGCCTACTGTAGCAAAATGTGCGTTAAATACACAACGATTTGAGTTCAATACACAACGGTTTGAGTACATTACACAATACTACTTATGCAGTATTATACAATAATACTGTTCCGGCTTACGTACGAATTCGACTTAAAGGACAGAACTTGGGAATGGAACTCCTTCTTTAACTGGGAACTACCTGTACTTTATCCCTTTTTGTTATTTATCGAGTAACAATTAATTCAGTTTGTTATTTAACTGCCTAACAAAACTTAATTCAAATGAGCCCCACCATTATCTTTTTTTTAATAGTGATGTTATGAAACGTTATAGTCAAACAGATAAAAACTAACACAAACGACAGAAAATAAAAGAAAAAAAAGAAAAAATAGAAAGTGCAGCCAAAAAAAGAAAAAAAAAGTGACACAGCAAGAAAAAAAAAGAAAGAAAAATACGCCATTATTTTTCTTAAGACACAGAAATTAACATGAAGTGGATCCAAATAAAAATTAACCTGGAGCAAGATATAAACAACACTTCAAATCTGAGTTATAGATTGGCAATATGCCATTTCCTTTACAAGGAGAACAAAACCCTGCCATAATAGATGGCAACTATGTAACAGTGCTATTTTTTCATTTGCCATAATAGGTAGCAAATAACAACATTCACTCTTTTTCCACTTCCTAGCATAACAACTGTTACCCACCCAAGCGTCTTTGGATTCCAGTGGGCTAAAATCCAAAAAAGCAAATCAAAGCTACCGAACCGAAGACAAACTTTCAGAGTCAGAAAGATCTGCAATATTTGCACAAAGCAGGGGCATGCGTGCCACCACACTGCTCTCTGTGGGCAGCTCTGGGGAAGAGGGAAGAACTACTAAACCAGGAATTTAACCAGACCCTCCAAGACACCCAGATCTAGAAGTTCTGGTTGCTAGAAGAACTACAGAACACCCATCACGGTTCAGAGGCAACAGCATTTTGTTCATGTTGGCAAGTTCTCTAGGAATTTTAGCCACTGCCACTCTGAGGAGGAGCTAAACAGAAACATCCAGACACATGTTTAGGCTGCCCAACAGCTGGAATTGTCTGGACTTTTGTCTGTAGGTAAAAGCATAAAAACAATGCATGAAACAGCTCTGAGCAAAAATCAGACGCGTACGCAGTTGTCTCAACACGGCTGGAAATGAAGTTTAATAAACACTAATCCTGTTAATGTATTCTAATTGCCTTTAGAGATTATCAGGGTCTCTTTTGGGTGCAGAAACAGGCTTAAAGTGAGTCAGAACTGATTGTCGTAATCTGCTTTCGGTATGAAGGTTCTGCATCTAAGCATGTGAAACAACCACGTTCAGAAGCACACACAGCATGCTTTTCTCCTGGCTGTTAAGCTAGGACAAGCTAACTTCTGAGACTGAGAAGACCACCACGTATGCTGCTCTGAAGACTTCTGTGTGAAGGCCAACGTTGGAAACGACTCAAGAGCAGAGGAGGAAAAAGGTGGGTATGAAACTAAGGCAGGAACACCACACAATTTTGCTCAAAATGCAGCCTTAATTAAAATAAACTTTCAGAGGGGAAGAGTGCCCAGGCAGGAAAAAAATAAGGCCACATTCTCTTAATACATTAAAAACATTCCTTAAAATGCAAAGACTTATTTTAGAGGTCCCACATATTGGGGGATAAAAGCAGAAAGATGGAAAAGCTGAAGCATTTCTCTAACCATTTTTTTCTAGATTTTTTATTCTGCCTTTATTATTTTTATAAATAACTCAAGGCAGTGAACATACCTAATACTCCTTCCTCCTCCTGTTTTCCCCACAACAACAACCCTGTGAGGTGGGTTGGGCTGAGAGAGAGGGACTGGCCCAAAGTCACCCAGCTGGCTTTCATGCCTGAGGCAGGACTAGAACTCCCCGTCTCCTGCTTTCTAGCCTGGGGCCTTCCCCACTAGACCAAACTGGCTCTTGCTAAAAAGACAAAACAACTAAAAAAAAAAATGAAGAGGGCAGAAAGATACAGGGCAGAAAGAGCAGCCAGCTGAACCCAGCATAATTTACAGGCTTCTGAATTCTGCCTTTGTCATCAGAAAGATTCCACTGCCTGGCATAATTAGGCAGAAATAACAACAGTTCATTACAGCTACTCCGAACAGAAAGGAAATAAAGATTCCCTTCCATGGGGTGTAGCTTGCTCCCAACTCAGGGCACCCAGATCCTTGGGCACAAGCAGAAAAGCTCCGTGGGGGCTGGACTGGCACCAGGGTCATTTAAAAAAGAGAAAAAGAAGTTCGTCTTTTCTGGGAGCTGAATGGGCTTTTTACTTAGTTTTCGCCTTGGGATTTCCAATCCCCCACTGCCAAGGAGGAGAGAGAGTCGTGCCCTCCGGCGAAAAAGAAAAAGAAGAGAGGGATTCAAGCACCCGACAGGGCAAAGCCTTGAGCCACGGAGGGTTCTGCTAGCTGCAAATCCTTCGCACGGTATCCACCCATGGAAGGGGAGGGTGGCACCTCCCCTCCTTCCAGGCCTCCCCAGCTCGTTCCAGCTCACATTCCTGTCTGGGCAGGCAGCCCTGGTGACGTCAGACGGCTGGAGCCAGCCATGTGCTCTCTCTCCATGTGGATGTGCTGGCGAGCGCAGAGCGCTGGGCGGGGAGGAGAGGAGAGGAGGAGGGAGGGAGGAGGGAAGAGAGGCCAAGGGAGGCCATGGGGCCGACCTTCGGCCAGCTGCGACAGGGGGTGGGAAGTTCGTTCTTGGCCGGCTGCCGCATTAGCAGCATAGCTGCAGCAGGCTGGAGCACCAGGCGCACAGCACCTACGAAATCACGCACCCGGGGATGCTGCGCGTGTTTGCGAGGGGAGGGCTCCCCAATCGTATTCTTGGAAAAAAGAAAAGACTGGGGAGGTGGGCGGGCTCAAAGAGGGGAGGGTCTTCCCGCTTTACCATCTGGAACAAAATTGGGTCTCACAGAAGAGGCTTTTCCGTTGGGGCTGGGAAAGCCTTTTGCTCCACAGGTTGGACAAGATGCAGTCAGCCACCTTTACTGATGATGCACCCATATGAAGGGCAGCTCGACCCATCTCAAGAAGATTGGGTCATGGACCCAAACAGGGCCCACAGGACATATCTGACTGAAAAGCCATCGGAAGCTGGGAGAATGGGAGGAGGCAATGGAGAAATTTCCATCGATACTGTCCAATGGCTTCTCTCTGGGTTTTTTTCTCTCACACTGATCAACACATCTCCCTCGTTCAAACTTTGCACAAAACTCCTGTGGCATCTGTGACTTTTTTTTTTCCAGAGAGGAACAAGGGCAGACACCATTAAAAGTTCTGGAATCTTCAAACTTGAGAGTAATTACTTTCAAGGTCAGCAGGATGGGGGAGAAACCGGCCACAATTTCTTGTGAATACTGCAAAACCTGTCCGTAGTTCTGCTCTTCAAGACAAACTCCCTTTCAACTAACACTGCTCAGCGACAATGCAGTGGATTTTGCTGACAAACCCATCTTGCAGCAAACCTGCGCACACACGTAAACACCCAAGGACTTCTGACAGGCATACCTGGGCTTGTTCAGACAGCATGTTGTAGTCAGGAAACTGCCCAATGAAAGCGTTCCCCCAATAAGAATAAACACCCACAAAACATCATTGGGCATGTAGAAAATGGGACTGTCAGGGGATCAGGTTATGGCGGCATGCTGGATTTCTAGAGGCAGGGACAACTGCTCTAATGGAAAAACACTGAAGTCACGTTCACATTCCCCCTGCAATCTACAAAAAGAGAAGGCAGAAACACTTTTAGCACCTGTCTAGGTAAAACCTGTGGCCCTCCCCAAACTACAATTCTCAGCATCCCTCAGCAGCCTCTAGAAATCTAGTCAGGTTAGGGAACTTCAAGTTTCCTAACCTGACTAGAAAGGCATATGTGTATTCCTCTCTTAGGACCCCGAGAGGCCAGTTGCTTTCCCAAAGGAAGTTTCTCCTGCAAAATCTGGGCATTTTGTGGTAGCACCAAGTCCACTGACAATTCAGCACTAAATTAGATTTATTTGCCCAAGCACTTCCATTGTATGGTTAGTTTACTTTGCTCTGCTGTTTTTTTTATTTAACCCTCTTTTGTGCACCCTGATAGCCTTAAGCTGAAAGAAGGGTTATAAATACTTTTAATGGGTAACTAGGAAAGAGGATTGTGACCGCAACAGGATTCTGCCACCACCCTACCGTGCACCCCACGGGGGGGGCCTTTTGGACCAGACAAAAAAACCATCCAGTCCAATATGCATTTTCCGATAGCGGGCAGTCAAATGCTGTCAGACAACTCACAAACAGCTTTCTCAATCTTTTCTGTCAGTGTACAAACATGCACGCCAGCACAATTTTCAAAGCACTGCCAGAAACAATGGGTATATCCACTATCACATTACCCCAGTATTTCTCAACCTTGGCAGCTTTAAGATGTGTGGACGTCAACTCCCAGAATTCCCCAGCCAGTCATGCTGGCTGGGGAATTCTGGGAGTTGACGTCCACACATCTTAAAGCTGCCAAGGTTGAAAAACACTGCACTGCGCCATGGTGTGCTTTAACCACGCTTTATTGAATGAGTCAGGTACAAGCTAGAGCCTATGTTGCAGTTAAAAAGTCATCACAGCTTGTTTAGTCAATTCCTGGTTTGTTTCCCTCTCTCCTTTCTGTTCTTGCCTTGCATTTTGTGGATTAGGTAGAAACCTGGGTAGAGAATAAGCCAGGAAATTACAAACCATCTACAATCCTCCATTTCTAGATACCATGCAAAGCCACAGTTGCCATCGATAAGTTGAAAGTATGGTTTGCTATGGTTTACTGCTTTAAAACAAACCATGGCTTACTCAAAAATGCCATTTGTACAACACACTTAGCCAAAAACAAACAATACGTTTCAATGTTGGGTCAGAATTTTATCCAGAATTGGAATCCAAAGACTATCAAAAAGAACTGATTCATCCTTTGTAACTTGCACTTCGCTCCCTTGGTTCTGAGTCGCTTAAATTTTCGTCCCTTTGTTCCACTTTCACTAGCTGCAGGGCGGGGACAGGTGGGGTAGGAAATTGGAATTTGCTCTCTGTTCCATCAAGCTTTAACAGTACATTTCTGTATTCAGTGCATCTTATTTTTAATATAATTAACTGCTGCAAACAGGGATAGGAGACATATGGAGTAGAGACAGGTTAAACCTTTTCTTCAGCATCCTAACCCTCTACCCCAAATCAGGAAGTCCATAAAATTCATATATCTTCATATATCCCTGAAGATGAAGCCATCATATGTGCAATCAGCTGAGTAACTGTGTTTGCACACCACACTTAGCATTAAGCGGTTGCACGTGTAGCTATTGCATTTGTTCAACATGTTAAACTGGTTGAGCATTAATCTCAGCAAGGGCTTTTGGTGAGTTTGTGATCCGGTAGATTGCAAAAACCCGCCTGCTTACTTTACGGTTCAACATACAGGTGAAACTCGAAAAATTAGAATATCGTGCAAATGTTCATTTATCAGTATGGCAACTCAAAAGGTGAAACCAATATATGAGATAGACGCATTACATGCAAAGCGAGATATGTCAAGCCTTACTTTGCTATAATTGTGATGATTATGGCGTATAGCTTATGAAAACCCCAAATTCACAATCTCAGAAAATTAGAATATTACATGACATCAATAACACAAGGATTGGAAATAGAACAATATCGGACCTCTGCAAAGTATAAGCATGCATATGTACTCAGTACTTGGTTTGGGCCCCTTTTGCAGCAATGACTGCCGCAATGCGGTGTGGCATGGATGCTATCAGCCTGTGGCACTGCTGAGGTGTTATGGAAGACCAGGATGCTTCAATAGCGGCCTTCAGCTCCGCTGCATTGTTCGGTCTCATGTCCCTCATCTTTCTCTTGGCAATGCCCCATAGATTCTCTATGGGGTTCAGGTCAGGCGAGTTTGCTGGCCAATCAAGCACAGTAATCCCATGGTCATTGAACCAGGTTTTGGTACTTTTGGCAGTGTGGGCAGGTGCCAAGTCCTGCTGGAAAATGAAGTCAGCATCCCCATAAAGCTTGACTGCGGAAGGAAGCATGAAGTGCTCCAAAATCTCCTGGTAGACGGCTGCGTTGACCCTGGACTTAATGAAGCACAGTGGACCAACACCAGCAGATGACATGGCTCCCCAAATCAACACAGACCGTGGAAATTTCACACTGGACTTCAAGCATCGTGCATTGTGTGCCTCTCCATTCTTCCTCCAGACTCTGGGTCCTTGGTTCCCAAATGAGATGCAAAAGTTGCTCTCATCAGAAAAGAGGACTTTGGACCACTGGGCAACAGACCAGTTCTTTTTTTCTGTAGCCCAGGTAAGACGCTTCTGACGTTGTTTGTTGTTCAGGAGCGGCTTGACAAGAGGAATACGACATTTGAAGCCCATGTCCAGGATCCGTCTGTGTGTGGTGGCTCTTGATGCACTAACTCCAGCCTCAGTCCACTCCTTGTGAAAGTCCCCAACACTTTTGAATGGCCTTTTCCTGACAATCCCCTCCAGGCTGTGGTCATCCCTGCTGCTTGTGCACCTTTTTCTACCACACTTTTCCCTTCCACATAACCTTCTTTGATGTGCTTTGATACAGCACTTTGGGAACATCCAACTTCTTTTGCAATGACCTTTTGGGGCTTTCCCTCCTCATGGAGGGTGTCAATGATGGTTTTCTGCACAGCTGTCAGGTCAGCAGTCTTTCCCATGCTTGTGATTCCTACTGAACCAGCCTGAGAGACCATTGAAAGGCTCAGGAACCCTTTGCAGGTGTTATGGATTCATTAGCTGATTAGAGGGGGACACTTTGAGCCTAGAATATTGAACCTTTTCACACTATTCTAATTTTCTGAGATTGTGAATTTGGGGTTTTCATAAGCTGTACGCCATAATCATCACAATTATACCAAAGTAAGGCTTGACATATCTCGCTTTGCATGTAATGCGTCTATCTCATATATTGGTTTCACCTTTTGAGTTGCCATACGGACATAAATGAACATTTGCACGATATTCTAATTTTTCGAGTTTCACCTGTACTGTACGGACAGTGAAAATTGGTTGATTCAGGCACTCGGCCAGGCATACCCTGTGAATACAACCACGGTACACATCCGGATCCCTTTGCAAGTTTACACCCTCTCCAGATACATCACATGATCAGGAATGCCAAATCTCTTCCTTTTATTCTTTTAACCTCCCTAGAAGGTTCTGCCCTTTCTCTAAGCTCCAATGGGCATGTCATTTCAAAAACTTGCAAACGGGACAGGAAGAAAGACAGATTCTTAGTTGGGAAGAATAAAATTCCAACTTCAAATCTAGGTGCTTCCCTAATGGGGATCAATCAAAATGGCAGAAAAAGTTTTTGCAATGTTTGAGTTCTGCAAAGCTGTTCGTTGGGCAAGGCGCTACCATTTCCGCCACCTCCCCAAAAACATATAAAAATAGGGAACCGTAAGAAGCCTAAAACATCTACCTTATTTTTGGACTCTGTCTCTTCCTTGTCCCAGTTTTCAGCTGTTATTGTTTGTTTAGTGATTTTTAGTTGGTATTTTTTATTGTGTTTTGGTGTTTTTGTTCTTCGGAGTGCTGCACACCACCCAGAGTCCCACTGTTGGAGTTAGGTAGCCAAGCAAACCTTATTATATTATTAATATAATATCAACCTATATAAAATATAATGTTTTAAAAACCAATATAAAATAACATTAACATAATATATTAATTATAATATACTTATAACATTATAATTATTATATTATACTATTAGCGCTATAATATAAGAATACATTATTGACATAATATTAATAAACCTTATTACAATGATTAATAAGCAAAAATAAGTAACAACTTGCCTCATGCAGAATGCTAGAGAACATGACCAATTGCATATTCTTTTGCAACCCTTTGTGATTTCATTCTGAGGTTTTATTCTTGCCTGCTGTTCCTTTGGATTATATTGATTGGTTTATTTAGACTGTTGCTGGATGTTATATTTTGTTCACTGCCCAGAGTTGCTTTGGCAAAGAGAGGCAGCTGTACAAACTGAAATAAATAATAAATGTTTTGTTCAGTCCTAATAAAGGCATTGCCCAGGTAACAGCCGGATTTAGCTGACTTGTTGGCTGATCTCAAGAAGCTAAAGAGGGTCAGAATTGGTTAATACCATAGGTACCCGCGGATAAGCTCATTCGCGGATAAGCCGATCCTTGAATTTTTAACCAAAATATCATGAAAAATGTGCCACCTGCAGATAAACCAACCCACATTTTTCATGGTATTTTGGTTAAAAATTCAAGGGTCAGCTTATCTGTGGATGGGCTTATCCGTGGGTGCATATGGGATACACAGGAACTTTTAAAAAGTATGACTGTATATCCTTGTGGATAAGCCCATCCACAGATAAGCTGAACCTAATTTTGAGGCTGTGTTTTGGCACCTAAAATTCTCAGCTTATCCACGAGTATATACAGTACTTAGAAATGACACCACCAGGAAATCTCAGGGCTATAAGCTACACTGGGAGGGCATGTATGGACGTGCATGAGAGCCAGAGAGAAATGGAGGAAAACAATGGCAAAATACTTCCACTGCTCTTAAGAAAACTAGCCAGGTGCAGCTGTGTATTCACCGGAGGTCAACCTCAAGTCAGAGGCAACTTAACCATTAAAAAAACCAAGATCACCCAGGTACAGATTTGGGGGTTTTTCCCCATGGGCCAACCTAGCGGTTTGCTTTCTATTTTAGTTGGCTGGAAAAGTTTTACTGCATTCCAAAAGAGTTGGAGAAAGAAAGAAACAGATTCTTAAGTATTGGGACACCATCTTCTATAATTTGTCATCAATCAACAAGTGAGACGGTTTTCTATTAAGAACGGGGCAACCAATCGTCAGTGCTTTCATAGCGTTAAAGTCTAGGATCGCCCTTTTGGGGCCAGTTTTAGAGCAGTGTTTCTCAACCTTGGCAACTTTAAGATGTGTGGACTTCAACTCCCAGGATTCCCCAGCCAGCGTAACAGGCTATCCCCTTCCACAGTTTCGATGGAAATCAAAGCTTGTACAGTTGCCCTTGGGAATTTTTTTTAAAAAACCACGAGGCTCTCAGTTCATGACACGTTGTTCCTGCCTTGCCCCCGCCCCTGTCCAGCAAGGAAAGGGCCGAAGTGGCACCTCTTCATTACTGATTTTTTAAAAATGCAAATATGGACTTGCTTCATTCATTGCGGATTGAAGAATCTGCCTTATACCAAACGGAAAGCAGGAAGATGCCCCTGGGTGTCAGCCTAAACACACATGATGTTTGCAAAAAAAGGAGCACAGTTGCCATCTTGACTTTTTTGACCATCATAACCCTGCTGACACTCCTGCTTTTCTCCCTGCTGTTGGCACAGTGATGAATGCCAACAGTGGGCCATAAAACCAGGGCTTCTCTAGCAACTCCCCCTCTTTTTAAACTTTTCCATCCTCTTGCCACACCTCGGGGAGTGATAGAAGGGCACAGAAAAGGGGGACAGCTCTCATTTAACTGTGTTTGCAGCACCTCCAATCCAGACCAAGCTGCGGAATGTGTATATTCAATTAGGATATTTATTTTGATTGATTGATAAACATGAGTTACATCTGCTGAGCATTTGAGGATACAGGTAGTCCTCAACTTACGACCATTTGTTTAATGACTGTTTGAAGTTACAATGGCGCTAAAAAAAGTGTCTTACACCTGGTCCTTGCACTTATGACAGTTGCAGTGTCCCTGCAGTCACATGATCAAAATTTGGGCACTTGGCAACTGGCATGAATTTACAACAGTTGCAGCATGCCAGGGCCACATGATTGTCATTTGCAACCTTCCCAGGGGGCTCCGACAAGCAAAGTCAATGGGGGAAGCTGGATTTGCTTAATGACCGCAGCAAAAAGGTCATAAAATCAGGCATGACTCACTTAATGACCACGTCACTTAGCAATGGAAGTTCTGGTCCCAATTATGGTCATAAGTTGAAGACCACCTGTACAGTTTACAGTGGGATAAAAATCAAATACAGTGGTACCTCGCGTTACGAACTTAATCCGTTCCGTGACTCTGATCACAACTCGATTTGGTCGCAACACGAGGCAAATTTTCCCATAAGGTTCAATGTAAATACGGTTAATCCGTTCCGCCCTCTGAATTTGGTCGCGCCGCGAGGCAAATTTCCCCATAAGGTTCAATGTAAATACGGCTAATCCGCCCTCCAAATTTGGTCACACCGCGAGGCAAATTTCCCCATAAGGTTCAACGTAAATACGGCTAATCTGCCCTCCGAATTTGGTCGCGCCGCGAGGCAAATTTCCCCATAAGGTTCAATGTAAATACGGCTAATCTGCCCTCCGAATTTGGTCGCGCCGCAAGGCAAATTTCCCCATAAGGTTCAATGTAAATACGGCTAATCCGCCCTCCGAATTTGGTTGCGCCACGAGGCAAATTTCCCCATAAGGTTCAATGTAAATACATACGGCCCTGCATTTTCTTTGAAGCCATGCTGACAAGCACACCAAAAACCTTCCAAACGCCACAAAACACACCACAAGCCTCACCGAACGTCTCCTTGCTACCGCGATCTCGCCCACAGGAAGCCGCGACCACGTGGCAGCAGGGCAAATGGCCGCGGATCCGGTTCGTAGCACGGGGCAGAGGTCGCACGGCGAGGTAAATTTTTGGGGCCGGAGCTGATCGTATCGCGAAAAATTCATAAGGAGGGGCGTTCGTAACCCGAGGTACCACTGTATATTTTATATATATACAGCTTTTTGAAAAAACAGTGGGAAAGGCAGCCTCCCTTTACAATAGCCAGGCTTCCTGCTTATCTTCTGCCAGCTCACAGAGGCGAGGGCTTATCCTGGAAAAGCAGCATCCTGAGTCAACTATATTGTGCAAACACAACCATCTTGTGGCTGAGAGTTCCACAAGTTAGTTGAGACTGCATGAAAGCACCCTGCCCTACTCATTTGCTAGTCTTGAAACTGGTCTCTACATTCACATTCCTTTTAGATTGTTCTTTGCAGAGACTGACGCTAAATAAAGAGACACCCTTCTATCAAAGGTCTTTGATTTCCTCCACAGCAAAGCACATAGTTTCAGCAACAAACAGAGTAAAGCTTTGGCCAGTATCACTATGAGAAAAATATTTGCGTGCTTTTCCAAGGAATATCTTCACGCCAATTTCTGGCATGTGTAAGCTATGGGAATCATATGCAAGCTGTCAGCAAATCAATATATAAGGTCATTTGGCACAAGTTGGGTTTTTACTGAATCTATCCCAACGATTCATTTCTCCTTCCACCACAAATGCCACGCGTGCTCCCTGAATTCTCCCCCCTTGCACCCCAGTGAGACCACAGAAAGGATCTCTTACGCTCCCACAAGCAGTTAAAAAACAACCTTTAGGAGCTCTGCCATCGGTTTCCAAACAAAGCCTAATCCTCCAATGGGGCTGTACATCAGCCCATCCAATTATGCAAGAGCTGCTCAGTTCAGCCAAATAGTGTCAACCCGCAGAAGATGGTTATGACCTGTTGGGATGAAAGAGAACACGTGTGCCTGGTTACAGCTGCACCAGATTCACAGCTGCATTCAGACGCTGCACCGACGCCAGCTCAAGAAACATAACCATTTGTCTGAATGGAACAAACCACAGCTCCTGATCCAAGGTCAAAAGCCACAGCTGCCAGTCTACACCCCTTGGTTTGGTTCAAAGATTTGCCACCTGGTGGCTTCCAGATGTATCACAGGATCATAGGGTTGGAAGGGACCTTGGAGGTCTTCTGGTCCAACCCCATGCCTAGGGCAGGAATCCTCGGACCATCCCAGTGAAATGGCTTGAAAACCTCCAGTAATGGAGCACCCGTGTCTTCAGGAAGCAGGCTGTTCTATTGCTTAATAGCTCTCACAGTCGGGAAGTTCCTCCTCCTTTTGAGTTTGGATCTTCCTCTGTAAAGCTTCCACCCATTGATTCTCTTTCACCTGTCTTACCCTTGGGTACTCTGTAGAATAAACCCACACCCTCTGCTCTGTGATCTCTTCACATATTGGAAGATTGCTATCATGTGTCCCCTCAACCTTCTCTTCTTTAGGCTACATACCCAAATCCCTCAACTGCTCTTCATAAGGTTTGGCCTCCAAGCCCCTCCCCATTTGGTTGCTCTTCTCTGCACTCTTCTTCAGTGTCCTTTCTTTATTGTGGTGACCAGAACTGGACAGTATTTCAGGTGCAGTCTGACCAGTGCAATATAAAGTGGTACTAACCCTTCCCGTGATCTTGACGCTATGCCTCTGTTGACACAGCCCAAACTGCATTGGCTGTTTTGACAGCTGTGGCACATTGCTGTCTCATGCTTAATCTGTGGTCTACTAAGATACCCATATTTTTCTTGCAAGTACTACTGCTAAGCCAAAAACCACCTAACTTCTACCTGTGCATCTGTTTTTTTCCTGCCTAAGTGCAGAACCTTACGTTTCTCATCATTGAACAACGTTTTGTTGGATAGGGCCCAGTGCTCAAGTCTGTCAAGATTCTTTTGAATCTTGAGCTTGTTTTCTGGGATATGCACTCTTCTTCAGTGTCCTTTTTTCATGGTGGTGACCAGAACTGGACAGTATTTCAGGTGCAGTCTGACCAGTGTAACAAAGTGGTACTAACCCTTCCTGTGATCTTGACCCTATGCCTGTGTTGACACAGCCCAAACTGCACTGGCTGTTTTGACAGCTGTGGCACATTGCTGGCTCGTGCTTAATCTGCGGTCTACCAAGTGATCTCCAGTGATGGAGCATTTTGTTACTGCTCCTTGTTGCAAACCCCCCAGAGCCTCCATCATTTGGGGCATTTATTTATTGTCAAATAATGAATAGTTACTACAATTCTTTTTCTCCATCTGGGAGTTGCTGAACCATCGGAACAAGCTCTCATTTACAGCATAATTGTTGTACGTTTCATAAACCATGGTTTGAGATCTCAACTATGATTAGTTGGCAGCATCATTTGAAGTCTAGTTAGTGCTATGGGAAAGGGATTGGAAATGGATGCAGGCCTGCCATATCAGTGGACTAGTCCATCTGCTTGTGTATCTCATTATTTCCATCTTTATATGGAAATAAAGTAGTACTTTCAGAGTAACTTATTCCTGATAAAGCTCACCCAGGATCATGGCCACAAACAAACCGAGATCACTGCCATGGTTTCAAAACACAGGGAAAAAGTGCCATTTTATCTAATCTCCTATTTCTTGCAACTGACTAAATGAATCTAGAATAATAGAAGGATAGAAAGGCAACAAACTGCCACTGTACACAGAGGTTTCATTTGATACTAATTTATTACTATTATTTTATTACGTTTTTATGGCTGCCCACTCCAAAAGACTCTGGGCAGCTTACAGTACCCAAATACACAATTAAAAACAATTTTAAAAAAATGAAAGAAGACACAGCAGCCCAGACTAAAAACAACTACAGACAGTCCTCAACTTACAACCATTCATTTAGCGACCATTTGAAACTACAACAGCACTGAAAGAAGTGACTTATGACTGTCCCTCACACTTACGATAGTTGCAGTGTTCCCACGGTCACATGATTGAGATTCAGGCACTTGGCAACCGTCACGCTTTTAGGATGGTTGCAGCATCCCGGGGTCACATGATCTCCATTTGCAACCTTCCCAGCTAGCTTCCGACAAGCAAAGTCAATGGGGAAGCCAGCAGGGAAAGTCACAAGTTGCAGTCACGTGATGTCTCACTTAATGACCAGAGTGATTCACTTAATGACTGTCAAAAAAAGGTCATAAAAGCGGGTGTGAACATGTGGTGTCTCACTTAATGACCACACTGCTTAACGATGGATTTTCTGGTCCCTATTGTGGTCGTAAGTTGAGGACTATTTGTATACCAATAAAAACATGACAGGGCCCCACAGGCACACTACCTGCAGCCCTGGAAACAGAGATGGGTCTTAAGGGCATTCTGGAACCCCAGGAGATTGGGCACCATACGTATCTCTGGGGTGATGTTGTTCCAGAGGGCAGGGGTAGCAACAGAAAAGGTGCACTTCCTCAGTCCCACATGACGACGTTTAATTGAAGGGACATTGAGTGCACCAACTCTGCCCAAACATACTGGGCAAACAGAAATAATTGGATGTAGATGGTCCTCCAAATAACTAGGCCCTACGCCATGAACAGCTTTATCGGTAACAACCAGCACCTTCAATTGCACATGCAGGCCAATGCAGCTTGCAAAGCAGCAGTGACACATGGGCATAACAAGAAGTGCCCATTACTGCTTGTGCTGCTGCATTTTGAATCAGCTGTAGCTTCTGGATAGTCTTCAAAGGCAGCCCCATGGAGAGTGCATTGCAGTAGTCCAGTCATGAGGTGACCAAGGTGTGAGTGACCACGTGAAGGGCCTCCCAGGTTAAGGAAAGGGTGCAACTGGCACTTAAGATGTACCTGTGCAAAGGGCCCCCTGGCCACAGTTGCCAATAGCTGCAAGTCCAGGAAGACCCCTCCCCAAGTTGCACACCAGTTTCAAATGGGGCAGTGCAACCCCATCCAAGACCAACAGAGGAAACGTCCCATATCCACGGGGTCCAAACAGCCATAGTCACTCAGTCTTATCACAACTGATAGCCACCAATCTGCCTCTTCTTCCAGAAATTTATCTCTCAAAGCCATGCAGCTAGGGATCACCATCACCAGTGAAGTGGGGCAGAAAATGTTCAATGCTTAATTCTTAAAATTTCCAATGCTTAATTTGTGTGAATGTCACTTATCACACACTTCTTCCTATGCACATTAACCTAATGTGCATAGGACTTTTTTCCTGTTCAAAACGTTCTAAGAAACCCACATCACCAGTTAATGCGCTTTGATTTAATTAGTTAATATATAACATAACAAGAAACCCTTTGTCTGCATATCCTGAATCTCCCATCTATCAGGAAGCAGAAAAACAACCAGAAAATCCCTCCTAGAAGACGATATTATTTTCAATTATCCTTTGCTACACATACTGTTTCAATACTTTTAAAAAAGGAGGTGGGGTCAAAACTTGGCTGGCTTTCCCCAATCTACTCAACTTCAGCTCCCATCGTTCCGAGTCAAGGGGATTTTGGGAACCGAGGTTCAACACATCCGACTGGGCTAGTCGGTACTCATAATGTTACTCCTCGCATCTCAGAACAGAGCCAAAAAGCCAATCAATCTATGTTGTAGGCCCTACCTGGATATATCTCAAGGCACTCCTTAGGACACTGAGGTTTGAGGTTTTCTTGTCGTCAACGTTGGGGATGTTCCTCTTCAGAGTCTCAAAACATTCTTTCAAGTGGGCACGTCTATAGAAGCAAAGCCCCAAATTTAGTCAGCCTGCAAAACAAACTTGATCTTGACTTGGATCAAGATGATGGGCCAATTGACAGGAACTGAGCAAACCACTGGACGTTAAAGTAGGATCAAGCACACAGCCCCTCAATTCCCCTAAGGCAGTGTTTCTCAACCTTAAGATGTGTGGACTTCTACTCCCAGAATTCCCCAGCCAGTCATGCTGGCTGGGGAATTCTGGGAGTTGAAGTCCACCCATCTTAAGAGTTGCCAAGGTTGAGAAACACTGCCCTAAGGTGATCTTGGTGAACTCCTGAAATTGTTTAAAAAAAAAAATAGAGAACAGTATTTTTTTAAAAACTTGCCCCAAATTTCACAAGATTTCAGGTGAAAACAGTGAACTTGCATGAGATTTGGGCATCCTTGCCCAGAACCGAGAAATCTCATGGGATTTTGATGATCTCATGCAATTGCAGGTGACTTTTTTAACAATGTTGTTTGCAGGAGACACTTGCACAATGGGGCTGGATGATCCTTAAGGTGACTAAATCCAGACCTAATGATTTAGGTTGCAATGCTCAGCTAATTTACCCAACAGTTTCATTCAGAGGCTTCCCACGCAGCCAACGGAGGTATGGTAGCACAACGAATAAATAAAGTCCATTAGATTCCCCCTCCACACACACACACACACACACCTGTACACTTGACCTTTTGCACTGTATTACAAGAGCACAAAGTCAACAGAGGCTCCAGATAAGCAGCATCTCTTCCACACCCTAACCCAAAAAGCATTTCATGGCATAGGCAACCTTTAGGCACTTACTCAGGTCAGCTGACCTCATCTTGAAAGTTACTCAATTGAGGTTCTTAAAATATTAGGCAGAAGGTTCAGTCATGCGGGGATGTTCCTTCCTACCTTGGGAAGGGAAGTGCAGGGGCAGAGTGGAGAAAGAAAAAGTGTGGCCATGACAGGCTGGGGGCAAAATACAGGCTTGGGGGCAGACACGTTGCAGTTGTGTGTTGCAACTGATAAATTCAGCAAATCAAACGAAGATAGAAAATGAGAAGGTATTAAAATGAAAAGGGTGGAGCAAAAAATTGAGAAGAAAAAGAACGGCCAGCACTGTTGCTGTCAAATACAGGAATTCTAACAGAATATATGTTGCTCAGGGTTAAACTGTAGGGTTCTTAGCGTTCTCTGAAGTTGGCTGTTTTTCTGCAGACATTTCATGATCCAACTAGGTAACATCATCAGTGTAACCATCAGGAATCATGCTCGGAAATGGCTCTGCACGTCAGTTTGGCCTAAAACCTGCTTGATAGAACTACCAACGGAGATCAGGCCAAACCAAAATGTGAAAAAAATCATTTGAAGGGGGCTTCTAATTTATGGTTTGCTTTCAGCATGACTCAATACAGCAGCCACGTAGACAAAACCACTTACAGCTACTGCTTTGCACATATCTGGGGAGAGGTGTGAGGTAAAGACACAGACAAGCAGTTTCATACGGTTTGTCTACTGAGCACTGAGAAATGCAAAGTACAGTTAGTGCAAATCATGGTTTGGCATGGTGCCTCAACTGAACAGTTTCTTTTTGAGGGACATTCACTGAATATTACCAATATTCCCGGGAACCTTTGCATCCCTGGAATAACTGCTGGAAAACAACTTGTTGGAAAAGCCAAACTGTCTCCAGTTTATGTGCAAAAATTATCATTTTGGAATTTAAAAAGATACATACCTGTTCTTCTCCAATTTATTATGGACTTCTCGGGTGCCAACCCTAAAATCCGGGACGGGAGAGAGAGAGGGAAAAAAAAGAAACAGAAAAAATCAAGGTCACTGCCAGGCATCCAAGTAGTAAAGTTAGGAACGTTTCTGGAAGAGAAAGCATCTGTTTTTGCATTCTGCAAACTGTTGTTAAAAGTACTGGAAAGGAAGTATTTGATCCCACAAGAGGGGAGGGCTGTGTGGGTATTCCCTGTTGCGTCTTCTTGGAGCGGTTCAGAACAATTCTAGAATCTAACTGCTCATCAAGCCGAACACACCCAGTCCCACATCACAGGCACGCAAGATGTGCATGGCGCACTGACTGCCACATTCTTGTTACCCTGGTAACAAATGCATCTGTTGTTTGCCGGAAACCTGCTGAGGGAAATGCACAGCCCTTGCAGCTTCCATATCTGACAAGGAAAATCCAGGACACTAGAAATATGTCATTCTGATCCTAAGCTGCAAGATTATTTTAGGGACGACAGAGAATCCATCAGGCAATGGGAATTCTGGAGGGAATCAGATGTGCGGATTAGACTTGGCATAAACCATCACTTCAGCTTATTTTCCGGTAACTCTGTGGGTATCGCGTGTGCATTCTCATGCGCACATTGCTGGCTCTTCCCCAAATTGGTGTCTTCCACATGGGCTGGAACTTCAGGTCCCAGAATCCCCCTGCCAATTATGACAAAAGACAGGGGGATTCTGGGAGCTCCAGTCCCAGCATACTTAGAGGGCACCAGATTAGAGAAGGCTGGTTTTCCTAGTTCAGAAGTTTGCTTCCCACAATGGCCAGTAAGAAAATGGCAGAAGATCACCAAACCCAAATTATCGTTCCTGTAGAACTTCAGCCACTGGGATGCCTCCGACCATGGAAAATCCATCGGGACCACTTTGTTACGTGTAAGTGTCTGGTCCACGGCTATCTCAATTTAAAAGACTGAGAGCCACTTGTCTAGAATGGAATGAGGATTCCTGCATGCGGCAAGGGGGCCTGGACTCTAAGACCCCTCCCAATCTTAGGATTCTATAATAAAAGACCCTAATGAATTAAGTATGGGAAAACCTTCATCCTGGAGAATTTATCCCACTCTAACCTGGGATAAACCAGCTTCATACTACCCCCCCAAACCTTTCTGCTTTCAATGCACGCAACCCCCTTCACCAAATCACTTCAAGACCCAGCTGGGGTCTTAGCACACGGGTGAACGTAGCCCACTGAGCTCATTTATTATGCAAACCCAGGAGATGGATTAACTCCTTTAGGTTAAGGATGCTGTGTGAATGCAGCCACCTGGTCTGCTGGCAAACTGGTCAGGAGCACTGCTCATCACGATGATGGCCGTGATGATGATGATGGTAATCTTCCTCTTTCTCCCACATTCTCACCCTTCCTTTCCATTCAACCCTTAACTTAACCAAAGTGAAAGCCAGTTTCATAAGCAGGGCTACAAAATTAGCAGTTTGCAGTTCTAACCCAGCCTGCTAGGCGCTGACGGAAGAATGACAGTGCCCCTCCCCTGCTTCTGAGGGCCTGGACTAGGGATGTCTGCCTATGGCAACTGGGCACAAGGCTGGGTACTTTATAAAGACTCACTGGAGCTAATGGAAGACACCTTGTCCTCTCCCTGAATTCTGACCTCTACTGAGACATTTTCCTCTTTCTTCAGAAGAAAGGATCCCCAGTTATCCAGAGACCTGCCTCGGTTCAGGACGTCCCAGGTTCAATCCTGTACATCTTCTGTTTCCAGCCAGTGCCAAGAGAGGACTTTCTTCGCCTGCACACTGCCAGGGCAACTGTCAGCCAGAGCCAGCAGTACTAGTGTCAAGGACCAGACCCCTTTCAGCTCTGCAATACTGAACACCCCCACAGCTGCTCCTGGGCCCGTCCACTCACCCGCCAGGTCTCTTCTTCTGCTCGCTGGGCTTGGCATCTTCTGACGAGTTCACCTTGAGTGGCGGAGGCACATGATGCGGGAGGAGTGGCTGGTGTGCTGGCGGCTGGGGCTTGATTGGTGGCTGGGCCATGTGGTGCTGAGAGATGGCCAAGACAGGGGTGGCGTAGTGGGGCAGCTGGCTGGGGCTGGCTGAAGGGGGCGTGGGGGCCTTAATGTCCTGGAGAAGGGGGCCCGAAGTCTTCTGGATCACGGGGGCCATCAGCGGGGGCTCCTTGCTGAGACCTAGAGTGTTGACCAGGGGTGAGTGCCGCTGGATGAGCGGGGGAGACAAGGTGCTCTGGGGGGCTGGCTGAGGGGGGCTGGTGACCACTGGGATGGGGATGACGGAAATGGGAGCCGCCAGAGAGGGGGGAAGAGGAGGGGGAGGAGCTGGAGTGGGCGGAGACAAAGGCCCCGCCTGGAGATCATTGCGGGATTCCTCCGGCTGGGCGGCGTGGTTAACCCTTTGCACGCTGGCCTTCTTCTGCTCCTGTTCACGCTCCTGGCACAGTTTTTCATGTTTTTCATTCTCCTCTGGGAGACAGAGAGAGAGAGAGAAAACCCCCCACCCCATCTTTAATAAGAAACGTGCACGGTTCTACCATCTATCTATTGCAGAAACACCCTGAGAGAAATTTCAAGAATCCACCATTTGCGGCTTGTTACTAACACGTGCTAGACTTCTTAGTGAGGTGATGCAAACAGGAATGAAAAAGGGATCAGGGAAGACCGACCTCTGACCCGAACAGCTCCCATCTCAATTGGGAAAGAATTGTGCAACAGCAGTGCAAGAAAAGAAAAAGGATGGATCTGACCCCCAAAAAGAGTAAACTGCAAAACTTTACCTCTCAAAGGGAACCTTCTTAATTATTAGCATTATCTTGTTAATCCCATCCTTACATCCACATACAAAAAGCTGCTGGTCCCCATGTTTTCTTCTCCCTAATGACTTTTCTGATGCTCCCATTCTAACCAACCCCAGTTGATGCTATCGGCCCTTCCGTCACTCTTAACTAATAACTAATTTTTTAATATATTCTGAAATATTACTTCAATAATCCTTTCTGATCGCTCTCAGTAGTCAGTGGTATATAGAATCTAATAAATAATAATTACTGTGGAGTTCTTGGTGGTCTCTGTGCTTGGTTGTTTGCTTGCAGACGTTTCATGACCCAACTAGGTAACATCATCGGTGTGCACTGAATCATCATCAACAACAATGGCACCAATGACGTTACCTAGTTGGGTCGTGAAACGTCTGCAAGCAAACAACCAAGCTCAGAGACCACCAAGGACTCCACAGTTCAACCCTGAGTTACAGATATTCTCTTCTATTGGAATAATTACTATTGTTCCCACTGCTCTTCACCAAGTTGCTTCCCATTATTTCCTCCACAAAACTTCCTGGTCTATACCTTGTAAAAACTTACAGTCCTTCTCTTCTGTTCCCTCCACATCTAACGCTTCCTTCCCATCTTTTCGGTTTAATGCTTTCTGGGTGGAGAGTTTTTTTCCCTTATGGTCCAAGGCTCTTTCCTTGCAGAAGATCAAAGTTCAGGAAGACCTGGGAAAGATTCCTCCCTGAAATCCTGGGAGAATTTCTTAAGTCCATGTCAGCCCAGAGGCAGGTAATTCTGGTGTTCTCCCACTGTTGCTGGACTCCATCCCCCATCAACCCCAGTCGACAGGAGGCCATCTAATCCAACCCTATGCTCAGTGAAGAAATCCCCACACAAGCACCCCCAAGTCTTTGCCTGAACACAGCCAGTGATGGGGAGGCCAAAACCTCTCGGGGATCACTGGTTCTGCTGTCAAATTACTCAAATTATTCTCACTGTTAGGAAGATTTTTCTAACATTCAACTGGAATTTGCCTTCTATAGTTATTCCCTGTCCTGCATTCTAAGAACAAGGGCATGGCTTTCTTCCACGGGAGACCCTTTCAGATATTTGAAGAGCACTACTGTACAGTCTGTGAAGGCCACCATGACGATCACAGTTAGTGGTTAAAGCAACTGTCTTCCAACCTGGGGCTTCTCAGAAGTGATGGACTGTAACACCCATCATCCTCAGCCAACCAAGTAGCAATCATGCTGGCTGAGTGTGAGAGCAGCGGTCATCTAAAATAACTCATAAGCATCAGGTTAAGGAAAAAACAGATTAAAATACAACTCTAGATAATTTTGTAGTGCAGTTTGCAACTAAAAAGAGTATATGAAAATAGGTATGTCAGACAAAACGTGAATTTTGCTGTAGATGTTGATCTAGATACTGATCTAGAAATGGGACTGACTGAATGAAAACTATCCATACAGAAGTAAAATTAACCAGATCTGAATCCTGACAAGTCACTCTCCTTCAACATCATCTTCATCATCATCATCACCATCATTGCTGTTACAATTTTGCAATGCAAAAATAGGGGAAAAAAAGCTAGAACAAAAAGAATCCATACCGATTTAAAAAGAAAAAAAACCCGAAGAGGTTATTTTTTTTAAAAAAAGAATTTATACATGAATATATATGTCCTCCTGAGGGAAAAATATTTTAAATGTCTAGATTCATTATTTCTACTAAAAAACAAGACCTTTACAGATGATTAACATTTATTAACTTGGCTGATAAATGTTGACCAAATCTGAATTTATCCTTGTCTCAAAGATATTTTTCCCCAAAATTCTGTTATTGGGTTAATTTTGGGCAAGGTAATTTCCCAGGTGTTTAGGCACCAAAGAGCCAACACAACATATATTTTACCTTGCCAATGCTCAGCAGTTAACAATAAAACCTAGAACTGATTTCTTGTGCTGGATCAATTCATATGCAGTAGGAAACAGAGACAGTGCACCGATCTCAGGATTAATCAGTGCTTTTCCTCATTTCACCAAAAACGTTTGACCAAAACATGACTAATTGGGTTTCACCAATGATGATATGCGCCAATCCATTTCCAATATAACCCTGACTGATATCAAAAAAGAATCCGAAAGAGTTCTATACACCAAACATCTATGCATTGGTTTGATAAAGCAGATTTAACAGGAACGTGATGCCAAAAAATCCCAACGAGATTCACCTAAAGCCTAAAGATTTTTAAGACTTTCAAGAAAATCTGACCTGCTTACTATAAAAACTTCGTATCACACCGATGAAGGAAGCCCTGTTCTTTGCTTCCAACTGCACAAGGAAAATTCATATAACACATTAGGTTTTAATCATAGAGAGACTGCAATCCTCAATTTTCAAGCAGAAATACAGCAGCATCTGCAGCGGGTGGGGGTCAAGAAAGTCAAGACGATGACCAAGGCAGTGTGACCAAGGTCCCGCCATTTGTACATGGCACATGGGGAGAGCGTCAATCACACTGTTGCCTCTGCTATCTTGACTTTTTTACCCATCCTCTAAGGACACCGGAGTGCAAGTCTGGACAAAAGTCACACTGACATGCTAGTAGATCTCTAGATGAACAGCAATGATTCAACACAGATTTCTCACTCCCATCTAAAAAATACAAATAAAATTTCCCCCGTGTCAGGGAGTTACGAGTACTGCTTGTCCTATTTCCAATATGCTCATTTTAGGCTTTTTCCAAATTCAAGAACTTCTACACTCAGGATGTACCAACTGCAGGGATGGGCAGTGAAGATCAAATTTAAGTTGAGCTGCTTCCTCCAAGGTCAAAACCTCATCTCCAAGCTCGAAGGGAGAAATGTGAGAAAGTCAAGAGTTCCAGCAATGCTGTCTTGGTGTCTTTTATACCAGGGGATACAAAAGCAACCACAGATTTTAGAAAGGATATAGCTGCTTTAAAGAGTTGCAGAGAGGGCTACAATCATGTCCCCAATATATTCAGAACAGCTTTTGGGAATCAAATCTGTAGACTGCCTGGTTTTATGAGTCCACCTGCTTGGTATGCACACATTAACAAAAGATCATACTTTCTTCAGAAAGAAAATGATTTATGGAGTCCTTGGTGTTCTCTGAGCTTGGTTGTTTTCTTGCAGATGTTTCATTACCCAACTAGGTAATATCTTCAGTGCTAGTAACGTCTGCAAGCAAACAACCAGGCTCAGAGAACACCAAGGACTCCACAGTTCAACCCTGAGCTGCAGATATTCTCTTCTACTGGTAGAAAATGATTTGTACTACAAGGCTCCATTTTGAATTCTAAGCTATTCAACATGTTTATAAATGACCTGGATGAAAAGTTAGACAATATGACAATCAAATTTGCAGATGACACAAAGACAGGAGTAGCAAACACCTGAGATAAGAGTATCATGATTTAGGAGTATCTTGCCAAGCTGGAACAATGGGCAGGAACCAAGGTGATGAATTTCGAAGAAGACAAATGCAACGTCCTACATTTGGGTAGGAAAAATCAAAACCAAGAACATAGCATAGCGGGGTGGAATCACACTGGGCAGCAACGCACGCAGAAAGGGTCTGGCTATCTTGGTGAGTCAGCAGCTGAACATGAGCCAACAGTGTGATGCAGTGACAGAATAAGCAAATGCAATCCTGGATTGCGTCAACAGAAGCACACTGTCAAGCTCAAGAGAAGACACCATTCCTGTCTTTTCTGAGTTGATCAAATCACATCTAGAACGGTGTGTCTGGTTCTAGGCACGGCACTTAGGAAGGACACGGGCAAGCTGGCGCATGTTCAGAGGAGAGCAGCTGAGCTGGTAAGTAGTTGGATGAAAAAACGTGTGAGGAATGGTTGAAGGAGTTGGGCACATTCAGCCTGGAAAGGAGGCGACGAAGAGAGACGTGATAGCTGTTTCCCAGTATTTTAAGGTCTATCATCTAAAACTTGGAGAAGAATTGTTCAGCATTACCCCAGAAGATAGGACCCAAAACACACAACAGGTTTAGACTACAATGAAGCAGGCAACAGTTTGACATTGGGAAAATAACAACAACAACAACAATAGCAGCAGCAGCAGCAGCTGTTCAGCAATGGAACAGGCTATCTCTGAAGATGGTGGACTCTCCTTCACTGGAAGTGATTAACAGAGACTGGATGGTGATCTAACAGGGATGTTCTAATAGTAGCTACCTGCACAGGGCACAGGGTTGGACCAGATGATCTTCAAGATCCTTTTCAATCTTACCATTCTGTGTTTCTATGATTTAACAGGAATGAGTTAAAAAGCTGGAATACCTGGAGCTGGTGCTGGTATCTACAAGCAGACACATACAATAACTTCCCATATAATACTAGTTCTGCATTCAATTTTTACAAAAGGGCAAGAAAAAGCTTATGAAAATATAATCCCTCCATCTCCCACATCAGCCTCCAGCAACTGGCATTCAAAGCTATACTGCCTCTGGACGGGGAGGTTCCATTCCAGACCACAGTCAAGTAAAGGCTTAGCAGCTGCACAGAGCCCAAATTGCTAAATCTAATTAGTTTTAATCCAGTTTGTTTCTTACGGCTTAAACTGTTGTGCAAGGGGTTCAATTAATGCATACTGTACCAATACAGAAAATGAATCAATTCAGTGATCAGGTTAAGGGTGTTGTGCGAATGCAACCTATGAGATTAAAACCTGTGGCCAGAGTTGTCAGGAATGGTTTTAATCCTGTCTTCTCCAAACTAGCATGTTCCAGATTAGTAAGGACTATCCTATCTCAAGAGCGTCAGGATGAAGAACAGCCATTTAAAACTAGGTTTCCTAGCATTCTCTAAAGCAGTGTTTCTCAACCTTGGCAGTTTGAAGATGTATGGACTTCAACTCCCAGCATGCTGGCTGGGGAATTCTGGGAGTTGAAGTCCATACATCTTCAAACTGCCAAGGTTGAGAAACACTGCTCTAAAGAATAATACAGCCTGTTTGATTTTACCCATCAATCTTGACTACAATTTCGGTCCAACGTCCTTGCTTCGGAGAGCAAATACCAAGTGAAAGTTATAGGAGTACCATCAAATTTCCTAAAATCAACATACAAAACAATAATACACAGTAATAAAAGGGAAGATCACAGATTTCTATCTTCCTACACTTTCTGCCCCTCCTTACGATGGCGCTGCCCAGCAAGCCACCCAACCGAATTCTGCTACTTGCCGTATGATTCTGGAGTCCTTTCCTGTACATAAGTAATCTACATTAAAAGCCACCAGGAGCCTTGTTTGCGTTTCGAAACCAGGGTCTGTGGGTTAGCGTGTTGCACGAAGCCAGGCAATTCTCATTTCTGGAGCAAACCACGGATCAGTGAGATGTGCGAGCCCAGCCTAAAAGTCTGGCTTGTTATACATAAACCCCAAATGCCCGCTGCTTCTAAGCAATAAAACACACCTCCCTACCCCTTTTGAATTGCTCAGGATTTAGGGGGCAGAATCTGTCTTCCTTCCACGGGTGCAATTCTGCAATGTGCAGCAAGAAAACAGGCATGCAGAAACAGGGACAGAGCAAGAAGCAGATGAATGCTCAATTGCAGGTAGCTGCAGAAGCAAATCTCTTCTCTGCTCAAATCTTTAGGTTACCGGGAGGGGAGGGGGTGAAGCCCCTAAGCACATGCTTCCTTGCTGCACCTTCTGGAATGCAACAGAGCCGATCAACCGGAGAGCTGCCAATTCTCCAAGTTGCCTTCTTCTCACACACAACAAACCCGTCTCCTTAGCCAAGTTTTAGCCTGCACATATGGAGCTCTTCCTCAAGGGGGGGGTAGACCAACCTAACCCCCCCCCCGACACTGAGAAATTATGCAACTGTACCATAAAGAAGCTGAAAACCATTTTGACAAAGTTCATCCCCGAGCCCAGCTTTCTGTAACCTTTCCTGCTAGACATGATGCAAATCTGCATGTCCTGTCTGGCCTTGTTTATTTAAAATCCAAGACAAGACCAGGAGCCAAATAGGATAAAAGGGAGCTGCAGCCAGATCGCTTTCCCACCTTTCCCTGCAACAGACTGAGTTGCTGAGTTATCTCCACTGACCTCTGAAGTTTAACCTCTAAAAAATATCTGAGGTTAACCTGCTTCAGCACTTTTGAAGGCTAGAAAGTTTCCTTCTCTAATCAAGGCTAAGATTTTGAGCATAAGCAAAGTCAGGTTAGGGAAACCACAATTTCCCCCAACACCAACATCCAGACCAATTGAATTTGGGGACCTTCTGGGCAGAAATCGAATTAAGAGAAATGGCAAAAGGCAATCTTTGGGATGGTGGCAAAGGAAGGGAAGTGACTGTTCTCTCTTACGCTTCACATTAAACCACAGTTTGTTGACTCAGCTACATTGCTCAGTCTCACATTTTGAGTAAAACCATAAACCAGAAGTCAGAATGGCTGGATGTTCACACCATACCCCTAGTTACAATTCAGAAATCACAATGGCTGGGCTTTCACACAACACGCCAAGCCCAACCCAAATAACCCACAGGATGCCTTAGTGTGATGCTTGAAGTTAGTCATGCTCTTAAGGAAAGCAAGTTGGTTAGAAAGGAAGTGGGGCATGGCTGGTCAAAATCTTGCATTGGCAATAGATTTCTTCTTTTACTGCACCAGAACTGACCCCCGGATGGATGACTGAAACGAAGGGGAAGAAAAGGGCATGCTTGACCCCTGTTCCTACTGCTGGCTTTAACCCTGGCCGCTGTCAGGGTGCCAAGTCTGATGACTTGGCCCCAAGGGAACCCAACTCAGAAGATGCTCCCCTCCCCAACATTCAAAAGTGGACCTTTGTATTTTGTCTAAAAGCCAACCAGTAACCATGGCATTCAGCAAGGATGGCCCGAAGCAACCCTGGTGAGAACCCCTTTTGGGACTAGTGTCTAATTCACGCTCGCTCCAACCAGAGGAAGGAACTGCTGAAAGACCATGTGGTACCTCTGCTCTATCACTAGTCTGTTCTTCCAAAGAAGACAAGGAAGCATTAGTGTGCACAACATCCTATAAAGCAGGATAGACTGCAAGATGCTGAAAAGCGGTGGCCAGAGGTGAAGGAACCCCCTTTCCAGGAAAGCCCCAGGTGCATTGAAGCACATCATCTTTTGCCCCTCCTGCATCTCTGGAGGCTTTCCTTGATGCCAAGTGTCTCATAGCCTCCAGGTATGATTCATACCTTCTCCTGCCTGGCAGGGTGGAAATCTACCAGTCTATGACAGATAGGCAGCCCCAGCTGAAAATTTCACTAGGGAGTCACCTGTCAGAGGAGAATGTCCTTCCCACTTTCTGTGGGAAACTGAACTCACCTGGGTTCCTAGGGGGCAGAGAGAGGCGTTTCCCTTTCTTGAAGCAACAGACATCACTAAATGACGCAGGATAGCCTGTTCAACAGGTTACTGTTGACTTACTCAAGGTAACCTCCTCCCTTCCAGCTGCCCAAACAACTTCCCAGACCCAAAACAAAGACACCAGAGAAGCCTGCAGAGAGGGAATTCAGAGGCAGCACGGTGCAGTGGTTAAAGATGCCAGGGAAACTGAGATTCCAATCTGCCTTCTGCCATAAAGACTTGCGTTCAATCAGGTCAAAGCCAGGGTATTGCATTATGTGAATCTGCTAACCCCATCAACACAGACTTGAGAAAGAGGAGATGCAATGCAAAACTCTACCTGTTTTTGCATCAATTCTCAGTCTGCCATGATGTACAAACCTGTAAACCAATCACGCCATGGAGCAATGTCTAAGCCCCGCCCAGTAAAAATTCCAAGGAAGAGATGAGCGCAGAGCAGCTCAAAACAGAAGGTAGACCAACGTGTGACTCACTGCCAAAGCCTGGCAATTGCACAACATGCTTCCCAAACCCTGATTGGTTGTAGTGCACAAGCCACACCCACTGCTACATTCCTGACCAATGGGGAAAGAGCCACAGATGTGATGAAGCCTTGCCAGTAATTCTTCTGGTACAAGGTTCACAGTATAATGGACAGAATTGGAGCAAGTGGTGGGGATTTATAGTATTCTCCAAAATGATGGCCTCTGACTTGTGTTCTGCTACTTCTAGCCATAATAAACCATGACTGTCTAGCAGCTAGCAGAATTAAGAGAATTGTCTGAACAGAGCCACTGAGTGCTTTGGGACCAACCAATGTTCTTCAAACTCTTCATTCAACTTGCCTTTTTCTCAGCATTCAATTTTGTGTTTGGATGCAAACATCAGGCTAAGAGAGTTTGTTTAATCATGGTTTATGGACTAAACTGCGGCCAGCTATGTACACATTATATGCTAAGCCATAAATCATGATTTACAATGCTGGGTTCACCAAATGAATGTCATAACCCAAATCCACATTACAGTTTAGCGTGTTGGGTGAACAAGACCTAAAACGTGACCCATTTCAAGTATCTGACAGCCTCTTCAATCACAGCTGGGGTCCAATGCTACTAGACAGCATAAATCTAGGTTTGCAAACTCTCATTGCAAAATCAAGTTTTCAGTCATGGTTGGCCAGCAAGGCCACAGTTTGTCCATCTCCCTTCTTGCTCCCCTTCATGAGCATACCCAAGGCCAACATTCAGTGTCGCAAAGTGGCCTACCAGATGCATCTAAGAAGTCCACAAACTGGAGACTAAGGCAAACCTCATTTCCCACCATAGGCATCAAATATGTAGGGTGGAGGGACCCCATATCTGGAGTAGCATCCATTCATCCACAAGCCACTGACAGACCTGTCCTTTAGCAACTGGTTTGGTCATTGCTTTCAAAGCCAGTTAAACTAGCATAGCAGCCAACACTACATATTCCAAAGGTCGATTATACACTGCATGTAGAAATATTTCCTCTTAACACTTTTAAAAAACTTTCTGCTAGTCAGTTGCACTGGGCAGCCTCTAGTTTCAGTCTGAAGGGAGATGTCACCCTTTCTATACCAGGCATAAACCTCAACTGTATCTTCTTAGGAGCATTTTTTCCTCTAAGAAACAGCTCCCTGTCCAACTGTTGCATCCTGTCCTCATACGGATGGTATTCAAGCCCCCCGATCAACCTGCTTGCCCTCTGTCCAGCTCCACCACATCCTCCTTGAGATGTGGTGATCAGAACCACCTCCAGCATTCAAAATGTGGCTGCACCATAGACTGGGATTGGGGCATTATAACAGCAACTGATTTATCATCAAAAGCTAACAGCATGAAGACACATATCGTACAGTTGCAAGTCTGAACCACAACATCTCTGAATATAACTGGGATTGGGAGAGATGATGATGATATTTTATCCTGCCTTATTCATCCATCCATCCATCCATCCATCCATCCATCCATCCACACACACACACACACACACACGTATGTCAAGTCAAGGCAGCGATCATACCTAATCCTCCTGCCTCCTATTTTCCCCACAACAACCCTGTAAGGTGGGTTAGGCTGAGTGGGAATGACTGACCCAAAGTCACCTAGCCAATTTTCATGCGGAAGGCAGGCAGGCTTCTTTGAAAAGCCTGGGAGCCCCTTTCAAGGAGGAAAATACTAAGCCAGATGAACAAACCATTTACATAAAGCAATTCCTTGCACTGGCAGCGTTTTCCAAAATGAACACAGAATGCAAGTTCAGAAAAAGATCGAATGAATCATCTGTTTTCAACCCACAGATATTTGGGAACTCCCAGTGCTCACAACTGGCTCCTTCGTTTACTACGACTATACTAGTCATCCCTTAACTGTCCCTAAACTGCTCGTTTTGGGGTTAAAAATCAGGTCATGCCCAGCTGGGGCAAATTAAGGTTTGGATCAGAGACTGGCACGTTGGTGATGGAGCAGAATTTAGCTCATTCAGCCATAGATCCACTGAACGCTGTGGGCATCAGTCTTTCAATTCCCTCATCTGTAAAATGGGAACAGTGATCTACATCGCTGTTTTTTAACAGCAGAGTGAATTCTGGAAGGAGGAGGTTCTTTAAGGGAGGACTTCACACGGCATGCCAGACCCAGGTTCACTGCACTCAGCTGCTACAGGTGTGCAACATGCTGTGCCCAAATAAGTAAGTTATTAGGAGAATGATTTATTTAGTTGTTGGATTTACACGACTGCCCACTCACCAGTTGACTCTGGGCAGCTAACCATGTTTAAAAACATCATATGCAAAGCAGAACAATAAAAGAATAAAACACACTCTTCTGAAGCACCCAATCTGCCTATATTTTGATATATTATTGCCACAGAGAGGAATTTCTCTGCTCAGGAACACAACAACTCATCTTGAGAGCTTTAGGGCTGCGGAACGTGAACACCGCTGGTCTCATTTTACAGACTGGGGAAAGAAGACTAACATACAAGGCCACGCATTGGCCGGATTGACACATTATGCTGAACTGTAATGAGACTGGTTTGACTTGGGAGCAGAGTGATGCGTGAACTCTGCCATCGTGGACTGCAAAACGTGGCTTATGACTAATGGGTTACATGATGGCTTAAAGTGTGGTATAGAAAAAGGTGTGGAACCTCGCTCATCTTGGGCCTTCTACTTGCCTTGTTTCCCACTGAAAAGAAGGTAACCATGATGCCGAGGCATTTGACTGAGATCCCTCCCGCTTTGAAGGGCTCTCACTGGGACGTGGGACAACAGGGGACGGTGAGGATGCAGAAGTCAAATGACACCCCCGAAAAGCTACACGAGTCCTGTTGTTTTTGTCTGAACAGGCAAATCACCTCCCTCAAACCCATGCAGGTAGGTCTAGCCACAAAACTGATGGGAGGGTGCCAGGTTGTGCTCAGGTTAGATGGATGTTAATTCCACCATCCCCAGAAAACAAGATTGTCAGGGTTATAATCTGGTTGTTGCCAGATTAGGCGAGCTGAACTAGACACTTGGTTGAACAATTTCAGCAAAAAGGTCTTCACCAAGAGAGCCACGATAACAGTCGGGAGGAGAGGGGAGGGGCCACAGCCCCATGCCCCACCCATGGAAACTACTTCTAGGCACCCTATTGAGCCTCTTGGTGGGGAGGGGCACCAACAGCCAAGAACTCTTGGCTGTGGAACCCACTGTAGACGTCCAGCATCTTTGTGAAGTCATTCAACCGCAACACGGAAGGTCACAGCATGGCCCATGTCCTCGGATGGCAAAACACTCTTTCCTATTGAGAAATCGTTCCTCTCCTGCCGCATCTGCTGGAATAGAAAGATGCAAGGAAGGGAGCACGAAGCTTCACAGGTCTGGAATCGCACATACACCAAGCCACTGTGGTGGGCTGCATTTTGCCTTAAAGCAGCCTGTGAAAACAGACCCTGGATCATTAGCAAAACACGAACAACACTGGCAGCACAATGTCGCTATGTAGAAAGCCCCCGCCAGTGTTCCCCAGAGTATGACGTTCTCTTCCACCCTCCCCTATCAATGCTTGAGTTCATACAATGCCTTAAGCTAGTTGGTTTTAATCATGGTTTCTTGAACAAGCAGGAGTGGTTTGGTTCACACAATGCATTAAACCAAATGTGGTTTATTTGTGGCTATCATGGGTTGAACTCAACTGTTTGCATTTGTAAACCATGGTTCATATTTCAGCGTATAGCACAACCCAGCCAATGTAGTCTGGAGGCGGATTCTTTGTCCTTCCTATGACTTGCATTCGGATGGCACACCAATGTAGCCCAGCGTACACAGCAAACCTGCCTATCCTTCTTTGAGGTTCACCTTGTGCTACAACCTCAGAAAACGATCAGCTCCATATTTAATAGAGGGCATGCACATATGAAGATGGCCATGGTTGACTTTTTTTAGGGGAGAGACAAGAGGCGGGATTCACACATCAGGCTAAGCCATAACGAGGTCTATTTATTCCTCTACAAAGCCACCAAATTATGGTTACTCAGGCTAAACACCGACAAGAACCACTGCAAATCCAAAAGATTCTTCTGAGTGATATCTGCCTGTCAGATACCCATGTCGTCACTGGAGGATTTTAATCCCCTTCCTTTTCTTTGTGCGACTCATTCTCGAGGCAGGACTTTCATGCAGCCACCTGCTCTCCATGTTCCCTGCCAGTTGCATCTCCCTCTGCCCGGTTAAGGTATGAAGGGTCCTCCCGCATCCCCCCACGTAGAAATCACGATGACATCCTGCTCATGATGACATCACCAGGCAACTGATGCAAACCACACAACTCACCTTGTGCGCATGGCGGCATCACGATGCGCATGACATCGCTTGCCTTCCCCATGCTGCCATCCTTGGGTGAGCGTGTCCCTGCCAGTTAGGAAAGCACAGAAGCCTTTTGCTCCTGTTCCTCTGCACATCTCTCTAATTGCATGCATATAAAGTTTAATTACAATTGTGCATGGCAAGCAATGAGCATGAAATTGAGCAAACTCAGGGAGGCAGTGAAAGATAGGAAGGCCTGGCGCAATATGGTTCATGGGGTCACGAAGAGTCGGACACGACTTAACGACTGAACAACAACAACAATGGCAAGCAGGTTTTCAATGGGCAAAGCTACATGCCATCCTTAAATCAAGAAGGGGGGGGCAACACACACCCTTGAATGACACAGAATTAAATAGTGAGATGTTCATGAGTTTCCCTTTTGTCCCAATAAGACCCAAGAGTGTATTTGTGCACGTGTTGTATGTCAGCAACATGGATGATGCTTATATTATCTTTTACAAGTTATACAACCTGTCTACGCAACCTATTAACTGCCAGTCCCCTTTCCAGCCCCACTTGTAAATATCCCAACAGTTCCTTGGTGCTGGTGCCACTAATATTGTCTTTTGCACCACTGTTCAATACTATGGCAAGCCAACTGATAGATCTTAGTGATGACTCAGAGCCTAGAACCAAGCTGGTTTCCACAGCTGACCTTGGAAGGCCAGAATTCAGGAGATGTTCTCATTCTGTTTGGAGGCACAACCTTGGCCAAATCTCGGTCCAAGTGCAGAATCAACCCTTAAGCAAGATGTCCAGACATTTCAAGAGATGACATGAGGAATTCCATCATGCTGAGATCTTGCGAAGCTCTCCAGGTGTAGGATCTGTTCTCCCTAAGAAAAGCACCATGGTTGAACCAGTCAACTGTGGTCCTGGTGCTCTCGGTGTCCTGCCAATATGGAGAATGTGTGTTCTGTGCCCATGCTAATTGTCATGTGGCCCTGAACAACCCTTGAGCTGAATCCACTCTAATTCTTTACACAGGCTTTGACAGTAATATTGTCTGTGCACCCAAGTAAGTGTGGCCCTCTCAACTGTTGTGAAAGTGTCTTTAGAGCAGAGAGATGGGCTTTCCAGAGAAGGAAATTGACTTCAGTAGTATATTAACCCCAAATCCATAGTTGCACAAGTATTTGATCTACCTTACTTAGGGGAGTGAGAACAGCCATGAAATCCCTGCTTTTCAATATTTTAAAACCACCATTAGAAAAACAAACATTATATAACTTTAAACTGCCAAACCTGCCCAAAGTGAAATATCTTCCAGCCCACATCTCTGCTTCAGAGCCAGCTATACTGCCTTCAACTCCCATTCGCAAAGTTGGATCACGATCCCTGCACTGACCTGTTTGGAAGTGGGCTCCACACACCATTAGACTGACACCAGTGGTTACCTCATCCCTCAGCAGCTTCCAGTGGCATTCCCAATGCCAGATGTCATGATGGGTCTACCTTGCTTGACACTGTCATGCACCAGTGAGATCAGCTGGCAATGAAGTGAAGATGACAAGTCCATTATACATTATTGTCTTGCCAGTGTCATGAAGGTCAGCTTCATGGCCCTATAAAGTCTGAAGACATTTTCCTCCATGTTGAAGGTGATTCCCAGGTGTAGGATCTGCTCTTGGCAATGCTGAGCATAAAATCATACTCCTGAAGGCATCAAAGTTGAGGTGCTCACTGCTTTCTTCACAGAGGATGCTCTGAGAAGCAGATTATCCACATAAGCATAAATGTGGACACTCTGAGTCCTCATGTGTCCCACAAAGGCCAAACATTGCTCTGGTAAATACTCTGGATGCTAAGACCAGTCCAAAGAGGAGGTCTTTGTAATAGAACTGGTTCTTCCTATATACCAATCTAAGGAACCTCCAACTGGAAGGCTTGACTTGGATTAAGTAGGCCTCCAACAGTCCACCAAAACTAGGAAACTGTATGGTATGATAGCTTCTGCTGTTGACTTTAATGACTCCATCAAGGTTCAATGCCTGATGTATTTGTCCAGCAGTCTGAAATTCCAGCTCCCATTTTTCTTCAGCACGATAAAAGAGAATGGAAAACAGCTGAAGAAAGTCTCTTACACAGAAAGGAATTCTATTGCACAACATCCAGTAAATGATGTATTACTTCCTTTATCTTGAGTTGCTTCTCTTTGTTTCTGGAGATGGTCGATAGCATAAAACTTGTCCCTTGGTTTACTTGTGATTTCCAGAACATATCCCTGCTGAACCCTCTCCAATACTCATCTGTCCTTGCATGTGAGCTCCCAAATGTGCTAAACATTTTGAAGTTGTCTACCAACCTGGGAGATGGTAGGGCAATATGAGAGGCATTTTCTTTGGTTCCTGACTCCACTGCCTTGCCATTTGGGGGCATATTTGTGTTGTTGGGCCTGAGAACCCCAGAGGATGTTTCCCTGTCTGCTTCTTGACCCAAAACACATAAGAGTGTAATCTAGGGACTAAAAGGATGAAGACACTCTTCTCTTTCTCTTGGGACAATTTATTTATAAATCAGGAATGCCAGCAGCTTGATGATAGGCATAGCAAACCTTCCATGATCTTGAATAGAAGATACAGCATGTTTGCCAATGTGGAGCACACCCTAACTTTGTCTAGTTCCACCAAAGTTTTCTTGATTATCCCTTTGAAGAAGTTCAGAAATGGCATTCTTAGGGCTGGCATGCAACCTGAACACTTTGCCAAAATCTTGAGATCTTTGAAGCAGTGACAATGAAGTTGCTGGGACCTAGATCCAGGTTGATCATCTTTACTATTTCATGAAATATCACTGGGAATAAGCATTAAACAAACTGTAATGAGATGACACAAACTCTATGAAGGCATCATCTAAAAGCTGGCTTCTTCCCAATCCAAACCTCATGAGCATTAACTAGTAACTCTTTCCTCCTACAACAGTGTTTCTCAACCTTGTCAACTTTAAGATGTGTGGACTTCAACGCCCAGCCAGCTAGGGAATTCTGGGAGTTGAAGTCCACACACCTTAAAGTTGACACGGTTGAGAAACACTGTCCTAGAGAATACCTCCTTAACACTTAGGAAGCTAATGGCTGAGGATCCTGAGCTTGAGGTGCACTTTCACCCCCATTCTATGTCTCTGACCCTGCCAGGGTAGGTTTACACTTGTTTTTTGTGTCTCTTGTCTTCAGAATCCTTTGGGGATATCATTCTTTTTTCTCCTTTTCTGCATGGCAATGAAGAGGATCATGAGTAGGATTCACTTGACAATTTTGACTGGTCCACTCTTCCCACCTGCTCTGGAATACAGGTAGTCCCCGGTTTAAGAACACCCGGGTTACAGACAATCTATAGTTAAGAATGGAGCCTAGTGTAGCAAAATTTCAGTTAAATACACAATGGTTCAAGTTCATTACACAATACTACTTATACAGTATTATACGATAATACTGTTCCAGCTTATGTAAAAATTCAACTTAAAGGCAGATCTTGGGAACTGAACTCATTCTTAAACTGGGGACTACCTGTAACCCCTGTTTCGCATGATTTGATTTAATACTGTATTGTGTAAAACAGATCTAGAGACTGCCTCGGGGTGGAGGGGGGCAGGCTGCAGCCCCATCTTCTGTATGGAGAGATGGGAACAATGAGGGGGGCTGTTCCTTCTCAGGATTTTGAGCAACCATGCTGGGCCTTACTAGGATGGCTCAGAATCTCCCCTGCTCTATCAGCCTCACCTTCTTGACTTAAGGACACATCTGGGGCTCCTTGATTCCTCAACCGCCTTTCTAGAAATGGAAGAGAAATCTGGTCATGTACCATCTCCCAACCTGGAAAGCTTGAGTGCTGCTGTGTTGCCTTTCATGGCCTCTGCAATGATCACAGCAGTTGGAGAGTCACTATGACTGTCACCACCTGGTGCTCATCCAGCTGCTGAAAGAACATTGTTGGTGGTGCTGCTGGCAAGTAAAAATTTGCCTGCAGGTGACCTAAGAACTGAGTTCTTTTCTTATAAGAATGCCCAGAGCAGTGTTTCTCAACGTTGGCAGCTTTCAGATGGGTGGGCTTCAACTCCCAGAATTCCCCAGCCAGCAATTCTGGGAATTGAAATGTGCCCATCTGAAAGCTGCCAACGTTGAGAAACCCTAGGCCAGAGGAACAGAAGACAGGCACAGATTGGTAATTTCCCCACCCAAAACCCAATGAGTAATGGGGAGCAGGACTCTCACGTTTCTGACTGTAGCTGCTTATGTCTTGTTTATTTAATAAACCATGATTAAACAAACCATGACTTACTGCCATGTATTAATGACTTAGAACAATATATTAACCAGATCAAAGATATACTTCCTCTGAGCAAAACACTTAATGCTTTAACAGTTAACAGTCCAGACCTATTAACCCTATAAGGGTAGTTACCATACTTCCTTTCAGACGTTCCGGACTGCAGTTTCTGCCACAGCCCACCATTGGCTATGTCAGCTAATGCAGATAGAAACCAGAATCCAAAACATCTAGGAGGCACAAGAGTTCTGACTTCCAACTTTTTAAGACTTGAGGCTGTTCTGTCTAAATTAACCTAGAAAGCTATTTCTGCATTTAATCAACTTCTTGTCATCTGGTTTTCCACCATATAAGTTGGGGGTCACAATAAACATCCTCCTTCCCCAGGTGGGCAAAAAAAAAAATAGCAATAAAATGAAAGGAGTGGTAATCAAAGTGATAAAGAGCTGGTTGGGGAACATCTAGCTACCATGAATGAGTTTAAGGCTTGAAGGAGTTTGCAGATGTCATCTCAGAGCTCCTTCCAGGGATCACTGAGAAATCATGGAAGATGGGTACAATGCCAGGGGATCAGAGAAGGGCAAATCTTCTTCCTATCTTCAAAGGGGGGTGGGGGAGAGGACTTAAGTAGGTACAGATGGTCACCTTGACATCAGTACCAGGTAAAAACTCTGCAATGAAGTATTAAGCAGTCCATTTGTGACCTTTTAGAAAAGAAAGCACTGCCTGGCAGGACCCAGTACGAGTTTATGAAAAATCATGCCAAACAAACCAGATATCCTTATTTTGATAGAGTGACCAGTTCAGTTGATTACAGAAATGCAGTAGACACAGAGTACCTTGAATTTAGCAAAGCATCAGAAAGTCTCTCGAAAAATCCTAGTAGAAAATGTGATAAAATATGGACTAATTTATGCTACCAATAGATAGAGATACAGTTTGTTGAACAATCAAAGCCAAGTGCTGAGTGGAACTCTGGCAAAACCCAGCAAAATTACTTTCAGTAGAGACAAATGTAAAATCTTACATTTGGATAAGACAAATCAAAGGCATACGCGTAGCATGTGGGGGCCATACTATGCAGCAGCACATGCAAAAATTAGGGTATTCTGGAAGATCACCAGCTGAACAGGAACCAAGAGTGTGATGTGTCAAAGGAAAAAAAGCAAATGCATGTCTATCCTGTATCAACAAAAGTACAGTGTTAAGACCAAGAAAAGTTATTCCTCTCTATTCTGTGCTGTTCATATGGCATGTAAAATACTGGGCCTCATTCTCGACACTTTTTAGGGGAATAACAATGGTGCTGGGCCCGTCCAAAGGACAAGAAATTGGAATATTTCCAGAGAGATCTGACCAAGATAAAGGAAAAAAATTATGAGGAACAATTACTGGCTACGCTTAGCATAGAGGAGAAATAAACTGTGAGGAAACACAAGCTGTTGTGAAGTATCTGAAAGGCTATCATATAGAAGACAAGGTAGAATTGTTCACTGTTATTTCAGAAGACAAGACACAATGGGCTTAAGTCAGAAGAAAACAATTTCAGTTGGACATCAGAAACAAATCATGAGAATTGTTCAACAATGGAACAGATGCCTCAGGAGATGGCGGACTCGCCTTCAGGTGCTTGAACAGAGACTAGATGTTCATTTATCAGAGATGCTGCAGTAGTGGATTCTTGCTCTGGGTTGAACTAGAAGATCTCCAAGATCCCCTATTAAGCTACATGATTATATGAAGCATGGCCTAAGAAAGCTGAAGAATAGATACAGGGTCCCAGAAACCTATGAAGAAAACTTGATGACCATGGGTGTCTCTGAAGTGATGGTTGACATGCCATACAAGAATCATCATGTCCACTGTAGATGAGCTGTCTGTTGCTCTAGAGCAATGTTTCCCAACCCTAGCAACTTTTAATATGTGTGGATTTCAGCTCCCAGAATTCCCCAGCCAGAATGCCAAGGTTGAGAAACACTGCTCTAGAGAACAGGACTTGAACCAAAAAGTTGTATGCCAAGAAAAGGATTCCTTGCAAATCAAATCTTATGAAGAACTTATGGACAGTAGAAACTCTGGATGTGGGTGGACAGATGACTTTTAAAGGTGGAGGATTCTACTTTGTTAACCATTTTCCCATACCAGTGATAGGTTAGGTTAGATGGTCTTTGAGGTTCCTTGCTCTAGGTCCAAACCAAGCAACCTTCATTCCAGCTTGAGTAACATGTGAACTCAGGCTTCTGCCTGCAGGCAAGTCCACAAGCCAGATGTAAAGTAATGAAGCTCCCTCCTGCTGTTTTCCCCTTGCACCTGGTTCTCTGGGACATATTATTTCTGAACACGGACCATTGACTTAACCATACAGTTAGTCACTAGACCAACTTTCAGTAAATCTGTCCTCATGCCAACCAGTCCAAACCATTATTGCTCCTTTATCTTTAGCTGCAACACAGACATCGCTTTTTATTCCTCCTGAGATGTGGATTTAAAATGGGGTATAAACATCATATGACATATATGGGACATGTCACTGCTCTGATATTCCCTGTACATGTTGTGCTCTCATTAGGAATGCTTGCTATTATATAAAGGGAAAACCAGAAAGTTATTAGCATTAGGGTGCAGGGCAAATTCAGTTTAAATATTAAGCTTTCCTCAGAAGTAAACAGAGGCACAGCAGGATGAGACAGTGGAATCCTGTTCTTCAATCATTTCCACAATCCAGTGTCGTTGCAGAGAAGTAGCTTGTTATGCTACCAACCAGGTTTACATTTTCTTTAAACCTTAAAATACAAGCAAAAGAAGAAGGAAAAAAAAAACCAAGATGGCAATGTCAAGAGGGGATGTGATATTAATAATGAACAGATTGCAGTAAAAGGCATTTTTAAAATTGCCCCTGCACGTGCCTTTTTTAAATTGTCAAATATCCAAAGGGTACCTTATTACATCAGATGTCGATCTGCCTGCACGGGTGCAGCGATCTGTACTATGAGCCAGAAAACAAATAAATTATTTTTTAAAAATGCAAAGAAAGGGAGGGGGAGCCACACTGTAGCATTATGTCGTAATTCTTATCAGCTCTTCTCTGCCTTTTTATTCGCGATTCCCCCAGACAAGGGAAGGCACCTTCCTCTCCCCACCCCGCGGAGGCACACGCAAGCGCGCGCACTCACACGCCTTTCCAGGCACGAAAATCTCTCGCAGGCGGCCAGGCCGAAGCAACCGCCCCAGAGGGATGTGTCCCCAGCGCACGTGGTCGGGGGCAGGGCCTCGACACGTCATCCGCTCCCCTTCAGCCAATGGGACGCGCCTGGAACGCAGAGCAAACACGCAACGTTCCAAAACTGGGGGAGGAAAAAAGGGGGGGAGGAGACACAGGCGACGCCAACGTTCCATTGTGCCCTTAGATCCCGACCACGCGCTACCGCATCTCTCCATCAAACCCCTCCCACTTTTTATTTTTACTTCCACCACCAGCTCTCCCCCCAAAACACCACACGGGCACTAGCGAGCGATCCTTGGAGCTCTCCAACAGTAGTACATTTCTCATAAAGGCGTCTCACTAGACAGGCGCGGGGGGGGGAGAGGCGGAACAAGTTAAGTATTATCATATGATTTCCCTCCCCCAATGTCATTTTCATTATGCAAATAAAGGAAAGGGGAGGAAGAAAAAAAACGCAACTGCCTCGCCGCCACCGCCCTGGAAAGCGCCAAACGGGAGAGGAAGGCATGTCCCCACATAAGGAAATCTAGCAGAATCCAGCGGGGAGTTCGGGGGCTGGAGAAGACATCCATCACCCCACCGAAGGGAAAGCTGGGGAGGGGGGGGTCTTCCACGCTCAAGAGCTCGTTTTTTTATCCGGGCTTGCAGGGAGGTTGATCCCCCCCCCCGCTTTTGGCGCATAACTACATGACATCTTAACTCACCCCGCCTCTTTTAGGCTGCCACGCGTTTGACTTGCACGAAACGTCTGATTAAAAGTTGCGGGGGGGGGTGGAAGGAAAGGGATGGAGGGGGGCAGAAAAGGCAGTTTTCGGACGTGGAGAAGAAACCGGGCGCTGCCAGGCGGGCGAAGACCGCTTGGAAAGCCTTCGTAATAAATTGGGGTTAATTTTAGCTTGGGGGCTGCTTTAGGTTAGCGATTAGATGGCCCAAAGCGTTATTTTTTTTTTCTCTCCGTCTCATATTGCAAAGCGGGAAAAGATCTTTTTTTTTTAAGGGAGTCGCGAGAGCTGCAAGGAAGGAACCGAGCCGCTACTCTGCAGGAAACGAAATTAATTTTTTTTACTTCCCGGCTAGCGTGTGTCAGCAAATCCTAACAGCCAGAGCAGAATCCGAAACAGACTCCGTTCGGGGGCCATGATCCTAGAAGACCGTGCTGTGCCGAGAATAAACCCCGATTAACTCATCGGGGCTTACTCCCGAGTAGACGTGGAGACAATGGCGAGGCTCACCCCGTCGCCCCTTGTGTAATCTCCCCCCCAAAGCCCCCGTCTTTCTACTCTCTCCGCCCAAACGTTGATTAAAAAAAATATCCCGGACGGGGAATTGGGGGTAGGACAGTGCAGAAACTTCCAAATAGGAAACTGACGACAAATCAGGTGACTTCTCTTTCATTGCAACATCTCAGCTGAGAAACAGCCAAAACACGCTTACAAATCAAAATGAATAAATCGCCCGACTCCCCCCTGCTCTCCAACCCGCCCAAAACAGCACGATCCATCCTGCACTTTACACGGGAGCAAGTTCTGGCTAAGGCAATGGGGCGTCGTGCAAAAGAAAAGGAGGGGGGACACCCAAAGTGCACCCGGGTCGCAATCCGTAGGCGCGCTTGCACGGGGACTTCCAAATCCCGCTGAATTCACGAGGGTTTGCTTCCCACGTTGGGGTTCTGCCTATTTCCACAAGGATGCCCGAGATTGCCCTGCAAAGTTTGTTTGCTCTTCGCGGCAACGCCGTTCAGAAAACGGAGGGGGCGACCCATATCACCCCGGCGCGCAATTCTTCCCCCCCCCTTTTTCTTTTTTTAAGTCGCTTTCCATCGCTTAATTCTGATTCTGCACGCTCTTCGCTCCGGGTCCCTCTCCCACCGCCGCTGCCCCCTCGCTTACCACGTGTTTTCTGTTGCTGCGCTTGCCATTCCAGAAATCTGGCCGCTTCTAACAAGGTCTCAATGCTCATTTCTTGAGGCTGCGTCTCCGTTAAGGATCCAAAGTCTTGGGAGACTTTAAAGCCCCCCCAAAAAAAATTTTGAGGGGAAAAAAAAACCTTCGCTTCCCCGCCCCCTCCGCGGGATCTCGGTGGGCTGGTCGGTCCACCCCCCCCAAAAAAAATAAATAGAAAACCGCAACGCCGGCCAAACGATCGCCCACCAGCTCGAGCTTCTACGAAGCTTCCAGACGAGAAAAGGGCTTTGTAACAAGATGGCGAAGTGTAACAGAAACACAACAAGAAAAAAAGGGACTGACACTGCCCTCAGCTACTATACTCGGAGTTACGCCCAAAACCCGGCCTGGAGTCTTGCGTTGGACGGGGCAGGAGCGATTCTCACGCGTTTGGGGCGGGGGCGGGGGAGGAGTGGAGTTTCTCTTTCCAGTAAAGTGGCTGAGAAGTTTTCCTGGGCGGGACCCTTTCGCGGTGCACGTGGACGCGAGCATGTTAGCGCCTTTCCCTGTCAATTAAAAACAGCAACAAATCCTCGCAGGTGAGCGGAGAGGGATGCCGGGTCAAGTCCGTTGGGGAGTCGCAATGCTTCTCTGCATAGCTAGCTCTTTCCTCCCCTCTGACCCCGACGGTATCTACGACGGGATGGGATTGCACGTCTAAACGCGATCGCGTTGCGGGCGGCAGGTCAGACCCCGATTTTTGCTCGTGGAAAGGGCCGGCGGCCATCACGAGGAGGGGGAGCGCAGGTTTAAACCACTCAGGCTACAACGAGGCTAACGAAATTTCAAAAACACTGGGGGAAAAGATCATCTGAATAGGGTGGCACAGAACATCTGGACCGCATGAAGCATATAGAATTGGGTTGCGTAGTACAGTATGGCTTTTAGTAGGGCAACAGGTTGGACAGTGGGTCCAACAACAGGTCCACTATGTTCTGTTGATGTGTGCTGGCCGAGGGTTATGGGAATTGCTGTCCAACGCTCCCATGTTTGCTCTATCTGGTCTGAATGTTGCTCCTAAGAACAAAACATCACCCTCTGGGGGAGATGGGTGGCATATAAATGTAATAAATAAATGAATGTTTAAATTATAAATGATAATGATACACAATTCTGGCATACCATAGTAATTTATGGAGCAACTTGAAATGTAGGTGTAAGCAATGGATTTGGCTATCGCTTCAGTATAGATGGCTATGCTGATGACGACTCCATCCTTGACCATTTTGGGTAAATTTGGTTTATCAGTAGATACTCGGTAGTTTACCTTTCTAGTTCCTCGCTTACTATGGCTGTCTTGTTTCTTCATCTGTGATCTTGGATTGCAACTGCTTTCCATTCCCCCCTCGCCTGCAAACTATGTTTTCCGCTGGGATCCAACAAGGCAACAGCCACCACCTTTGTGGTTACTGATCCCAAGATCCACAAAATGGCAGGGATGAAAGAAAGAGGGCACCTCTAATGCTAGAATCCAGTCAGGGGCATCCTCAAAGCAGGTCAAACAAGTCGACAACCACAACTGTACAATTTAAGTTCTACCCATCTATGCACTTGAAAAAGTGGGCTTTGACTGCAGCAGTGACCACCATCTTAACTTTTTTGACCCCCTCACAGAAGCCTTTGCCCAAGGTGCAGGTCAAGAGTGGTGGGAAAGGCAACAAAGGGACCTCCTTTATGGGCTCTCAAACCAGCTGCTGCTGCTGATTAGACTATAACAATGATGGCCAACCTTTTGGGCTCGGTGCGTCAAAAATTCGGAAAATGCCTAACTCGACTCTGCCAATGTGTCACCCCCAGCCCCCTGAACAAAGAATGCTTTACATATTCATTTATTTTTAAAAATTCACTCGAATCAAGTGTGGTGCTATGTATTATATAAAGAACCGTCAAATAATTACAAAATTGAAATACAAGTAAAACAATTTCAGTTTCTTTGGTAACTCAAACAGAGAGAACAGTTGTTAGGTGTGGGTGAACACTGGCATGTCATCCAAAACGCCGTGGCGTGTCATCTTTGACATGCGTGTCATAGGTTCGCCATCACTGGACTATAAGAACCTACCTTATGTTGAGTCAAACCATTTATTCTATCCAGGAGTCTGTTGTGCCGATGGGGAAGGATTGGAGATACACAAAGAGATCTTCCCTCTCCCACCTATTTATTTTTGTTTAATTTAAAGTACTTTTTGTAAACTTGGAAAAGTCAGATGGGACAGGGTGCTGAGTGGGTGCCAGGGGAAATATCTGTTGATGATTGAGCGTCTACTATCAACTTGTTAGGGTATGGAATTTGCTACCACAAGATGTAGTAATGAATACTAGTCTGGATGGCTTTAAAGGGCTTATTTTCTAGGGTAAGTAACAAGCTAGTAAGTAGTTTCTAGGCCAGGAGTCCACAAACTTTTCAACTCATCGAGCCATTCATGAAGTTTCAGATTGCTCAGTGGCCCCCAAACATTTATTATATGAAAATAATGTAATAAATACTACTTTACTATACTACAAATAACAACCACAACAATACTGTAGATGATAGATAACTGTCACCTTCAGGACAAGGGATTGGTGTGGAGCTCTACAGAGACCCCAAAAGATTAACTGACCCCAATTGACCTTCCATCATTTATCAACCACCTATTGACCCCCAGACACTTATTGACCCTTTGGAGGGTCCCATCAACCCTTTGGGGTTAATACTGACCACTTTGGAGAATCCTGTTCTAGGCAAAATGGCAGTCTATATAAAGTAAGATTATTTTTAAAGTAGAGACACTGGACCCCAAATGTCCCATTCCAATTTCACCACTAGCATTCGGTATCAGAACACCTCTCTTGGCCTCCCTGGAAGCATTGTTAATAAATAAATAATTAATAAATTGTTAATAAAGTGTGGTTAAAGCACACCATGGCACAGTGCAGTGTTTTTCAACCTCAGCAGCTTTAAGATGTGTGGACTTCAACTCCCAGAATTCCCCAGCCAGCATGGTGGCTGGGGAGTTCTGGGAGCTGAAGTCCACACATCTTAGTTGCCGAGGTTGAGAAACACTGGTCTATTGGGTTCTGACTATAATACCATTTTATTTATTTTGGCTTGAGTGAAATCTGCTCAGTCTCTGAAGTCCTCCAGTCAGAGTAGCCAGTCATTTCAAACATCAAAACAGTAAAACAGCATAATTTCCTGCTCTTTCCTTTCCGGCCCAGCAACATTAGCAAAGCTCAAAAAGGGGGCACAAAACACTAAATTACAGAAATCAAAGGCACCCGATAAGAAAAGGAAATATTACAACTTGGATATGCTCCTGGACTCCCAGCAGAAAGGCTTTTGCACAACTGTATCTTGTGTGACAACTATGGGTCATCTCTGCTGTGCAGTCAGTCACACCATTGTCAGCTCATTAATGGACAGCTGCAGTTCGCTCTAAATGGGCTGCCCTTGAAGACTTGTTTGGAAGTTTCACTGGTTCAGCACGCATCATAGTGCAGTTGTGATCACGCTAAGATAGTCCATATAATACCACTACTAAGGGAGCTGTGTTGGCTCCCAGTTAGTTCTTGGATGCAATTCAAGGTCCTTGTTATCACCTTTAAAACTCTCCATGGCTAGAAGACTTCCAAGACCACCTCCTCCATCTCACCAAATCTGGAGAGATCTAGGACAGAGGGCTTTCCAAATGGAATCTGCAGGGACCCCACTGTCCAGCTTCCTATTAGAAGCCTCCTCCTGCGGAACAGCCTACCTCATGATATTTAGACTATTGGACTTCCAAAGACCCACAGAGGCATACCTCCTCAGGAGAAGACTTGGGGGAAAAGGGAGGGTTACTCTACCTCCATGTGGGTGGTACATCAGATGCAGACCAACCACCTTCTCACCAACCTTCTCCAGTAAGGGAATGTTGGAAACTGGTTGATAGTTATCGAAGACCATTGGGTCCAAGGATGGCCTTTTGAGGAGGGGGAGCATTACTGCCTCTTTCAAGGTTGAGGGCACCTCCCCCCATCAAAGAGGTCAACACTACAGCATGGACCCAACCATGGATCACCTCCCTGGCCACTTTGATGACCCAGGAGGGACCTGGATCCAGTAAACAGGTGGCCGAGCTGACAGCACAGAGACACATTGCTTTCCCTTCTTTAAATTTCTCACCTCTCTCTTCCTGAAGATCTCAACTCCACCCAAAACAATTTTTTCAGTTTCTCCCTTCCTCTCAACCAGAGATGCCCTCTGGGGCAGTGTGTGTGTGTACGTGCGTGTGAAGAACATCAAGATGGCAGCCACAACCATGAATCAAACCACACCTCCATTCCATGGTTGTGCCCACCCTCTTGACTTTTTCACACATACCCCTATAGACACCCCTGCAGGGTGTATAGAAAGAGGAAACAGACAGAACATGAATAACATCTGGTATCAGAATTTTTAAAAATGTGATGAAATGCTTCTTCCCATCTCAGCCTGGCCACACTCTTTGGTGCAAAGGCCCTTCCCTGTGTCCCAGTGCAAAGGGAGGCAGGAACAAGAGAAAGGGGCTTTTCAGTGATCTCACCTAAACTGAGGATGCAGAGTTGAAGTCCACATGTCTTAAAGCTGCCAGGTTTGAGAAACACAGCTTTAAAGTCATTTTTAATTGCATCTCCATCTTTTGAAGGGGCCCTCCTAATTCTATGCCACCTGCACATGTGACAATAGCGGCAGTCCTCTAGTAGTAAAAAGGACTCTGATCCTAAACGTATTTACTGAGGAGTAAGTTCCATTGGTGGTTGCTAGGCACCAGATCATCTGCATGGCACAGTCCTATGAATAACCCCAAAATATGAAATAGAGATCACAAAAGATCAATAGTGCAATTATAGTTTCTGGATTTAATGGTATTAGAGATTCCCTTGTTTAGGTCGAAAATAGAACGTGCCCCCCCCCCCCCCCATGTTTAAAACTACCTTTATCCACTGCTACTGACATGCTGGCTGGGACTGATGGGAGGTGAAGTCTAAAAGACTTAGAGTATCTTGTTGGCTCTCTCTGATCTGGATAGCATTATTCAAAAGATAATATTCCTGCTTTGTTGCATTTGCAATGTTAGGGTAGGCTTCCCCATCCTGATGCTCTCCAGAGGTCAGGGAGACGGGGATAGATGGGAGTTGTAGTCCAACCCTTGTGGAAGGCTCTAGTACAGTATACGACTGCTCTAAGCAATCGCCTTCACGGTTTTGCAAACCAGCCGTACCTCCTCCCCACGCTCGTCTCTGTTGCAAAACGAAGCTGAGTTATTTTCCATCCTTCCTTTCTCCGTTCCCTTTCTCTCTCTCTCTCTCTCTCTCTCTCGCTCTCCAGCAACTGGCTGCGGCAACTTCCCTTCTCCGGGTTTTGCGGCCGATCTCGCCCCCCTCCGCGGCACATTTGCAGGCTGCTCAAAGACGTCATCCGATCCTGGCCCAATCGGCTTGCAGAACAACAAGGCATGGAGCAACTCCACATGGGCACTCTGCGCCGCGTGTCCCCGACAGCGTCCTCTTTAAAGGGCCAGGTCGCCTTCCGCGGAGTTCCTCCTCGCCCCACCTGCCGCGGACAAGGCGGCGAGGAGGCGGGAGGCGGAGGCACGTGGTTCCCCCCCCCCGGAAAGGGAGCTGCTCCCTAGCCTGCGTGCCGAAAGGCGAGGATTTTCCTTCCCACGCTGTTGCTTCTGCTGCTACAAGTGGAAAAAAATTTTTAAAAAAAATCGGGCACCGCTCATGCGGTTCCACAAAGCGGCAGCCGCAAAGGTCCGCTCAGCCACGCGGCCTCGCGCTTTTATTGCATGCAATTCAACGGACAGCGTTTATTATGGTGTCTTTCCACCAAAGTCTACGCCAGGTTTCTCCCGTCCTGCGGAGTGACGCTTCCCAGGATTCCCAAAAAGCAGTTAGCCTCCCACCACTTGGGCCCGTCCAGATCGGCTGGACTACAATACCCATCTTTCCAGCCAGATTAGCCTACGGCAGGCTCCAGTGCCTGTCATCGTCAGCCGGGCCTATGCCTGCGCACGCGCTGGCCGCTGCGGCTGTTTTTCCGCTTTCTGCCCGGTCCTATGCAGGCTTACTCGCAGGAAAGCTCCCGCAGGCTCGAAGCGTCCTTCGGACGAGCTTTCTCCCTTAGGGGCGATCTTGGATCGTCTCAGATCCCTGCGGGGCAGAGACCCGTGGATTTGGTCAAGCGCTGGGTCAGACGCAAGCTTAAATTGCACTAACTAGACTAAACCGCACTGATAGACGTACGTCGACCTACGACCGAAGCCGTTTTATCAGTGGGGCTGACCGGTGGGTAGACCCGAGGGCTACGCCACTGGGAGAACAAGTTTGATGCGAAGCGACCCCGTTGTCCAGCCTCGCTAAATCCCAGGGATGTGTGTAAAACGTTGCAACCCTACTGAGTTGTAATTAATAATATTCTCGCTATTCACAAGTCTCCTGCGTCAGTTTGCTCCCAGGTCGGCGTGAGATGAAGGGGGTCCGATCCCCCAAGCAAGACCCTCACAGAGGATCTCTCTCTCCACGGAAGCGAGCCGAGACGGCCGCTTGACCCCCGCCGTGCTCAGGAATCCCGACGAGGTCAGGACGGTTTCGGTTTCTGTTCCCACGGACCTGGGAATAAGCCGCAGGGAACTCGACCTTGCGGGGCTGGCTGTGCAACGGGAAGAGAGGTGGGAGCAACCACTTAAAGGGGGAGGCAAGATCGGGCGCTCCCCCTTAAGCATTTTTCCTAAGGAGTCTCCTTAAGTTCACCAGAAAGGCGCACCACGCGGACGGGGAGGGGTAGGAGCGGTCCGTCCGCCCTCCGCCTCCCCTAACCGGTCGCTCTCCACGCTCGCCGGCCTGCAAGCCCCCTGAAAAGCCGGCTGCCGCGGAGGGGAGCCGTAGCCCCGCGCCTTGGCAGGCCGGACGCTGGGCTGGGCGGGGCTGGGCGAGGCTCGGCCGCCTGCAACGCGCGGTGGGGAAGGCGCGCTCGGTCCACGCGGTTTTGCAGCCCGGGGCGGACGTGGCCGCCTGCGCGAGACGCGCCTCCTTTCACAATAGCGGGGAATCGAGGCGAGGGGGCGGGGCTTGCCCGATCCCACCCACGTGCCTGATGGGGAGGGAGGCGGGGCTCGGCCGAACCCGGAGACCCTTTGAGCCGGTCTGCCTAGTCATGGCCGGGCGGGGGAGCGGAGCGCTCTCCTTCTTAAAGGGGACGCGTCCTCTTTCGCGGAAAGAGGCGGAGGAGAAAGCACGTGGGTCTGGGATGCGCGAGGAAGCGGCTGCGGCTGCGGCTGCGTGGGAGCGCCGGAGGGGAGTCGGAGTTCGTGCAGCAAAACAGGAAAGGCGGCTCAGCTCCGGCCCCCAAACGGAGGCAGGCGCCGCTTGGGTTGCGGCAGCGCCTTCCTCGGGGCTGGGCTGAGCTCGGCAGCAAACGAAGGAAGACCCTTCCCAAGCCCCTCTTCCTTTCCCCGGGGAATACATCGTAATTACGGCAATAATAGGTTGCATTCGCAGGACCTCGTTCCCCGGGTCAGGGTCAGACCTAGCGGATGCGTTCACACGACTTGCGCGTTCTGTCTAGGATTTCCCCAGTTTAGGGTTGCTGGGGGTCGACGTCGTGCGTGGATCCAGCCCCTTGGGTTAGTTTCTTGCCCGACTCCAGGCAATGAGTTAATTAAATAAGCAGATTAGCGAGATGGTGCGAAGGTTGTGGTAAATACAAACAATCTGGCGTGTTTGCAAAGTAATGAGTTTTGTTCAGTTCAGTGAAATGAGTTTCCAGAAATCTCTACATCAGTGTTTCTCAACCTTGGCAGCTTTCAGATGGGTGGACTTCAACTCCCAGAATTCCCCAGCCAGCAAGGCTGGCTCGGGAATTCTGGGAGTTGAAGTCCACCCATCTGAAAGCTGTCAAGGTTGAGAAACACTGTTCTACACAATAGACATTTATTGAGGTATTGGACTACAGCTCCCATCAACCCCATCTGTTACAATCAGTGGGAGCTGCATAGATCAGCAAATCTGAAAAATCTCAGATTGGGGAAGGTGTGTGTGGCATAACAGTCTCATCTTCCTCCATCCATCTTTTTGGAGTCATTCCCAGTAAGAGCCCCACTAGCTAGGGGATTTAAGAATTATAGTCCGGTGTATCTGGAGGGCACCCGGTTGGGGATGATAGCATTGGCTCGGCTGACATGCTAATTTACCATTTACTGAACCATCTTTTGCTTAAGCCACAGTTGGCTGAGTCCACCCTTGCTAAAGCCATGAAGCTGTGGTTTACAAGCCACACTTGGATTGTTTTCAACTCCTAGTGACCACCTAGATAGATATTCTCCATGATGATCTGTCCCTATCCTGGTCTTTCAGGTCTCCCAACACCCATCATTGCTGTAACTGAGTCCATCTACCCTTGCTGATGGTCCTCTTCTTCTTCTCTTTCCTTCCACCTTTCCCAGCATCAGAGCCTTTTCCAGAAGGTGTCCAAAGGAGGATCATTTGAGCCTGGTCATTTGTACCTCGAGGGAGAATTCTGAGTTGATTTGTTTGATGATCCACTGGTTTATTTTCTTGGCTGTCCAAGGTATTCTCAGGAATCTTCTCCAACACCAAAGTTCAAAAGCATCAATGTTCTTCCTATCCTGCTTCTTCAAAGTCCAACTTTCTCTTTCATGGAGTGCCACAGGGAAAACCATGGCTTGCATGATTCTCATCTTTGTAGGTATAGACCCATCATGGCATCTGAATATCTTTTCCAAGGTCTTCATGGCTGCTCTACCAAGTGCTCATCTGTGGCGTATTTCTTGACTGCTGGTTCCTTTACTGTTGATGGTTGATCCTAAAAGGCAGAAGCTCTCCACCACTTCAGTGTCTTCGCTATCGATTCTAAGCCTGGTTGGTCTACCTGTTGTCATTACTCTGGTCTTCTTTATATTTAATTTTAGTCCCATGTTTTTCATTGTGCTCTTCGACTTTTAGTACTAGGGCTTGCAGATCCTTTGCATTTCCGGCTATCAGGGTCGTGTCATCAGCACAGCACAGGTTATTGATGTTTCTTCCTCCAATTTTAAAATCACACTCATCTTCTTCCAATCCAGCTTCCCTTAATATATATTCACAAGCCACACTAGGTTCGCATAAATCACAAGATCCACATATTGACTCTGAGATATATGAACCAAGACACTGTATGCTAGGAAGTAGATTTCTTACACAAATAGTTGTGAGCTTGCCACCTCTGCGACAATCCGTTTATTCAGAAGTTCAATTACAGCTTCAGCCATCTACTCAGAAGTAAGTCCTACTGAGGAAAACATTTCTCTTCTGCCAATATTTAGTCATTTAAAATATTGGTATAAAACCCGACTTTCCTTCTGGATTGGGTGCTCTTAAGATAGCTGGCAAAGTATTTGTTTATTTAATCAATTGATGCAGCTGCCCATCTCACAGCAGCGACTCTCACTTTGTGGAATGAGTTATCCATCACAGAATTGTCAACCTGTGGAGTTGGAAGGATTCCACAAAGACTCTTGAGTCCAACCCTCTGCAGTGAGCAGAAAACCAAATTAAACTATCCTCAAGAGGTGACTGTGCAACCTCTTTTCATAATTTTCCCCCAGCCTCCGTAGATAGATTGTTCCATTGTTGTAAGAACTTACAGTCAGGAAGTTTTATCTTTAAGTAAAATCTGGATAACTGCATTTTATACCTGTTATTTTTGGTCCTAGATTCTATGGTAGTGGAAGATTGTTCCTCACCATCTTCCCTATGGCACCCTTCTATTTACCCAAACCTTGACATCCTGTCTCCCTTCGGTCTTCTTTTTTCCAAATGGAGCTTCCCAAGTTCTTGGGCCCATCCTTAAGTTCCTGTATCATCTTGTTTGCTCTCCTCTGAGCCTGCTACAACTTACTGTTTTATTTTCTTAGCTGCATTCTTATGACACACTGACCTGCAAAGTTATTTTTGAGTTGTTATTCATTATTAATTTAGGTTTATTGGCTCCCCAACTCCAGCAGACTCCAGTTGAGTCCAGGCTTCTAGGAGGATATAGAAGTGTCTTGCATTATTCCTAGATTTTTTTCATTTTTCAAACTAGCCATAAGATAGTGATGATGATGATGATGATGATGATGATGCAACAATGTAGAAGTGTCTTGCCTTATTCCTAGATTTTTCTGCTTTCCAAACTAGCCATAAAATAGTAACAGTAGTAGTAGTAGTAGTAATAATAATAATAATAATGCAACATGAAGGTCTCCCCTTCATGGAAGTTCTACAGCCAAGATACTAGTAAAGAACTGCATTTGCGTGGGAATATTTATGCAAAAGAAGGAAGAAGAAATTCAGTTTGCTTTCAACCAGGAACAGTTCTGAACCATTTCTGGGTTTCCTTCCTGAATAATGTGGATGTGGGAACTTGAAAAGCGGAGAAGATAAATTCATGGATATATTTGTGCCCAGGGGTATAGGAGTTGAGTTCATTTATAGATATCTTTGTTTATGGGATTTGTATTCCACATTTCTGTCAACTGATGGTGCCCAAGGCCTCAAGCGTAATCTGCCACAGGAGCATCCAGCTTCAGGGGTAGTTTACCTTAGTGCTAGTTGCCAAGGAAATCACTCGCCAATGAAGTGGAGGCGCTAATTCCTGGATGTGGCTGCCTGATCATTCTGGGTTGAATGATCCAGGTTTAGGAGTGATTCCAAGCTGGGACTCCAACTTCAGGCCTTGAATCTGGGTTTTTTAGAAGGATCTAGTTAGCCATTGGCTGTATTAGGATGAGATAATGAATCAGATCATAAATGGAGCTATTCTGTAGGGTTACGTGTCATCTAGCCACTGCGTGAGAGCTGTGCGTGAGAATAACTCTGTCTGCCATCATTTAAAAAAAAAAATATCAAATTTATTATATAAATTTATATCTATCTATATCTATCTATCTATCTATCTATCTATCTATCTATCTATCTATCTATCATCTGAGTGTTCTGGTCTGTAACTCATATCTCCAACTCTTAGAGCAATGCACAACGATAACGAGAGTTGTGAACTCAGACCATGTAGTTGCATACAATGGGAAATGTAGGTTCCGTTTTCCTGTGTCTTCCCCATTTACAAACATGGAGTTGTAAGATGGAGTGCATCATGGCCAGGGAAATAAAATTCCTAGCCTACGTGCCTGTTAACCACTATTAATCATAACGGCTGAGAATGTTCTGAGGCAGTCTACCTCGAAATGTCTATTGTTGGATGCCATCGATGGGAGAGGCTTGTGCACGCTATCCCTTGTTTAAGAGCCTTGCAGAATTACCTCTGGGGTTGCTGCGGACAACATGACGCTGATTTAAAAAGACTTTCGATCTTCCCATCACAAAGATCTGAGCAGGCCGTATTCCAGTGGACATCCGGAAATCTCCATGGGGGTGAATAAATACCGGATATTTGTCCGGAAAGGGAAACTAAGACAAAAAAAAACTGGATTTCCAAAGTCTGCCTCTCCCCCTTCCACAACGCAGCCATCTCTTTAGCCCTGAGATCTCTCTTTAAAAAAAAAAATGGTGATGCACTGGGTTCAGCCACACAATAGCCTGTTTGTTTGGTGTATAAATGACTTCCTTGCCAAGCTGAGAGTCCCCCTCCCCAGGCAGGGAGAACATAAAGCAGATCGTTGATCAAGCAGCTCCCTCAACCCAGGGTGGTTCCCAGGGATGATGCGGGGGGGGGGGGGAGTTGCTCCCTGTCTAAATCCTGGTGGGGCAGGAAGGTCGCTAACACTACAGCTGCAGCTTTGAAGCGCAAAACTCTTATCCTGCCTTAACCCCGTTTCTTGGAAACCATGATGCATGCAAAGTCAAAGGGCCCATCGTTCGGGAAAGATTGTGGAAGACAACAAAGGTGGTAGAAAGGCAGCCGATGGTTGGTTGGTGTTATTTAATTTTTTTGCACAGGTTTGGGAAGAGCGTTTAGCTTTTCTGCTTCATATAACCAGAATCGCAGGACTGATTTAAGGCATGAAGTTTCGTGCCCTGAATGGAGGGGAAACAATCTGTTCAACTTCAGGCGACGGGCGCTTCTGGCCCCTCTAATTGCTCTGTTCGTGGGATGTTTAAAAATTAATGTATGTAAATGTCATGCACAACACGTATATTGGTACCGTCCATTTTCCTCTTTGGATTGCTTACAGCAACCCCAAATATGAAAGCAGACTTGGAAAATAGTAATAACCCATCATTAAAATGGGGTTGCCCAAGCAAAAGCATTCGGTTAGATAAACTATAACAGAGGAAATATACTTTTAAAGAAACGGATTTGGTTGGTGGCAGAACCCAAGATACCCTAATTTCATGAGGCAGAGAGTTCCACAGATAGAATGTTGGGGTCACGTCTCCTGGCAGGGCCTGGGTGGGCTTCAGAAGGCTGTTGAATGAAGTGTCCAGGGAAGGGACTAGGTCACATGGGGGGCAGGGGGTTGTACTTTAATCAGCCTGGCTCCACATTTTGTAGGGCTTTAAAGAAAATAACTAGACTTTAGAACAAGAATTGCACGTGCAAACAAATCAGCAACCCCTTGAAGGATAGCACTGCCCTTTCAGGGCTAAATCCAGCGGTTCACCAGGATGCACTAGGCCCTATCTGCAGCCCAAATCTCAAGAAGAGAGTCAGGGCTTGGGCTTGACCTGTTGTATTTCCAAGACACAAACTGCTGCACATCTTGCAGGCAACCTTCTGCTCTTTGGCCCCAAATCTGAAAGTCGTCGTGCTTTCCAGAGGAAAATTACACGCTCGCAGAACTTTGAAGCCTGATGATCACGTGGGGGTAGGGTGGGGTGGTGGTGGAAGCATCCTTCAACTCCAGTTATGCGTATTGCGATCCAAGCAAGCATCACCAAAAACCCACAGGGAGTATCCTTTTTTGAAACAGATTCCCCCCGCCTCCGTATGCAAAGATATACAAGTTTAAACTTACCCAATTCATTGACTGAAGTTGCCTTTAATTAGGAGATGACAGCTATTGATCCCAAGAGTCATTGTTCGTACAGAACGGTGGTAAATGTGCCTGGACCGTTCCTGAGTTCTGCTGTGCAAATGTAAAATGTGTGAGCTGGTGTCAGCCTTGCGAGGTAGTCCAGACAAGAAGCACACCCAGACGTACTAGCTTTATCCTCATTGTAAGGTTACATTAACAGAATCTTGCAAGTCTGAAAGTACATCTCTTCCCCCCTCACCTTTTCAGTCCAAGAAACCAGGGAGGATCCCTTCTGAGACGTTTGCCACACCCCGCTTCCTTCTCTGGGCTCAGCTGCCTCTTATCCGACCGTTCTCCTGGCTGCGGCTCTCCCCTCTGTCTCCCAGGGTCATTCCCACATACTGCCATTACAGCTGGATAGGAGATCCACTTGATTTCTAGAGAAGTCCCTTTTTTTATGTTATTTCAAGTGTGGTTCATCAAAGGATCTTTAAAAGTAAAAGTGGTGAGACAATCTCTATGTTACTTTCTAAATCTTGATGCACACCAGTTTTTCTTAGTCCAATGCACTTGATTCTACCTATGGATAATGAGTGACTATTCAGAAATATAACTTCATGTAAAAAAGAACCCCTCCTTTCTCCGCCTCTGTCATAAGGACTAGCTCCTTGGTTACACCCCAAGGCCTGCTTCACAGGAAGGGAAGGTTTATATAATGTTACCAATCAAAGTGTGGAAGCTAGAGAGGAAAAACAAACAAACCTAAATGGATCCTTCAGTCTTAAAGGAAATCAACTCTGATTGCTCATTGGAAGGATTGATAATGAAGCTCAAGCTCAGATACTTTGGTCACCTAATGCGAAGAGAGGACTCTTTGGAAAAGACCCTGATGCTGGGAAAGATGGAAGGCAAAAGGAGAAGAGGACGGCAGAGGATGAGATGGTTAGATAGCATCACTGAAGCAATGAGCATGAAACTGAGCAAACTCAGGGAGGCAGTGAAAGATAGGAAGGCTTGGCGCAATATGGTTCATGGGGTCACGAAGAGTCGGACACAACGACTGAACAACAACAACAAATGGATCCTAGAGTTTATAAATTATAAGTATGGTAGCACCTTTTCAGATTAACACATTTTAGTATTTATGTCTTTTAAAAACATTTCTTAGTCTGAAAAGATGCTGCCAGACTTCTGATTTTTGGTTACTATATACCAGTGTTTCTTAATCTTGGCCACTTTAAGATTGTTGGACTTCAACTCCCAGAATTCCCCAGCCAGCTTGGCCATGGTTGAGAATACTGGAAATTGAAGTCTATACACATCTGGAAGTTTCCCAGTTTGTGAAACATTGCTATAGCTTAACACAACTTCCCTTCAATGCAGAGAAGTTATAGTTCACTGAAATATTTCTCAGATTTCTGTCCCCCCCCCCCCCCGCCCCTTCCTTACCCCTTGATTTTGAGGAATATGGGATTTTGGTGCAGCTGCTTGATTAAATGGGTCAATTCATGTTATTTTACACTTGTGACTTGGGTTAAGCTTTCGAGCTGAATGAGAGAGGAGTCAAATGAAAACCAAAAAACATGCAAAAAAAGGCTGAAAAGTTTTGAGTGCCACAAAGATGTGGATTTTAATGCCAACACTGCCACCTATTGATCACAGTCGGAGTTCCAAGAGCATAATTGGATTTTTGAAAAGAAACTATGACTAAATTATTGCACTTACTATATTTGGGGCTGTTTGGTTTGCAGTGACATGTGAAACCAATGACTGCAATTTGTAAGCCATGTTTTATAGCATGACATTCAGTGAATCAGACCAGGATGGGTCATTCCACAAACCTTAATTAAAACAAACTAGTGTTTAGTGCTTGTGTAAACACAGTGATACCAAGATAAATTTGATAGAGCTCCTCCCCCTTTAAAAACTAAATGGAATAACCTTTAATTAAGGATATTGTGCAAGGACTGACGAAACTAATTCTATGGACCTACAGTAAGCATGTCTCCTCAGAAGTATGTCCCATTGAATTCAATATTCTCAGTAAATGTATCTTATTTCAGGCACTTTGAACTTCAGCTCTCCTAATTTCCAACCAGCAGGTCTGATGGCTAGCAATTAAAAGTCCAGCATCAGTTTAAGGAAACTGGACAGATTAAATAGTAGTTTTACCAGCTGTTGCTTCCAATTCTTCATGACCTGATGGACCATCATTTGGCCAGGACTAGGTGTCAGTAACTGTTCCTTTGAGTTCTTGAAGCCCCTACTTGTGTCATCGGTGATGGTATCGAGCCATCTTGTCTTCTATTGGTCTTCAATTGCCTTTGATTTTTCCAAGCATCAGGATCTTCTCCAGTGACTTTTGCCTTCAAATTATGGGTCCAACATATTGAGCTTTATTATTAATGTTTCCAGAGAGCACCCTGGTTTTACATCATCCGGTACTGAATTATTTGTGCTTGCAGTCCAAGGTGTTTTCAACAATGTTCTCCAGCACCCCAATCCATTCAGTCTTTCTGATGACTCCACTTTCGCAGCCAGATGTTACAACTGGGAAGGCCATGGCCTTGACAATATGGACGCTGATCATCAGTTTGATGGGCTTTCAGTGGAATGCAGTGGAATTCGGCCACTGTATGGAAGGGACACGGGGGGAAACAGAGCTGAGCAAATGAATGCAGGGATCAGAATGCAGTGTTGAAGTCAAACCTTTAATCCAGTGTTTCTCAACCTTGGCAACTTTAAGATGGGTGGACGTCAAGTCCCAGAATTCCCCAGCCAGCCATGCCAACTGGGAGTTGAAGTCCACCCATCTTAAAGTTGCCAAGGTTGAGAAACACTGCTTTAATCCAAGGCTGCATAAAGACCCCCCCCCCCCAAAAAAACACTTTTTAATGGCTCTGTCTGCCTTTTCTGGTTGCATGCATGTTGATAATAGAGGCAAAGTCTCAAGTCAAGCGTGACTCCTGATGATCACTGGTCATTTTCTTTGGCATAGCACGGAAGTGGCTTCCACTGTCTTCTTCAATTATTCTTTTTCTTCCCACAGTCCTGGGATTTTTCTGGTGGTCTCTCATCCAGGGACTAACCAGATCTAACCATACATCCTTTTCAGGTAAAGACGGAAGGGGCCTTTCTGATATAATTATTGGAAAAGCATGTTCATTACCATTTTGAAATGAGAAACTCATAAAAATAGAATTGCAAGTCCCCAAATAGGCTTCATACTTTTTTTTTTTTTAAATAACCAGCATACCCTCCTTCATCTGCTCCAACACATGGGAAAAATAATTGGGGAGAAATTGAGGCCATTGCCAGGAATTTTATGCATCTCTACTGACTGGACTTGGTTGTTTCCCCTCCTGGAAACCTGCCCCTACCCCAACTGCAAACATTTTACCCCAAATGCTTGCTTGGACCCTCTTGTAAAGTGCTCTGTGCACTAATGGGATTTTAATAATCATAATAAGTAAGGCTTGTTTGGGTTGAACACAGCTGCTAGTAACTTCTTGAATAAATCCGTGAAGTTTTCTTGGCAATAACGTGGAAATTATGTGCTGCTGGCTCCTTCCAGAAGATGTTTTCAACTTCCCAATCTAGTTAGGAATTACTAGTGGTCTTCCATCTATAATTAGGTCCATTTAACCCAGTTCCTAGTCCAGACAGGGTTGGTCAGGTGCTACTACTTGCTGAGAATAAATCATCCTAAATAATGATGGTGGAATTGTTCTAAAGTCTGTTGTCCTAAAGCAGTGTTTCTCAACCTTGGCAATTTTAAGATGTGTGGACTTCAACTCCCAGAATTCCCCAGCCAGCAATGCTGGCTGGGGAATTCTAGGAGTTGAAGTCCACACATCGCAAAGCTTCAAAGGTTGAGGAACACTCTTCTAAAGAAACAAAGAAAGACTCAAACTCAGTTTGGATTAGAAAACATATGAAACCAAAATTAGATAGAGTCCATCCTCCTCAAACTAGCATTTTTCATTTCTTTGGGCACAATAGAACTTTGACTTCTGAGAACAGTCTTGGTTCCAAGTAACTCAAGGACTGCCGTTTTCCTTTTTAACCAAAAGAGAGATTATGTTCCAACCTGGCCTCTAGGTGGCACCTTCATCTCCTTGACAGCTTCAACATCCGACAATGAAACTAACCATCTGATCTAGTGGATGACACAGATGGGAAAGCAGACATTTACACCCCTATGGATATTGTTGATACATTCAGTAGGGTGTAGCTGGGGTCATATAACATGCCAAACCAGGGTTTGTTTAACCAGGTTTCTGGAATGAATCACAAGCAGCTGGTTCACACTATTCATTAAGCTGTAGATCTTGGTTGTTTGAGTTGAATCCAACAACTGAATTGCAGATCATGACAACCTGGGTAAAGCATTGAGATCAAACCAGATCAATCAAGTAAGGCTTTGTATGAGGTCATACAGTATGTGGACTTCAACTCCCGAAATTCTGGCTGGGGAATTCTGAAAGTTGAAGTCCACATTTCTTAAAAGTTGTCAAGGTTGAGAAACGCTGTTCTACCAGGAATTAAACTCTTGGACCTTTGCACTTTAGGTAACTACATACAGTACATCAGCTTGAGGAGCTATCCAGGTCCTGGCCCTCAGTGGGGCTGCAGGAAGGGACCTATAGACTTGGTCAGAATAGTATATACAGCTGACCTTCTCTTAAGCTCTCAGAGAGTCATATAAAACCTCATACATGGGAACATGACATAATATAACCTTTATCTCTGGACTACATATACTATTCTGAAAAATACTACCTGTTTCATAATCCTGAAACCTTACAGGCAGCTTTATTAGTTGCTTGCTCCATGTCTGCACAGGAACTCAATGAGCTGTCTCCTCTCAAAGTGAATGTTCTCCCTGGGATGTGTCTTGGTCCAAGTCCTTGAGGTCTCCAGTGCTAATTTTGGCAGATGCAACCATCTCCTTGGTAAGGCTTTCTTCCCTAAAATGTATTCAATAACTCCACTGCTTCCAGCCTTGTTGGGTCTCCTCCACGCAAGATTGGGACTCCTTTCTCTTCTGAATGACAGAACCTGAAATCCATCTGTTGTGTGGATGGATGGTTGCCCCACCCTTAATGGTCAGAGAGAAATTGTACCTTTTGTGATGTTGCAGTGAGACTAAAGAAGAATATACTGTACTCCCTTTGGAATCTCTCGCTGTGGGGAGAATAGTTCTCAACAACTTTCCCCTTTTGCTGTGAGGGAGCAAAAGAAAGACCCATTGCTGGTGTACTTGTCGAGTGAAGTAACGTGAGGTGTAGATTGATTTCATCTAGAAGAGCTTTTCTGAGCATCGGTTTCACCGCCTGAACCATCCTCTCTTGGTTTGCAGACTACGGATACATTGGACGAAGGGGAAATAGGGTCGAATGGATAAGCCTTTTGTCCCATTTGGGTGTAAATTCCTGCATTGCTTGACTTAGAGAAGGGACGTGGTCACAAACAAGCTCGGTTGGAATCCTAGGTCATGCAAACCAAGATGTTAACTCGGCAATAATCACAGCAGGGGACTTAGAAGATAAGTATAAGTCCAGTATTTCTGAGTTCTTAGAAAGATATCAACCACAAATAACATCCTCTTATTTCAAAGATCATAACAACAACAACAACAACAACAACTTATTCAATGTATAGGCCTCCTGACTCCCAGAGACTCTGGGAGATCTCTTGGGGCAGGAGTTTTTCCACATGTGCATGTAAATTTATTACCTGTGGCTCCTACTGGAAATGTACTAACTGTTGACTTCACCAGAACTTCTGTGGATTTCTGCAGCCTGAAAAGCTATCCTCAGATGCCTGCTTAAAAGTTGAGTTAACCTGCAAAGTATATATTTGCATCTGAGATGTTGAGGTTGGTTGTTCTGCTCCCATTTTATCTCATTGTTTTTCAAACTCAGCAACTTTACAATGTGTGGATTTCAGCTCCCAAAATTCCCCAGCCAGCCATCTGAATTCCCCAGGCAGCCAGGGAGTTGAAGTCCACACATGGTAAAGTTGCCGAGTTTGAAAAATACTGCTTTATCTACTGCTTTATCCAGGGTCAAGTCACACTTGCTCAACCATCTCTGCTTCAGGATGACCAAACATACACTGCACACCAACACGTCCTTTATAAGTGAATCTGAAAGTTCTCCAAATTCACACTTGAGTCTTTTTGAACTCTAACTTACAGGTTAAAGGTCTCCTCTGTTCCTTGAGTTTGAGAGGAAAAACACATGGCCCTCAAAAGTCATCTCTTCCTGTGTCTAAAAGGACTTGTTTGCCATCTGAAGTGGCCATGGACCTTGGACCTTAGGTAGAGCCACAGGGACGAAACACACAGCAAACTTTTCTATTGTTATTGGCAGTTTTTGCTTATTTTCTCCACTGTATAAATGGAAATACATTGTAAATCTTGCCAGCAAAATGCAAAGACCAAGCCTGCTGAAGCCCATTTTCTCTGTGCTCCAACCAGCCGACGATCAGAAACAATCGAAAGACCTGAAACCGTTTATACCGATTCTGCGCAGCGTTTCCTGCTGGCTGGGGAATTCTGGGAGTTGAAGTCCACACATCTTCAAGTTGCCAAGGTTGAGAAACACTGACCTAAGGCATTATACCAAGTTCTAGTTCCCTGTCCCTGAGGAATGTGGGCCAGACCCTCTCCCTCAGCCCAATCTGCCTCACAGAGCTGTTGTTTAGGAACTAAAATGAAATGATCTCTTTTTGAGCTCCTGAGGACAAGACTGGTTATAAATCTGATAAATAAATACACGTTTAGCCACTTTGTCTCTTTGGAGTTGGGGGTGGACTAGAAGTGGGGAGACCCAGGTTCTAGTCCCCCCTCAGCCACAGAAGCTCCCTGTGGGCATTCGGGCCAATCATTGTCTCCCAGCCCACCTACCTCACAGGGTTGTTGGTAGATTTGGACTGGGGAGACCCAGGTTGTGGTCCCCGCTCCCAGCCATGGAAGCCCATTGGGTGACTTTGGACCAGTCCCTCTTAGCCCAGGAATCAGGGTGGACTAAGAGCGGGAAGACCCAGGTTCAAATCCTCCCTCAGACGTGGAAGCTCCCTGGCTGAATTTGGCCCAGTCGCTCTCTTGCTCAACCCAACCTTCCTCTCAGGGTGGTTGTTGGGGGAAAAATAGGAAGGGGCACCACATATACTGACTTTGAGCTCCTGTACAAAAGGGATAGAAATCAGATAGAGAAAGACAGCTCAACACTGCTCTTCCAGAGGCTGTTTGAACCCTATGAGTTAAAAAATGAAATTAAAGTCAGCGCCTTGCAGGAATGGAACACGTATGCTCTTCTCCCGCATGGAAGGCTGAGGATCCAGCTGCCGTGTGCCGCCGCAGTGTCAGCGACCCCGTAACGAAGGGAAGCTGGAAACACCACGCTCTGAGTGGTGACGCAGGAAAGGCGGCTCCCGCTCCCTCAAAAAGCCTTCTGCAGCGACGTTCTGCGTAATCTGAAATTGCTGACAAATTGGCAGTCTCTTGGCTGCTGCGCAAAGTCAGATTATCCATTGATGTGGCCGGACACTGATGTGGGGACCGCGCAAACCGCTGAATAGTAATAGAGTCACTGCTTTCTTGCGACGTTTGACTGAGGCTGTTTGGCTTTTAGCAATGCAGGAGGAAGGATGGTCATGTGATCCTGGTTTTTTAATGTCTCTTAATTCCATATACAGTAGACCGGCCAGTTTGGGTTTTTCTTAAAGCCCCCTTTCCTTCTCCACTGTATTCATTGCAAACCAGTGTGTGTGTGTGTGTGTGCCCCTTTTTTGTTTGCATTTGACCAGAAGTTGCCTGAATGGTTCAGGAAGAGGACAAAAAGGTAATCCAGGGTGGGCTTGGGGCTGGACCTCTTTGCAAACCAGAATCCATTGGTCTTTTCGGCAAATCTCCAATTTCCCCCCTTCCTTGTATATTCAAATAGCCTTCATTTTTTAAAAAGTACAGGTAGTCCTCGCTTAACAACCATTCATTTAGTAACCATTCAAAGTGACAACAGTGCTAATAAAAAGTGACTTAGGACTGGTGCCTGAAGTTATGACTGTCCCAGCACCCCTGTGGTCATGTGATCACGATCCAGGCGCTTGGCAACCAGCTCACACTTACAATGGCTGCAGTGTCCTGGGGTCATGTGATTGCCATTTGTGACCTTCTCAGCCAGCTTCTGGCAAGCAAAATCAATGGGGAACCACATGATTCACTTAATGACTGTATGATTTACTTAATGACCACAGTGATTCACTTAATGACCACTGCAAAAAAGGTCATAAATAGGGTCTCATTTGCTTAATAACTGCCCCTAAACAACCATTTTTCCAGTCCCTACTGTAGTCATTAAGTGAGGACTATCTGCACTTTCAATTTTCTTCCTCAACCTCTAAGCCATGGAGTTGTGGGAGTGTTTAAAGCAGGACGAGCAACATTGTTTTGGCCTGGGGGCGTTGCACATCCTATTTATGCCCTAGGGCCATGGGGTCATAGTCAATGATGTGACTTTAGTAGACTGATTGGATTTTCAGACCCCATTTTCTATGGGGGGGGGGTTTAAGGGTATCAAGATCTGGAGAAGTAGCTGGTCAAAGAAGACATGTGGACCTCCAAAAGAAACAGTGTGTACCTCTGCTTTAGGGCAAGCTTCATTTGAATAATCAGGGGCTGAGAATGATGGGAGTTGTAATCCAGTACTTCTGGAGGGTGTGACTCAGGAGAATCACTTTTTGAAGAGTGGGAGCTGTATGAAAACTATTTTGGGGTAAGAAGGCAGCTCACAAAAATGAACCTGGTTTGGACAAGGACCAGATTAGCCATTAAGTCAGCCATGGGGGGTGGGGGGAGTATTTTACATTTGTGTGGAGCAGAATGGGATGGAAGAACAGTTATTTCTTTCCTTGCAGAAAATGATGGAGGATTGTCATACCATTCACTGTGGAGTGGAAAAGAAGGAAATGTGCAAGATTTCCTCCCCACCTTCCCCCACTGTATCAACGAAACTTCTGGTGCTCTATAGGTGCATTTAATTTTTGAAAACAGTCAGATGATGACTTGCATATTTGAATTCTGTTTCAGCCAGTTTCAGGGTTTGTCCAACTCTTGCATTAAAATTCTGCAATTCTAATTCTTAATCCAGAATTCTAGGCTTATAGATGCATAATGGGTGATAGTTACAGGCCCCAGAAGCAACAAGCACGTTGCGCATCCAGGCATTGTTATCAAACATGTGCTTGATGTGCATGTTTCAATTTACTCATTTTGCTGTGAGTTGCATTGCAGCTTGAATTATCACCTGAGGAGGAGGAGGAGGAGGAGGAGGGGAAGAAGAACAGGAAGAGGGAGGAGGAGGAGGAGGAGAAGTTCTGAGGTTTGTCTCCAGGGCATCCCCTGCAGTGTGCTTACTTTACCATTAAATAAGCTCCTGCTGTTCTCCGTTGAGCTAATGTACTTCCCGGAGGATAAAATATCACATTGGCACTCTGGCTACCAACAATGTTCTCTTGCAAAGCTGAACAATGGTGGCCTGATTCATACAATCCTCAGTGAGATTTCCATGCTGTTGCTGGGTGTCTCCTTTCCCTGCAAAATTGGACAGATTTGATCCCTGGGTTGGAATATCCCCAAAGCCTGGCATATAGGTTGGGAAATCTTAGGATCATTAATAACACATATCACATTCATCTGAATGTGGATCCTGTAGAGAGATAGTGTCTTAAGGGTCAACAATAGCCCTGTCTGAAATCAGTCATTATCACTGGAGAAGGAGGAGGCTGTTGGATCCAAGGCCGATATGTACATAGTTGCTTCCAATTCTTCATAACCTGATGGACATCATTTTGCCAGGCGTGTCCATCCGTAACTGCTTTGAGTTCTTAAAGTTCCTGCTTGTGTCATCAGTGATAGTCTCTAGCCCAGGGTTTCTCAACCTTGGCAACTTTAAGATGTGTGGACTTCAACTCCCAGAATTCCCCAGCCAGCATATGGAATTCTGGGAGTTGAAGTCCACACGTCTTAAAGTTGCCAAGGTTGAGAAACCCTGCTCTAGCCATCTGGTCTTCTTTCAGCCTCCTTTTCCCACTGCCTTCAATTTTTTCTGAGAATCAGGGTCTTCTCCAAAGACTCTTGCTTCTGCATTATTGGTCCACAATATTGAAGATTTAGCTCCATTATTAGTGTTTCAGGGAACGGTCTGGTTTTAGTACATCCAGTAGCGGACGATTTGTTCTTCTCACAGTCCAGGGTGTTTTCAATGATGTTGTCCAGCTCTCAGTTCCAAGGCACTAGTTTCTCTTTCTCCAGCCTTTCTAATGCTCCAGCTTTCACAGCCATACGTTAGAGCTGAGAAAACCACAGCCTTTGCCATGGACAACTTTGTTGGCAGTGTAACATCTCTGCATTTTAATATTGTGTCTGGATTTGTCATAGTCTTTCTTCCAATACTTCTTTATTCCGTGGTTATAGGGGAATGCCACTCTCTCATAAAAAGAAAGGCAAACAATCTCTTGAGTTGGGAAAATCGCCCATCACCCTGGGATGGAAGGAAGGGACTAGAGAAAATGTTTAAGAATTCCTGAAACACGGAAGAGGCAGCACCGAACATGGAAGGGCTGGAATTGTAGGAATGGCAAACAAAAGCAAACAGAAAACAGAAAACAAAGCCTTCTTTAAGTTAAGTGTGACTTCTGGTGATTGCATGGATCTGTCCATGTAGGTTTCTTGGCAATAAGATAGAAGTAGTGTGCCCTTGCCTTCTTCTAGGATTTTTTTTCAACTAGCTTACAGCCCTAGGATTTCCTAGTGGTCTCCCATCCAAGTACTAACCGGGTCCAACCCTGCTTAGCTGTTGAAGATCAGCCAAGGTTGGCTAGATACCGCTCTTAACTATCTCTCAGCTTCAGCTGCCCCCTTTCCCTGGGTTCAGCTTCTATTCAATCTTGTATAAATTCCTGAGTGGGACTATTTGCACCACAGCTCTTTGTAAGTCCAGAGTAGCTGAGAGCGGCATCCGATTTACAGTATGACTCTGAATGATCTCCCTCTTGAATCTGGATGGATTGCTCAACTGAGAGCAGAACTCAGCATTTCACTGCTATAGGTCTCCTGGCAGAACGTCATTGCGCCTTCTCTGAAGTGCTCTGAAAATGAATGACACAAAATGGGTCTCACATTTTGCCTTTCCCCACTGTGTTTTCTGCACTTGGGGAGTATTGGTATTAGCCATTTTTTTATGACTTTTGATGTGATATGGTAACCTGTAGCATCTATTCTAGAGGAGTGTAGAGATAGCCTTGAAGCAGCCGCCCTAGGAAAACATGAACTTAGCCCAGAAAGACGGAAGGGGGTGAGGAAGAAACTCAAGACTGTCCTGCCTTGACTCTCTTTGGTATAAAAGGGAGGGGGAGAGAATCTCTATCAAGCTTTCAAGATTTTGTTATTATTTATTTTTTATTTTTTTTATCTGCTTAACAGTCATTACTGACCCTGCAGTGACCGCCCCCTAGCGGTTTTCAAGGCAATTGCATCTTTCTAGTTTCGGAATTAGACTTTGCCAGAGCCTAATTCCGAGAGCGTCAGCCCAGCTGGCAGCACAGGAGGCGGGATTTCCGTTGCTTCGCGCCCCTTTTTCGGGGCAAGCGCGATTTCGCGCTTTTACCGGCAACTTGTCCCGTCTCTCTGTTGAGCCGCTGCCAGCATTTTTTCTCCCGCCGGAGTGAGAGTCCTCATTTATCTACTCACGTATGTTTTCGATCTGCTGAGTTGGCAGAAGCTGCGGGTATAGAAACAAGAGCTCACCTTGTTAACGCGAGGCTGGACTCGAACCGCTGAAACTTTCAGCCATTTCTGCGCTGAAACTTTCAGCCATTTCTGGCCGGCACTTTCAGCGTCATTAAGCCGCTGCGCCACCGCGTCCCCTTTTTTGTTATTATACCCCATAACAATAAAGTAGAATTCCAGTAGGTCATGCAGCATTTGTTTTCTGACCTGGCCTATCTTGAAGGGCTGATACCAATTAATAACTAGTGTCTTCGCTCTGAGAATGCCATCTTGGAATTGCCATGGCTGTGTTTGTACAAGTTCCATGAACAAGAGAAATAAAATTTTAGCACACTCATTTGCAGAACACCCTAAGCTTCATTAGCGTGAACCTTCGTGTACGTGTTGTAGCATGGCAAACACGCTCATTTGGTTGCTTTACAGATCACTGTACAGTGTGAACTTGGAAAATGGGCTAATTCAGTGGCCGGCTTGTCTTGTGAGAATGCAGTTGGGTGATCACAGCTGGATACGATGAGGACAAAATGCCCCAGGGCAGTCACAACACAAGCTCCCCTCTTTCATACTTGCCTTGCAACATGGCACATCATGGGCGTGCTATCGCGTGTTGTACATAAGGGGCGGAGCTTGCATTATCACACACCTTTTGCCGGCTGGTCCCATTCTGCAGACACCCCTCCGGTAGGTCTGGCCCCAACCTGATTCCTACGGCAGCCGAATTCTCTATCCTTTTTAGCCTCGAGTTGGACATCTGGATTGGCATTCTTCATTGATCAGGGGGAAAAAAACCCTGCTTGCTGATACAGCACATGGTGCCTTAGTGGTCCAGGAGGAGGGGGGAAACACAGAAGTTGCCATAGAAACGTGCGATCCTTCTAATCAGGGAATTTTCAGATGGGAATATAGGCCAATATTTCTGCTAAGTGGCTCCGAGGTTCGGTGTGCTCTTCTATTTACCCAGATTCGGCAACACCGAATGGTCGATGGGCTTCCCCGATCTTCCCCAGCAGAAAAAATGTCCTTTTCTCTCCGTGCAACCAGCCTCCCCATCTCTTTGAAAAACATCAGCTTAGCTGATGCTAAGAAACTGTTGCTGGGGTTACGACACATCAGGAAGCATCTCTCCTCGTCTTCCCCTGCTAGGTTAAGCACATCGTATAGAAGACGGAGAGCGGCATTTGACTAACTCAGGCCTGATGACAACCTTCTTGCTACGAGGGAAATCTGGACGGCTGGAGTCTGTTTGCTGAGGGTGCTTCTGCTGGCAGGGCGGGTGCCTGGGAATACAACAGGAGATCCAGAAAGGAAAAGATTGCTGAATCAACGTTGCAGCTTTAGGACCAGCCTAGGTAGCATTGTCATGTCTGGGCTGCAAATTCCAGGTGGCCACTAGATAGCTACGGAGAGGTACAGCAAGTTCTCCTGGCTGCCATCTCTTGATTGACAGAGTCTTTGCAGCCCAGATATGCAATTGTAGACCTATGGGATTCCCAAGTGCATGGTATGGCTTTTCTGTGCGTGTTTGTGTTTGTATTATGCAGTGAGGAATCCTAGTTAGGTGAGGACTGAGCAGAACTAGATGCAACTTCCTTTGCAACTGTGGCGTTCACAGAAGAGAGGCTTTATTTTTCAGCTTAACCTTCCTAACAGGGTTATTTGTATTTAATGATGCAATATTTGAGGGTTTTTTCTCAAAGGCTGTTTTGAATTCCCTTTTATTGGATGAGGTATGGTTAATTTTGTAATGCTGAAGGTTGGTTATTTTTATGCTTGGTTGTGATGGGAAGAATCCAGGAAAGGATAGGGGTGGACCTGATCATGTCCTGTCAGGTGACATGGGCAGATGCAATCTCTTGGTCAGAATCAGAATCATGAAATTACAGGTGGCCCTTTCTCTGCAAGGAATCTTCTGGATCCCAGCACCTCCACAGTCTTACCAATGGATTCTTTTGTAAACTGGATTGTCCTTTCATCCAAACTGATTTTTTTCCCCAGTTTCTTTCTCAATTGGATATTTGGGATTTTTGTTATTGTTTAACCCTGCTGTAAGATGTAGCGTTTGATAGAGTAGCAACGAAAGTCTTGGAAAAGATATTCAGATGCCGTGATGAGTCTATACCTACAAAGGTCAGAATCATGCAGGCAGTAGTTTTCCTGGAACACTCCATGGAAGTGAAAGTTGGACTTTGAAGAAGCAGGATAGGAAGAGTATGGATGTTTTTGAACTTTGGTGTTGGAGGAGGCTCCTCAGAATACTATTGATAGCCAAGAAAACAAAGAAATGGGTCATGGAACAAATGAAACCAAAGTTTTCACTCAAGACACAAATGACTGGGTTCAAATTATATTTTAGACACTTTATGTGAAGATCCAGCTTCCTTGAGAAGTCTGTAATGCTGGGAAAAGTGGAAGGAAAGAAAAAGAAAAAGAAAAAAAAGAACAGCAAGGCAGATGAACTCAATCACAATGGTGATAGATGTACTACTAGAAGACCTGAAGGGTCACTTTGTGGATGCTAAGTGTCAACACTAACTTGATGGCACGTACTGTAATCAATTAATCAAACATGTAGTGCAAGTTTTTGGAAAATGTGGCCCTTCAGGGAGCGATATCCATTAGGGCAGGGGTTCTCAAACTACGGCCCGCAGGCCAGATACGGCTCGCCAGGGTCATTTATCCGGCCCGCCCGCCTGATTGGCCGCCGCTGCTGTCTCTCAGAAGCGGAAGCGTCAGGGCTGTGTCGGGAGCTGCAGGCGATGCACGAGGAGGGAGACTGCAGAGCCGGACTCTTCTACATTACGGGTATACCGGGTCCGGCGGCTCTCCTCCTCGTACTCCGCAGGAGGGATCCTCCGTGCAGGGTGATCGCTGTGTCATGCTCCAAGCTGCTTGTCTCATTCTTTCTCCCAATTGCCCACCCCGTTCTTGCAATCCCTCGGAAACCATCTGGTCTTCCCCAGGTCTCATGAGTACAGGCGCCCTATTTGGAGAACGGCAGGAGACCCGTTCTCATGATGCTTCGCGTTTGCATTTTATGGTCCTTCCTCTTTGACCCACACAATGGATTTCTTTGGGAATGTCTTTAAAATATTCCCAATAACCTGCTGCCATGACTAGCTTTTAGTCAACAGAAGGCACTATCAGTGCCTGAAACTTATTGCCAAGATTCAATTCCAGTTTTACAGGGACAGTCCTGATTTTGGGGAAGGCATCCTCAAACTAATGGGAGGGCTCAAGGTACAGCAGGCAGAACAGGATGGGAACAAGTAGCCAAAGAAATGATGTCTTTCCATTACTCATCAAGTCTCGGGGTACCTTATGGTGGAAGGAAACATGGGAATTAAGCTATTCCGTTATCCATTTTACTGGCTGATTGATTAGTACTAGTCTGCAGAAATCCAGAATAAGAAACAAAGTTATCTCTTTGCTGACAACTAATGGATTTTTGCAGATCAGGTCTGATAGCCTTATGATGGAGAGAGTGGTCAATTGATTGTTAGTCATTTATTAAATTAATTTGGCCTGGAAATAATCTTTCACAGAGTGTAAAAGCACAACAGGGGACAGGAACGTTTGGAACTACTTAAAGTTGCTTCATTCCAGAGAAGCTCTTCTAAACATCTTTGTGTCCTTTTTTTCCTGCTAATTTTTGCCTGTGACTTTGGGGAAATTGACTTGTAGATTTGTATACATGTATGCATTTTTTAATATTCGTATATCCAAGTTTTTATTTTTGGAAATCAGGTCAGCCTACTTCTTTGCAAATTATCAGGACCGCAGAAAGTATTGTATTCAGTTTCTGTTTCACTTTTTCTTCTCTTCTGTTCCTTGCATTTATATCCAAACTCCTCTTCCTTGCCCAGACCTGTTCCATCATCTCAAATTCTTTGTTAAGCCATCGCTTAACAACCATTCATTTAGTAGTTATGCTCAGTCCCCAAAGTTACAGCTGTTGCAGCACCCCTGCAGTCACATGATCAAAATTCGGGCACTTGGCAGCCCGTCCACACTTACAACCACAGGGGCACTTCAACTCATACTTCCTCATACTCTGCGGGAGGGATCCTCTGTGCAGGGTGATCGGTGGGGTCCAGGGCGCCCTATTACTTTCTCCATTTGGGCTGTGTGGTTGCCCCTCAAGTAGAATGGCCAATGGCACTGACCAATAATGTGGGGGGCAGGGGGCGGGGGGAGGATAACATTTACTGACACTGACCACCAATGCAGGGTGGGGTTTATGTTGGTTAAAATTGTTCTTTATTTTAATTATTGTATTTTTTTTCCTGGTTTTTTTTTGTACTACAAATAAAATATGTGCAGTGTGCGTAAGAATTCATTCATGTTTTTTTCAAACTATTATTGTGAGCCGCCCAGAGTCACCCGTTGGGGGAGATGGGTGGCATACAAGTTTAATAATAGATAGATAGATAGATAGATAGATAGATAGATAGATAGGCCAGCCCCCCAACATTCTGAGGGACTGTGAACTGGCCCCCTGTTTAAAAAGTTTGAGGACCCCTGCTTAGGGCAATGTTTCTCAACCTCAGCAACTTTAAGATGGGTGGACTTCAACTCAACATGCTGGCTGGGGAATTCTGGGAGTTGAAGTCCACCCATTTTAAAGTTGCCAGGGTTGAGGAACCCTGGGCTAGACAATTGTAGCTTTTTAAAGCAAACTATTTTTTTAAAATTTGAATAGTTTTGATTAATCCATTTTCAAACAAACATACATTCTTCTTCTAAGGAAACATACATAAAATATAAATGAACAAAGAAAAAGGCCCCCCAAAAATTATACAAGTAAAGGCATAAAAAAACAAAGACTCTGTCATTACAACTATTTCCCAAGTTCACCTGATTTTGTCCATCTTTAAAAAGCAAACTGTGGTTGATAAAATTGTGACAGCCTGATGTGTGAGCCAGGTCCATACAAAGCACATCCCAGGATAATTTACACGTATATTTTTCTTCAGATGTCTAAGAAGATATATACTGATGAGAGATCTGTGTTGCAAACTTTCAGGAATGGTATTTTGATGGGGAAATGTGTTTTGCACAGATCTGAAAATAAGCAATTTACTACCAAATGAATTTCTTTCCCCACCTGTCCATCTTACAACAATAAAAAAAAGGTCTTTTTCCCAGCTGTGGATGTATAGAAAACTCTTTAACTTTTCTTTTAATCCTCAGCTTCAAAAGAAAAGCAGCTGCAAATGGTTTGAAGCCATTCCAGAATTATTACAGAGATAATGAAGTGGAACAATTTATTGCTCCATCATTGCTAAACAAATGAGTTCCAGTCATATCAAAGCTGTAATGAAGCTGTCAAAGTTTAACCATCTTGAGAAGCCACTATTAGCAGTGGGACAGGGGACATGAATATTTTTTTCCTGCAGGTTTTTGAGCCCAGATCTGCAGGGATCCCATTCCACATCTGGCCCCTTGCTTCCCAGAATTTGGGTTTATCACAACCACAGTGTCAAATAGCACCATGGACTTGTTGATAAATTTATCTTTTGTCTTTTTCTACAAATGAATGCAATCAGCCTCCCCTCCGCCCATGTTAATTTTAGCAAGTCGGAGCCAGTTCAGTGCCACAAGGGTCAGGCTCTGGGGAGCAGAGAAAAATGGCATTTCTAATAGCAAATGGGGATGAGTTACAAACTTGGGTGGGGTTTTTCTTCTTTTTCAGCAGTGAGCTAAGAAGACAGCAATGAACGAAACAACGAACTTGGGCTACTTTGCACAACTGCATGCCCCTGCATGATGCGGAAAGCCATGCTCTGCTGTTGGAGCTGGGGGTTCCGCAGAGGGGGTCAAAAAAGTCAGAATGATGGCCATGACTGCAAGATCAAAGCGCTGCCCCTTTTTTTTACATCTCTGGGTGAGCCAGGGTGCTGTATGGGTGTTGTCAGACTAGGAGCAGGCACACCCAGGTTGAAGTCCACCCTTAGCCATGGGTGAGTATGGGTTATTCTCCTCAGCCCAGCCCAGCCCACCTCACAGGGTTGCTGTTGTGGAGGAAAATGGAGGTGCAGCAGAGTCTATGGAGAAGTGATAAAAAGCCCTTCCCTGATGCTGGGAAGGAAGGAGCATTATATATACCTCCTTTAACTTCTGAAGGCAAGGCAGGATATAAAATCTGACCAATAAATACTGTACGTAAAATACATGATGCAAGATAAGTACACCCACCATTACTTTGCTGGTGAAGCTATTTTTTAAATTCTCACCCAGGAACATGCCTTCTTTCCTACCCACCGAACCACCCAAAAAGGGTTGTAAATAATTGAAAACATGCAGCGTGGCTGCCAGATCTCACGCAGTCTGTATCGGTGTGGGACTGTTACATAGACTGCCAGCAGCAACCTTCTCTGTTACCAAGGGAGAGATCCGCCTGCTGGCCAAGGCATAGGAGGGTTGTTAGAAAGAAAATCAGAAGGTTTTCTCTATCATATACACAAGGATATGTTGGCTCTAAATGAGAACTTGTTCAGTTGGGGCAATTCTTGTAAGCCCGTCCCTTCCATCTCAATAAATCTTGTTAAAGAGAACCCTGCAAGAACTGCCCTTTGAAAGAATCACTTTTGATTTTAGATGGTGGCCAGAGAGCCTGACTCCCCAGGGCATGATCATGGGGTTGGGCCCACCATCCTGACTTTTTGGACCTCTCCTACGGGCACCCCTGCCTAACATTGAGGCAAAAGACTGAACCCACCTTTTGCTCCAGCCCTTCCCTTCCCCTCCTTGGGTTCCCCAATTGCAAGCCCAGGTGTGCTGGATTGGCATTTGAGATGCCAAGTCTGCTCCTCTGCCAGAATTTCCTGTTTGCCCCCTCCCCAAATCTCTGCATTTGCTTTGAAAATGCTCCTCTTAAAGAAGAGGGCTTCTTCCACACCCAGACCAGATTCCTTGAACTGTCACAGTTCCTTCATTCTGTTGTTTCATGAACCTTGAAGGACGCTGCCGTAACCTGAAAGATTTTCATGCATGACAGAGAAAGAAGAAATAAGTACTGGGTCCTTGTTGTAACCCCCTCTTTTAATTTCCTTCTGCCTGCAGCTTGATTCTTTCTGCTCAGGCGTCGCCGCCTTTGTGATCTTTACAAATCAAAAAATAGCCCTCTGATTTGACAAACCGTAACCTACTTTTTTGCTCTGCAATAGACGGCAGAAAGGGGGAGATGGGATCCAAGTATCTGTCGGGTTGCAATCCACCTCCCTCTTTTAGCCTTAAAAGCCCGACTTGTACGTTGAAAAAAGTCACATTTCAGGCAGACACGAGGTTTCTGCTTTTCAGGAATTTTTTTTTTTTTTTTGCAGTAGCAGCAAATGAGATGACTAGTTAAATGCGCGTGGTCCTCACAATGAGGTTTATTTAGAAACTACTCATGCATTGAAATTCAATCATCCCACTCGCTGATGTAAGTCATGGTTGTGAGGCCGAGGGGCCCTTCCACAGGGCTGTCCAAAAGTCAAGGGCAATCGGCCACTCATTAGCAAAGCCACCAGGTGGCAATAGTTCCTCTGCACAGCCCCCCTCGGCCCCCCCATCACTGTAGATCCAGGGAAATCCTGAGATTTGCAAAAAAAAAAAGGAAAAGAAAGATTTAGGGGAAAAAACAGGAGCCTTAAGGCAGTGTTTCTCAACCTTGGCAACTTTAAGATGGGTGGACTTCATCTCCCAGAATTCCCCTGCCAGCAAATTCAAGCACCATCATTCGATTTTGCATTACTGTAAGGCAGTGTTTCTCAACCTTGGCAACTTTAAGATGGGTGGACTTCATCTCCCAGAATTCCCCAGCCAGCAAGTTGAATTCTGCACCTAAGGACCTCACACTGCAACATTTCCTTAACAGTGCTCACATATCCTTTTCCCCAAAGGGAGCCCAAGAGTTGTATGTCTCTGGGCTGCTGGATGGAGGGGGAGGAAAAGGGACTGCGTGTGACACACAATTCATAAATTGTGAAGTCGGGAAAACAGGCTGCTGTGATACTAAAGTATAGTGATTGTAAAGGAGTTCTTAAAGGGATACCCTTGACTGCATACACACACAAAACACAGGGGTGTTTGCATTGTGGCAGTCATACCAGGATGCATGGGGAGGGGGGAATCCTTTTTTAAAAGTTCTCTTTGCTGAAAGATGCCTAGGAAATTCTCTTTGTTTCTTCTCTCCCGGCAGCCTGTTTGCTTCGCAACCTTTTAAAGGTTCTGCTCAGATCAAGGGCCGCCCCAGCATGCGGAAAAGGGGCAAAGAGCAAAGTCCAAAGTTTGTCCTCCGCCTTTGGAAGCAGGAGGGCTGTGACTCAAGGACACATATAATTAATCTCAACCCTTGAACCTTGAAAGCATCAAAGCCTGCTAATCAGCCCATCATGCCGTATATCGAAAGCGGAACAGGCCATTACATCCTCATGCAAAATAATGAACTGAGTCTTCCTGGTCTAATTCTCTGGGTGGCAATTAAAATACTTGGCAGATGAGCTTTTTTAACCTGTTCAGGGCCCTGTGGGTTTATGCCTTGCCGAACAACTGGGACACCCTCCCCTCCTTTTCTAGGAGAACCTCTGATTGTATTTATTTGTATACAAGCCTCTGGGGCTTGCTTTTTCCCGTGCTCAGGAAAGGCGATGCACTGAAGCTTCACCGATGCTTTAACTTCTGGGCTCAGTGACATCCATGAGTGCCCACTCATGTGGTGTCTGAACTTCCTTGACATCCACCAGTCTCCTGCTCCCAGCTATTAAGATTTGATTATGTCTATCAAGTCAGGGTTGACTTTTAGCAACCACATAGATAGGTTTTCTCCAGAAGGACCTGTCCTCAACCTGGTCCTTCAAGTCTTCCAATAGTGTACCCATCGCCACTGTAACCGTATCTATCCACCTTGCTGCTGGTCGTCCTCTTCTTCTGTTCCCTTCCATCGTTCCCAGCATTGGAGCCTTTTCCAGAGAGTGGGTCTTCTCATAATGTGTCTGAAGTAGGATCATTTGAGCCTGGTCATCTGTGCCTCCAGTGAGAAATCTGGGTTGATTCGTTCGATGGCCCATTTCTTGGCAGTCCATGGTGTTCTCAGGAGTCTTCTCCAACACCAGAGTTCAAAAGTGGCGATTCTCTTTCTATCCTCTTTCTTGTAAGATGCAAGCAAAACATGGTGTGAATTAAGATGCATGAAAGTACAAAAGCAACTTAAAGCAAAACTAAAACGATCCTAGTAGTTAAGGATACAACTCTTCACATTCAGGAATTCAAACACCACCCTTACCTCTGACCCTGCAAAATGCTGCACAAAGGCCTGACCCACCTTAGCTTTTCTGAGATCAGCCAAAATCAGCTGGTGCTACCCCTTTGCTTGTATGGCCTGTGCTTCTCCAGAAAGGTTACCTCTGAATGTACAGTATCTGCTTTTCTATGGTTGATTGTATTTTGGAATTGCCCATAGCAGACAGCTCAGTTCCCAGAATTTAAGGATGCCTATTAATTCCAGTCCAGTGCCTCTTGGGATTTCAAGAACACTTCCTCAGACAAAATTATTAAATACCCACACACTCACACAGTGGGGAAAGAGAAAAAATGTAGCTGAAGTTTTAAGCATGATTTGCTAAATAAATGGATTCACACATTACATGATTTCAAAATGAAGGAACTCCCCAAAATTTAACAATCAGCTCTCACAAGCAGGTATAAGCTGGCTCCAACACACCACGGCTTGTACCCTCCTGTACAAATGGCTGTCCAGCCTTTGCTTGAAAACCTCCAGAAAACCCACAACTCCAGGAGGCATAGCTTAATAACCCTCTCAGTCAGGAAATTCCTCTTTATTTCAAGTTTAGCTCTCCCCCTGTAAAGCTTCCACCCATTGGTTCTTGCTTTAGCCTCGGGTGTTCTGGAAAATAAATCCACCCCCTCTTCCCTGTGACATCCCTTCAAGCATCAGAAGACTGCGATTGTATCTCCGCTCAGCCTTCTCTAGTTTCAGCGCCTTGCACAGAGAGACGGGACCAGTTGCCGGTAAGCGCCAAACCGCGCTCGCCCGAAAAGGGTGCGAAGCAACGGAAACCCTGCCTCCGCTCACCAGCTGGGCTATGCTCTAGGAAGGAGGCTCTGGCAAACCACTTCCGAAAACAATTGCCTTGAAAACTGCAAGGATTCGTCCAGGCAGTCACTGCAGGGTCAGTAATGACTGAGCGCAGACAAAAAAAAAGTGTTTCTCAACCTTGGCCACTTGAAGATGTGTGGACTTCAACTCCCAGAATTCCCCAGCCAGCCATGCTGGCTGGGGAATCCTGGGAGTTGAAGTCCACACATCTTCAAGTGGCCAAGGTTGAGAAACACTGGGCTAAACATACCCAGTTCTTTCAACTATTCTTCAGACAATTTAGCCTCCAAGCTCCTCGCCATCTCTGTCGATCTTCTCTGCACTCTCTCCGGTATCTCATCAACCTTCTGATATTGTGGCAACCGAAATGGGACACAGTATTCTAGGTACAACCTGACTAGTGCAGCATGCAGGCCATTATGGCTGTTCTGCAAACCATGGTTAAACAAAGCCACTTCTTAGCTTGATTTTGTAAATTCAAATTCTTCCTTCTCATTTTTTCCCATCTAGCAGGCCATGGAGGAGTAAGCAGAGTGCTGTTGCTGTGTTCCAAACCTCCTCTTTCAGATCTCAGGGTGCCTTCTCCTGCTACGCAGTGCTGGCAAATTAAATGTTGATACCTGAGGTTGCCAGAATAGTACTATCAGCACACAAGGAGCAGTTTTCAACAGAAGGTCTCATGGTGCTGGATTGGAAGAATGAAACCTGCAACGTTTTCTCTAATGAGAACCCAAGTGGCCTCACCACATGCTTAACCAAATCAAGTCAAGCCCTAACAGCTGCATTTGCAAATCCTGCTAACCGTGCTTAGCTTCCCCGCAGCTTTGGTGAACTTGTTCTGTTCAGTTAACTTTGGTGCACAGACCCAGAAAATGGGTTAATTCCGAAAGCTGGGTAAGGAAGTGTGTCGGGGGAACCAAGGGACAAAATTAAAAACTCAGCAAAACATCAGCTGTGGTTGACATGACATATTTAACCTGAATTAACTTAGTCACTGTTATTTGGTAAAGAGTAATTAACTCTTCTGCATTCCTATGATATGCTGGCAAGTGAGAATTCACAGCTTGGAGTCGTGGCCCTGTGATCAGCAGGACAAAGGAAACAATCATGGGGTTAGAGGAATACACTCCCCTCATGATTCAGCCATGTGCAGGTATTAATTCAGTTCATATTATTCAAGGTGGCAAATGCCTGTAATTATTATACACCTCTTGAACAATCAGCTTCCCAGGAAGAAGAAACCAACTTCTCTACCTCCATAATGGTGGCTCCACCTTTATAATGGTTAAAGCAAGTGGTTCACGTAGGCAGGGGAGGGTGCTTAAAAAAGTCAAGATGGGGGCTGCAATTGAACAAGTGAAAGGCTTTGATTGTGTGGTTGTGGCTCCCATCTTGTCTTTTTTGGACTCCTCCCACGAACACCCCGACACGTAGGTTACACGAAGGAAGAGAAAAATTGACCAGAGGCAATGCGAGCTAAAAAACTCTGATTCATCCGTTCATTAATTTCATCCTGTAATGCATTTATCTCCTGCTTTTTTTCCTGAAGGTAATGGCAACATGCATGATGCTAGAAGCATCTCCTTCACTGTTTATCCTCTCATCAACATCCCTAGTGAGGGAGGCTGGAGTGAGATGTGGTCAGAGTTACCCGGTGAGGTCCCTAATGAGTGGGGACTTGAACCTGGGTCTTCCCACACCAGCTCTGACCCTGGACCCTCTATCCCACTCTTGTTCAATGAGCTGGGGTTGGAAAATGGAGAATGAGGAATGGAGTAACCCGAACAAGGGTACTGTTGCGGCCTCGTCTTCTGGCAAACTCCGCTTGCTTCTATCTAACGGCTTTTATCTACAGAGACTAGGATATTGCCGCCCCATGCCAAAGCCAAGTAAATATTTTGCATTTTTCTGCCCCCCAAAAGTAAAACTATTTTCTTCTCGGTTGCTCCTGCTTTCCCTATGCTGGATGGCAGGTGCAATTCAGCTAGTCACCCTTTCTAGCAGGGCCTTTAAGAGAAAGATATATATAAGGAAATAAATGATTCAGAAGGTGTTGAAAGATTTATAGATATCAGCATGTTATATAATGAACTGTATTTATTATTGATGGAGGAGCATTGTAAGGCCATATAGATCAGGCTGGGTTTCCCTTTATTCTAGAAGCATGTTCCCCCCTCCCCCCATATGCTTTACACTTTTGAAACCTGTATCCATCATTCTTAGATCTCTGAAGAATAACACATCAATAGTATCTGTAAGCATTTTGAGTCACCCATTGTTTATATTTGCATGCATGTAAAATAGGAATGGAGAACCTAAGGATGTGGTTGAATTACAATTTCTAGCAGCCCCATCTAGGAAGACCAATGGTGAAGGATCAGGGAGAGATATGCTGAGTTTGCATTTGAATGCAACCTTATATAGTGCTATATATTGGAATTAAGAAATGTACCAAATTGTAGGTATAATCTGAAATTCACACTTAATTTTTGCAACGCAGCTTCCTAACAATCTGAAAAAAAGTATACTGTATAGGAAAAGTCTACAAAAATACATATATGAAAACAATGTTCCAAATGCCTTATGTTGAAAGGAATTATTTTGCAAAAAATGTGCACGTTAGTCAAAATTACAAAGAAAAATGTCTGTTAGGCAAGATGTCCAAATATTTTAGCGCAAAGGATTTTGATAAAATACTCAGATATGTAGAACTGAACTTGACATGTTCACAAAGCTGAGAAAACCCAACTTGATATATTCACAAAAGTAAGGTGCCAAAGTTGTCTAATTCATCTACCTCCAGTGAAGGATGCTGGTTGTAATTCAACATTATCAGGTGCACCTTCTCTCATGTCACAATGATTAAGATCATGATGTAGAGAGCAATTTGATCAGGAAGGGGGGGTGTTCTTTGACAGTTCTTTCTTAAATTTTTGTTCTGTGGACTGAGATGGATTAATTATACCAAGATGAAGTGCAGAGGTGAGTAAAGAAGGTTCCTAACCCAAGATGTTCTTCAGTCTGGATGGTCTTGAGATGATTTGGCCCATTTTAACTCCTTCTGTTGTAGATAAGAGCATTGGTAGAAGACAGTTTGACTGCACTACAAGGGAAAAGAATCTCCTGTTCCTTCCGTAGATCTTCATCTGCAGCCATGGACAGAGAGGAAGGTCCTCAGCAGGAAGGGAATGTGGACCCATCAGAACAGTTTGAGCCCAACAAGAAGAATGTCAAGACTGTTCTTCCCAAGAAAAATGGCAAGTCATTACACTTGATGCTCTTCAAACTATTCTGATCCAGCTAAGCAGATACCACCTTTCACATTAAAATATGCAACATCCATTTGGATAATTTCATATATTGAATACCAGTAATATTGTTGAGCTCCCTTTACAGAACTGTTTTTGGGGTGTGTCTTTGTACCTTGAGATAATTGGAAAGGTTTTGCGCAGGGGTTCATAACTTTTTCATGCTATGGGTCCCTTTGAGATTCTGTAATATTCTCAGAAAAATGTATTTGAATGCATAAAATAGAATACATAGATACAACTATCAAAATATGAAAAAAACAAATATGTAAGATTTGTGTTTATTAATCCATTAAATCAATAAAAAGATAATACCCTGTTTTAGGGTATAATAATTTTAGATAGTAAGATTTATTGAAGTTATTATAAATGTAATGGGATATGTTTTGACAAAGAATTAATCCTACTTAATGCATTCAAAACTAGCACTTATGACACTCTTATTATTCCTAAGACCAGAGATAGATTGGAAGTTATCTATTTTTCATGTCTTTTTTCTTTTTCTTTTACTTTATCTCACTTTTTCTTTTCCTTTTCTTTATAATTTGTATTTTCAATTTTCTTTTTCATTTCTAACTTTAACTTTGTAATCTTAAAATTTCAATGAAATACTACTAAAAAAAAAAGATTTATTGAAGTTAGCAAACATTTTTGGAGTGTTTTTTTTAACTGATTATGTGCCACCAAGTCATTGTCAACTCTTAGCAACTACATAGAGAGATTTTTTCCCATGATTTTGGAGTGCATAGGCCATAAATTACTTCGTTGTCTACATATTTTCTTGCATGAAAATCTAAATTTCAGTTAAGAGCTTAGTGAAAAAGTTGCAACTTTTTTCCCCATCCAACTTCATGGACCCCCTGAAATCTATCCACAGATACCCCCCCGAAGTCCGTGGACCCCAGATTAAGAAGCCCTGGTTTAGAGTAAGTTCAATATTGTTGAGGAAAAAGGCTATCAATTTTCAGAGACTGGACTGATAAGAGAAGCAGTAGAAAAGGATGGGGGTGTCCAAAGGGTATAGTTAAAAAAAAATCAAGATGGTGTGCTTGAAGCTTCACTCATTTTTATCCGCATCACATATTAAAAATGGGCAGAGGTTCAATCACACTGTCGCAGCCAGCATCTTGACTTTTTTGCCCATACCCTGCAGACACTCCTGGAAAGGGAGGAATGCAATGAATGTGGCCCCCAGAAAGGGGTGTCCACTTAGTTGGCACCATGAGCAGGAAGCGCCAGCGCTGCAACATTTTACTGCAGGCCCCACTTGTATTCCACAGATTGCTAAATAGGTCAGGGGAGGTACATCTACTGCACTTCAGTGCTTCCATTATACTGCCAGTATAATTTATCCATTGTCTGATCTTTATCATTCTTTTCAAATTTCAGGAGCAGCTTTTGCAAAAAACAAAAACAAAAAACTTGGATTTTTAGCATTTGAAAGGCTTTGAATGTGTATATCTGTCTATAGCAGAATTCAGAGTAAATCTGTCTGCATTTCTCTGGTGGAACAAGCTCCAGTGCCTGGAACTGACAAAGGGGAAGGCTGAAAGTGGAATAAATAGTGAATTAAACTGTGAAAGATGCAATACTAAGCAGCCAACACATGGCTGGTCACGAATCCATCTTTGTGTAATATTAGGAAAGGAGTGATAGACCTGAGATGGCCATGTTGGTAAAAGCGAGGCCAGGTCAAGCACGTGTAACTCATGCGATCAGTTTGGGTAGGGCTGAAATGGGTGACTTCCTTTTATTTGCATTTCACTTTTTTTTCAGAGTTTGGGGGAGAACTAACAGGGCAAAAAGGGAGCCTTATGCCTTGCGGAGGCCTACCCCAGCCGCACCTCCCTCAGCCAGCCAAACATCAAGCCAAATCAAAGGCTAAGTTCTGGTTTAGCATGTTGTCTGTAATGGTATGTGGGAAAGACCTTGGGAGACGGGGCAAAGAGATGCTGCCTAGGGAATGGTCAGATAAGAGGCTGCACAGCCCGCAGCTGGATAGTGGGTGGGGCAAGAGTCTCAGAAGGGACCCTCCCTAGTTTCTTGGGCTGTGGAGGAGACGGGGAGAATTGCACTTTCACACTTGCAAGGTTCTGTTAATGTAGCTTTACAGTGAAGTAGAATTAGCTCATCTGGTCGTGTTTCTGGTTTGCCCCACGAGGCTGACAAGAGGAGTCTGGTAGTACCTTTTCCGATGAACACATTTTATGAAAAGGCATAAGCTTTTGTGAGCTGCCTTTTCATGAAATGTGTTCATCGGAAAAGGTGCTACCAGACTCCTGATTGATTGCGTGCCAAACTGGCTCTAGACTTTTATGGTGGAAGAACTCTCCAATCCAAAACCCAGATTAGACAGAAAGAGCTATGAGAAGGGAAAGAGGGTTGGAAGGCACCCATTTAATTTGTACTTTTTTATTTGTTAGGTTTATATCATGCCTTTCCTCTAGGAGCTCAAAGCACATGGTGTTCCCTCTTCCCATTTTTCCTTACAACAACCTGCTGAGGTAGCTTGGAATAATAAAAAGTAATTTGCCCAAGTTTTCTCACGGAGCTTTTAGTCATTTCTAGATTTGAACCTGGGTCCTAGTCCAGCATCTTAACTCAGCCTTTCTCAGCCTGGGTGACCTCTAGATGTAAGAGACTTGAATTCCCAGAATTCCCTAAACAACATGACCAGTGCTGAGAATTCTGGGAGTTGAAGATCTCACTCTGGAGGGCATCGAACAGCAGACAGATCAGGTTGAGTAGGTAAAAGAATTTTTATGAATGCTCGGATAGGTACAAAATGCTAGGGAAAAAGTTGGTATAGCAGTATAAAGTAAGCATTCAGAAGTTTACCAAGAAATCACAGAAGTCAACTGTAAAAAGCCAATAGAGACCTTTAAAAACTATTTAGAGAATTTGACTCGAGAAGATCAGCTGCCCACCTTCTGAAGCACAAAGGAGTTTGGACTGGTGTAATCAGGTTCATAGTAAATCAAAGGAAAATGGTTGCTTTAAAAGCCATTACTTATTAACATCCAGATAGCAGATGCGGCCTCACTCACAAATGTGTTTCAAATATTTATGGGGAAAGAATATTGTAATTATTTCTTCAGTATGTTTAAAAGAAGGAGGAGGAAAAAAAACAGCACAAGGTCAAAAGCAAAGAATTGTGGCCTTTGTTCAAACTGAATTAGCCTCCCAGCATTAACGTAAAAGGAAGTGTTAAACAGCCATAGGCTTGGAAAAGTGCAAAGAGGCAGGATGGAGACGGATGTCCACACTGCAGTTCATTATTAATTAATTAATTAATTAAATTTATATGCTGACTGACCCCCATGGCACTCACAAAGGTGTCTGGAGGGTGAGAGGGTAAAAAAAGTCAAGATGGCAGGGACTATCGTGCAGTTGACCACCCCTTTGACTTTTTTGTCCTCCTTGTAGATGTCACTGCTGCAAGAAGGCTCAGGGAATAAATTTCTAAATCATTTGAGAGCAAAGGATAAACTTTAAGCAGGTAGAGAGCCAAGTGGGGCTTTGATAGGGCTTTCTGCACTAAACAAGGGGTGGGATTTGATGGCTTAAATGTCCCCTTTTAAAGTGGGGTTTAATATTGGCTTATCTCCCCTGATAACAGCAATTGGCTGGTCTTGTCTGGGCTCAGAAGCTAAAGCTGGCTGGTATTTGGACAGGAGACCTCTAGAGCAGTATTCCTCAACCTTAGCAACTTTAAGATATGTGGACTTCAACTCCCAGAATTCCCCAGCCAGCCATGCATTTTTATGTTTGGCTTTCTCTAATTAGTAGAAAAGGAGAGCCAATGGTTAAGACACCAGGCTAGAAACTGGGAGACTGTGAGTTCTTGCCCCGCCTTAGACACAAAGCCAGCTGGAGGACCTTGGGCCAGTCCCTCTCTCTTAGCCCTAGGAAAGAGGCAGTGGCAAACCACTTCTGAAATCTTGCCAAGAAAACTGCAGGGACTTGTGCAGGCAGTCGCCAGGAGTCAACACTGACCTGAAGGCACAAACAAACTAAAAATCCAGAAGAACTGAAATTGGCAAGACAGACATCGACCTGAGAGGTTGCAAGGATTCTCGGACTAGACCAAAGGCTTGGATTAAATGACATACAATCAAGTCTAATTCTGATTCCTGATAGTGCTGAAATAAAGTTGGCAACTTCTTTCAGATTCTGACCCTGACTTGTAGAATACAAGACATCATCTTTGGGTACAGATGAGCTGGGAAGGAGAAAAACATTCCAGCCAACAATTTCTGAAGCCTCTTTCTACTTCTGTTAATGTTACCAGCTTCAACTTGCTTTTTTGTGAATGCACGTGAGGTAAAACGGCTTTTTACGGCCAATACTTTCCACTGCACTTTTTGAATAATATTAAAAAGGTGATTCCTCACTGGATACATAATCAACATAGCTAAACTCTGCTATTTTTATTTAAATTCCTAACCTGCTGATTCCCTCGAGAAGTCCATAATGCTGGGAAGAATGGAAGGAAAAAGAAGAGGACGGCCAACAGCAAATTGAATGGACTTGATTACAGCAGTGATAAGTGCACCGTTGGAAGACCTGAAAGGCTAGGTTGGGAATGGATCCTTCTGAAGAAGATCTACCTCTGTGGTTAACTATGAGTCAACACCAACTTGATGAGATATAAACCAATCCATTTGCTTGTTCACAGCCATGTGATTAAATCTTGGCCACACATCTCAGTGCTACCAGGATCTGAAGCAAGATTTAAAGTTTTTCAACCTCTTTCTCAAGGACACCCAAGAGGTGACATTGGGGTCCCAGCTATACAAAGACATAAGGGGGCTGGCCCTCTTGGCTTTGTGTGTTGGATGAACCACCCGGATGGAGAAACTTGAAATTTAAGGACTACTAATGCAACTGTGGTTGGTAGGTGGGTTCTTCATGATTTCCTCAATGTGAAGGAGGTTCTCTTTAGTGGCCACCAACCTCCAGGAAAGTGTTCCTGCTGCTTTGGACAAACTGACCTCCTCTTGAGTTATTACGAAGAGTTCCTCTGAACAGGCTTTTAAGAGTTCAGGTCTGTTTTTCATTGCTGGGATACAGCTCCTTTTAAGTTTAGATTATAAACTGCTGAGAGACCCAGGTAGCCAGCTGGCGGTCTCATAAACCGATCATGAACAAGTTGTGAGGACAGGAAATTGACCTAATATTTAATCAAAGGTCCACCCAGTCTTTGCCCAAAGAGAGGTGCTAGCAAGACGAGGCTGCCGCAGGAAAGGAATCCTGATCCTTTACGGAAGGGTTCCTCAACCTCAGCAACTTTAAGATGGGTGGACTTCAACTCCCCAGAACTCCCCAGCCAGCTGGGAGTTGAAGTCCACCCATCTTAAAGTTGCTGAGGTTGAGGAACCCTGCTTTAAGGGTTGGACGGTTTGCACTTTCCCTTTTATATTTAGGCGATTAGCAATACACAAACCCGGTTTTCTAACCAGGAACAGATCGGCGTGCAGGTCTGCAACCTCGTCTCCCTTTAGTTCCGATACACAGACTTTGTGACCTTAAAAACATTATTTCCTCCGCCAGATTTATTCCAGGTTTGAGGCGGAGAAAGCCCAAAGACGACCCCACGCGCAGCCTATTACTGTAGCCCCCGCACTGCCTCCTATCGCTGTCAACGCCCATAGGGACACACACGGCTCAGCCTCCAGCCTTCGGTTTTCCAGGAATCCTGGGAAACGTAGTTTTTTTCTGTTCGAAATGCGCTCCCGCCGGCCCACGCAGCTCCACCGCCGAACTACAGTTCCCGGAACGCCTCGGGGGGCGAGCTCGGGCCAAGCGGTTCGAACTCGCCGGACGCGGCCCGATGCAGTCCGGCTGGGGCGGGCGGCGCGCACGTGCCCAGCCGCTGGGCTCTGTGCAATCTTAAGCGCGTTTAAGTAATAAGTAAGCGGCTTACGCTTAAAGTAAACAGGCAGAGTGTGCTATTGTTTTGCTAGGAAATACCTCATTTACTTTCTTCTCTGAATTCCCCATTTCAGGCCAGCTCGTAAAAGCTTGCAGCGTTCAGGTAAAGCGAGACAATACCAAAAGCAAAGCAGAAAATGAGGGCGGGAGGGGAAAGGCTGGCAAATATGCAAACCTTATTTATTGCAGATGGCTTGTATTCTGAAGAACACATAATCAGGTTAGATAAAACCTAACCTGCCTTTGCATGACAAGCTACACGGAAACTGGCACAATATAGTTGTTTTTTTCGTGTTAATGTTTGCTCCTGCAATCCCAGCGACTTTCATAGGGCTGGTCTGTGATCCTGTTTTGTTTACCACGCTTTGGTAAAGGCATGTAATAAATAATTGTCATTGGCTATTTTCCAGGTTTGGAGTGTTGGGCAAATCAGCCTGTTTGGGTAGTTCATGTTTCAGAAAATGGGTTAAACCAGTAACAGGTTACACATTGGCTGCAGCCACAGGATCCCCACGCGCTATATGATGGTTTGCTAAAGCATGTTTTGTGGGCTAAGCCACAGTTTGCAGAGTTCACAGGAGACACTCAGCTGTACAAGGGACAGGCTGGATTTATGCAAAAAGCTAAACCAAATAAACCACTTAAGGCAGTGTTTCCCAAACTTGGCAACTTTAAGATATGTGGACTTCAACTCCCAGAATGGCTGGCCTGGCTGGCTGGGGAATTCTGGGAGTTGAAGTCCACATATCTTAAAGTTGCCAAGTTTGGGAAACACTACCTTAAGGCAATGTAGATGTGCACACTTAACCCCAGTCCTAGATCAAATCCTATTTCATACAGTGGACTGTGCCTGATTTGGCTTAGCGTGTTCTGAGAACCATTGTGGTCATTCAATAAATTATGGGTTAGCATGTTACACAAACCCAGTTATTTTCTCCCTATTTTAGTATATCTGTATATAGCTCTGTTGCTCCCTCCTTCCCCCTCCCCTTGTTTTTTTTTTAGAATTTTTAATCCCACCTTTATTATTTTTTATAAATAACTCAAGGCAGTAAACATATCTAATACTCCTTCCTCCTCCTGTTTTCCCCACAACAGCAACCCTGCGAGGTGGGCTGGGCTGAGAGAGAGGGACTGGCCCAAAGTCACCCAGCTGGCTTTCATGTTAAGGCGGGACTGAAACTCCCTGTCTCCTGCTTTCTAGCCTGGGGCCTTCCCCACTGGACCAAACTGGCTTCCTATAAAAGCCTTATTTTTCAGCTCCAATCCATCACCAAGCAGTTTCAGAGTGAAATCTGCTAACCGCTGACATCATATTTAACCTTGCCCAGGCCTCACCTACAGCAGCTTTGGGGATGTGAACCTCACCACCAGTGCAGAGATTGGCACCACTCTGTGCCTTCCACATTATACAAGTGAACCCTGCCACGATAAAAATAATGCATCAAGTCTGAAGTCTCACTTTTATATGGGAGAAAAGGCTCCCTCCTTCTTGTACCTTTTTCTGCCAACGATGCCTCCCATCCTTTTCCTTCCCCGGAGTGCCATTGGCTGGGATTCCCTGTCAATTGATTTGGGGGGGGGCATGAAGAGCTTCTGCTTTAGAAGCTTAATTGGCCCATTTTAGCGTAGGCTGTCTCTGTTTGAGGGTATGCTTTGTTGCTACATTTAATTTAATTTATTTGATTTAGGCGCCACCCGACTCCAACTCTGGCCGGCTCACAGTACAGCAAAAGAACACAAAGCGATGCGATTCAAAAAGAAACCAACAGTAACAGGTTAAAAAGAAAAAAACCAAGATGGGACTTGCCATCAAATGCTTCCTTCCAGCATGTCTCAAACGCGTCTTGGCCCTGAACAGCTAGTCGGTACTTGGCCATTCCAATAAATCTGGTAACGCGCGCGCGCACACACACACACACACACATGCTCTTTCATGATCTCCATGGCTAGGGATTCTGCCGCGGAGGAGGAGAAAAGACTTTCGAATCAACAAACCCAGCGGTAGCATGTTCACCCTTGCAAACATCACCACGTCAGCAAAAAAAGAAAGAAAGAAAGAAAGCAGAGCCACGCCTTGGTGGGAGCCTTTGAAAGCGAGCCGAGCAGCCGGGAGTGAGCCAGCGCCTCTGCCGTCCCTCGGGCAGGGAGGGGTGGGGTGGGGTGATGCAAGAATTTTGGCATCCTTCGGTGCCATTGCTAGGCCCTGCCTTGCTTGCAAGAAACAGGACGGGCCTTTGGGGCAGAGGCAGAGGGAGATGCAGATGCAGCAGGGCCAGAAAGCAGAGAGCGCGTGGATGCTAAAGGAGTGGCAGGCATCCTTGCCTTAATTCTCTCTAAGCTTTGCAGGATGGAGGGCTTATAAGATGCTTGTTAAAATGCAGTGGCCACGTATTTTAGCAGTTCAGCAAAGCGCACAAGGACATACAGCTTGCATCTCTGAAAACAGTCCTGGATGGTATCCAACCTAAACGCTGTCAACCGTAGTGGGGAAAAGAAGTAGAAAAACACAGAGGCTTAAAAAACCCCTCCTCCAAATAGGTAATTAATCAGAATTAAGGAGGTCATTCATTTTCTGCTATATCCTCTTCTGCCGGAGGCTTGAACTAGAAGGGTCAGAGGTTTCAGAAAGAACCAGCTTATGTGAATCGTAATGAAGAAACAGGAGCCGTGGAGCTAGCCATGAGAAGAAATAAATCCCTTTCGTAGGCCAGTTCTGGGTTCCTTGATGGAAAGAGAGAGAAAGCCAGGGGAAAACACCAACTGCTTTCTTCAACCTGTCCTGCATTAAAACAGTAAGGACAGGACCCCTCCCCAGCCTTGTTAATTAAACAGAATAGGGCAATAGTATAGTAACTTGTATTGATCAGTTAATTGGCCATATCAAGAAAACAGAATAGGGATTGGCAATAATCTGTGACCCGGATATTGTAGTTCCAGCTCAACCAAAAGATGGTTGGTTTGTATGTTGCTCAGAAGGTTGTGTGAACCCAGGTAGTGTGGAGTGTAAACCATGGTTTATAGCTTAAAATGAAGTGTGAGCCCAAGTTAACAGTTGTGAAGCAAACCATGCTATAGCAAAATGGTTTACATATCTGGCCTGGTTTACATATCACTAAATCACAACTCGCTTAACCATGGAATATTCAATAAAACACAATTAGCTGGATTTGTACAACACCTTACGCCAAAAACCATAGACTTGGGGCCACATGCAGCCCACCAGTTACAAGTCCCCAGAATGGGGGAGAATTTTGCTTTTTCACTTTTGCAAAGGAGGGGGTTTACAGGTAAAAGGCTCAAGGTACTTGTTTTACCTTTTACAACCCCAGGAATCTCTGAAAATGGATCCTGGCCACCTTCACATTAGGGGGTCCTTGAGACACTGTGCAAAACCTTTTCTAGCCTATCTTACAAACCATGGTTTATAAACCACAACGGCAGGTTTCATATCCAAATCAAAACCAAACTCATTGTGGTTTAGCTTGTGTGAGAACCCAACCACGGTGTCAGAAGACACTGCATTCCCTCAGTTCTGATGGATTTTTGCTGGCAATTTTGGCTTTGAGAAGGGAGCCAAGTATCCTACCCTGTCTTGTGACCCCGGCATTGTGTTCACTGGGGTAATGCCACGATAGACATCTAGTCTCAACAGATGCAAGCATCGCATACAGGTCAGATGAGCATTGCTCCTGTAACAAACCAACATTGGCATAAACAAAGGGAAGAGACGTGCTTTGTTTTGAATGTTTACATCTGTTTCTTGGGGGGGCAGGTGGGATTGTTGCCCTCCCTGGGTCTGGACCAAATGGACTGTAATTGGAGCATGAGTGATGGATCTGGCCACCTGGCTCTGTTTGGCTTCTAGCAAAAGGAACGGCTCACTTGGCAAAGAAGGGGGGGAATGGGCCACCTGGCTAAGAAAGGGCCAATGGAACATCTGACTGGCTCCACTGGCTTTTTTTTTTCCATTCCTGAAACAGCGGATGGCTTTCTTTTTGTTCCCGTTCAGCTGGCTCCCCAAGCTTGTTGCCCCCCCCCCCATTAACTAAGAAGAAACACCCCCCTTCTCCTATCTGCTTGCAAGGATAAAGGAAGCTCTTTCGCATTTGCTGAATGGACACCAGATTTGCTTCCCTTTCAGTTTCCTTTGCTCCTAATGGGCACAGTGTGTCCCTTGTACAACATCTGCCTGCCCAAGTTCCTTGTCTCTTAAAATCAGCACCAAGTGGTGGTGTGGTAGGTGGGGAGTAACGAACCCCAAACTCCAGGTCGGACAAGTGATGCTGTTTGGGGGCTTGCCTGGTGCCTGGAGGCTGTGAGGGTCCAGATAGGGAAGAACCAGCTGCAACCTCACCCTAGCAAGATAGAGTGGCTTTGGGGTTTGGGGTCCCCTGGATTTGGAGAGTTGGCATTTTTAATTCTTGATGAGGTACCATTCTGGGAGAGAGTTGGTGTGCAATTTTGGAGTCCTCCTGGATTCCTGGCTCCTACTTGAGAAACACATGGCAGCTGTGACTGGGGGGGGGGATTTGTACAATTGCACACTAACTGCACCCATTCCTGGTCTGGGAAGCCCTGCTCATGGTCACTTCTGCCTTAGTCTCTTCCTAACACATTGCACTCTACATGGGAAGTCTCAACTGGCTAGAATACAGTAGCATATACAGTTTTGGGTTATCCCAAGATTTGCCTGTGTTATGCCATTGTTGCACAAACTCTGCTGACTCCCAATCTTCTTCCAGCTACAATTCAAGGTGCTGATTATCACCCTGAGGATACCTGCCCATCCTACCAGATCAGATAGGGTGAACACACTCCAAGTTACCTCTATTAAATGATATCATCTGGTGGGACCTAGGGGGCATGCCTTCTCCACTGACTTGGCTGTGGATGAGAAAAATGTTGGTTAATCTCCCAGTTCCTCAAGCATAACTGGATGACATGATTGGCCAAGGTAAAAGGGTTAATTTAACCCCAATCCCATATCAAAGGTTGTTTGCAGCTAGATCTAAACTCTTTAATTGGCTAAGTCAGTAGACTTAATTTTTCCCAGTTGCACAACGGGTTAGCCCCACCTCCATGGACTAGTTAAGTGTCTCCTGTAAACAGGGACAAAGGATAGGTATCTTTTCAGACCACCACCTAGCCTCCAGGACTTCAAGGCTATTCACATACTTCTGTCAAACAAAGCAAAATGACTCAACAACCAGAAAGGCAGAAAGACAATCTTTATCTGGGTAGAACAATATCCTGCAATTTGCATAAGACAAAGGCAGGCAGGGGAAAGGTCCATTTCCAATTTAGCCTCTGCAAGTATCTTTTGGAATAAGCCCTAACCTAGATTAACAAATTACCATTGTGGCTTCCCCTTATTATGGTGTGACCACAAAAAAACAAAACAACCCTATTAAACTATATTGTGGCTTAATACAAAGGCCAGGTTCATATGCCATACAAGTTGGCATAATATTTCAACGTTCGTGTGAGATGTTATTTATTTGTTTGTTTGTTTATATTTCGAATTTAGATACCGTCCATCTCACGAAGAAGTGACTCTGGGCGGTTCACAATAAAACAACAAATAAATATTAATTAAAATACAATAAAAACAGTATAAAAATACAGTAAAAATACAATAAAACCAAACACATACACAAATAATAATATCTTCTAAGATGTTGTTGATCAGTAAGATGTTAACATATGGGAGCATCTTCAAGGTGCTGGCCACCCCCAGGGTTGGTTGCCCCATTTTTTGCCCCACGCCAGTTGGCAGAGCCAGGTCTTGACTGCTTTCCGGAAGGACAAGAGAGTTGGGGCCTGCCTCACCTCTGGGGGGAGAGTATTCCATAGGGTGGGGGCCATGGCAGAGAAGGCTCTCTTTCTGGACCCCGACAGTTGACATTCTTTCATCAGCAGGGTCCGCAGCATACTGTCTCTGCTTGACAGGGTGGGACGGGTCAATATAATGGGGGTGAGACAGTCCCTCAGGTAACCCGGTCCCATGCCATGTAGGGCTTTAAAGGTGATAACCAACACCTTGAATTGGACCCAGAAGCAAACTGGGACCCAATGCAGCTCACGTAGCAAAGGTGTAATGTGCCATCTTTGGGGCACCTAAAATAGCCCATGCAGCTGCATTTTGAACCAGCTGAAGCTTCTGGATACTTTTCAAGGGTAGCCCCATGTAGAGCGCATTGCAGTAGTCTATATGGGAGATAACTAGGGCATGAATGACTGACTGGGGGGACTCCTGATCCAGGAAAGGGCGTAACTGGTGCACAACACGTAGTTGAGCAAAGGCCCGCTTGGCCACGACTGCCACCTTCTCTTCGAGCAGGAGTTGTGAGTCCAGGAGGACCCTCAGATTACACACCGGGTTTGTCTGGGGATTTCCTGAGATTTGGGGGTCTCTCTCTGTGTGTACATATATAAATTTAATTTGGGTTGCCAGTATGCAATGATTCTGGAGGGCAACTATAGACATTTGTTGTTAATTCCTGATTTATATTGGGGTGTGCTAAAGGTTCCAATCATCTACAGCAGCTGAAATTGCCAGGGTGGTTTTGGGGCTGGTCAGTTTTCCTCAGCCAAAGGTGCCTCCCAAGATTGCTGCTAAAATGGGGTGGGGTGTCCGAATAAGAAGGCAGAATTTTATGCTATCTCAAACCCTGGAGGAAAAGGTGAATATGGGTCTATGTAACACAAGAAACAGTAAAATCCGAACTTGGAAAAAGCTAAGCAGGATCAAAACTGTGAAGTATTGTAGGCTAGAGTGAGAATTAAAAAAAAAAAAATCCAGGAAGATGGCAGTGGCAAAATATGTAGGTTGAACTAACAAATAAATCATTTCTCTGTGGCTGCCAGGAAAATTGCACAGATGCGTCAATGTGAAACTGTAGCAAGGATATGAACTCAGTTTGAAGAAGACTTTACTTTTCAAGATGCTGCTAGACTTTTGCTTGGCTCTGTGGCTTCTGTTGTGGACGTGGACAAATATTTTGGTCCAGGGATGGGTGGGGGTTAAGGGCAAAATAGGTTCCTTAAGCCTTGCTGAGACTGAAGGCATCCAGTTTACTCCTTATAGCCCCTTAACCCTTCAGAAATGAGCCAAATTGTTGCCTTTGGGGGGCTAAGGCCCTGCTCCGCAACTCTTCTTCCAAATGGGGCAAACGTGGCCCCACCCAATCTGATGATGTCAAGCAATACTGATTCCATTTGCTGAAGCCCTTGGTGTCTCCAACCACAAGGAGATCACCTGTCCATCGTTTATAGACTTCTATGCTCAGGACAGAGAAAGGCCTCCAGCTCACCATATGAGGACTTGCCGATACTCAACCATGATATGGTGGTGCTTCTTGTATAAGGTTCAATGATGGGTGCCCACTGATGCCCCCGCCCCCAGAAGAAGCCTATCCCAGGATTAAATACATTTCAGAAGAGGACTTTGGCAAAGGGTCAGTTTACCTGTAGCTTTATTATCCAATTCAGCTTTAGAATAAAAATATCCATCTTGGTTCTTGAATGTTATTTCCTCAAATAGGGCAATTCCTCGCCGTAAAATAAATGAAATAGCAGCCCCATTCTGTGCTTGAGGAAAATCACCAGCTGCTTGCAACGTGAAGTAGAATATCATCCACGACAGCCGCTTCCTCTCTTTTTTTGCAAGGATCGTTTATTCTAAACTTCTTCTCAAAACTTTTGCAACCTTCTACAAAATCTTAACAGCTGCGATTAGAGAGGTGAAAAGTGGCTGTTATTTTGCCGTTTCCTTGTTTTGATCTTGCGTTCTTCTCTCAGCTTTGTGCATTTGGTTGAATTTAACTTGCCTTTGGTTCTTCCTCGAAGCCCATTTGTGCATTTGAATTTGGGGATATGTGTGTGGATGTCCAGGTAAATAAAACTACGGGTTTGATTCTTTTCCCTTTCTCCTTTCCCGGTGCCAGAACATCATACGTGCTCTCTGCCTGTTGTGGTCCTCCTCTCTGTCTTCCAGAGACTAAGCTGCCAAATTATTCCAGAACACAGCTCATTGGCAGATGAATTCTAAGAAATAAACTTGTTACTGGAAGCTGGCGCTGGCTTTGTAACGTAGAAATCCTTTCTTTGTTCCGTTCACCATCCCCACCGTTTCGTTTCATTGGGTGACTTTGGGTTCTGGTATCACAACTAAAGGTTGTGGAAGATGAGAGCTGTAGTCCAACAGTATCTAATACAGCGGGGGAGGAGTTAAGCTCTCCTTGACGTTTTGCATTTCAGAGGGGATGCAGAGACCCCTGATGAAGTAAATGTGCTAAAGAGCAGCAGTTCCTTCTGCCAAGAAATGCATCTGGGCAAACTACCTCGGCTCTCTTTCCATGCGCCAGAGTGATAGATGGGGAGCGGCAGAGAAAGTAAGCAGTAAAAAGATTGCTTGCTGCAATTATCTAAACAGCTTATGTGAGCAGAACATGGAATGAAAATGGGAAGGAATTCCTCATTTTAAATAGTCACCAAACACAATTGCCACTAGGCATATACAGATCTAAATAGGGGTTTTGTTGTGGGGAAAATAGGAGGCGGGAGTATTAGGTATGTTCACCGCCTTGAGTTGAACACACACACACACACACACACACACTCGTGTGTGTGTGTATGATAAAAATATAATAGTGACGATGATGAATTCTTTATTATTGCTGCCCTTTGGATGAAAATGGGATATCAGAAGTGTTTTCAGGCTGCCCTCTGAGATCAGGGGCTAACTCCTACCCTTTGGAAATAGGTGAAAACCTTCCCCTTCTCCAGAGCTTTTGGGGAATGAATTTTATGGAAGACAGCAGCAGATTTTAAAGTATTTTAAATTACTTTAATATTTATGGATATTTTAATGAATCGTTGTAAGCCACCTAGAGTAATTTAAGTAGACATCATACAAATGATTGTAATAACTACTTAAATAAATAGTGCCCCCAGATCTAGGCCTAGGCTAAGCATTAATTTCTCTTACCAGACCCATCAGAGTGATTGTGTGGGTCCTTTAATTATAACCAATTGTTGCCCCCTAAAGAGATTGCCAACCCCATTATCCTGAAAAGCTCTGGTGGTTTGGGAGTTGCTGGACAAGTACGTGCTATGAGGGGTGTTATCTGATCAGGGCCTGAAGTTTTACAAGGAAAAACGGTGTGAATTGATGTATACGACACTGGATGTGGCATATACAACACTCCCTCCTCTGTTGCTCTCACTTAGCAACAAACTTTTGAGATAGACACCTGAATCACTGCACTGGTTTATGCTTGTTGGCTAAAGGCTACTTTGGGAGCAGAAACAGGCCCGTTCTCCACAAAAGGAAATCGGGAGGAATGGCTAAGATGGTGGTGCTGCCGCCGCCATCAATATTTGCTTTCTCATGTTACTGCCCTCTCTGCACCAAAGGGTAGGACCGGCCCTCTTTTTATGGGCCGTGACGGAGGGGGGAGCAACATTTTTGGGCGAGGTGTGCTGGGGGGCGGCCTTCCAAGACCTCAATAAGTATGGTTAGGCCATTTTCGAGGTGGGTGGGGAAAGTGAATGCCCTTTTTAATGTTTGGCTCATAACAAAACAGCAATGGTTGTGCTTTGTTTCTGAATTTGAAGGAGGGCAATTTTGTAGAGTTGGAGGGCTAGGAAAAGGGGTATACATGGAGTCTGCAGGTTGTGGGTACCCACACTGAGATGGGGCATTCTATAATCCAGAGGGCACAGCTAAAAGAACACTTTGTCTTACAGAATGCTGCACTTGAGAAAATGTAATTTACCTCTTGCACTGGTTGTCTATCCGATGGCAACTTTTGTTAGTGCAGACAGGACAAGTGCAGTGTCAGTTCCACACTTAGTTTCATCCTGTAACGTGTCGAGCAACCTTCATGTTCTTCCATAGGCAGAGATTGTTTCATTTGCATTTTCAGGTCTGTCAGGAGAAAAGGGTGCTTCCAAGTCCCAGGAGAATTGCCTGCCACTGATCATGATTTATTGGATGGAGGTTGAAGGTGTGCAGCACCAAGTTGTACTCTAGGATAGCTGGCCTAGGGCCATCTGCTGTGAACTTGCTACTTTGGACCCACTTTTCGTGTTTATAGCCAACTAAGACATTAATGTAGCGTAACTGTATCTCAACATTATATTGTGGAAGACCACACCCTCCTCAGAGTTTTAGATTGCAGCTAACTTTCATTCTTCCTGTGAGAAAAGTGAAACCTTGTTGAACACATGGGGAAAATCATATTAATTGTCTTTAATTATTTTAATTAGAACTAAGTTTAAATTACATTTAATTTTTGTCCTGGCCCCGGAATGCTGTTCAAAAGCTGAAAGTGGCCCTCAGCATGAAATCCCTCCATGCCTGTGACTTAAGGATATTTGTTTAATGTTCCATGTTTAGGCCCAGGCTGCAATTAATATAATGAGCAGCTTTGATTTAACAATGAGAAATCAAGTAATGGGCGGCTATATAAATGTGACTGATAAATCAATAAATAAAATAATCATGGCAAATTGTATATTGCTAATGGAGGAAAGAATTGTTTTGTGGGTAAGTAACCTACCAGCCCTAATGTGGGGGAAAAACCCCAGAGAAGTACAGGAAGTTTGTATTGTGAATGTCTTTGTGAAGAATAATAGTCTATCGAGAGCTGTCTTATCCTAGCATAACATTTGATACTAATTATTTTCTCTACAAATATGTTCTAGAATCTAGAAGATCACAAAGAAAATTCCTAAGTACTAAATGTCTGTCATGTTTCTGGAGTCCTGCTTCTGTTATAATGCCATGATTTAAATTATTTTAGTTGTTATTATTATTGGTAGATTTCTGTATACATCATCTGATTTTTCTTTAAGTAATGCCAGGTGAGCTTTAAAAGAGAATCCAATTATTTATTCCTTTAGCTGATTTTTTTCATTACTAGCCGGCTACTGACAGGTTCAAAACAGGAGGGAGATCTGATTTGTTACTTAAGAGCCATTACTATATTACTATATTTTATATTACTATATCTTATAACTGTTTGTCAGAAGCTAGACCCTTAACTAATCAAGCAAATCAGACTTAGATATCTGTTTTAACATTTATCTTGCTTCTGTTCCAACAGGACGTAGAAGGATACTTAAAAGGGGGAATTTTGAATCAGTCTTCCTCCTTGAAACCCAGTTCTTTCCAGATGTGATGAGTTACAAGTCCCAACACCACAGCTTGCATAAAAGATGATGAGTTTCTACAGGGGCAACTGCAGCAGCGAAAGAGGGAGGAAGGGGCATGAGAAAGGGAAAAAATAGGAGAGGCTACTATTACCCTGCCTTTTGTTCCTGAAGGGAAGATGTGTTATAAATGTAGCTAAATAAATAAATAAGAAAGAGAGCCAGTTTGGTGTAGTGGTTAAAGCACAGACTAGAAACTGGGAACCGTGAGTTCTAGTTCCACCTTAGGCATGAAGCCAGCTAGATGACCTTGGGCCAGTCACTCTCTCTCAGCCCTAGGAAGAAGGCAAGGGCAAACCACTTCCAAAAAACCTTGCCAAGAAAACTGCAGGGACTTATCCAGGTAGTTGCCAGGAGTCAACACATACTCAAAGGCACCCCCTCCCCCCAAAAAAATAATAGGAAGGAAGGAAGGAAGGAAGGGGAAAAAGCAAGATATAAAAGAAAAAGAGAAACTGGTTGGCTCCATCCCACTTTGGCCCTGTCCTCATCAAAGGTAAGATTCCTCTCTTCCCCTTTCCTTTTTCCTTCTTCCATATTGCAGTGGTGGGACACGTTTAGTGTAGATTGTATTGACTTTGATTGCAGAGAAGAGCTACTGTATATGGGCTGCACAAATCCAGTCTGCTGGTTTTCTCTACCTCTTTGCTGCCATCTAGGGGCATCTGGAGTTTTGTAGTCCATATCTGTAAGCCCTGATCTATTACCAATTGAACACAACATTAAGAAGTGCTAACAAAATAATGCCCCACGCTAACTAGGATAGGCAACTTGATGCTCGTGGGCACCAATGTATTTATAGACACCGCATTTGGCTCTCACCATGCTTCCTGTTCCACTTTACTGATTTTTATGATTAATTTGTTTTCTAGTAAAATATGTGTTGTCAACCATGTGTTGCATGATAAGTATTTTGTGAAAATGCAAGTCTCCAATGGTAGCCATTCTGTGAGCGTGCCTTCAACTTGCTCTTGAATGCCTAAATACAATTACCAGTCTACCCCGTCCTTTATATTTAAATTAGCTGGAGTTTTATTTCTTCTTGGGCATCATTCTTTCACCCAAATCTTATACAGAAATATGAACTAACATTTTCTAACTGTAGGTTTTTGGCACAAGCACAAAACTACAACTACCAGGTACTAGGATCAGTTGTGGAGTTGATTTATTTATTTATTTAATACATTTATATGGCAGCCCATGCCATATACATGACTCTGGGCGGCTAACAATTAAAACAAAATAAGAACAAATAAAAACACAACCAGTGATTAAAAACAATAATTATATGACAGCATAAAATAGCAGCTGAGAATAATTCAACACCACACAATCAATATAACCAGACAATGGGCTCAACCACACCATCAAGGTCCCAGGCTTGATGGTAAAACCAAGTTTTTAATGCCTTGCAAAAGGCCAGCAGGATTGGGGCAAGTCTGATCTAGGGTAGAGGGGGAATGATATTCTAAAGGGTGGGCGCCATGACAGAAAAGTCCCTTCTCCTGGTCCTGCTAGATGGCACTCTCTTTTGGATGGGACCTGGAACATATAGCTAGCTATATATGTAACCATTTTAAAATCTTTATAGTTGCTTTGAAAACATGTGAGTGGAGAAGTATCTTAAATTTAATAGCGAATGAAATAATCATGTTTTGTCATCTGTAAGCTTAAAAGTTGAGTGGAGCTTTTTATACTAATTACCTGTTGCTCTATGGATGGAAGAATATTAAATTCTGTCACTGCTTCTATTTTGCTACTGATTCATAATTGACTTTCCCTGTTTTTTCCTACTTTCCCTATCCAGTTTTCTTTCAGTGTGCTCTTTATTAGACTGAAATAATCTGACACAGCCTGTTTTTGTAATTTTTATAATAGCCTACAAAAGTATTATTATACTGTAAAGCAATTTTATCTCAGTATTGCGTTCCACTTTCCTCTGTTATCGATTGTGTTACATGCAAGATTTTAAGCTCTTCAGGGTCATGTTCTATATTTTGGCAAGCCCCTTTATTGATTTTAGGAGATTATTTTGCTAAACTAAACTTGTAATAAATCTTTACATAGTTATGAATTTGCATCAATTTGTATTTTATTTTAGTATCAAACCATCCTGAGGGCCCTTTAGAATTATTTGTATATATGATTTAATAAATGTATTTATTTCTGATTGTTAAATTATGTATGTGTGTACATACACACACATATTTATATATGCATATATCTACGTACAAACATAAAATACTCTGTACCATGATGGCACAATATTATCAATAATAGTTAATTATAAATAATTAAGATTGCCAACATAATCTTAATCCTGATATTGGAGTATACGCTATTGTTCTAAATAGGTATTATTCTTTAATAAATGTCCATATGGCAGATGGAAGCATAATGGCTGGTTAATAGTGGTACTAATACCAAAGCTTTCTGTTGACATCCCATCGGATGGGGAGTTCTAGTTTGTCTAGTTTTTCTGCAAACCCAAGTACTGTAGTTTGTAAACCATACTATACAGTAATGAACTGATAAGGTTCATGCCTCACTTTAAGCCAAGATTTAAACCATGGTTAAACAAATCTTGGCTTAAAGCGATGCATGAGCTGTTATCAGTTTTTATGATGCAATCTTTCATAGCTGGTTGGGGACTTGAAGCCGGGCTTCTCTGGTCCTGTTCCAACGTTTGCACCGATTTTCAGAGAAATTTTATGAGTTTAGGGATTGTCACTGTGCACTTCTGATTAAGGACCGGCTCTTTCCGTGTTTCCGTAAGTCGAACCAACTGAAGGAAAACAGGGAAAGCACATTAACAGCCAGAGAGCTGGCGGATACCTGTGGAGCGATACGTGCCCGCGGGTTGCGCATCTGCCGCCAGTCCGCTGCCTTCCACATTGTGCTAGGACTCGACCTCCTCTAACTCTCCGCCAGCGAAGCCGCATTAGCTAGGAATGCTGGGAGTTGAAGTTCCAACGTATCTCGAGGACACAAAACGAGGGGAAAGGCTATGACTTTCAACAGGAAGGGCAATGAACATGCGCTGCAGCCATGAGAAATAAAGCTGAGTTAAATACTTTTCCTTTCTTTTAGACGGTTGGAAAACGGTTGATCAGAAGGGCGGCCGAGGTCCAAAAGCTGAAGCGACCGCCCGACAGAAACAGGCCGCGCGGGCTGCCGGGAGTTGAATCCGACAAGCCGCCGGCTCCTTCCCCGTCGCAGGGCATGCCGGGAGGCGGGGCGCTTTAGCTTCCCCAAGATGGTGTCCTGCCTCCCGTCCCCTCCCCTCCCCGCACATGCGCAGTGCTTGAAGCGGGCCGAGCCTGCTCCCTCCTTCGCCTTTCTCGCTCCGGCTCCCTCCCTCCTTCCTTCCTGGCGGCTGGGGCGCCACTGACACGGCCGGGGCGGAAAAGTCAGTCGCTGTCGCCGCCGCCGCCGCGAGGAGAAGGACGAGGAAGGCCAGCACCACCACCACCATCACCACCGCCACCTTCGACGAAGCCGCCGCCGCCTTTGCTCCACCCCTCCTCCTCCATCTTCTTTCTCCACACAAGCCGGTAAGAGGGAGCGAGGAGGGGGCCGAGACCCCTCCTCTGCCGGGGCGAGCCGCCGCTGCTCCTCACCTCGTGGGAGGGGCCGAAACCGCCAGTCCCCGCACACGCAGCCCGCGCCGGTGGATGGGAGCGGCCTCGCAGGCGGCGGCAGCAGCACCACCACCAGCAGCAGCTCCTCGGGTAAGGCGGGCCTCGGGCCTGAGAGGGGCAGCGGGCGGGGGCAGCCGGCGGGGCGGCGGCCTCCGCTTCTGCCCGGGCTCTGAGGCGGGGCTCTGAGGCGGTAGGCCCCGGCGGCCGGCGGCGGCCGCTGCTCCTCGCCCGCTCCTTTCCAGCTCGCTCTCAAAATGGCCGCCGCGCCCGTTGGGGTGGGGGGAGGAGGGGGCGGGGGGAGGAGGAGGAGGAGGGGGCTCTGCTCGGCATCCCCCCTTTCGCTCCTCGCCGCCATGCATGGGGGGCCTCAGACGCCCCCTCCGACCTCGCGGCTCCCCGCGCGCGCTCCATCCTCCCCGGATCGCAGCGACCTGGAGGTACCGTCGGTGGCTCGCTCGCGGGGGGGGGGCGGCGAGGGGGGCTGGAGGGCGCGCGCGCGCTCGGGCGGGTTCTCCCCTCCTCTTTCGGCTGCTCGCCTTTCTCTTCCTTCTGTCATTTGCCGACGGCGTCCTTGCACACGTTCTCCCTCGGCCCGCATTCCCGCTGGCTGGGAAAGGTTGGGCGACCTGCTGTCCTCTGGATGCTTCGGATTACCGCTCCTATCAGCCTGGCCAGGGGTCGAGGGAGCGTGCTTGCGTTAGCCCAAAAGACCCGGCTTAGCTCTCTGGTGCATCCACCTTGCCCCTGTCTTTCAGTCTCTCAGAGGTGTACAATTTATGGTTTTTTTGTCTCCCCCCCCCCCTTCTGATGTGCTGTTTCCCCCTCCGCGCTCCTGCCGGTTTGTCTTGGCCTTATTGGCCCACTTCCCATCCTCCCTATTTTTCTCTGGGTGACTGTGCAAGTCAGGAAAGCATGGCTGGGTTGGGAAGCTGGAATGGGGTTGGGGTTTTGTGTGAAGATGGTGTTCCCCCTATTCTTGTGCTACAGCCTGCTGCCACACATCTTTTTGTCTAACCTGACTTCTCACATACTATCGTTTTTTTGCATTTTCTCTTCCCTTTCCCAGCCCCTCTTATTTACCCATATTTTGCCTTTCTCCTTTCATTCACCCTGCATGCACCATTCCTTCATCCTCCAGCCTCCTCTTCCCCTATTTGTCTACCCACATACTTTTCCTTCTTCATTCAGTTCTTGTTCGTGCACATTTGTTCTTTAGTCTTTATTGACCAGACCTTTTATTTTCCCTCATTCCTTCGTACCATACACAGCAACCCTTTCCCTCAGTTTTCTGTGCATCTCTTTTACTCCACACAAAGCAACTCCCACATTTTTTTTGATCCCATCTCCACAGGATGAGTTATATCTGACTCTTTCTTCCATCTATCAGCCTTTTAATAAGGTGTAGAGGAGTATCATGACCCATATACATAGGTCTGTAGTGGAGTGCCCTTTTTCAGTCTGTAATGGGATAAAGATTATTTTCTCTTTCATTTTACCTGTCTTTCTCTTTTAATGAGAGCTACCTAAGTGACTTTTTAAAATGGGGGATAGATGTTCCTTATTGCTCCCCTATGTACTTTTCTGACAAGGAACATTTCCTCACTGTCTAATAGTATGTCAAAAGGGTCTGTCTCAATTTCTGTCTTTCTTTCTTTAGACCGTACAATACTGTATGTGAGGGTACATTTTATCCTTTGTAACAGAATAGAACAGCCCCTTGTCTCCTCATCTTGCTTCCATAGGCTACAGGTAACCTATAACTTTAGATGAAATCCTTTATCAGTATATACCCCTTTTAACAGAGAGCTATTACAGGTAGTCCCTGGGTTAAGAACGCCTGGGTTGCAGATGACCCATAGTTAAGAACAGAGCCTATTGTAGCAAAATTTGAGTTAAATACACAATGATTTGAGTTAAATATGCAATGGTTTGTGTTAATTACACAATTCTACTTATGCAGTATTACTGTTCCTGCTTACATAGATATTTGACTTAAGGACAGACCTTGGGAATGGAACTTGTTCTTAAACTGGGGGCTACCTGTATCTTCTTTTGAAGGTTTACAGGCTTTGAGGGAGAGATGATTTTATGTCTTATGTTCTGATGTAACTTCGAGCATGTTCTGTGTTCACTCAGAATTCCACTTCAGCCTAAATATATGAGATTTGTTGCCTTTTCCATTCCTCAAGTCCCTGAATTGTACCATAGATTTTATCATATCCTATTTCACTGCATTTCTCCTCCCCTTCTGTGCACACCTCTTCTTTCTTTACCTAATTAACTAGGTAAGTGACTAGCCATCTTCTACTATTTACTCTCAGAATTCTCCTATTCTCTACCTTTTGGAACTTAATTTGCCAATATCCTCTGTTTTCCATCCCTACAGCCTTTCTGCTTCATCTGTTCCTAGTGCTTTTATTTATTTATTTTTCATCTTGCAACTGCTTTGTCACTCTGAAATCATATTTCATTGCCCTGCTTCTAGGCCTTTTGCTTTGAGCTCCCCAGCCTTGCTGTTTTAACTCCCAGCACAGTAAGTGCACCTCCTGTGCTTCAGCAGAGACAGCTATTATAATCAGGTACTCCCAGCTTCCTTAAACTAGTATGGAATCTTTCCCTAATAGCCCCTTATATTTTTTTTTAACATAATCTGTATTATGTGTTGCTCCAGCTTTCTGTAAACTCCACATAATCAGACCCACACCTACCAAAGCTGTATCTGTTGTCACTCAGCCCGTTTTTCCTGCATCTTCCACTCCCAATGCTCCAGCTCCATAGTTTGCCAGCCTGTAATTTAGTCTCGCCTTCCTATTTTCCTCCTCCACATAGCCTGTTAATTTTTTTCAGCCCAATGTTTCCATTAGCTTTGTTTCCCAGCCCATAGACCTAGTGTGCTGCAGTATCTAGCTCCGTATTTTTAGGGGGGTCTTTTCTGTGTTTATCATCACCTCTATTATTTGACCATCTGCGTTTCCTAGTAGGATTTTTCTCATGGTGACTTAGCAATAAACAAGGGTTGAGGAGTTTAAACTAATGTGACTGTTAGAAGGCCTGGAAATAAAGAAGGGTGGTCAGATTGAGAATGAGTGTACCCTGTGTCCTTTTTCACTCATCCTCCTCTTGTTTTTATTTATTAACTTCTTTTTTAAAAAAATGGGAGGAGATTGATTGTTTGCAAGATTGTATAACTGTTTAAACAAATAAACAGAAGAGCTAAATGTTAATGCATTAGTATGCTGAAATAAAGGGCCTGAGGATTTCAAATATAGAGCAGTCTGACAGCTCTAAACTGGTCTTCCAACAAGAGGTCCTTTTTCCCACCCATCTCCCTGCAGTGACTGAGTAAGAGAAAAATCATTGATAGGAGGTGGCTCAAACCTTCAGATTGAGCCGCAGCAAAAATGGGAGGAGGATGTAGTGGAAGATAAAGAATAGGGAGATGAGATTCCACACATTTGGGGCTAGTGTCTTACTGCCGCTATCTTAAACATTCAGTGGTTCTTGAAAAAACCCCCTACTTTGGTTGCATAAGGGGAAGGGGAGATGCTAATAATATAGTATTGTAAAGAGTCCTTTCCTTTGGAACTTGTTCAGAAAGCAGCTTTTTTTATATTACTTTGGTGGTGTCTTTCATTTGTGACCTCTGAGGAAGAGTTGGGGTTGCCCCTGGCTTTTATAAAATACATATATTTTTTAGTACTATTGCACTCAGTCAACCTTTCCTTGCCTTGATAGCATTGGTTAAAAAAATCTGTCTTGCTAATGCTGCAGTAGGATTTGATTGTTGCAGTTCAAATTATTTGGCAATTAATTTTCTAGTTGGTCAGTAAAATCTATCAGTATAATTTTAGGATTTCACCTCCTCCCTCTCTGTCTGCCAAAATAGCAATATTCTTGGTATGCTAACCTGTTTGCATATACATCCTTCTGAAATTTTTAACATGTGGAGTTACACCTCCTTGCAGAGATATATTTATAGGTTGTACTAGTCAATGTGTATAGTAACGTGTGTGAAAAGTGGGGTTAATCTGTATTTTCAGATTTATAATTAAATGATTGTACATAATTAAATTGTCAAAGAAGGTGTTAAAATATATCCAGTTATGTTTAAAGTGGCTCAGAATATTCTTGCAATAATTCAGATGCTGAACAAAGAAAATACTTTTAACAACCGAAAGCTAGTTCATCAGGAATGTTTTTGTTGCTCTTGTTCCCTCGGATTGTGTTTGTGGAGGGCGAGTACAGCCTTTGAGCAAAGGAGAAACTGGGTGGAGTAAGGCAGAAGCTGTGAAACAGCTAGATTACCCTTTCATAGCATTCCCCCCTTCTGCTTGTGTTTTTGCCGGGTGGAGGGAATAGTAATTGCAGTAACAATGAAGTCTGTTCTTTAGGGAGGAGTCTAGTGATGCAGAAATCAAATGAATGTAGGATTCTGTATTTATTTTTTCCTCCTTTAGGGTGGATCTTGATTTGTCTGGCATTAAAGTGACCAGTCACTGTTGGAAAGCAAGATTTTTTTTTTTGTCTTAGCATCCTTCTCAAAATTGACATAGATTTTTCACTTGTTAACCTAATGTTAAGTAATTCAGAATGAAGTTAAAGATCAAAATGCTATTTACACAATATAATGTGATATTTCCATATTGTCAGTTTGTACTTTCATTTATTCATGCACGGTAGTAGGTAGGTTTCAGAACTGCAATTATGCCCCCTTGTCTTATGACTGAATTTAGTGTAGTTATTTGGTTGTGAGATAATTTTAGGTGCTGGTTCGTAATGTTTCTCACAATTTAAAAGAGTATGGTAAAATGCAGAGTAAAGGATGTGGGAAATACTTTCATGAAATGGTAAACATAATATTTCTTTTTTCCTTACACTTCCTAATGAAGGATGGCAGTATTCTCATTGAAATTCAATCTTTGTCATGGCAAATTCAATTCTTAACAAGGGTGAAAATACATAGATTATATTAGACAAAGCACAATAATTTGATTCTTATCAATGTAGAGTATCATTGATCAACTTGTAAAATCTTCTGTTGTGGAATACTTGCTGTTCAATGGCTTGTGGATTTCTACAGGGTGGGGGAGTTGTTTGCTAGGATGCCCATACCACAAGAGAATTCCAGAACACTAAGATAACAAAGCACATTGACCTTGAGATTTGGAGTCTCCCTTATTACTTGAGCTTGACACAAGAAGAAAGTGTGTATGGGTGGGCAAAAAATGAATGGGAGATTTAATAAGGACCATGGAAGATTATTAAAAAAAAGTATTTCAGTTTCAAATATTCCATACTTGATCACATAGAAGATTTCCTTTGCTCCACCATACTTTCTTTAGATGATTTTATTGCATTTTTTGTTTTCCATATTATGCAGTAGACAACCTGAGGCTGCCAGGCAACATGTGGCCTTTAAAAGCTTTGGATGCAGCCCCCAGAGACCTCCAAAAGTTGTTACCAATTTGTAATTTTAATGTGACAGAAGAAAAAAAAACTATTAAATATATGCTAGAGAGTAATTAAATTAACTATTTTAAATTAAATTGAAAAAGACAAAGCTGTTAAAGGAGCGGGTGCCTTTTACATTTTCTAAATAAATAATTAAGTTATGTAAATAAAAATTCAGTTTCTGTCAGAGTAGATTTGATTTAAATCTCTAATCACAATTTATTCACTAGTCAGGAAATTTCTGTAACCATTTCTAGTAAAACTTCATTCTTGTTTGATATAACATGAATATATATCTTTCTCTTATTTGAAGTGATATGTAGGTTTCATGTTCAGAAGGTATGTACTATGTAATAGCAATTAGTTATTTGTGGCATCATTAAGACCTGAATTAGCTTAGTTTAATTTATTGTTGTAGATATTATTTTTGCCATGATGTTCTACAATAGCAACCATCACCAGATATTAAATTGTACTAATAATTTTATTTGGCTGTTCATTAACCTTTATTTTGCATTTTTAGAGACTGGTCAGTTACTAAGTCTGTTAACATCTCCATGATAGCAAATAAAATAGAATGTATTTAGAAGTTATGATCATAATTTTACATTTGAGCTCTTAATATTTTAGAAAAGATTTTAAGAAAAGTTATAAATTCAATTTAGATTTTTGAAAAATCCGTAAAAATATTCATTTTTTAAATCTGTCCTGGTTTTTATCCTGGGTACGCACACTGCTTTGGAGTGCAGCTTCTCATGTGTCACTTAAAGGCCAAGGATTTCAGCCTGGATGAAGGTATGCATCCCTGTGATGTCTCCATAATATGCCTTAATTATGCCTCCCTCTGCTCAGGTATTAGTTGTTTTTTTCCTTATATTTACTACATACTTGGGTGATTTTACAGTTGATTATTCTGTCTTTCCTTTGGTCTTGTTCAAGGACGTTTTGAACTGATGCATATTTTTATATGTTGTTAGGTCTGATTAGGTGTTTAATGTACTTAGGTTGCAGTTTGCTGTTTTCTACAATCCATTAATACATTTTATCTGCATATTTTTTCATGGTTGCCATTTCATGCAGATTGATTGCATTAATTCTCTTTTAACTGGCCTATGGCACTCACATTCAGAGAAACACAAAGTTTGAACTCTTTTTCCCATCCCTACTGATAGGTAGATTATTTATGATGTGATGCATGGCAAATATAGAACAAAGGTTGTAAATGTCCTAGATCAGCTAGCATTGACTATAAGCTTATCTTGGATGTTATGTGGAAATGATACCACTTATGACTTGATTATATGCTTATATTGAACCAAAGTATGGAGCGCTGCCCCTAATGAAAGAATGGATCCTAATTAATATCAAAATAGTTCTGGTGTATGTGATGCTGTATTCTTAAGCAATTTTAATTAAGTTTCTTGGAAACTATTTTAAATCTGTATCTTTTACTCTGGAGTAGCACTATAAGATGGGCCATAGGTACAACTAATAGTGCTTTCTAAATAATTTTACATGGAGCTTTCTCACTAGAAGGTGAATTAACTCTTGTAATCTGAGGATTCAAGAATGAATCTAAGACCTAGTAGAGAATAAAACAAAGAGCCAAATCTAGTATGAACTATACCATTTCTTAATTTTACATTATTGATCTTTGTTTACCATACTTCATTTTAAGACAGTTAATGTTTTAATTACCACCTAAGTTCTGTTCATGTAGTTAGTGTGATATGACAAACATGTTCTGTATGGATACTCCTAGTCCTTCATAAAGGTGCATCTCAGAGAATGATCGTGGATTATAATACATAAATATCACATGAAATACCTTAAACGTAGGTCAGTTAAAGTGTTAGATTGGTATAGAGGGTGGAGGGTCAAGGCTACCCTGAGCTGCAAAAACTCATTGGGTGACTTGAGCCAATAATTCTCTCTTAAGACAGCAGTACTGCTGTTGCTGGGAAGAATTGAGAAGAACAGTGTTCATGCTTCCCTGAGCTCCTGAAGCAAAGGCAGGATAGAAATTAAATAAATAACAATGACTGCTTTTTGTTAAGCAATTAATGACTTTTTATTTGTGGTTTAGTTGGCCTATCTTATTTTCAGTACATATTACCCTTCCATGACACACAGCTCAATAGTTATCAGTTAAAAATTGTCTGCTGAACCCTAAAAGAAGGTTAATGTGTAAAAGGTTGTGATTAAAAATGCTTACCTTCTGGAAAGATCTCAGATTAAAAATGCTTACCTTCTGGAAGGATCTCAAAACTTTTATTTGATCTTCAATATTTATTAGGGTTAGGGTAGTTTTCTTTTTAAATAGTTTTAAATAGTTTTCTTTTTAAAAGTACCTTAGTCTAACACTGTTTACAGATTAGCCATTTAAATTTAAGAGTAGGGGTGGTAGGTTCAAATCTAGAATGATTAATGAGAAATTAAAAATGACAGTATATCAGAATAGAATAGATAGGATATGTCCTTTTATCTTGTATGCTACCAGATTGGAACTGCACTTACATTTCTATGAAATAAGAAAAAGGCTTGAATATCAGAAATGTTCTAATAAGTTCAAGGTTATTGTGTCCTTTAATCAAATGGACGTGGGTAAGGGCTGTAGACTTGAGTTTCTATTCTGGAAGTTGTTTGTTAACCTATAGTTATCCAGTCTAGTGATGTATTTGTAGCATATGCATAGTATTGATAATTAAGGTGAGGTTCCAGATTAGATATTGTTTAGCTCATGTTGACCTAACCTAGGCAGCTCATTATGTTATACAAGAGCAAAAATAAATACTTGCTAGGAGTCTGACAGACTTGATTGATAAAAATGAAGCTCCCCTTATTGAAAACAAAAGCAGAACTAAGAATTTAATTTTCTCATCCAAGATTAGTCTATTCATGTAATAAAAGTATAGTACTGTAAATTTATATTGTCTGTTAAAAAGGTAGAATATATAGGATAGGATAGGCATATTCAAATTATAGTGGTTATTAGATTGAAAGATAAGGGATTGGTCATTCTCTACATATATTTTGTATTACATATTTCTGTGCACAAAGATGCCAACCAAGATCAGTTACTTGAAGGAGGTGGATGCAGATCCATATATATTTATTGAATAAAGTAGGGGATAGAGCCCAATTGCTTGCATCACAAAATTACCTGTTCATAACTTTTCTGGATAAAAATGTTTCTCCACAAGAGGAGGTATCTATGATTCTTGATAGTTATACATACATCTAATTTGAGAAATGAATTTCTGTTTCTGTAGTTAGTATAAGCTAAATTCGATGTGATGTTTTAATTCAGCCACAATATATCAGCTTTACCATGTAGAGCTGCCAGAAGATTAAAAGCAACACTGAGTTCCTTGTGGGAAGAACAATATAGAGATCTATTAAATGCATTTATAATGAAAAAAGTTCCTTTTGACAAACATGAATAGAAACACTTTATTATTATTTGAAAAACTACAAGTCTGAAGAGAGAGATGGTGATTATTATACAAGTCCATCTTCACAACTGAACAGCCTGGGTGAGGAGGCTGATTAAAATATTCTACTTGGCAATCAGTGATTAATGCGATCAGATTTTCTTTCCTGGTTTTATTTCTTACTGGCCGTGGTATTGGCCACAGTGCCCATCCTTTTTTAAAAAACTGTGTGATATTTTAGAGCAAATTTGTAGTCATTGCTAGATAAAAATATTAATTGTTTGAAACTAGAATGTTAATCCTCCTTCCTTCAATGCCTCTTTGAGCTTTGGCCACACTATAGTTGCAACTTACAATGGAGGGATGTTCATACAGTATCAAGCTTTATAGAATCATTCTTGTGAAAATGCTGCAGTTCTGTTTAGTGCAACTTTCTTGAGTCTAGTTCTCTCCAGATGCACTGGGCCATACATCCTGTCATCTCAACCTGTACATGTTTTGTATAGATGGGCTAGGCTGTTGGGAGTTACAACACATACACTGCAAGATGGCTGCTCTAGGGCAACTAACCTAGTGGCTTATCTTCTCCAAATCAGGACGCTTCAATATTCTATAACCAATCCCATTAATTCAGTTGATCCAGATGAGCGAGCTATGAAGTAGTGATGAATGATAGGACTTGCTAGCAGACTTAAAATGGAGTGTTACTCTTCCTCATTGAAACAAGAGAAAATCCTAGTATGAACATTAGGTATGCATACTCTTTGTAATATGTGATCTGTATAAAATGGATTAACTGCAGAGGAATGCATGTATGAGTAATTTTTTTTCAGTGGAAACCTATCTATGTAATCTATAACTATATTATTACTACCTTGAATTTAGAAACACAGTGATTTCCATTGTGATAACCAAAAGAAATCAAAGAGATTCCTATTGATTTCTATGTAAAATGTTTGGTTGTTTTTTTTTTAATTTATTAGATTTATATTCCACCTTTCTTTCAGGAGCTCATGATGGAGGACATAGTGTTCCCTCTTCCTATTCTTCCCCACAACCACAACCCTGTAGTTATATAAATTGTAACTGGCCCAAGATCACACAGTGAATTCCTTGGCTGGGTTTCCATACTCCTAATCCAACCCCTTGACAATTGTACCACACTGGCTTTTTTTAATTACTGGTACAAAGTTTTCTGTGTGCATTAGGTAGTATGGATGGTGAGGACAAAGAAGTGGAAATTCTCTTTAAATAACAAATTAAACATGATTCTTTTCCAGTTACTAAAAACCATATCCTAAATGTAGGGGAGCGTGGTAAGTATTTGTCAATCCCCTGCTCCCGTATATTCCTGTTGTTTAATAGGCTCTTGCTGTTTCAGCTGTGGAAATGCTACCTCTGTGAAAAAGCTACAAGTAGTACTTTTTAAAGGTGTGTTTAATTTGTGGCAATACTACTTTTATTAAAAAGGACTATTGAATTTCACCTTAAAATACAGCTGGAAAACTATCCTGCATTGCTTTTCCATCACAATCCTAGGTAGTCAGGGCCTTTCCTATCTTCTGTACCAAATGAGAATCAAGACACTCTCTGGGTGTCTCATAAAATCATAGAATTGGAATCAGCTATATAGATCATCAACTCCATCCTTCTGTACAGAGAACCAGATTAAAGCATCTGGTAGATAGCCATTCAACTGCTGTTTGAACTTGTGCAATGAAAGAGCACCACCATCTCTCTGGGTAATCAATTCCACTGTCAAATTATTCTAACCACTAATGTTCAACTGGAATCTGCCTTCCTGTAATTTAAATTCACTGTTTTGTGTACTACTTGTCTTTATTTTTTTGTGTGAACTCTTTTCAGGTATCTGAATGGTCCTATCTTGTCTCTTTTTTGGCCAAGGCTAAATGCTTCAAGTTCCTTCAGTCTTTCTTCATAGGACTTAATTTCTAGCTTCTTAATATCTTTGTTGCCCTTCCGTGAACCTCTTCCAGTTTGTCTGAATCCTTCTTTAAAGTGTGTTGCCCAGAAATGGGCACAATATTTGAGGTAGGTTCTGACCAGTGTAGAAGAAAGGAATTACTTCCCAGAATGTGTGAGAACGTTTTCCAGTCTGGCATTGGCTAGCAGGGCAGGAATTAGATTACCATAAATTCAGAAACCTGGTGATTCTGGGATTATACCAACTTTGACATTTGATGGACTTGTTCTCCCCCATGAAATTGTACATTTAGGAGTTGTCCTACTCATGCTGGTAGAGCAGGCAAGGGCTATGGCCAGGAAGGCCTTTGCCAATTTAGACTGAGGTAACTGTTGCAGCCTTACAGAAAACAGGAGGCACTGAAGATGGTCTCTTGTGACTTGTCATCTCTTGTTTTGATTATTTGAGTCATCCTTGGAGACCACCCATAAAGTTCAGTTGGTGAAAAATGCAGTGGCCTGTATGCTTCTTACAGCCATGTAACACCTTTGGTATGGGATTTGCTTTGGCTACCATTGTGTTTCCAAGTGCTGGCTGTCCCTATAAATTCTTACATGGCTCCAGGCCTGGGTATCTTCAGGACTGCCTTTTCCATATAGTCTCTGCCCATCCAGTCTTGAGTGAACAGAGAATACCTGCTGAAGGTTCCTGCCTATTTTGTGGTGTGATGGAAAGAGGGTCAGAAAGAGGCATTTTTGAGGGAGTGCCCCTCCTTTAGAATAGTCTCCCCACCGAAGGAAGGGCGGCTCACTTACCACCTTCCAAAAGCTTGCTAAACGCTGGCTGCTTCAGAGGGCCTTCAGGGGATTTGATTATGATTTTTCAGCACAGATATCTGGGGTCTGATTACTTAATATTGTTAGAAATAATTGCTTCTTTATGTTACGCTATTGTTCTTATGCCCCGGACTTAAAGTCTTTTTAGATAAGTAGTTTATAAATGCTATAAATAAAGAGATACAATGTATTCATTAGTTGCTGAAGAGAATATCATTTATCTTATTTTGTACAAGAAACCTGATGGAGAGAATAATGTCTTATGGCTTCCGTAAATCTATTTGGCATCATTGATGACTTTGAATTAGGTAAAATCTCTAGGAGTAATCTTTAAAGTAATCTTTTCCATTGGCTATGTTAGCTGTGTTATGTTAGCTAGGGATTATGGGAAATATAGTCCAATCAGAAATGTGACATCTTAGAAAAGAATTTTAAAACAATTCTAGAGGCCTTACAGTATTTGTTTTCCAAGAAATTGGAAAAATGGGTTCTGAAATATTTCCCATTATTTCCTTTTAAATTATGTTAAATTGTTGAGATGTGACAAAAAGTCTGTATTTGAAAAACATTCAATCAACAAATAAAATAATATGAAAAACAGAAGCTTCATAAGTGTAGGCTTCTTATCACATAATCCTTATGTGATAAGGATCATAAAATGATAAGATAAAGGATTAGAGAAAGTAGAAATTACTGAGACAGTATTTCAGATTCAGAAGATATTGATTATAGTTTTTCAGGTGGCAAAAAGTAGATTCTGAGCCTCATTTCACCTTAGTTTTCCTGAAAATTTTTGCTTTCTAGTATCTACTTCATATAGTGTAAGACAGAATCCTAAATAATAACTTTTTTGTTTTACTGCAATAATGTGTTTTTTTCTGAGTTCAACTTAACTTTTCTGCACATGTCTCCTAAAGAAGCAAACGTGTGTGTGTGTGTGTGTGTGTGTGTGTGTCTGTCTGTCTGTCTGTCTGTCTATCTCCCTCCCTCCCTCCCTCTTCAATAATTTGTAACTTCATTTGCAATAAATATTAAAAATATTTTAAAGTAGATTCAGTCTACAAATCTATAATTATTGTCTGAATTCATTTCAGTTTTATCTGCCATAAATATTTTCATAAGCACAGCAAGTTATACAAGGATTTGTATAACAAAATTTGATACAAAAACAATATGACTTTACAGTGATATAAAAATATTGTATATATATTAATTTCCTCCCAAATTTCCATTATTTTCCAATTTTCCAACTGTAAAATTTTACATTTCTTGTCTCCAGTACATCTGGTTGGTTCCAATTTGCAGAATTAATAATGTAATAAAACAAGCAAGAAAAAGATAGAGCTGGTAAAGTAGTAAAACTGTATGTGAAATGCCAAAACTAATTTTTCCTATTCTGTATTATGGAAAACAGTCTTGAAAAAAATAGTCTGTGAATGAACTGAATTTCTAATCTTTTGTTTTTTGTTTTCTGGTTACTCTTAATCTTTGTTATAGTTAGCTGCATAATATACTTGCTAATTACTATGAGTAATTTTACCTAGTTTTCACCTAGTGATAGTCACCATTCCAGTATTGATTCCCATTTGATTAATGTGAATCAGTTAATTAGATAAAGATCTTAAGTGGTTTTTGCTCAAGAAATTGTGCTCTTTTAAGCATGTTGTAGAAAAAGGATGGAAGTGGCAAGTGAAGAGGGAATCTTCAGCTGTTATATTCATGTGAGTAAACACAGCTGTTTTTTTAAAGCTTAGAATCAGCAGATCAGAATATTAGCTGCAATTGACAAATCTATGTCCTGGAGTAGTTTTTTAAAAATAAATTCTTAGTTTTAACTGGTGCAACCCATTCTTTTATTGAAATACATCTGTAGTATTTATACATAATTACTGAATATCAAGAGCTATTAACTGTCTACAGCACAATTCTGAGCATGTATACATAGAAATAAATCCCATTGTTCCAAGTGTCCCAAATATGCATGGTTTAGGTTTGCATTTTGAAACAATATGATGGGATCATGCTACACTCAGATATATAAAGGTATGGCAGCATACTGCTGCCAACAAAGCAGTTCTCTAATATGTATTTTTAATCATTTTTGTCTGTTTGCTTGATCTCTTTTTTTTACTATTTTTTTCTGCATTTATGATCTTCGGTTGTATTGCTTTAATGCTACTGTGCCCAATATCCTTCTTTTATTTAGGTGGCTTTGAAGAATGTATTAAATGCAGTTTATTGATATGACTTTAAGCTCATTCTGCCTGAAAATTAATGAAGGGAAATGTTGTATTTCAACTTCAGACACAAAGACTGATATAAGCTATTTGGATTTAGACATCTAAAATAGACATCTAAAACAGAAGTATAGTGAAAATTTTTAATATAGTTATTTTGGATACTGAGATCCTGATTAAGGATCATAGTAGAAAGCCAGAGAAGAGAAAAGTATATTTAAGTAGATTCTCATTAATATATTTACAAATAATTCTTTCTTTGAATAGTAAGATACTCATAAGTTTTGTATGGGTTAGTTGTAAAGATCTTACATTCATAATGGAATACTATGACATACATTCATCAAAAAAGTGCATGTATTAAGAACTTTCAATGGAAAAATAATAATGGAAAAAGTAATTGTGTGTAATATCATGGAGGAACTTCAAAAAATATTCTATAAACTCTCTGGCATTATAGGTTCCCTGAAAATTCTTTCCTACCACTTAAAATAACCCAGAGGTAGAACAAATGTACTATTCCATAGAGTCAGACAACAGAGGACGGTATTGTCATTTTGTTTATTGCAAACACTTTAAAATGGATTAAATATGATTCTGATTGTATGCAGGATTAAGTCTTGTTTTTTTTAGTGGCTCTTACTCTCTGATCAGTGTGCATAGGATGCATGCATTGGAGCCTTTTAAAAATACCTTCAAAGCTTTGGGATGTTTGCAGGGGAAGAAATGTTATACTTACCTCATGTAATGCTCCCTGGGATTTATGAAAAAATAGTAACATTCCATATCCAGTCCCTGACAGGACCCAAGATCTGGGCTTCAGGAATGTTGCTGCATTATGCGCTTTCAGACCATTTCCTGGCAATTTAAACAATTGCAAATATGCAGATGATACAGCAGTCAAAAGTACCTAAGCAGAGGGGAAAAACAATATAAACCAGTAGATGCATGTAATTTTGATGGAACAGTCTATCCTACAACAGGACTTTAGATTTTGTAAACAAAGCATGGAGAGAAATGGCATATCAGACAATAAAAAATCAGACTTCATCTAGGACTCAGTGGAGTGGTCCTAGTCGTACGATACTCTTTTTGAGGAAAAGCCTAGTTGTTGAATTATTACTGGATGCTCTCAAACATTTCAGTTGAGTTGAAATATTAGTATTTTTCATCTGTAAAGATTTGCTAATGTCATGATATAAATGAAGGCCAAAGCCTGAAAGCAGTGTCTTATTACATGGTAGTCTTTTGAGAAAACACTTTGAAATGGAGCATGCAATCTTTATGAAATGCCTTCCAAAACAAATACTCAATGTTCATGTCTATCAAAGTAATAATTGGTTGTATAGATGATCCAGGTCTTAATTTTGAATTGTGGTTTTTTTTTTCTGCACACTGCTGGAAATAATTACAATGACACAGTGATGTAATAACTATAAGGTAAAGTCGTTTTCTGGACAACAGTGCAAAAGTAGTTTGCCACTGCCACCTTCTGGGAAAGGGTTTTTTGGTTTGCATCTTTTTTGTGTAGCCTAAGGCCTTGCTTATCCCATGGAGGTCTTCCATCCTAGTATTAATCAGATGTGACCAGATAATATAGAGAATTCCAGCTCTGGAACAGACCATTTTGAATGTTTAGGAAGTGGTCCAGTCCTGGAATGTGTATATTTTATGGTTGGACCAATTTCAGAACACACGGAATGCTCTGTGATGGAATGCTTTACATACCCGTTGAGTAGCTAGTTGGTAAATTGAATGAATTAGTGAACAAAGAAACAAAACTACAGTCCCATGAAATTTTAAACAGTTTTTACAGTAGGGGCAATATGTTACCAGAAAGGTTGCTGGGAGAGTTGGTGATAATCCTTTAACTAGGAGAATTCCAAAGTTATTTATAAAAATAACAAAGGTGGGATAAAAAATCTTTAAAAAAAAGTTAAAATTTCCAGTAAGTATTTAGGCAACTTTTTCTTATTTCCCAATGTGGCAACATTTTGTATTATTTTGTACACCCTTCTTCTCCATCCTTCTCTGGAGGATTTCTTTGAATTGAATTGAATTTCTTCACATAAAACATGAAATGATAAGCATATTCCAATCTTTAACATTGGAATAATTAAAGATCAGGATTTAAGATGATTATTTCCATTATGATTGTTTTCCAGCTATTCTGTATGTTCACTTCATTTAGTATTAATAGATGAGTGACGTGCAGTGCTAATGTAATCTTCCTTATAGATAATACAATAATAAAGAAGGTCAGCAATGTAGTCCATGATTTGCCTGCTAGCTAGGAGTATAATATAAAACACACAGTAAAGTTAAAATCAAATTTGAAATACATACAATGTTAGGACTTATTGCACCTGATCCTTTTTTTTTCTTTCTTGCCTGCTAATAAAAAATCAGAACAGAAAAATGAAGTATAAGCAGTAATTTTTAAATAAGAGTTCAAGAGTTGATATGTAATTGGCTAGTTTTGAAGCAAATAAGAGATGGCTTATCAATGCAAGGTTGCTATGTAACATTAGATACTTAGATCTGTCAAATTTAATTCACTGTTTTATGATAAAAATAGTTTTGGGATGCTTTGTAGATTTTCACTATTTTCATTGTTGAACAAGAAATAAAATATTACTGGAATCACAGTGAGTGACATTTAAACATTTAAAAAAAATTAACTGTAGCAGACAACCTTTCTGTAGTAAAGGAGGATATGTTTAGATTTTTAAAAGCTCTTTTTTTTAGCCAAATGCTACAGGGTGATTGTCAGTAGAGAATATTGCAAAATGGATACTTAACAACTAACCTCAAACTGGGTTTTTACTAATTAATTTTGATTGAATGTGCTATAATTCCTTTAAGATTTTAGGGTGGGATAAAAACTTAACATGCATTCACAGACATGAATACAGGGAATAGAGGTGTACTGTACAAAAAGACAGTGAAGTAGAGGAGGAACTAGTTGGATGAGGAACTGAAACAAACATACTGATCAGATTCATCACTTTGTAAAATATGCTGTTTGCCAGGGGCATGCATTAGGGTTGTGACAGATTAATTTCTGAGATATATTAAGTCCACTGACAGCCTGTTTGACTAACCCATGAGAAACTGCAAAGTCCAGCGATCATTATATCCAAACATATAGGGTTGGAGCTGGGGCCTTTGTGGGATATTTTAATCTGTTCTTCCACTCCATGGAATGGGACTGGAAAAGCAACAAATTATTTGTTTTGGCAATTTTGGGATAAAATTGGTTTCTAGGGTCCTTTACCAGGAAAATGGGCTCTCGGCATGGGGTGGGTTGTACCTCATATGGACTAATAAAAATGTATTTGGCCAAAATAGCTTGGTCAGGAGGGCTGAATCCTGCTGAGATTGCAGATGAAAACCCTAAAGTGAAGACCTCAAAGGCTTGTGCACTTGGAAATGTGGAAATGTTGCTGAAATGGACCCTATTAAACCACTAGTGAAAAATCAGAAAGAACACAGGCTCATAAAGTTCATAGCCTTTGTTGCCAATATTGTTGATGCTCAGTGTGGGAAATAAGGTGAGCTTGAACTCTTAGTTCAAGAAGGCAAATATAATACAGTAGATATACTCGAGGCCTGATGGGATGACTCCTTTGATTGCAATGCAGCGGTTGTAAAAAGCAGGATGAAAGGGCAGGATTCAATATTGAGATCAGTAGAAACACAAAGAATATCAATTTATTTTGAATGAGTTTAAATTTTCAGGGTCAGATGAATTGCATCCTGGGCATTGAAGGAATATGTGCATTGTCACTGAGAATTCTGGAGAATATATTAAGTGCCAGATAACTGGATGGAAAAGTTCAAGAGCTATCCTCTATCATTCTAGCGTGTAGGTCACAGAAGAGCGGATATAAGTTACAGGAAGACAAATTCCAGTTGAATGTTGAGAATATTTTCCTCATGGAAGAATGGTTTAACAGTGGAACCAGGTACCCAGAAAGATAGCAGGTTCCATTTACTGGAAGTGCTGAGACATAAATTGGAGGCAGCCATCTGTCATAGATGCTTTAATTGGGATGAAGTAGGGACTGGAATTTATTCACCTAAGTGACCCTTTACATCTTTCCTGTGATGATGTCATTTGCATGATCATGCCATTATGCAAATCTGATTTATGTAATAGTGTAATTATGCAAATGATGTAACTTGTGGCAGAAACTTGGTCCACTGCATGAGAAGTTTGTTACATCAGGGTCTGGTAAATTGAGCTTATTTTGTGTTTTCAACTTGGATAAACTTTACATTTTCAGTATTTGAGAAATTACATAAATAGTTTTAGTGGGCAGAAAGTTTATTTCCTGTCATAGGAAACAGACTGCGAATTAAGGCTGTAGCTGAGCATTTTAATTTATTGTCATGTAAGAGTAATGTATGGCTAATTATTGATGGTTGAGAATTTAGTGCATTTCTTGCACATTGTAATCATGAGAGAACAGATTTACAAGGCTCTTAAATTATTTAACATCTTGGTGATAAAGATTATTTTATTAAAGCTTTCCAGTGACTATGGTGGACACTTGTAAAGATGAAGAGGTTACACTGATTAGAAGGATTTCTTGGGTGGAAAGAGAATCATAAAATTAAACAGCTGATAATTGTGCTTAATAATTGATAATTATGCAAGAGGAAGTCTTAGGCTTATTGACCTCCAGCATATTTATATACTAGTATATATAAACAAACTTATGTACAGTTCTATACTTTTTGTTAGAGCTTTCAATGAAATCCTGTTAGCATGACTTTGATATTTAAAAATACATTGAGGCTTCAAAATTTGCAATGTCAGGCATATCTTTTTAAAAATTTTGGAGGGAAGAAAATGTTGACTAAATCTAATCTCTGCAAATCCTCTGCATGCTAATGAACAGCTCCTAGAAAATTCTGGCTGTTTAATGGTAACACACAGATGTGGGGAACTTCTGGCCCTCCAGATATTATTGAATAACAGCTTCCCGCAATCCCAGATACTGTGGTCATTGTTGAGTATATTGAGAATTTGAAGTTCAACAATATTAGGGCCATGCCATACCATTTGTGGCATATTGGATTAAGTTATGCTTCTGAAATGTTAAATGTATGCAACACGATTTATTGAAATCATGCTTGTACTTTTCATTAAATATATTTTCATTTTCTGATGAGCATCCCATTGGTCTCAGAATAAGTTTGTGTTTATAGTTATGTGAAATATGAAGGATTATTCTATGGGGTAGGGCAGCCAAGAAAGATTTATTTAGACTTTTACTAATTGCCAGTATGCATTTATTCTTAGACACAAGTTTTGAAAAACTATTAATAAATTCTTAAGAGTTTAGCAATAACAACAACAACAGCAACAACAACAAAATAGGTCCCAGTTGCCTAAAATCATTCTGCTGAAATGAAGAAAGCTTGGAATAACCGTGAGTGGATTTAAAAAAAAAAAAATAGGGGACTTTGAGCCCTTCAGAACAAGTTCATGGAGCATGTCTTTAATTCTAAAGTTGTTGCTTACTCTATTCTCTGCTTGAGGAGATTGTAGATCTTAGCAACAGTTAAATAGACAATAAATCAGTTGCTTCAAACCTTAAGTATGCATACCCTTGGTTTAGAAATACCTTAGCAACACTAATTTGCATGGTTCCTACCTTGGCCTTATATAAAACCTGAGTACCTTCACCTGAGTCAGAGTAGGCAAAGGCAGCCTTGTGTGACATTTTGGTCTTTTTAATAGGTTTTTGTTTGTTTTCTGGACTTTCTCATTTTGATGATATAATTTCTTGTTTTTCATTGCTGAATTCTGTAAGCCTCCCAGAGACGAAACAGATTGGGACTGCCTATAAATCTCATAAATAAATAAAATTTTATGACTATAATTTCTGATGGTAAAGATAGTATACAGGTGAAACTCGAAAAATTAGAATATCGTGCAAATGTTCATTTATGTCAGTATGGCAACTCAAAAGGTGAAACCAATATATGAGATAGACGCATTACATGCAAAGCGAGATATTTCAAGCCTTACTTTGGTATAATTGTGATGATTATGGCGTACAGCTTATGAAAACCCCAAATTCACAATCTCAGAAAATTAGAATATTACATGACATCAATAACACAAGGATTGGAAATAGAACAATATCGGACCTCTGCAAAGTATAAGCATGCATATGTACTCAGTACTTGGTTTGGGCCCTTTTGCAGCAATGACTGCCGCAATGCGACGTGGCATGGATGCTATCAGCCTGCGGCACTGCTGAGGTATTATGGAAGACCAGGATGCTTCAATAGCGGCCTTCAGCTCTGCTGCATTGTTCGGTCTCATGTCCCTCATCTTCCTCTTGGCAATGCCCCATAGATTCTCTATGGGGTTCAGGTCAGGCGAGTTTGCTGGCCAATCAAGCACAGTAATCCCATGGACATTGAACCAGGTTTTGGTACTTTTGGCAGTGTGGGCAGGTGCCAAGTCCTGCTGGAAAATGAAGTCAGCATCCCCATAAAGCTCGTCTGCGGAAGGAAGCATGAAGTGCTCCAAAATCTCCTGGTAGACGGCTGCGTTGACCCTGGACTTAATGAAGCACAGTGGACCAACACCAGCAGATGACATGGCTCCCCAAATCAACACAGACCGTGGAAACTTCACACTGGACTTCAAGCATCGTGCATTGTGTGCCTGTCCATTCTTCCTCCAGACTCTGGGTCCTTGGTTCCCAAATGAGATGCAAAAGTTGCTCTCATCAGAAAAGAGGACTTTGGACCACTGGGCAACAGAGCAGTTCTTTGTTTCTGTAGCCCAGGTAAGACGCTTCTGACGTTTGTTGTTCAGGAGCGGCTTGACAAGAGGAATACGACGTTTGAAGCCCATGCCCAGGATCCGTCTGTGTGTGGTGGCTCTTGATGCACTAACTCCAGCCTCAGTCCAATCCTTGTGAAAGTCCCCAACACTTTTGAATGGCCTTTTCCTGACAATCCTCTCCAGGCTGCGGTCATCCCTGCTGCTTGTGCACCTTTTTCTACCACACTTTTCCCTTCCACATAACCTTCTATTGATGTGCTTTGATACAGCACTTTGGGAACATCCAACTTCTTTTGCAATTACCTTTTGGGGCTTTCCCTCCTTATGGAGGGTGTCAATGATGGTTTTCTGCACAGCTGTCAGGTCAGCAGTCTTTCCCATGCTTGTGATTCCTACTGAACCAGCCTGAGAGACCATTGAAAGGCTCAGGAACCCTTTGCAGGTGTTATGGATTCATTAGCTGATTAGAGGGGGACACTGAGCCTAGAATATTGAACCTTTTCACACTATTCTAATTTTCTGAGATTGTGAATTTGGGGTTTTCATAAGCTGTACGCCATAATCATCACAATTATACCAAAGTAAGGCTTGACATATCTTGCTTTGCATGTAATGCGTCTATCTCATATATTGGTTTCACCTTTTGAGTTGCCATACTGACATAAATGAACATTTGCACGATATTCTAATTTTTCGAGTTTCACCTGTACTGCAACTTCCACTCTAACTTGTTTTATCTGATGAACTGAGAGATGTATTATCTAGTTGGATGATGTACCTGCCAATCATGTCCAAACAGCCATTCCCTGGAGTAAATGTGCCTTAACTAGATGGAAAGATCAGGCAGGGGTGAGCAAATAGGCTCTACAGTGTTAGTATGCGGATAAAGTTATAACAGTGCATTAGTTGCTGTTTCGATCCGATTGTTTATTTTTATTAGGAAGAACATATGCATTAAAATATATCTGTGATGGAATGGAATTATGAAGGCCAGACTCAGGGAGGGAAGCATCCTCTTTCCTCTCCTGAAGGGCGGGGAAGAGATAAGAGGATGATGCTGGCACCTCCCTGAGGAATTCACTCTGTGTTGACTGGCTGACCTTGGGAACTAGTTTCAGTCTGGGAAGATTCTTGCTAGAGGTTGTAGCTAATAAACATTGCTGAACTGAATCTGCATGGTCTCCTGGAGTTCCTTGGGCTAGGCCTGACAATATCCTCCATAACAATTTCCTTTTATTTAATATAGTTTAATCTTCTGTTGGTAATTCCCACTTGTGTGAGAAGGATTAAATAATTAAATCCAGGTAGAGAAAAAAAAATCATAAGTTTTTAAAGGGCTTTTATGAAAAAAACCAATAAAGGGTTGGTCACTTAGTTTTCATAGTTAACACTTAGCTGGTCAGAGTTGGATGTTCATTTTTATTGGTTCAGATGATGAAAAGTTTATTCTTTGTATACTAGTTTACTTTGTATAGTAGTTCGTAGGCTTTTCTGGTAAATGTCAGATGTCACCACTCAAAATATGAAAGCTCAGCCTGGACCTAAAAGTCTTCAGAACAATTAAATGCCTGTATAAATCCTGTATGCTAGATTGGAAAATTTCGATTCACTTTATTGTCCTCTTTAACAACTTGATACAACATCTTGAATTTTGTTGTTGTTGTTGTTGTTATTGTAGGTGCATATCTGTGAGCAACAACTTCTAAATCCATGAACTGTTTAGCTTAATATCTATTTTGCTCTGAACATCTAACATCTAACATTCTGAAGAAGGAACAATTCAATTGTAGAAAATGTCATCGTGTAGAAATCTGATTGCAGGGTTCTGAAGTACCGATTACCATTATATCTAGCAATAGGTTTTAACAAGGAAGAAACAGCCTACTTAGACTTTTCTGGTACAGTTTTCAGTATATACCGTATTTTTCCGACAATAAGACGCCCCCATGTACAAGACGACCCCCATTTTTCCAACCCCAAATTAAGAAATCAATATTTTAAAGATAGTGCAGAATACATTTTTATTTAGTAATTAGTTAACATTGACCTGCTACACTCGGTGGGAGGAGGTCCAAACCGTCTCTCTGCAGCTCTGTTTCCATGCTCTTTTGCATAACTGATTACATTCAATCACGAGTGCCGATAGCTTCTCTCTGCAAAAGCCTTCCTCTAATTGGTTTGTTCAGCATCAGCTGACATCAGTTACATCAGGCTCGTGATTGGAGGAAGTCTGTTTGGGAGACAAGCTATTTCACTCGTGATTGGAGGCTAGCAATAGGAGGAAGCTGCCTGCAGAAACAAAGTATGGGCAGTTTTGCAACCCCGCGATACTCGGCTGACTTCCTTAAATAAGATGCCCTTCAATTTTTAGGGTAAGGATTTTAGAAAAAAGTATCGTCTTATAGTCGGAAAAATACGGTACTTGTCAGTGTGAAATACAATTGAGATGGAGGAAAGTTGATCCGTAACTGGAATTCTGAATTTAGTAGTGTAGGATTAAGGGCCAGTTTGATCTGGGGGTTAAGTTGGTGGGCTAGGAATGGGAAAATCTGAATTCTAGCTCTCTCTTAGCTACAGAAGCCAACTAGGGGCTTTGGGCCTACTCCCTAAGAAGAAGATAATAGCAGACCACTTCCAAAAATGTTGCCTAGAACCCTGCATGGACTTGTCCATGTAGTCACCAGCAGTCAAATCTGACTCAACAGCCAAAAAAAAAAAAAAAAGTACAGTGGAACCTCGGTTCACAAATTTAATTTGTTCCACGACTCTGGTCGCGACCCGAAATGGTCACGACCAGAATCAAATTTTCCCATAAGGTTCAATGTAAATACAGTTAATCCGTTCCGACCCCAGATTTGGTCGCCAACCGATTTCTGGTCACGACCCGAGTCAAATTTCCCCATAAGGTTCAATGTAAATACGGTTAATCCGTTCTGAACCATGTTTTTTTTTTAAAAAACCGCAAAAATATGACACAAAGTACAGTACGAAGAGAGAGAAAGCTAACCTTGCTCGGGAGGGAAAATGGCCATGCTTCCTGCTTGGAGGGAGAGTCCCCTCCCTACAGGAAGTCGCGACCACGTGACATGGGAGGGAAAATGGCCACGGTTCCTGCTTGGAGGGAGAGTCCCCTCCCTACAGGAAGTTGCGACCATGTGACACGGGAGGGAAAATGGCTGCGGTTCCTGCTTGGAGGGAGAGTCCCCTCCCTACAGGAAGCTGCGACCACGTGACACGGGAGGGAAAATGGCCGCGGATCCTGTTCGTCACCCAATCCGGCGTTCGCGACCGGAGGTAAATTTTTGCGGCCGGAGCTGGTCGTGACCCAAATTGTTCGTGAACAGATGCGTTCGTGAACCAAAGTTCCACTGTATAGGATTAACTTCTATCTACAGCTGTCTTTAGTGTACCTCTTTAGCTTTCTTACATAGATGTGGCCATAGTAATTTGCATGTTGGTGGAGAGAAGAAAATTGATATTGTGTATTTAAAGCAAATATTAATTTAGGACAACATTCACTCATTGACAAGGCTGCAGCTGGCTTAGTCTCTTTTGATAGGGACTCTTTTTCCTATCTCACCTGAATGTTGAACTTTGTTGGTAAATACAGACTAGTCCTAGTTACCTAGATATATTGCATATCCATGTTTTTGGTGTGTGGTTCTTACTTTATATGGTTGGTCTATTCCTACAAATGTTTATGGGACATTTTACTTCCTTTACAGTCAAACATAGGAGCATATATGCAGAGAGCTCTGCTGAGGGAAATGGAAAAAGTTTTCACAAATTATTGCCCTTGAATGAGAACATGAAACTGCAGGCTTATTGGTTCATGGAGACAGTACACATCTTTGCATGCCGTTATGACAAAAGTGAGTCAACTCTTTGCACCATAAAGAAAAACTCAGCCAAGATCAGTGGGAGAATAGTGTCTGGCATGTCTCAGAGTCTCATGGTGGTGTACTATCATGTGATCCCCACATGGAGCGATTGGAAAAGACCCTCAACATGAGGATAGAGGGCCAAGCCCAGAGGCATAAGCCACTGAATGAACCAGTAGTTCCTGAGAAAGTGCTGCAGCTCAATGGGCAATTTGTGGCAGAAAGCAGTCAAGTGGTAGAAATATTGGAAGGCACTGAGCTTGGTTTTCAGGTCAATGAGGGCAGATTTGAAAAATTCAAGCACCTCCACAACCTCCATAATATGTAGTTGTCAGGTGAAGTAGCAGTTACGAGGCAGCATAAACATATCCAGCAGAGTTCCAGCGGCTGGCTAAGTCTGGAAAGAACAGGTCTTCAATGCTGATGAAATAGTTTTACTCTGGAAATAGATGGCATTTGATCCTTCATCAGCGAAGAAGGCAGAAAAGCTGTGAGTTTTAAGGCAGTCAAGAACATACCTCTTCTGGTATGCAGTAGTACTACAGGGGGACTACATGCTCAAGTACATGCTCAAACCAGAACTTTACAGCTTGGAGGAGGAAGGGGAGAATGGCAGCAGCAGGTCTGCCTCTGCATGTGTGCTTCTGCTATTTGATCGGTGCTCCAGTCAGAAGACCAGGTGGAGAACTGCCAACTCCATCAGTGGAGTGATTAAACTCCATTGCTTCCTTATTTTGCCTTTTGTGCTGCCTCTTTAGCCATCCTTTCAACCATTCAGGCTGGGGATGGAGGGGGTGTATGCTGCTAATTAGAGGACCCCAACTGTGGGTGTTTCAAATCCAGCATGGGTATCTCTCGAATGCAAGGTCTTTGACCCATGCTGCCTTTTATCCAGTTTCTGGCGGAATATAGTCTGTTTTTCTTTCCTCTAACCCAGAGGTTCTCAAACTTTCTCCGTTCACAATTACTTAGCGTCTTAGTAATTTTTTCATTGTGTCCCGTGGTTCCCAAACTGCACCATGTCATTCCAGAGTGCTGCAGTGAACTCAGAGAGTTGTCACAGGATATTTTAAATTTTCGAGGGATACTTGTGAGTTCGCTGGGGTGCCCTGTTTGGGAACCATGGCTCTAAACCATAAATGCTTCTTCCCTAGCCAGTATCCTGTGTACACAGATCTGCTTGTCTTTTTCAGCATTTTTGTTTGCTACATTTTCTGAGAAAAAAATTAACGTGCAGGAGTATTTCAAGAAGACATAGCAAACAAGAGAAATATCTATAGGTGCTAAGCCAAAATTTTATAATTTTTGTTTGAATTAAACTTTGTGTTAAAGCTGGCTACAAAAAATAAATCAACAAATCAATTAATTTTTTTTTAATTTAAGCAAGAGGGTTGTTTTACATTCCACCTTTATTTTCCTTCTTGATCGTGTAAATTTAAAAGCTGGTTTTAAAAAGTGGTTTGGAAAGAGGGTGTGTGTTCAACTTTATTTTTTACTTATAAAAATGCTTAGAGACACTATCCAGTGGCACACAAGTAACTCTGTTGCATATGTAACTCCAAGAGTTCATTACCACAGAGGAAAATTTATCTACTAAGAAATAGAGAAGAATTTCAGAAGTCATGAATGTGTTTACTTCTCCAAATGGTAACCATTCCCCACCTCCCTGAAGGTTCAAATTACTGCCAAATGTCTAAGTAAGAAACAACTAATGTGATTTAGCATAAAGCACATAAATTATTTTAGACAGGTCCTCAGATTTGGTGTGTAATCCTATACTGTGAATTATATCTTTGAAAATATAGACATCATTCTCCCCCCCCCCCCCACTTTGAATTATAACTTTGAGGGACCGCCTCTCCCTAGTGACATCTACCCATCCCATCAGGTCTGGCAGAAGAGGCTTGTTGTGGGTTCTGTCCACTAGAGAATGTCATCTGGTGACAAGAGGAAGGCCTTTTCTGCTGCTGCACCCACCCTATGGAATATCATTCTCCCAAGGTCAGGCTGGCCCTGACCTTGATGGCCTTCTGGAAGGGCCTGAAGACCTGGGTTTGCCACCGGGCCTGGGGATCAGAGTGGTGTGGAGCCCATAAATGGCTGTACTGTTCCTGAATGGCTGTGCTCTCCCAAGGATTGTACTGTATGTCTTTAATTGTTTAATTGTTTTTAGTGTTTGTATGTATGGCTGTTTTATTTTTTTATTTTTGGTACTGTTTATGTTTTAATTGTAAGCCGCCCAGAATCACGAATGTGAGATGGACTGCTATATAAATTGAATAAATAAACACATCAATAACTTAATGCTCCTATTAAGTCGCCTTTGAGTGGACATTTATTTATTTATATTTCAAATTTGTCACCACCCATCTTACTTTGACTCCTACCCATTGCCTACAAATTGTAGTGTTTTTAAAAGCGAATTATGTGATTATTCATGATACGCAGAATTCTTTGCTGAACAGCCTGTGGACAACTGGGCAGTGTTGCAATGCTTGGCTTCTGGCATTTAATACATATTAATTACATACTCTTTACATAGTAGCTGTACTCGCAGTACTTGGTTTTCTTGATTGTAGGGGCAGTTCATTGTCAAAAAGCACATCTGCCCTCTAAGAACTAGCTGCAGAATAGTGCCAGTTGAGAAATGGCTTGAAAGTAGCTTGGAATGATTTGAATTCAGAATTCTGACCATTTGTAAGATAAATGGAGGAGGGCATTGCATAGTATAGAAATTGCCATGCCTATAACTCTCTCAGTATGTCTGTCTATTTGGGGTGGGGCAGTCTGGAAATGTATATTTTCTCATATTTGAAGAATAAAAGTAATTTGGGAAAAAATGCTGCTGGTAGAAATCTCAAAAGCTGGAAGGCTCTGTAAGACCATAGTAAAATTGTTGAGTGGCTGAATGTGCAACATCCCCGGAAAAGTGTAATAGCTCAGGAACTGTCATACTGCAATAAGCAGGTATATTCCACTGGTTTAATAGCATTTAAATAAGTATTACTCCACACGTGTAAGCAATATTGTCCTAACATTGCATTTGAGTCTTATTTGATAGCTTTTCTAATGTTATGGACATATCTTGACATAAATAAGGGTAGGCAGACATTGCAAAGATTGTTTGACCTGGCATTTCTTTAAACTATATTTCTCCCCAAAACTGCATAACACAGAATTGCAAGTTACTCATAGTCCTGTCTATGAGTAACAAATTAGACAAAAAAAATCTGTTTACTTTTTTGTGGTTTCTTGGGTTTTCTGCTTGTTTTTAGTTGTTAGACTTTCAAAGGCATCATTTAAACCTTGAAAGAAACTAATTTTATAGAAATTCCGTCTCGGGTTAAAAATCCACTAAACACTATTTTCTTATGACACAAGTACTTAAACTGAGTTTGTTTTTTTAACAAAATACTTTCTTGCTCGTTGTATTCTTGCTTGAATATTACCCTATATTAAACATCCCAGATATTAGTTCTGAGCCACCAAGAAGAGTTGCTGAGATCTAGCATTCATTGAAGTATGAAATATATGGTTAACTTGTTGGATTTGGTAAAATTTGTTGCCAGTGAAGACAGTGGACAATAAAAGTCTCCTGTGAAAATTCTGCTCATAACAATGTCCAGATGAAATAGCAATTCTAGGTGTGTTAATTGAAGGATCTCAGTGGGTTGACTAGATTATAATTTGGCAAAGGAAGCCCCTTTTTTTATATTATCCCTCCTAGTGTCATAAGTGTAATAATGGAAAACACTAAAGTACAGTACAATGAAAGTAAAGCTTTTGGCAAAGTTAATGTAAACTCTAATCTTTCGGATGTCTTTTCATAAATAAATGAAGAATTTTTAAGCATAGTAGTTCATCTCCCAGCTTCTTCATATTTGTTGTAAAAAAAATTATAAAGCTGGGTTTTTAAAGTTCATAATATTCCTGAATATAAATTAATGAGGTATTTCAGTATTTTCAAAGTCTGTTTTGCCAAACCTTTTACTACTTTATATTATTTGGTATCTGCTACTCCACAATGCATATTAAACGTACTAGAATACTCTTATGTGCCCAGTGACACTAGTTCAGTAATCTTTGGTTGGCTAATTGTAGCCCACTATTTTATATATTGCAGTGTCAGTAGTACCATTGCTTTTAAACATTTATTTAAATGTTTTGAGAAGAGGAGAGATGATTAAAGAAGACTATATCTATTCTGCATAATATGGATTTAACAGGCATTTTGTTTTAGGACAAGCTACTAATCTAGCAAATGACAAAAACTAAATTGATGTTTTGTAATTTGTGTAATCAAATTTGTAAGGAGTTATGGCTGCTTTTAAAATAAAAGGGAGGCAGAACAAAGTTTGATTTAATTTATGTTTAAATTTAAGTAAGAATACAATAAAGTAATTAAATGCAGACAATGCAATTATTCCTTTCGTATGAAATGTTTTTTTCCTTCTGTCACAATAAATTACATGCTGATACAAACTTTAGGGAGAGTGTTTTGGGGGGTGGTACCATTTAAGACAAAATTATAAGCAGCTCTAAAGATTTATGCATATTTTATGCTGAGAACATCCTTAAATGGAAAACTGTATGTTACTGACAAGTTCTATTGTTTTTCCTTTTGTTTTCTAGATGGAATGACTCTTCATTGTTGAATGCATCCTGCCTATTTGCTAGTGTTTACCTGTGGCAACGCCTTGTCTTTTGGGTTGAAGCCACTTTGTGGCAGACTGAATTGTGTATCACAGAATTTCAAAGGTGCTTGACGCAGAGGAGACAGCTGGATCACGTTAACCTGACATCACAGCCACAATGGTGCTGTCACAGAGGCAACGAGATGAGCTGTGAGTACTTGAGAGTATCAAATTTTAGTGTTGATTTTACTTACGGTCAGCTGCTGTCAGTGGTCAAGTTTTATAATATTGAATTAACACCAGCATCTGACCACAAAGCAACAATTCATGAGGGACAAAGCACGCCAGACTGCTTCCACATCCTAATCTCAGGTCCCATATGGGGAAGTGGCTAGACATAGGATGAATATGTATATTGACAGGGATGATTTACAGCAGTCTTCCCAAACCTGGCCACGCTCTAGACGCGTAAACTGCAACTTCCAGAATTCCTAGTCGTGACCATGTTAGCTCAAGAAAGCTGGGAATTGAAGCCCAAAAAGTGGAAGGGTGGCCAGCAGCTGCTTTATGCGTCCATCCGAAAGCCTGTGGAGGTTTGAACCAGATTAAGATATGCTGGGGTTATTCATGATAAATAAATGTGAGATAACCCCAAACTTGGCAAATTACTGTGAGGAATTCATATAATTTGCTAGCATGCCCAGTTATGGGCATATAGCCCTAGTTCACACATGTTCATGCTTAATTCTCTTTTTTAACCATGGTTTATTGGTTATATAAATATAAATAAATAAATAAATAGTTGGCTGGATACACAAAACATGTTCATCCAAAACATGTTCACCCATAAACTGAGGTAATGGCTTAGTGTGATATACCCCAGTATCAGAAAAGGAATGGGCTTGAGCAAAATAATAAATTATTTGAAGACATAAATGTTTGGAGAAAAGGCCTGATAAGGCCTGGCTTCCTTCCTTATCAAAATTAAATGGAAGAAACATAAAGTATTTACTGTAGATCTGTACATCTATCTAAGATCATAGTGATCGATCAAGACTACTTCACATGTTTTGAGAGTGGTTTGCACTACGGTCTGTTTATTGATTTACATAGCTCCCCAATTAAGCACATGACCCAATTGTGTCTGTCTTTACTGTGCCTGTAAAAATAAGTTCACAAGGTGTTTTGTGACTGAGCAAAGTGCTCCTCTGGAGGTGGCTTCTGAAGTAGCTGCTTGAGGCCCTCCCAAGGTCTCTGGGTATACCTTGAAGCAGCTGCCTGAGCCTTCAAGTGGCTGTGGCTAATTCATAGCTTTAGGAATGGATCCAGAGGGAATGTACTCTTTGGTGCTGTGATTGAACAACCATATCTCTCATGCAGTCTAGGTGAATATTGTTTATTATGAGCTCTGTGTTGTAAAGAGAACAGTTCCCTCCAAGGCCACCTGCTCATTAAAGTAAGCTGAGTCTTGAATCATCTTTTGACAGAAGAAAGTAATGTTGACTGAGTGAGGCCTTTCCTATGCTGGAAGCAATATTACAGAATTTGCTTCTGAGAAATAACTGCAGGGTTCAATTTTATCCTGAGTATGTGTGCATTTTAGTAATGCAGTCTTTCATTTTGCTAAACTCTTGTTCTCAACTGTGTCTTAGGCCTGCTACTGTGTTAATATTTATTTGTCAATTCTGTTAACGTGGTTTTCACATGCGGACTTTTGATTCTTTTATTGTAAGCCATCTTGAATGACCTTGATTGTAGCTAGAAAGGTAGGGCATCTTTTTTTTTTTAAACAAAGAATGTTGGACATTGTGGCTGCAGCATTTCTGTACTTTACAAGCATTCGTCTAAAACCATATAGCGTGAGTTCGTTCAGGCTCCTCTTTCTTTTTCTCATTCACTGTACATTTGGGCCTTCCATGACAATGAGTTTGAAAATGGATGGTTCTATTTAACATATAGTACCTATGTGTTATAGGCTCCACAATCTGATATAGTCCAGATACGTAGGACTACAACTCTTATAATGCCCAGTCATCTTGACCCTTATCCAACACATCAGGAGGTGGTAAGGATTATAAATAAACATGCTATTGCATGCTGTTTATACTGTCATACAATTCTATTTCTGGAGTGGCTTAAACATTTTTTTTCTTTTGGGGAGATTGGGGAGACTATAACACATAGGTACTATATGTTAAATAGAACCATCCATTTTCAAACTCATTGTCATGGAAGGCCCAAATGTACAGTGAATGAGAAAAAGAAAGAGGAGCCTGAATGAACTCATGCTATATGCTACCAAGAGGAAGCAAAGGAGGTGCCAGGTGATTGATTTAGTGGAAAGGCTTTCCAAAATGGGACAACACTACTGAGGAGGCTCTTTGACAGTCCTTCGTCTAATTAAATATGGCAGAACGTGCTCAGGAGACATTCCATTGAGTTCCATAATTGGCATTCTCCCTCTAGAATGACTTCTATAAACTGAATCCACTGGTGGTTCAAAAGGCACAACATCCTCAGCTAATCTTAATGCATGAGTTAGATGTTGTCTGGAATGTTATCTTTGGAGAACTTGGGTTCTAGACTGTTTAAAGCTTAATAGACTATTGCTGGCATCTTAAATTGAGCCTGGAACCAGGATTTATGAAGTGTTAACTTGCTTGTTCCAAGATTACATATTCAGTAGGTGTCTGTGTGTGTGTGTGTGTGTGTGTGTATCTGAGAGAGAGAGAGCGAGCGAGCGAGCGCGCTTTCTAGCAAGTTCTGGATTCACCAAGGCAATTTTGCTCAATAAGATGTTAGTTCTTGCCAAAAATATTGCAGTATACAATGAGCAAAACTGTTCTGCTGAGTCAATGATCCCGCAGTAGTATTTGAAGAGTTGGTTGATGGTCAATTAACTGCTGATCGGTTTGCTGTCAGATAATGTCCTGGTTCAGTAAAGTAATGCCATGCCCCTTTTCGTTTAGGTCACAGCCTGCCTGCAGTCATAGCTGTTTTTGAGAAGGGGTGTCTGTTGGTCTTCATTACTGCAGTGGTCAGCATCCGCTTTTACCAGTGTTGCCTTTGCTGGTGCCATTATGCAAATCCTTTGGAGTAGAAGGGCTTCTTGTTTAGACTAAGGAATAACAGTGCACATCCCTTAGATGATTGATTGGAATAATAGTTGCGTGCATTTTACACTTCTGGGGGGGGAACCTCAGAAGTGATCGAAATTACATTTATATTACCTAGATTTTTAAAAATCTGATTAACATAAAACTTCTGTATGAGTTTTTCTGGGCAGGAAAATCATAAAGATGGTCTAATTGCGAAGAAATTATCAGCTTTAGGAGCATAAGGCTATATTCGTGCAACAGGCTCCGTTGATAGCGTGTGGATGATCGTAGTGCATCTGGGTGGAAACGTTTGTTTACAAAAGGCTTACACAGGGCTTCAGGATGAAGACCAGCATTACAAATTGAGCCTGGATATAAACAGATCTCTTAGGTCTGATGTTGCATGGTATTTGCAGTTGGAATCAGACAAAATTGCAACGTAGATATTTTGGACCAGCTCTGGCTTTCAGTTAGTTGTAGCCAACTGATCTAGAGAATACCTAGATGGTGAGGCCTCTAAGGCTAATCTCAGGTATCAAGGAAAGGGTGCAGGGCCAGAGCCACTATTTGGGAATCCAGGAGAGATTTCGATGTCTGGATCTGCTAGCTCAAGGAAGATCCTGGCCTCTGTGTCTCATTTATGAGTTACTTGAATTTGAAACCTCACCCTTTATCATAATCCTTTCAAACCCTGATTTAAGTTTTGGGTGAGTGGCTTTCATCCAGTCCATTCCAAGAATTAATTCAGGATTTGCATTTGCCACAGTGGAATTTAAGAAAGAGGGTAGCTGAATGTAGTTGATGTATGTGATGTTAATTCCAGGTGCTCTGCCATTCCCTTACATTTTTTTAGTTGTTTTTTTTTAATTCCACCTTTAATATTTTGTAAATAACTCCACAACTGGGGCATGTGTGTGTATGCATGTATATTCACATTGCTTTAAAGAAGGCCCAACTCTGGGTACTTTGGATAATAACAAAGAGTTGGAGACTGAACAAAATATGTGTTGAGCAAGTTGAAAAGGGTATAGGAATTTATGGAAAAACGGAGTTTCTCTGGGTTTGCTTAGCTTTCATATGTATCGATGTCCCAAAATTTAAACAAACAAACCTGAAGGATTTGAAAGAAAATACTGGCAATTAAGGGATGGACTTACTTTGTAAATAACTCAAGGTGGCAAACATCCCTAATAGTCCTTCCTCCTCCTGTTTTCCCCACAATATTGTGAAGTGAGTTGGGTGAGAGAAAGTGACGGGCCCAAAGTCATCCAGCTGGCTTTCATGCCTAAGACAGGACTGGAACTCACAGTCTCCTGGTTTCTAGCCTGGTGCCTTCACTACTAGACCTAACTGACTCTCAATTACTTACATGTTGATGTTAAATGAATAAGTCCACAATTCTTCCCTCCACTGCATAGCATTTAGAAATTTGTCTAACAGTCCTAACTCTGTAAAGCAGTCTAGGATGACAGAAGAAATAGTTAACATCAGAAACCTCTGACAAGCCCAGGCAAAGACTGATTTCCTTTCTTCTCTGGCAAAATAATTGCTGTTACTACTAATTCATATGTTGTAAGTAAGTTTTATATTGTACAGAGCTATGACAAATGTACAAACAGATCATGATGAATTGTCATTTCCCATTCAAAGTAAAATTTAGGCTAATTTATTTGATTTATGGCTTTGATGATTAGACGGGATAAATTATAGAAAGAAGAGAATCATGATGTAACTTTAGAGAGAGAGGTTAAAATATAATTATAACTGCTATGAAGAATATCAGAAGCCACTGCGTTGTATCTTTTTTCTTTCTTTTTTCTTTTTCTTTACTGTTTTTTCTTTTCTTGCACTTTTAAGTTTCTCTTTGATTTCTTCCTTTTTCTTTTTTCTTCCTTCATATTAGTCTGTATTAGTTTTTATCTTTTTTTTAAAGTTTTAATAAAATACATATACAGTGGTACCACGGGTTACGAACGCCCCCCCCCTTACGAATTTTTCGCGATACGATCAGCTCCGGCCCCAAAAATTTACCTCGCCGTGCGACCTCCGCCCCGCGCAGTTGGAAAGCAGTTGGTCCCCCCCCATTGGGAGGAATAGCACAAGTTATAATTTAAACCCAACTTTACAGTGGTACCTCAAGATACGAACGCCCCACCTTACGAAAATTTCGAGACACGACCAGCTCCGGCCGCAAAAATTTACCTCAACATGCGAACTCCGCCTCAATCTACGAACCGGATCTGCGGCCATTTGCCCTGCTGCCACGTGGTCGCGGCTTCCTGTGGGCGAGATCGCGGTAGCAAGGAGACGTTCGGCGAGGCTTGTGGTGTGTTTTGTGGCGTTTGGAAGGTTTTTGGTGTGCTTTGTCAGCATGGCTCCAAAGAAAATGCAGGGCCGTATGTATTTACATTGAACCTTATGGGGAAATTTGCCTCATGGCGCGACCAAACTCGGAGGGAGGATTAGCCGTATTTACATTGAACCTTATGGGGAAATTTGCCTCGAGTTGCGACCAACTCGAGTTGCGATCAGAGTCACGGAACGGATTAAGTTTGTAACGCGAGGTACCACTGTATATCAAAATAAAAGTTAGAAGACAGTTTTCTGTCCATGTTGGTTCTGGTAGAGCAAGTATTGGGGATAACATAGGTTGGAGAGTATTCAAAAATACCGTGATATTAATTTGGGATCCAAATCTCTCTGTTTAGAAATCGAGCAATAGCAGATTATCTTCGTTCTAATGGCTATGAAGAAGCATACTCTGTTTTTAAAAAGGAAGCGGAGCTTGATGTGGTGAGTATATTTCTCATATTCCAGCTGGGATTAATTCTTCCCACAGTCTCTTATCAATGGCCATGTAGTATCAGCAGTGCCCTGTAGTATAGTGCAATGTCCTGTAGAATTAATGTAATTCTTAGCATTAAGAATGAACTTAACCAGATTTTTGAGCTATAGCTACATGTTGATAGATCCTAAGCATATTTTTTGAAATAATATTCCTCATCTTGAGGGAGAAGCAGTGAGATACTGATGGATAAGTGCATTTAAGATATGTGTATAGCGATGTTCATTTATTTAAATAACGAAGCAACTTACAAGAATAAAGTGAAAACTCTGCTATAGGGTAAAAAATAAACTATTAAACCAACTAGTCAGAGTTATAGAATGGGAAAGACTAACATAGGCAAATAGGTGTTTTTAGGCAGTGCCTAAAACAGGAAAGATCAAGGATGGCTGTATTATTGTTAAATGGAACTTCCATATTCACGTGTTCTCATATCCCTCTGCCTCAAATACTAGACAAAAAACAAGGAAAAGTGTGTAGGTATTTCCAGAGTAATACAGCTGGCTACCTGTGGGGAAAGAGTGTTGAACTAGACTAAAACCAATCAACCCTACTGCAAAACCTCGTGGTATTGGAGCTATATCAGTAGAGAGGATAAGGATTCATCTGGGACAGCTCAATATTATTCCCAGATGAAGACATTCTTTAAAAGTTGCTTTTGTTGCTGTTTGCAGGAGAAAACGGGAAATCCCATTTATCAGTTCTCCATATCTTCATTTTTTTTTTTTATGGAGAGATTATAAGTAGCTACTGAAATGTGGATTTTTCACCTATCTTTGCTCATCAGTTGTCCTTCAAAGTCTGTGTTTAAAATGCAAAACAATACCAAGTAAGCTATCCATTAATTTCTGCACTTAATGTGTGATTATTGTGTGTGGGGGGGAGTTCTTTTTCTACTTTCCACTACTTTACATTAAAAAGAAATTCATACCCTAATCCAGCCAACCCCTTTTAGATATTCTGAACAGGGCTTCATTCAGTATGGACCATTCTATCCATATAAACAACATGTTTGGAAATTAAAATGTTTTATCCTTAACAGTGAAAGTTAAAGGATGAGTTTTCAGATTAAAAAAAAAATTGAGTGCAAAATAGCAGTTTCCTCAATGGTTTGGTTCATTCATCAAATGACAGATGGATTAATTTAATTGTTGCACACTAGTGACATTACAATAGACTAGCCAGTAATTCAGAATGACATAAATATAATATTATGATAGATAATGTTCTTGTACAGAACTGTTAGATTTGCTGGAGCATCACCTGTTTCTACTCTTTTCCAAATAACTTGTGAAGATGCAAACAAATTGGTGTGGTAAGGTATCAGTTTCATATTATCTACAATTTCTGTTTTCTGACATTATTCAATAATGATAAACTGTTCCAGGTTCTTCATTGAACTATTTTTGTCAGTAGAACTGTGCCATATTTTCTTTATATGTTATTTTCACCTGTGGAATGTGAAGATCTTCCTTATAGTTAGTTGTCTGCTTCCTATTTCATCTCTTTTCCTCCTGATCTTTTTTGAAGATTTTAAACTGAAGAAGTTGCAATATTACATTATTCACAGCAGAATAGATTGTTTCATGTAATCTAAATGACAAACAGCTTCAGTTTTTTTAAATTTAATCTTTTTATTCTTTTGAAGTTCATCCTGTATGTGTGCATTTTATTCTATGCAATATATTTTTTTCTTTTCTAATACAAGTTTACCTTTTTTCCTTTCACCCAGTGGCTTTATGCAGCTTCATGCAATTTTTTAATGTTTAATATTGTAGACTTTTTAGAAGATACTTAATAGTATTGTTCTCTAAATGTACCTCATTGACTTATTTTCTATAATACAATATTTTAGGTTTTTAAAAAGCCTAAGCAGTGTAGAATGCAGTCCTTATGAATTAATCTTTTTTGATATTAAGACATTCCATTCACCTTTTACTTTTTGAAAGGAGAGTAGCTATCTAAGTATGATCTGGAAATATCCCAAATCTTCAGATGACTCCAGATTACATGCAATTTAAATACATGTTAATCTCAGACTGTGAAAACGTAGAATTTCATCTTCCTTACTAAAATATCCACTTGAGGCTATAATTTCATTTCCCTAAATCTCATTTAAATAAAGTCCTAGTTGTAATCTCGTTGTTCGTGTAATTTAAAACAGAGCTTGATGAAAGGAGTGCTGCCTTATCCATCAATCTCATTAAATATCTTTTTCCCAGAAGGTAAAAAGGAGGACCTGAATATGCTAAACATTTATGTTATTCAGCCACGAGGGAGGCTTTCTCTCCTTATGAGAGAATACAGAGAAGCCAGAGGAGTGTGAATTAGGTAAAGAATGACTTAATGAATTAAAATATTTTTAAAAATCAAGCAGTGGATACTATCCTAAAACAAAGGAATAAGCATTTTCATCTCAAAACAGCTGAGCTAGAAACATTAGGAGATTTCAGTACTGTTTCCCAGTATTAGAGACGTTTTCTTACTGCAATGCATATTTTAATCAGCTCATTGATTCAAGAATATCTGCTTCACACCCAGTAACTGTTAATGACTATTATCTGTAGGTAATTTTTGCTGACTATACTTCCTTCATTTGATTTTTCATTTGACCTTGGCTTTTATTGTTTTCTTCCTTCTCTCCCTCCCTAACACTCTTACATATATAATTTTCAGGAAAACACTCTAAGCATCTGATAATATGGATTGAGATCCAAGAAAGTTTATGCTAATAGCCAATTTGTTAGACTTTAATGTACCATGATTTCTTGTTTGCTTACCCTATCTGAAATAAGCATTCATATCTATGGATTATGCATATTTTATATAATCTGCCTATAGACCTAACTAACGTGTCACTCATCAGGTTTATCTACTGAAGCTTCTTAGCTATAATCTTAAAACACATTGGTGGCAGTTTTATTTTTATGCAGTGTGTATCAGCCTAAGACTTACTACCATGAAATCTGCTGATTATCTTCTAGATAATGATTCAGGAAGTTTGCCACTGAGAATTAGTATCTGGGAAACAATCTGGAGAGCTTCTTATAGTTTTTCAGAGGAGGTTTCTGATTGTCCGCTGCAGGAAAAATGGCTGAGTTAGGTAGATCTTATGTTTGTGTGGCTGATCAGGACAATATAGGTTCACATGATGATGGTGATGTTGACAAAAATGATGATTTTTCAACTTGTATACTGCTGAATCCCCAGAACTCCTGGTGGGTAGTAGTGTTGCAGATCATTCACAATGAACTGGCAAACTTGGTATTGACTGACATTTAACCCCATTATAAGAATATTAATCAAGTCATAGAGCTTTTATTTTACACATGTTTACAACTAGCAATAACAGATGTGTAGTGATTCTTCATTAAGTTCCACATTTTTATGAAACTAGAAGTTGTTCTTCCTCTCTTCTGGAGTATGAAAATAACCCTAGCATGGGAGAAATGCTGTTTTAAAAGTTATGATTTGTTTAATGACCTTGATCTCCTTTTTCAGAATGAAGAATTAGATAAGAAATATGCTGGACTCTTGGAAAAAAAATGGACATCAGTTATAAGATTACAAAAGAAAGTAAGTAGAAGCTTAAATTGATATGTCAGTGAAGAAAAATGCTGCATTGAGTTTTAAAGCAGTATCTAAAATTAAAATTTTGAAGAACTATTTATAATTTTTAATTACTGGTTTTTTACCTTAATATTTCACCTTTCTGCTAAGGAGCTCAAAACAGAATGAAGATCACCTTCCTCCCCCCCCCCCCCCCCCCCGTTAAGTACAGTTGGCTGAGAGTTGCTGACTGGCCCAAAATTACCCAATGAGCTCTGTGTCAAGTTCAACATACAGCACTCTGCTCTCTTATAATTTTATTTAAATAAGATTCTACCAAAGAGCATTTACTCTACTATATAAAATTATGAGTTCTGTAGAGTGGGATGCTTTGACATTCAAGAACTTTGTTGTAAAGAGCCTGTCCGGAAGTAATATTGATGTAGAGTAGTTCCCCAAAAAACTCTGGTATAAAAACACATATTAATTTATTGTTTCAATATTGAAATAATTCAGTAGTTCAGATAAGCACTGTGAAATTACTTTCTTGTGAGTAATGTGTAATGATCCCAGGATTAAATGCAACCAAGGGTGCATGTCTTTGAATAGTTAAAGCAACAGGATAGGAAAGGCAGTCTTTCTTTTCTTTTTATAAAATACAAGTATATGTGTGTGTATATGTACATGTGTGTGTGTATGCGTAGGTATTCACGTTGCTTTAAAGAAGGCCCAACTCTGGAAACTTTGGATAATAACAAAGAGTTGGAGATTGAACAAAATATGTGTTGAGCAAATTGAAAGGGGTATAGGAATTTACGGAAAAATGGAGTTTCTCTGGGTTTGCTTAGCTTTCAAATGTATCGATGTTCCAAAATTTAAACACACAAACGTGAAGGATTTGAGAGAAAATACTGGCAATTAAGGGATGGTATAACAAATTGGATTATTCAGTAATATTTAAGGGAAAATGGTAGATTTCTATTGCTCAGCTAGTTTGCTGTAGTATTGTTAAAAAAAAAAAAAAGGACTGAATTGATTCAGAGTAACCAGGCAGGTGTTAAACTTTTATTCAGTTCCTTTTATTCAGTTCCTTTTAGAAAACTATGTTGCACAACTTCGTGGCTGCGTATAACAGCCTTTCTCCAACCAATACCTTCAAGACAGGTTGTACTATTAATCCCTTAATCCCTTTTGTTGTGATGTCTGCGGATGAAGAGGTTTGTAATCCACTATATCTCAAGAGCAGCAAGTTGAGGAAGTTTGGTATATAGATTTGGAGATGACTGTTCTGTAATTATTCTCTCAGGCCTTTTAGTATATTTGTATGCATATATGTACTTACAGGGCATCTCTGCCTCCCCAATCAGAACCAACTCTGGGTAGCTTATATATACTATTTACATAAATGAAGTTAACAAGTACAAAGTCTAAATAAATATACAATAAAAAATGCAGTGTCAGAGAAAATACAAAACTCAACATTCATTAATCTCCAAATTACAAGAGCCAGTAGCTCACAGCATTCTCACTCTGAAAGCCTGTTGAAAAAGCCAGGGTTTGAGGGTTTTTTAAATACTTTTGCTATCTCACTTTTCCTTTTGATTCTCCCAAAACTTAGGTTATGGAATTAGAATCCAAATTAAATGAAGCTAAAGAAGAATTTACATCAGGTGGACCTCTTGGTCAGAAGCGAGATCCTAAAGAATGGATTCCCCGTCCTCCGGAAAAGTACGCATTAAGTGGGCACAGGAGTCCAGTCACAAGAGTAATTTTCCATCCAGTTTTCAGTGTTATGGTCTCTGCTTCAGAGGATGCCACAATAAAGGTAGGACCTTCATAACCTGTATACTCTGTTGTTACTTTGTGTCTAAATATCTGGTGCAAATCCAGTATGGTTGAATAATAATGACTGCTGGTCCCTCGAAACCTTTTTTTAATTATTATTATTATTATTATTATTATTATTATTATTATTATTATTCTTCACAACAACATGAAATCACAGCTGCCAGTTCTTTAGTTGGTGTTTGACTACTTTCGCATCGAGTTCTTCCCAAGAACCTAGGATGTTTTAATGTATCGGCATAGTATGTGTGTGGATCCAAGCAGTGTTGTGTTGTTATTGTTCATTTATTATTAACATCACCACCAATACTGCATTTCTGGACAAAGTGCAAGCAATCTAAGATGGGTCTTCAGATATACTTCTTTTTTATTGTCCCAAGTGATTTTATGTCTGACCAAAATAACAAGAACAAGATCATGTTATGGTTGTAGCTGGCAGGGGATGGGAACTAATTTATATGAACACTTATCTAAGCTGGAATCTCATTTTGCCTGATTCTCAATCTAGCGTTGTAAAGATTTTTGAAAATGATGGGAAAAAAACGATAAAATAGGGGAGGATTTTTAGAAAAAACTATCCCTACCCCAAACCTTTACATTTCTACTACTATTTATTATTTCATTTAGAATAGAAGAAGGCCATGGAGAAGATCAATTTTTACCCCTAGTTTATTATACTAGTTTTAATTAGGTGAAAACAATGGAGATTATTGGATTAAAAAAAACTGATTAAAAAAAAAAGTGTTGCTATTGTAGTCTCAAGTGATGGAGCCAGATGCAGGCTGGCCATCCTGAAGAGAATTAGGGCTGTGTTTTGTTGTTAGAAAATATCTGTTTAGAATTTGTTCCTTTGTCAAGGAAATTATAATCCATCGACATGGGGCCCAGTATCATCAATATGCTGACAATGCCCAGCTATATATCTTGACCTCAGGCCAAACAGAGAATGTGGTAGAGATGCTGACTCACTGCTTGGAGGCTGTTAGAGTCTGGATAGGGAAGAACAGACTCAGACTGAATCCCTCCAAGGGCGTCTTTGGGCCATACGATTCCAGGGAAATACCATCTTTGACTCTAAACGGAGTTATAATCCGAATTGTGGTTTGCAATTTGAAAGTTCTTCTAGACTCAGCTCCTGCTCAATCAGCAGGTGGCAGCTGTGGCTAGGAATGCTTTTGTACAATTACAACTTGTGTGCCAATTTCAGCCTTTCCTGGATCAGGAGGCCCTGCTCACAGTCACTCATGCCTTAGTCACCTCCCACTTGGGATTACTTGGGCTGCCCTTGGAAAGCATTTGGAAGTTATAGTTGGTACAAAATGTGGTGGCCAGTCAATGATGGGTGTATCCCAACATATTCAGGTGATCCCACTACTTCAGGAGCTGCATTGTTTGCCAGTTGGCTTCCAAGTGCGATTCAGGATCCTGCTTGTCACCTTCAAAGCCCTACACAACTCTGGACTGGGCTGTCTATGGGACCACATTTTCTCATATTCATCTGCCCGCCTGAACAAGTTGAATAGGGTCAGCTCCTTCCAGGTCCTATGTATATGAGATTGCCATCTCAAGGGGCCTTGGAAGCAGGTATTTTTTACTGCTGTTACCATACTCTGGAATTCCTTCCCTACAGAGTTCCAGCCTGCTCCTTCTCTTCTGGAGAAGAGTTAAGACCTGTTTTTTTCCACCAAGCTCAGGAAGAAAGCATGCTGTGATTGAAGATTTGAATTTGGCAGATGCATATTATTGTATATTTTTCTTTTTTGTGTTATTATGATACTGCATTTGGTTCATTTTATGGGTGGGTTTGTTTATTATTTTTATGGGGAGGAGGTTGCTGAGAGATGTTTCTACTTGTTAGTTGCCCAGAGTTTTCTGAAATGGGCAGCATACAAATGAACAGATAAAAGGCTGAGATGCCCCGTGTTGCTTCTAGAGTAAAGCTTTATGATTTTTTTTGAAAAAATAACATAATGCATCCATCTGAACCATTGAGTTGTTAAGTGTACTTTAAAAAACGGCTTTTGTTATGTCTTTGTGGTTTCAAGAGTTCTTAAGAGCGTAGCTTCTGAGACTAGACCATAGAAGTATAGGGGAAACTCTGGGGGAAAAAAAACAATGACAGGAAACTGATTGCCTCTTTTTTATTAGTTATAATCTTTAGTTCACTATATAAATTCAACCATTTATATTTTTAGCTAATAGTGTTCTCTGCTTTTGGAGGTGACAGGAATCTCACATGTTCCTGCAAAAACCACATGTGTGAATTGGCTTGTCAAAGTGGAATAGCACTAAAAGTTTATTCTCTGGCACATTTGTAGTATTGCTTGTAAAGAATGACTTGTTTTGATTTTGGGGGAATATATTTAAATCTAATTTGAGAAGTTAAGCTTTTTAAGCATATCTCATTATCCCTCATCTTTCTATCAGAAAGGATCTTCTCTCTGCTTTAAGTCTTGAGGAACTGGTCAGGGTTCTCATGGATGTCAGCATTGCCACCTGCATATTAGATCCTTGTCCCTCCTGATTAAGACCTTGTGGGAAGTGACCAATTGCTGGTTTCAGATGATGGTTAATTCATCCTTGTGTTGGCTGGTTGACCTACTAGGAGGCAGTGGTCTGCCCTCTCCTCAAGAAACCATTACTGGACCCAGCATTGTTGGAATTTTTTTTACCTTTCCTTTTGGGGGAAGATTGTGGAGAAGGTGGCCCTCCAGAGGGCCCTGGCAGAAGTGAATTATCTGAACCTTTTCAGTCAGACTTGAGGTCTGGGTACAGCACTGAGATAGGGATGATGTGACACTCTTGGTCCTGCTTGATCTTTTAGTAGCATTTTATTCCATTGATTATGGTGTCCTTCTGGATTGTCTCTGGCTATTTTGTTGGTGGGGGGGAGTCTATTTTGTTGTGGTTCTCCTTCCTTTGGGGCAGTTTCTAATTGGTGTTATTAGGAGGGAAGAGATCCAGTCCAAGGCCTTTGCTTTGTGGGGTCCCACAGAATTCAACACTCTCCCCAATTTTATTCAGCATCTGCATGAAGCCACTGGGTCATGTTATCTGCTGGCATGGGGTTTGATATCATCAGCATGCTGATGATATCCAGCTCTATATTTTGATCCTTAGCCAAATAAGCAGTGCTGTAGAATACCTGTCCCAGTGTCTAGAGGTGGTTAAAGCTGTGGATGGGAAGAAAGAAGCTTAGGCTCAATCCTAGCAAGACTGAATAGGTTGGGTTTTAGGGACCTGGCAGTCACAGTGATTTTACCATCTTTAGTTCTTGATGGGGGTTACGTTGTCCTAGTATGCAGTTTTGGTGGTCCTCCTGGACTCTTGTCTCCAGCTGTATGTACAGATGGCAGCCATGACCAGGAGGGCCTTTGTACAAACCATCTTCTGTGCCAATTGCATCCCTTCCTGGATTGGGAAGCCCTCTCATGGTCACTCATGCTGTAGTGCCCACCTGTTTGGACTGTTGCAGTATGCTGTACTAGGGACTGCACTTGAAGATCACTTGGAAGCTACAAGTGGTCCAAAATGCACCTGTCTAAGTAGCTATAGCCCTATGTATTGTCGAAGGCTATAGCCCTGTTGGGCTTTTATAAAGCCATAAAATCATGGATTTTCTGACAGGCCTGGGATATGGTATAGCAGTGGGTTCCCTGATATTGGTTAGTTGTGAGTGTGTTTGTTTAGTTACCTTCCTTGATATGCCCCACGTGTTTTCATATTAATGTTGTCCTTTTGTTATTTTTACTTATTATTTACTTGATAATTCTGGAAATTATTTAGAATCATTTTGTGATTGAGATGGCATACACATTGATTTACAAATAAATAGATATTAAATAATATTTCAGATAGCTGCTTTTGAAGCAAATGATAATAAAAAAATACATTTTATGGAGCTCTATATCTACCAATTTCTTGTCTAATCCTTAGGTATGGGATTATGAGACAGGTGATTTTGAACGCACCCTGAAGGGCCACACAGATTCTGTGCAGGATATTTCCTTCGACCATAGTGGCAAGCTATTGGCCTCTTGTTCTGCAGATATGACCATTAAGTTATGGGATTTCCAGGGCTTTGAGTGCATCAGAACCATGCATGGTAAGGAATTTTAAAAAATCATTAGTAATCATAAGATGAAATAAAAACTAGGTATACCTCTCCCTTTTTCTGATGATGATGTGAACAAGATGACACCACATCCAAGATAAGGCTTAGTTCTTATATACAGCTTGATAACCCTGCACTGGAGCTATCACACTTTGTGGCGCAGGTAGGAGTTCACATCCTTAAAAGCTTTTCCATGCAGTAGTGTCTTCTGCACATGAATGACATAGTTTTATCCTGATCTCCCCTCTCATATATTAGCAGATCATTTTCTATGGTGGACCACAACATGGGGAGACATGACTCACAGCCCTGGAAGTGGTGTGATCCAGTCCAGGCATATGCTTGCCACTAACCTATTACACTGCTTGGTGTATTCTGTTTCTTTTTTTATTACTGGCTGATTACAATTTAACTTTTGCTATACTAGGATTGAAATGTTACAGGTTTTGTGCAACGTAATACTAACGTTGAGTGGGAGCTGAAGGCTGTAATGCTTACTGTTTATTTACTATATGGTGCTGTTACAGCTCAGTACCCACGGGAAGCATCACATTGTGGTTCATTTTGTGGTATGTATTCAAAAGCAGAAATTGTTTCTCCCTTCAGTAGTCCTTTGAATCAAAAACTTGCCTGTTCTCCGTTTCAGGACTATAGCCATGGCTGCGAGGCATTCAGATATTTTTGCTTCCTGGGAGTGTCTTTAAAGAGGCCCAGTAGGCAGAACATGTTTCTGAAAAAAAAGTTTATTGCTTCTGGAGGAAATAGAGTTGCACTGTTTCCAGTCTAGAACTAGGAAATGGTTACTGCTTTCCAAAAAGAGACAATTAAAAGTGGTAGTTAATATCTACAAACTTTCTCCCTGAGGATTAGCGAGTGGAGAATCTGTTACCCTTCATGTGTTGTGACTTCAACCCAATTCCTCCCAGCCTCAGCCAGCATGAACAGCAGTAAGGATTTTGCTCTCCTATGCACGGATGATGTTACCTAGCCTGATAATGAAATGTCTGCAAGGAAAAAAAAAAGCAAGCTCAGAGAATACCGAGAATTCTTAGTGCCATGCCTAATTTTATATTTCAGTAGTATCTTTCCTTCCCACCTTAAAAGTCTGCAGTGCTGTGCCCTCTCCAGGGTTGCCAGCCCCCTGATCATTCACTTACCCCTTTCCAACCTCCTTTTCAGTTCTGCAGTGACATTTTTTAAATGTGGCAACCAAATTTTGATGTTCAAAATATAACTACCACTCTGTGCCCATTCAGATGATGTAGTTTTGATTACAGAGCCAAAGAAGAATAGATGGTCTTGAAGATTGAAAAAAACAGGCTATTTATAAGTTGCCTGAAGTCCATAGGGTCACTTGTTCATTGTTGCTGTAGCAGTCTTTCCATGATTTGAAATGTTGGGGGATTCTGTCTGAAATCGCTCCCTTGCTTTTTCCAGCTTCTGTCTGTATATTAATACCTGCAAGGCTACAACCTTAAGGGCTGTGGTTCCTTGGTCAAGTACCTTGGGTGAAAATATATATTCTTGAGCTTTTAATTAGCATGCCATGATTATTCCTCAGAAGCAATGCAACACATCATTGTGTATAGCCAGGCAACTGCCAAAGCATACTATGTGCTTTTTTCAGCAGTGCCTCTTGCTTGCCTCCTGAGGATTACCATATGGCAGCTGAGATTGATGGCAGTTATAAGCTGGTACATCTGGAGGGCACCCAGTTGGGAAAGGCTGCCATATAGAATTGGTTGCAGGGGTGAATTAAATAATGGTATTCACATACATTGTGATAAAGTCACATGGAAACTTAATGTGAGTATGTGCTTTCTTTTTTTTTCTGTAGGACATGATCATAATGTTTCTTCAGTAGCCATCATGCCCAATGGGGATTATATAGTATCTGCTTCAAGGGATAAAACCATCAAAATGTGGGAAATTCAAACAGGGTAAGAGCCTGCAGATACATTTATATGAAGGTGAAATGTTTTAGACGTACCTTTAGGAAATGGGATGGACATTGCGGGAGAATTATTAGCTTGGTAGTGGAGAAACTGCATTTCATACAGAAAAGCCCAGATTGAATTCCCAGCATCTCTAAGTTAACAGGATCAAATGGCAGGTGATAGGGAATAACAGTCCAATACAGAGCCAGCAAAACCATTTATTAGATGAACATGTAGCTTGCTTTGTTTGCTCAGTTAGTAGATGACAACCCACAAACAGATTAGTTGTCTGATCCATGGTGGGTTAGGCCACAGCATAACCAAGTCTGGTTAAAGTATGTGCCCATTTTGTTCATGGCTTTGCTATTCCTCCTGGAGTATTGGAAGGCAAAATATTTTCTTTGCTAATACAAACTTCCATACAGATTGTGTAGTACCACACATAGGGCCTCTGTCTGTTCCTGGAGAAGACATATTGGAGCCACATCTCTTCCAATGTTTCATAACATGGATTCCTGCCATATTATCTCCCTGAGCATAAGAGTATTCACTAGGAACAGACCATTCCCTGTAGCCATTCCCATGGTTCTTGTGCTTCAGCACAGAGATATACATGTGAGAAATACTTTACTGGATTCTGGAACAGCAAGTTGCCTCTAAGAAGCTCTGAGTTTGTGTGATGACGTTTGCCTCTCTTTTTTTTAAGCAACTGGTGTACTGAAATTCTGTACATGGCTGAAACTTATTGATTTAATGTAGTCTCTGAAAACCTCATACTTTTTAAATCAGAGGAAAAAAATATTCAGTGCATGGAGATTGGTCACGTTAATTCAGCTCAACATTGAGTCACTTGGTTTTTGCTTTCATCCTGGTTGTCTCATTTTTAAAATATGGTCCTTGGCACTCCACACAAAAATCAAGTGTTGTCTTCAATTTGTGTTGCCTTTAAGATTACACAGTCCTGATTTAACAACTTTTCTACAAGGGAATGTATTTGTGAAGTGTGATACATATATTTCTTTAGACCTGTGAGGAAAGTGATCTCAGATTTCCTGTCTCTCTTCAACGTGTGGGATTTTTGATACTTTCCGTAGGGTTGGTCTGATATTGCTAGCTATCCTGGAAAATCTCTGAGACCATTTTATGCTTCTGCTCAGAGCATAGTTTAACTGCTTTTTCTCCTTTGCCCTCCTTGGCCTGTTCAAACCTCCTGTAGTCTTCCCAACCCAGTTTAATAACAAAAATTTCTTAACTGGGTTGGCAAGACTACAGGCTAGCTCTTTTAAAAAAAAATTGCTGCAGGCACCTGAATTATTCTGAGACAATCAGTTTTATTGGTTCTGTTTTCTGTAGCAATGTTGCATTAATATGACGTCTTTTCTTTCCTGTGAACAGCTACTGTGTGAAGACTTTCACGGGGCATCGAGAATGGGTCCGCATGGTACGGCCTAACCAGGATGGCACGCTGATTGCCAGCTGTTCTAATGACCAGACTGTGCGTGTCTGGGTGGTAGCAACAAAGGAGTGCAAAGCTGAACTTAGAGAACATGAGCATGTAGTAGAGTGTATTTCCTGGGCTCCTGAGAGCTCCTATTCCACCATATTGGAAGCTACAGGATCTGAGGTAAGGGGGGAGAAGCATCCTTATTGGTTTGGCAACATTTTCCACTTGAGAGTTTGACATGCTTTGGATTTTCTCCCAAGGAAAGTCTTCTTTCTTCTCTCTTTAATGTTGTATGGTAAAAACTTTCCATTTCGGACAGGTTTGTGTGATGTCAAACTGTTTAAATCAGTGTTGCCAAAGCTGGCTGGGGAATCCTGGGAGTTGAAGTCCACACATCTTAAAGCTGCCAACGTTGAGAGACACTGCTCTAAATACTTTCTCTTTTTGTGAGTCATATTATGATGCATTACAATGTCATTCTATAATCTTGCTGGGGAATTGTGGGTGCTGTAGGTCTAAAACATTTAGAGAACATAGACAGCATCAAATTTGGGAAGACAGGGTACAGTCCTGCTACGTGGGGGCATTGGCATTATTTTAAGGTAGATGATGGAATTTTTTTCATTTTCATTTTTTTTCTGTAAAAAAGGTGGGGTGGTATCAATGCTTATTTAAAATCACTTATAATCCCTCCTTTCAACTATAGCCTATAGATAACAAAATAGGTGCAAGCAAAAACCAAAAAAGTCTTGTGACTACCTCTAAAAGTTATGTGAATTATGTCATAGGCTTCTTTGGACTAGAATCAACAATTAAGGTTGTTTAAAAAAGGTAATAAAGATTTAAAAAATGACTAAATTCAAATATGTGACAGTTGATCATTTGGGCAGCAGAGGGTTCGTTATGCTATCTGTCCTTAACAGTTCTTTAGTTTTTAGTTTAGCATTGCAGTGAAGCATGAATGAAAACTAATTGCATGTCTCTAATGAGAATATCAGTAGGGCCCACCACTGAGAAGGTTCTTTCCTTAGTAACCTCTGGCCGTAGGATGCTCAGGGCCTTAAGTACAGGGATATGAACATTGGGCATGGTAAACAGAGTTGATTCTGTGGATGACCTGCTCCAGTGTCATGGAAGATCTGCAGCAGCAGTTCTTCATTTTGCTTTCCAACCAGCTGGAAGACGATGCAGGGAAGCTGTTGTTTCTTCTAAGTGTTTTTCCAAATAAATCACGTCACGGTAGCCCAAGCCTTGTGCATAATAGGGCATGGAGGCAAACCGGTTGATGGGAGAAGAACCAGAATAGCCGATGTGGTTTGATGGGTAAATGTAGTGATTGTTGGTAACCTTAGCAAATTTTGGGTTGCTGCTGCTTGGCATGGGGAATCTGGCTATATTCCTATGGAACTATGCCTGCACTGCAGTTCATTTTATACAACAAGTAGGCAGTGTGTGAAGTTCATTTTTGCAACGTGATTACAAGTGTCTCTCCATCCTAATCCATCCTGCACCATCACCATTTTTTTCTTTCTGTGTAAAATGCAGGGTTCGATTCCTTCTGGGTTCAATTCCTATGTGTACCAGCTCCCCTATGAAAACTCATCTACTAGATTTTTTTTTTTTTTAAGTTTAGAATGACAGCATAAAAGGATTGCCATCATTTTGCCTTTATTGCGATTAGGATTGAAGCTTTTCCAGTTTCTAAAAAGGATTTCCAAGCATGCCTGTCTTGGTCATTTCTTTCAGCTGACTGTTTTTTTCTTCCCAGCCCTGTACTGGCTTAATGCTAGAATGATAACCAAAAGCCTCCAGGGCTGAAGGAATTGTTAGCTTCCAGTATCTGTTTAGTAAGAGCCTATTCTGGCTTTGCTGTTAAGGGCCAAACAGTCATGGGGGCAGAGAGCTTGTATTATCACAGCAATGCTCATATTTTGACTGAATGTAAATCAGCCTTCCCCAGTGTGGATCTTCCTAGGTTGAGACCCTCCCTTGCAAAATTCCCAGTCAACAGACATTTCTGGAGGGAACCAGCTTGGGGAAGGCTGGTGTAAAAGGTAGCCTTTTGAAGTTCTGTTTTTATCTTTGACATTCTAGAGTAGATCATATGGTAAGATGCCTTGGGCTCCCTTTGCCAGCATGCTAATGATAATGACCTGGTTGCTGCTTAAGTGTCTTTAATGTCTCCTGTCCTGGTTATTATGGATTTCCACATGTTATCTTGGAGGAGTCTTTTAATCAGTTCTTGTGAATCTCTAAGTCAGGGGTCCTCAAACTTTTTAAAAAGGGGGCCAGTTCACAGTCCCTCAGAATGTTGGGGGGCCGGACTATCTATCTATCTATCTATCTGTCTGTCTGTCTGTCTGTCTGTCTGTCTGTCTGTCTGTCTATCTATCTATCTATCTATCTATCTATCTATCTATCTATCTATCTATCTATCATTACACATGTATGCCACCCATCTCCCCCAACGGGTGACTCTGGGCAGCTCACAATAATAGTTTGAAAAAAACATGAATGAATTCTTATGCACACTGCACATATTTTATTTGTAGTACAAAAAAATACAATAATTAAAATAAAGAACAATTTTAACCAACATAAACCCCACCCTGCATTGGTGGTCAGTGTCAGTAAATGTTATCCTCCCCCCGCCCCCTGCCCCCCACATTATTGGTCAGTGCCATTGGCCATTCTACTTGAGGGGCAACCACACAGCCCAAATGGAGAAAGTAATAGGGTGCCCTGGAGCCCACCGATCACCCTGCACAGAGGATCCCTCCCGCAGAGTATGAGGAAGTATGAGTTGAAGTGCCCCTGTGGTTGTAAGTGTGGATGGGCTGCCAAGTGCCCAAATGTTGATCATGTGACTGCAGGGGTGCTGCAACAGCTGTAACTTTGAGGACTGAGCATAACTACTAAATGAATGGTTGTTAAGTGATGGCTTAACAAAGAATTTGAAATGATGGAACAGGTCTGGGCAAGGAAGAGGAGTTTGGATATAAATGCAAGGAACAGAAGAGAAGAAAAAGTGAAACAGAAACTGAGTACAATGCTTTCTGCGGTCCTGATAATTTGCAAAGAAGTAGGCTGACTTGATTTCCAAAAATAAAAACTTGGATATACGAATATTAAAAAATGCATACATGTATACAAATCTACAAGTCAATTTCCCCAAAGTCACAGGCAAAAATTAGAAAAAAAAGGACACAAAGATGTTTAGAAGAGCTTCTCTGGAATGAAGCAACTTTAAGTAGTTCCAAACATTCCTGTCCCCTGTTGTGCTTTTACACTCTGTGAAAGATTATTTCCAGGCCAAATTAATTTAATAAATGGCTAACAATCAATTGACCACTCTCTCCATCATAAGGCTATCAGACCTGATCTGCAAAAATCCATTAGTTGTCAGCAAAGAGATAACTTTGTTTCTTATTCTGGATTTCTGCAGACTAGTACTAATCAATCAGCCAGTAAAATGGATAACGGAATAGCTTAATTCCCATGTTTCCTTCCACCATAAGGTACCCCGAGACTTGATGAGTAATGGAAAGACATCATTTCTTTGGCTACTTGTTCCCATCCTGTTCTGCCTGCTGTACCTTGAGCCCTCCCATTAGTTTGAGGATGCCTTCCCCAAAATCAGGACTGTCCCTGTAAAACTGGAATTGAATCTTGGCAATAAGTTTCAGGCACTGATAGTGCCTTCTGTTGACTAAAAGCTAGTCATGGCAGCAGGTTATTGGGAATATTTTAAAGACATTCCCAAAGAAATCCATTGTGTGGGTCAAAGAGGAAGGACCATAAAATGCAAACGCGAAGCATCATGAGAACGGGTCTCCTGCCGTTCTCCAAATAGGGCGCCTGTACTCATGAGACCTGGGGAAGACCAGATGGTTTCCGAGGGATTGCAAGAACGGGGTGGGCAATTGGGAGAAAGAATGAGACAAGCAGCTTGGAGCATGACACAGCGATCACCCTGCACGGAGGATCCCTCCTGCGGAGTACGAGGAGGAGAGCCGCCGGACCCGGTATACCCGTAATGTGGAAGAGTCCGGCTCTGCAGTCTCCCTCCTCGTGCATCGCCTGCAGCTCTCGACACACCCCTGACGCTTCCACTTCTGAGAGACAGCAGCGGCGGCCAATCAGGCGGGTGGGCCGGATAAATGAACCTGGTGGGCCGTATCTGGCCCGCGGGCCGTAGTTTGAGAACCCCTGCTCTAAGTGATATGGGTCTCTTTGAGGAAGGAAAAAGGGAGGCAAATTAGGGAAGCCTTACAATTAGTGAATGGAAGATGATAAATGATATAGATTATTCCCTTTCCCATTGTGTCTGAATAGAGGAACTGCTCTGTTCTGGTGCAAAGAGTTGTTTTAGATATAATAGTACAATACCTTTTTTACTAGATCGGCTGAAAAAAATCCTCAAATAGTTACCCCTAAAGTTGACCAGAATTCTTCAATTTGGATGTTAAAAGGGTGAGGGGAAAAGATATACTTGAACATAATGGAAAATCCTCAAGTGACTCTCAACATCATGCTGTCAGATATCTTGGGATTATAGCTCCTAGAATTCCTAGTTAGCTATTGGCCTGATTCTTCATGTAGTAGGAGATTCTTCATGTTGTGGATCTAACCCATCTGAGGACACCAGAGTCATGGATTATACTGTACTTGATGCAGAAAACATGCTGGAGTGAAATACAACGTTCTCTCTGTTTTGAAAATGTGAGAGTCAGGAGTTATTTAAGTCAGGCTCTCCTGCTACCTGGAAGACAGAAACCCTAAATACAGCAATCCTTATACTGGCAAAGCTATAATACCTAGTGTGGCTGTGGGACATCTTCAAACTACCTTCCTCTCAGTTCTAGAATTACTTTCCTCCACAGGTCTCCTCTGTTAATGAAAGCAACCCCCAATCAATAAAGACAGAGTTATCAGTTCATTAAATGAAAAGGGGAAAAGAAACTCTCCACAGTTTATTATAGAGAGTTTATTGTAGAACAATGTTTTGTTGAATTGGAGAGATGTGCTGTTTTTCTTTCAAACTGATGATTTGTGCTCATTGGGTGAAATTAAGTGGCTCTGTTGTTTTTTTTTTATTTTATTTCTCTACCACTCTTCCTCCCAGAGGAGCCTTGAGCGGTTTGCAAGTGAATAATAAGAAAGTCCTAAATGAAACATCATGAAAAAACAACAATGAACACAGTAAAGATAAAAAAGAACAAAATTCATTTAATAAAACAGAAAAGCAAAATAATAGGCAGTCATTCAGTCCAGGTATGTTATATCTTGAGTGTTGAAGTTTGGCATAGATCCTCCTTACCAATGAGGGCACCTGTGGGAGTGTGGAGCAGAGGTGTGAAACATGGACTCTCATCCCCAGAGGAGCGGACAAGAGATAAGAGGATGAGACTGGCCCCTCCCTGAGGAATGCTAGTGATGTCTGTAGTTTGACCCTGGGAACTGCTCTCAGTCTGAGAAGATTCTGTGAATGGATTGAAGCCAATTAAACCTTGCTGGATTGAATCTGTATTGTCTCCTGGAGTTTCCTGGGCTAAACCTGACAGCACCTGTGCTTAAGGTGACAGATTAAGTAAAGGAAAACGCCAAGTTATGCATGTCTTCCTTTGGAAGGAATGTTATCTCCTGCAATAAAGAACATCTTCCTAATCCCTGGATCTGAAACCCTCCTGTCAACAGTGCCTCTGATTTAGGAAGGTATAAGATTCAGAAAAAAGATTGGCTTGCGTCTCATAGTGATGACACAGTCTCCAGATGGTCACTCCCAGTGCTTTGTGTGGATAACTCAAGTGCTATAGAGAAATCTCCCACTAGAAATTGTCTGGTGATGGTCCTACAAATAGGAGTAGAACCTCCATAAATTGAACCTGTATTTCCTGACTCTCTAAACTGCTGTAGTAATACCCCATGGTCAGTGGTGTCAAAAGTTGGTGAGATAAAATCTCAAGAGAATTAACACCATAGGTTGTGTGCTTTCTCTTTCTCACACGCGTGTTTTTATGTCATTTCAGTCAAGCTAATCTAAGCAGGTTACAGCCTACAGCAATAATAAATTCAAGCAATCAAAATGCCTATGTATATTTACATCTCCTGAGACGAATCCAATCCACCTCTTTCTGCTGGATCTTAACAGCCATGATGGGCAAGGATTTAGAACATACAAAGTTGGCCTGGAATTTTGCCCTGTTTCTGTGGTTGCAATAGAAATAATGCTATAAATTGTGACCAAACAGTGCCCTTATGTTTTCAACAGAATCTGCAATGACATCTAATTTAGAGCACATGAGAGCAACTTTATCTTACTCAAAATGTTAAGTGCATATCTGTTGGGGAGACTGTTTACTGTTGCTGCATTCAGATTGTATTCATTTTGAGTATCTTGAGGCAAAATATTTTGAGCTTCACATAAGTCTCCACACTGTTTACTTTTTCATGCAGAGTATCTAATTTTTACAGAATGTTCTTTTTTTCCCCCCCCTGTAGACTAAGAAGAGTGGTAAGCCTGGGCCTTTCCTGCTTTCTGGATCCAGAGACAAGACCATTAAGATGTGGGACATTAGTACTGGCATGTGCCTTATGACACTTGTAAGTTTCTTGAATATCCTTTTCTCTGTTCGTCTGCTTTGCAACTCTGTGTAGTTGCTACATGAGGGAATAGATCTGTACTTCTTATGGGGTGAGCTCAAGCATTCTCCAAGGAATCCAAGTGCACACATCAGAATAAATAGAATTGGGAGAGCTTGAAGGAGGACTGGAAAAACAGGTTACTGTTTCTCTCCAAGAAACTTGAAGTCCTGTTAGTTCTAGTACAGCAAATTTGGGGCAAGGAGTAGCATAATCTGAGCTCTGCATTTTGATTTGTGTTGTTCATCTTCAGATGTGCATAAATGATCCGCTTGTGACTTTGTGTTTTTCTGTCTCCCTTAAAAGGTGGGCCATGATAACTGGGTACGTGGTGTCCTGTTCCACTCTGGTGGTAAATTTATTTTGAGCTGTGCCGATGATAAGACCTTACGTGTCTGGGACTACAAGAACAAAAGATGCATGAAGACTCTTAATGCGCATGAACATTTTGTTACCTCGTTGGGTATGTATATGCATTAAGTATGCTGGTAACATGCTCAACTGAGAGAGTGCATCCCAACCTTCTTCTGTACCTGGGAGCTGGGCTTGTATGTTACGCACACCACACCTCAACCAAATAACAGCTGGTCATTAGACTGACCCATGGCAACTATATCAACAAATGCCTGTCATCTCAACTTGCCTCCAGCAATAATCTGTAGCTCTTGCAAGAAAATTCCAGTTATTTCTTTGAACCTGTCCATACATATTAATTATGAGCTTCCCCACCTTCTACTTCTCTTGGCCTTGCCAGGCAATCTTTTTTCTGCTCACTTTGCATGCTCATAGAGTGAATTGCTATTCCTGCTGATCACCTTAGAGAGCAGTCAACCTTTATTGTGTCCTGGACCAGTTGATTAGTTCTTCTTACAGTACATGGTACTCTTAGTAATCATCTCCAAACTATAATTTGAAGATGTCAGTCTTTTTTCTCAGCATTCAGCTTTCATAGTTGCATATAACCACAAATGAAAAAGCACTGCTTCAACTATTCTGATCTTTGGTGTTACTGAAATTCTCCTTTTCTTCAGGATACTTCTTACTGCCTTCCTCCCAAGGATTAGCAAAACTGTTTCCCTTCTTTAATATAAATTTATAGACCAAACTTTCTAGACTACACATTTTTGTTCCAGAATTGTTGACAGAAATCTACTGCATGTTAACTGCTTCTTCTCCTAAAGCTTTAAATAGTTCATCTGTCCCTGGTGTTTTTTCTGTTTGATAGTTGATCTGTTGCCTGTTGTAGTTCACTTTCTAATCCACTCAGTTCCTGAACAGATTCTCTTTCTTTAGATGTGTGTCATTCTGTAATCGTATTTGTAAGGGTTTCAGCACAATCTTTCCATCTTTTAACTTTGTTTCCCTCTGCTAGATCTCTTCCATGATTATTGTTGAGTAGACCTGCCTCAACTGTCAACTTTCCCATGGTTTCTCTGAGCATCTTAAAAGCACCTCCCATCTCCTTTTCCTTGTTAATGTGCTCTGTTGACATTCTCGGTTGAGGTATCTATCTTTGTCCTTCGTTGTTTGATGCTGAATGTTTGTGTGCAGTCCTCATACTTGTTGCCCAAGGTTTTTATTCTCAGTTTTTCCCAATTTATTTTTATCTCTCTCTCTCTCTCTCTCAAATTTGTCACCGCCCATCTTGTTGAAACAACTCTGGGTGGTTTACAGCAGAGATAAAATCAATTAAAATACAATATAAAAACAATTTAATAATAAATAAATTCCAAGAAAGATGGAGAATTGGCGAGTAACTCAGGGAGCATCATCAGGGTGCTAGCCACTCCTGGGGATAGTTAGAGCTTATGTCGCCCCATGCGCACTGGCAGAGCCAGGTCTTTAATCCTTTCTGGAAAGCCGGGAGGGTGGGGGCCCGCCACACCTCTTGGGGGAGGATATTCCAAAGGGCGGGGACAATGGCAGAGAAAGCTCTCCTCCTAGGCCTTGCCAGCCAACATTCTCTCGCTGACAGGGTCTGCAACATGCCCTCTCTGCCTGACTGGGTGGGTTGGGTTGATGTGATGGGGGTGAGATGGTCCCTCAGGTAACCTGGTCCCATGCCATGTAGGGCTTTAAAGGTGATTGCCAACACCTTGAATTGGATCCAGAAGCAAACCAGGTCCCAGTGCAACTCCTGCAGCAAAGGTGTTACGTGTGCCATCCTTGGGGCACCTAATAACATCTGCGCGGCTGCATTTTGAACCAACTGTAGCTTCCAGATACTCTTCAAGGGTAGCCCCACATAGAACGCATTGCAGTAGTCTAGCTGAGAGATGACCAGTGCGTGAGTGACTGACTGGAGAGCCCCCTGATCCAAGAAGGGGTGTAACTGGCGCACCACACGAAGTTGGGCAAAGGCCCTCCTGGACACAACTGCCACCTTCATGCTAGCCTTTTCTGAAAATCATTTGAATAATTTCTTCTTTGAAATTTAAGGAATATTTGTTCCCCCTTTGGTTTTCACAGTGTTACTTACAATTGGTTCCTCTCTCTTTTGTATAAGTTAAGTGTACTGACTGTTTCTTACATTCTGACTCTATATCTTCCAGGTCAAATCATGCTAGTATAGCTACTCTTTAGTTTTCTAGGTTTAACCGGTATATTTGACACCAGTAATGTATGGTTTGTTCCACAATTTGTTCCTGGATGTATCTTGACTTTTTTCAGATTCTGGATATCAGCTTCATTCTTGGAACAGCGTCATCCTTTCTAACAGTATTATTCTGAATGTTCTGGTCATAGGAGATACCCTCAAAGAGTCAGGCCATTCCCCATTTTGAGGATTCTGAGCTTAAGGCAAAGCACTTATATTTCCAGAGTTTGTCGCAAAGGAACACAGCCAGCTTGGAACACTTGATGGAGTTTTGAGTGGGCTTTTTTGTTCCAAGCATGAAACAAAACACATTTCCTGTTTCGTTTCTGCCCCTACTTCAGAGACTGTTGCTCTTTCTCTCCATCCCAGCCCAGACTTTATTCTCAGAGCATGTGGAAGCAAAGACACATTCTGCATGTTTGCAAGCCACTGCTAGCTTGCTGTGCTAACCAATACAAATCTTATAGTCCGGGGATGGGGATTTAAGACTTACACTTTGCTGTTTGCGGCTTGCTGCCTGGCTCTAGAAGGGTTGGATGATTGGCAACAAGTTCATACGCAGTGCTGATGGAGCTAGCCTGGTACCCTTTCTTGCTACCCTTCACTTAAAACCCATAGCATCCTTGGAATATGTGTACCTATGGCAAACTAGTATCCCATCTCCTGAAAGTCTAAAGCTGGAAGGGGAAAAGTTCCTGGAAGGAAACAAAAGAGGCATGTTCTTATCTGTTGCTCAAGGAAAGGAGTTTAGTTGTTGGGAACCATGATAGGAATTTGAAAATTCAGGCAAGAACCACGTGTTAGCACCAGCCTTGTATGTTCTCATATTCCATATACTTAATTTGTAGTGTTTTAGACATACTTGGCAGTAGTGACTGCAGTCCAAAGAAACTTATAATAAACTAGAACGCATGGCAGGCTTCAGCCTCATACTTAACTGAATTGCTCAGGAGCCACAGCAGAGAGGAGAAGAGCTGGTCAGAACTTAAACAGAAGATGCCTGAGCTCTCACTTGTACAGGTGGGGCACTCTTTGCAACTGCAAAAAAATAGGCCAAGATACAAAGAGGTGCCTGACTGCGGCTCCCTCTGCTGTCTCTTTCTCCTTGCCCCCTTGGCAGATGGTATTACCGAGGGCTGTCTTCCCACTGTTGTTCAGTTAAGTTGATCTGAATGGAGCACATAACTTTTGCTTTGTTGGTAAGAGCCTGGCCTTCACTTGATTGATTGACTTCAAACCTCTGCAAACATAGAAGTGAAAAACAGTGAAGAAAACAATTATTTGGCATGGGAAGGGGGAATATCTCTAGGATGTCACTCGCCATTGGTGTTTTATAGAAGTATTGGCAGTATTTCGTTTCATTCAGTGTTTGTTTTTTTTTAATTGTCTGACCTGATCCTGATGTCCTGCAGATATGAGGAATTGGGATAGTTCCCATAACCCAAGCCGTGGCGACTCTGAATATTTTATATTCATTTTTAATAGAGTTACCTTATGCATCTTAACTTTCTTTTTTCCCTTTTCCTTGCAGATTTCCACAAGACAGCGCCCTATGTGGTCACTGGCAGCGTAGATCAAACAGTAAAAGTGTGGGAGTGCCGTTGATTGAATTTACATCTGATCCCCTCCCCTTCCTCTCCCTCTGGATGCACTCGGATACCATGGTTACCCACTGAGCTCTGTTTAAAATAAATATTGTCCTTTCATGTAAATTATTCTGGATGTAGATTGAGCTTATTAAATGTTACACACAAAGTATTCATGCATGGTGAATCCAAATTGTATACTGTAAATTTACATACGTTGTCTAGAAGTACCATAGGTTTAAGAATTTGGGCTGGTATTGGTCACATCAGACCTAAGAAGGCAGAAGCTGGTTGGTTGAATTAGGGGCACTTAAACTGGTGACAGCAAAATCATTCTGTGCTGGATAAGCTGAATCCCCAACTCTACTGTTGGTGGTGCCTATTACTAAGTGACTCATACGGGGTTCTTTTTCCGGGGGGTGGGGGAGGGTTCTTTCAGAAACACGTATCTCTGTAACATCACTTAAGTATGCTTAAGAAATCTAAGGATACTAGATTTAAAAAAAGCTGCAATTTAGAATCTTAAATGTAATTAATGGAAACAAATAAAATTTCTGGGTTTTTTTTTCTGTCATGGTATTTGCCAAATCAATAGGATATATTTTTATTTTGGTTTCCTATCACGTTTCAAAAAAAAGAAAAAAGTTAGTATGTTCATACTAACAAGCTGCAATATAGGAAGAGAACCTTGGTATGATGTGTGTATTTTTTTTTCTTTCATTTGGTTGTTGGACTTCCTTGCGTTCTAACATTTGATGCTTCATGCAAAACCTGTTGTAGGAGGCTGCCAGTCTTGCTCTCACTTAGCTACCACTTGGAGCAGTTAGATGTAAATCTCCCAGTTGACTCCTGAGGGTTCAGCCACGTCTTTCTGTTGGCTTCGAATATGGTTTTAGGTTTGTGCAAAGCCAACAGTATGGAAAGCCGTCACCTCTCTCCCCACCTCCCCCCCCCAAAACACCTGCTGGGTGTATATTAAGTGGGACAGTTCTGCACCCCCCCTCCTTTTCCAGTTAGTAACTTCTCAAAGCAAGCGATCACAGATTTCTGAACGTTTTGTGGAGAACGTAGCGAGCTCTACTACAAAAAGAAATCACATTACAGCAAATGAAAAAGGGCTATATGCTAACCGATAGCTTGCAAGCTTCTAGATGATTTCACAACCACATTTTCTTCCTTAAAGCCCCTCAACCTACTCTTCTTGAGGAAATGCAAGCTGCAGTATCTTATTTCAGTGTGGAAAAATTTGAAGAAAAGCCCTAATTGTCCCCATTGCTGATCTTCTGAAGTAATAGCTGCACTGACCCCATTTATCAGCATTATGGGTCAACTCCTGTTTTGCACCATAAAGTCCAATCTTAACTAATCAGGCGTATCCTTTTTTTCCCCCCCAAATCCACTTCATATTAATGGAACAAGCTGCCAATTGGACATTTTTTTTTATAATATTTTTATTAGCCAATTGGACATCTTTTAACAGACAAAGGTATTTGCTTTTATTTGTTCTGTGGCTTTTAACAAACGAACAAAAAGCAAAAAAATGTGTCCCTTTAAAAAAAAAACACTTTTGGAGGATTGAAATGCATGTCAAGAGAAAGAAGGCAAGATCACACAGACACACGTTGGTTTACCCCATTGATTTTTTTTTTTAAATGTTGGGGGCATTTGAGTTTCTTACCCAGGAACTAGGAGACCAAAGGCAGTTTGAGGGCAGAGGCCAGGCTGGAGTGCTCCGTCTCTGGAGACTTCAGTGGCATTTTATGATCAGTAAGAACTTTCTGAGATTGGACCTTGGATGTTGGAGGCCTTCTACTTTAAAGTGATGGCTACTTTGAAGTGTTTTTTGAGCACGTAACAATACCTGTTAGCAGCTGAAAAGTAGTTCTTGGCCCGATGTAGTGATTCTTAAGATTTTTTAAAAAGTTAAAGTATCTATATATTTGCATAATCAGTGAAACAAGGGTACCTTACTAATGGGAGCTTACCACTGTGGTTGTTTTTCCTGTTGAAACAGCAAGCAGGGATTGAGGCAAAATTGTTCTTTCTTCAATTAGTTTGGGGAAAAAGAACTTGCTTCAAAGAGGCTAGAACGTGCCAATTTGCCACTTAATTGGTAGTCCATCTACAGTAAGCAGTGAATTCTCAGGGATGGTTGTGGGTTTAACTAGCCGTTAAAGCCACATTTTAAACACAAAACTAAACGGGAAAGAAGTTCACTGTTGAAGCATTTGGTTATTCAAAAATGGGCAAAGTGGCTAAAAAGCACCAGATTTCTATACAGACAGTTCTCCGTGTCTGTTCAGTTGCAGGCAGTTTCTCTTGAACCATTCCAGAACTGCATGAGCTGAGACTGCCCGGGAAAAGTCCTAGACCCATCCCCCCCCCCCCTTTTTGGTTCTTTTATCTGAAAAAAGTGCAACTTTTTTTTTTTTGGGTAGTTGGAACACAAAACTCTTGGAGCAACCTGCACTTTACATTTTTTTGTTTTAAAAGCCGTCCTGCTTTTGTGTGTGGTGTGACCAATGATGTGCCCAGAGCACTAATAATGAAAAATTTAAAAAAACACAAAAACAAAAGACTAGTTGCTAGCAAGTTGTCAAGAGCTGTGGAGCACTGTAGTATTTTGAAAGCTTTGGCGATTGCTTCACTGCCCCTGGCCCGGCTCCCTTGAATCTGTTTCCAGGTCTGTCCTGTCAGCTGCTCTTTCTGTTTGCCTCTTACCTTCCTTTATGTCAGTTGAACAGGTGGTCAAATCATTCTTAAATGGCCTTTTCTCTTTCCCCTCTTTGCCTGATCCCAATATTCCACAGCCCAGTCCATGAAAGCTATTTAAAATGATAATATTTTGCGTGGGTTTCACACACAGTTGTGGCTTGAAAATCCTGAAATGTGGTTTGGAATGCAAAATGGACAGAATTGGAAAGGAAATGGATCCTCTTTATGATTTCACAGTTACGTATTTTTTAAAAAATGCCCAGGGTACTAGCTACTGCAAATCTCTCTTGATGATGGTGTATGAAGTTAGAAAAAGTGGTTGCAGAGAAAATGGGGTAAAGGTGATAAAAATGTTAAGCTGGATTTAGCAAGTCGCAACTGGATGTTAAGTGGGCTCCCCGTTCTTCCTTTTTTTCTCTGTCCCTGTAACTGCTTTCTTGTCCTAAGCACATCCTTTGAATTTTCCAAAGTTCTTTCTGGCAGTAATTAGCAAAATTGTCCATGTTTTAGAAGTTTGATCCTGACACTGACAAGAAGACAAGAGTCTTTTTTTTTTTTAATCCAGTAAGAGCGATGTAGAAATTGCTATTGGAGAACTTTTTTCCTCACCCCCAGAATGTAGGAGTTAACTGAAGATATTGACACAATTAAAATTAAAAAAAAAATCAGTAAAGGAATGTATATAATACTGCTCTGTGTTTTACAGTAAGATTTGTTGCTCTCAGACTGTGTAAAACAAAATTTATTCATGTTTTCTGCATATTAAAACAAAAATCTTATTGTACCAATTGGTAAACTATTAAATGAATATAAAACTAAATGTGTTTCTCTTTTGTTTAGGTGCAGAAAAGATTGGATGATTTTAGGATTTGCCCTCCGTGCATGCTGTTAGGGGAAAAGCAGATGTAAATGGTCTCAAGTTTCAGTGTAGAGGAGGACAATATTGATCTGGTACCGTTAATACTGTAAGCTGTGTGGTTAGTCCAGTGGAGCAGAGGAGGTAATGCCGAGGCTTGGGATGGGGCTGATGAGTTTGTGCTGCACACACTTCCTTGCCACCAGGAGAGGAGTTCCCCTTCACTCACTGCTGTCATTTTTATTTACATTCTGCCCTTCGAGGGAGCCCAGAGTTGAGGGGAACTGGAATGCCTTCTCTAGCATCAGGCATAAGCATGGGCTTCATCTCTAGCGAGGGTGGAAAAGAAGCCCACATGCACCTTCCCTATCTGGGCTGCTGAAAGTTGATTCTTCTGCAGAGAAAGGATTGAAATAGCACATTAGGCCTTGGTGAAGATGACAGTATCCTCATCGTTATCCCACTTTTATATAATAATTCTGCCTCCTATTTTCCTTACAACAACCCTGTGAGATGGGTTGGCTGAGAGAGAGGGAATGGCCCAAAGTCACCCAACCAGTTTTCATGTCTGAGGGAGGACTACAACTAGTCTCTAGCCCACCACCTTAACCACTATGCTAAACTGCCTTTCAAGTATGCACAGATTGCTCCTTAAGCCCCCAGAAAGGCTAAGCACTTCAATCGTAGCTGTGATGTCTCTGGACATGTTCCTGCAACAGAATTGAGGGGTTATAATGATTAAGATGCTGGACCAAGAGTATTTCAACACTTCGGTTAGTAAAATACAGGTGTGAGCTGCTTAACAGTGTTTTGACGGTTGCTTCAAGTTCACTCTCACCCATGGAAGTTACCTGGGTGATTTTGGCTCAGTCACTGGCCCAGCACAACAGGTATTGTGGTTGTGGGGGGAGATTGGGGAGACTGCTGCCTTGAGCTCCTGGACAAAAAGCATCCTCATCAATCAGTTATAAATAAATGGCCTCTCCCCAGATAAAGTTGCTCAATCCAGACTCCACCACTACCAGGTTAGTGTTGATTCTGCAAAGAAAGTTCTGCATTTGTGTGTTCTGTCTGCAGATGATTGCCACAGTGGGCGAATGTTCCATGCTAGGGATGGGGGAAGTCAATATTTCTCTTACATGGATGAGAAAGGGGCTTAGAAAGTGGTCTCCCTGAAGGCTGAGCAGTCAATTTGGGGTCTACCAGATTTTTCATTATGAATTTTTTTATTGCAAGGAGCAGTGATGTTGACTGGCTTAGATGCTTTAAAAGGGAACTGGAATCACAGCCACCTGGCCAGCGATGATACAGAATGGGATCAATTTGAGAGAATGACTCCGAACACAGATTCTCGTTGAGGGAGATGTGTGGATGTTATATATGAGAGAGATTGAGTGGCGGTTGCCTCCAGGCCATGATTGTTGTTTGTCTATGGCCAAGTCTGTTAGACTTAGAGCAGCTTACAGCAACATAAAGACATAAAACAGCAAGAAAACATCCATGGTTAAAATGACACCATGCAAAACCATTCATAAATCAAAAGGAAACTGGCTATACTCCATAATACCAGATAAGCAAGTGGCTAATAAAAAGTGGTTACAGATGACACACTGTTGTTCTCCAAAGGTCCTCCAGGAGAGATCTTCACCCTCTGGAAGGATGTCCCCAAGGGGACCAGCCTGGTGCTCAGGAGGAGACTGTTCTAGAGCATGGGGACCGTAGTTTTTTCTGGATTCAGTGCTACTCACCTGGCAAAATTAGGGTATGTTACACAGCTGCTTCTGGGAGGAATTTCTTGGACAAAACTGGAGGAGGCAGTCCTGAAAATACCTAGATGCCAACCCATAGATGGGTTTTTAAGGGAAAACTAACACCTTGAACTGTACCCAGAAACTTTATTGAGAACCAATAGAGGCCTGCAGGATGGATGTAATAACTGAAGTAAGTAGCGCCAGTCAGTATGTGGACGGCTACATTTCGGAACAGCTGTAAGGTCCAAGTGAATTTCAAAGGCAGCCCCACATAAATCACATTGCCGAAGTCTGAGTGGTGATAAAGGTGTGAGTTGCTATAGCCAAGTCTTCCCTGCTCCAGGAAAGGCTGCAGTGGGTGTACCAGTTAAAACTGGGCAAAAGTGCTTCTGGCCATGAATTCCACTGCCCATCTAGGAATAGCTGTGACACTGGGAGACCGCCCCCCCCCCCACTAGTGCAAAGCTGCTCCCCTCAGGGGCAGTGCCATCTCCTCAAGAATCAATGGGTCCTGCCCTGCAGAGGGCCCATGCCAGTAAATCTTAGTTGGACCAGAGAAACTCTCAGGATGAGCACCTACCTGCATGCATTGGGCAGAGATAACTTGGGACAAGCCCATGGAGGCCATGGTTTTCCAGCACCTGACCCCAAGGCATGGAGTTTGAAGTCACTCGATACCAGAAGGCATGGAACACCCAACACAAGCCTGGAGATCAGATTTAAGCGGCGCAAATGCTTTTGTTAACCACTGTCAGAAATGGCTAAAAGAGTTGGTCCCAACGCTTAGATCACAGAGGGAACACACTGGTGGCTTGATGAGTCTGATGGTCAGGGATGGGCATGTTGGATGAATTGCACAGAAACACATTTATTTTTATTTTTTATTTATTATTAAATTTATATGCCACCCATCTCCTCCAGAGGGTGACTGGGTGGCTTACATTATCCGGACGTGAAACAGATTGCTGAGTCTGTGAGTTTAATGGTTAGCAGGAATAAATGGAATTCATTTTGAATCCTAGTGGAAAGGCTCAGAGCTGCGATTTGACCTAAATTAAACTAACCCAAATGAACTATGGTGTTAATTGGAGCAGACACCATTTTATTAACCTAATTAGTATTGATTCTCCTATGTATAGTTTCCCCCAATAAATTGGTTCTTCCTAGACATACTATCTTTGCCTTAATTTTCTACATCGGGAAATAGTAACTTTTGATTACCATCAGTTTTATAAATAAGCTAACCCTCATTTTGTGATAATTGTTATTTCTGAACAAACCCCTTGGGTTGCTCAGTGCAGTAAGCAGGTTATATATCACTCTTCAAGATGTTGGCTTTCCTTGATTTTTTCCCCACTAGGAATAATAAGCAAAGAACACATGGGAGCAACTGACTCTTACCAGTGCAATATAATCATTAAGACACCTAAATTCTTCCAAGAGATGCCTTTCCATCTTGTAAAGTTGGTCTGTATGCAAGTGTTCTGGTATTGCTTATTATATATAGCCCAGGTCCAACTATCTGATTTAGACACTTCTAGTTGCAACTGCATTTATTTATTTAAATAAATGAAATAAAAATAAAACTGCATGTCCTGAGGAGGTTGATTGTAATCAAAGAAATAAAATAGCATGACAGCTGAAATCCTAGTGGAGGCAAGTTTGAGAGGATTTCAAGTGATGGTAGGGTCAAATCTAAGGGAAAAAAATCTAAGCTTCATGCCCATGATTGGCACCTAATGCAACTTGCAAATGCAGTCAACTACTTTATTCCTCTGTCCTGGAAGAAAATTAAAACAAATACTAAGTTTCCAGCCAGTTTGCAATTACGTGGAAAGAAAAATCAGCTAATATTGGAAAATATTGCTAGACAAGCCCCCCTGCCCCCAATATTAAAGTTGCACTGAAATATTTCCAAAGATAAATCAAGGGTGCACTTTCTCCCTCAAGCAAACCCTCATGGGAATTATTCAGAGAGGTTTGGGCCCTGCCATCTTTCTACAGCAACCGTCATTTGCTGTTCTCTCACAAGCCCATCACGAACCCGTAAGCGTGAAACAGGCAAAATGGCATCTCAGCACCTTCCACAGACTGTAGGAAGGAGATCCACATTCCCTCCCGCCCAGGAAAAAAGAAAAAAGGGAAATGAGGTGCATTAGGGGGTACAGAGACAAGAGTTTGACCATCTCTCTACTAGTTCATTTCAGAAGGCCCCTTCCCGAATATCTAATTCAGTGTTGTCCAAACTTGGCCACTTTAAGATGAGTGGACTCATGGCTGGCTGGGGAATTCTGGGAGTTGAAGTCTACTCATCTTAAAGTGGCCAAGTTTGGACAACACTGATCTAATTCACTGCCACCACAGCAGAGAGTGGACTTTGCTTTAAGCAGAATGGACAACTATGAGTTACTGCAAAAGTCGCCAAAGTTTGACTACAGCTCCATCTGAACAGTGTTCTTATTGGATTGGGGTGTGGGGGGGGGGATTTTGTGGCCTCATATGTCAACAGGTACGTGTGGAGCTTGGCACCTCTCAACAGCATCATTTGCCCGTCCGGAACAAGGATTTGTGCGCTGTTGCTTCCTGGCAGAAATGCACTATTTGTTTTCCCCTAGAAAAGCAGAAGGGTCAAGAGTGGGGGGAGCGGAGAGGTCTCCGTTTCCAGCGGTGGATGCTTTCTTGGAAAACAGGACTCACTCCAAGGCAAAGGTATTAGTAGAGGAGAGAAAACGTGGCCTCCCTCAAACACCACGGGGCAGTCCTGTGTTTTCTACCCAATGAAATACGTAGCTCCACAGGGAGAGAAAGCAGAGAGAGGAGAAATGAAAGCAGATGCAGCTTCGGTTCATGATTCTTGGTTTTAATACATTCACAGATAAACCTTAAAAATAAAAGAGACACTGATTCGATTCTACTGCTGGGGCAGTTTTTTCATTGATGGCAATCTCAGTTGTATGTGCTCAACTAGACTGCTTCTCTTCCCCCCATTCCCCGCCCCGTTCCAAGGATGCTCTGGCAAACGGGCTTCTCTTTGTGCAAATCGTTCCCCCCTCTGGAATGGGGGAAGTGCATAGGCACTGAGCATTACCCAAGAGGCAGGTGGGGTGGGACAGTGGTGGCGATGGGAAGTGAGAGTTTTCAGGGGTGCTGAAGATGGTCAGCACCTCCCAACCCCTGAAACTCAGTGGCAACTCTCATTCCTGTCACTCCAGAGCCCACTTTTACCATTCACTTGCAAATGGGGGGGGGGGGGGGGGAGACTCCTTTGATCAGTATCGAAAGTGGTTTTTAACTTTCCAGCTTACTTTCTTTGGGATGTTTCATCTTATTCCATCTTTTGCGTACCAGAAGGAATTTATTTAGGCACTCTCTTTTTCTGGGACCTGACAAGTTGCAAAAAAACAGAACAAAAACTCCCCCTGGTCTTTGCTCCCCTACTGAAATGAAGCTAAAATGTGGGCCCTGAAAGGAATCCAGTGGCTTTCTCCTAAACATGGGGGGGAAAAAAAGTTGTATGTCTCAAAAGTTTGTCTCTTCAGTACCAAATCCATTTGGGCCTTTTTAAAAAAATCAATATTCAGATAAAAATATGGCTGAATTTATATTTAATATATAATATTTATAATGTTGCAGAACCTAAACAGTGTGAAGGGCTGAGGTTTAAAGGCAGGAAGAAGGGGGGGGGGGAACCCTTTAAAATCAATAGTAGAGGGCGGTGGCCAAAATTTCATTCTGCAAAGTTAAGTGTCCTTTTAAAATCAACATAAAAATGACCTGAGAAATGTTATTATTATTCCTCACTTGGAATTAAATCTCTTATGTACACAGTAGAAATGGATGGATGATACACACACACATAAACGCAACATACATCTCTTGCACCTCTTCTACCCCACCCCACCTCGACGCGGCATGCTTGGTCTACATCTCCCAGTCTAGTTAGGTCATTTGGGCACTGACAGTTGCTGTTCCACTCCATCTTGGGATGCCTGCTTATGGCAGTTTAGACAGGTAGACTTCATTTCTCAAAATTTTGTTCTTTTGCATTGTGAATTCATTGTACCAGTGCAAATTAAACACAAACAAAACAAAACAAAACGAAAAAAACCAACCCCAGAAACAAACAACATTGCCAAAGTTGTCCCAGGGCGAGGCTGAGCCACCTGGGGCAGATTCTGTGGTGAGGACCAGTTAACTAAAAAGCTCTTTAAGCTAAGGGGTGCTGGGGCGGACGGGTTGGCTCCGGTCTTCCTCTTCGGGGGCTTTTTCTTCCGTCTCTGGCTGATCACTGCTCCTGAAGGCCTCTTGCAGCTGCTGCCGTCTCTGTACCTCGGCCTTAAGGCTCTCTAAATCTTTTTGGCTGTGGAAAGAGAAGGAGGGGAAAGGGGTCACTCTTTTGGGGAGTGGGAGGTTGTTGGGAGAGAAATCGGGCAATTTCAGAGCGAAGATGGATGATTTTGGACTTGGTGGACAAAAGGAGGGCCTACAGGCCATCTTCCTTTCTTAAAGCAAGAATCTGAGGGTACATTTTTGAGCAGGAAGAGCCTCAGCTTGGACCACAGAAGGCTCTCAGGGCCCATCTGGGCACTTCCTGCTGAAAGAAGCAAGTGATGGGCCTCTCCAGGGTTTTAGGCAAGTGGCCCTGGGCTAAATGGACAAATAAGTCTGATGGGTCCATCTATCTTAAAACTCATCAAAAATGTCGTTAATCATGGTGGCAAATCCATATCCAGTACCAGAATGTTGTGCATATGGCTGTGTGTAGTAAAAAACCCCCAAGATTTGTTTCTTTTTTTAAATGATAAATTCAACAGCATCCTGGGAGTTGTCTACTGCAGTTTGCAGGTTAGGGATAAAGTTTGGCCTCCTGCTGAATGCAGATACAGGACAAGGGATTTTTGGAGGAGAAGCTGAAGGGTCAGGGAGAAAGCGTTAAGACAAAACTCAAGCCGCCAAACATGCAGGCCCTGCAGAACTATGGGAAAAAAATCAGACCAATGATTTCCTCTTCCGTGGGTCCCCATCCCCGACTTCCACCCTCTTTACATGCGGCTTGCAAACTTTTTGGAAGCCTCCCCTTAAAAGCATCTCAAGAGAAATGCTCCTGCTGCTTTGCCTGAAGCAAAGCAACATTAGGTGGCGAGGTTCTGGTCTCCTTACCTTAGAGGAATGAATAGAATTCCATTGATAATGTTCAGCTGCTCTAAGACGCTGGCCATGCTGGGAGCCGTGAACTAGGATGGGAACAAGATGAGTTTAGTGCCACGTTAAGAAAGAAAACAGCGTTACTCCGACAATTAGAAAGTCAAGATGCTTCTTTTCAAGTTCCCTTTTAGTTCTGAAAAACTCTGTGATTCTAACAGAGAATAAGTGTTGGGCTAGCAAGTCACATTTACAGCCTGGATACAAATCCTTTACCCAAGGATTAAAGACCCAAACGTGCAACGAGAACGGAGCCCTTTAAGGCAGCTGCTCCTTCCAGGTGTCTAAGTTAGGTTGGGCTGTGGAATGGAGGAACAGGAAGAATAGCAGGGCAATAGTAAGCAGGTTAGCAAAAGTCCTACTGAATGGATGACAGGTTAGGTAGTGAGCCAGCCCTGCTGACATTACTCCCATCCATTTTTTCTAGACCCTGGATTTCAGTATTGATGGCTGCTGCTGCTTCCTCCTCCCATTCTTCTTCCATCTGGTGTTAGACAAAGTTGGTCAGCCATTTTTATTTCCTCTAGTGCTTGTAAATGCACAAAGGCATGGAACAGATTTTGTTTTGGGAAAGGGACCTTTGTACAAATCCCTGCTCAGCCAAGGAGCTGGCTAATCTATCTGCAACATTTTTCAGCTAAGAGATAGACATTTCCCCCTTTCTTTCCCCCCAAAAGCTGCAGTGTGCATGGTGGTGATGTTCCTGCAGGGGCAGGGCAAAAATTTGGGGCCCAATATTTTTTTTGCATTGGGAAAGGCAAAATGGATATGAAATGCTATGTCTAAGAAGCTTCATGCACCTCTTAGATTTTATTTCATTTCCCCCTCACCCAAGTGAAAATGACGCTACTGAAAAGTAACATTCTGCCCCCCAATTTTGGTGTTGCAATATTGAGGCACTCTAGGGATCAGATGTGATTGGCTAACACCTTTAAGCACAAGGTGTCACATGGGTGAGACCAACCAAGAAGGGACTGCAACCAGCATGGACTCTTCTAGCTACAAGAAGCCCTCTATAACAATGCTAGACTATTATAGAGGGCTCCTTTTAGCTAGAAGCTATAACTGAGCAAGCATACATTATACAGCTTATTTTCCCAACGTAGACTGGCCACTTCACTCTGAAAACGGGAGAGGAAGAACGGAGATGGACTGGTTCATCTCCTACATCCTTAGTAAGGGATGACTTTCAGTAACTCACCTTCAAGGGCATAATATTGGCGTTGGATCCGTTTTTGTAGATCTCATTCATTGTGCGTTGGAGGGCCACAGCCTGCTGAGTCAAATACTTCAAGTACTCCGAGCTTTCTTTGGTCTTCTCATGATGCTCACCAAGCTAGTCAGGAAAGACACATACGCATCAAACAGCAATTAAGAGGAAACCTACCGACTCGCCTTTAGAGCACTTTCTCTTCCACTCAGTGGCTAACTAGGTACAGTGGCGAACTTAGCTGCAGCTGCCCTCAAAAAACAGCAGAAGGAGCAAAAGGTTTCTGAATATGGAGTTTCCATATCATCTTCAGAGCTTAATAGGTTCTGACAGATCTCCAATTTGTCTAACAGCTACATTTCAGTACAGTACGAAGAAAGTACACTTTGTGAAATGCTCTCTCTGCTTTCTTTAAAAAAGTTTTAAAAAATACAAAGAAGAACAGCCTTAAAAAGTAAGAAATCCCACTGACTTATAAAATTTGCTGTTAACAGATTATAACATTTAAACAAGTTCTAACTACGTATTTGTATTGGATCTTTGCTACCTGATATCCAATGTACCTGGAGATCGTTTCCCAGCTCCTCAACCAGAGAAGTCCCTAAGCCTTTGGCCAAGGGTGTGCGAAATTAGCCAAGCTCAAATATGGCTGTTTCAGGTGTTCCAAGCTCAAAACAAAATGTGTGCCGAAAGAAACTTGGCCACTTTAACTGGCATTGTTTGGAGTATTCCAGATTGTTCCAAGGGACTGGATTTTTGTGGTTTCTAACTGAGCTAGGTTTCATTTTTTTCCCCAGCCTAGCCAGGATGGGTTGATGTAGGGGATGATTTGGGCTGGACTGCTGGGACAAGGCGATATTAATAAGCAGATGAAGCAACACTCAAGAGTCACTGGGAAGTGTGCTCTCTTGCTACACCTGACTGGCTGTGACTGGGGTGGATTGCTGGGATATTGTTTGGGTTGGATTGTTGAGCATGCATATATGTGAATTTGTTCATCTTTTTCTGTCCTATGGTTGTTGAGCTTTAAAAATGCATTTAAAACTGCAAAGCCTTTATGGTGGTTTGATTGATGAATTTTGTTGTATGTTGCACTCTATGCATGTTTTTTATGGAAGTTGAAGCTTTCAGAATGCAGGTTTTGCTGTTTTGCACAGCCTGGCAATTGCAAGCTGCAGCAATAGTAAGGATTTGAGGCTGCTGTAATGTTAACGTTACACATGCAAGTTAAGTCGCAGCAGGGTAACAACAATACAACCATTTTTGCTGAGTCTGTGCTCATCAGCACAGCAAACTACAAAAAAAAAAAAAGATGTGTGCATAAATAAATAGATAAAATTTCCTTAAGTTATTTACCTCCGTTATTACTTTTGGGAATGTTTTTATTATTTTGTTAAAATTATGAATAATTCCCTACGTCAATTTTTCTCCAAGTTAGGTGGCAAATGGCAGTCAGCATGGCCTAACACCCTAGCAATTCTTATGGCCCTGGGGCGAAAAGCAAGAGAATAAGATGCTTGTTTTAAATTCCACTGTTTCTTATGGATGGAATACTTGAAACATCTTGAGTTTTATTCAGTTGGAATATAAAAATACTCAAGCTATTTTGTGTTTAGTTCCATTGTAACACACCCAACTCAAAATGTTCCAACAGGAGGGGAAAAAAAAAGCTTTAAGCACAAAACAACCTTCTATCTTTGAAACATTTTCCATTTTGAAACATTTCCACCTCCCTTGCTTGTTTTTTCTTCCCAGAAGTTAGAAGTTGTGAACATTCTATGACTGGGCCTTGCCTCTTTGTAAATAGAACAACCAGTTTCAAATTCCATTTTTATAGCCCGTATTAATGTTCAGATTTATACTGAAAGGCTGGAAGACACTCTCTATATTAAGCCAAGCAAGGAAAAAAAAAATCCAACCTGATTTTTATAGATTGTGTAGCCTTCTTTCTCGTGCTGCAGAGCTGACCGAAATTCAGCCTTACTCTCATATACTCGGGCTACCAAGTGATGGCTGAAGGAAAGAAAAAGGACAGAAAATGGGGAAAAGCTTCTAGGCATCATTGAAGGAAAAGTGTGTGTGTGTTTGTGTGTGCGCGCGTGATACAATGAGAAGTGCAAAACTGCCTGGGGTGGATGAGTGGATACTTAGCATCTCTAGGACCTTCCCTCTCTAATCTTTTAACCATCTATGAGAGTGCTGGGCAGGTTTCTTTGACCTGGAGATATCTGGATTTTTGACAGCATAAAAAGGGCGCTCTTACAAAATGTGGTGGATATCACAAGTCTTAAACCACCCCAAGAAAGTGAAGTAGCCTTTTCAGATACTGTCTTCCATTCCATCTAAATATGATGCTAGAAATTGATTTCCTTTGCAGCAGGTCAACATATAGTCATTTTATTAAAGAACACTTTAAAAAAACCAGGTGAGATTAAGAGACAACATTATCTTCCCCTAATCTCCAGTAATTAAAAAAAATCCTTTTCTAGGAAGAGGCAACTTTGTGTGTGTGTAAATATGGCTTATGAGTAGCACACGAAAGCTGAATTCCAAAAAGTGGCCAGGGTTAGGAAAAATTAAATTTGACTAAATTAAATTAAACCCACTGATTACTCTCCACGTATTTAACTTTTTCGGCTTCCATCGCATTAAAATCTGCACGTTTGGAGAAGGTCTTGGAGGTTACATGCACACTGGAGGGGGATCACATTCAACCCTCGACTTCTGCAGCATTTCCTACAGGCATATATAAAAAGAAGACTTTGGTTCCCCGTTAATGTGTAAGCAAATAAAGATTGTTTAGGAGAAAGGGGAAATACCAAATGAAATAAGATTACTGGAATCTAACAGGAACATTCTACACTGCAACATTTTGTTGGAGGGAGTGTGTGTGTGTGTTTGAACAATCAATTGTCCTTGAATACTTCAGGGTTTCACTGTTACCTCTACATGTTGCTGGCATACCCTGAGATAGATTCATACAAGTTTCTGCATAGGACAGATGTTCAGTTGTCACCTATTGACAGAACTGGGAAGAAGAATCTCACCTCAGTGCAACTTTTAGGGACTTGGCCCCATGGAACTTGGAGTTGATCACCAGAGCGTTCTCCAGGAATCGCAGCGAGAGGTCATATTCCATAACTCCATGAAGGACCAGACCAATATTGTTCTAGGGATGAAGATCATGTGCCCGTTAGACCAAACAGTGGCAGACTTTCAACAGAGTAGGTCTCCTCTATACACAGATCACAGAAGGGTGAAAAGACCACCAAAGAAATTCACCTCTTACCATATCGAACACCAGCTCTGGGCTCAAAGTCAAAGATGGAACAAAGAGTTCCCAATCTGCTATTATTTTCTACCAAACACTTTCCAACTTTAAGTTCTGCTTACACATCAGGCTTAACCAAGTCAGTTTGAAGACCTAGCTGCTTCATTTGCAAAATATGCATACCTTGCCTAGGTTTAATCTGAGTTTGCCTTTTTACAGTTCAGTGTGTTGTGCTAACACCAGTGCATTTGGTTCGTATGTAGTTCAGTGTACTGTGTGAACCCAATGTGATATGGGAACCCAGCTACTGTCTTAGCAGTTAAGCCAGAATATGGTTTATGTATTTGGGCATAGTTTGAAATCTGAACACATCCACTGTATTTATTGATCTGGATTGAAGCTTTGGCAGAGTATCGGAATTTATTCCACTGGTTTACCTCAAGGTGTGCAAATTTTGAGGGGGCTACAGGCCACACTCTGAAAAGTAATGGGTACAGCAGGAAGAAAGGTGACGTTTTATTTAATTTCATTTACATTTCAACAATTAAATTAAAATCTACTTAATATGACTGCTCTCCAGTTATTTAGTTAATGCTTTCCCCCTTCCACTGCATCAAAAGTTACAACATGCTAACAACATTTAGAGTCTTTGGAACCTGCAAAAACCGGTTCGAGGGCCACAGGCAGTCCTGGATTTGCAGATGTGGCACCTCTGCTTAAGACAGAGTGGCACGAACCCCTGTACTGAGTCCGGGTTGCAGCACTCACCTCAGGGGGATCGTAAGCAGCTTCAAGGGAGTTACAATTTTTGTTTTCCAAAGCGAGTCAGGGAAAGCAGAAAGCTAAGAGTGAAGCAGGTTTTGAGAGATGGCTAAACTTGAGGGTCTCTTTATCTCTCAGAACCATCCACCAATCCCAGTGGGCCAACTGGTCATAATTTCCTGCCAGCTGGATGCAGTATATCCATAGCCTTTGGAGAATCTGCAGAAGAACTTGTCTTAGTAAAGTTCAATATGTTTATCCCTTATTTTAAATGTTTCGCCTTTCAAAATGGAAATACTTTTTTTTTTTTGGTGGGAAGAGGAAAAACTAAGGATGACCAATCTACTGCTAAAAAATCAGAAGCCTGGTCATGTCTTTTTGGACTAACACATTTTATTAAAAGGCAAATGTTTTTGTAAGCTGCAGTCGTGGATATACTTGGATTCGGATTAATGCCACGCGCAAGCCTAGCCGCTGTAGTTTGGAAATCACACTTATTGGCTTGGTAAGATGTGTGAGTCAGGCAACAGTGGCTTGTTCAACAGGCCACAGTTAAAACAACACCTGATTACCTCTTATGTGCAAATGCAGCCTAGGCCTCCAGGGGAGTCTTCGCACCTGAAACCCCAAACCCCATAAGCATCAAAAGCTGAGCTTCTTCATTGCAGCCATTTTTCAAAGGATCAGGAGAGCTAAAGGTGTGACTTACATCCAAGAGAGCCATCTCTGGGTGATCCTCCCCAAACACCAACAGCATGAGGTAGCGTGCACGGTACAGTAGATTGAGTGCTGTGGACAACTGGCTGTTTGCAAAGCAGTACAAAGCAAGATGCATCTGTAAAGGCAGGAGAAAGGTACTCAGATACCCAATGGTGGACCAGGGTGTCCTCTTGCCCAAATCTTTCAGATATCCGCTACGACAGAGACAGAAGGCAACCATGTTCTTCCCTCCAGCCCTTCCACCTTTTTTATGCTACTTACATATTCTTGGATTGTGTTGGGATGCTCAATGCCAAGGACCCTTTCACTCATTAGCACCGCTTTCTGTTGATTGCTTAAGGCCTAGGAAAGAAGTACATGTAATTTGGAAAACTACATAGGCTAGAAGATTCCCTGTTTTGGCTGGCGTTTATCAGAAAGCTCTGATTTTGTGCAGGTGGAGGCTGTAGCTAAGAGGGGGTTGCTTTGGCTGGTGTACCAGCTGTGACCCTACCTGGAGCAGAAACCCATGTCTTTATCACCTCTAGATAGATTATTGCCACACTCTGTACGTGGAACCGTCCTTGGAGATCATCTGAAAGCTCCAATTGGTACAGAATACAGTGGGCTTATAAAAATCATTGTGGATGCTGTACTGGTTGCCAATAGGTTTCTGAGGATAAGTCCTGGGTGTCCTAAATGAGCAAGAGGAGTCCTAAAATGCCCTAAATGGCTTAGTGCCTAGATGCTTCCAGGAATGCCTCCTCTGCATAACGTTGAACTATTCAGGGCCTGCTTTCTACTTAAGAAAGTTGACACACACACACCCCCAACTCTGATTTGGACAGGGGGAACAAAAAGGCCATGTTTTTCAGTATCTGCTCCAACCCTAGGACACTTTTACCTCCAGAAATTCGGAGGGCGCCTTCCCTTTTTTAAAAAAAACAAAACCCATATGCTAAGGGGGTATTATTGTTTTTAATTAGATATATTGTTGAATGTTATGGTTTTATAGTTGGATTTTATATAAACCCCCCTGAATCCACATCATGTTGGCAGTATATAAGTTTTCTGCAAAAAATTGGGTATTTTTTTAAACAGGTTTAACACATGCCACATCTCCCTTAATTGGGTGGCCACTGCCATGTTCTTTTCTTTCTGTATCACAGAGATGGAAAAAGCCATTTAAGATGTCAAGTCCAACCCCGTTCCACACAGGAGTCCAAATGCAATCATTCCCAAGAAATGCTTGTCTAGCCTCTGCTCAAGCTTATCCAGCAAAGCCCACCACCTTGCCAGTGTTGACTTGCTTGTACTGTTAGACAATTTTCCTAACTTTCAACTGGAATCTGCTTTCCTGTAACTTCAAACTATTATTACATGCCCTGGATCCTGAGAAGAATTTATGACACCCCTCCAGGTATCTGAAGAGGGTTATCACCCTCCTTCTCAGCCTTTGCTTCTCAGGGATGACTATCCCCAATCCCTTCAATTTCTTGTCACAGGACTCAGTTGTCTTTCTCTAAACATGTCCTACTTCAGCTGAATCCTTCTTGAAACGAAAACTGGACCCAATGCTTGGGATCAAGTTTGACAAACACACACAAAAAGGTGGAACTACAATATTCCTTTCCATAATCTCTCAAAGGTTGGTTTCATCAAATGACCCATTTTTTAAAAAAATTTTAGGAGAGGAAAAAAACCTTCTGTCTTTCACTCAGGCACGACTTTATAAAGTCCCCTCTCATGACCTCCCTTTTTTCCCCATTAGACTTTCCCCCAGAAATGGAGATCTCCCTCTCAGAACAAGGAAGGAAGGAGAGGGAGGGAGAGAGGATACATGCAGCCTAGAAAGTAGACATGAAAAATAATCTTCCTTTCAAGGAACTAAAATGATTGGAACAGTCAGAGACGGAAAGACAAATAGTCTTATGAAGTTGCAAAGATTATACAGAAAATAGAGGGAGGTTTGTATTCTGTGTCCTGCACAGCCAACCAGATTCCCCAGGAAATGCATAAATATGAAAAGGAGGGTGATATTTGAGGTAGTGTAAAGGAACCGTCGAGACAGATAGCCACCATGAACCTGATCTGCAATGAGATTGTTCAGTTCCCTTTCAAATCCATTTAAGTTGGTAGCAATCACTAGCTCTTAGGGCAGTGAATTCCATATTTTAACACTGGATTATGTAAAGCCTGTTTTCCTTCATCGGTCATGAATCTCTGCACTTTCTTTCCATGGATGACTCCAAGGTCTAACACTGTGAGACAGGGAGAAACACTGAACTCACATTTTTCAAACATGCATGATGTTAGGGAGTCTTATCCTGTCTCTCCTTATTCCCCATTTCTCTAAGCTACTCCCCCTCCCCCACCCAACACTGTAGTATTTTCTTGTAGGTCAGTGTTGTCCAAACTTGGCCACTTTAAGATGAGTGGACTTCAACTCCCAGAATTCCCCAGCCAGCCATGCTGGCTGGAGAATTCTGGGAGTTGAAGTCCATTCATCTTAAAGTGGCCAAGTTTGGACAACACTGTTGTAGGTAAACCTGCTTTGATTTCTTGAACATTTTGGTTGCTTTTTTCTGCAACTTTTCCAGCTCTACAATATCCTTTTTAAGATGCGGTCACCAGGACTGCATCTTAAAGTATACAGTTTGCCATTTTATAACAACCACAAAACCGGATTCATTTAAGGAACATGTTAGGTAGAACAGAAGGAAGCATTTCTTGTAGCGCATGTGAAGTATGGAGCCCAATGCTACGAGTTGGGGCAACGACTTCCAACAAACACTAAATGGGAAAGTCAATCCATCGTTAGGATTGAGAGAAGGTGACCTCTCCGAGGTATGCAAAATCAGAGGTATTTTTGTCTTGATTTGCTAAGGCTCTTACGATTATGTGGAATAAGCAGATGCTCTGAGCAGACTCAGATTCCTGTTTCTCTGTACCTCTGAATAATCCCCCATGATGTAGTTTAGGCGAGCCAACAGCCGGAGGCAGGCACAGATCTCTACGTGCATCGCGCCGTACACGTTGTTGAACAGGTTTAAGGCTTCGCTGATCAATTCACAACCCTCTTTCAAGAAACCTAGAAGAGAGATGGAAAAATGAGATTCCCCTCCCTTAAGACACCAACCTCATGTGCCAGGATGCAGAATGCCATGCCTACTCAAATCCACCCTCCTAAGAAGCAAGACTTCGTTCTTCCTCTTGCTCATTTTAAACCTGTTCCCAATCCGTATGGCAGTGGATATACAGTCACTGTTAAGAATTGTATTAGAATTGTATACTTTGTGAGCTGCCCAGCGTTCCCCATTGGGGGAGATGGGAGGAGAATAAATCGAAAATAATAATAATAATAATAATAATAATAATAATAATAATAATAATAAATGGCATGGACCAATCAGTTGATGACGGGGGGCATTGAAAAGAAGAGATCTGTTGTTTGCAAGCCTGATTTAAGGGCTTCCTCAAAGTTTTTCACCCTCACTTTGATATAGCCAAGCCATACAGGCTCAACAACTCAAAATTTCCACTAGTCAGGGCGAAGGTTCTTTGTCTTCTAAGACTGTAATTGTGCCTCCTCGTATTCAAATGGTTGTTTAGATATCTTTGAATAGGCAAGCAATAATTTAATATGCTCTTCTTTATTAAAGGAATGTATTTATGATCAGTACGTAAGAGCTTATACACCAAAATCCAACATAACACATGTCCAGTGCTAATCTTTCAGGGACACATAATGTGTGTATGTGTGTACAAGCATATGTATGTGTGTGTAAATCATCATCATCATCATCATCATCATCATCATCATCATCATCCAGGGTGAGAAATAGTGGCCTGAAAATGTTTCAAACTTGAGCTCCTTGCTTCTGACCATTCCAGAAATAGAGCTGTTTTGAGCCTGAAATATTTTTGGAATGGTCATGACAACATTGGAACGATTCCAGGTTTTGAGTCTGAAATATTTCCAATTCAAGATATTTTATGGTAGGCTCTAAATTTCAAATAGGAAACCTGCAGTCCTGTTCCCCACTGTTCCAGCTATGAGAGATGCTGGATTTCAGCAGCATCTGAAAGATCCCAGTTCTCTCATGCCCACTTTAGTACATGGACAAGTTTTAAGCATTATTGTAAAATAACTAATTGCATCCTTGAGGTCTACATATCCCCGGGATAGAACTTGGGGAAAAATTGTATCTTACTCATTTTAAAGGGAACTGACATCAGATTTAATTAGCAATACTCTCCCACCACTACCTTTTTCTTCCCCAAGTCAAGCATGAAAGATGCTTCATAGTGAGTTCACACCTTGTTGAACTTTTGCCTGCCCACTCTGGAAGAAGTGGAATGCGTCTGAAGCTTTGGGGTTGACATGCTTCACAACGGGGAAGATGTTGAGGATGTCCTCCTCGGTGAACGTTGGCTTGTGACGATTATCAAAGTTATATTCTTTCAGCAGGATCTGAAATGCACAAAAAACGGGGTTTTCTATGCGTTCCTGATATCAAAAGGCAGGCATGGGGAAAGGGTCCTCTAGGAGATCACCTTCAATTGCACAGGCCCTGGACGCAGACAACAGCAGCGCTCTGAATGAAAATCACTTTAATTTCCCATCACGTCCTGAATGTTATCTCACTCCAAGTCATTGTGGAAAATGTGAGAGGTGACCCTCCCCTTCATTTCTCTCTAGGTCTCACAGTATTATTGTGTTGAAAAAAATGAGACACCACCTCTTGACACTTGGCACTAATCTGGGTTCCATCTTGAATTAATTTGCCACTATTATCTAGTATTAGGATATTTGTAAGGATGTAATCAATCTAGGCAAACCCAATTAGAATTAAAACAGACGGGATGGGGAGGTTCACTTAATATACACATCCAGGAAATATATTTAAGGAGTTTAACAAATGAATGCAATTGGCAAACAGACACATGCATGTCCCTACTCAAGAGAGTTAGAAATAACCCCAGATTTGGTGCACTAAGCTAGCCTCCTTTGACAATTCTGATTGGGGCTTTAAATGGTGCTCAAGGTATGGACACACAATTCACATTTCTCCAGAATAGGGCAGGGCTGAGCCACCTGCATCCCCCCCAGCCCCTGGTACCTGTTTTCTACCCCCAAAAGCACCTTGAATTACATCACCACAAGTGGAAAGCAAAAACTTTATGGCACGGGACCAGGTTATCTGAGGAACCGCCTCGCCCTGGTCACTTCAGCCCGTCCCACTCGGTCCAGCAGAAGGGGCAGGTTGCAGACCCCACCAGTCAGGGAATTTTGATTGGTGGGGTCCAGGCAGAGAGCCTTTTCTGCTGCAGCGCCCGCCCTATGGAACATCCTGCCTCCTGAGGTCCGGTGTGCCCCCTCCCTCATGGCCTTCAGGAAAGGGATCAAATCCTGGCTCTGCCAGAAGGCCTGGGGGCCAGAGGGGGGCCTGCACCTGTGGAGATGGCTGGTGGGATGATGGGTTGTCTCCCCCTCCCCAGCATCTCACAGGTTTTTTAGGGCCATAAATTAGAGGAGGCTTTTTAGGGCATTTTAATATGTTTTTAATTATTTATAGTTTTTAGCCATCTGGGAGAGAACTGTGTTTTTATTGTGAGCCGCCCAGAGTCACCCGTTGGGGGAGATGGGCGACATACAAGCCGAATAAATAAATAAATAAATAAATGTGCCCTTTTTCAGCAGCATGTTCTTTTCTTCCCAAGGTTTTGCCCAAGGAAGAAAAGTGTAGGGGAGGGCAAAGAAAGATGCCTTAAATTCTGCATAGTTTAAGGCTCTCATTTTGCTTCTGAAAATTCCGTAATACTCCCACCAACCCCAAAGCAGCTGTATACCTTGCGGCCTTCAGCAACCAAGCATAAATTTAAAAACTGTGGCCCCGGCTTCCCTCCATCAAAATTCATAACTCGAAGACCAATTGCTCCCTGCCATTTTCTGAGACCGTCGGAAATTTTGGATTTCTGGGATAAAAGCCGGGACTACCTCGCCAAAGATGATTCTGCTCATCCAGGTTGAACATCTAGGGCTTTTCAGTGAAAGCTCTCACACTTTCTTCTCAAACATTCTTCCCTTGGAGCTGTGGGTGGCCCTCCAGCTGCCCTTATTCTAAAAGGCCCAGTAGATGCTGTCTGAACAGGCTTAAGGGCCAAAGCATGACTATGGGCCCCTCCTGAGTTATTTTTACACTTTTATGACGTTTCGGATTTGTGTTGTGCACCAGTCAGAGTCCACTAATATTGGACTGGTATAAAAAAAAATAATCACATTACTGTCTCCACCCAAGACAGGCAGACAGATGTTAAGGGCAAGATCTAAGGGCAGCTTTCCCCAACCTGAGGAATTATTAATCAATCAATCAATCAATCAATTTTATATGGCTGCCCATCTCACAAAAAGTGACACTGGGCGGCATACACCAAGCCAATAAAACAATAAATATATAAAACAAACACTGCCTAAAAACATTATACAATAATTATTAAAAAACATTAAAAGCTGTAAAAGAACTAAAACAGAAAATTATAGATGGAGGGATGTTAAAAATAAGGGAGCCACCTCACAAATTCCCCTGTCCCCTGGGATCCCCAGGCCTGCTGGCATAACTAGGTCTTAAGAGACCCCCGGAAGCTCAGCAATGATGAAGCCAACCTCACCTCAGGGGGGAGAAGATTCCACAGCACGGGCGCCACAGCAGAAAAGGCCCACCGCCTGGGACCTGCCAAATGTAGCTCTCTAGTTGATGGAACCCGTAACATACCCACTCTGCTGGATCTAGTGGGATGGGCGTATGAAAACGGGGAGAGGCGGTCCCTCAAATAACCCGGTCCCATGAAATGCTTTAAAGGTCAACGCCAGCAAAACTCTTTGACAGTAATGGTTAGATAGCATTACCGAAGCAATGAGCATGAAACTGAGCAAACTCAGGGAGACAGTGAAGGACAGGAAGGCCTGGCGCGATATGGCTCATGGGGTCATGAAGAGCTGGGGACAACTTAACGACTGAACAACAACAACAACAACATGCTGGCTGGGGAACTGCATGCTGAGAAGATGTGCAGGTTGAAAAGGAGAGCCTATGCAGGAAGCAATAGCAGCTTACTATGTTCCTCTGAATTATGATGAAGAGGTTAGGCATAGAGAACATAGCAATGGTTTGTGTATGCTGACCCCACCTGGATTCCAGTTTTAAGAGAAATCTCCCGCAACAGGGTAATCTTCTGTAGGTTGTATACTTCTACTGCTTGGTCAACACTTTCACTGCAAAAGGAAACAGAAGTCAGGAGAAGGAAGTAGGTTACTAGGCAGAACATATGGATCTATGAAATTCTCAATAAAGGTAAAGATGCTCCCTTGAGATCCATGTAGTTTCTTGGTAGCAATATGGAAATGGTTTGGCTTTTCCTAGGATGCTTTTTTTCAATTTCCCAATAAAACTACAGCCCTGAGGGTTCCTGTTTCCAAATCCATCTTACCCACCTTTCCCCAGTCACACAGTTAACTCCCAAGGTATTTTTTTTTTAATAGAGAAGAAAACAACAGCAAAGAGCACAGCGGAAGCACTAGGGTTGGTAATAGTTTGAAGAAGGGGACAGTAGCTAGGCTTAAGACTAGCTCAGGGGCCAATGCTAAAAAGGTCCTGGCCTTTGCCGAATGGAAAATCAGCACCATAAAAGCAGAACCTTGGCCAAGTTGAAACATTTGTATTTCAGCAGAGTAACTGCAGCAAAGGTTGGGGGGACAGAAGCTGCATCAGTGGGACAATGAGATGGCCTTGATAAGAACTCAGGCTGTACCAGGCAAATTTCCTAATGATGGCAATGGAGATTTTCAGAGTGAGGGGTCCCTGCCAAAAGCCCCTTCTCGGAGATTGCAACCTCCCTTATTTTCAAAAGCTTCCCCATTCTCCCAAAGTCTTCAAAGAAGATTTCAATACTTAGTCAAGGGGATGGACAGTCTTTAAAGTGAGGCTGTCCAATCTCCTTCCTCCATGTAATCCCCCAGCTGTTCTCCTTTGGAAGCTTTGAGATGACACAGCCAACTTGGGATGGCCAATGATGAATAACAGGGACACAATTTCCAGTTAAAATCTTATTAAACCTTTAATATGCTCAATGGTCTTGTAACAGTAGAAAAGAGAGAAAACCAAGAGGGACAATTCTGTCTCCGTTTCCTATGGCTCTTGATAGACAGGCATCACCCTGCAGCTACTGAAAAGTTGCCTACATCTCTCATGGCTTCCATGCTGGCTAGGCATTCTTAAGCCTACTAGATCTGTCTCTAGAATCAAGAAAGGTTCTTGTAGTCTCCTGGGACATGATGGAAGCACCCTGCTGGACTCTGGGCCGGCTCATAGCTTGGATGTGAAGGGCACTGCATATGGAAAGTGTCTCAACTCCAGAGGGGAAAATAAGATAATTAAAACATCTATACACACACCCAAAGGGGTCAAGATCCCAAAATGTGCACTGCTGGTTTGATCTGTAAGTCCAACTGGATCATGATTGTGATCTTAAAATTTCTACTCACATTTCCAGACCAAAATCAAAATAACTCTTGGCTTCAGAGCAAATATTCTTCCACAGCTCCTGGGGGCTCATAGCAGCCCAGGCGGTATTGTCAGCAGTGCCCAGGTTCCGATTTTTCCTTCTCTTGTTTTTCTTCCGGGAGACCAGCTCGTCAGCAGGAAGGTGACCCACAGGGTTAGGAAAGGAGCTTAGGAAACAGTTGAGAAAATGACTAATAGCAGCCGATAACCCTGAGAGTTCCACTCCCTGCAGGAGAGAAAGAAGCGTTGGGGTTGGTCAGTGAAAGGCACACTACAGCTCTAGGATGGAAAGCAACTATGTTATCATGGATTCTTTAATTCCGATATCTTTAGATGGGTGAAGGATGTGTGTAGGCCATGAAGAGGGCTGGGAAGTTTTCCCATGGGGAAGAAAAGAAGAACTGGAAATTTTTCACCCCACATTACAGCTTGCCTGTATCCTTCATCCAGCTAAAAGTATCAAAGTAGATAAATGATGATGCAAATTTCCCTGTATTAAGTAGGGTAATATGCGTAGGACAATAGGCCTCTGATTTGTGGCCCCTGGAGCAAACTGAAAAATATGTTTTTCAAGAAACAGTTCCAACTCAACATTTTCTGTAAAATGCACATCACTGTATTTTGCTGCATCTGGCGACTTTAAAGGGTAGTGAAAAAGAGAAGGTTCTTGTCACAATATGTTTCCAAGGAGCGGAGACCTGGCAGAACTGTCAGAAAGCAAGCAGATAATGCTGCTTTGTTCCCTAGCTTGCTCCATTCCATCCCATCCCTTGACCACTTACCGTGACTAAGGAAACACGGGTTGTCTCACTTGCTGGCATTCACGAAAGGGAGGCACCATTCAAAAGTACACCACGCAATCAAACAAAACTTTTTATTTACACAGAAGCAAATGATGTATCTGACATTTTGTAAATAATTGGCTAGACAAGTCCTACCATCTTTAGAGCCAATGAGTGTTCAGGTCAAAATACTGAGATACAGGGGCAGAGGATATATTAATCACTTAGAAAATCTTTGCCAATTTTGTGGGGGGTGGGAGGGGAACACTTAAAAGAGAGAACTGTGAGCGAATGTAGATATAGGGGGCTTCAACCATCAAAAGCCCACTGTTGGCCTTATACCCTATTTGGCCAGCTTTGAAAAAAATAACGGAAGGAGCCAAGAAGTGTCCAAAATTCACTCCTTTATGACTCCTTATTTAGAAAAAAGGTGATTATTGGCTAACCAAGGATCTTTTCTACATACTCGCCTCAGCCTGAATAGAGAATAAACGTATGCATGAAGAGCATGGAGCATCACATCAACATGGTTACACATGCTACCTACATTCTCTCAGCCACCACTGAGCAATGAGGTGCAAAAGGTGTATGAATGTGCAAAGTGTTTGATGTATTTTCAAGACAGCTCCTCTTTCAGATCATTCATTCAATTCAGCAGGGCCAGGGAGAGGGCTTGAAGAGGGCTTAGAGCTGCATAGCAGACCAAGGGAATTGTGATCTAAGGGCTGTGGGTGGGTACAAATTTATTACAGGTAGTCCTCGCTTAACAACTGCCCCGTTTAGCGACTGTTCAAGTTACAATGGCACTGAAAAAATAACTTTAGGAACAATCCTTGCACTTATGACTGTTGCAGCATCCCGTGGTCATGTGATTGCCATTTGCACGCTTCACAGCCAGTTTCTGAAAAACCAGAGTCACTGGACAAGCTGGCAGTGAAATTGCCAAGTTGCAGTCACGTGATGTCTTGCTTAATGACTGCAGGTGATTCGCTTAACTGCAGAGGAAGTGAGGTCGTAGCCCGTCACGGTATTCCAGACTACTAAAGCAGCCACAGGCTTTTAACAGCTGGTGGAGACCATCTGATCTGAATCTCAGAGGAAGATTGCTTCTGCAACCGGAGATGCCATTTTTCTACGCAGGACTAATATGCTAACAACAGTCCTGCTGCATCAGACTGGGACTTTTAAACTGCATTTGCAGAAGAGCTAATACAAGCAAACACCTCAGGATCTGTAGAGGTAACATCCCATCCCTCCAAGAACTAGCACGTGCCCATGGCTTAAAAACTTTCAGCTTTCAGTGGCTCATGGCCATTAGTTACTCCCTCCTAAAGTTTTAAAAGTCTGCAACAAGTCAGAAAAAAATATGGGGAAAATAATTCCCCCTCTTCTAAAAGTTTGTGATTTTTATTTTCTCCCGGAGCTTCGCATCTTGACTGTTCTCTACTCTTCTTTTAAAACGCCTTGCCACAGTTGCTTGATAAGAAATTCTGGAAAAATCATTCCACCACCAGGGATCTATAACCACTTTTTTTGGGGGGGGGGAATTTGCTTCTCTTCTGCACTATTAAAAGAGCTAGTGCAACAGAACAAAAACACAGAGAGGTATTATGCTGTAAGCAATGCTCAACAACTGGAAAACCTGGCTTGTAGATCAGATATCGGGCTTATAAAGCTTTCCATCCACAGATAACTGGTGGGGGCCAAGGCCAGCATGCAAAAAAAAAAAACATTTTAGCAAGTGTCCTATTTCAGAAAGAAATCCGAACAAGGTTGTACAGTGTACCGAAGTCTGGCTAAAGAGAAGTACTAGCTAAATGTACCCTTTACTCAAGGAGCAACATTCTTTAGCCGTGCCAAAAACATGCCGCAGATTCCACAATCTAAATCCACTTTACTTTGTCATTTTTTTTTCCTCCTTGGCTTTTCATATTTCAGAAGGAAACACCCGGGAGAAGAGAACCTGAGTAAGAAAGGTCTGCAGAAGATGCATGCGTGCAAATGTTGCTGCAGCCATCGAGAGCCCCCCCACCCCCCAACAGGTCTGTACCTATTTTAGGTCCTAATGAGATTGCACTTCCAGTTGCTAGGCAACAGTCCGAAAGGCCTAATGGGGAAATGGCTTCCCTTAGTTCAAGGAAGGAGACTGGGGAGGGCGGGGTGGGGGGAGATAATCATGCTAAAGAAAGGGCAGCAAGTAATGACATTCAGAGTCAGATAACCCGATTCGTACCTGCAGATATATCTTGAAGATGTGCTTGGCTGACCGAGTGATCAATTCTGTGATTCCTATTTTCTGTATTGCAAAGAACAAAAAGAGTTAAAAGGGTAGGACTGGCCTATAAAAAAAACTTCTCAAATTCTACATGTGACCTTGCTTGGTGTTCACTCTGCCAAAGATGGAAAGCTATTTAATTCAAGATTCCTGATTTGGAGCTCCCTGGTATGTTACAACTACAACTCCCAGAATTCCTAGGCACTGGTCAGGCTGGCTTGGAATTCAGGAAATGTATGATTTTGCCTGAAGAAAGGCTTGTAGAAATACCACAAGTCCCAGGAGTCACAAACTACCCCCGTTAGATGTTCTACAACTGACAGTTTCAAAAGACCATAATGGTGCTTTTCACCCCAAACTCAGCATGACTTTGCTAGTTTTGTAGTATCACTGATTGGAGACTCAGTTTCACTATGGGCTGTGTTCACACCACACACTTCCTAGAGCAAGTGTGGATGTATCTGCATAATTAGTTTTAATCTTGGGTTTGTTTTTCTGGGTTAGCATATAGTGCAAACCCAGCTTTTTGGTTAATTGATGATTCTTTGGCAAACCTAAAAAGCAGATTCATTCTGTAACCAGCATGTTATGCAGACATGTCTGTATGTTGAGCCAAATTGCTTGCTCTGAACTTCTGAATAGAAGCTGGTGGAAATCCTAGGTTTCACTTGGTGAGAATTCAGCCTTTCCCAATCTAGATGTGGTTTGACTAGAGTTCCCATCAACGTGAGCATGAAAATTAGTCAGGAAATATGACAGTTCTCATTCCTCACCCAACAATCAGTATTTAGAGGTAAACCGCTGCTGAATATGAAGGCTTCATCTGCTAATCACATGTAATAGGTAATAACAAACTAATCAATTTGGCTAGACTGGCGGTAGCAACACACAGACTAACTGTGGCCTCCAATTCTTTTTCTGGATCTCAGAGCAACTGCAGATTCCTTCTAGAGTAGATGTCCCAACTTTTCAACCTTCTTCTTGCTTTTTAGATCAAAATGGCTGCCTTAAGCTTTGCAGTTCCAAATGTTCTCTATGGTTCCTCTGAGTCACTGCTATCAACACACCAGGATAACCTTTATTTTTATACAGAGACAATTAGGTTGAGAAGAAACGCAGTTGGGGCAAATTATCCCCAAGACAGCAGCAACAGTTAATTAAAAAAGATGGTAAGTGGGAAAAACAGAAGGCTTACATAAATGTGATCAAGTTGAGTCCGGGTGGGAGTCTCCATGATGAAGGTGACCACTTTCCCCAGATAGCGCATGTTGATGCCTCGTTGATGCATGGCTTCTGCTAAAGTGGTGCCATCCATTGGCAACATGGTGTGGTCAAGGCAGTCTTTGACCTTCAAGAGAAAATACATTGAAAGGGAGAAGACTCTCTGTTGGGGAATAGCAAGGTGGTAGCGGGTGGGGCCAACCCCTTCCTGTCTCCTCTTTCCGTCTCTGGAAGTTCTTAAGAAGCTGGACTGCCACGTGTCAAGGATGAGTTAATTAGTTTCCCTACTCATTGTAGGGATGGGCTAGATATGGTTCATGGGGTCACGAAGAGTCAGACACGATTTAACGACTGAACAACAACAAAAAGAGGACCCTTGTGGTCTCCTCCAACTCCACAGTTCAATGATACTCTTCTCCTCCCCCCTTCCCCAACCAGGAGGCTGCTGATAATTCACTGCAATGGCCTTCTGAAATGAGGGTAAGAGTCACAGGTTGCCAATCCTTGACTTAGAGGACAGGCCAAAAGTAATCTTTTTAGTATCAGATCATCCACAAAAGAGGAGGGGAATTAAAACTTCTCCCCCAAATAAGCAGATGGAAGTTATGTTTAGCAACCACAAAATACTCAAATTAAGATTCTAAACACAGGTCCTTCTACCCTGTCAATCACCAGTGAATAATAACAGTAGGGCTGTGATTTTGAGGTGGAAGGAAAGAAGATGCAGAGGAGAGGAAGGCAGCCTTTCCTTCCTCCCCAGTGTAATGCTTGAAATTTCAGATCTGATGCAAAGTTACTGTTGTTGGCTTCTCTTATTACAGATCCATGGTTTATCACTCCTTTACCCAACTTAGATGCTCTCCAGCCATGTGCCTTCAATTCTCAGAATTCTCCAGCCAACATGGTGGCCATTGCTGAGAATTCTGGGAGTTGAAGTTTACACATCTGGAAAATGCATAGGACAGGTCTGGTTTAGCCTATCATACCATTTTTTCAGGATATTTAAGAAGATGCAAAGTAAATATTATCCATATCAATACTACCCATATCCATTCTTTATTATATAAGACCAGTTTCATATTGATACAATGCTGGACAAAATTGTGTCAACATGCAATGGTAACAACATGGAAATGTGCTTTGATACTTACTTAAAAAACCCCAAATCTTACGTATTTGGTTCCCTGTAACTCATTGGAGAGTTCTGCTGTAGTTTCTGCTACTAATGGTCACATGATTGCAATCCAGGTGCTTGGTGACCGGCTCTCAATTACAGTGTCACAGCATCCAGCGGTCATGTGATCGCTATTTGCGACCTTCCCTGCCAGCTTCTGACAAGCAAAGTCAATGGGGAAGCCAGCAGGAGATTGCAAATGGCGACCAGGTAATGTCATGCTTAACAACTGCATGGGATTCACTTCATGATGGCAACTAGAAGTGCCAGAATTGCCATTTTAAGTTGGCGTGTCCTGTGATATCACACTTTACGACCATGCTGCTTAGCAACGGAGTTGCTAGTCCCAATTACTGTCATTAAGTAAGGACTACCTGTATGAGTCTTTGTGTGCTTGACTACTCTCAATGAGAGCAGGTATGGAACCAGGGTGATTGTGACAGTAGTGTGTGTGTATGTATACGTTGTGGGGGAGCTGATTTGATTGGAATGAAAGGGTGACAATGGCCTCTGACTGGATTGCACCTATATGGCCTCTACCTGCTCGTGAAGCCTGGGAAGTCCCCAGGTTTTCTAATGAATTTTGGGAGACAAAATGGGAGAAGAGAGGTGTAAAGTGCTGCTGGAGGAAATCAAGGAGCACATCTGACAGGACACACTTAAGAGGCTATATTAAGGATTATATCATGGTGGTAAGAACCCCAAAACAAGCTATTTTCTGCTCTTATTGTGTCCACAGATTGCTGTCCAGAGATCCAGCTTAAGGTAACCCAGTCCCTCTTAGGGGTGGAAAGATTGGAGGAATATCAGAGATACTACAGTAAGGACTATTCCAGGCATCTGACAGACAAAACTGCCCTGAGCTGGACTCCAGCTGGGCAGGGTCCTGTTGAATTGGCTGACTCATGGTCTGGCACTGTTATCTGGAGGAGTTTCAACCTTTTGTCTGGATTACTGTAATGTGTTCTATGTGGGCTGCCCTTGAAGGCTATTCTGAAGCTACAGTTCATCCAGAATGCAGCAGCTTGAGCAGTTATGGGTGCATATTGGTATGACTATGTAACACTGCTAGTTTGTAAACTTCACTGGTTGCCGGGGGGTTCCGAGTGCAATTCAAGGTGTTGATTATTGTCTTCAGAGCCCTTCATGGCATACAGCCTGGTTACTTGTGGTACCACCTATCAGGGCCCCTTCACTCAAGTAGTGTCATCAAATGGGACCCAGGAGATGTGACTTCTCTGTTGCTGCACCTGCTTTATGGAATACCATTCCCCCCAAGGTCTGGATGGCTCTGATTCTGCCTGTTTTCCAGAAGGCTCTCAAGACTTCACTTTCCTCCTAAGTTTCGTGAACCTGTTTTGATTGTTCCTGGTTGTATGAATCCCTTCCGGGCCAATATGTTTTATTATATTGCAATATATATTTGATATTTTTATAGTTATTTGCTCTTTTGCTAAAACTGAGTTAGCTGTCTTGAATTACATTGTTAGATGGCTGGCTATGGTCAGTGAATAAATACATTCCTTTTGTGATGGAATTAATTTTGTTTCTTCTTGAAGAAATTGGGAATGTCAAGTCTTGGTAGAAACGTGTATCGTTATGCATATCAGACATATCACTGTATTGTAAAATACAGTACAGCTTGGCCAAAACTCCCAACGCTTATCGGGTTGCAAGCTGCAGATGGGCTCTTGTGTTTCTTTCTCCTCATCCTCCTGTAATGTTGCTTCCCCAAGCCTGTTCCATAACCTTTTGAATATTCACTCACCAAACCTGGAATTTGATACGATACTAGAAAAGCAGCTGCATCCTTCAGTAATCTCTTCTGATCCTGAATTTGCTCTTTGCTGGTCTCTGGAAAGCGGACACCTAGGAGATAAGGAGATTGTTTTTTTCAGATTAGACCTAAGCAACCCACCCCCTGCAAACTGCACCCAATGCCACCCGCAATTCAAGGCTGGGCTGCTGAGGTTGGTGGCGAATGGCCAGTGGCTAGGACCTGTTCTGTCTTGTGCAAAATACAGATTTAAGTTACGGGATGGGGGGTTCCAACTAAACATTAGAAAAAGCATCTTAATAGTATGAGTAGTTCAACAGTAAGCTGTTGGCGGGAAGCTTTTATTGGGATCACTGCCCTGAGCAGGGGGGTGAACTCTGTGGCCGAAATGGCTGTATGGGTTTTAACAGTACATTTAAATCTGGGATCCTTCAAAGGAAAACACAGACTTTTTGAGGAAGTTAGGCTGTTTTCTCATAGTTTCTTTTTACAACTGGTAGCGAAGTAGCTTTAGGTATCCAAAACAGTAGATACGTGCTTAAAACAAAGAGATAACAGAAGAGGTGACTGACAACAAGGATTCCAATCCACCTGAAGCATGATCCTCACCTGGAGAGAAGATGTCTGGGTTAAACCGTATATCAAAGGACGTGTTACTGATGGAACCAACAGCTTTGCAAGCGTTCTGAATCACCTCTCTGCTTTTGGGGTCCACTGTGTCAGAAAGGAGAAAAGATAGATTTTGTGAAACATGGACCAAGAGTTTCTTTTCAGCCATTAAACTGAAAAATCAAAGTGCAACTGCAAGCAAAGTGTTCTTCTGAAAATGAGGTGTGATCCAATTTGAGAAATATGTTGGTTTTTATTGACCCACTACAAAAAGAATACCGTGGACGTGGGAAACACAAGTACTCAAGGAGTATCTCCCCTTTCATAAAAAAGTTATAGCATCAGATGTTATTCAGTTTGGGTAGTAAAAAGACAAGGGAGATGGAAATGAGAAACTTTAAGATTAAACATAGAGGCATCTTCTCTAACATGGTGCTGGCCAGAAGCCTTAGACCACAGCACCCAGCACTCCCACCAGTGTGTCCAATAGCAATACCATCTGGGATTGATGAAGAGTGTAATCTAATACATCTGGTTGTCACTAGAAAACCTGAGGTGGATAAAAAAAACCCCTTTCCCCAATAAAATAAAGTCCTAGCTGAGGGGGGGTCACCCAATGAAGCAAACTGGCAAGAAATGAAAGTTCACAAGTATTCTGTCATGTAGGATACTGAATGCAGTGCCTTGGACAACTCTGGAGAGTGTTTGGTGGCTTTCAAATGGGACAGATAAATTCATGGAAAAAGAGGTCTATCATACTTTTTTTTACCCCAAAGTATCTATCTACACCTTGAGATCATCTTCTGAAGAATTCTTCTGGACACCCTGGCCAGGTGAAGTATAATGGGTGACAACAGCAGAAAGAGCTTTTTTGATGGTGGTATGAAATGTTGTCCTCAGAGATGGTTGGTTGGCATTTAACCTTTACTTTGGGGGCTCTAGACATTTCCTATACTTTGACTCTTTTTATCCAAGGAATGTGATGCTGGATTTGAATCTTTTTATCCTTAGGGATGCTGGATTTGTTGTTCTACAGTCCTCTCTAGCCTGGTATTTTTACAATGGGTTGGATACCAATGTTTTGGGAGCTATACTCCAACGCAGCAGGAGCACTCTGGCTTGGAGAACCTAAATTTATTTGCTGCCATGGAGATGGTTATTTATTTTATTGCTTTACCAAACACTGTATTTTACTCTGTCTTTGTGTTTCACTGTTCTCTGTTTGGTTAACAACTATGCTATTGGGTGGTACACCAACTTTTGCATTATTTATTATACTGCATGAAATGTTAGGCAGGATGGCTAAGGGGAGTTTCCATGTTGAAAAACGGTCTACCTTTAACACTGAGATGCTGAACAGAAATAGGAGAAGGGCAATCTGTTCCCTCTCCTGTATGTGGTTTCTCAGAAATGTGAGACTAAGTACTGTAAGAAGCTGGAGTAAGGCTCTTCATGGATTTGTACGAATAAAAGCATGCCATAACTTCAGAGTCCATGTGGTAGAGTGTTAAAGATGTTGGACTAGCACTGGGGAGGCTCAAGTTCAAGTTCCACCCTCAGCTGTGGGAGTTCCCTGGGTGACTTTAATCCAGCCTCTCTCAGTCCAGGAGCTAATGTGGTCTGGTGCTGAACTAGGAATGGAGAGACCCAGGTTGTAGTCCCTGCTCAGCCATCAAATCTCCCTGGTGAATTTGTGCCTATCCCTCTCTCTCATTCCAAGAGCCAGGGAGGGACAATGGTGAAGGTCCTGGACCAGGAGCAGAGACCCCCATTTAAGTCCTGCCTTCAGCCATGGAAGCTCTGTGGGTGACTTTAGGCCAATCTCTCAGTCAAAGAGCCAGTGTGGTGCAGTGGTGAAGGTAAGGACCATGAGTGAGGAGAATCCAGGTTCTACCCCCTCCCTTAGCCATGGAATCTCACAGAGCAACTTTGGGTCAGTTGTTCTCTCTCAACCCAACCTATCTTATAGAGTTGCTGTTATGGAGATAATTGGAGGAGGAAGTACTATATATGCCACCTTGAGCTCCTGTATGAAAAAGAGGATATAAATCTAACAATAAATAAAACCCCCTAGTATGCAGAAATGGAGGATACTGGAATGAATTCCCAACAGGAGAGCAAATACCTGCTCCATCATCTGATGCGATGGTCTCTGTGAGCTCTTTCACCTGCTCTAGACCAGGGGTATTATCCTCCATCTTGCTGTCTTCTAGCAGAGATGTCTCCTTGTCTTCCACGCCGTTCTCTGGAAAGGAAGTGGTAGGGCCACTGCCATTTCCCACGGAGGGGCTGTTTGGCTTGTTAGCCTTTTGCTGCATTAGCTGCAGAGCAGCCAACTTCATGAACATAAGATACCTGTTGTAGATGGGGAAGAAGAAAAGAAGAGGAGCTGACTCAGTGTGTAAAGTTGGCAGCAGGAGCAGGCCATATTGAGGCATGCGGGACTCTGACCTTCTGCAGAACATTGGGGTAAAGACATCATAGGAAGGGGAGGGACTAAAAGGATTTGGGTTATTGTTTTTGTAATTCTGCAGGATTCTAAGGATGGGAATGAGCAAGACAAGATCCTTCCATTCCTCCATAAAACACACTCTCTCTTTTTGGGAAGGGAGAAGTGGAGAAACCAGCCCAAAATCAAGATGCAGATTTTCAGTATCAAAGCAATTAAATCTCAGTGGTGCAATTTCTTAGCTTTCCTAAAATCCACAGCAAACAGCCCTCATTGTTTTGTAGGATAGTTCTGGCCACGGCAAACCAAAATATCTCCATTTAAAAAATATAAAACCAACTCTATATGTTCCAGGATCAAAACTGGGGAGGAGGAAATAAAACGACCTATTCGCAACCTATAATCTGAAACTGTTCAGGAGGCCGTGAGCTGGTGAAGGCAATCTGGTCAGGACAAAGCTCCTTCTTGGCTGCATGCAATTGCCAAGCACAAGCCTTCAAACAGGGTTTATGCTGTGCCTTACTGGACTTGGACCAAGCCTTCCTCCAGCTATCTCCCTTGCTGCTAAAGTTTCTACACTTTATTTATATGTACCGGGGGCATTTTGGAACAGAGGAAATGCACAAGCCAGAGGTTTACTGTAGCCTGTTCTGGTGAACATAAGCCATGATTTGTTATTACATGTGAGAATTGTCAATACATTACTATGAACCCTTGCATTTTGAAAAGTGGCAGTGGGCTTCAAGTAAAATCTGCTTTTCCCTCCTCTCCTCGAAGTCTGTGCCAGCTAGCAGAGATTTTGCTTTCACACAATAAAATTTCAGGCGTGTAGAAGCAGCATAGCTTTGCTGACCCTCCCACCTTTTAAACACAAATTCTCAGTCATGCAGACAATCGACTGCTTAAGAAAAGGTAACCTTTGTCTCCAGCCCTTTTGTAACACCCATGCGCCAATGTTTTGTGCGGCTTTTCCTACACTCACTTGAGCTCGTGTTTCTTGCCCCCTTTGGCCGGCCCCTTCTCAGCTACAATGGAAAGATTTTAATGTTTTACTGAAGCAACTGAAAAAAGCTCCCTTGAAGACAAGGAAGTGGGGAGAAATATCTCTGGAATTGGAGGCTTTTAACTGCCAATTCCACAGATGAATTAACTGCAGGGATAAAAAAAAAAAAAAAACACCTCAAGATGGCTGCTGCGCCCGTGAGAGCAAAGCCACACCCCTTTTTAGTGTCAAAAGGAGGCGTGGCTTTGATCACATGGTTATATCTGCCATCTGGACTTTTCTGACCTACAGACGCTTCTGAAATGGCACAGTATGATATGATGCAGCTTAGAAATCCCATCCAATCTAGAGTTCTTGCTTGCTTGCTTACTAGTTTTTTTTAAGCCACTTGTGCCAGTTGAATTTAGAAAACTAATCTGTCTGCTAATACCCAAACCAGCCATTCAGAGGGACCCCAGAGTTTCCAGTCTTTGTGATACTTTCAGGAGCAGAAGAGGCAGTGAATATGCCTCTTCCTATTCCTGAATTCTTCAGAAATACTGTGCTGTTCAGAGTTACATTTTTAGTGCAGGCTGAGGATTATTTTAGTTCCGCAGCCTTTCAAAGGATAGTTTGAAAAATGTTGTTTCAAAAATACAGATTCACTGTAATGTATATTGAATTATTTGACTATAGTTATTTCATTAAATAAACAACAGTCAATTTATATTCAGTTGCAACGCCAGAATTTCTTTCATTTATGGGAAAAGTCATTAAAAAAACCTTGCTAGAACAGACAACCAGGGTCAATTTGAGATGGTTAAGCTTAGAGCTTTGCAGAGGAAATTCTGCTTACAAATCAATATCTGAGTCTCTATTTTAGAAAAGTATTATATATGAAAGGTGTCAGTTTTTAAGAAATAATGGTTGATTTTAATCTATGAACTCAAAAGTTGTTAGTAATATATATTGTACACTGCCTTTGGAATGAGATGTCAGTAAATCTTATATATAAATACATTTTTAATTAGCAATTTTGTATTTCCTCCCTTTGCTATGCAATTATGAATGTAACAATACACATAGACAAAACCTGTAAAATAATGTATTTCTGATGGATTTTTTCCTCTTAGGTTGCTTTTTAATTCTCTTTTGGGTTGATGACTTTAAAATGTAATTGCTTTGTGAGCTTCCAGGAAGCTTCAGCTGGTAGTCAGACAAGAAATCTTTTCAGAATAGAAATGCACACTTAAGATCTCTGAGCAGTTAGCGTAAGTATGTTGCACAATCCCAAACAGGCTCAAATGTACCCTAAGCAGAATCTCAACAATAACCTGCAACTCCTCCTAACTGAAGAGAATAGCTGGGTTCATACAATAAGCTAAACCAGGCTAAAATGAGATTGGGAGATTGAACATGTTGCATGAGCTGTGCATCGCTTAAACCATGATTCAGTTTATTTTGGGCACAGCATGAGGTGTGGACAGAGTGTTGGGCACAGAGTGTTGGGCACAGCATGAGGTGTGGAAGAGTAACAAGGGCAACAGAGAACTCAAAGGAGGAACCTGTATTCTTAGCAACATTTCCTACTTCCTTAAAACTGAAAAAAATTGCCCTGGAGGTCCAGTAAGGCAAGCATGTAGTGCACCGTTATTTACTATTTAGCTACTGCATTTTTATTGCACCTTTCCTCCGAGAGCTCAAGAGAGGTCTTCCTTAATTTGAACTCCACAATTCTGCTGGGAGGTAGGTTAGACTGAGGTGCTGGTTGCATTCAGACAGCACATTTAATTTAATTACTGAAATAACCCATTCTCAAGGTTTGCGCAATAGATGCAGCCATCAGCTAACAAAAAAGATTCTGAATTCACACAACTTGCTAAGCCACTAAAGAACTAAAGTTAACATTAGCCAAACATAGGATGCTGTGTGAATGCAACTGTTAAGTCCTAACTTGATCTGATTATTAATTAAGCTGAATCTCCCCACTGAATGGGGATCTGAATCTGGACCTCTCTAGTCTATGTTCAACACCTTAGCCTCAACAATACTACACTGGTACTGAAGCTGACTGAAGTCTTGAAGTTTCATGGAGAATCCCGAGGGGTTGAAAGTAGGCTACAAATATATTAAATTGATTTCTCCTTAAAATAAAATTGATGTTATATATCCAGGCAAAAAAGTAAAAAATATTAAGATGGGAGCAAAACCAGGGAGTGAAAGAAAAAGAAATAACACGGTGATTCACCTATGTTCCACAAAGGCATCAACTAGCTCTTGCCGAAGACAGCAAAGCTTGTGTCGATGTTGCTTGGGGAAGCCCATTTTCTGACATTCTTCTGGCATTTCTTCCCCTTCCACTGGCAGAAAATTCAGATCAGGGGGAAAGGTGCGGAGCAAGTCGAGGATGTAGTGGCGCCCATCATTGCCAATGATCCCCTTGCATTCCACAGATGAACACAACTCCACCTCCTCACTCTTGTCATTGAGGACCATGTGTTTCTGGATCTTCAACGGCCGGCTGGTTTTCTCCAATAGCTCCAGATACTTGGGGTGGGAGACAACTGTCTTGCCAAAGTCTATTGAGCCATAGATGACACTCTGTTCTTGCTCCCGTTCCAGGATGCCTGGAATGATGGACTGGGCTGTCACCCGGTACCCTCGGTAGTCCACCACCACTGTGCCCAAGGTGTATAGCCCTTCAATGTCCACAGCATTGTATGTCCGGACCCCATTGAGGTCATTGGTTGGGGCCACATAAGCAGCCACATCTCCCCCAAAGTCCTTATAGTGGTCCCGGACATCAAAACCCAGGCTGAAGAAGATGTTATTCCAGATAAACATCTGCATCTTGGTCTCCTCGCTTGGATTGATAGCCATCACATTGCCATCAATGACTGCCATTGCACCTCTCGTGGCAGCTGCAGTGAAGTCACTATGAACCTGGGAAGGGCGAAACAGTCAAGTGATGACTAGATTGCAAGAGGCAGATATGTTCCTTAATTTGAGCAAATACTTTGTATGCCTGTTTCCAAGCATACCCCAACCCTTCCAAGTATACCTCAACCCTCTGCTTAAAAAGGACTTCATTGAAAAATGCTGTTAGAGACTTTGGGTGACTGCTGCCAGCCAAAAATGTTGGATCTGCACAAGTTTATACTAGTCCGAGACCACATACACAGCACACACCAAATCCCATGCAGCTGGGCAAGGTCAAGGAAGCAAGAACTACAGAGTTTTAGTAAAGTATCTTTAATGCTAGTCTGGGGGAAATACAGCATCTTGGAAACACTAAGAGGACTCTCCCAGCTTCATTAAAATTAAGGCAGAGGCTCTCTGAATGAGTTGAAAGGCTTCTTGTCACCTGGGCTAAGTTGCCATTCATGAGATAAGGTGCCAACTCATTCACCTTCTGTCTCCTCCTTAATGTCTGCATTCTCTTCCCTGCCTTTCCCAGCCTCTTCAAACTCTCTCACTCACACTAAGCAAGGGTTCACGCCCCAGATGACACAGTAAACCACACCTGGTTGTGGTTTCTCAAACCCTTTCCTTTTAGGTGGGCTACTGCTTGCTCAGATTTGTATTTAGTTGCAAAAATGAATGAAATGTGTTCAAAGCTGCCCAACTGGAAGAGAACTATGGCATGCAAGAAGCTAATCCTTTCCATAGCCTCTGTTTTGCTAAACAACATATCTTCAGCAGATGGAAAAATAAAACAGGAACAAGAGAAATCCCTTTGTAGCAACTTCTGCACACTCCCTTTCTATAATCCTAAGGGACCACAGACTACTTAACCAGTAGTCTGGATCTGGAAAACAAGCTGGACTTGATTAAGATAAACCAGTGTTTTTCAAACTTGGCAAATTTAAGATGTGTGGTCTTCAACTCCCAGAAGACCCCCCTCCCCCCCCAGCATGCCAAGTTTGATCAACACTGAAGTAAACTAACTTCTCCCAATCAGCAATTACAAATTGGGGTCAGCTGCACTTTCTTAACCACAATATTATCCATGGACTGTGTAACTAAACCCTACCCACAATATAAGTTAGCTTGTCATCGTGAACCAAAATTTTCAAAATTCTGAACAAATTTTCAGTTTAAGGCTTTAGCATAAAATTCTTCATTGTAATCTTAAAAGGAATTACAAAGTGTAACTAGAATTATAACATATAATTCTGTTGATGTTTAAAAATGTAAGAAAGATGCTACTCTGGGTTGTGTGAATTGAGTTGGTCTCAGCATGGCTGTTGATTAGGAATAGGCATTCCTAGAGTGGAAAAACAAAGGATTGTGGCTTAATTTGAAAGAGCAAAATATAATCCTACATTTCCCATGGATCAAAAATATTTTCCTATACAGGTGGTCCTCGTTTAATGACCACTCGTTCAGCGACTGTTCAAACTTAGAATGGTGCTGAACAAGTGGTACTTACAACCGATTTTTTTACTTACGTTGGTTGTAGCAGTCACATGATCACAATCTGGCTGCCTGGCTCACAATTACAATGTTGCCATTTGAGACCTCCACTGCCAGCTTCCAACAAGCAAAGTCAAAGGGTCCCAAGCAAAGACCTCCCCCTGGCAGGAGGTTGCAAATGGTGAACATGTGACATTGCACTTAATGACGGTGCAGGACTTGCTTAACAATGATAACTGGAAGTGCTGGAATTGGCATTGCTAAGTGGCGCAGTCATGTGACATTGTGTTTTACGACTGCGTTACTTAGCGACGGAAATTCAGTCCCAATTCCTGTCATTGAGTGAGGACTACCTGCACAATAAATTGTAAGAAATCTAGTATTTTGCCAACAGGCAATACAGATTCTGTACAAATTCTACTCAATCCTACTCAATTTTTTGGTTATAATTAATCCCAGGAAAGCATTCATTTCTGCTATTTAGTACTGAGTATTTCTAATTGTATAATGCAGATTAATAGTGACATTAACAGATGGCGGAAAATGCCTATGAGTTTATAGAGAAGAATACATGATGGAACATGACTATTAACTTCAAGATTGATGTATAATCTAAAAAGGATGTTCATGTTAATTCCACTTTGGATATTTTAAACAAGAAACCAGTAATTCAGTTTTATCAACAATTACTCTGCTTCATTAAAATAAATACAGACAATAAAGAACTGGAATTTCTTATTACAAAAGTTTGATCTCAACTTTTAAGAAATGCTATCTACATTTATTGGGGACGCGGTGGCGCAGCGGCTTAATGACGCTGAAAGTGCCGGCCAGAAATGGCTGAAAGCTTCAGCGGTTCGAGTCCAGCCTCGCGTTAACAAGGTGAGCTCTTGTTTCTATACCCGCAGCTTCTGCCAACTCAGCAGATCGAAAACATACGTGAGTAGATAAATGAGGACTCTCACTCCAGTGGGAGGAAAAATGCTGGCAGCGGCTCAACAGAGAGAGACGGGACAAGTTGCCGGTAAAAGCGCGAAACCGCGCTCGTCCGAAAAAGGGGCGCGAAGCAACGGAAATCCCGCCTCCTGTGCTGCCAGCTGGGCTGACGCTCTAGGAATTAGGCTCTGGCAAAGTCTAATTCCGAAACTAGAAAGATGCAATTGCCTTGAAAACCGCTAGGGGGCGGTCACTGCAGGGTCAGTAATGACTGTTAAGCAGATAAAAAAAAAAAAAAAAAAAAAATCTACATTTATTATTATCTTAAAGTTAATTCATCAACAAATTCTTTTTTGGGGACCTTGGACCCCTCAATCTATGGTTAAAAACAATTGGCTGCCAGCCTTCTTATTTTGGAGATGCAATAAATTTGAAGGTATGTCAGTATACCAGCTTTGCTCATGTCCTTTGGTAGCTTCTTACTCGTTAGATCAGTGTTTCTCAACCTTGGCAACTTTAAGATGTGTGGATTTCAACTCCCAGAATTCCCCAGCCAGCATGCTGGCTGGAGAATTCTGAGAGTTGAAATCCACACATCTTAAAGTTGCCAAGGTTGAGAAACACTGATCTAGCTTAATGCTACCTACAGCCAAGGTAGGTCACCTGCTGGCTTCCAGATGTTTATAATGTCACCTTCCATCCCCCAGCAAGCACAGTTTGAACAAGGTCTTGTAAGAGTTGTAATGCAGTAATTTTATGCTGCCAATTCTTGTAGTTCTACTAGTTTCAGGCTGGCAATTCTTGGACTACCTTGACCAGCAGTGACCATTACTATTCCCTCCTAGACTTCCTAGAGATGCCACTGACTGAACTTAGGACAAAGTAGCAACTGATGCTAAGCCAGGATTCTCTTCTATTACTCTCCAGGGTCTCAGTCAGACAGACTGTTTGCATCCCCCATTATCTGGAATTTAACCAAGGAAGCTAAAGATTAACCTTAGGACTTTTTGTATGCCAAGCATATGTTTGACCGCTAACCTATGATTTCTTTCTTGATGGGAATCTTAGGGGTCTGGGACTAAAACAGCAACTGTCACCTCTTAGGCAAGAAATGTCACCCTGGCCCTTAAAATATCCAGCCCTCTGCAATTTACCTTTGCTTTCAGCAATAGAGAGCTTATTTCAACAGACTTCAGGAAAAGGATTAGTCCTAGTAAACTTTAATTATTGACCAAAGGAAGTAAATTAATCTTGCATGGTCTTGCCCTACTGTGTCTTGCTCCGAATCAGACTCAGTGCTCTTGCTGAAAAGCACCATCACCAGGCAATTGGCAAGTTCCCATTTAGAATTTCTAAGCACTGAGCACAAAAGCAAAATTTTACTTAGGTTTCATCCTTCATAACTATAAGGACTAGAATCCTGTGATCATGCTTTTTGCCCTCTCTTTCTTGAAATTCACTTTGCCTGTTTCCCTGCAGGGTTTGAAATTTACCTTAAAGATAGCTCGCTCCCTCAACAGCCGTTCTGGCAGATTTTTACGTGGCAGTTCTCGAGTTGTTTGCAATTCTTCATTCCAATCTCTGGTCTGAATGGAGATAAGGGAAGAGGTTAAATATATTAAATACAGCACACAGAGAAACCAATTTTGGGGGCTGGGGCAATGTTGGACAGAAATACAGAATGTGGCCATCTGCTCCTCTCTTAGGTTCACTGAAAGTTTCTGGCTTTCTGAAACTCTGTGTTTCCTTTTACACTTGAACTGAGATATTACGTTTCATTCTACCATATTAACCAGGATTATCCATGCCTTGCCATTTCAAATGGATCAAGAAATGGTGGCTTAAATAAACCTCCAATCTCAGCACTAAAACTGGGCACATTTGTGAGAGAAGAATTCATGAGCCTTTATTTTAAGACAGGAAATGATTTTGCATCTACTTTATTACCTTGTGTGTAAACGCAATTTAGCAGCTCCTGAAATTACAGTAAATAGGACGAGCCATTTGGGAAGAGTGGACATACAACAAACCCAAATACCATTTAAATTCAAATGTACGTAACTTGCACTGATTTATGTAATTTGTATTATTGTAAATTGACCCAAATGACATAGATTAATGAAAACGATGAAAATCATCTGGACTACGTTGGACAACAAATGGTATGTTAAATGTGAATAGTATCCAAATGAAAAATCAGTCTGTTAACCTGATGTCTGTTAAAACAATGATTTATTGGGTAGGAACCAGATAATATACTGCTTTTATTCGCTAAGTGATTTTAAAGGATCAATGCATTTTTTAAAAATAGGGTTTTAGTCTCTAAAAGGGCTACTCAAAACACTTGACAAGATGAAGGGAGACTTAACAAGCACTAAAACAAAAATCTTAAAATGAGATTGAGCTGAGTTACAACCTTAAATCACACATTAAAAGCAGCTTGCAACACTCCAAAGGGCTGCTAACTGTGTGTCAAAATAAACAGATGAAGCAGTTCAAAACTAAAATGGATATTTTAGTAGAACTGTTTTTCTTCATTCTCTCCCGCCCCAAGGCCCCCAAATTTCCACCCAAAAAGGAAAATAAATCTGTACAAACAACGATCACAAAAGAAAACTGCTGCATTGCTGCCCTCCGATCTTCTGATCTTTTTTCCCCAAGTAATTTTATTAAAGATAATAATTACGATAGTAAAAACTAATACAAACTAAAAGGAAGGTAGAAAACTAGAAAGAAAGAGTAAAAGGTGCAAAGGGAAAAGAAAAAAAAAGATGGAAAGAATAGAAAGAAAAAAAGAAAAAAATATTTTAAAGAAAAAGAAAAGCAATATATAAAGAAGTGACTTCCCACCTTCATTCCAAGCATGAACAACTTTAGTAACTTTTCAACTCCTCTTAAATTACAACAAATGATCTCTTCTTCCCATATCCCATCTCTTATCTATAACAAATCCATAAAGCATCATCATTTCAGTCCTGGTGTCAGCAAAACACCAGGTTCCATTAAGGTTACCAGAAATAACAACATATCTATTTTAACCTTGATCAAATAAATCAACTTTATATTCCTTCCTTTTACTTCTAATGATCTTAATCTTTAGTTTATTCAAATAACGTTGTAGAGCTTGATTTCTTTTCATTTCTTCTTTATCCCTTCTCACAAGATTCTTCCAAGCTTTAACAAGTCTCTTTTGTAAGTCCAATATAGAAAAATTATCCAGGTCACTCTCTTGCTTTATTGTTTGTATGTCCCTTTTAATTATTAAAACATCAGCTGGTTTCTTTTGTATGTCCAGTGTAACATTTTCTCCATATCATTCTTGTAGCATGTCCTTTTTAAATCCACTTTCAACTCAGTCTCTGTCTTGTCAGGTAAAACCTGTTCCTCTTCCATAACATATTTTAGACACAGTCTATCCATAGAGACAGATATTGCTGTTGACACTGTTAATATTAATTTTTGACTCCATTTTTCAAAAGTGTCCTTCAATATTTCCAGTGTTAGAATATTTTGCGCCATTCTGTAACTGTTAGTCAAGTTTAGATATTCTTCTCCTTTAACTGAAATCTTTAGTTCCCTCTAGTGTCCAATTTTTTAAATCTTATCTTACTATGGTTTTTAAAAAATTCAAAACAATTTGACTTTCCCACTGGAAGGATTCTTTATAATTAATTCCAAAATCTTATTTCAAATTTATCTGGACCCTTAATCTACTTATAACTTTCTAAAATCAAAGCCTTAATTAGCTTTTTGCTGTTTATTTCAATTTTTTTTTAAAGTTCTTAAGCTTGTAGTTAAAATTTTCTTTCATTAAGGATTGAAGGCAAAAAAACCTCACCCAGTGTTTTTGGACTTGTTGCTCCAAAGGTTTCTAATAGCTGAAAAGTAGTTAATAAACAATTTCCAAATGTGATTAGAAAAGTATGTGAACTTAGTGTCCTTTTAAAGGTACCAACCATGGTTTGAGCAAGATGGCTATCCCCTTGTCTCCCAGTGCTCAAAACCCGCTGGAGATTGCTGTCTCCTTGTGAGGAACAACTGTCTGGGACACTTGTGGGTGATCTCCCATCCTCTCTTTGTACGGAGAGGTTCTAAGAGCTGGTCTACTCACTGGCTCTTCATTCTTTGCTGTAGTTATTCATTCTCTCTTCAGTCCGTCTTCCGTCCGTCATTTCTTCCTCCTTTTCTCCTTCTGATCTTCATTTAGATTAGAAACAGGAAACTGCCCAGAACTTATCAGCTTTCCTTTAGCCTCACCAGGACCAGAAGTTTGATTCTCAAAGAAAGTTTTTTCCCATGAGGCTTAGGGTGCCCCACAGGCTATACAAGTTAATGCAATGTAGAGACTCCCATGTAAAAGCGAATGAAGAAACCCCAAAGCTCAGTGCATCTTTACCTGTCCTGGGATATGTTCTTCGTAGCCCAATCTTGAGGTGTAAGCATCTTCCGCTCTCACGCAATCCATGGCATGTTCCGCTAGAGGAGCTGTCCAGGTGTACACTTGGAAGGGGGTGGATATTCTCTCTAGTGGGTGCCTCTGGACCCTGGTTTGGGATCAAATGAAACACAGCGATTCTTACAGCTCCTCTTCTAGAACACACTCTGCCTTTCAAGGACTGCAAATCTCCCACTAAGATTAATAGATTAAGAAAATGGAATTAAAAGGTGTGGGTCTCATTCTTTTTAATTTTCCAAGCCCCTTTAAATCAAAGCCTCTTAGCAACTCTGCTGATTGCAAGGTTCCTTCTTTAGATGCCCTGCTTGCCCTTACCATGGCTGTTTTGTTTTAGTTTATTGTGGACGTTTTTACTGTAGTTTATTTTGTTGTACGCCATCAAAAGCCCAAATGATTTAGCAGCATACAATTTAAATAATAATAACAACAACAATAATAATATGAAAATGTCATTATCAGCTGGAATGCATAAAGGGTGTGTGTATGTGATAGAAAGAGAGAGAAAGAGTATAAAACGCTAATAGGGGAAGATTACCGTTTCTTCTGAAGAGCTGCAAAATTTCTTTTGAAAGTGGGGCTAATTTGGTTCAGGAGCTCTACCAGGGAATGGCTGAGGAAGCTGGGATTAGCAGGCTTAGGGTTGAAGTTATAGGCTGTGGACCTGCAAGGAAAAAACATGGAAAAACTTAGTGGCCGTATCACTGCAAGCAACAGCCTGCCCCTTTGCACAGGTAAGGCAAGAAGAACAGCAACCATATTACAGATAGTCCTTGCTTAACAATCATTAGTTTAACGACAGTTCAAAGTTATGACAGCCTTGGAAAAAGCGCTTTGACCTGCACTCGCACTTAAGACCGTCGCAAACCATTGCACCCCCCTGCAGTCACATGATCGCAATTTGCAACCTTTTTTACGACAGTTGTTAAGCAAATCACGTGGTCGTTAAGCAATTTCTGGCAAAAAACGTCCATTGGGGAAGCTTAATGTCATAAAAATGGTCACAAAATCAGGTCCAGTCACATGACGACTCACTTAATGACAATCCCGCTTAACAACCAATTTTTCAGGCCCTATTGTGGTCTTTAAGCGAGGACTATCTGTATTCGGCAAATCACAAGTCAACCCCAGATTTGATTTGTGCAGATTCTGAATGTAACAGATTCTTCACATGGTGTCTGACCAATTCAACTTTTCAACCCAAAGCTGGAAGGTTTCTCATGGGGGTACAGGGCCTGACTGATCTAATTTTGACCAGCAATTTCACCTCTGTAAAGAAGTATTACATTGCAAAGCTTGGAAGATTAGGATTCAAGCTGGAACATTCCATTTCTTCCAAAAACAGATCCATAGTCAACACTCCATGGGCTCTGACCCTCTCTGGCCCCCTGGCTCTTTTGGCATATATGAAAACCTGGTGTTCTTCTTGCCTACCAATGCTTCCTCTACGTGGTGGTACAAGTCCAGGATCCCCATGCGGCCTGCCAGCGTCCATTTAGTGGCCTAGCCGTGCCCAAAACAGGTGGGGCCAAATGTGGGGGACCTTTTGTTGGATGGTTTAAGGGGCAAGACAGGTGTCTTTGGTGTTGCAGATGCATAAGGAACCCATTTTACCTCTTAAAGTTCCTTAATTTTTTTCTTTTAAAACCATCCCCCAAACCCTGCTCACTTTTGGAGCATGGTCCTTGATATTTGGTGTAGCCCTCAAACTGATGAAACCTCCATACCCCTGTCAGTGAATAGCACTATGGGGATATAAGCAACTGCATTATGGCTTGAACGCTGGACACTGGAACAACAGAAATCATACTGGGCCTTCCAAATTTGAATAGGAAAATCAGCCAACCCAACGGAGATGGCAAATTCTACCCGCAGTGTGAACTTAAGTGCCACATACTGCCTACCAACATCAGGGAGAGATCGTTTCTTCAATACACACATGTGCACCCAGAAAAGATACGTGTACAGACTGCCCCAAAAATGGAGGTGACACCAAAATGAGGCTTAGAAAGATCAGCATCAAAACAAAATGTTTGGCCTTTGGCAAAGAGGCTGAAAAAAGGCCAGATAATTAGCTACTTACTGATTGAGGTAGAAACCTCGGGTGGATGCGGTAATGCTGACATGGCGATCTTCTACCGTGATGACATACAAGTACATGAGATCTCCATGCATCTTGCGATTGCCGGGTGGCGGATTCCAACCACTCATGGTTAGGACTTTTAGGCACTGCAGAGGCTTGGGGGGTTAGGGGCAGGGACAAGGATAGAAGATTGAAAGGAGAACAAGAGCCACAGATTTACGTTCTCCCTTGGGAGTGGCTAAAAAAACCAAAAAGCAAAAGCACCGTGCAAACAATTTAGATCTCCCAAAATACCAAAACAAATAAACAAACAAATAATCCAGTGGCTCTGTGGTCTATCTTTCCTTTTGGTAGTTGAGAACAACTCAAGGACCCGTGTTGCAGACCCATTCTTCTGAATTAAAATGGTGAACTCCAAAGCCCCAAATTGGGTAAGTTAAATCTTATATGGGTACAGCAGCAGGAATTCCTATACTTTCTCCAATTATCTTTGTCTCTACTTGCCTATTTTCAATCATTTCCAAAGCCTCTAATTTTAGACTATTGTTTCCCAATCTCGGCAATTTTAAGATGTATGGACTTCAACTCCCAGAATTCTGCTGGCTGGGGAATTCTGGGAGTTGAAGCCCACACATCTTAAAGTTGCTAAGGTTGGAAACACTGTTTTAGACCAGTTCCAGGGCAGGAACTTGCTGACATACACTATGACAAATCAATTATCTAATATCACACAGTTTAAGTCTCTTTATTACATTACCTTTTGATGTTAGCTGACTATTATTTGGAATGCCAACAAATTGTCACAAGAAATGTTTTTCCTATTGATAAAGACCCACAAGTCTCTTTGGCATTTGATAAACTTTTATCATTACCAGGGAGGACTGGGAAATTCTTGATGGGTGCAGAAATGCTGCCGTTGCTACTACAAGACAACCCATGAGTGGCTTAGCTCCCCAGTCTTGCTAAAACTCTAAATGCCACCCTTCATTGGACCTCTGTGGGGTTTTTTTATGTACCTCTTATCTATTTATCTCCAAGGTATATTTCAATTGCATTTTTAATTTTCAGAAAGAGAAGTTTTCTTTGACACTAATTTCTAAATCTCTGGTCAATAATCAAAGCAAAGATGAATGATTTGCAATCAGCTACATCAATACCAGAGAGAATGTGTGTCCTCAGAATAGCTTGATACTACCCAATAAATCAATGGTAACAGGAAAAGAGCTGATCTTTGTTAATTTGCCACTCCCAAACTGAGTATCTTTCCAGTAATAGTTCCCTTGATTTTGGAAGCTCCCCCTGCCCCTCAGCAAGTAAACCTGCTGTCATCTTTATTATCTTTTCAGCATTAGGCAAAGAACTGTTCTATCTTCCAGACGACAACAATAATAGTAATGCGGTTTTAAAATTGTATTGCTGCTTTTACTTTGTTACTGTTTGGTTATCTTATTGTTAATTTTATATTTCATACAGTATTGCAATGTGTGCTTTTATTAACTGCTTTAATCCACTGTTTACTTGTTGAATTTTCCTTGTGACCCATTTTGAGTTTTTTTTAAAAGAGGAAGTGGTACCTGAACATTTCAATCAATCAATCAATCAATCAATCAATCAATCAATCAATCAATCAGAACAGTCACAGACGGAGATACTATTCTAGACAGCTGAGTGACACTTTTGGAACAGCATGGAAGAATTATACACACCCAACTACAAACACACAACAAATTGGTGTGTGGCCTGCCTTCAGAGGTTTGTGGCCAAACAGCACTTCTTCATTGAAAGAAAACCAATCCAGAACCAGTCCCCATCAGGGACAAGTATTCCTTTGGTAGAGAGATGCCTTGATACCAAAAGCTACAGGATGATCTGCTCTTATTTTCTGCAGCAGCTTAGCAGTGTACAACTTGAGACAGTGCACAACTTCACCTTCCAGAAAGGTGTTCATCTGCATCTCTAACTTGTCCTTTGATATTATTTTGTGTTTTATCAGAGCGCAATATTTTGAGATAGTTTACTCATTTCCCTTAACTATGATTTGATTGGAATGGATAAGATAGATGTATCTGAATCACACACCCGTTAAACCACAGTTTACAAACTACAAATTATGGTTTAGTGCGATGCATGAAGCCAACCACTGTCTAGCTTGACTGTTGCCTCTGTGTTTATGATATGCTTCATACAGTCGTGGTGGCATCTTAGCAGTAAAGTAGTTTAAATGTAAGGAAGAAAGAGCTCTGGACTTTGTTTCTTCTAGTGACTGATTACAGAGGCCTCTTTTATGGGAAGGTGCTTGGATTCAGAAAACTGTTAACCCATCATATTTCCTTGAAATACACTTGGGATCTATTGCCCTCAGCAAAATCCAGAGGTTCTTCCTAGGATGGGAGATGGGTGGAATCACATAGGCAGCCAGAAAAAGAAGATTTGGGAGAAAGTGATTCCTGCAAAAGTTCCAACAAGTGGCACTCCCAAAATTGATCTGCATCTGCAACTAGAAAGAGAAATGCTCTAGGGTTGCAGAAATGTTCTGAACTTGAAATGCCTCTGAAGCAACTGGAATGCTGCTCTGCATTCCACACAGCTGCTTCTCAATGAGGCATTTTGCATTTGGAACAGTTTGCACTCAAAATGTTTCCCACATCCTTAGAAATTTCCTCCTCTGCTACCTTTCCAGATTTCAAAAGGTAAGCAGCACATGCTCTCGGAAGCTCTGGGATCAAAAATAGACTTTATGTGCAGTGGGTCCCAAGATCAGTGCAAACCAGCTGCAGGTTGGGCTTGGAAAAACTCTTGTCCAAGACCCTGACAAGATGTTATGATTGAACAGCCAATCCGAACTAACATGACTAATGTCTTGGTGCAAGTAGTCCTCACTTAATGTTGGTAATTGGGCCTGGTAACTCTGTCGCTAAGTGACTGCGCTGACTTACGATGGCAGTCCCGGCAGCCTCGGTTGCCGTCATTAGGCAAAATCCCACGCGGTTGCAGCATCCCACCGTCGTGTGATCGCCATTTGTGACCTTCTGCCAGCTTTCCCATTGACCTTGCTTGTCAGAAACTGGCAGTGAAGGTTGCAAATGGCAATCACTTGACCGTGGGACACTGCGACTATCGTAATTGAAAGCCAGTTGCCACATGCCTGGATCATGATCATGTGACCGTGGGGATGCTGCGATGGCCACAACTATGAGGACTGGTCGTAAGTCCCGTGGTTCAGAGTCATTGTAACTGAATGGTTGCTGAATGAGTGGTCGCTGGACGAGGACTACCTGTATAAAAGGCTTCCTGTATTTTTAGTAGGAAAAGAAACCTTTTTGCATGTAGAGGTTGGGTTACTTGGATTTCTGTTTCTTTTTTTTTATATATATATATATAAATATATATATATTATTTTTATATATATATTCATTCCACCAGCAAAAACACACAATACACAGAAATAACATTAAGGACCGGTCCCGGTGGTAGCATTTCAATGCTTTTTCCTTTGGAATCTACATAGGCCAGGACTATGCCCACAACGCTGCTGACCAAGCAGCACCTGCCCGCTTGTTGGCCTCCTTGGCATGGAATGCTAAAAGGTGGGGTTTATCTGGGAGGAGACAGGAGAGTGGAAACAGTCTCATGTTTCGAACATGTGCGGGGAGAGATGACGAGGTTCCCTACTTGCAGTTCTACGGACACTACCTTCCAGTCTCTGTTCTGAGGCTGAAGAGGGCAGAGAGGCCTCTCTTTGCTCCCGGGTAGGATATGCTCAGGGGGGGTGCAGTCAATCTGCTCCATTTCTGTACCTTTCTTCTTCCGCTTGCCGCTGTCTAGAATTGAAACATCGGAGGGTGGGGGGCAATACAGAAAAAGAGATTAGCAGCATCACGGTTGACCCAACGGGCCAACTTGGAACAGAGGACAAATGAATTCATCTCTTCCTCTGAAGCCCAATGCACACTTCAAAGAAGAGACCATGAGGACTGGAAAGTTGGTCCTTAGAAAGAAAAGGGGGAAACCATCCTCATTCCTTAACATCTGAATCGGCTGCCCTAGAGAGTCAGAATCTTGTCTGATTCCTTCCCTGTCACCACTCAGGGTCAATTCAGCTTGCTGGGAATGTTTTCTTACAAGGGCACTTTAAGTGCATCTCACAGAGGGCATCTCGTAGGCTCGGTTGTGAATGCAGCTCATATGTATACGAGGGGGACCTTCTACCACCACATTAGCAAGCTTAGGCAAGCCACTTCTGACTTTAAGCAGACAGGCTTCTCTGATGGGACATGCTGTGATTTAAAAATATCCCCTCCAAATACAAAGGTGGTACGTTCAGGAGCCATGTACTAGCTCAGCTGTTTCCTGAAATAAGCTATTGCATTGTACTTCAGGGATGCTTCGTACAGAGGCAGATTCCATCATGCATGTCCCACCGCCTGTCCGAAATAGTACGACGCAGGCATAATTTAAAACTATGCTTAGAGCATTTGAAGCATTTCCTAGAACCTCTTTCTCTTCCCTTAAAAAAACAAACCAACAAGTCTTTCCACCTAAATGCACTGAAGGCAATTCCGAGACCTTTTTGTATTAAAGCTGCAAAATTTCAGAACAAAACACACGTACTGTACTGGACAAGTATTTGCATATTCCCCTTTCTTCCCTGCCCTATGCTTTCATTTGCTCAACGGCCAAACTCTATCGCAAGTACTTTTTCTTCCTCCTGTACCTGCAACAGCTGAGCTCCAATTGGATGTGGGTCCTGTGTCGTGACTCTCTTTGAAAATACAAAATGAAAAGCAAGTTTCTAACATGGCAAGGGGGAGGAGGAAGAGAACAAAAAATAATAAAAAAGAATCCTCTGGAGCACAAACTTCAGTATCTTACAATTCTTGTATCAAAATACCCTATGCAAATTTACTGAGAATGAAGATTGCAAAGTTCAGTAGGATTCTGTAGGAGGGGTTCTTTGCAAAGTATCTTCCCAACTGCCTTGCTCAGAGCATCAAGATGCTGCTTCCTCATGGACGTTTAGTGCGTCTGCTTCGAAGGCCTCTCCACATTGCCTGTGGATGCGCAGAAGATACTTCTGCCATGATTGCTGTGGCAGGGAAGTGTCTTCTGGGCTTGTGCAGTAACAGAGGGAGGACCTCAAAGCAGCTGTCTAGGAGCTGCGGTGCTTCGAGATCTCCAGCAGCGGTTTCAGACATGCACTTTAGTCACCTCGTGACCAGTCCTTTGCACAGCCTCAGAATCAACCTTTCTTTGAAAGAGATCTTTATATGCAGACTCAGTTTTTTTGTTCCGTGCATCCCAAATCTGGAGGTTGGATAGATTAAAAAGGAAAAAGAACCAGGAGCAGGGCACATGCTGAGGATGGGGTAGAGGTGACAGAAGAACGCCGCATAGAAACATATGCAAGAAATGTTTTTTCCAATCCTCACCAGTATCACATTACTCTGAATTCATATGACTTAGTCAGCAGTGATGGGAAAAGCGTTCTCCTTGTTCACCAAACCCCTTAAGGAGCTTTCTCTGCAGTGGCTTCATTAGAACATGATTTTAGGGAAGGGCCTGGTCAGTAGAATAACTGGAAGGTCTCTAATGCAGCAGTTCGTCAGGTTTGGATTCTAGTAAAGTAACTATGCATTATCATTTCGAGAAGATGCTTGCTGGTAAGACAATTAAGTACAAAATCTAAAATGATATAATTGCCTCACTGCTGCTCCACAAAAAGGCTTCCAGAACACCTGAAAAATATGACTAAGGCTTTTATTGAAAGAACAGTCACCTGATGCCTTAAAGACTACTGAATGTATTACTGCATAAACCAGGGATCAGCAACGCACCATATCACAGGGACTACAGTGGCCATCATCATCTCTGTTGTCTGCAAACCTTCCAATCAAATGGGAATTTAAGTCATTTTTTTAATGTAAAAGAAAAGTCAACATCTCAAAACAACTTGCATAAGATTCTGGCACTCAGTGACAAGATTTGGGAGATTAGGGATGAATTTTGGGGAGGCACTCAGGGGTGGTGATGATGCTACTTGTGGCCTGTAGACCCTAATGTTTCCTTCTGTGGATTATCAACAAAACCTTACATGGTAATAAATTTGTACTTCTTGTTGACTTGGTTCTTGTGTGGTTTTCCTGAAAGAAGTTAAGGCGGCTACTCTTTTAGAAATGGAAGACTTTGAAGTCAGCCAAAGTTTGTAAACTTAATTTTAAATAGCTTTGGCTAATGGCCACACTTAGTTACTTCTCCATGAAGTTACACAAAAGCTATCCTTACAAGGGTACAAAGCACATATGTACCCTGGAAAGCTATGCCTCCGCCTTGGGTTCGGCTTCTCCATGGGCCACATTGGAAAAATTTGCATCATGACACCAGTGACTCAGAACTAAGCAAGACATTTTCTTCCACTGCAGAAGCACGTGTTTCTGATACCTCCAAGGTCCCCATCGGTGAAGACGCTGAGAAATGATAGCGAGTTGCAGTCAACACCATTGAAGGCATCTGACGGATCAAGGCTCTTGAGGAGATCACGGACGTGGCGGACATGTATCCGAGCTTCTCGAACTGTATATGGCTCTGGGAAGATTTTAGGTATGTAGAGGAGCAGACAAAAGTAAAAGAACATCTCACTATTCAACTGGAGTAATCTGTCTTATTTCATTATTAGACTTAAACCCCACCTTTCTACTTACACAAACATCACGACTTACAATACTTCAAATGGAAATGCAATATTCAAAAGAAGCACTAATATTGATAATATTAAAAATGTTGGGTACATCAGGTTCAACTGGGCAACAACTGAAGTTGATGCATCATTTAATGTTTTAAGTTACAAATACAAATATATTAAGTTGTAAGTTACTTTAACAAATTTATTGTGCATGGATTTACTTTAAAACTTAAAAGTATTGCAGATGCAGCTATAAGCTGCTGGACTCTTAAGAAATGCAATGTCTCATTTTTGCCTCTTTTGGAGAAGCAAGGTTAGTATTGAAAAAAGAAAGCATCAAGACTACAGGAAAGCAAAGAGAGCCATGTATTCTTTATCAAAACAGATACTGAAAAATACTACTATTAAAAAAAATGCTGAGAAACCATCCCCTCTTCCAAATATGCCTTTTCTCATGTAACATGCCAAAATGATTTCATTTTTTAAAATCTGAAGTGGTATCACTAAGAAATAAAAACAAAGCTCAGCAGAAAACAATGACAAGCCACTTCTAGTTGCCAAGAAAACAAAGCACACCCATGAAATCACCTGACATTGAGCTTGACTCAACTTTTTATTCTGTTAGAAGTTTTTATCTGATATTTTATTTTTTATCATTTTTATAGATTTCTGAAAGCTAAAGATTTGCCTGCACTGAAACTAATTTTCTAGTCTTTCATACACAGGTAGTCCTAATTTATGGCCATTCATTTAACAACTGTTCAGAGTTACAACGGCAGTGAAAAAGTGACTTACAACTGGTCCTCGCACTTATGACTGTCACAGGATTCCCGCGATCACATGATCAAAATCTGGGGGCTTGGCAACTGTCATGTATTTATGACGGCTGCAGCAGCATCCGGGGGTCACATGATTGCCATTTGCGACCTTCCCAAAGGGCTTCTGACAAGCAAAGTCAATGGGGGAAGCTGGATTCACTTAACAAACATGGTGATTTGCTTAATGACCGTGGCAAAAAAGGTCATAAAATCAGGCACGACTCACTTAACGACCACATCACTTAGCGATGGAACTTCCAGTCTCAATTGTGGTCATAAGTCGAGGATTACCTGTATTCTTTTTTTCCTTGATTTGGTATGATTATTTCCAAATACAAACCAAAATCTTTCCTACCATTACTAATGACAATGGTAAAGAAATACACTATTTAAAGTGAAAATAATAGGGATTATCCTTTTTTTTCCCTTAGAAAAGACGACCTTGTAAAAACCAGGGAAAATATTTTGTTTTGTTCTTTTTACACTTTCTTTTCCTGAGCCTTACATATCTTAAGACTTTTCTTGGTCAATTTCATCTTTTGAAAATAAAGAAGAATATCTGGATGCCAGGGCCCCCTGACACCAGACGTTACAGCAACCTTCCTTAAGATAATCCAACCAGATATACCAAATATCCCCAAATTCCAGCCAGTATCCCTTGGATCAACCATACCTAGAAGACACCATGTAGAGAGAAGCTGCCTAATTGGATTCTTATGAAGGACCTTTCCTTCCATTTACTCTGCTCTAGATACCAACTCTTGCCTTCAACTACTGCTTTTATACCAACTCTTACCTTCAACCACCTTTAATACTGAGTCTTCCTGTAACCCCTCAATGGTCTTCAACTCAGCAAAGTTATCGAGAACATTGCCATCCAACTGCAGAGAGAAACATGTTCGGTGACAGGTATCCTCACGGTCCATCAAAACTTGGTGGATCTCCTGAACCATCTCTTGAGGAGACACCTTGCCGAGCAGGGAAATGGACAAGAGAAGAGAGAGTTACAACTGTCCTCATTTTTCCTTTTGGAATTCTACAGGGCATATGAAAAGAGTTTTCAAAATATACAATGCATGCATTCAAAGTAAAACACACATTAAAATCAGGTCTATTCTGTTTGGAAAAAAGGGGCAAAAGTGAGGGATAAAACCAATCAAGTATCAGAAAAGCACAGTGGAAAGTAATTAGCTAAACACTAAGAGGAGCCAGAATTCTCAGCCCCACCTGCAACTTGAGAGAAATCTAAATCTTCCACTCCAATGATCACAGAGCAATCTTAACCATACAATCTTACTGAGTACAACTAATGAATGGAAAGCCCCTCCCTAACAATAAATAGCCAGCTGGAAAAGGATTCAGATTCTAGCTCAGCCTCTGCCCCTGAGATGCTTCATTTCTATTTGCAGGTTTTCTCTTTCAACATGGCTGCAAAACATGTTATTTGCTCGTGGGAATATTTTCACCTGCTGTTCCATCCAGGCAGACCATCTCCGAGTGACAATATATACACATAAACAGACATCCCACTTGTAGCCATCAGTCTCAGACAGAAAAACTACCTGCCTAATATACTTCCCAGAGTTTTCATGAGGGCAAAATGCAGACAGTGAGGAGGGATAAGGCAAAATGCTAACTAGGCATGAGGGACCAATTCTAATCACCCAAAGCCAGCAATGCTTTATGGAGAGATGGGTGTTGCAGTCTAGCAGATCTGAAGGGTGAAGGATTAGAAAAGGCTTCAGGATTAATATACAGAGTAATAAACTCCTTGGAGGAAAGGTGGAATTATTAAAATGTAGTACTTTCTTTTCAAAAAAAGCCAACAAATAACCACGTTAATTCAGAGAGCAAAAACAGGAGGAGATATGGTCTTCATCCCAAATCCTACAGAAGAGGCAGAGTCCTAAATGCACATATGGGAATTTGATTCCTTCTATAAATGATGATGATGATCCACAGCTTCTGGTGTGCTGTTGCACGCAGGAAAATGTGGTGGAGTAAGATACATAAGGGTTGGCTCCTCTGGACATTGTGCTAAGTCTGGAGTTGGAAACGAGTCAGCCACAATACTGTATGCCTAGATATTACCCACTGGCCACAAATTAAATTTAAAAAGTAAAATAAAATGGCCAAAATAAATAGTCAAATCTTGCAAGACCTGTCTGTGCTTATGGGAGATCTTGCAACAGTCTGGGCCATTTAAGTATTTTTTAACTCTGCAAAATCACACAATGGCTTTAAAAAGTTTCTGGCACCCATGCTAAGCCGTAACATATTTTGTTTAGCTTTTGCTTATAATGTTGTACAGACTCAGCTGTTATGGTTTTATGGCTTCATCTGTCGGTGGACCCAGCCAACTATGGCTTGTTAATCAAACCATGGCTTAACACAATGTGTGAACAATCTCTCAGAATGCTTTTTTTTTTTTATGCCTTCGAGTCAGTGTTAACTCCTGACAACTGCCTGGACAAGTCCCTGCAGTTTTCTTGGAAAGGTTTCAGAAGTGGTTTGCTACTTCCTTCTTCCTAGGGCTGAGAGTGAATGGCCCAAGGTGGCTTCATGCCCAAGGTGGGACTAGAACTCAGGGTCCCCCGGTTTCTAGCCTGTGCTTTAACCACTGCGCCAAACTGGCTCTCTTTCAGAATCGTCTAGGCCAGCGTTTTTCAACCTTGGCAACTTTAAGATGTGTGCACTTCAACTTCCAGAATTCCCTAGCCAGCATATGGATGTGTACCTCAATCTCTCCTCTGAAGCCTACCCTATAAACCCCCCCGCCAACATGTCACTCCATCCAAATGCAGTCTTTCTTGTTTTTCTAATAAAAATGCATCCAATCCATTCCAACACGCTCTAGAAGAATTTAACCCATGGGGAGAATTATTTACTCTCTTGCTCATTTGAACTTTGGCCAAGTTGCATAAGACTGTGTAAAGAGAACAGTCAAAGAAGCCACATCTGGAGAAGCCCAGTCTTTTCAGATTGTTTCTAGTCCTTAAAAGAAGAAAGAGATGAAAGCCAAGTGAGGATTTGGCAGGATTACTAAGTGACCCAGAGAGGATTTGGGTATTTAATGGTCCTCCACATCAAGAGTGAAATAAATTTCCACAGATTTTCATTTAAGAACACCTAAATAAATTAAACAGAGGCCTCTTTTAGGAGAAAGCTAAATAGAGCATCATTTATTCTGCAACAACTCCACATGGAACAGCAAGTGGCCATGCAACAAATTAAGCCTGGTTCTGGATCACTGCAGAAACCCATCTTGAATGAGATATGATCAGGAAATGCCAGTGCATTTGGTTAGGAATTCTGGGGTCTGCGGTTCTTACCCATCTAGAGGGCACCAGGATGGGAAAGACTAATCCAAGGCAGTACAGTAACTGCTAAATAAACTGGCAGACTAACAGATGATTCACCAAGGTTTGGGACTTGCAGAGAAAGTTAGCCCAAATGGCTTTGCAGAAATACTCACTTGTAGGGGAAAGGGTTCTACTGCTGGTGCATGGACTTTGACTGTGAAGCCAGTGTCCTGGATGACAATGACCTCTTGGTCATCTGTATGGTTTGGGTCTTCGTGGTCATTTTGCCTGGTTTCCTCCTTGCCGTTCTCGTGCAAGCTGTCCCCGTTCATCAGAGCAATGGTGGAAGGGTGTTCCTCTGGCCATGGGAAAGAAGGAAAAGATGGTTTATAGCTGGAGCCCTTGAACAGCACTGGTGCTAATCGCCCATAGCAATGAACAAAGACCATGCCCTCATGACTGTCCTGCAGAGGTTAAGGAAGGACGCCCTAAAGCAGCAGTACTCAAACGTTTTGATCTCAGGACCCCTTTATGCTCTTAAAAATTATTGAGGACCCCACAGAGTTTTGGTTTATGTGGGTTATATCTACTGGTATTTACTGTATTAGAAATGAAACCTTAGAAATTTTAAGATATTCATTTGACTTTGCAGATCTCCTGAAAGGTTCTTGGGGACCCCCAGGGGTCCCTGGACCATACTTTCAGAACCGATGCCCTAAAGAAGGGTTCCTCAACCTTGGCAACGTGAAGATGTGTGGAGTTCAACTCCCAGAATTCCCCAGCCAGCCATGCTTCTGGGAATTCTGGGAGTTGAAGTCCACACATCTTCACGTTGCCAAGGTCGAGGAACCCTGCCCTAAAGCATTTGAAAAAAACAAAAACAACCCAACTTTCTCCACTTTACAACATCACTTTGCCCCCAGCCCTAAATTAAGGGTCATTTCAGGCCATCCAAAGGTTGCCTCCTTCATCTACAAGTTGCTTACTATAGTGCCAAAATCCATCAATTGGAAATATTGTTCTCTGGTTTATGCTTATTACCTTACGTATTTTTTAATCTTTTTGGTTGGATGTTCTCAAATGGTAAGAGAGAGAAGCTGTATTTTAAGGCGTTTTGTACCATCTTAAGCTCCTTCTCTTGAAAGGTAACACATAAGCAAATTAATGTTAATGTTAGCAACAATATTAGTATTGATATCACTATTAACATCCAATTTCAGACATTTTTAGTTTTGATAGCCTAATAAAAAAACAGCATTTTTCAATTGTTTTAGACATGAAAATTATTACAATCATTTGCTGATCTACCGACAAGTTATCTAGAAATTTGTCAGAAGGTTGCAATCTGCCTTTTGCCCCCTTCAAGCAAAGCCTTCAGAACTGTATGGGAAACACATTTAAATCTGTCCATTAAATTCATAATATGCAATGAATTATCACTGCCAGATTTCTTACAGCATCCCTATCTCGCCTGTTTTTTCCACCCCAACAAGTACGGAAATAACCACAGTCATTTATAGGATTTAACTGACCTGACCCAACTTGAATAGTGCCCACTGTACTACGCTGCCTCTCAAAGATCAGCACACTGGGCACAGAAATTATTTGAGAACGCCTGCTGACTAATTGTGGTCTTCCACAAACCAGCTCAAGGTTTGAGATCATTGCCTCTAGGTCAAAATGAGGTCATACTGGGGTGCAATTTTACTGCTAGTACTGTTCCCATGCCATAGTTTAGGAAGGAGGAGGGGGGAGGGGGAGGAGGAGGAGGAGGAGGAGGAGGAGGAGGATCATCATCAGTAACCAGGTCTGGCATTAAGCCACCCAAACTACTTTAAACAGAAGGCACTCTAAAACTATACGAGGCCAAATGTTAAATTTCATTGGTTTCTCTCTCTTGCTCTCCTAGCTGATGCTTAGGAGAAATTGGTGTTTTAACTGATCTCCTTTCTCCCTGGCCTAAATGAGTAATACCCTGTTCTGGGGGGCGGGGGGCTGCGGATATGCATTTCAGGGAAAGGTAGGGAACATGGCAGTTAATGGAGGAAGAAAATAGTCATAATGCTGAGCAAAGGCACAGGAAGAAAAAAAAAATCGCCTAACTCAGTTCAGTTTGAATAATCCTCTTTAATTAAAGCCACCACAAAACGGGTGTAGACAAACCTCTAATGCAGCTTTAACCTGTTTCCTGCCAAGACACATGGATTGCCAAAAAAAACCACACCTGCCTGCCTCAAGGCAACCTGTGTGCGTGTGCGTAACGGATCTCCTCACTTATTTTGTTCTTTCAGTTGTAAAGAAACAAAAGTTTATTTAATTATTACTTTAAAAAAGTATGTAATTAATTAATTTCTATAGTAATGGATTGAGTTTGATAAAGTTTCAATCCATCGCTACAGAAATTAATTAATTGAATGAAAAATCGCAGGTAGCGCTTAAACAGAGACCAGGTGGCCATCTGCCAAGGGCGCAGTAGTAGTGGATTCCTGCCCGAGATGGAGGGTTAGGTTAGATGATCTTCAAGGTCCCTTTCAACACTTCCAGTCTTTGCTTTGCAAGTTTCGGGGTTTTACTCAGTCTGGAAGAGGGCAGTTTCAGATTCAACCTCATGGCTGATGGCTTTGGACTATGGGCCACCTCTCAGCCCCATTTACCCTACAGAATAGCTGTGGGAAGGACTCACTCTACTTTCTTACAAGGAAGGAAGGATAAGGATCAACCCAGCAGGGCAACCAACAAAAGAATGCCATTTTAATCCTCACCCAGGAAGGCAGGGAGAGGGGAATGCTGCTTTTGAGCCACACACCGTGCATTCCAAAACGGAAAAACGTCATTTCCCTTTCAGATTCTGCCCAAGGAGCAGCCGTTTGTGTGCTGTACGTGATCTAAATTATAATATGAACTATGCACAGCACTCCTGAATGTTTTCTGCTTTTAATGGTTATTTTGCTGTAATATATTACATTCCTTCTTTGCAACTTGGCTTAGTCTGATCCACCGTACATCTTACTTCTGGCTTCCAAGGTTTTCACACAGAAGACCAGAAGGTTGGAAGGAATGAGAGGAAGGTGAACACACGTGATTTTGCATTCACAGTGTTGTTAATGGCCTATTTTTAGATATTCCCTCTTGCTTCTTTACCGGGGTGAAGTAATATTGGTAGTAACTATGATAATAATGTGCCATCAAATTGGTGTTGACTTCTAGCCACCACCTAGACAGATTTTCTCTACGATGATCTGTCCCTAACCTGGCCCTTCAGGTCTACCAACGGTGCACCCATCTCCAGTGTAACTGAGTCTATCTACCCTGCTGCTGGTCATACTCTTCTCCTTCCTTTCCCAGCATTACAACCTTCTCCAGAGAGCTGGATCTTTGCATAATGCATCCAAAGTAGGATAATTTGAGCCTGGTCATTTGTCCCTTGAGTGAGAACTCTGGGTTGATTTGTTTGATGATCCATTTGTTTGTTTTCTTGGCTATGGTATTCTCAGGAGTCTTCTCTAACACTGAAGTTCACAAGCATCAATGTTTTTTGTATTCTGCTTTTTCAAAGTCCAACTTTTGCTTGCACTTCCCCAGACAGACTCGGAACATAATCTGGGGGTCTTTCTGGACTCATGACTCCTGCTCGAAGAGCAGGTGAGAGTCATGGCTAGGAGGGCCATTGCAGAGCTTCAGGTTGTGCACCAGTTGCACCCATTCCTGGATCAGGAGGTCCTACACTCAGTCACTCATGTCCTGGTCACCTCTTGTATGGATTACTGTAATGTGCTCTACATTGGGCTGCCCTTGAAGAGTATTTGGAAGCTTCAGTTGATGCAAAATGCAACACAGCAGGCAGTTATATGTGCACCTAGATCTGTGCATGTTACACCTCTGCTCCACGGGCTGCATTGATTACCAATTTGCTTCCAGGTTCAATTCAAATTGCTAGTGATGGAGCATCATTCCCCCAGAGGTCAGGCTGGCCCTGGCCTTGATGGCCTTCTGGAAGGGTCTGAAGACCTGGCTTTGCCATCTGGCCTAGGGATCCAAGAGTGGTGTGGAGCCCATACAATGGCTGTACTGTTCGTGAATTACTGTGCTCCCCTGGTGATCGTACTGTATGGTTTAATTGTTTTTAATTGTTTTAATGTTTAATGTTTGTATGGTTGTTTTATTCTGTGTTTTTTGGTATTGTTTATGTTTTAATTGTAACCTGCTCCACGTCACAAATGTGAGATGAGTGGCTACGTAAATCAAATAAATAAATAAACAAAGCAGCCACGTCTTTTTTCAGGCAAAAGATGCTGCTTTAAAAGACGTAGCTGCTTTAATGAACAGCAGAGAGATACAGTCCTTGTGCAAGGTCTGAAGGGCTCTTCCTTCAAAGTGTGGATATTCCTATTAATGAAGTCCAACCCTGTCTAACTTCTCAAGAATAACCAAGATTGGCTAGCTATGGATTTCTGATTATCATTCCAGATTATTCTTTTCTCTTTTCTACGCTTTGCTTGGGCAGCCATACTTCTTATCCGAAACCATGCTGCACCTACTATTTTTTAATTTTCTGCAAAGGCCCAAGTAGGGCCCAGAGGCATTCTTATAAATAAAGAGATGTTACTGGAGCTTTATTTTGCAGCATTGTTTAAGGGTCAGGTAGGAAGGATTTCCCAGGCATGTTGTTGCACAAAGAGCTAAAGTGATATAGTAAATAGCCACGTGCTTAGGTGTCTTTGGACAAGAAAGAATGGCTCCCAAGTGAACAGCATGACACAGAGACTTTACAGAGTGTTAGGAAGCAACCTTGGCTTGTGGTAACTGTACACATGCTTTCTGATAAACTGGCCACCTCTGCTCGGTCGCCTCACCTTGGAGCATCGGGGCTACGCAATATCTTTCCAATGCTGAGCATTCCACCCTTTCCATAGATCTCAATACTAGCCTTCTCTATTTTAAATTCAAGTGTGTGAATCATTCAATTTGAAATGTTTTAATCGACAGTTTTTGCATCTCACCTGAAGGTGGACTTCAGATAGGCAATAATTCTCAGGTCTCTGGGCTAAAATGTCTTTTGTTCAGAGGGAAGGAAATCCAACTCCTTCAGTTTATGCAAAGATTTGTTGGCTTTGTATTAAACTGCCTCCTTGCCTCCAACAGCCCCCTTCAGTTGAGGTGGCTGATCAAGTGCCAAACTGCCTCTTATGACTGGCAGCAACTCTCCCAAGCTTTCCTGGAGATTGAACCTGGAACTGTCAGCATGCAAAACAATGCCTACACACTGAACTCTGCCCCTTTCTTTTTAGTCATTTATTTTTTCTTTTAATTGCTCACGCACATCTGTTTCTGAGGCATCAGCAGTCCTGGGATCTCTTCAAAACTAAGCCTCTAGGAGTGGTTCCCACACAACTCCTCAGCAGTTCCTATTACACGTTGCTTATTTTGTATACTCCCTTGCCTTGGAAGCTCTCCAAACTCTGAGGATTTCTCTTCAAAAAGGGAAACAATTCAGGGAAGAGACATCTACAGGGAGGTTGTACATTTGGTTGGGATACAAGGTTGATTGATAGTTAATGTTAACCAGTGTTTCCCAACGTTGCCCATTTCCAGGTGTGTGGACTTCAAATCCCAGAATTCCATAGCCAGCATGGCCCATTGATAAGAATTCTGGGAGTCAAAGTCCATACACCTGGAAGTTGCCAAGGTTGGAAACACTGGTGTTGATTCTTATAGTTGCAACGTCATTAGTGTCACAGGAACCTCAGACAGCACGGTCAACAGTGAAGGTGCTGATAAGTGTAATGTGCAACATCTGATGACCTACAGGTTCCCCACTGTGTAGGGGGTAAAAAGCTGATGATCCACAAACCTGGCATAACTGTGATATTGACCTTCCATACACTGCATGGAGCCATCATGTATTCTGTTTGGTCTTGGCATATTCCTTAGCCAAATGTAGTTTATTCCATAAACTATAGCTAAGTAAACCATGTTTTAGCTAGATCCATCAGACAGTTCAATTAGAGTTTAAAATGAATCATGCTGGTTGTATTCACACAGCAAACAAACCTGGATTGGGTCAAATCCTCTCGTGGTGTTTGCACAACATGCTAACTTTGATGAGGCTTTTTATAGCTTGATGTGCTTGTGAACCCAACCCATTTTAATTTCAATTCAGTTTCAATTTATATGGCTGCCCATCTCAAATTCATGACTCAATTTGATCAGGTTATAGTTTAGGCCACTTTGCGAACACACAAACTCAAAAGCACTTTTAACTCACTGATCTCTCACAAACAGGTGAGTGGGAGCAATTAAAAGATAATGGCATCGTTTTTTTAAAAACTGGAGGTTGAGGGAGCGTGATCAGAAATGGTCCTTCTGCAACTGAACTGTGAGTTTAGTATGCCCAGGTTTGTGCATCTCCCGCTGCTTAAAAGAAAAGAAAAAAAAGGTGCAAAGCAGAATCTACTTGCTGTGCTCAGTCTGATCTGCTTTGCATCAATTCTTACTCAAGATAATAGGAGGAATATTCACAACATAAAATCCCAAAGCTTGTTGAAACAGATCAGTAAACCCAGTGTCTGCCCATTATCAAAGGCCTTGGTGAGATTTTCACTACTATCTCTTTTAGAACAGTCTCCAGCCATCTTTCTCTTCAAGTGTCCTGGACTTCAAAGACACCGTTCTAATCAAAGGTTAGGATCTATGGCAGATTCTCCAGAACCACAGAAAGCACCATCAGACCTTTTGTCTGATAAAAGCTCCCCATGGTGCTGGAAGATCAGATTGGAGAGGCCCTGACTAGAGTTGGCCAAAAAAAACCCAGCTTCCCATGACCATCCATCAGAGGAACTACAATAAACCATGGCAGAAGGTCCCTGCATTAGAGAGTGGCTTAATCTATGTGTAAAGCAGTGCTTTCAAAGCACCTGTCAACAGGATTCTTAAACATTTTCAAGATGGAGACAACCTAATTTTCCAATCCTAAAGAAAACAATGACAGGGGAACTAGACTCTTTAGTAAACATAGCACACACTGCTCTATTCAGCAACTGCTGGACTGGTTCCTCTTTTCTGCAAACAACAAAACTGGGAACACTCAGCTAGCTTTCCATAAAAGCAGGTTCCTGGAAAGTATTTTGACTAGGGAATCTGGGAGCTAATGCATTCAGAAGTGGACTCTTTTTTCTGTTATTCTAGAGAACAAAGACACCAAAAACTGCATTTCTATTCAACCTAAACGTTTGCAAGAGGAGCTGTTCTGGCAGCTTCAAAGTCAGCTATAAAAGCCCAGTGCACAGGTTCAGGACCCAATGCAACAAAGGTATAGACCAGTGTTTCTCAACCTTGGCAACTTTAAGTTATGTCGACTTCAACTCCCAGAATTCCCCAGCCAGCATGGCTGGCTGGGGAATTCTGGGAGTTGAAGTCCACATATCTTAAAGTTGTCACGGTTGAGAAACACTGGTATAGACTGAAGGGCTTCAACTTTGCCAAGTTTGTAAATGAGGAGGTGGGAAGAATGAGAAAAGCCACAGTCAATTAGGATGCCATGTTAACGTTCCTCAACACTTATCTGTATTCATTGGATGAACAGAAAAGGAATTATTGGGCAGAAAGCAGGTTGGAGGCCTAGTTCCCATAAAGACAGGATAACTCTCAGCCTAAACTGCAGAGCATCAGGTCCAGGATGGAATGTTTCTCTTCACAAAATACTTCTCTGCATACTGAAAGCTACTTCATCAGGGAGTTGTGCTCCAGTCTTCGCTGATACGAATTCATTAGAAAAAACATGGTGAACCTGAGTAATTCAGGAACCTACAGGACCATGCTGTGCTATGTTAGGCCTCCATTTCAACCAGTCAAACCTGTAACTTGCACAGGAATCATTTTGCAACCTTAGGAAGCAGCCTTTAAGTCAGATCTTTCAGCTCTCTGGCCAAGGGTCATCTGATCAGCCTTCCCCACCCAGATGCCTCCCAGACAAGATGGAGGATAGGTGTAGTCCAAACATGCTTTGTGGAGGCTCACTGATTTCCATTAGTTTTCAGTAACCCCCTGGAAAATGTCAGAGGTTGATATCAATTATAATCTTACCCTCTGTGTTTTGACCTGTAGGTTGGAAGTCCAGGCAATGGATGAGAATGAATATAGCCTGTGTCTCTCCCTTTTATCTTTAATGGTTTGCCGAAAAAAAAGTACAAGGGCCATGTGTCTAGATGACAAGACAAGAGACTGTACTGTATTTTGGATATGAAAACACAGGTCAAGAAATGTCACAAGTATAGGTAGCTGGGAATGAGTGCAGTCTGCAGCACTGCTCCGTGGCCAAGATGAATGCTAATTATCAGATGAACACTGTTTGTTTGTTTGTTAGATTTCTATCCTGCTTTCCTTCTTCAGGCCTGAGCATATGCTGAGCAATACTCAAGTCAGTGTTTTGTTTAAGAAGCAGCTTAATTAGCTGCTTTCATGAATAATCAGTTTGGTACTGAGGGCCAATGTCAAAACAAGGGTGAAGAACTACAGCAGCTTTTGTTTTCAGTTCAATCAATTATAGTGGATGGATTCATCCTGGTCTTCTTGAGTGCCCATTTGAATCAAAATGCTCCTCTAATAACAGAATTATAAACCTGAAGAGTTCTTTACAGGCCAACCAGCTGAGTGACAGGCAACTTGGGGAGGGGGGGTTAAGTTGGCACTTGGGGAATTTTCAGAGCATTATTTTGAGTGCTGTTATAAAATGGCCCTGTCTATTCAAAAAATAAACATTGGCCAGTCTCAAAATGCATGTTTATCAGAAGCAAATCATTGAGGCTATTTCCCACACCCAAGTATTCCCTAATTTCACTTTTTTGCGGAGGGCCAGACCTAGCTCCCTAGGGAAAGCTCTAATGTTGGGAAAGGCGGAAGAAAAGAGAAGAAGAGGACGACCAGCAGCAAGAGGTATGGACTCAGTTACAGAGGCGATGGGTGCAATCTTTTTTTTAAAGCTGTCATAATATCAATATTTTGGAAAAGACTCCAAGAATACTGTGGACAGCCAAGAAAGTAAACCAATGGCTCATCGAATAAATCAGCCTAGATTTCTCACTTGAGGCACAAATGACCAGGCTTAAATTACACATTATGCGAAGACCCAACTCTCTCGAAAAGGCTCTAATGCTGGTAAAGGTGGAAGGAAAGAGAAGAGGACGACCAGCAGCAAGGTGGATGGACTCAGTTACAGAGGAGATGGGGGCACCGTTGGAAGAACTGAAGGACCAGCTTGAGGACAGATCACCCTGGAGAAAATCTATCCATGTGATCACTAAGAGTCGACACTGACTTGATGACACATACCATATATACTTGCAGACAAGCTGAGAATTTTACATGCCAAAATACACCCAAAATATTGGGTTCAGCTTATTCACGAGTATTTATGATAGGTTTTTCCCTCAACTTTTTAAACGTACCCATATATTCTATATATACTCATGGATAAGCCACGATAATCTGTGGAAAAGCAGACCCTCGAATTTTAAACCAAAATATCATGAAAAATGTGCCACCCACTGTAATGGCATGTGGGAATGACCTTGGGAAATGGGGTGGGGGGGACAGAGATGCTGCCTAGGGTATCAGATAAGGGCAGGGGAGCCCGCAGCTGCATAATGGACAGAGAAAGAAACTCAGAAAAGACCCTCCCTAATTTATCAGGCTGTAAAAGAGATGGCGGGAGATTTGTACTTTCAGACTTGCAAGATTCGTTAATGTAGCCTTACAATAAAGTAGAATTAGTTCATCTAGTCGCATTTCCTGTCTGGTCTATTTGGGAAGGCTGACACCCATGGATAAGCCAATTGTGAAAATTAAAACCTACGGAAATTTCAAGGGTCGGCTTATCTGTGGGTGCCAAGTTTGAGAACTGCTGAGCTAGAGTCACTATATCTGGTCTGCCAAACTCCAGAGAACCACTAGATGGCAGCACAGTTTTCTGTATCTCTTTGCTGCCATCTAGTGATCAGCTGGATTTTGCAGCCCAAATGTAGTAGCTCTATTTAAAATCTTTACATAAGATTTCTTGGTGGTTCTTTGGAGCTGGAGAACAGAGAGCCCTGCAAATAAATCCAGCACTCATATAAGTAGGTAAAAAAATTGTTGAGCTAAGCCGAATCTCTTGGTTTTTTGGGGTCTTCCTGTGCTTTTCTTCCTTTTTTAAAACAAAGTAACATAACTATCTTCTGGTAATAATTTGAGAGCCAGTTTGGTGAAGCAGGGAAGATGCTGGACTAGAAACCAGGAGACCATGAATTCTAGTCCTCCCTTAGGGCCTCATGCTGGCTGGGGAATTCTGGGAGTTGAAGTCCACACATCTTAAAGTTGCCAAGTTTGAGAAACACTGATTTAGCTTAAGCATACTTGTAGAGACTCACAACTTTCAAGAAGCATTGAAAGTAGTAGATAAAACTGATATTAAGTATTTACATGATCTTTTGGAGTAGCAATTTGAATGTTCTTTTTCTCCAAGATAGTGGCAAGATGTTGTAAAAACAACGAAACTTGGTCCTTAAAATGCAGTACCTGTAACTGAAAATGTTCCTTGTTTATTGAATATTGACTGCATACAATCATGGTTTTGATCACAAGCTAAGGAGGATGCTTCACTTGAGAAGAAAAAAAATCCATTGCTCTATTTATCTGAAGATTCCCCCTTTCTAAAAATGCACTTATTACTTATAAAATATGTGAACATAACATTAATCAAATCAGGCAGATTCCAGACTGTAATTTGTGTCCAGTAATTCTTCCTACAAACTACGTATGCACTCATTAGACAGGTAGATTTTGGGTGTGCTACAATTACTATTTTAATAGCTTATAACCTTAATTGTCTTCAAGCAAAGCTTTGCTTTAGTTGTACATTTTATTGAACTATGTTCTTATCAAACATCTCAGTTTGGAGAAAAAAATCCTTATGTATCTTTTATGCAGCATGTAAACTTAATATGTTGTAAAATACATATTTAGTGGACAACATATATAATTTAGTTTATCAAATGTCTCAAGGGTGCCAGTTCAAGCTCTGAAGTTCTTTAGGACACAGATGGTGTAGATTTACTAGAAAACTTTTCAAAAACTTCCAATAAGGAATCTTGAGAAATACAGCTTTGGGAGAACATGAAACATTTCTTCCTGATTATTGAATTTCATTTGGAGCACATGTCCTGCCAACAACCTCTCCAAAAGGAGAGGGAAATCTAGGGAATTTTAGAACTGGGGTTTTGCTGGTGAGTTCTCACCCCACCCTAAACATTTAACCTAAATAGTTGCAGCAGAAAAGTTTGGCACCCTTTCTTAACCAACAAACCCAATCAGGGGAAAAATGGATTGGAATATTTAAAAAGTGCCAATCGCTGAATAGATTTTGCCAGAAAATCCACCAACGAGACTTAATTAGCATCCCAAGGCTGTTTAAATAATTAATGGGTATATTCCCTGCATTTTAATAGAAGCTGTGCATTTAGCATTTCCTGCCTTCTCAGCTCAGCTCAGCTCAATCCTCAGCCGTTCAAAGCAGAAAAACCAGTGTTACGGGTCACCCCAGCTGATTGACAGCCATAACTGGGGTGGAGTGGGGTGGGTGGAAGGAGAAAGCAATCTAGTTGTGGATCTCTTTTCTGGGCGGTTTTCCAAAACAGCCATTGTACGCGCAGCATGATAAATTAATTTTGCCTCAGGAAAAGCACGTTATATAGTTCATATTAAGTCATTCAAATGTATGCGGGGTGTACCTGTATCAAAATGTGGACAGTCCCCTGTCCGCTCTATCCCCAATAGGTGTGAAAACCATCTACTATTCATAGCTGTTCAGAGGACTTCAGATAACTAATGTATTGATACCATTGGTGGATTTTAAAGATTCTGAGTCCGTGGTTTAAGAACGTCTGACTTATGGACAACTCGTACTTACGAATGGACTGCCATAAAGCCTATGACATTGAAAATTTGAGTTAAATACAATGGTTTGTAAGAACGAATGCACGCGCTACTTTGTGATGCTCATGAAAACGTTGCGCGGCTTCAGTAGCTCGACAGCTGAGGGAAGGAGAACGCTGTCCGCCATTTTAAGCCGGATCCTTTTTCTCTTATTTACCTTTATAACCATGGCTCCAAAGTGTAAATCCAGTGCAAGTGCTGGTGATGCATCAAAGAAAAGGAAAATGATCACAACTGAAAATAGAGTAGAAATAATAAAGTGATCAGAGCCGCAGACGATAGCATTTGAGGAAGAAGACTGGGACCTAAAAACTTCAGAACTGAACATGTTTTTGATGAAAGAGTTAGCTGAAGCCTTTCATCTCATTTAAGCAGCGATGGTAAAGTTGAGAGGAGCAAGATCTTAATACAGAGAGGTTCACCAAAATTTACCATACAGTTACCAAGGGCCTCAGTTGCTACAAGGCCATTTGTGATGAGGAAAAAAAAAGCTCTGTACAAACAGAGATAAAATATGCTACATATATATCCTATATACCAAGACAAACATTTGACTAATGCTAAATAAGAACCATATGTACCCTTTCTGACTTACCTACAAATTCAACTTAAAGACAGACTTAGGAACAGATCTCGTTCATAACCCGGGGACTGCCTGTAATTATGAGGCACATCAGGGGATTAACACCCTGAACAATTGCAATGAAGTGTTGCTTCATAGGCCCTGCCTGCAAGTCAGGATAATCCAAATGTGCTGTGCTCCAAATATCATTAGCATGGAAAATATGGTAGTGAAAATCCCAATCTAGCCATCTGAGGCAGCGCCCAAGTGTGCAACTTTCTCGCAAGAAGAGAGAATTCGGATTCAGAATTCATTTTCCTGTCAGTCTCTACAAATACTTAAGGCTCTGAGCCCATTTCAGATCACCCTAAGTTAGTGTTTCTCAACGATGGCAACTTTATGATGTATGGACTGCAATGCCCAGAATTCCCCAGCTACCATGGCTGGCTAGGGGATTCTGGGAATTGAAGTCCACACATTTTAAAGTTGCCAAGGTTGAGAAACACTGTGGCCTAAGTCATACAGCAGAGAGAGCCAGGATTTTTCAGTTGATGGGCTTCTTCTGAATTCAGAGAAGTCGTCGTGGGCACTCTCACAAAATGGCTGCCACGGTCTGTTCACAAAAGGGCTGCCACGGAGGGCTAATCAGTAGAGCTGTGTGAAGATTCATTCTGAAAGTGATACGCTACCACCCAAGCAATTCAATGCATCCAACTGGGTACCTTTTGAACTGATTTGAAAACGTGGTAGGCTTTTGCACCAATACCTCTTATCAAATCTTTGCACTGATTCGGTGAGTCAAGCAGCACATTTGATCTGAATTTCAGTTCTCTGTATTGAACTGAAAATTCAAACTGGAGCTTTTGCTTGGATTTAACTGGGGACAAGGACCCCAGCTAAAGTTGGGGGGGGGTCCGCAGACCTGCTGGCATCTCCAGTGCCCATGGTGGAAATCCCAGGCATAAAAACTTGATTAGGGGCACAGTGCCCATTCTTTTTTCTCCCCAAGTATCTCTTCCAGCCCCACACACTGCCTGTCCTGGAGCATTTCGATGCAAGATGCAGGCTACCGAAGGCCAGAACCATAAAGTTAAACAAACCATGGCTATATTCTCTGGACACACAGCTTGTATCTGGATGATATCTTTAATTCTAAGACAGATCACAGATGGTGCTGAGACCCGAACAACATGCATCTTTTATGGTCGTACTTGGGGGAGGGGAAAATGTTTGTTCGGTTTAACATTTTATTTGTTTTATTACATTTAGAGGCCACCCGACTCCAAATGACTCTGGACGGCTTACGCTCCAAACAGTAAAGAATAAAATGGGGGGGGGGGGGGGGAATCATGCACATACCAAAAAAACAAAACAACCCCCCCCCACAAAAATCTCAAAACATAACACACCAAAGAAGCAGGTTGCATTCACCCAGCCATTATGGTGAACAAATCATGGTTTGTGGCTTTAGTATTGTGCAAATTCAGCCCCTGGAGTTTTTTCAACAAGCCCGTGCTGAATATGGTGGGCAACCCTAGCCTAAATAAACTGCAGACATATGTTTCATTAACCATGCCAAGGAGCAAAATGATCCAGAGTTTGTAAGTAGCTGCAGTCATTCAAAACCAGTGTCAGGTTTGGCTGGCCTGAGCTGCAAATGAAACTTGTGTTAAATTTGCCAGACATTTTCCCCAGTGATTTCCCTGTTTTTAGTTGATATTGTACTGTAACAGGATTCTGTTTATCCTCTTCAACTATTTGGGGTGGGGGAGGTTGAAAGCCAGTGTATAAACCAGTGTTTCTCAACCTTGGGAACTTTAAGATGTGTGGACTTCAACTCCCAGAAGTTCCCAAGGTTGAGCAACCCTGATATAAACATTAGTAGCATACATCTCCCCCCACCTTCAGGGTTGAATGTGAGCACCCTCAAATTATTTTAGGGGTGTCTGAGTGGAACAGCCAATTCCCCCAACCACGTGGCCTTTGATCAAATGTGAAAGCCCAAATAGCTAATTTTTAGAACAATACAGGATCTCAAGCTTCTCTATCACTCTTAGCCATCCAGTTGTGGATCTATTCAGACCATCAATTTGCAGCTCTTCCTTGTTGAATTCTCAGTGGAAACTACCAACTGCATTACAGCTGGACATCCGAAGATCCACGTATCCTGAAAAACACCCAGCGTCTTCCCCCATGCTTTCCTCCCTTGCCTTTTTGAGGACGGGCCAAAGGCTGTCTTTTTTATTCATCTGCAAGAGTTCAAATGCTGCAAGGACAAGGATCAGGAGAAACGAATCGAGGTGACTTCACGAACGGAGCTCCGCTTTGGAAATCCCAGACAAGGTTTCCACACGTACGCTGCCGCACAATGCAAACTACATTGCGTTTGTGTGGGCTGCTGTGAACAAGGGTGTGCTTTTACTCCACCAAACCAATTCCTTGATATGGAAGACGCACCTGCTCATCTGTGATGCAAGGGCAGAGAAAACACTCCAGAGATGTAGTTTACCAGGATCCTATTATGCTGACATCAACTTGTTAGTGCCTTACAATATATACTGTGCATATAAATATAAAGAGATGATGGAGAGATTGGTGGGTTTTTTTCCTGCTCCAAACAGGGGTTGACAACCTGCAGCTCTGAGTCTCTTTCCTGCACACCTCAAAATCCCTTCTAATGCTGACAGCTGAAAACCAGCAAGGGGATTTCCTGCCACTCTAAAACAGGAAGCACATGAAAACAGTGTAACCTGTAAAATGCATAATTTACATTTTAAACACACACATAAAAAAAACAAAATTTTCCCTATGTGGCCCTACCCATGTTAGCCCTCAGACCCTCCACACGTTGCCCACTCTGGTTAAGAAAAGAGGCAGTCGATACAAGAAAAAAATTAATTTGCCTTTCTAGGGTACCCAGTTACTGGAAGCTTTCAGGATGAAGGTACAGGGAGTCCTCAACTTATGATCATTCATCTAACAACCATTCGAAGTTATGACGGCATTGAAAAAGTGACTTACGACCAGTCCTTGCACTTACAACCATCACAGCATCCCTGCAGTCATGTGATCAAAATCTGGGCACTTAGCAACCATTGCGCATTTATGACAGTTGCAGTGTCCCGGGGTCATGTGATCACCATTTGCGACCTTCCTAGGGGGCTTCCAATAAGCAGTCAATGGGGGAAGCCGGATTCGCTTAACAGCAGCAGCAAAAAAGGTCGTAAAATTGGGTGTGACTCACTTAACAACCACATCGCTTAGTAACGGAAATTCCAGTCCCAATTGTGATGGTAAGTTGGGGACTAGCTGTATTAGATTTGGGGAAATGAAATAGCTCGGTCAGGGTGAGTCTAAGGCATATGCAAACAGTGGTGTAGGGGGCAGCAATTATGGCTGGGATCATCTTCCCTTTCCTTCACTTGTATAGAATTGCACAGCATATCTAAGAATATTTGCACATTTTACTTATAAAATCTTCATCTGCTTTCTATCATTAAAAGGAAATCCTGAAATGGATTAGCAAGTATGTCTAATCTGCAAAGTTAATTCATGCTGCACAAATCCCAAAAGGTCTTAAACCCCATCTGCTAGCATTTTTAAAATTAGAAAAACAGCACCAAGAGCACTGGAGGCAGCAGTTTAACATCAGACTATTTAAGAGCTCTGCTCAGACCCATAAAACGTTTACAGTACAGAGACTTTGGGGTGGGTGGGGTGGGACCCTTAACACCCATTTTAGTGTCTACAGAAAGGTGCAAGGATTTTATTTTAAGAGAAGAAATGAGGTAAAGCCTCTATGAGTGTTGGACTAGGGTTGAAAAGACCTGCGTTCAAGTATCTGTGTACCTGCAAAGCTCACAGACCAGGCCTATCAACATAAACCAGATTAATCTACTTTCTAAATTTGTTGTGAGGTTACAGCTAATGCAGGTCTGTAGGTACAAACATATGCCCTTTTAGGAAAGTGCACCTGAAAACGTTAGAATGGTACTAATGCACAATTTCATATCTCCCCCCCCCCCGCCTCCCCAATACATATATAGCAACCGCAGGGGAACCCAATGCCTAATTGCCTAATTACAAAATTCTCTGCAAGCTATAGATCAGAGCCAGAAGGGGCCCTGTGGGTCGAAGAGTACTTCGAAAGGCAGCCTGTTGGCTCAACCTGTTTGTGGCACAGAGCCTGCTCCAGATAGATTACTCCTAAAGGAATGTGGAGAAAAAAGTTCCACCCTTTTGCTCCAGCAACTCAGCTGGAAGACACCCATCAAAGCTATTGATGACATCCCTGGAGCACCTACGAGACAACTCACCAAATGCCCCAGAAGCAGAACTAGATCTTCTAGGCAGGCAAATGCTGACAAGCAGGCGTTGATGTACAAAGGCTGTGTTGTCTCCTGATCATCTCCAAGAGGCAACATGTCCCAACAGTCTCTGCTAAGGTAGCCAAAAACCCCTGGCAAAAGTTATTTTTTGGCTATTTTCCTTCAAGGCAGGCCTTGTTCTGAACAAGTCGAGACAGAAATAAATGCTTAGAGCTCCTTCTGTATCTCGCAGTTTTTGCCACCCCCAAACTATGCAAATGGCAGAGAGCTGGAAGAAAAATGCCAGCTCCACAAAAGGAACCATTTTTTTAAAATCTGCAAGGAGAGATGCCCCTTGTTTAATTTCTTCTAGACCCGTTCTACAGGAATAAAATGGGAAAATGGAGTGACCGTGAAGATCACTTTAAATTGGATTTCTGTGTGCAGTGATGGACCACGGGTCCTATTTCTGCTTTCATTATGTTTATTTTATTTATTTATATATCAAATTTGCCACCACTCATCTCGTTAAAAAGCAACTCTGGGCGGTTTACAGAGAAGATAAAATTAATTAAAAATACAATATAAAAGTAGTCTTAAATAAATAATAAATACATTCCGAGAATTGATGGTAATTGGCAAGTAGCTCAGGAAGCGTCATCAGGGCGCCAGCCACCACCAGGATTGATTAAAACTCTTACTGTCCCATGCGAGTTGGCAGAGCCAGGTCTTTAGTCCTTTCCGGAAAGCCGGGAGGGTAGGGGCCCGCCGCACCTCTGGGGGGAGAATATTCCAAAGGGCGGGGGCAACAGCAGAGAAGGGTCTCCTCCTGGCCCTCACCAGCCTACATTCTCTCGCTGACGGGACCTGCAACATACCCTCTGCCTGACTGGGTGGGACAGGTTGATGTGATGGGGGTGAGATGGTCCCTCAGGTAGCCTAGACCCATGCCATGCAGGGCTTTAAAGGTAATAACCAACACCTTGAATTGGACCCGGAAGCAAACTTGGACCCAATGCAGTTCCTGCAGTAAAGGTGTTATATGTGCCATCCTCGGGGCACCCAAGATTTTCCATGCAGCTGCATTTTGAACCAGCTGTAGCTTCTGGATACTCTTCAAGGGTAGCCCCATGTAGAGTACATTGCAATAGTCTAACCGAGAGATGACCAGAGTGTGAGTGACTGACTGGAGAGCCTCCTAATCCAGGAAAAGGTGTAATTGGCGCACCACACGAAGTTGGGTGAAAGTCCTCCTGGCCACGACTGCCACCTGCTCCTCAAGCAGGAGTTGTGAGTCCAGGAGGACCCCCAGATTATGCACTGGGTCTGTCTGGGGCAGTGCAACCCCATCCAAAACCAAAGATGGTAAATCCTCGAATACAGAGGGGCCACCAATCCACAGCCACTCCGACTTATTAGGGTTCAGCTGAAGCCTGTTGCACCCCATCCAGACCCCCACAGCCTCCAGGCACCGTGAAAGGGTGGTCACGGCATCACTCAAGTCACCCAGGATGGAGATGTTACCTTCCCTGGGCTTCTCCAGGGAAGTGGTGATGATGCCGCCAGGTGGGTGGGTGCAATTTTTAAGCCCTCTGAGGTGATTTAAAGAATCAGAATGGATGCACTGTGCTGAATTAATGCTTAGATCATTATTTTTATTATGTGCCATCAAGTTGACTCTTAGCGACTGCCATAGACAGAACTTCTCGAGAACCTAGTCCTTCAGGTCTTCCAATGAAGTGCCCATCACTGCTGTAATTGAGTCCATCCACCTTGCTGCTGGTCGTTCTCGTCTTCTCTTTCTTTCTACCTTTCTCAGAATCAGAGCTTTCTCTACAGAGCCAGGTCTTGGCATAATGTGTCTGAAGTAGGATAATTTGAGCCTGGTCGTTTCTGCCTTGAGTGAGAACTCTGGGTTGATTTGTTCAATGATCCAGCAGTTTGTTTTCTTGGCTGTCCACAGTGTTCTCAACAGTCTTCTCCAACACCAAAGTTCGAAAGTCTCAATAATTCTTCTATTTTGCTTCTTCAAAGTCCAACTTCCACTTCCACAGAACATCACAGGGAGCACCATGGCTTGCCTGATTCTGATCTTTGCAGGTATAGACACATCACAGCATCTGAATATCTTTTCTAAGCCTTCATGGCTATGTCAGGGCGGGGAGGGAAGATATCAGAAATGGGGTTGGCTGGCCCCTTAGTGGCCTGGTGGGGCCCTACTGGCCTCTTGGAGTTCTTAGCTTTTTATCTCTGTAAATTTCTAGTTTTATAATGTGTATAATTTTTAAACTTTTTAAACTTAATTATGCATTGTGATTTTAGTGATTGTAAGCCGCCCAGAGTCCCCCATTGTAGGGGAGATGGGCGGGGACAAATCAAATAAATAAATAAATAAATAAATAAATAAATTCATCCATCCATCCATCCATCCATCCATCCATCCATCCATTCATTCTACCAAGAGCTGGTCCACAGCATATTTCTTGACTGCTGGTTCCTTTACTGTGGATCCTGACCTTTAAATTACCTAAAAAAAGAACATGAAAAACTGCAATGTGCCAAACCTCCCCCCCGCTGCCAGATATTTGGCAAGGAGATCCTAAGGTGATCCAGTGGCTGTCAACTCGGGGGAGGGGCACTTGTGCTTCAAAAGCTGTGGGATGCCCAACCTTGACATAGTGCCATGCTTTATGCTGTATAAAATATACGTCTCTGTCCCAAGGAGCTTACAGTGTCAATTCATCACAGAAGAGGCAGAAGCAATATGGAGTTGGTTCCATAAGGTGTTACGTGCCCATGTTTGGGGCACATGCTCGAGTGCAGATGATCCCAAATTCAATCTCCAGTTACCGCACCGGAAGAAACCCAGGCTACACACTCCAGAATGTTGCTAATTGTCACAGCAGACAAAACTGGGGTTCAGCAATTACAGGGGAAATAGGTTCCCTTTCTACAAGGTTTTACATTTGTACTACTTTCTGTATCCTAGTTCCCTCTGTATGTGCACTGACCCCAACTCCCAGAATTCCCAGCTAATGTAGCCTTTGGCAGTCCCAAGACTGCATCCGATTAGGGAAGCCACAATTATTGTCTTTTCTTCGGAAGAACGGAAGATTGAGATTTGCTCAAGGCAACCAGAATACTTCCAGACAGCCTTTTCCACTCCCTCAATCCACAACTGTCTTCTTTTCTGTCAGCTCTGTAATACTCAGAATGAAGAACAAAATAACTTCCATGCTCTGCAAAAGAAAAATAAAATAAACTGCTCACACCCCCATCATTGTTCTGAATTTCTGCTGTTAGATCATATGCAATTGCATTTGTCAGATCGTATGCAAAATAAAACATTAAAAAAAATCTGAGCAGTTCCAGGAGAGGGACTGCAAAACTAACAAACTACCATTCTCTTTCAAAGACCTCCTATGGTAACTGAAACTCAGGAGGCAGTGAAGCAACAGAGGGATGGTTCCACAGCATTTCAAACAGGAGATGAGTCTTACTACAGCTTTAAATACTCCCTATGTAACCCAGAATAAATTGGCTTGGTGCAATGCCATGCACAGAAGTCTGGAGTTGGTCTTGAACTGGGACAATGTAGAGTCTCAAAAGAGAAGTTCTAGCGTTCGGATTCTGAATTCTGGAGCACGATTCTGGATTGGAAACCCAGACTTAAATGGATTTGGGGCGGGGGGGGGAGTCACCTCAGATGTGCAAACTCTGACTGATTTGCCATATTTCTTCCTCTAACTGGGCAGGGCTGCCCTCACCCCAATCAATGCATTTTCCTTCGTTTATTAAATAATGTGCAGTGATTCCATTCTTGCAAAAACTCAGAGGTGCTGGCCTCTTTTCCCAAACCTTCTAACATTAACAATAAAAGCAGGCTAATTCAGAAAACAAAAGTGAGATTGGCAAACATGCATGCAAACAGCAGGAAAACAATTCAAATCCTTTGAGTCACAAATCAGATTTATTTTTCAAGCCGCATACTGTAGGTGGAGAGGGGAGCAGTCTGTTGTTCACTTTATTATATCTGGATATTCTTGGAAATAAAGATTATACTGGTGGCTGATGGCAACTCCCCCTCCTTTTTTGTTCGTTTAAATTAAAAGAATTTTCCTCCGGTAACTCAAGGTGGCATACATAAATACACCCACATCACCTTTCGTTTTTATCACAACAATCTACTATATTCGAGATTATCGCGTTTATTTTTTTTAGATTTTTTATCCCGCCTTTATTATTTTTACAAATAACTCAAGGCGGCGAACGTACCTAATTAATTAACTGCTTAATAATAACTGCAAGCCAGTGGGCCGGGAGGTGTCTCCTTGAACTTCCAGAGCGCCCCACCTTCCCTGATGGCTTCGCCGCCCCCCCCCCCCATCACCGTAAAACGAGACAGCACGAACGAGCGCATCGTTTGCTGACCGTGGCTGTGACTGGACGCCTGCCTAGGGCGGGCACGAAAAAAGAGCGCCTGCCGCTTTAAATCTCTCCCCGTGGAACGCCGGGGCGGATACAATGTTGCCAAGGGTGGAATCTTCCCTGACAGAGAAACGGCCACGTGCGCGGGGGCAGGGCAGGAGGAGGGGCGGCGGCGGCGGCGGCGGCGGCACTCCCCTGACGCCCCCTCCCTGCTTCCGACCGGGCGCGCGCCCAAGGGCACCAGGATTCCCCCGCACGCTTCCAATTCCCGAGCCCGAGGCGGTTTTAATTACACGCGTCGGACGGGAGACTCACACCTTTGAAGTCGGGCTCGTGATCCCTCCCCCCGCCCCCCACTCAGAGGTCCGAAAGGACACCTTACTAAAAGGATCCTGTGATCTTAAGCCCTCCCACTCCGTTTGGATTGGTTGCGCAGGAGTTGCACCCCAGTGAAGGTGACCTTGAGGGAAACGGCGAAAAGACGACGAGGGGAGGGGAAGAGAGAGGAGAAACCCGCCATGGAGGTCGGGCGACTGCGATTCGCACACATGGCCAGCCGGAACTTGCGATCCGGGCTCCCCTCCCCTCTGAAAGCAGGCAAGATATACCCACGAAACTTCAGATTACCTCCCCCAATCCCCGCGCGTATCTGTCCAATGCCAAATACACACGTATTCCAATTCCCCCACCAACCGCCCCCTTGGACCCAACGGCTGCGTTCGCACAACACGCTTATCTTTTACCCCCGGGTTAACTCATTGATTTGTGCTCGCAAAGGCCTGGATTTGCATAACGGGATAAGCCAGAAGAACCGTAATTGAGATGAACACTGATCAAGCTCAAAATTCCCTTGGCTGGGGAATTCTGGGAGTTGAAGTCCACGTATCTTAAAGTTGCCAAGTTTGAAAAACACTAAGCTAAAGCATCTGATACAGGTCTTTGGCCTGATCTGGATAAGCAGGTTGTGGGAACACGCTTGAAGTTCAGTTTTAGTCCGTTTACCCCCCCCCCCGCACTTTTCCATAAAATACTTATTTTTCTCTTCTGTTCACCACTTGCGATCCCGATGCCTCTCTCCCCTAATCCCAACAGCGTTTTGAAAATTCATTAGGACAATTTCCCAATCTGTTGGAAATAATGGAGGTTATAGTTCAAAACATCTGCCACACACTAGTGTGGAGGCTGCACTGGGATTACCATCCCTGGAACGCATGAGGATTTTCTTCCCCAACTCTGGGCACCGTCAGATAAGGAAAGGGGTCTAAACATTTCAGCTGTTCCCTGGTTAATTCACGTCCACATTTTTTGGAGTCTAAGTGGGGTTCCCTCTGAAGAAAAATAGACCAAGGGAACTGCACTTCTTTTTGCAAATGAATACCTATGCCAGTGTTGTCCAAACCTGGCCACTTTAAGATGAGTGGACTTCAACTCCCAGAATTCCCCATGCTGGCTGGGGAATTCTGGGAGTTGAAGTCCACTCATCTTAAAGTGGCCAGGTTTGGACAACACTGACTTATGCAGACATACAGGGAGCTGTACAAAGTGAAGGCTCCCAAACAAACAGACTGGGGGGAACACAGTTCTAATTACCCAGGATTACAGGGAAGTAGGTTGCCCTTGGAGAGTGGTGGATAGGTCGGGTAAAGTCCCAGCAAATCTATTCACACAACATGCTAAGGTTGTTTAAGATTAAGCTTAAACTGCTGCATGTCAATGACTCGGCTTCCATAGTTTGCTAAACCATGGTTTAGTTGAGTTTGCTGAATAAACCACAACTGGATGAGTTCACAAATGTTCATGGCCCAAGGCAGGAACCCAGGCAAGAACTACATGCAGTCCACAAGGGTTTCAGAAGTTGTGTCCACACAACACCCTTACCGTGCTTGCCAAATTGATCCATTTTGTGCAATTATCACAAAGCCCTGAACCAAACAACAGACCAGAGGGGCTGGGTTTGTACATCAGGGTAAAACAAAAACAGACTCCCAAACCAGGGTTTAAATTAATCAGGCTTAACATTTCAAACAAGAGCTAAGCCTTTAACTGACCTAGCTAACTATGTATGTATGTATGTATGTGATTTATATGGTGCTTGAATCCTAGCAGAATACATTCTGTTAATGCAGCCAAGCTTGATCTTCCCCAGCTTCACCAGAGCACAGCATCTCAACGGTCGAAGACTGCCTTATACAGAATCATACTAGGCAGTGGGAAGTTGTCACAGGCAAAGTATTCCTGAAAATTAAATGGAAAATACTAAATTCCTTTTATAAAATATAGTTTTACAAAGGCCTGCCGGCTGGACTCATAATCACATCCCTATCGTTTTCTTGGTGACAGTGCCAAAGTAGTTAGCCACTGCCTTCTTCCAGAATATTTTTATGACTTCCCAGCCTAATCTATAGCAGTGGGATTTGCTGGTGGTCTCCCATCCCAGCATTAACCAGGTCTGACCCTGATTCACTTTTTTTAGATCAACTCTAGGGTACATGTAGCTCAGCTTCATGCTTATCTGACAGGCCAGTCAAGGCTCTTCAATGGATAAGCTGTGCTGGAGTGAAGAACTGATGTTTCTCAGGCGTAAGACAAAAATCCCCCTAAAGCCTACCAGCAACAGTATTCTGAACCTATCCTGGCCGTCACTAGGAGCTGGTTTTGCAGAGGCAAAAGACGAGGTCCTCTGGGCCCAGTTTTTGTTCTGATCATTCATGACTAGTTTCAGCCATGCCCACTGACAGATTGCACAGGGTCAGGGGTTAGCAACTTTTTGCCTGGGGGCACTACTGCACCCACAGGCCCTTTCTTGGCCCCACTGTTTTGCCTGGAAGTATGTCCCTCTTGCTCACAAAACATACAGGACTGTTTGATGACTGCCCCTGGCTGCTGGCACCTGTTCCACACGTTACCTGCTCCTCCTCTAGAAGGGACTCTGCTCTCCATCTCTCCAAAAGCACCCCAAACTCTATGGGAGAGAAGGGATCCCCAACCTAGCACTTTCCAGATGGGCTAGTCTAAAAATTCATTCCATTTGGATTACTGCAATACACTTTACATGGGGCTGCCCTTGAAGACTACTGGGAAGCTACAGCTGGCCCAGAACGCAGCGACACGCACTGAGCCTGGTGCTTCTAGGTTCGCCTACGTTACAACTCTGCTGTGCGAGCTGCACTGGCTCCCAGCTTCCTTCCAGGTGCAATTCAAGGTGCTGGGTATCACCTTTAAAGCTCTACATGGCACGGGACCAGGTTATTTGTGGGACCACCTCTCCTTGAGAATATTTGCTTCTCCTGACCAGAGCAGATAAGGTACACATGCTCCAGGTCTCTTCCCTGAAATCTTGCCATCTAGTGGGACCTCAGAAATATGGCTACTCCCACCTTATGGAACACCCTCCCCCTGGTAATTTGGCAGGCCCCCATCCTTTTAGCCTTCTGGGAGACCATCAAGACCTGGCTTTTTACCCAGGCCCTGGGACAGGGTGTTTTGGGTTGGTTGTTGGTCCATCCCAAGGGGATCACTGAGGCACCGGGTTTGGGTTGTGTTTTACAGTTTTGTTTTTATAGTTTGGAGTTTTGCTGTTGAGAGCCGCCCAGAGTTATTCTTAAGATAGGCAGCCAAACACATCTTTTAAATTAAATAAACTCCCAAGCAGTGTGGGTAATGCTCATGAAGCTTAGGGATAATGGAATTCAGGAAGAAACCAGCTTGAAGAATGATTATTTAGGTCCAACCCCAAGCAATGGTTATGTTTCAAAAGTCAGTGAGAATAAGATAAAAGCAGAATAAATAATCGTAAGAATAGACCGTGAAATGTTTCTACAGTCAGAAGCACCAGCAATAAAAAGAGAGATTTAAGAAAGGAATTGTCAAATGGACAGAGAACTATATACCATAGGTGGAAGGAGATAAGATGGGGGGAGATTAGCTTTGGGGGCCGAAGAAAGGTGATATAAAGGTCAATGTTTTAAATAAAAAAGCTTATTTCCAAATAAATGTTAGGACTTGCAATCCCCATTAAAACCAGCTAGACTTGGTTTACAAATAAGCAGGTAATAAGAGCCATCCCCCTCATTCACACATGCCCCACACACCTTTCCCAGTTAATTTTCTTCTGGGTCACGGTAGATTCAGTTCACATGCTCTTGAACGTGTTAGTATCCTGACCCAATAGGAAAGAGAATGTTGAAATCAAAGACAAACTTACTTATATGTCTTAACTAGGTCTTTAACTTAAATACTGCCATCATCTTATACCCTTAACCCCCATGATCTGATGTTATTTATAACACTTTTATCTTCCATTGTATATTGAGTAGAAGGTACTCTCAAATGTACAAAAAGACTAGGTTTTTCAAAGTGCGCTAAGCAAATTTATGTTAATTACGGTTTATTGAATAAGCCATGTGGGCTGGATTTATACAACATCCTAGATTAAAAAGCATTCTACATAGCTTACTAAACCAAGGTAATCAAAGTTAAAAAAATTGCTACTCCTGCAAGAATGGACTGTAGAACTGCTCATCTTTTTAGGTTTGGCTATTCCCATCTATGACGTACGAAAGATCCACCCACCACAAAATTAGCAAGACTGGAAGCACTATATATTTCAATGGCTAATAAAGCAATTGCATTGACTGAAATCCACTGGCTCTCCAGCTTCTTAACATCCACAATATTACTGCTCTCTGTAGAAACTACAGTGATATTTACTGTAAAGCAAATAGATACTGAAATGTATGTAGAACAGTACCATTTCTTTGCCATAGAACACCAAACCATTAACATCTTAATATATGTCTATATTAAGGCTGTGCAACAGATAGAATTTGTTTCTGTTTATGCCCTTAAAGTTTAATAGTCATTACAAATATACCGGTCTGTCTCTCTTCTAATAAGTTGATTTTTCACTTGATTCACTTTCAGTGCACCATTAAATCAAAGCAGGTAGATGTTGAAGAAACAGCCAAGTTAAAAGGAGGCCACAGTATTATGTATAAAACTTGCTATGATATGAAGGATGGCGAGAGGTGAGAAAATGGGTGGACCTTAATCAAATTTTTATATTTGAACAGAATCTGAACCTACTGTGATCGACTCAGAACTTTAACAGAAGGCCTTCATGGTGCTTGAATATACCTCTTTTTAAATGAAAATCAATTTATTCAAAGAATTACACTTAGAAAGCAGGTTCTCTGCCATGCAGAAAACTGATAAAAGCCACGTATGTACTTTTTAACCTAAATGTATATAATCCGCAGTTCGCCTAACGTTCAATGCAAGCAATCAGTTCAGCCCTTTTGCAAAAGCTGCTTGTCTTCTGGCCACTTATTGGACACGGATGCGTATTCAGGCATGGCTCAGCCTGACGTGTGGACAAGGAGAGAGTGGCTTAACCACCTAATGCTTTAGTAAGTTGTGTGAATTATGCCTGTGATAACTGCACCATAGGCGTTCTGCAACTGATCTAAAGTAGCTTTGTTTTCTGTGCATTGTGCTAAACCACAGTTTTGTTCCTCGGTTTATTCATGAAACCACAGAAGCTTGGCGCATGCAATTTACCATCGTAAGCCATGATTTACAAACTCCACCGCCCGGTTCATTAAACGATACTAAGCCAAAACTAAGGAACCCACACAATGGCTTGGAGCAATGTGTGAATACTATCACTGACTGTTCCTTGCACAGATTAACTCCGTGTAACGAACACCAAATAGGCAAGTGTTTTACTCTTCCTGCCACCTTCCCAGATGAAAAAAGGGAGGGGGTAGGGTGCCCGATTAAGTCTTGGCAGCAGGAACAGGCCAACGCCTTCTTAGCACTCTCTCCTGCTTTCAAAACTTCCCAGGATCATAAATGATTGGCTGAGAGACAGGAGAGTCAGTTAGCATTAACTCCTTGCAAAAGCCTTGTGGGAGGAGGAATCTATACGGATCCACGAAGGGGGCCGTAATCCAGTTTTAGCAGAAAAGCAGAAGAGGTAGCTTACCTTTCCGGTGCTACAGGAGTGGAAGAATAGGCTCTTATACAATGCAACCTTATACATTAGTGCACTGCATAACCAAACACACCAAGAAGAAAAACAAATATAGAAACTGTTAACCTCTGCTCAACATGTGGAGTTAACAACAGCCCCGTGTGCCAATTTTAGGCCTCCCTCCCACAAGCCTTTCCCAAATCATTTTAATACCCTTCCCACCAGGGTGCCCTACAATGATTAACAAGCTCCTTTTTTAACCAGTCCTTTGAAATCTTTTAAAAATACTCACTGCTAAATGGTTAGCTTCATGCTCGGTTTCATGTCTTCCTCTCTTCCCCTGAACTAAGGAGATATTTCATAGGATTTGGAAGTTGTGAACAGCTCGAGAGACTTCTGAGAGCCAAACATTTTATGTATGAATTACATATTTTATGAACAAAGCAATCCCATCTCACCTTAACCACTTCACCCCAGCCATCTTAGTTGGGACTGGAAATTTCAAAGGTGCTTATGGGGACAGGTGACCTGTCTTCATCAAATGTTATACAGTTTCAGAAGCCTTGCTATGTCAATAATAATAATAATAATAATAATAATAATAATAATGGGAAATATGAGGAGGGAAGAGACGGGTTGGGGAGAGACAACACGGCTTCTGTTTCTGTGGGTGAATAATACAACTCCTCTTATTCCCTCCCGTAAAAGCAGAATTATTTCAAGCATGCAAATACATAGAACATTTAATCTCACTCTGTATATTAAGACATAAGTATGAGACATGCTGAACCATGGGTTGCTATAACCCTGGTTCATGGTGGGGGGGGTGGAGCAACCAATTATTTGGGTCATGTACCACACACGAGGCCACAGCCAAATGAACTGCACTGATCATGCAAACTGTGTTTGTTTTTAGCTTGCAGTGATGTACAAATGGGGAAGGGTCACTGAATAAACCATGTTTTAGGGCTCTCAGTCACAACTGTTAGGTTCCAGATTTCAACTCTTCCCAGTGTGATGTGTGAACAGAGATCTATGGTTAGTTTGTGGTTTCTCAGCACATGCTGAGTTTATTTTTATGTGCCAGCCAAGTTTCTAATCAACCCACAGAAGTACAGAGGGGAAAGGAGCTAAACAAAGCAGGCAAAATAACCAAGCACTGGGCAAACAAGATATGTTTACTTTGCTTGACTGCAAGACTGGCTTGTTTAATGATGTTTTAGCACAATACGTGTTTGCTGTCTTAATGAATTCTGGGCCTAGGAATTCCTTCAAGTACCAAAACTGAACGCTGCTGGTAAGCTGACCGTGCAAAAATACATTCCTCAGATAGATCAAGCATGCACTCTTCCATATCACATTCCAAGATCCAATTGGTAAATCTAGATCTGCTTTTTATATGCTGCATAGTAGCATGCAGTATATACTATGGACACTAGTTCAAGCAGAACCTCCAAGTTTAAAGACAGTCTATCACAGGCATACTATGCACACTCATACTTTCTATTTACACATTTTCCCTGCAATTTTCCATTCTGGTTAACCATTACAGGAAACTGGATGCTCAACAGACCTTTGGTTTTGATAGCAAATCATACCCAAAGCTTTATCACTTACATCAAGAGGAATGCATTTAAAGGAGAAGACTATAGTGCAGAATATTTACATATGAAAGGATGAGAGAAAATTCTACATAATACCCCACAGAGGCTGAGTACCTAAGTCATAAAGTGTTTTCTGGGCATAGCATGTTCTGCAACCCACCCCTTGGGGTTTGTGATCCATGCTTTATGACTTAGTATGTGTGAACCCAGCCAACTGTGGTTTATTAAATAAACCATGTTTAAGCAAATTGTGGCTTAGCACAGTATGTGAAGACAATGATGCAGTAAGGCAAATCTAAAAGGAGGTTGGTCCAGACTAGAATCTTCTCCTAGCCCAGTGTTTCTCAACCTTGACAATTGTAGGAAAGGTGGACTTCAACTCCCAGAATTCCACAGACAGCATGCTGGCTGGGGAGTTCTGGGAGTTGAAGTCCACACCCTTCAATCTTACACTTGCCAAGGTTGAGAAACACTGTCCTTGCCTCTTCAAGAGAAAGAGAGATTCAGGTCAAGAAAGGGAGTGTCAGTGGGGAGTCAGAGAGAAGCAGATATAAGGAAATCTCACTGTTCAAAGTGGTATCCCCTTGTCACAGTTTCTCATGAGTTACAAGAATGCACTATTACGTCAGATAACCAAATCTACACTTTCTAAACAGCACCCCCAAAAGTACCCTGCCTTCCACCAATGTTGCAAAACCTATGTCTACTGATGCCCTCCAGATGCATTTGGATTACATGGTTAGTGGGAATTCTAGAGTTATAGACACAACTCATCTGGAAGGCACCAGACAGGGCAAGGCTGGTAGAAGGAATATCAAGAGGCACCTATCACCCTCATCAACATTACCAGGCTCAGTTGGGTTACAGATACTGCCTCCACATAAAGCATTTTGGGGGGAGGAGAACGTGGAATTCCCAGCCAAGTATGTACACTGGATGAGGAACTTTGCATAACAGAGGCCTAGTTCTGTAGTGAGGAACCTGTGTCTAGCAAAAGCAGCCTCAAATTGCGTCTGGAGGTGCTCAAAGAACAGAGGGCTCCTCTATACAATAATTCATTCAAACCAGCATCTTATGAGAAAAGGAGAGTTAGAAGCCTTGATATGTTTGTTTCTATGTGGAAGAAATTGTGTATTCTTGTACCGAGCAGCATTAAAATCACACGGGACTGCAGCCTAGATCAGAGCCGGCAACCTAGAGGCCTCCATGTTTTGGACTTCAACTCCCATAAGCCCTCAGCCAGCCTGATCAAGGGTTTGTGCAATCCAACGCATCTGGAGGATATTAGATACAGGTTAGCTGTTTCCATAGGACTAGGCCTTTGCAAGCTGAGAGTCCTAGGAAAGGTCTTTATCCAGAAGGTTACATAGGGGTCACAACATTTACGGAGCAGAATCAGCCTCCTGGAAGCCATGCAAGAAGTGGGGGAAGTGAGTGGAAGCTGGACAAAGGTCACTACCCTCAAGATGAAAAGAACCGTCGTTTTGGATACAGATGAGTGTACATATATGTTATACGCACCACTGTCTCAGTCTTTGCTCAAGTACGGATTCATCGGGGAAGAAATCATGCAAGAATAACCCCTCACACACAAGGAGGGGCAATATGCTAAAACTACTAGTAATAGAGGTAAAAGAGGGAGCGCTATTGTTGAGGTCAGCCCTACCTCTTCGCTCGCTCTCCTCTATATATGAAGGAGGGAGGAATAATAAGCGTTGATCAGATGGAGCTGCAGACCCCAAGATTAATCCACTCTGCATTCTTAAAGTCTGCAGGCTCACTTATCACTTTAAAATGCAGAGAATGTACACGCAACAAGGCAACAAAACCAGTATTCCATCAGCAAAAAATCAGAGATTATTGTTGTTGTTATAGCCACCCCACTCCAAAAGTCTCTGGTCATCCAGACAAGCAGATATGTAAGAAACACTCAAGCCCTTCCCCTTCACCATAACCAACTTACAGCAATGGTTCCACGTTGGAGAACACATTCCTTGAGGCTTACACCTGAGTAAGGCTGCCTACAATGGCAACTCAGTAAATCTGCTGCATAGAAGTCTGGGTTAATGTGCCTTGAGGAGGGAGGGGGTCAGGATGACCGCAGTAAGAGCAGCATATTCTTCCCTTTGCACAATCTCTTGATTTCCTTTCCTTAAAGTTACTGTGGTTATTCTCGCTCTTGAAGCATGCCACTTCATACGCGCTCCACAAAATGTACAAGGATCGAATGGCTCCATAACTTGACTGGAGCTTTACCAGTCCTGTGCAAAGGGAGGAACCGACCAGTCCTGGAGTATTTACTCAGGAGTGGGTCTCCCCTCTGTCAACCCAGGGCCCTCTCCCCAGGCTGGCAGACTGCAGCCGCCCAAGTCAGCCCTGCAACCTTCTACTCACAAGTAAGGCTCGCTCCCCGAAATGTGCAACCTTGGCTTCTAACAAGGTTAAAGACAGCACGAGGGAAGTACAGGCCCGGTGGGCCAGAATAGCAGGAGAGGATCCCGAGGCAGCTCCTTCCAAGAGGTTGGCCCAGGGGTCCGTGCTCCCAAATGCAAGGAAGGAGGAGGGGGGGGGCAGAGAGGCCCGCTTGCCTATTCCCCCCCCCCCCATCTCCGCGTTTCAAGCTCTAGCGAGCGGATGCCGCTTACTCTCAGGAAGACCCTCTCAAAGACGGCAAGCCAGTATTTCCCACCTTGGAAGAAACTCCCTGGGAGCGCCTCGGCCGCGGAGGGGGCAGCGGAGCCCCCGCAGAGGCGCCCACGGGAGTCCCGGGAGGGGAGACGAGAGGGGGTTATTCCAGGAGAGCTACCTCGCCGGGGGGGGGGGGGAACGGGGTAGGATCGGGCGCAGGAGGAAAGCGCAGGGGTCACTCCGACCGAAGACAGGGAAGGTGAAGCGCGGATGGAGGAAGGGGAGAGCAGGGGGCTCCCGCTGTTCAGAGGCCGCTCCTCGGATCCCACCCCGGATCCCGCCCCGGTTCCACCGCGGCCGCCGCCTCACCCACCTGCGGGCTCCCTCGGCGGGTCCTTGCCGGCGCTCTGGCTGGGCTGCTCCGCCGCCGCTCCTCCCGCAGGAGTCATCTCATCCGCCTTAATGACCATGGCCGGCCGCCGCTCGCGCTCCTCTGCCGCCGCCGCCGGCCCTGCTGCGCTGCCGCTGGAAGGACAGTCGAGCCCGTCGCAGCCCCACGTGGTCCGCACTTAACCTCGGCGGCCGCTCCGACCCCTGACACGCCGCCCTCGGCCGCTTGCCCCGCCCTCTCACCCTGCCTGTCACGCAAGCCCCGCCCACCAGGGCCGACGGCGGCCGGCCGGGGCAAAATTCTTTGCGTTCGGGGGTGGAACCGCAGCGCCTTAAAGGGCCAGAGCTGAGGTAGAGGGTCGGGGTCCCCAAGCTCTCCAGCTCATCGACCCCCTCATGAGGTTTCAGACGGTTCCTCGACCCCCAAACATTTATCCTATGACAATACTTTAATAAATACTACTTTAACAGATAGTACGACAAATAATAAGAACAGTAATAATAATACTGCAGTGTTTTTCAACCTTGGCAACTTTAAGATGTGTAGACTTCAACTCCCAGAATTATGTGAGCAGGTTAAAGCCCTAGATCAGTGTTTCTCAACCTCGACAACTTTAAGATGTGTGGATTTCAACCCCCAGAATTCTCCAGCCAGCATGGAGAATTCTGGGAGTTGAAGTCCACACATGTTAAAGTTGCCAAGGTTGAGAAACATTGCTGTAGATAATATGTAACCCTCACCTTCAGGACTAGGGACTGGCGTGGAGCTCTATGGAGACCCCAAAAGATTAATTGACCTCAATCAACCTTCCATCATTTATTAATCACCTAGACCCCCAGACATGTACTGCCCCCCAACCATTATCAACCCCTTGGAGAGTCCCATCGACCCTTGGGGGTCGATACTGACCACTTTGGGGAACCCTGGTATAGAAGGAAGGGGTAGAGAAAGAGAAGGGAAAGGAAAAGAGGGGAATGAATTAAGAGAGGGGAGATCCAGGTTGAAGCTCCCCTGGGGGACTTGGACAATGTCCTCTCTCTCAGCTCAACCTACCTTACAAGATGGTTGTGGTGGGGAGAAATAGGAGTGTGCCTTGAGCTCCTGAATGAAGGAAAACCGAAAGAGTTTGCATAACAGAGTGAACCTGGTTACTGAGTCAACCCATTTTCTAGGTTCAGGCAGTATATTGACCCATGGAGGAATGAAACAGGCTTCTCCTACTTAGCGCGGACTTCAAAGTAGGGCTACCAGATCTGGGTTGCAGGAATCTAAATAGCAATCACTAAATGGCAGCAATGAGATGTAGAAAATTCTGGACAGGACCAAAGTGTCTAGAAATCTGGTTTGATGTGTCATTGTCACACTAAATCACCAACTAGCCCACCCTAGTCTAGCTCAGCACATTGGTGAACCCAGCCCATGGTTTAGCGACTTGTAGAATGGAATCTCCTTCAACTCAAGCTTAACTCCTGGTGAGCTCTGGACAAGTTTGTATCATTTTCTTGGCGACAGTAGGCACTTGGTTTGCCACTGCCTTCTTTCAGTATTTTCCCCCAATTTCTCAGTCTAGTTTACAGTTCAGGGTTTCCTAGTAGTTTCTCATCCAAGTATGAAGGAGATCCAATCTTGCTTTGCTTCCAAGTCCAGACCAGCTCTGCCAAATTTGCTTTCTTTCCCACAGTAGCAGAGGTGGGCAATATGTGATCCTCCAGATCAGTGTTTCTCAAACACTCAAACCATGCTGGCTGGGGAATTCTGGGAGTTGAAGTCCACATGTCTTAAAATTGCCAAGTTTGAGAAACACTGCTCCAGATGCTGGACCACAAATACCATCTCTACTTCATCATCGGCTGTGCTAGCTACCATTGATAGAAACAGAAGTTCCAGAAAATTGGGTCGATCAAGCGCTGCCTGTCCGTGCACTATAGGCCTAAACTGTGCAATGATTTGCTTTTAATCCCAACTCAGAGGCGGTTGGTGGAGAGTGGCCTATAAACCCTCTAAATAAATAAATAACAAACACCCGTCCACTATGAAATAGGCTGAGAGAAAGTGGTTTGTCTCCAGCATGCTTTCATTCTTTCATTCTTTTCTTCTTCCAGAAGAATCCAGTTTTCCCCATCAGGAGCAGTCCAGAAGAAGCAGAACATTCCAGGTGAAAAGATAATTCTGGAGAGGAAGCGTCCGTCTGCCACACTGCGCTACCTCTCGCATTTAGTGCTATGACCGAGAAAGAAAAATATTCTGGATCAGATCTGCATCCAAAGCAGCTGAGCTCTTATCCCCCCTTTTCATGTCATTTGACAACCTGTCAGTCAAAAGGGTAAGCGGATCCCTCCATCAAAGGTAGCCTGCCACCTAGTTCAAAGCCCAGCTGATCTTTGTTTACAGAGTACTCAGTCCTGCTAACCAGGCCACTCTGATCTGCAGGGTTCTCAAGGCCCCCCTCCCTCACGTGATTGCTTATCAATGAAATAAGGAGGGAGGTTGGTCAGCTATAGGCTTTGTGTGTCTTTTGGTCTTTGGGCAGGGAGAGAGGAACCCATTCAAAGCAAAGATTCTTGAACCCATCAGTCAAGTCTGTATGTGGCAGAATGAGTGCTGCTTAGGACAACCTTCCAAGAACATTACAAGGGCAATCATTCTAATTCTGTTTTAGGATCCCATGATTGTATGAACGTTTTTGTTCCATGTTAGCAAGGGAGTAATAACACAGTGGATTTGGGGAGTGCAGAAAAGCCCCGTGCCATGGAGAGTTTCAGGGAGTTAAGTCCTAAAAGAAGACATGAAGTCATTATATTTAATAGTTCATGAAAGTGGCCTACCTTTATTTATGCACATAGTATTTGCATGGGTGTATTTATGAATAAAAGTATTGTGTAGGCTTATGTATGTGGGCCAGGTAACATCAGGGGGAGGGCCTTTAAAGAGTGACGTCAGCATCCTTATTCATTCCCTCCCCTTGTTGTCCTCCCGTTCTATGTGCCAGGAGGCACGGGGAGCTGTTGCTAACCTTGTCTAGGTCCTCTGCATGGAGATGAGAAGTGTGTCTAAAAAAGGGCATTTGCTCACCAAGGAAGATGCTTGTCAGATGAACTGGCAGAAGCAATCCTTCCCTTCTTCCTCTGAGAATGTTTGGGGTGATTCTTGGTTTGCATCTTGCACTCTGCTTGGGGGAAAGATGGAGTGGTAATGAAGCTGGCACGAGTGATTTATGGCCCAGGGTAGAGAAGAGGCTGGGAGGAAGAGTGTAATGAGAAGAAGAAATAGCCTTGAGGAACAGGAGGAAGGGCCGCTACCAAGACAATGGTCAGATAAAAGAAATCTGAGTCTGGGCCAGAACTGTAACCTGAGAAAACACAAGACCCTCCCTAATTGTCATGAAGATAAAGGGGGGGAGGGGGGAAGCGTATTCAGACTGGCAAGACTCTGTTACCATAACCTTATAATAAAAGCAGTATTGGCCTGCATGGCTTTGGTTTCCTAGTCTGGTCTACTTTGAAGGGCTGACAAAGAGAACCATCTAGTTGAAGACCTATTGCAGGCTGGATGAGTTTGCCTGGTGAGTCAGAGGAGTGGTACGCCATCCCTGGTTTAGATACAGATTTATAATTATCATGTAAACAGAAACATAGTACACTCTGGTGCAGAGAAGATGGCGATCTGATGGTACCTGTGATGCTATTAACACTTGATGGGCAATTGCCTTCTACTTTCTTAACTTTTACTTTTTAAAAAATAGGATAGATAGTGTATGCCTGTAGACAGAAAATGCCATTAAATAAGGATAGATGGTGGCTTCAAACCAAGGACTGCACTGTAAGACAATGTAGGTCACTGGAACGCAAGAGCGATGCAAAGACTTCAGAGAAACTTAGAACCAACACGACCTCTGCTGTAACCATCATGTCTCAGGATGATTCAAATGATGCTGCTTACCCAAAATTGGAAGAATCTGACCAGAACTTCTGCAGACTGAAGGTGCTGTAGGCTTCTGTGGGTAGCTCTCATCCTTTCCAATAAGCACTTGCCTAGAATAATATCTCCACAGGTTATGTCCCTGTTAAGGCGCATCCTACTATTAGGCAAAGTGAAGTAGCTTCCAGAAAGGGCAGATGTTGAGGACAGCTGTTCCTCCCCAGCAGTTTCTCTATTGTTGGAAGTGTGTTCTCTTACACACCCAGTTTCTCTTGCTGCCTTCAGGTGTGGTGGAAGTGGCTGGTCCTTCCTCCATATTGATGCGAAATTCCAATACCAGCCTGTTGTTCTAAAACAGCAAGGAAATGTAGAGATATCTCCTGTGTGCTGAATTCCAGCTACGGTTTTGATGTAGTGGTTCCATCAGGTCCAGGGTGCAATGAGACAGAACCATAGGGAATGCATCAGAACTTCCATAGAATCATGGAGTTGGAAGGGATTTCAAAGATAATTTAACTCAACTTCTTGCTCAGTGCAGGGCTTGTGAAAGCACCCCACATTTGGATGCAAGTAAAGTAGTACCTACTACAGTCTAAAGAGGGACCTATGTGTGAGTTTACGTTTCTCTAAGACAAAACTTGAAATGACTTCAATTTATTTTGTGTAGTCCTGATGAGATGGTTTCGTGAAGTTTGGTAGCCCAAGATAAGTTCTGTGTGGATCAGCAATTTTCCTTGTTTCCATCCAGGTGGTGTTTCGATGCAATGAAAATGAGAATAGAGTCTCAAGGGCAAAGATAGGATAAACTTTCTCTCCCCTACTCCATTTCTGGGATCTCTGCAGATAGGACTTAATCTTGGTATTGTGGGGGAAATGATTGACAAGAACAGACATGTCCAAAACAGAGGTTCTCCTATATATATTCGAAAATGATCTGAGAAACACATCCAGCTAAACTTTACCAGCTTTAGAAGGTACACCTCTCAAAACTTTCCTTAATTCAGAGGATTTATGGGGGAAATGTTGGGGAAAATTAAACAGGATGCCAAGGATGTCCCCTTCGCCTGTGAGTGAGTTGATGGCCTCATCAACAACAGCCCCAGAGTATTCTGGAATATGCCCACTCCTAGAGAATTCTCTCTCAATCTTGGCAACTTTAAGATGGGTGGACTTCAGCTCCCAGAATCCCCAGCCAGCCATGCTGGCTGGGGAATTCTGGGAGTTGAAGTCCACACATCTTAAAGTTACCAAGGTTGAGAAACACTGCTCTGAGGGTTGTGGAAGACTATAGCCAAGTTCTCAGGAGGTGCTAAATCTGTTGCTTGACTTTTAACTATAGGGTCATTCCAACAGACCCTGGTTTGTCTGGAAGTGTACACTGGGCAAGATACCACAGTAAATCCTGACTGTTGATTTAGGAAGAGAGTTGATCTTGGATGAAGTATTTACACTTGTCCATCTTCTCCTTGTCTCTGTTATCAGTGTTCTTTCGCTTAGAAGTCATGTTGTTAGAATTCAGAGGCCAATCTGCAGCTCAGCTACACAGAAGAAATAGAGCTGGAAATAGAGCAGATGATAAAAGTGGCTAGAGCAGCGTTTCTCCACCTTGGCGACTTGAAGACGTGTGGACTTCAACTCCCAGAATTCCCCAGCCAGCCATGCTGGCTGGAGAATTCTGGGAGTTGAAGTCCCCATGTCTTAAAGTTGTCAAGTTTGAGAAACACTGGGTTAGAGTAATCTGCTGCCCTCTGCACGTGTTGGGACTACAACTCCCAGAATTCCTACTCATTTACAATTCTGGATGTTCCAACATGTCTGAAGGGCATTGGTTTAGGGAAAGATTGGGCCAAGGAGACCCCCCCCTTTTTTTCTTTGTTTCTCATAACATTAGAATTTGGGGACTAGCCAAGAAACTCGATCAGCTGATCCAGGAGACAAAATAAAAATATTTTCATGATGCATAATTTTCTAATTATGACAGGTATTTTTTACCTGGTTTTAGAGGAAACAAAATGGAGGATGAGAGTTTCCTCTCATCTCTGTGACCTATGAGAACAGCAGGGCTCTCCCCAAACGTCAAGATGGCAGCCACAGCCATGTGATTAAATGTAAAAAGGGGGTGGGCCTTCAACTGCATGGTTGTGGCTGCCATTTTGACTTTTTTGACCCCCCCCTTGTGGATACCCTGAGTTGCAGTATACCATTGCATCCAGTTGTTGGAGGAAAGCAGCATAGCAGTGCACACGAACGGCTGGTGTCTTTTAAAGGGTCCCCAGAAAGCCTTTTTTTCCACAAGTCTCTTCTTCCCCATTACGACCACAATTCTGTTGCTATAGCTCGCTGACACAAAGAATAGGTCTGAACTTGCAGCGTAATAAAGGTGTGTGTGTGCGTGTGTGTGTGTGTGTGTGTCCCGCCTGCCTTTCTTGGCAAGGTTTGCGCTGCAAATTTGGCCCATTATCAGAAGAAGTGACTCAGCAAAGCATCCTATTAAATGTTCAAACCTGGGGCAAAGGGATTCACTGCTGCGCAGCTGAAAGTGTGGGGGAATTTTGGCTGTTGCATTTCTTTTAATCCAGGCTTCTCCCATCCTGCTGCTCAGGAATGATAGGCAGAGCAGTCCAGCATGTCTGGAGAGCAGCAAGCTTAGAGAAAGCTGAGCTAACCACATTCTCCAAGGAATAAAAGGGTATTAGATCCGCACATTTGAAATGCAAAACAAACGCAATGACACTGAGCTGGAAAGTTTGTTAATCTCAGGTGAATGCACCAGTGTTTCCCTGTGGGGGATATTGGAGGGGTGTGGGAAGCTGGTTAAAAATTACTTAATCATTGTCAAGGGCAGCCCCGAGTTTATGTGAAAAGCCTCTGCCCCGGAACTGGTTTTGTTGGTACTCACCTCACTTACATCCACGCTACAAATAAGGGACAAATGATGTGTCGGATATACCGTGGAGCACGTAGTTTTGCCTTTCTAATGTAATTCCTATGCATGAGATATTACAGTGAAGGCGTTGCAGGAAGGAAATTATGGACATGTCCCATCCCATAATGCCTCCATCGAGGGCTCTGAGCTGGATAAGCAAATTCCAGTTGGTAACATTTGGATAGGCGCGGGCAAAGTTTTGGCAACTGATTGCCTATCGTTATGGTAATTGCTATAATTTATTTATTTTGCCTACAGAGGATTGCTGTGAGCGGAGACATGACTTAATGGTGTCACCAGAAAGGTCAGGGTGGTTTTCATGCTCTGGTTCCCCCCACTTTGGGGGCACTTTGTTTTCCATTTCCTTTAAACTCATAAAGGTATATTAAACTTCTCCAAGGCTTAATTTCCTTCAGCTGCCTGGTGAAAATGGGACCCGGGTGGGTAGGAGTGCATTGCTGCCCTTTGGCACTTTACCTCGAAATTTTGGTAGTGTAGTCTTTGTGGAATTGGGGGCATGTAAGGCCCATGGTTCACCCACTCCTGCATTAAGTTAAACTACCTTCCTCCCATCCCCAAATCCCTCCCCATTATGCTTGTATAAATAAAACAGCCATTTGCTGTGTTGTAAAAGAAATGTGGCCGGTATTTAAACTGGTTTGAAAAGTGTTGTGTCAAGTCAAGACTGTAACCAAATCTGAACCTTGGAGTCAACCAGCTCTCCAAATTCAATATCTTAGAACAATGCCTTGCAGTTTTTTGTAAACCCTGATCCTGAAGGTGTTCCTTGGTGCAAAGATCAAAATAAAATGGTATGTAAATGGCCAAAATCTCACAAAAACACCACATGTCTCACTTGAAACTTGATGAGGTTGTGCAGTTCTTTCCTGAAATCTTGGATGCTATCTGTGGGAGGGATCATATATGGTATGGTGTATACAGGTGTTATATTGTTGACCGTAGATGTGGTGCCCATCAATGAAAAGCTGGGAACTGCAGCTCTAGAAAGCTCCTTTTGCTGAATCAGATTTTGTCCATTCATCTCAGTAGTATCTGCACAGAGTCTTTCCCATCATCTATCCCCAACCATGTTTTAACTGGTGATGCCATCAAATCTGGGATTTTCTGCCAATGAAGTATGCCTGAGTTGTGCCATCAACTCAGTGTTGACTCTTAGCAACCACACAGATTTTCTCCATGATGATCTGTCCCTAACCTGGTCTTTTGGGTCTTCCAACAATACCCCCATTGCCACTGTAACTGAGTCCATCCACCTTGCAGCTGGTCATCCTCTTCTTCTCTTTCCTTCCACCTTTCTCTAGAAAGAGTTTTATTAAAAGCTCTATTGGAGCTCTCTCTAGAGAGCTAGATCTTTGCATAATGTGTGCAAAGTAGGATAATTTGAGCCTGGTCATTTGTGCCTCTACTGTGAACTCTGAGTTGATTTGTTCAATGACGTATTTGGTGGTTTTCTTAGCTGTCCATGGTAGAAGTCTTCTTCAACACCAAAGTTCAAAAGCATCAATCCTGTTCCTACCTTGCTTCTTCAAAGTCCAACTTCCATTTCCATAGTGTGTCACAGGGAATACCATGGCTTGCACTATTCTGATCTTTGGAGGCCCACCTCTAAGCTATATAGTCTCTTCCTTAAAGTGGAAAGCCAGAACCTAAAATTCGTCAAACAAAATGGCTACTCTCTTAATCAGCCTTCTAGAAATGATTCTAGGGTTGGCCAATCCACACTCTTGAAAAAGAAAAGATGTCCTCTCAATGACTTCAAAAACATGTACGTGCAGCTTTCTTAGTGGCTCAACGTTGCATTCTTCTGGGGTTTTTTTTCTTTCCTGTCTGCCTAATAACCCTGGAATTATTGGTGGGTTCCATCCGAGTATTAACTGGAGCTGATCAGCCAAAGTGACTCAGCTGCTGCCACCTGCAAAGGTAGGCCCTTTTAGATAACTGGCCAAGTCTAGTGATTGATGGTTCAGGTAGCAATGGGTTAACTAAATCAGACTGGTACGTGTGACTGGTAATCAAAGCCATGTCCCTTTTTACATGTGTGCCTGTGTGCAATGTACATTAAAAAGGTTCAGGGCTTTGCCCAGTTGTGTCTGCCATTTTGATGTTGTTGATCCCTATGTGGATGTCTTGGAAAGCTACAGTCACGTAGATGCAGGGATTTGTCATAAGACCCAGGAGGATTGTAGGCTTTAGCAGGGCCCCAATAATGTGACTCTCACATGAGCTCTATGAGCTCATATTTTGCCTTTTCTCCCCAGAGTCTCACTCAGATGAGTCCGGATGAATTCCAGAGAGAAGAAAAGCACAATACAGGATATCCATTGTGTAAAAACAAAGCATTTCCTCCCCTCCCCTCCCCTCCCCTCCCCCACCCCCCCAAGATGGGTGGTGGTGGAAGTCATGTAAAAACTCATACAATGAGGATATGATATAACAATTATACCTCTCTGTCTGAGAGAGCTTAGGAGAAGGAAGGTAGACGGAATCTACCATTCTAAATATAGCTCTTCACCATTCAGAGAAAGAGTTCAACAATGCAAAACCCGCTGAAGATACTCAGCTCTATCCTGGTTGGGGATCGCGGCAGCTGGGTCCTGACTGTGCCAGTTCACCCAGCACATATGTCTTTTTCCTTTTGGAAAGAGACATATTAGATGAAAACAATTTCTCTGTTGTGGTGGTACGTGGGAAAGACCTTGGGAGACTGGGCCAAGAGACGCTGCCAAGGGAATGGTCAGATAAGAGGCAGCATAGCCCACAGCTGGATAGTGGGTAGGGCAAGAGGCTCAGAAGGGACCCTCCCTAGTTTCCTGGGATGTAAAGGAGACCGGCGGGGGGGGGGGGGAGATATACTTTCAGACTTGCAAGGTTCTGTTAACATACCTTACAGTAAAGTGGAATTAGCGCGTCTGGTTGTGATTCCTATCTGGTTTACCCCACAAGGCCGACACTGTAGAGGTAAGCATGGGGAAATATGGCATAATGTAGTGAACAAGAGTTGGAATAAAAACTAAATTGTCTTTCGGTTCATTTACACATAAAATTTAATTAAAATTAAGTATAGTGAATATGATAATGCTCCAGATAGGAATTTGGTCTTTTGAAATTTCTCACTTCCTACGTGAACGATTGAAAATTTGTAGGAACTTTTGGAGACTTCCAGGAGCTGTACTGAAGTGTCATGCCCAGAGCCCTGAGGGTCACCCTGTGTGCCCCCGTCTTACATCATTGGTCACATTACATAGACACGAAGAAAGGTTTCCCCCAGGGACCGAACATACCCCCTCCCTAATTTCCCTTTTAGTTGGAACAATTCTTAAAGACATTAAAAGCTGGATACAGATATGATGGAAGAAGAAAACAAACAGCATTTTCACAGGCCTTTTCCGGGGTTGAAACTTGCAACTAATACGATGGACAAGCGCGGGGCCAGCTGTATAATTCTAGGGCAGAGGAGAAAGACATAAGGCAGGAAACCAAAGTCCTTGTGAAGTTAAGCTACAGCCAGAGATCTGGTCGACATGTGCAAATCAAACATGACATTTTGGTTCAACAACAATGAGTTATTGCTCTGCTCTGCTTCTGTCTTCCAGAAGATACAAGGTAACTTAACACAGAACATTTGTCTTTTTTTGTACAAAGCATGATTGATTTCATTTGGTATGTTCCCTGATAAATGTAAATACAGTATAGGGATATGTATGTGTATATTGTGTTTGTGCATACACACACACAGATCTATGTAAATAATTATGTATCTTCTACCAACTACTTATAATTATTTCATAGGGAACTTATAATGGAAAGTGGCGGGAAAAAATCACTGTAAAAATATCTTGTAAGCAGTGTAGATTACGTACGTCCATATACACACCCATCCACGACTATAAAATATTCTGTATTTCATCAGGTGTGTTTATGAGTTATTCCTTCAGATGCAACGACCTCCCGGATTAAAAATGTGGAAACTCTGAGCATGTTTTTTCCCCTGACTGTAATCTCTCTCTCTCTCTCTCTCTCTCTCTCTCTCTCAACAAAAGCAAAATTGCTTTAAACACATTAGTTTAAAATCACTGCTTTGAAATGAACAAAGCCATCTTGCATGCTCAGATGTTGCTGGTTTAAACATGGAGCTTCATGCGGGCCAAAGCTGTTCCATTCTGAGCTTTGCTGTGGCCATGCAATCGGAAAATCTTCACCGGGCATGCACAGCCCCCAAAGTGTTAGAAACTGGAACCTCAGTCCCAAATTTGAGCCACAGGGACTTTAGGATTATGCCAGGATATCTGCTCTAGCGGTGAAGGAATTGAATAGCAAGCAAATGGATAGGTGCATAAGAACATCTCTGTCACCTAATAGTATTATCGTTATGCGATCATTCAAAACTTCCATAGCATGCCTTTTCTTGGTCAATGATCAGAAGCAAGTGGAGAGAATCTGGGGCTGTGAGCCACATGCAACCCCAGCTCCTTTCTGCTGCTTTCCCTGAAGCCCCCCTTCTCGATTACCCCATCTGCAATATCAAAATGGGAAAGGAAAATGTCCAAATTGAGCAACGTGATTTTTGCAGTTCCCCGCTACAGTAGTTAAAAGGTAAATGAGGTATATAAAGCCTCTGATTCACTTGGTAAACTTATTTTAATTTTGGAGGTATTATTATTATTATTATTATTATTATTATTATTATTATTATTAATTACTGGTATTATGTGCAGTATCACAAGGACATAGAAAGCATTTGGACTGCCTAAATCTGGAGCATTTTACAACAGCCGAGCTATAAACAATGACACTGTTGGGCACCTCACACCTAATTAGATGTTAACTTTTGTGATTCCCAAACTCTTGGGTTGGGCTCAAATCATGAAGAAAACTGGCCAACATTGACTGTGACCCATGATTAATAAGGTACTTGGGAAGGACTCAATAGGTGGATAAAAATGCCAAATCCGGTCTAAACATCTGGCTGACTGTGCGGCCAACCACCACCACCACCATCATCATCATCATCATCATCATCATCATCATCATACCACCACCCAAAGCCCCAAACAAGCAGGTGAACAAAAAAGGAGTGGGAAATTTTGACTCTCCTACACTGCTGTTAGAAAAGTTTGCAGTGTGTTTTAAACAGTAGAAGGAGAAACAGAATCAAAGTAGCGTTATGACATTTGCTACAAGGAGAAGTATAGGATGTTGGCTTCCAAGAAGAGGACATGGCCCTATTTTTTTTCCATGTTGCCTGGTATTTGCCATGACTGCTTACAAGCTCAATTTGTCTGACTTGTATCACTGCAAACGACTTTTCCCTAACTTGGATAAAAGCTGGGGACTACAACTGGGTGCTCACGTGAGTGAAGAAAAACAATGTTTCTTCCATGTGGACATCTAGTATGTCAGGAGAAGAACTCAGCTAAACTCTTCTGACTAACATTTTATATTTTTCTAGGGAGGGGGATTTGTTTAGGAGAGGATCATACTGGATCCATTTTAACCATGGCTGTTCATTCAAGACTCAGGCTTTTGCCTATGTACCGTGACCTGACTGAGTTTGCTGCCAGTCTGAAGTTATATTTCTAGGAGGATGGGAATTAATTCAGATACTACAGCATTTATCCCCACAGTCCATGTTGGCTGAAGCTGACGGATATTGGAACCCAACAGGAACTGGAAGTCCACCTGCACCCTACCCTTGGTTATATGATTACCAACAATTTTGTGATTACTCTGTGCCTGGGTTTTTTCAAACTGTGTTCTGCAGAACCCGAGGGTTCCATGAGAATTTGATGAGTCTCCATGGCAGAGTACAGAAAGATTCACTCAAATGCAACCAATCTTCTATTGCTAGCGTTTTGCCTCTTAATCAGGGTATAGCGAACCATGGAGATGGCCTTGAAGGAAATATTCAGAAGCCATTAAAAAATCAAAAGAGGTATCTTGAGCCCTGGAAAAGGAGATACAGTAGTGTTAGGAAGAGGTCAATGGAACTGATTGGACTCAATGAACCCATCAAAGGGAGGGAAGAAAAAGCACCATCAGGCTTGCAAGATTTGTTAGGAGTTTCTCATGGGAAGAAGTGCATCTCGTTATCTTCAAAATGTATTGTTATGACTAAGTAGATCATGTGCAAAAGTGTTATTATAATTGTGCACATATACTGCTATTTACTGCCACCTATTGGTGTTTGTATGCTAGTTACTCAAGGGGTGGCAATAAAACGGGAGGACTATATGCCCAGCCTCGCAGTAGAGTTTTAGCCACCATGTAGTCAGTTTTATGGGTTATCTAGTAGTAACTAATAACCAAGTAGTGTACCTCTTCTCTGAGGGTTTTTGGCTAGAGACTTTATTAAGCTTGTGTAGTAGATAAGTCTTGGATGCTAAATACATGAGAAGAAGTGTTTTTTCCTATATTTTGTATGCAACTTGTATTTTATGGAGTTTTGCATTTTTATCAATAAACAACCAGATATTGTATATTTTCTGGCTGGATTTCTTTGGAGAACAAGATATGGACATTGCATTCTGTAAATCTCTCATGCTGATGTGTATTTTTTTTACCAATTTTCTGGGAGTATTGCTGCACTCTGCACAACAAGATTCTGTTACTATAGCCTATTTCAATCAAGCATCATTTTAGTCTTCTTGGAGAGTTTGTTTCCTGGACAACCTCAAAGGGCTGACATCAGGGTTCCGGGAATTTTTTTTTTAACCTAACAGGTTCTGCAGCTTGAAAAAGTTTGAAACCCCCTCCTCAGTGCTATTACTCTTACTGTGCTAGTATTCTGTATTTGCTTCTTCAGCTCTTCACAAAAATGGCCCTGTTAAGAACTCATTTGTGTGAGGTCAATGGTGCATCCTTCAGCAGATCCCATGCAGAGACTGCACGAGATCCCTCCAGCACATATATTCCTTCATGTCCAAAAATCTGATTCCTGAAAATTTGATAGTGCAATGGTTTTGGCATTTTTATTTACAGAAATAAGAAACAGCACAGATTTTTTTTTTTGCTGTCTCCACAGAACAAACTCTAAATATATCTACTTGACTTAACCTCTCTGCTGTTTTTGAAAAGAGACATCTTATTTACAGGAGCTATTCCCTTTTTGAATTCCACCCTACTTGTCTAAGACTATGGTGCATGACTGTCACTTGCTGCCTGATGAAATAGAGATGAATCAAAAGCTAATTTTATTACTTATTCAGAGGCTCTTTTTTTCCCAGTGAACCTGAGAGTTATATAAATGAGAAAGAAAAAAAAATTCAGAGGAAGCATGCTCACCATTAGAGGACTCTCATTATCTCTGATTTATTGACTCTTCTCTTTCTCCACTAATTAGAGAGTTTTTCAGAATCACCATTAAAGTCCTTAAAATAAAATACAGAGCTTCTGAGCAGGATGTTAAAATCTGGAGAAGCATGGGTAGACTTTTGTTTTTCTTCCCTTGGCTCTTAAACTATGTTCAACTTTCATTATAGCTTTTGGAAGTGGTCTGCCACCTAGAGTCTGTTGAATGAGGGTAGGAAACAGATTATGCAATGATGGATGGATGGATAGATGGATGGATGGATGGATGGATAGACAGATAGACAGATAGATGATAGATGATAGAGTGTGAGATGCTACTGATTTTCAGGCGTAATGCTTAGAGGGGACTCCATAGGCCATGAACAAAAATGGCTTGAGCCATGTGGGCCACTTTTGACTCAAGACTACAGGTTGCCTCCCCCTGTTCTAAGTGGGAATATCAGGAACTGAACTGAACTAATCCTTTGCCACTGACCTACTCTTTATCCTTAGGACTACCATTCCTGTTTCTTTTCTTAAAGGCACAGAAGGGAAAGGCATCAAAGCAAATTAAAGTCTTAAAACTCTTCTCCTTGGATCCCATCTTGGCAAAGGTAATAGGATCAAATTTGCAAGCAACTTCTTCCATTTCTGCCTCAGTGCTTTGAGACGGTGTGTGCGTGCATGTGTGTGGGTGTGTAAGACATGATTGGCCCCTTCCAGACTAAGGTTGTAGCAAAGTTAGGGTTAGATGGGCTCTACATTATGTTACTTGGCTCAATTTGACACGGGAATCTAAGCCATTTAGCGTCAGTGGCAATTGCAGCAGCTTAGAAGCTCAAGTGAGCAAAATAAATAAATACATTTCAAATGCTAGAGGATCTTGACTTCCAGTCCTGTAAGGGAGAGAGAGAACTGATGCCACAGGATAAAAATGCAGGGTCTACTTCCATAATATATACTTCTGGCAACTGAAGCCAAGATATATGGAGAGCACCAAATTAAGGTACTTTCCTATAAAAGGACTATCTTGCCTGCCTGTTGTATAATTTCAAGCATATTTAGACCTGAAGCAATCTCAATTCTTTTCCATTAAATTTTGTTTTTTTTCTCAATCCTATATAGCAGCATTTTCCAAACTGGGCAACTTCCAAGTAAGTAGACTCCAACTCCCAGAATTATTAGCAGTGGTCATGCTGGTTGGGGAATTCTGGGAATTGAAGTCCACACATCAGGAGGGTAGCATAGATTGGAGAAAAGGTGCTACAAAGTTATTGATCCCATTATTATATCCAGGCAATACAACTGAGAATCAGGGTTGAGATCCATATCAGCATAATCTGATAAATTATGTTTCAATAGTAGCTTAATCCAGAATTAGGGGCTCTTTTGCATGACTTCTAACTATGGGTTGGAGACATCACAGTCATGTTTTTTAGAGGAGAGGGAAGGCCACAGGAGTTGCTGTTAAAGGGATGTTCAGTGGTCTTCTGAAAGATGGTAGATCTGTCTGTAAAAAGAGCCTGTCAGTTGATTTAAACTGAAAAAGAGAGGTATTGCTGTTACTGTCCCAAATGAGTGCATTCAGTGTTTTCTGTTGCTTCTGCCAACGAGGAGTTTTGCATAGTTGTGCTTTCTAATAATTTTTTTTTTAGTTTGGCAAGGAGCCAGTGGCCTTTGGCCTACCCTAATGCCATTTTGCGTACTCCATCAGGACACTTCCAAGTGGTGCTGACCATACCCACTCATTGCCAGCCCTGCCATTCCCTGGCAGTACTGATTGTTTTGGGCTATTTGGAAGCAGGGCTGAAATGACTAAGAGTCCTGCCAGTTTTCTGTTCTAGCTCAAGTGACAGAGAAAATGATAAACCTGATAGGTCAGTGGAGCGGTGGATGGGCTGAAATGAAGTGGGAGGGAGTTCCTTTCGGCTTCATCCTGCACCCCACCAACTAACAGCTGAGTTTTATTTGGATACAGATCTATGGGTCTTCCAGAAGGGTCTTCCAGAAGACCCGTAGACCTGTGTTCAGAAATATCCCAAGTGACAGGCTATCGGTGCAGAGCACCTCTTCTCCAATTACCTGTCACCCAGGCAACCTGAAAGGTGGCTACAATCTCTGTCCTAGGCACCTGCCCATGGTTACTAAGCCTGACCCATCCCATGTTAAGGAGAGTGGTGGCAATTCTTCCTGCTAGCTGCTGACATTGGGTGGGAGAAGAAGCAAAGTCAAGGGAATTGACCAATCACTGCCCTAATATTGTCCTTCTCTAAACCTGTAAGGATAGAGCCACTGGCTAGAGGACAGTGCCTGGTTATTGAGGCATGTTAGAGCTTGGAAGTTAGGGCAGTGCAAATTATATCAGCATGTTTTTCAAGGATTGGAGGAATGCACATTAACACAGCCTTAAGAAAGGGCTCTAAGTCTGCAATCCTATACTTGTTTAACAGGGAACAAGTCCTGTTTAACTCAAAAGGTCTCTCTTCTGAATAGAAGATTCTGTCATAAGTGCAGGTAATCCCCTGACCCTTTTCTCATACCTAGCATTAAAACTTTGAGCTCAGTTCTGGAGAAGTAGGGAGCTTTATTTACTGTAGTCCTTTAGCCACCAATGGGGAATTCACAAGCACTGTCGTTGAGAATTATGTTATATTTCAATGGGACACCATCTAAGCTATGAACTTTGCATGGCAAAATGTTCATTCAACCCAGTCTGGAAGTTGAAGGAAGGTTTAAGAAGAAAAATGGTTGGAAAATCCTTGGCTTGAATTATCCATGCTGCTTTTTAATGCCCTGTGGGAAAATTCAGCCTGATCTTAAGAATTTTCAGGGCGAAATGGATGCCTTACAGTGTTGCAGAACTGAAGCACCCATTTTGCCTCTTAATCCTACGATGCAAAAACCCCAAGAAATTGACTGTTGCTCATTCCAGTAGCACTTGGGGACCTGTAAGAGCTGGTGGGGACTGCAGGTGGCGTGTCTCCTAGTAGCTGTGCCTTGCTAGGATCCCAATCCCTTTGATATGCTATTACAAAGTCCTTTCTGAAATTATTCTGTAACAAAACTACATTTGTACTCCTATGAATGCAATAGGACTGATTTCTGGGAAGACCACATGTAGCATTGGGTGTTTAGAGTCTGCATAGTAGAGGATTCCACTTGACTGTCTCCTTCTAAAAAATGTATATATAGGACATACATTTCTGTGCTCCATCCAGACATCATATTCCCTGTTTCTCACTTGAAAAAAAGAGTATATCAAGTGCATGAATGAATGTGTGAACCAATCTTGAGGATGGCACTGGGTAACTCTTTTATGCAGTGCATGTGGAAAATGCGTGTGGGAAGTTTGTAGCAAACTAGTAACAGACTAATCGGAATATTCAATTCCTGAATGCCAGTCCTTGTGTGATCAGAATGGTGTTACTTATGCACACTAACAGGTTTAAAGAAGCCTAAGGTTTGCAGAAATTAATAATAATAATAATAATAATAATAATAATAATAATAATAATAATTCCCACCCCATATTGCCCAAATGTAGGGTGAGGGAATGCAATGGGGTATTCTGGAACAGGACATAGCTGATTGACTGGTTGGAACCCACAACAGGAGTACTCTACACTGCAACATTTTTGTTGCAGGCTCAACTTCAATCATTTCCTTCCTTCCATCAATTATTTATATCCCCTCCTTTTCTCTCTCTCTTTTTTCCACATTTGAGGCAGCTACACAGAAATCTACAGGCTAAGAGCACTTGGGATTCCTGCCTCAAATTTGCACCATTATGGAAGAAGATGAGGGAAATGCACCCATGCTTCTATTCTTGATAGCATTGATGTATTTTTACCCTTTTTACTGTTCCTTCATCCCTGTAACCAAAGACTGATGGCATATCCTTTTGTCCATCTTGATTGTCATTCAGGCATTTTTTAAAAAAAATCTCAAATCCGCAAAGTGATCCATTTACAGATCTGAAGAACCAAATCTATCCATCCTGGAACTCTGTGGGAATCCCACACTAGAATGAAATGTATTGATTCTTCTACATTCACTTTTCCCAGGTGGACAAATTCTGTGCAATTTCACTAGTTACCACTTCTCCTCTGCATAAGCTTATATACACGCATCAATGTTCTCCAACCAAATTCCACCAGAATTCCCGTCACTTGGATTGTGCAGACTGGCACTTGGGAGAACAGCATTCCCAGTGCTTTGGAAAGTGCAGGGTTGGAAAAGTTTGACACAAATTACAACATTATCAACACCCAGGGATACAAGGGAGACAAGAACTTAGCCTACCAAGCTAGAAAAATCCTAGGGGTCTGATAATTTAAAACTCTGTGATTATTTTTGTTTTAAAGAAACAGTGATTCAGACCCACCTTGGGAAGATCACTGGTGAAATTACTAAGGATTTGGTGAGTGGGAGGAGTGGGAAGACAACCCTTAGGGTCTGGATTTCCTATCACTTTTATCTGAAGTATCCCTTAGAACAAGGTTCCTCAACCTCAGCAATTTTAAGATGGGTGGACTTCAACTCCCAGAATTCCCAAGCCTGGCTGGGGAATTCTGGGAGTTGAAGTCCACCCATCTTAAAGTTGCTGAGGTTGAGGAACCCTGCCTTAGAATATTATGCTACAAATTAGGGATGCACAATAGTTTTTGGTCCAAGGGCTGCATTTGATTTTTAAACGTGGCTGCGTTTCAAGAAGTGGGAGAGAATAAAAAAATGGGGGGCGGGGGAGGCAAGGCCAAAATTAAAATCGATTTAATTGGATTTAAATTTGCTTTGAACCAATTTTAATTTATGGTGTTACACCCAAGTAATATGATTTCTCTCCATGGTTTTAACCACTTCCCATTTCAGTTGCTTTAAAAATTACAGCGTGGTGTCAATTTTTGCTGCTGTGCAGGTAGTAAAAAGTGTCGGATATTTGACACATGTAACACCACTGCTGTGTGAGCTGCATCAGTTGCCAGTGTGCTTCTGGGTGCAAATCAAGGTGCTGGTGGTCACCTTTAAAGCCCTTCATGTCTTGGGACTGGGTTACTTGAGGGACTGTCTCTCCCTGATTGTTTCTACCCATACAATCCAGTCCAGCAGGAAGGGCATGTTTCGGGTCCCATGGACTAAGGAATGCCAGTTGGAGGGGTCCAGAAGGGGCCCTTTTCTGCCCTAGTGCCTGCCCCATGGCACATTCTCCCTCTAGAGATGAGGTTGGCCCTGACCCCTGCTGGCCTTTCCTAAGGCTCTAAAATCCTGGTTCGGGGCCCAGGCCTGGGGCCCTGAGTGTGTTAAGGGCCCCGTTTCTTGGCTGTATAGTTTTACTCGGCCACCATATATATTTATTTGTATTGTTTTAATTGCTTTATGTTTTTAGGATTGTATGCCTCCCAGAGTCACTTGTTGAGATGGGCGGCTATAGAAACCAACCAACCAAATAAATAAATAAATAATAAATCTTGAGCAGTCACATTGAAGGTTTTCACCACCATTGTAACCCTAGGCCTGAGGTTGCACATTCCTGCTTTGCTCAAAATATATATTCCAAAATACCCAACCCTTTCCCTGTATATCCTAGAAAAGCAACCTTTCACCCCAGACACTCACATTCACTCTTCATGGCCATCTTCTCCAATAATGGATGGACTTCTAAGTACTGAAATGTCAAACTAAACCAAACCACACCCAATTGAGAGGGGTAAACCACACACATTCAGCATAGGCGAAACCCAGATGCTGGTTTTAGTGCTTGCTGATGAAAGCCAGATTCCCAAGTGCCAATGGCGAAGCTCCCATCAGAGTTTAAAAAAGGAAAACCAAAACCAGCAAGCAAGGCACAAAAACAAGGCTCACTTTTCTGATCCTTTTCGCCAAATTACGGAGCAAGGTTGCTTATTATAATCACGGCAGATGACTCCGTTGCCCTCCCGGTGTTTGGGTCAGTCCACTCCTACTGATACCATTCCCAGGGAATGCACAGCTACAGTATGTCGGTCTTTTAAACAAGGTAACAGTCAAAGATGGTTGCATCTCAATGGCTTTAGGAGTGGAACATTCCCTGCCCCGTGGCTCTAGATTGACAGATGTGCTTGAGACGGTCAGTTCCTACAGACAAGCTACTTCAAAATAGTGGCATACTTTTCCCTTCTGATCCTTTATTCAAAGTTTTTTGAAGGGTGAGCACTAGTGCTATTTTGCTTCTGCGGTTCCCCTTTGGAAGATGGGCGACGTTGACCCAAAGTTCTGATGTTACTCACATTTCCTGTAGGTTCTTCAAGGAGCTGCTGAAAAGATTCTTTCCAACTGCCCTTCGGGTCACTCTGCTCAGGGCCTTCCTTGGTGGACAAACCTGATGTGCCCTGCTCTGATTTCTGATGACGGAATGGAGTGTGGTATCGTTTGGTGTATAAAAAAAGAGCTGGGTCAGGCATGGGTTCGACTTCTTCAAAACTGCTTAGCCTCTCACGAGCCACAATGTCTTTGAAGGTGCCTTTGCTGTGGAAAGTGCTGCTTGCCTGCCTACGGGTGTGGGACTTCTGAGTCCGTTTTTTGGGCCTAGCCTCAGCGCTGGCTTGCGGGATGGACGTTTTCTCTGGGGGTCTCTCAGGCAGGGGTGTGCTTCTCTGCCGGGAACTATGAAGTTTCTGTTTGGTTGAATGAAGCTGGAAGGAGAGGTAAGCAGCAGCCTCAGTCTGCTTCTGCAGCTCCGTGTTGAGGACAGTAACTCGGTGGCTTCTCCTCTTGAGCTCTTCTAAGAACTTCCTCTCTTTGTTCCTCAAGTTGGATCGGAGGGCTGCTACCAAGCTCTCTTTATGCCTCAGCTCCTTGTGCAATTCTAGATTGTCCTTCTCTTTCTCTTGCAACTGGGCTTCCATGATCTTGCACTTTTCTTCCAATTCCTGGTCTATTATGTCTAATGCAAGCAACAGATGAAAGACAAAACAACAGATCTGAATTTAAAATTCACCATGAAGTTAACTGGGTATAGTCTAAGGTAGAGATGGATAACCTCTTCTGGGGTCATTCTTGGGTGATGGCTTGGGTCCCATCCACTACAACCAGCCTGAAGTCTCATGAATTTCTCAAAGTGCATGAGATTTTTACCATCTTACCCTGCATTTATCCTTGTGAATGCTGAAATCCAGCATGAAAAAATGTGATTTTTTTTGGTATTCTTGCGTGAAAGCTCACGTGAATTCTAAGCTATCCTGTAACATCTCCCTTGAATTTGGTGTACTCATGTGGTATTTTTCAAGACCTCAACATTCTGGCACAAAACTTCACAAGAACTTAAATATGGAGAGATTATCAAATCTTTTAGCCACTTTTAAAATATTAAAAATATATCTGAAATCAATATCAGGGAACAAGGTTTAAAGGTACAGTTGTTTTGCTCTTGGACTAAGGAATTAGTGCATTTCAGAAAATGTCCAGCTATTTGCTTCTTAAGAGTTGATATCTACAGTAGGATACTAAATCTGGATTTCAAATGGATCACACATTTCGTTCGGTGTTCAAAGATTAGCAACCTAAGGGAACAGTGGCCCAAAGCACAAAAAAATTCTCCCATCGCAGGCCATGAACATCCAGACTGCTAAGAAAGTAGTCAATATGTTTGAACTATCTAAAATTTCACATAGAGTATTTTGTGGCTGACTCCCATAAGTGTTCCAAAGTATAAATGGAATTCTTAATGATACAGTATGGTCAAAATTCAGTCATTTACAATGGTCCCTTGATAAATTTCTCCTGTTTGTGGCAGTATTGTTGGTAAAATTTTCCTCCTCCTTTCCCCCCCCTTTTAGAAAAAAAACTTTGAAAGTTCTGTTAAGCCTATTAGAAGTATAGCGTATTTGGCCCCCTCTTAATTTCCAACCATTTAAAGGCAGCTGTAGCCAGATCAGAAAAACTGGGCTATGCGTGATAAAAGTGAGCTGGAACATGTCCAGTCTGCAGATAGCAGACAAAAGAACTGGGCAGAGATCTATCATGCTGGCTTTTTCATTTTTTTAATGCTTTCTAATGCACATTCCAAATTTCTGGATGACTTCCATGCCAGGGAATTACTTCTGCTCAGACTTGCCCAAATTGTGTTCCAGTCTATAACTTCCCTTCCCTCTTCCTCAACATACTCTCCTTCACACAACCACTTAATGGCATCATTTCCTCACTTATGAAGATGGATCCTTCACAATTATACAAGGGCACCTTTCATTGTGTCAGAAGAAAACAGGTGAGAAAGACTCAGGAGAAGCGGTGCGGGTTAAGAAGCCAGAAAGCTGTTAATGGTGGAAGATGAAACTCTCCCATGGAAAGGCTTGGCCAGTGAGTGAGTCATCTCTGAAGATATCAGTAATATAATAAATAGACTGATTCATCTTTTATTCCCCTCTCTCTTTAAGCCTAGCAGGCCCAGTTCCATTTAGGAATGTAGACAGTGCTGACTCATTTTAGCAACATATGCCCAGGATGGAGAGGATGATGAAAAGTGTGTCGTCATGGCCAAGACACCTCCCCTTCCATTTTTGTGATGAGAGAGAATTCTGGGAAATTCATACAAGAGAGATGAGGACCACAGGAGTTATCCTTGTATTTTAACCTTTAACTTTAACCTTTCCAAGGCAAGTATTGCTATTCTATTATTCTTTTGCCCTGGTGGGAAATATGAAACATCTGGCATAGACTTTTTTTAGTTGCCTGAACTCCAATCTTGACATGGTGATGAGAAACACCTTCAAGTCATTCCACTGCCCTGCTGCTTAAACAAGGATGGAGATAAATTGTTGGTTTTACTTTTTAACAAAACTGTCCTCTGGAACCCTATATCCCCTGAGACGCATTTAGTTCTGACCATTTTGTACATCCCTGAAGACAAGGATGTTCCCTTGGACACAGAGTCTAGAGGCTGAGTGAGCTCATCAGTGTGATTTTGTGTTTTGTACCGTTCGAGTTAGATTGTCTTTGGGAACCATGATATTATGATCATGTTACTATTAATTGTCTTCTTCTTGTTGTTGGATTTTTAATCCTAGGTTCACTGCCCAGGATTGCAATTGGGAGACGGGCAGCTATATAAATGGATTAAATAAATAAATTTATTTCCAAATTAATAAGCATATTCATTGCTACGGTTGTTGCTGCTCTGAATGTTTATGTTATCTCCTGTTCTCTATGCTAATTTTATACTGCTTTTATGTTGTTCATGTAGTTTTCCTTATTTAAATACTACATTTTAACTGGTTATACATTGCCTGGAGAACTATCTGAGGCAGAATAAAAGCATACAAAATAGATAAATGGATGAAGCAAACTGCAACTCAAGTTTGATACATGGACTTTTCCAAATTCCACCTTGCAGTTCTCCATTCTTTAAAAAATGGCAGTGGAAATTCACTTCCTAGGGAAAATATAATCTGAAATGCATTATGTTAGCAAAAACTGCTTGTAAAATACATGCATATAAAAACATGCCCTTTCACTGAAATTTGTGGCCATTTTTTTGTAATGGCTTTTTTAAAAAAAAATAGCAAACTGATGTGGAAATGGGATAAAAGGAATTTACATTTGGGAAAAGGAATAGGTGGGTGCCACCAAGTACTCCCCAGGTTAAGAATGCCCGGTTTACAGACAACCCATAGTTAAGAACAGAGCCTATTGTGGCAACATTCAAGTTAAATACACAATGATTTGAGTAAAATACACAATGGTTCGAGTTCATTACACAATACTACTTATACAGGATTATGCAATAATACTGTTCCAGCTTACATATAAATTTGACTTATGGACAGACCTTGGGAACGGAACTTGTTCTTAAACTGGGGACTACCTGTACTCCATACAACCCAGCACTGTGTTTCCCACAGCAGACAACCAATTATCTCTGGGAAGCTCATAAAGCAGTACATGAGGACAATAGACTACCTTCATAGCATCATGGAGTTACAGGGTTGGAAGATCCAACCCTCAGCCCAGGGCAGGAATCCTCAGACTATCCCAGATCTATGGCTGTCTAACTTCTTTGAAAATCTCCAGTGATGGAACACCCACAACTCCAGGAGGCAGGCTTGTTCCACTGCCTAATGGCTCTCATAGTCAGGAAATTCCTCCTTATTATGAGTAAAGTTTCCACCTATTAATTCTTGTCCCACCCTAAGGCAATATGGCATATAAATCCACACCCTCTTCCCTGTGACAGCCCTTCAAGAATTGAAAGACTGCTATTACATCTCCCCTTAGCCTTCTTTTCTTTAGACCAGTGTTGTCCAAACTTGATGTGAGAACTAGAGCGGAAGGGATTAAGCACGTACTCTTATCCCCAGAACAAAGAGGAAGAGATAAGAGGATGAGACTGGCACCTCCCTGAGGAATGCAGGATGTTTGTGGGGTGACTCTGGGAATTGCTTTCACTCTGAGAAGATTTCTGTAATGGGAATGAAGCCAATAAACCTTGCTGGATAGAATCTGTACGGTCTCCTGGAGTTTCATGGGCTAATCCTGACACTTGGCCACTTTAAGATGAGTGGACTTCAACTCCCAGAATTCCCCAGCCAGCCATGCTGGCTGGGGAATTCTGGGAGTTGAAGTCCACTCATCTTAAAGTGGCCAAGTTTGGACAACACTGCTTTAGACTAAACATACCCACTTCCTTTAGCTGTTCTTCATAGGATTTAGCCTCCAAGCATCTCTCCAACTTTGTTTTTCTCTCTGCACTTTTTCCAGTTCTTCAACATCAGTATAGTGGTGACCCAAACAGGACGTATTCTTCCAGGTGCTGTCTAACCAGTGCGGCATGGAGTGGAACTATCACTGTTGTTGATCTTGACATTGCACCTCTGTTGATGCAGCCCCAGATTGCACTGGCTGTTTTGGCAGCTGCAGCACACTTCTGGCTGATGTTTAATCTGTGATCTGTCAGGATGTCTAGATCCTTCTTACAAATTCTACTGATGAGCCAGGTACTGCCTATTTTATACCTGTGCAACTGGTTTTTGCTACGTAAGTGTAGAACCTTACATTTTTCACTATTGAACTGCATATTATTGGATAGGGGCCAATACTCAAGTCTGTCAAGAACATCCTGAACCTTGAGCTTGTCTTCTGAGGTGTTAGCAACATCCTGCCTGGCTTTGTGTCATCTGAAAATTTGATGAGTGTCACTTCCATCCACTGTCTAAGCCATATGTAAAAATGTTGGAAAGAGTTGGGCCCAAGGCAGAACTCTGAGGTACCCCACTTCATACTTCCCTCCATGAAGACATGAATCCATTAAGGACCACACATTGAGGAACAATCACAGGAGATCCTTCACATGGAGTTTCCACATAACCACTGCATCTAATTGCCACTGATAAGCCTATCCATTAAATTATCTGATTCTCCACAAAAGTCACTGAAGCTAGAGGAGCCTCTTCACATCATGTGCCCCTGAATTCCACAAAGGCAGCTAAATCTACACTCTGTGCACTCTGCTCAAATCAATGATATGGAGAAGGGCTGAGGTTTTTTTCAGAGCCAGAAGCATGTTGTGCAGGCTCAGAAGCTTGAAGAATGGAGTCTCAAGGATCAGAAATCTGAGGTGGCAATCTAAAACCTGGCTTCTAGCACTTCTGGGTGTCACAACCCGAGAAGCTAAACAGAGCAGCTGAAGATGGCAAGGCGGTATCAGCTGGATACGTTTTTATGAGCCAGGCGTTTCCTCCCAGGCGTGGCCAGAGAAAGGAACGGCGGCTTCTTTGGGACTTTGCCATTTGTCTTGCTAAGACTGCCTTCCATCAGCATTCCATTCTCCTTAGACCAACCGTTGCTCTTGAACACCTTCTTTGCTGCACCAGCAACCTCACCTTTTGCCCTGAGGCTGAGGGAGGAACCCTGCATGCCCAAGTAAAGCCTATGTTGTGCTGAGTGCAATCAAAACCTCAAGACCCCTTTGTTCAGATCTCCCCAGGGTTCCAGATTTCATTCGCCTTGATCTCTGATTTGATTTCTAGTCTTACAGTAGCAAGCAGAAATACACACTAGGAGGATCTAGGGCGGTGTTTCTCAACCTTGGCAACTTAAAGATGTTTGGACTTCAACTTCCAGAATTCCCCAGCCATCCATCCACACATCCTAGACAAGTTTGAGAAACACTGGTCTAGGGCTCCATTGCAATCCTCTGAAGCCTTGGGCATGGTTCCTAAGCTGTAATATTTCTTGTGACCCATGAGAAAAACGACTAACTGCATGACTGGGGTGTGTGTGTGTCACCATTTCATGAAATTTAGTTTGAAGTTAATGCAAATGTAAGGGAAATGGAATCCAGTTTTGTTTCTGCTCTGAGCTGCTCCCTGTTTGTCTGGAGTGCGACAGACAGAATCTGTTCTGGATGGTTGCCCACCTTAAAAAAGAGGTTTGCAATTAAGAAACTTCCTGCATCTGGCACTGATACTGGAGAGGTGTAGAACATCTATGGAGGTGGTGGTATGTGTGTACACACACATGCTTTTATTGCAGCTTTGGATGATAAATCTGGGTCATCTCTACCTGGAAGAGAAACATCTTGCTTCAAGGAGTCATGTGCAGATAACCTCAAGATAGACTATTGCAATGTGCTTTTTGTGGCCATTGAATACATCTGGAAACATTATGAAACAAATAGCCACTGCAATTGGACCAAGTCTCCTTCTTCCTACAGTTTAAGATGTTTAAAGCTACTGTTTTAATTTGTGTATTATGTCTATTATGATTCCAGGTCTGTTTGAATGGGTGTTTTTATTGTCTTGTTGTAAACCATCCAGAGCCATTAAGGGAGTGAGCAGTATATAAATCTTCCAAATGAATCTATGAATGAATAAATAAATATGCTATTAACAGAACTTAATTTTGTTTGTTTTTCTTTTGACAGGAAGATTTTTTTTAGGATGCGGCTTAAGAATGCTGTAATGGTTGAGTCAAACCAGACAAGTTATTTATTCTACCTTGGAAGAAGAGTGATAATAATAGAAATGATTTATTTATTTACATATGACATTTACGTGGCTGCTCAGCTCAGACAAATGTGACTCTGGATGACATACATCCATAGAAAAAAAACACAAATGGAAATACAATTAAAATTACAACAACTGCAATTAATAGATGATTGGAAACACACCTTACCAGACAGGATCTCCTATGATCCTGGGCCCAAAGAACCATGTTTTTAATGCCTTCCTAAAAGCCAACGGGGTCAGGGCCAACAATATGTAGGGCAAGAGATCATTCCAGAGGGCAGGTGTTGCAACTGAAAATGCACACCTCTTAAATAAGGAGAAGGAGGAGGAGGAGGAAGAGGCAGGTAGAGAGTAGTTCTCACTGGGACTGTTGAAAGAGTGAACAACTCTGACTCCAATGTCATGCCACATAATTTCAAAAACCTTCTTTCTATGATCATTCACTTTCTTGGTAGCTATGAAGGACGTTAAATGATAGGAGAGGAAATAGGTTATTTGAGAAAGTAAGACAAACAAAAAAAGAGGGGGGGTGTTGTTTGGTTAGTTTATGATTGAAGAAACCCAGAAATGGATTGATTCAGTCACCTTGCTTAACTGGTGGGGGCCAGCTAGTGGAAGGTGAAGAAAGAGAGAAAGCTCGCTGCTAAGGAGAAAGACAGAGGGAAAGGGGGTGAGCCAGGAAGAGAGGAATACATGGCAGGGAGATGAAGAAAGAGAGAGAGAAAAGGAGGTTGCAGGTTGCAGGAGAAAGGATGTATCAAAAAGGGAGAGAATGGCCACAAGGTTTTGTTGCTTCTGGAGTAAGCATCTCCCAGGCCACCCTCAAAGTCTTGGATTCTAGGACTCACCCAACATTCCATCCCATCAATGATAGCCCCTGACATTGGAAATGCCCTCAATTGATCATATTTTTCAACGTATCTGTGCAGCAGGAGGGAAGACCTTGAGATGGTTCTGAAGGCTTCAAGGCCAGCTTGCTTAGGCTTTGAGACTACGCCCCAATTTATTGTCAACACCACTGGAAAAAGATGAAACTAGACAAAACCAGATGCCAGAACAGGACAATGGTTGGGAACCCTTCCAGTCTGGAAGAAGCTACCTTTGGGGAAAGAGGCCAGCTGAACAGTATCACTCATGCCTGGTCATTTGGCACCCTCTACTGGCTACTTTCAGTCTGAGATTTGAAGGAAAGGGATCACTCAGTGGAGGAGAGAGGCAAGGAGAAAAGAAATTGAGAAAGTCTGACTCTTGTTTACAACCTCCCCCCCCACCCCACACTATGGTTCTAGTAAAATGTATTTTAAAAGAACAAAGATTTCCCATATGCTCAGCCAGAACTACTGTTGATATTGCAAACTATTTACTGAACACCCATGTTCTTCTCTCTTTCCAACCTTCACATCCACCTTGTTAGGGTAAGAGGGAGTAGTTAGCTCAACTGCTAGTGATCTGGAGACGAGCCATGCTGAATCCAACCGATTTAACTGAGATGTCTTTTTCCACCATGGATTCGGAGCATACCAAATGGTGATATTCTACCCCTGGTTTATGTTTGTTATTTCAAATAAAAAGGAGAGAGAAAAAAAGATTCTCATCTTCTCACCTTGCTGGCTAGCTTCCAGTTCCTTCACTTCAAGATCATGAGTCAGCTCTAAAAGAGAAGAAAAACAAAGAAGGAAGATGAAACATGAGATGGTTTATTATTTGATGGACCAATGCAAGCCCAAGGGATATACTGTATGTCAGTGTTGTCCAAACCTGGCCACTTTACGATGAGTGGACTTCAACTCCCAGAATTCCCCAGCCAGCCATGCTGGCTGGGGAATTCTGGGAGTTGAAGTCCACTCATCGTAAAGTGGCCAAGTTTGGACAACACTGCTGTATGTAGACCTCAGGCTGATTTCAGGAGAACTGTAGCTTTACTTTGGCTCTGACACTGACCATTGTGGGCTTTAATTCTACCCATTGCTGGTTCGGGATCTTCCCATAATCTACAGTTAAAAAAAAAAATCAGAAGTGGGATAATGGAATTCTAAAGCTTCCTAAAAAGACACTGATTGGCAGCAGCCGTCCTCCATCTGGATGCCATCCAGATGTATGATATCCAACTCCCAGAATGCCCAGCAATGGCGTGCTGGCTGAGGAATTCTGGGAATTGAAGTTTACACATCCAGATGATGCCTGGGACGTTTGAGTAGCGTACTGGGTGGGGCTCGTTCTCCAAAGGAGGCAAGGCCAGGATGATGATAATTATATTTGATCAGGTCATATAATTACTCAAGTGGTTTGTCATTTTCCTAGTGTGAGAGGTTTGAAAGCAGCAGGAGCCGGAACTCTCGAACATAAGCTGCACGCTGAAAAATACCAAGGAATTAAGTAGCGGAGCAACACTTCAGAAAAATAAAATGCTAACGATATGCTTTGGGTAGGATAGGTGGCTATATAAATCTGATGTATAAATGAATAAATAAAATATAGTTTTCTTGAAAGCAGAGAAGGGGCTTAGTCCAGCTACCAAGGAATGCCAACAGACCTTCTGTATATTTGAAGTAAAAAGTAGATTCATTAAGAAATCTATGAGAATAGAAAAACTTCTATCTAAACTACATCTTGAGAGGCAAGCACAAGAGAGAGAAAAGAGAACAGATAATTAGGCTTAAGAGACTCATTTTAATCAACGACGGCCAGGTGAGAGACAAGGTGGGTGTCCTTGGGGATGGGGGGTAAAAATAATCAAGATGGCAGCCAGAACCACACAATCAAAGCCCCGCCCTTTTTTACATGTGTCACATGTAAAATAGGGGCAGAATTTTGATCACATGGGTGGGGCTGCCATTTTGACTTTTTTGACAGCCTTCCTCAACACTCCAGGACAAGGAACAGTGAGTGAAGACCTTTCCCTTTATCTCTTGCTATTCGTCCTAGCAACTAAAAGAGTTCGTAGGTGCAAAGTGATGATGTCATCTCCAAAAGCCAATTTCCAAATTAAAAATTACAATTTGATGACAACTTTTGGAGGAACTCTTTGGGGAATAGGTTCAAATCTTTCTTAGATTACCTGTCTTTCTAGAGGGGGTACAGATCTAAGGTTGGCGACTTCCTTGAGATCTCCTTTAGTATATGTAGAGCACCCCTCTTATTAAGGAAAAATGTTTGCATTTTGCATATCAAGTGCATATTTCATTAGGATGAAATACACAGTTATATCAGAAGAAAGGCACAACAGGTGGTTTATGCATTTTTATTCAGTTGTGGGTTTTTTGTTTTTGTTTTGGTTGCCAAAATTCACAAATGGACGGAAAATAGGTTGAAAAAGTAAGGACGCTAAAATAAAAAAACAGCAACTGCATCTGACAGGTTTTTCATTCCAGCATCTGGTCAACCTTGTCTGCTTCTTCCTTAGCTTTTCTATCCAGGGACTTGCCTGCCCATTTCTCCCAAATGACTTTTGCCAAGGTAGAACCTAAATTGTGGATTCAGGAAAAGAATCCCACTTGTCCATAACAATGTTATGGACAAGTGTCCATAACATTGGTTTATTCATGGCACAAACAAGTCCTGGCAATCTCTTAAGTTTGGTATTTACCCCAAATGTTGCCTTCATCTCATCCCCAGACCATGAATGGGACAGGCAAAAATCTATTCTGGGACCACACTGGTCTGCCAATTGTAGGGGGTCTGCAAATATTTCTGGATGAAAATGTTCTAGAACCAGAAATGGGAAACTAGATTAGCATGGTCTGGTGGAGATATGAAGTTTCGTTCTGGAATTTCCCAGAATGAAATGCAGTTGTTTTCCTTTTTGTATTCATGACATATTGGTTTTCTTTTAAAAATATTTTACTAAGAGTATTTAAGGATAATTAGTTTCCTTTGAAATTCAATCTATGTCTAGGTATTTTATGCACTGAAATATGTTTTTCTGAAAAGGAATCTTTCTTTTTCTTGCTCTTACTTTGTATCAATCCATGTTTATCTTTTACTTATGTGAAAATTTCTAATGCAAAATTATATATATAAAAAAGAAATATGTTTCTCTGAGAAGGAATCCAATAGATTGCACTAGACTCTCAAGGGGATCCATGGGACAAAAAGGTAAGAACCCCTATTCTAAATAGAAAGGAAATCTGTTTCAATACCAAGGATTTTAAAGATGAATATTCAGATGAAACAAGAACTTTTCTTATTGGGACTTATGAATAGCCAATTAGAAAAAACTTATGGAGGATGTGTTTTGTATATGGTAACTGCAGCAAGATTACTATATGCACAAAGATGGAAAAATACTGAAATACCCACAATGGAGGAGTGAACTGAGAAAATGGTGGAATTTACTGAAATGGCAAAATTGACCTGTTTGATCAGGGATAAGACAACAAGTACTTTTATAAAAGACTGGAAACTTCTTATGGGCTTTTTGCTGAAAATGGAAAAAACGAACTGGTGATATATGGATTTACTGATTAAAAAGGGTTGAATATGGGAAGAAGGGAATCATATATAATCTTAAAAAGGGAGGAGAGACAATAAGTTTGTAACTGCTGTAAAGGAGATCGGAAGTTGTTTCTTTATATATCTTTTGTTATTGTTCTATCCATATTACTTTTAGCACTTTTTAAAAATCTCTTCTTCTTTTCTTTTTCTTGCTCTTACTTTGTATCAATCCATGTTTATCTTTTACTTATGTGAAAATCTCTAATAAAAATTGTATGTGTGTGTATGTATGTATGTGTGTGTGTGTGTGTGTGTGTGTGTATATATATATATACATACATACATACATACACACACACAATATCATAGCAGCACAAGAACAGGCACTAAGCACCAGATCCATAGAAGCAGGGGTCTACCACACTAGACAGGACCCAAGGTGCAGATTGTGCAAAGAGGCCTCAGAGACAGTCCAACACATAGTGGCAGGGTGTAAGATGCAGGCAGGAACAGCATACACTGAACGGCACAACCAAGTAGCTGGCATTGTGTACAGGAACATCTGCACAGCATATGGGCTAGACCCCCCCAAGTCCAGATGGGAGATTCCACAGAAGGTTGTGGAGGATAACAGGGCTAAGATCCTGTGGGACTTCCAGATCCAGACGGACAGGCAGGTACTGGCCAATCAACCAGACATCGTGGTAGTAGACAAAGACCAGAAGACAGCGGTAGTGATAGATGTAGCAGTGCCAAGTGACATCAACATCAGGAAGAAGGAGCATGAGAAGCTGGAGAAGTACCAGGGCCTGAAGGAGAAACTAGAGAGGATGTGGAAAGTAAAGGCCAAAGTGGTCCCAGTGGTGGTAGGAGCCCTTGGGGCTGTGACTCCTAAGCTGGGAGAATGGCTCAAACAGATCCCAGGAACAACATCAGAGCTCTCTGTGCAGAAGAGTGCAAGGCTAGGAACAGCTAAGATACTGCGCAGAACCCTCAAACTCCCAGGCCTCTGGTAGAGGGCCCGAGATTGAGGAAGACACGTACCACCCATAGGGGTGAGAGGGGAATTTTTTTTTATATATATAATATGAAATATGTGTTATATATATTATATATATATATGAAATATGTTTCTCTGAGAAGGAATCCAATAGATTTCACTAGATTCTGAAGGGGATCCATGGCACAAAAAGGTCAAGAACTTCTGTTCCAAATAGAAAGGAGATCTGTTTGTGCTCGGGTTGTGTTACATCATAACCAGGCAGTATAACCAGAATGGTAATGCTGTCCCATGTCCAGAGTTGCAAATGTTTTACGGTTTTAAATGTAAGCTTTTAGGGATTTTCTTGAATTATTCAGGTTTTTACATTGTAAATGTGTTTAATTAAGAAATTTTAATTAACTGGTTTCAATGGGGGGTTGCAAGCAAGTTTTAATTAAGAGGTTTTAATTGAGTGGCTTCAATTTAGGGGGTTGTAAACTGGTTTTGATTAAGGTCTGTTAGTGGAGTGGTTTCAATGGTGGGGGTCATTCCCATTTGGCATTGCAAAAATAACAATGAAACAAGACAGGCAGACATGTTATAAATATGCACCAGAGCAATCAGTCAGGGTTTGTTCAACAAGGGATGGTTAATTCCACCCTTCCTTGGCTTAACATTATGGGGGAACATGGCATTTTATATTTCTAGGGTTGGCATTCATTTCAAACTTAGACTCAGGGAACTGATGTTATGATTTTGAAGGTATAACACTGGTGTGTATGAGGTGGTTATGCACTATAATGGTTGTGCAGTCATGCGCTATGACAGCCATGTATTTAAAGGGTCATGTGGTCATGTTTGATGACAGAACACAAAGGTGCGATGGACTTGGAAGTGCAAGGATCTCCACAGGTAGGCAAGCTCAAGAATTACTATAACTCATCAAACCTATAAAGGCCATAATAAAGGTTTGATGATGTATTGTTATAAGGCACTGGTTGGGAATCGATGGCCCTCCAGATGTTGGATTTCAGTTGTCCATTGAAAGGCAAGGTCTCCCTGGCCACATTTGTTTTGGTTCTCAGCCTTTCCCTACATTTCCAAGGCTGTTAATAGGATGTTGTCAGATTATGATTTACTGAAGAACTCAGTTAGAAAATTCCATTTAGAAAGATGAAGCTGCCAAGAAGCTAAAAAAAAAGAAAAGAAAGAAAGACCCAGAATAGTTTAATCATTTTCTGTTTTTTTTTAAAAATCAACTTTCACATTGAGTCCTGTCTTAGTAGGGACAGTAAGAAGGCTTAACTCCTGCCTCTTAGCTAGCAGGAGCGGAATTAACCCCTCTCCTGTTGGTTCCATCTTTAGTGACCAAGTTGCATCTGCCTTTGTGGACTTATACTAAAAATCAAGCGATATAATCTTCTCGGGGATCTTTCACCCCCAAAGTTTCTAACCTTTTCACCAAGGTATTTAGGCAGAGCCTCTTCCAGCTTTTGATTTTACAAGTGAAGGGAAAATTAGCAAAGCCCTGATGTTAAATTAGGCATAACTTTCCTGCTCTTGGGTGTAACAGCCTGACAGTTTCTTTAAAAAGCACTGCTTCTCTCCCTTCTGCAGAGGCTGGGGAGTCTTCTTTTCAGGCACAGGGTGATAGCTGTATTTGTAGGAAAGAGCTGTTGCTTGGGGAGGCAGAAGAAAAAGAACAAAGAGGTCTTCTGTATGTCTCAGGATTTAATTTTCACTTGGAAAGCCTTCCTTATCAAGGCAACTGGTTTGTTAGCCTTTGCTGCATCTGATTTTGCTCTGCATCAACGTTGGGACTGTGCGCTTTACCTTGTAGCCCCCTAGGGCTTGCAATGGGCTACCAGATCTGGGCTGCAGAACCTTCAATCGACACTAGATGGCAGGAAGGAGATGGAGAAAAGTCTGGCTTCGCTGCCATCTAGTGGTCAGCTAGATTTTGGCAGCCTCAGATTTGGTACCTCAATTGTGTGTGTTTTTTTAATGGCAAGTGGTCTTTGACCTTCAAATTATAATGCAAAGAGCTTCATGTGCATTATTTCAGGGGGGAATAGCAGATTGTTTCTTGCTATAATGTTGGAACGCAAGTCATTTTTGGATGAGGAAAGAGAGCAAGATTAAAAAACCAGGATCTAGTCCCAGTGATGAGGTGAAAGCATGCCTTTCAGCTATAATTTTGTTGGGCTATTATTCATTGATAACTTGATTTCCTACTCAGTCTGAGCACTCAAGGCAGATAAGAATTCAGCTGGAGGGTAACATACTGAGCAAGGCTGGGTTAATTGATATCCCAAATCTCTTTTAACTCCTTGACTAGATTGACACCATACATTACTCCTAAGCCATGGGTTGGTATGACTGTGGGTTATTGAATAAATAAATATTGACTGGTATTACACAACACATTGAGCCAGAAATGATGGTTTAGGAAGCCCAGCGGTTGGTTTCACACCACATGCTAAGCTAAAATGTACCAAAGATGTTATGTCATCAACACAGCTTTCAATTCTCTATAAGTAGTACTGGTCAACATTTGGTGCTCCCTTTCCAGAGAAACTGCTCTGCTTCTTCTGAAATTGAGCAAGTCTTCACAGTTTGTTTGTTCCTAAAATATCAAGAGCCCCAGTTGTTTTCTGGCGGAAAAATAGTCTTGTGATTCATGTGGCAAGACTTTCATTTTTCTTTGTTCAGGGGCAACAATTAATGCACGCTAATCACCACTGTGAGATTCCATTGTCTAGACCAGTGTTGTTCAAACTTGGCCACTTTAAGATGAGTGGACATGGCTGGCTGGGGAATTCTGGGAGTTGAAGTCCACTCATCTTAAAGTGGCCAAGTTTGGACAACACTGGTCTAGACTCATCCAGCATCTATAGAAATAATGGGATAGAAAGAAATGGTAAAGCGAGCATTTTCTGCATCTCTTTATGCAGGATGGGAGCTGAGCCAATTTTTTTCCCTGCAAATATCAAATGAATTTGCACAAAAAGACCAATTCCAACATAGGTTAATGACACTTTTCCCCCTGTAAAACAGGCAGCTGGAGATATCAGCATGATAAAGAGCTAGACGTCTTGGTCAGTTTTTTAAAAAATTTGTATTTATTTTATTCTTTTTGGAATGTTGGAAGGAAATGATGTAAAGAGGGTCAGGATTCTGTCTGATTGTTGGTGCAATCTCTCTCAGAAAACTGAACAGAGTGAGTCCAAATTTGGTGTAGGGGAAGAAGCCAGCAAAAGAAAGAATGTTGGAAGATGGCTTTGATCTGGCTAGGGGCTGTGGAGGAAAGAACCCAGAAAAAAAATATCCCCAACGCATTCCTATGGGGGAGGCAAATGCTGCTGACAGCTCCATTCTAAGCCTTCCCTCCTCCTTCCTGGTCACATGACTCAGAACAGAACTATTTTAAGGGGCTGGAAAGAATTCCAGAAGTCTGGGATCACACAGCACACACTAAGCATGGAAACCAACATTAACGCTAACCAAGCTTCCCTTGTTGAGCACCTGCAGCCACCAGGTCTTTAACGGATCTGGCTGAATGTGCTGTGGTTGAACCAAGCCATAGACTCACATCCAGACCACCACGTAACCCGATAATCGGATGACCCCGTTTTCTGGCTTTGCACAATACAATGGACCATCACCTAACCAAAGAGGGTGACGTTTTGCACAATATACTAAGACATTAAAAAACCCAGTAACCTAGATTAGCCTTAAATCAGCTTTGCATGTTGTCCCATACACCTGCTAGCAGTTCCAGCGACTCGATGGAATTTGTTGTGCCAACACAACCAATGTGTTGGAGATGATAAAATACATAAAATCATTTCATAATTGAGAGCACCTGGCAGGTCATTATTTCAATAGAGAAGAATATCTGCAGCTCAGGATTGAACTGTGGAGTCCTTGGTGCTCTCTGAGCTTGGTTGTTTGCTTGCAGACATTTCATTACCCAACTAGGTAACATCATCAGTGCTAATGATTGCGGGGTCTAGACAATGGAATCTCACAGTGGTGATTAGTGTGCATTAGTGTGCCCCACCCATACTAGCACTGATTGTAGAAACATCTGCAAACAACCAAGCTCAGGGAGCACCAAGGACTCCACAGGTTATTATTTATCTGTGTCTGCCTGTTGTGCAGGAAACCAAGACAGCTTATGTGTGGATCTTAATTTTATTCTCACAAGTACCTGTGAGATAGACTGGGCTGAAAGAGCATAACTGCTCCCAAATCACCCCCTGAGTTTCCCCAAACCTAAACCACTATATTGCACTGCCTTGGCTCCCAATGAAGACATCATATGTTGCTCTCCAGTTTTATTTCTAAATTTTATCTGGAAAGCTGAGATGTCAGGAAGCCATATTTTAGTTGATATTTCTCCTGGGCATGATAAATTTCCACCTGTTGGAAAGGTACTCATGTGGACAATGATATAAAATATATTTCCCTCTGCAGGTTGACAGAGTGTATTCCACAAAGAACTGAAACATTTTCCTGCACATTATAAGCTATCCTACAAAACCCGTCATCGAGCACCATTAACTTTCTTCTTTCATGATTGCTCGCTCCTTCAAATGCACCCAACCAAGGAATCAGAATCAGTGTTACTTTATCTTTCCTGATGCTGTGATTAAATGTGGAGCTAATGCACTCCCAACTGACCCCCTTCCCCTACGACCCTCCTTCTCTAAGTGTGAGGGACCCCACCCTACACTGGCCTTGTGCACCTGGCAATATTTCTCCTGGAGTTGGATGGTGTGTGTGTATGCCTGTAGACCTGTATAAAGTCACATGTTTTCCTTCTGCATCCTTGTGCTCAGGATATTCTAACTCTCTGGACCCTACTGGACTTCAGACAGTCTCTCTGGAAATAGCGTCCTCCTTTTCTGGGTGTGTAAGAAGTAGACATGAGATATTTCCCACATATAGGCCTCATTCCCCAACATTACACAGGGCCTAGGTAGTCCAACCTAGTCAAATTTCCCTTCTGCTGGTTTTGGTAGCACACAACTCGCAAAGTACATGAGATGTGGGCCAGGAGGCAGGCCTTTTCAGTGGTAGCCCTAATATTCTGAAAGATGCTCTCCCTGAAGGTGTTTAGCCTCATCCCTTCTTGCTTTTTCAAGGCTCTTAAGACCATCTTATTCCAATGCACTATTGGCCTTGGTTGATTGTGGGCAACCACTGTAGTTAGGCATTATTGTATTAATTACTCTATTTTTCTTATATTGTTATTGGTTTTATTTTCCCTCTATTGTAGACAGCCCAGAGTCTTGCTTACAATGGGTCCATTGACAAAACAAACAAACAAAAACATCAATCAATCAATCAATCAATCAATCAGGGGGTTGGCAGTTACTGGAGCCTCACCCACTTCCTCCAGGAAGTGCCTGGCATCCTATGAAACGTTGTACCTGTTATATTATATATATTATATGGCAAGGCTGTATAATATCTCTCTGTGAGGCGATATACAGCAACCTCACCATCAGTAGGCCTTCCTTGCTTTGACTGCTGCAGCTTATCAGCACTGAGCGGATGTGCTCTGTGCCGCCTGACTTGGCAGTGAGTTCTGTGGTGGAAAAGCTTGCTTTTTGACATCTTGCATATTTGTGCTGTATCTCCTCCACTTCTCATACTCATATGAATTAGGGAGGTGTCTGTCTGAGCCTCTTCCACATATTTTCTGCTTGGGGTTGTCTTAAGATATGTTTTTCCCCTTGTCACTTTGGTAATAGATCTCACTTGTCTCCAACAAGACCAGCTTCCTTACTCTCCACAAAAGCCAGTTCAATTACAACTCTTTTTCTCTTTTTACTTGCAGGACTAGGTAGGAAAGCAGGGTCAACTGTAGAAACAGATCTAGTGGTGAAGCGTTCTGAAATTGGGCCAGCTTTGCTGACTGTTAAACCCTGCCAGCTGACTCTCCCTTAGAGTCACTGGCCTTTTATGGCAAGGATGGGCAACCTGTAGCCCCTATGTGCTCCCCAATTTGTAATTCTCCTCCTCCTCCTCCTCCTCCTCCTCCTCCTCCTCCTCCTCCTCCTCCTCCTCCTCCACTCTTACTGCTGAAATTTAGCAGCAGCATAGGCTGAATTTTGATGGTGTGATCTTTTGTAGTTGATGTTCCTCCCCTGCCCCCCGGACCAAATTTTGACACACTTTTTCTGATTTAAAAGTGGAAATGGGAGCAGGAAGTTTGGGGAGCCAAATGGTCCTACTGCCTAACTTTAAGGTGCTCCAAGCCCTGCAAATGATGGTTTGGGGGGCCATGCCAGTGAGCTAAAGGACAGGACTGGGACTGGGTTTGCTCCCGCTTCCAAGATTTCCTTCTCTCATTCTCAGCCTTAGAGCCTTGAAAAGGCAGACAAAACATATTAATCTCTGCCCTTACTGGTCTCTCTCATCCGTATCAGAATAAGTATATAATCCTGTATTGTAAGTTGCAGTGACATAGCTGCAATGGAAATTAAGGCACGATGTTGCCGCACTGAATATGGCACTTGACTGATACAAATAAGGAAGACTCCTTAAAAGGTTTCCCATGATTTTCTTTCATAATGGGGAGGGAGCTTTTCTCTAGCAATTCATTCAAAAATATTGCTATTCCCTGAGAGGGAAAGACAGAGTCAGCAGAGCAAACTAGGAGCTACCACTTAAAGAGATATTTGAAGCATTTCCTTAGTAACCTGTTTAGATCTGTGATTATCTCAAGAGCCTTGCACTTGTCCTACAAGGAGCTCAGAGCACTTTTTGCTTGCCTGAAATCTTCCAGCTTCATCTCCACTATCTATTTTGAAAAGCTAGATTTCCAAATGAAGGGATGAGTCATGCTTATAAAATGTCACGCATAACCTATATGAAAATGGTGGTTAGTATATTGCTTTTAAGAAGCAGTATGAAATCTGTGGTTTCCATACATTTGTACTAAAGTATTAGGAAAATATACTCTCTTGCTTTTTGTACATTGGGAAGACCTATCTACATGGTGGGTATGACTGCGTCACTGAAGAGCAAAGAGCTTGCCAGTCCAGAAAAAGAAACTGCAGATGGGCAAAATTCCTTGAGTAAGGGAAAAATAGCCCACCCCCTCATTTTTCAGTGGATGATACACAGTGCCTGAATCCAGTTGGAAATATTTTTAAAACATTAAACTGGAGCAAAACGGGGGTGGGGGTGGGGGCGAAGACAAACAATGGCCTCTGATTTTGCTGTAGTCATGTTATATGCAACTTTTTAATGGGAGAGCAAAAGCACATGATTAAAATTTTCCCTAATGGCTAATTTCCTTCCCTACCTTGTGGCCCAATGTTCTAGTTTAGGTACTTACAAGTTAACATGAGAACAAAATCTAGATCTGCCTCAAATGATAATTCCTGTGGTAATGGACCTTCTCCAGAAGGTCTTGTAGGAGTTTAAGGGCTGGAAAATAATATTTTCTAGGAGCCATCCTGGGTCCTACTGAGGTTTATCCTACATGCTATAGAAATCTTCTTCCCATAAACCCTTCTAGGTCTGGTGTTATCCACTGCTGTAGGAGTGCTCCGTAGGCTATTTATATGCTGTAGGAGTTCTCTTAACCCTGCAGAGCTTCACCTTGCCTGTTGCCACATTATAGCTCCCCAGCAGAGTTGGGCCATTCCATTCAGTGTCCAAAGATTGTTTAATGCTTCACAGTGGCTTAAATAGGAGCCACTTTGCCCCTTCACAATGAATATTTCCTACACTGATAGGATAGTAAGCAAGTTTCTATTATCTGGAAGCATCTGAAGATGTCTTTCTCAAAACCTTTTGAACTTTTAAGCTTGTATACCAACCTCCAGTCTTTTATTCTATAGAAGTAGGGTCTTTTATAAATGGAAAAGAACTGTCCTCTATATGGTCATATGTACACCTGTTGCTGAATGTGACACATAGAGTACCTGCTTACTCTGGGTAAGTAGCATTTTTCCATCAGAGAATAATTTCAGGATCTAGGAGAGCTTAAAGGGAGCAAATTGCATTTAGTAGCCGGGTGATTTTTTTGAAGCACTTGGTGCACCCTGGCAGTGAGTAATTTCAGGACCTAGGAGAGCTCCTTAGACATTACCCCTTAGTCAGCAGAACAATGAATCTCTATGTATTTCAACTAGAAAAAACATACACTTGTATAAAATAGCATGCCTGTGTGAGTTCTAATCTTCTCAAATCGCATTAGGAGGATGAGGCAGTGATACCTCTCTGGAACAGGGATGGTCCTGTCTTGTGGAGCATCAGTATCAACCATATTTTGGTTGATGTATCATTTTGCACACACACACCCCGGCCCTGGCATTACCATTCTACTGTGACATTTGAAAACCAATAGTTCAAATACAGTATGTTAATAATGTTGTTTCCCATATTTTCTTTTAGAAGACTTCTATTTCTGGAATTTCCTCCCTGTTTTTTCTTTTTCTTTTTAGATTGTTGAGTGTGAACAAAAATAAGCGAATTTAACTACTGCTTTCTTTCTTTTTTCAGAATGCCCTTCTGCAGACAGTTTAAAAATGAAATGGTCCCATATGCCAAAACCAAACTGATGCTTCTTGCCAGGGATGAAACTTTGCTGAAATGAACTTTCATTGGAAAGGAAATGTGCAGGTGCTGATTTTAATGGAAGTTTATTCACAAAATGCTATTTATCATCCCATACAGTATCAGATTGAGCAAAAAGGATTGACATACCAACCAAATTCCCCATCCTGGTTAAGACACTGTTAATCACATATTGTGCCATAAATAAATGTCTTAAAGTAGATTACATTTAAATCAAGTTTAAACAAAGGCACACTTATAAAACATGATAATCTCTTTTTAATTCAAAATCTATCCAGGATGAAACCATTTGGAAGGACTGATGCTGCCTTATTCTTTTATATGATTAGCATTCTCTTTGAAATCTTCCTAGGAAGTAAATTCCATAAATGTCCAAAGTGTAGAGAGTAAGGATTTTGACCTTGATGGAGATAGGCGAGATGCATTACCAAAGTTACAAGGGGAAAAATGTATCTTAAGTTCATAAGAAGCAGAAAATATTTGGAACAGGCTCAGACAGACACCTCCCTAATTCAGATAAGAAGGGGAGGAGATACAGCACAATCAGATTCTGTTATTGGAGCCAATTTCAACAAAAATAGCTGGAGCTGATTCCTGGTCTGGTCTGTCTGGTGGGGCTGACATCTTGCATATTTGTGCTGTATCTCCTCCACTTCTCATACTCATGTGAATTAGGGAGGTGTCTGTCTGAGTCTCTTCCACATATTTTCTGCTTGGGGTTGTCTTAAGATATGTTTTTCCCCTTGTCACTTTGGTAATAGATCTCACTTGTCTCCAACAAGACCACCTTCCTTACTCTCCACAAAAGCCAGTTCAATTACTAACCAGCATTAAGCATCTATTCTTTTCAACATTTGCTAGGATTGAAACTGGTCTGGTTGTAGCTCCATAGAGAGAGGGCTATGGAAGGAGTGACACATAATGTTAAGATATATGCCATGGTCTACCAAACCCAATGGCTGAGATCACAGGTTGCACTGACCATAATACAGTCTGTTTGTTCTTTACTTAGAATAATATATGTGAACTCACCTAACATTATGGCACCCAGTTTGGTGTAGAAGTTAAGGTGTTAAACCAGTTTGGTGCATGCTGGTGTAGAAATCAGGAGACTGGGAGTTCTAGGCTGGGTGACTTTGGGCCAGTCACTTTCTCTCAGCCCAACCCACCTCGCAAGGTTGTTGTTGTGGCGAAAACAGGGGGCAAGAGTTTTAGGTATGTTTGCTGCCTTGAGTTGACCAAAATATATTTAAAAAGGCAGGATAAAAATATCATCATCATCATCATCATCATCATCATCATCATCATCATCATCATCACCAAGAGAGCTTCAGGATTGAAAAATCAAGGAACTTCAGTACCTTGGATAGCGCCAAGCAGATTTTACTGCCTGGGGTTCCGCTCTCACAGAAGAGACTATTCAGAAGAGATGCTTCAGAATGCATAGAAGTGGAAGTGCAGAACATCTTTAAAGCAGCCACATCCTTTGTCAGGCTTCCATGTGAGCCTCCCAAAAGACAAAGTTGCTTTAACCAGTCACTTAAAGATATGGCTGCTCTAATGAGTCAGCTGATGGCAACTTAGCCACCAGAACTCCTCTCTGATTGCAGCTGCCAAAACTGGATGGCATAATTCTTTACCGGTCTGAGATGGAAACATTGTGCAAATCCATTAAAAAGAATGAAATAAACCAGCCCCCTAAAAAAAAACAACCAAAACCAAGATGCATCACATGGCCTGACCATTTTGTATCTCAACCCAACCACCTCAGCTTTCCAATCCAAAAAAGATATTAAGAGCAACATCCCTCTGCCTTGCCCATCAAAGGTTTCCATTTCTGTTCTAGCAATAATTTGCAGACAATCTTGGCTTTAAGAAGGTCGGCAGAACTGATGCTATAATAAGTCCATTCTTGCTAGATGTGACGTCTGGTTCCAAAATGTCCTCTGAATGGGCTGAAATTTTAGACACTTGCATAGCTAAGGGACTGTCAGCCCTTCACATTGTCCAACAGACTCCAGAAGAAGATCAGAACTAAACTTTGTTGAAATAGGCTATATTAACAGAATCCTGAAAATCTGATTGTGTTTTTCCTCCCCTCCCTCTTACACCCCATTGAGTCAGGGAGGAGCCAGCCTGAGTTTCTTCTTAATACTTTCTCCTTTCCCAGGACTCCAGAAATGCTTCTGCCCTTTTTGTTTTTGTAATGGCTTCTAAATATTTTTCTCAAGACCATCTCCACAGCTCCTTACAGGGACAGGAGAAATGATGGAGGCTTCCTGTAATTCAGAATACTGCCACTACAACTTTCTAAAAGGTTAGCATTCAACCTCTCTGCATAAAAAACCCTGAAAAACAGAAAGTCCAACACTTTCTCAGGCTATCTAATTCAACTTGCCTCTGCAGAGTCAGCTTTTAATATCCCAAACACCTCTGTGCCTTTTGAAGCATTTCTTCCAGCTGATTAGATGGGTTGCTATGGACTGTTTTCCCCTGATCATCACCTGGAGATGGAAGAAAGCTGTTCATCCCCATTCACTAAGAATTTGGACCTGGTTAACAAGATCTGGTTAATGGACCAGGTTCTAGCACTAGACAGAAAGTGAGTTAGTTTTGGAATTTTGGAAAGAGAGTGAGAGCCATATTAGCTCCTGGAGATTCCTGATCCTTAATGTTGAATTAAGAGCTGCAATGCCACCTTCTTACCATTTTCAGTGCTGTAGAATGCAGGTCAACTTTCTTCTTTAGTAAGCTGCTGCAATAGTAATGAAGTAATGAATATAACATTGAGTTGAAACCATGACCCTTACATTCACCCAACATCCTTAACCTGGTCAGGGAAAAACTGAACCCATTTGGTGTGTATGTGTGTGTGTCTATGCAATACACTGAAGTATAAACTAACCAAGAGGGTTGGATTTGTATAATATGCTGACCAACCAATCAGCTTTGGTCAACTTCAATATTCACCAAGGTTATGTTTTCAAATATGGTTGCTAGGTCTTTAAATGACCTGGTACAGCACCTTGTGTGAACATAGCACATGTTACAGATAGCAATGACTTATTGGCCAATGCTGCTATATTGTGGCAACAATAAGGAGAAACCGACTCCATCTTCAGTGAAAACGTCAGGGGATTATTATGTTAAAAGCCAGAAGCCTCTCTTCTACTGTGTGATGGTATGTGGGAATGACCTTGGGAGACAGGAGAAAGAGCCATAGGCTAGGCAATGCTCAGATAAGAAGCAGTTGAGCCTATAGAAGGAATGGGGGTGTGGCAAACATCTCAGAAGGGACCCTTCCTGGTTTCTTGGACTCTAAAGGCAAGGAGGGAGAGAGGTACTTTCAGACTTGCAAGATTCTGTTAATGTAGCCGTCTAATAAAGATAGAACTAGTACTTCTGGGTGTGATTCTTGTCTGGACTACTCGCAAGGCTGACATCAAGTGAGTTTGGGAGACCTAAGATAGAGCAGGACCTCAGTTTATTAATGTTACGCTGAGCCACTATTTTGCACATGGCTCCTCATTTTCAAGTTACTTATCAGTCCTTGGAGCCTGAAGACCTCACCTCTCTGCCTTCTTGGAGGATAGATGTGGGACTCACCTGTGCAGTATTTTTGTAAGCGTAGGATCTCCAGATGCAAATCGTGGAGGAGTTTCATCTGCTCCTTTTTGAGGAAGGCGATGTGTCTTTGCACGCTTTGAATCTGATGCTCCAGGGACAAAGTCTCCATCACAACGCAGTGAACAGTCTAGGCCTGGAGGGAACAGATGTAAACTTGTGAACTGCCTGTTCTTACGCACAGAGATGGAAAGATTCAGCACTACCCGCCATGGAGGAATGGTTGATGAGGTCGACAGATTTTGCTGAAATGGATAAATTGATTTCTTAGATTGGAGAAAAGACATTATCTACATTTATTGGTGACTGGAAGCTTCTTATGGACTTTTTGCATAAAAATGAAAAAAATAAATTTGTGATTTATGGCTTTGATGATTAGACAGGATAGATTATAGAAAGAAGAGTAATGCGATGTAACTTTAGAGAGAGAGAGGTTAAAATATATTTGTACTTATAACTGCTGTGAAGAATAGCAGAAGCCATTCTTTATATCTTTTTTCTTTCTTTTCTAGTTTTCTTCAACTTTTTTTCTTTTCTTGCCCTTTTTGCTTTCTTTTGCTTGCTTGCTTTTTCTCTTTTCTCCCTTACTTTATATTCGTTTGTATTAGTTTGTATTTTCTTGTTTAAAATATGTATGTATGTATGTATGTATGTATGTATGTATGTATGTATGTAATGTTCTGCAGCAGCAGCAGCAGCAGCAGCAGCAGCAGCAGCAGCACTGGCATATGGAAGTTCCTGATTTTTTTTTTCGTGCATTCCTACCAACCGTTTTCTTTCCTGAACTCCTCAGTCACTGTGCCAAAAGGCTATTTCTGGCTCTGCTTGGAGGCTTAAAATCTAGGCTGCTGATCTTGCACAGAGAAGTTTTACTTCTGAGTAGAAAAAATAGCATTCAAGAGCCTCAGGGCATCTCAAAGAGAAGGCCTAAGTTTTCATGGACTGCTGACCGTTTCATCAAACCCAGGATGAAGTGGGTTACAGTCCATGAAAGCTTATGCCGTAATGAATGTGTTGTTCTTGAAAAGGCAACAAGATTCTTGGTTCTTTGAGCTGTAACAGACTTAACAGAGCTGCTATTCTGGAGACAAGCAGGAGAAGGATAAAAATAGTGGAAGAGAGCAGCACATTCAGGGCTGGAGAAGTCTACAATCACGTCATTTGTTTTATTTTATTGACTTCACTTGATGTATCCTGGGCTACCAAAGTGACTTACAATAAAAACACATTTAAAACATGGACATGATGACATGAGTAACAAAACAGCCATGGAAACAAATTAGTAAAATAATAAGAAGAATTAATTATTAAATGAACAGCTAAAACCAGCAATTGAAAGCCTGTAAAAAAGAGGTTTTTTTAAAAAAACTTTTTAAAGCTAAGAGAGTGGTTAGGCCCCACAGTTAGTAGAGGGTACACTTCAAAGAGCCGGGATAGCAGCCTAGAAGGGTTGCCTGAGTTGCCACTGGGCAAGCTGTTGTAAGTATGGGCAACCCTCCTGTGCTGCTCCAAGTGAGTAAGGAAGTTCATGTTGGCCTCCACCGAACTCCACCGAAGTTCACGTCGGTGTAAAAAGTCAAGATGGTGGTTGCAGTTGTGACATCAAGGCTCTGACCCTTTGGATGTGCCTCAGTATCACATGCATGAACAAAGGGCTGGGGCTTTGATCACACACTTGTGGCTGCCATTTTGACTTTTCTGACCCCCCAGATGCTGCTTGTGTGATGGGAGAGAGCCCAAAGGCAGGCATTATTCCTCTCCTAGGGAAGAGCTTACTGTCCAAGGCAAGGATGGCCACCATTCTTAGGAGCCTTTCAGAAAATTGTAAAGACCTGAGTTGTTGGGACTGAAGAAGTGTATACATTTCATAAATAAATATTCCACCCCTACTCATGGTGGCTTCAGCCAGCTGTTCCAATTCTCTTTTATAACTTTGCCTGACTGTAAAGCAGAACCAGCATCCTGTTTCAGGGAGTCCTGGATAAGCTAACCTTAGTAGACCTCCAGGACACTGAAACGTGGCCCTGAAGAAATGGCTGCACCCAATTACTGTACCAAAATTTGGGATATTTTCTTAGTTCAGTTTTTCCAGCAAGGTATGTTGCTGGTGGGGACACCCTTCTTTAACTTTATTGGACACAGAGGGCAAAGTGATGACATTATTGCCCCAAAGGTGGACAGTGTTGATTTTCCTCTTTTGCCTTCTTCTGTGGGTTTCAACACCACTACGTCTGTTAGTTTGAATGAGACTTAAGAAGTTTCTAATGAATTAGGCTGATGACCTAATTTGTGGGACAGATTGACACTGAATTCGGCATCCCTGAGATTTGTGGGAACCACATACATGTATGCACCCCCACACATCACAGAGACACTCAAAGGTTTGTAAGCCTTAAAATTACAACTCCTTGCTCATTGGCCATGCATCAGCTTCTGAAAGACTCCAGGTTTCATACTCCTGGGTGTATGGCAGGCTCAGGTGACTCAATTAAAATAATGTTAGAGCTATACTGGAGCTTAGCAGTTCAATTGTTGGTTTGACCCTGTTGAGAAGGCTTGAAAGAAATCAAGATATAAGTCAAAAGCAGTCCAGCCCCTGGGACATTCTCATTATTGCATTAAATTCCGTATTGTATGCAATATGGCAAAAGTAACTCTGAGAACACACAACCTCACTTCCTGTAAGGTAGTCAACTAATCTCCAGAGGGTGAAATGTAGCTTCCCAACAGATTGGGTCATGTACAGGGTGATACAAACTCCACCGGGTCACTTGCATTTTGCTTATATTGCTCCAAGTAAAAGAGATGGCGAGAAAGAACAGCTGAACAAGAAGATCCCTCTATTACAGAACAAAACATGTGCACAGAACCAAGACAGTGATTTTTAACCCACTTAGTTCATTCTGTGCTGCTGGAACTGCTAATTAAGAGATTTGACCTGAATGAATAGGTAACTAACTAGTTAAACATGTTATAGTCAAAGGGCCATAGAGTGCCCCTTCTTTGTCACCGGGGCAGTGTTTCTCAACCTTGGCAACTTTAAGATGTGTGGACTTCAACTCCCAGAATTCCCCAGCCAGCAAGGCTGGCTGGGGAATTCTGGGAGTTGAAGTCCACACATCTTAAGGTTGCCAAGGTTGAGAAACACTGCTCTAGACTATAGGTGCCCTTTTGGTATGAAGGGAGGATATACAGTAGGTGTGTGTAGGTGTATGTGTGCACACCTTCAAGTCATTCTTGACTCCTGGTGACTGCCTGGACAAGTCCCTGCAGTTTTGTTGGCAACATTTTTCAGAAGTGGTTTTCCATTGCTTCCTTCCAAGGGCTGAGAGAAAGTGACTGGCCCAAGGTCCCGCAGGTGGCTTTGTGCCTAAGGCAGGATTAGAACTCACGGTCTCCTGGTTTCTAGCCTGGTGCCTTCACCACTATAGCAAACTGGCTCCTGGATATTGATTTTATTAATAAATAATGGTAGCCAACCCCAGGAGCAGAAGTTGTGGGGGTGCAATTACCATCCTAACATTTTTAATACCCTCCTCCCAAATGGATGCCTCTAATTGTTACAAGATTCTGGGCTTAATTCTTCATTAAGCCTCCAAATGGCATATTGTGGCCTTGATTCAAAAGAAGCGGATGGGACCAGGCCCCAAACTCTATTTGATTTCAATAATTCAAATCCAGTTAATGAATTAAACAGCTAACATGACTAAATATGAATTGCATTGAGCTTGACTCCTGATGACATCATGGACACATCCATGTAGTTTTCTGGCAGGCAATATGGAATTGGTTGACCATGGTCTAGCCTATACCCCACTGATTTCTTAGTAGTCTCCTATCCAAGTCCTAAACAGGCCCTATCACACTTGGCCTCCAAGCTCAGACAATGTCAGTTAGTTGCTACCACCTGCCAATCACTCACCATGCCCCCCTTCCCTCATCACATTAACCATTACAACTTGGTTGCAACTTTTGAAGACATTCTGGGCAAATGCCACCCAAGTTTCAAGTGATGCACCTCAGCCTTAGAGACAGAACACAGGGAATGTGCACCTTTATTCAAGGGGATCCCTACAATGAAATCCTTCACTGGTCTCCCTATCAATAAGTAGCCGAGACCTTTTTGCTGGTAGCACCCCAGTTACATTCTCTCAAGGGCCTACTTTACAAGTTTTTTGACACCAGCCCAAAGCATCATTTCCCCAAGCATCGTTTACCAACTGCATACAGCCCTTCAATTTTACCTTATGTTGCCTTTTGCAAGACCTTCAGGGTGCTGTGTGACTGTCCTACTTTATATATGTTGTGCATAATCTTATCGGAGGAAGGTCAACATAATTTTTAAACATTGAAAATAAAGTACAACCTTTGTTCTTCAGAAATGCGCTCCTAGGCTTGCAGCTTTTGTGACCTGGGGGGTGCCGGACTTCATGAGGGCTGCAAAATGACCCTGTGGTAGAGACACGGGTCTCCGAGGAGATGTAGATCTTGTGGAAGTAATGATACTCAGTTTTTGATCCTACTTTCTCTAGGCAGACAAATCCTAAAGGGGGGTGAGTGGTTTTGCTGCAGCAAAGACCGAATCTGACGATGGAGGTTTAAAGACAGTGAGATTGCTCATGGTATCAGATTCCATGGATCAGCATCTCACTTCTTTAGATGCACACGGGGTTTCCTTTCCCAGAATTTAAATGCAGCAGCACAGGGGGGCGGCGGGGGGACGAGCTTCTCATGCATCATCATGTATCCTTCCCCAGCCATGGCAACTCAGCTGGATTGCTCCCTTGAGGCTTACAGCCTCTTCTCCAACTGCAAGAGATTCAGCTTCCCAGCTAAACTTCTATTGGACCTTAGCGGTGTGCGCAGTTGAACTTGAATACATAAACAGGAATATGGAATGCTGACATCCCAAATCAGGACACTGGGATCTCCAACCCAGAGTAGCCTAATAGCAACTTCCCAAGAGAGTCTGCCTTTTCTTCACCCGTGGTTGGGCTCTTTTGGGGTGGGGGTGGGGGCAAATGGGAAGTGGGACCTAGAGCTTTAGGCAGGTGAAGGAGGTGTTTCTTTCCTGCCGAGAAGCCTGATGCTTTTCAAAAGTTGGTGCAAAGCAAATCTTTCCTTGTTTGTCACAAGGGAACTGGGGAGGAATGGGATAGTTTCAGTCTGGCCATTACCTGTGACCACCTCCTGAAAACAACTCTTTTTCTGGGACGTCACCTCAATCCGCTCGTTTGGGATTGAGGAAGAGACCTCCAGAAGGAAGAGTACCAATCTGAACCTCAACACTTCTTTGCAGAAATCAAGGAGGACTTGCAAAAGATTCAGCACTGGACAAGACCAACCTTCCCCATTCCTATATTCAGCACATACATTGGGACTAGAATTCCAGGAATTCCTACCTTTCAGGCTGACACAGACTGGAACTGAAATTCTGGTACTTCAAATGAGAGGAGGAAAGACCAGGTCAAGAAAGGCTGAACTTGATGATCTTTAAAGTCCCTTTTAGGTCTCTAGTTCTAAGGCTGCCCTCCTAGATCAGGAGGTACAGCTTTGCCTCCTGCACCCCTTCGTTGTATTCCAAAACAGATTTCTCTGATCTAGTGGACAAGCTAAGGTCTTATCCTGGCCCCCAGATCACTCATCTTCCCCAAATGCATCCACACCTCTCTCCCCTCCCCCTTTTGCTTGGCCTTACCTGTGCAAAATAAGGAGGCAACAGCAAGATCTGATGGGCACAACTTGGGGTCATCAAGGTGGGGAGCTTTCAGGACAGTCAAGGGTGAGCAAGTGGGCTTCCGGAGATCCTCCAAGGGCCATTCAAGCACCCTCTGTCTGTACGTCAAGACTCCTGAAAATTCCGGGATGAGCACAGATTAGGCAGAGGGGGCCAGACCCCCAGCCTGATGCTGGTTTGCCCCTTTCTTTCTTTCCCTCCCCCCTTCTTCTTCAAAGCATCTTGGTGCAATGGGTAAAAGGACAGCTGGTTGAAAGTTGCGGCCCCTCAGCTGATGGTTGGCCAGCCCCCTTGGCAAGGTTGGGGTGGGAGAGATGGAGGCGGCGGGTTGAGGTGCTTTGCAGCTGGCCTTGCTTGGTTGAAGGAGAAGCAGATCCGAGAGCGAGAGAGAGAGCGAGAGAGAGATGGAGCGAGCAAAGGCGTAAACACAGAATAACGTGACCGGAACTGGTGAGATCAGCCCCCGGGTTGCCTTGAACAGCAGCAGCAGCAGAAGCAGCAGCAGCAAACTGAGGAGGAGGGAGGAGATGAATGAAGAGAGAGAGGAAGGGTGGTGGTGGCTCCACTTGACAAGACAGAGATGATGAGATCATCTCTCCCTTTTTCTCTCTGGCTCTCCCGATGTGGTATGTTGGTGTGGCTGCCGATTCAGCACAGAGCTAGACAAGAATGTAGTGAAAATGCATCTGGGAACACCGAATCCAGCCTTCCTTCCTCCTCGCTTCCTCAGGCTTTGTTCACACCATGCACTTAACCTGCCTCTCAATTTACCCGTTTTCCAGGTTCACACATTTTGGGTATGTTGATCCAACCCGTTTAAACCCGGTTACTGAACTGCCCCTTTTCCTGGGTTTGCATAATATAGTGATCAAAAAGGGAGGGACTTCAAATATATGTTGGAAATGTGAACAAGAAGACGGGACTTTTTATCACCTTTGGTGAGCATGTAATAAAGCTAAAAATGTTTGGTCTCAAATACATATATTGATTCAGAAGATTCTGAAGATTAACATACAGTCGAAACCAGAGACATTTCTTTTGGGGCTGATGGATCAACAATTGGAAAAATCTCATGGATTTTTGTTCTTATGTATGATACCTGCAGCGAGACTTTTATATGCTCAAAGGTGGAAAGACTCGATATTACCTACAATGGAAGAATGGATGGTAAAGTTGATGGAGCTGGCTGAGATGGTGACATTGACAGCTTTGATTAGAGAAAAGACATTGACTAATTTTAATTCTAATTGGAAGCCCCTTTTGGGCTTTTTGCGGGAAACAGAAAAAAAAATGAAATGATGATATATGGATTTGCTGATTAGTAAAATTAATAGATTATAGAAAAATGGAGGATAAGCTGTAATCCTAGAGTAAGAGTTTAATGTATGTTTTACTTATATCTGCCGTAAAAGAAGTCAGTCATTCTCCTTTGTATTTCTGTTCCTTTGTTTCTTTTTCTTTCTTTTTCTGCACTTCTGTTTTCTTTCTTTTCTTTTCTCTTCTTCTATTCTTTTTCTTGATTATTAGTTCTTGTTAGTTTTTATCCTTCTGCTTTTAACATTTAATAAAGTTATTATAAAAAAATATAGTGAACAAAATGGGCTGGGTTCACATAATAGCCTGTCACACACACAAACACAAAACTTTAGCAAACAAACCTAACCAAGATTGACACAAACCATGTTTTGCATGATGTGACAATGCAAATGATTTGGTAACAAGTCCTGCATGAGCAAAACCCATAAGTTGCTTAAGGTCAGAATATGTGCATTGTGTTATAATCTTTCTTGTACTCAGACTGATCAGATAACAATAGGAGATCTTTGTCTCCCAGATACTCCAAAAACAAAGAGAAATAGGGGCCGATTATTCCCCTGAATGTGCCAAAAGAGTCCAAGTTCTAAACTTGCAACCCCTGGCACTTAAGTCCCCCCTCCCACTTCTCTATCTAATTTGCATGGCATATTTGATACAACTGCAAGATGGAAAAATGCCCGTGTGGTTGATATTGATAGGTGGCGTGCTGGTTTCAGAGGATACAGGCTGCCAAAAATGTATTACATCTTATTTAAAAAGGGAGATGAAAGGTTTGGCATTATGGATAAATAAAAAATTATGTGTAGCCCAGAAACTTACATGAACAGCTGTAAAAATAGAACTAACTTGGGTGCAAATGCCATTGAATTCAGTAGGATTTCCTTCCTATTGAAGGAACATCCATGGAATTCCGCTGTGTATCAACTGTAGCCAATCTTAAACTGTTCTAGGACATGTAAAATTATCCCCATCATCACTGTAATTTAATGATAAGGAACTCAGTTCACTTTCCTCTTTCACACTCAGCTAAAGAACTCGGTGATTGTGGGACAGCTCTTCCCTCTTTCAGCCTAGCCTATTTTCAGTGGTTGACAGTTGTAGAAAAGAACTGCATCTTCCTTGTTTACCCAGCCCTTCAGAGTACTTCCCATGCAGTGAATAAAACAAACCAGTTCCTTCCCATAAGCTTTTTATATTATAGAAGGGGTGGGATGAAAAAGGAAATACAAATGCATTTACCATTTCTGCAAATGGAGTGGTAGTTCTTCTAATGGCTAGCTGGAAGGGACACGCTCTTCAGGAAAGAATGGATCCCATGAAACAAAGGCGATGAAATGGTTGCTGCCAAATGACTAACGCTATTCTGAGCTTCTTGGACGAAAAGAATAAACTGTAGCCAAGAAAAAATAGCCTAATGTCAGATTAGAGCAGTAGAAACCAACAAGGATGAGAATCAACTCATCCCTGGTCTGGTGGCCACAACGGGCAATGATCTAATGGGAGCTGTCTATGGTACTGAAAGCTTCCTTTCCATTTCCCTCAGCTGCAGTCTTCCTGATTTATTAGACTACAACTCCGGTCATCCAGGGCGTGGCCAACCTGGTTTTGTATGATGGGATATGTAGTACAAAACATCTGGAGGATACTAGGTTCAGGAGGAGAGGCCATTCGACCTGTTTTCTCTTGGATTTTGGACAAAGCCTCCATAGCTACACTTACTTATAAAGAGTAGCCTTTGCGTTCTGCTTTCACGTGTGTATTGTGGCTTGGAAACAGTCTAGGATAAATAATCATGCTAGGAAGAAATGATAGTAACACAGCCTGAGCTTCCAACATGGGTGGGGGCTGTTACCTTCAGCTGTTAAATGACTTAAAAAAGACGATTAAAACTATTATCAGCAATAAAAACATGCAAGTACTTCTTCAGCCTGCAGTATATCAAATGCACCCATTAGTGAGAGTTTGGTGACATCATGCCAGAATGGAAAAATGGGAAAAAAGGAAATATTAACCAAGATTTTTCTGCTTCCTTCTCAATCATACAGTGAGTTGAACTCAGTGGTAATCTCCTGTTCTATACACAGTAAAATCCAAAGCAAATTTTGCCCTTGCTTTGATGCATTTGAAATTGCTCTCCATCAGCAAACACTTGGAATGATCCAATCAAGTTCACACTTAGCTCAACATTGTACCAGGATGCACAATCTCCTTCAACCGGCACTTGGCATGGTAAAGTACCCTCATCCATATGCTCTTGTGCTATTTGTACTTGGCATGATGAAGTTTGCACTTAGTTCAAAGCCACACTGAACTATATAATACTCTGCAGTTTGCATTTGATTAAAGGAAAATAGATTGTATTTGTATTCTAAGTGCAGTTAAATTTCTTGTTGTAATGTTTGAACAACTTTGAGACAGATTTTAAATATCTCAGTTCCTGTGCTCTTTGAGAGTATCTCTCAGGTACTTTATGAAACCAGCTAAATTAGACCTTAACAGAGCTAGTCAGATGGAAGTATAGGTTTTTTTGAATAATTTATTCCACATAATCCTCTTATTGACAATGAATAATTCAACAAGCTCTATTTAAAGCTTGAGACCCACTTCTCTTTCTCCTTGAGACCCCTCTTAAGTTACTATGGGAAGATCAGAAAATGCAGTCAATACTGAAATATTTTCTACAACCTGCTAAATGTTTTATAATGCAATCCATTTTTCTCCTGCTGAGCTTTTGGTGGACAGGATCTCATGCATGCCGTCCTTTTATGCTGTACAAATCTATTCAGAATATCAGCCTTGAATGCACCATATGTTTTAATACCAAGCATTTTAATACTTTGTAAGCTGCCTGGAGTCACTGTGTGTGAGTCAGGCAGCCATATAAATTCATTAAATAAATAAAATTTATAAAATAAAATAAAGGGATGTATGCTTTACATTTTGGAAATCAGTGTGAAGGTTGGTATGGAAAACCATGCATCTATTTTTGGGGGCTCCAGTTGAGGACATGACACTGGTGATTAAGGTGTGTCCTGATCAATCACAGAATTATAGAAACAAAGAATTATAGAATTATAGGGTTGGAAGGGACCTTAGACCCTTACCCAGAGGTCTTAACCCCCTACCCAGGGTGTCTTAACATCTAGGGCTCTTAACCCCCTACTCAGGGTGGAATCCTCAGACCATCCCAGACAAATGGCTGTCCAACCTTTGCTTGATAACCTCCAGTGATGAAGCCCCCATGACTCCAGGAGCTGTTCCACTGTTTAAACCAGTGTTTCCCAACCTTGGGAACTAAGATGCGTGGACTTCAACACCCAGAATTCTGGGTGTTGAAGTCCATGCATCTTAAAGTTCCCAAGGTTAGGAAACACTGGTTTAATAGCTTTCACAGTCAGGAACTTGCTTCCTATTTTGAGGTTGGGTCTCCCTCTGTACAGCTCCCACACAGTTGTTTTTGCCTTTCCCTTTTGTGCTCTGGAGAATAAATCTGACCCTCCCTGGTCCCTGTGACAGCCCTTCAATTTTTGGAAGACTTCTATCATGCCTCTCCTTAGCCTCCTCTTCCTTAAGCTAAACATACTGGCTCCTTTAACTCTTCTTTAGTTCTCTAGGCCCTGGGAAAGATTTCCTTATGCAAGATCATCTTCCTATGAGCAAAGATCAGGTCATGAATAAGTGCCTATTGATGAGAAAAGCTATTATTTGGAAAGATGCTTGTTTGGTTTAACACCAGGCAGAGAAATGGTTCTGTCTACTTTTTTCAACTAATTCTCATTCAGTTTTGGTGAAAGTGAATTTGCTTTAGCTATTTTTTTTCCAAAGAGGAAAGAATGTAGGAGAAGTTTGTTGGAGGTCTTCAAGTGGAAGCTAGACAGCTATTGTTCTGGGATGTTTGAATTTGAATCCTTGCCCTGACCAGGAATTTGGATCCCATGGCATCTTTAAGCTCTATAATTCTGTGAGTCTTATAGATTACAGTGCTTTTGCACAAGCATAGTTGTAAGTGCTAAAGGGTGCACGTGGGAAAGACTTGTCTGCAGCCTCCCTGGCTCCTCATGGTTCCATTCATTTCCATGGAACTTCCAGGAAAAGCCAGGGGAAGAATCTTTTACAGGCAGGGTGTGACTCTTACTTTGAAGAGAGGAGTTCTGCACTTGAGAAAGTGTTGGAAAGTTTCTCCTTGCCCCTGATTATGCAGGGTTGTCATCTTCCAATGTCTCTACTCCCAAATTTGCTGGAGAATTTAAGAAAATTTGTGTCCAGCTATGCTAGCTTTAATGATAAATCACCTGCCTGATCTTCAAAAGATCCCAGCATGAATCCGTACCATTTCCAGGTCAGGCTATCACTCTGAAACCTGGGACAGCCACTTGGAGCATTTGTCTGTTTGTCTGTTTATTGTGTTAGATTTTTGTCCCACCTTTCCTCCAGGAGTTCAAGTTGATGTGTAGAGTGTTTTCTCTTCCATTTCCTCCACAACTAAAACTCTGCAAACTTGGCCTGAGAGACAGGGACTGGCCCAGATTCCTCCAGGGAGCTTAAAAAATCTTTCAAGGCATCAGTGGGCAACCATTTCTCTACTGCTGCCAGGAAAATGACATGAACGTGTCCAAGAAATCACCAAGAGCTAAGCTTGACTCCGAGGAGATTTTCCTTTTGAGAGGTGCAGTGTTCTTCTTATGCCCCTTGTTTGTTCGCCAAAAGCATATACAGTGTTCTGTGTTCCACCCACAGTCCTTTAAAATAGGAGGGCTGGAGGTAATATTTTTATTTTGCTGATGGGTTCTTTTTTTCCTATCATGCCATACATGAAGGCACAGACTGCAGAAGAAATGGCAGATAAGTTACAGAATATTTTTGTCAGCCTTGCAAGGTAGTCCAGACAAAAAGCACACCTGGTAGTACAAGCTCTGTTTTTATTGTAAGGTTACATTAACAGAATCTTGCAAGTCTGAAAGTACATCTCTCCTCCCTTGCCTTGACAGCCCAGGAAACCAGGGTGGGTCCCTTCTGAGATGTTTGCCATGCCTCCATTCCTTCTCTGGGCTCAGCTGCCTCTTATCTGACCATTGCCTAGTCTGTGGCTCTTCCTCCTGTCTCCCAAGGTCATTCCCACATACCATTACATCTTTGCATGAAATGTTCATCTCTCATGGACCATGATCCATCTATCATGAATACACTGAAATCCAGAATCATAGGAGAGGGATCTAAACATGTGCTTTATTCTTCCAATTATACCTCACTTTGGCTGGATAATTTCCAAATGGTCCAATTCTACCAGCAGGGATGCTCAGAAGTAACTGTTGCGGTCTTCAGATGAACTTTATTTTTAGCTGTATGCACATTTTAATGATTATTAAAGCTTTTTTCCAAAAAGAAATATTTTGGTCTGCATTTATCAATCTTATCCAGAAGTTATGATGATGATTTAGATTTCCTATTACAACTGATATAAATCAATTGTCATTGTGAACTATTCCTTTGTAGTGGGACAACCTTCCATGTGGTTTATGATAACGATAATGCTAATAGTAATTAAGAAAAAGTAATAGTGAGATTTCATCCCACCTTTTAGAGCGATAAGAATACTTACAAAATAAAAACTGGGCATTTTTAAAAAAAAATAAAATCAAAGTTCTTGTCCAGATAATACTGGAAGAGTAACATTTTAAGCAGGAGGCTGGTTTTTCTGTCTAGGAAGGGAGAACTCAAGGCCCTTTCATGTTGCTGAATTCCTAGCAGACTTGAACATCTGGCTGGGCTGTTGAGAGCTGTCGTTCAGCTACTACTAGGGGATCCCCGATCCCATATCCCTATTTGCCAAGCTTGCTTTTCAGTGCAGAAAATTCTATGCCAGACCAGATTCAGCTTGAAGATTTGCTCCTCTGCTCCTCTAAGCAAGTATGATCATTCTGAGACTGTTTACTCATCCAGATGGTTCTCCTTATGTCTATTGGGACAACAATAAAATCACTGAGAAGCTTGATGGAATGATGATGATGATGATCATCATCATGATAATGGTGATCATCATCATACAGCTTTTAGGCTTGGCCCCCACTTTCCCAGTATTTCAGAGACTGATAAATGTGTATCTCTTCCACCATGCTTTTAAATGTTAACTGTTATTAGTCAATTATTAATTTTTATTGTTTGCCTTTTTTCTGTGTTTTGATACTATTGTTGTTTGATTTACATTTTCTATATTTTTTACTGTTGGAAACACCTTCAGTGTTTTTCTCCAATAGCTTGAGAAATGCCCTCATGTCTCATTCTCTGGCACCCAAAAATGTCTATATGTATTTTCTTGACCATCCATGCCGATGTGGTTTGCCATTGACTGCCTACTGGGTTTGATGTTGGAGTGTCTTCTCTTAGGTGGGTTGGCTGGCTTCCTGTCTACAGAGCTTCAGGTGCCCTCATCCTCACCCTTAGTTTCACTGTTCTCCTTTGGACTTTACAGGCAATGGTGCCACTTCCAGGAGCTCCTCCTGCATTCCAGCATTGCTCTCAGAACCCTAAAGCTCCTGAGTATAAGTCCTTTCTTCAGTCAATCCTGAATCTCCCCCCAGTTGATCTGATGAGATGACTTCAGCTTCTAATATTGCAAGAGATGAGGTAAACAAATGCCTTCTTCCCACCCACCATTCCTCTATTTTACATGGGTTGATAGACCTCTGCCATTTCTCCCTCTAACCACCTTCTCTCTAATGTGAAAGCCTGACTCTCGGTAGTCTTTTGTTATGGGAAATGCTCAAGACTCCTTGATCATTTTGTTTGTCCTTTTATTTCACTTTGCCATGTGAAGAGTTCTGGACAGTCTGAAAATGTCCACACAAGATATTACCCAACTGTGGCTTTTGTATATAAAAAGTAGCATGTATGTGTATGTGTGTATGTATATATATATATATATATATATATATATATATATATATATACATACATACATACATACATACATACATACATACATATATATATACATACATGCATACATACATACATACATGCATACATATGTACATGCCCCCGCACTTCTTTTTTTATTTTATGTGCTGAATCTCTTTCCTAACCTGAGCAACTTCCAGATGTGTAGACTTTAACATCCGAATGATCCAGCTCGCAAGGTCATGGCTCAGAATTTGGGAAGCTGAAGTCCACACATCTAATAGAGAAAGACTGCTCAGATCCAAAGCAATATCTCTTGTCATCACAATCCCCTTTGCACACATCAATAATCATCCATGACTTTGATGGTGTCTATTCTTAGCTTCTTACATGCCTGGCCTATTATCCAGATGTTCCTTCTCTTCAGCCTTGTCTTGCCCTTGTGGTTTACTTTCTTCCAGGAAAAATAAAAATAAGAATCAATTTGGGTGAATGGAAGTGGAAAGGGGAGGCTTAACAGAGAAGCATAACTTTCCCAATGCAAGGCTCTTTTATTGCTCTCCATTGATTTTTTCACTGCCTAAAGAAATAAATGAAAACATGAGTACAAATAAATATCCGATTACCCAGCGGGTGGTGGGCTCCCTTCCTTCAAGCAGGGTCTAGAGATACGTCTGTCTGGATGCTTGAATCTGGATGCCTGCCCAGAGCAGAGGTTGTACCATGGTTCGGTGGCCTAGATGGCCCCTTCCAACACTATGATGCTACGATCTATGATGCTACATACCCACACTCAGCTTTCCCAGCAAGGCATGTCGTAGACTGATCAAAGTCAGATGTTCAGGGACAGAAGGCTGGCTTCTTAAAGAGGTCATCATTTTGGGATACATTCAGAAGAAATGAGGATGGATGGCAGGGATCAGGGTAATGGTGATGGACAAAAGGAGGGTCCCTTCAACTACTATAATTAGGGGGAAAATTGTGTCTGTTCTGGTGGGTGGGTGAGGGTTAATTTCAGGCAAGCCAAAACTGCACGCAGGGTTTTCAAAGCCCAGGGGAGTAGGGCGGGGCAGGGATGTCTGCAGTGGAGGTCAAAAAAGTCAGCAAGGCAGTGGTGACCATACAAATTAAGCCCATCCTTTTTTTTTTAACCTGCATTACATATGTTGTACATTAAAAGGGGCAAGGCATTGATCACACAGACATGACCACCATTTTGACTTTTTTTGACACCACCCTGTGGCTGCCCTAGAGTGGAATGAAGATGTGGGTTGGGTTGAGCAAGGCAAAATCAATCCCTTTGTTGGAACTGGGATTTTCTTTTAATTTTTTGATGGGGTGCTAGATTAGGGGCATTTAAAAAAATATGCATCTGCTTTAGGCTTACACAAGAGTTTTGGGGGTTTTCCTAATGTATGGCAGAAATCAAATTCAAGAGTGTCATCAGAGTGTAACATATGCAGCAATGACTGATTTGGTCTCAGACGAACTGATAAAAAAGCTTTTTAGCTTCAGCTGCTGTCCCTTGCCGAAACCAAATCTCCCTATCCCCAGTAAATACAGTGGACATTTGGGCTCCATTTACAATGATAACTCCAGTTCACTATTAGCCATCATCCTGCAATTCTTGGAAGTTTATTTTGCTTTGTCCTTTTATTTAATGTATTTCTATCCCACGGCAATCAAAAGGAATCTCAGTGGCTTACACAGATTAAATTGTACAATTAAAACATGATACAAAAGAGAAAACCCAGCAATTGTAGATCAGAACAATCAAAACAGCCTTCAAAGAAAGATAAGAATAGTACTATAAAAAATAAAAACAAGATGGCAACATGAAATCAGTGGAAGGCTCCCTGAAATAATTCGGTTTCCAGAAGTTTTTGAAAGATCAACCAGAGGGGGGCTATTCAACCACATCAGCACTGCCCCGGAGAAGCAGAGCCTCTTTCAGAAACCAATCAACAACCAATGCAGGGCCTGCAGTTACATTACATGCTCCCAATCCCGGGAGCCACATACTTTGAATCAATGGTAGTTTCCAAGTACGCTTTAAGGGCAGCCCCAAGTAGAATGCATTACAGCAGCCGAACCAGGTGGTGATGAGGGCATGAGTTACCCTAGCCAAGACCTTTTGTCCCAGATATGGCCACAACTGGTGCACCAGCCAAAACTGGGCACAGGCTCTTCAAGGTAGGTCAGACTAGGAAACCAAGGTTATGAATGCTTTTGTTATGAATACTTTTATTATAAGGTTATGGTAACAAAAGCCTGCAAGTCCAAATGCACTTCCCCCTTCCCTCCCTTTATCTTCGTGAGAACCAGGGAGGGTCCTTTTTGAGATGTTTTCTCAGGTACGGTTCTGGCCCAGACTCAGATTTCTTTTATCTGACCATTGTTTCGGATGTGGCTTTTCTTCCTGTTCCTCAAGGTCATTCCTTCTTCCCCGTACAGCTGTCCGTAGCTTCCAACTGATGATCCAGCAGGAGCCATGAATCCAGAAGGACTCCCAGGTTGCAAACCTGCTCTCTGTCAGGGAATGCTCACCCATCAAGGAAGTAACTCTGATGCTGACCGAGAACTCTGATATATCAACAGAAACGGTGACTTGCCAGGGTACAACTTGCTAAGCTCACCTGGTTTGAACCTGTTTTCGTCCTGACTCTTCATGTTGTATAAACCCAAACCATCTGAAGTGTTTAACCCCCAAAAGAGTTATTTTAGTAAAGAGGTTGAGTGCTGCTGTTCTTCAGACTGCCTTGCAAAGCTGTCTGGGTGCAAGACAAGCCTTGAGAAACTGCATCACTGTGTTTTACCAATAGCATATTAAGATTCTGAGGACCTTATTATAAAATGGTTCTCCTTCGTCCTCTGCTGTCAGACTCTTTGTGTGAGGGTGACCCCTAATGTCCATATTGGGAACGTCAGGCAGTGTCCAAATTCTGTTTCTGCCTTTCTTAGTTTCCAGCCCTGTCGATTAGTCTGGGCAGTTGAAACAATTTGGGCAGCCAAAGCTTTTGATTACCTGCTTGGCCTATTAATCTCTGCTTCTCCACAGATGATCAAACTCTAGATTTCTAAATAAGCAGGGTCAGGCCAGATTAAGATATGAACAGGAGGCCACCAGGAAATCACCCTGATCTAGGGGTATCTCCAGCGTGCGGTAAAAAAAGTCAGGATGATGGCCATGTTTTATGCGTAATCTAAGAAATTGCTTGCTACGTTGGCACAGGCAGTCTGATGAGTGACTAGCATCCCTTTTGCAAAGAGTTTCCTCGGTTTTGTTAAGAGGAGCTACCGGAGTCGAGCAAAAGCAGATCTGTTAGATGAAATCTAACCCACCTTTTCTCGGTAGACTGTTCAATACTTTGTTGGATTCAATCACTGAAGCACCACCAGAGGTCCAACTTGCAATCTTGCATTGTGCAATATGGACATGGACTGTAGGAATCTTTAAGGATCCCAAATGGGGGAAAGGCCGATATTTAAAATGACAAATCAGAAACAGATTCTAGAAAAAGAAGAGCGCTGATACATGAACCACTGATACAGAGGGCCTGGGATGATCTGAACTGCTGTTAAAAAACAGAAGTTCTACTGCATCGCATGGAGGTTTCTGCCTCCAAGTCTAAGGTAAAAGTAACAACTGTCATAGGGCTACAAAGAGCTGGTATCTTGGGCTGCAAAATTCCCAGTGACCGCTAGATGGCAGCAAAGGGTAGGATTTTCTGAGTTTATTTTTGGCCCTCTGATGGTTAGGCAGATTTCTGCAGTTCAGATTTGGTAGCCCCCAAGCCTCTAATCCTCTCTGATCACCACCATTCCATTTGCACAAATCAATAACTACCCATGACTGATGATCTTCTATTCTTAACTGGTTACATACCTAGCTCATTATGCACTGTTACTTCTCTTGGCTTCTATCTTGCTCTAGAGCAGGGTTTCTCAACCTTGGCAACTTTAAGACGTGTGGACTTCAACTCCCAGAATTCCCCAGCCAGCATGGCTGGCTGGGGAATTCTGGGAGTTGAAGTCCACACGTCTTAAAGTTGCCAAGGTTGAGAAACCCTGCTCTCGAGGTTTCCTTTTAATCCAGGAAAAATAAAAATAAGAATCCACTGAGCAAATGGACGTGAAAAGGGAACTTACCAGGTCAAAGAAACTGGTGAAAATAAGGGCATCTTGCCTTTTGATGGAATCAAACCAGCTGGGCCAGATCTCTTTGTTGATCTTATGACCAGCACCAGACAGAAATCTCTCTCTAAGCCCATACAAAGGGAGGCATCCTCAGAGAATTTTCCACTGCCTTGGCGCCTTGGCGATAGGCAATAGGGATTTCTGGCATTTGAAAGAAACAACCCCAGCGTGCTTTCCACGGAGCCCTGAAGCAAAGCAGAGACAGTTTCCCAGCTAGGACTGCATAGACTCTCACCCCATTTGCTGGATCCAGAGAGCAGAAGCTTGGAAATTATAGGCTGGAATGAACTTGACTTCACACTCTTGGCTCAGCCCGGAGAGTTAAGAGATCAGTTCCTTCAGCAGTTGTGCACTCTGTTTCTCCTCTCTCTCTCTCTCTCTTTCCAATGCACCAAGGAACAAGTCTCTAGCCTTAATGCTGAGTAACAGCAGAGGTGGCTGTTGAAGTATCTTCCCCTCTATCTGTCTGTCTTTTTTGACCCGGAGGAGGAAGAGGAGGAGGGGGCAGTATGGCTTCTAAGAAAACCTCAGGAGAGAAGAAATGGGAGCTGGTTAGATGGTGAGTGATGCTGAGACAGCTCAAAGTGATGCAGAATGGGAAGCCGGCGGTGGGGGGGGGGGGGGCTGTGGTGGGGGGGAGCTTCATAGCAACTCCTGCCTGGGGAAAGGGTCTGAGTGTGATCTCTACCTCTGCAGGAAAGGCTTTAAACCCAAAAAGGAAAAAGAAGGATCTCAAGAGATGGGAGGCTTGAAAGAAGAGGGCCCACCTGGGCCTGGGTTTTGTGCCTGAAGCAGGAGGAACCTGGCAAGTTGGAGCTGAGTTTGAAGGAACGCTTCCCACCTGGAAGATGCGAGCGAAGCTGGTGGGATTAGCAGATTCGTGTGGTGGTTAGATCACCTTTTCCAACTGGTCTCTTTCAAAGTGCTAGGTTACCACTCCCATCAACCACCGGCCATGCTGGCTGGGGATGATAGGAGTTATAGTCTAATGGGATCAGAAGAGGTCAAGGAGAATTGGGTTAGGGGCTGTGTCTGCTTATCCATGGGTAACCAAACCATAGTTTATCCAGTTCTCTGGGCTCTCACAACAGCACACTAGCTTAAACTAGGACTGGCAATTCTGCAGACTGAGCATCTCATGGAAAACAGCAGTTGGGCCAGCCCAGGACTGGAAGATCCACTTTGTGAGACACTTAACTGGATCAAGTTTGCAGGTCAAAAGAGCAGGCTAACCCAGTCAGTCTGGGTGGGGTTACAGGAAGAGTCCCTTTAAGGCTTGTGTAGCCCCATTGCAGATGAAACTCACTTTTTCTGGTCAGCCATGCCATGCCAAAAGGCAGATTTCAGGCAGGGAAAGAACAAAATCCTAATAGTGAAAACAGCTTGATAGGACACCAGTGACCCCCAGAGATGGGTGTGTTCTAAGGGGAGGCCAGACCGCTGGAGGTACTTTAATCTGAATTCTTGCACAGAGCAAAGGCTTGGCTTTAAGGTCTGTTCCAAAATGATGATTGTACGAGGCTGCCAAACAGAGAGGGAATCTTAGGGCAACCCTAGCAGAACAAGGCTTTCCTGGGTGCTGTGTCTCCATATTCACTTTCTTTTATTTCTTAATTATTTATTCAAATTTGTTGTAGTTGCCCAACCCCAATGGACATAATATTGGAAAGAAATTATATAAAGAAGGTTGGGACTCTGTCTACCTGTCCATCAGCAGCTTAACACTCTGAAAACTAAATAGGACCACATTTGGTGTGTGGGAAGAAGCTGACAATAGATAGAGTTTGAAAATGGTCCAGATCAGGCTGGTGTCTTCAAAGAAAGAAAATTCCCCTAATTTATCCCTATGGGTGATACATTGGAACATTGTACTGGTCCATTTTAAGCCCCTTCCTCCTGGTCATGTGACCTAGAGGGGCATGTACACCCCCCCCCCCCCCGCGTTTCTTCTCATTGCACCCGTACACCCAAACACAGAGACATCACAAGGGAAGAAAGGAGAGCAGAAACAGACCCACAGGTGCAAGAGATTATTTTGTAGGAGGAAAGCTGTGATCTATGGTGGCAAAAAAATCAGAAATCTGGTGTCACCTTTTCCAACTAACACATTTTATTAAAAGGCATAAACTTTGTGACTCAGAAGAAAATTTCAATCCCTCCTATGGCCATTGCTGGTCAAGGAGCTGGAAAGAATTCTAGAAGCCATGTTTTTTTTATTCCAGCTTTCAGATTTAAGAATCCTTCTTCAATTTGAAAGCTGCAGAAAGGCAGCATACGTAGATGAACCCTGGAGCTTACACAACCCCTAACCTCTTTCTTCCCATTTTCTACCTTCAACAATGGGGCCTGAAGTAGGAAAAAGTACACAAGATGATTTCATGTACTTAAACTCATTCAAATCCAGTTTTTCTAGTACTTGGGAATCAATAGCTACTTCTGTGTCTGAAGAATGCCTATGTTTGCACATACAAGTATGCCATAACTAGAAATAACGTATTTAGGTAAGTACTATATTTAGAATTAAAAAAAATGTAAATAGCCCAGTTCTGAAAAGGCTTGGACAGCACAGCAGAATTTGTGTTGATCAGTCTACCATAATATGAATAACTCTGTTTATTTCTCAACTTTTTGTACTGAGCACTATCTGTTGGTAGCTACTATTGTCTGGAATGCCTGTAGTGTATTTCATTTCTCTTGAATTTCTCCTTTTTAGTAATAATTAGTATTTCTCTTGCACGGAAATATTGTATGCATTCTGGTGGAAGACTGCAATCCATGTAAGCTTGAGCAATAATAAATTGGTTAGTTTTTTAGGTGCCACAAGACCGTCTGTTCTTTGGACTGAAGGTCTTATGAGTGAAGGGACCTGTTACATACAAAGGTAGAAAAGGTTCTCATATAATGGAGATTTATACTTTGTTGCTTTGGGGGTAGGACATAAATTAATGTGGAGTCCTTGGGGTTCTCTGAGCTTGGCTGTTTTCTTGCAAACATTTCATTACCTGGCTAGGTAACATCTTCAGCACTGAAGCTGTTACCTAGCTGGGTAATGAAACATTTGCAAGAAAACAGCCAAGCTCAGAGAACCCCAAGGACTCCACAGTTCAACCCTGAGCTACACATATTCGCCTCTATTGGTACATAAATTAATGTCCTCCATTAGCTAGCTAGAATAAAATGACGTTTCCCTCAATATGAGTCAATTACTGGTGATCTCATGGACTTTTTATTTTTAGTCTACATACAACTTCAGCATTTCCTGGTAGTTTCCCTGCCAAATACCCACCAGGTCCATTTAAAAAAAAAAAAAAAAATTATTATTTTTTAAAATACTGTAACTCAAGGTGGCAAACATGCCTAATCCTCCTCCCTCCTCCTATTTTCCCCACAACAACAACCGTGCGAGGTGGGTTGGGCTGAGAGAGAGGGACTGGCCCAAAGTCACCCAGCCGGCTTTCATGCCTGAGGCAAGACTAGAACTCACCGTCTCCTGCTTTCTGGCCTGGCGCCTTAACCGCTAGTCCACACTGGCTCTTTTTTCTTCTGCTTAGGTTTTCGAACCTGAGAAGAAGGCACCAGCAGACAGTATCTGCATTGTCGAGAAAATTCCATGGCTAGTAGGAGTGAATTTTGACTCCAGGATGTTTTTACGTTTTGGAAGAAAGGGGAATATTTAAATTTCAGGATGAACTTGCAGAGTTTCAGAGGCCACAAAAATGACTTGTGTGGGAGCTGGAGGAGCAAATGTGCTCCTGGACTGGAACTGCTCTCTCCTTGATCTATAGCAGGAGGACTAATCATGACAAGGAGATGTGGGATTTAAAGAATGTTTCTAAAAAACCCAACAGCCAGTGTTTAACACTGTTTAAAGCATTTTTAAAAATTGTGTGTATGTGACTTTGAGTCAGTTTTTGACTCCTGGCAACTGCCTGGACTGGTCCCTGCAGTTTTCCTGGCAAGGTTTTTCGGAAGTGGTTTGCCATTGGCTCCTTCTTGGGGCTGAGAAGGAGTGACTGGCCCAAGGTCACCCAGCTGGCTTCATGCCTAAGACAGGACTAGAAGTCACAGTCTTCCAGTTTCTAGCCTGGTGCCTTAACCACTACACCAAATTGGCTCTCTGTTTAGAGCATACTATAATAATAATAATAATAATAATAATAATAATAATAATAATAATAATAATAATAGTCCCCCAGTGAGGCACTACCTGGATGTGGTTGAGGGCTTGCATGCTCCAAGGAGGATGAGAGCTATGCCAGAGGTTCAACCATACTGGATGGGTCTCATCAGAGGAGCCAGACAAAGAGGGTCTCTCCCATAAACAATATGGTGAGATATAATTTACAGAAACCCATACCGGATCGGTTGTCACCCAGGTCAACAAGGACCATGCTACGTGTTCTAGTTCCTGGACATCTGGTGACAAGTGGGCTACAGGACTTGGGTGGTAGCATTTGATGGGCCCAGATGCAGGAGTCACAGCTTAGCTGTCTGGAAGGCAGAATAGTAAAATTTGTTTTGGGCCTATGGCTTTGAGAAAATCATGTAAGACTTGGAGCCCTGCTTAGAGTGAAGGCTGGCTGCTTGTTTCAGCATCTGAGTTGGATCCATAAGATTTGCTCACCAGGTCTGGGGAAAGGCAAGATTCAAGCAGCAGCATTGGAATCAACTGCTGGAATTGGTTGATCCCCAGGAGGAGGGCTTCTGAAGCATGTGCAGAGGGCAGAGGTGTTTATGGTATGGAGTGTTCCCTCTGCTACCATTATTAGAAAAGGCAGACCTGGAAGTTGGTGGCAGCTGAAGGAAGGGACAAGAAAAGGGGTAACAGAGCCTGTGGTAAAATAGTCTGAAAGTGTACTGGGAGTATCAAGAACTGGGCATCCATGGGGGGGGGGGGTGTCAAAGTCCCTAAGGTGGGGGTCCAGTGTCCCATGCATGCTGAACATATAAAAGAGATGGAATTGCAATCACAGTGCTGTACTTGCCACCTTGTAAAGTTTGATCCCACATGGATGCCATTATATCACTGCAAGCAGTACTGAGGACCTTCCTATTTGCCTTCTGCAATCTTCTGCAAAGAAATAAAGCATTTGAGGCATAACTCAGTGGTCTCAGGAAAGACGACTTTACACTGTGTTTGAGAGCTTAAGGAACAGCTCAGAAATCGTACCAAAATAGTTCTGAATTGAACAGATGATAGTTTTCCCATCAGAGTGGCTGACACATTGAAGTAATTTCTCTGAAATGACCCAGAACCGCGTGGCAATGATTGCCATTCGGAAGCAATTTCCTGCCCCTTTTCTTACCCCCTTCTCATGTGATTTAATAAACAGAGTTTTCCTTTTGAAGGAGAAGAGGTTATCAGTGGGATTTGTAAAGCCAGAGGCTGTCAGCTTTGCACCTATTTAGTGGTGAAAGTCTGGAGGAGGCAAGATTCAAACAGTGGTGTTTCTACCGAGCAATGGTCAAGAGGCCTATGTGAACTTCCTAGCTTTCATTGGCTCTTTGCTTGCAGCCTCACTGGCTTTACACACTTCAGTTAAATCTCATCATAAGGAAATGGCTCCCACTGGGATAATCTGGGCTGGGGTGTCTGCAGGGAGAGTCAAAAAAGTGAAGATGGTGCTCGTGACTGTGCACCCGAGGCCTGTCCCCCTTTTTGTGTGAGACACATAAAAGTGGGTGGGGCTTTAATTGCATGGGCACGGGCACCATCTTGGGGGTTTTTTGCCCCCACCCCCCTCAGATGCTCCCAGCCTGGGCCACCAGAGTTTTCAGAGTGATGGAAAGATGTCAGAAAACAGCAAGAGTGGCAGTAACGTTTTCTGCCATATTCACCAATAAAGGCAGCTCAAAGAAACCTCTCAAAGAAATTTGAAATTTCTTGAGCATTTGGGGGGGTTTACTGAGCATGTTTTTTCAGCTGCAGATGTTTCATTACCCTATGGGGTGACGTCATCTGCGCGGGATGATGTTACCTAGTACGGTAATGAAATGTCTGTAACCCAAAGCTAAGTTCAGAGAACTCCAACAGAGCGACATGCCAACCCTGACCAAAACATATTTGCTACCATTGCAAATTCTCAGGCCTCAGCAGAGGAATGCAGAAAAAAACCAGACTTCTCTTTCACAACTTCCCCAAATTTGCTGATGCTTTAAGCGCACATGATAGTATTTGATTGCAATAAGGCTCAGTTCTCTGAGGCTGAATTTGCTATTCATATATAGGTGTTTTAGAAATGTTCCTAAAAATGTCATTGTATAACTGGAGGAAACCTGTGATGGTATGTGGGAAAGACCTTGGGAGACGGGGCCAAGAGACGCTGCCAAGAGAATGATCGGATAAGAGACTGCATAGCCCACAGCTGGATAGTGGGTGGGGCAAGAGGCTCAGAAGGGACCCTCCATAGCTTCTCGGGCTATAAAGGAGACGGGGGGGGGGGAGTGGGCAGGAGGATTGTGCTTTCAGACTTGCAAGATTCTGTCAGTGTAGCTTTACAATAAATAGAATCCATCCATCCATCCATCCATCCATCCATCCATCCATCCATCCATCCATCCATCCATCCATCATATTTATATAGCCGCCCATCTCACAATCAAGTGACTCTGGGTGGCATACAACAAAATTATTAGCTCCTCTGGTTGAGATTCCTATCTGGTTTACCCCACGAGGACAACAAAACCAGATCCCTGATTTTTCTCCCCTAGGAGAACCAGATCCTCACTTGCATTCTGCTAGGGCCTAGAAGACCACATCTCTGACTTTCCCCCTGCAAATTGCAAATCCAATGATGAAATGAATGAAAGACTTCAGGGCAGTTAGTTAGTTTCTACCTCCAAATGGTCCTTATCTCCCACTTCCTTTTTAGACGAAAATAGACATACCTTTCTCTATTCTTGCTCTGATAGCCCTGTTGTGGGAATGATAATTCGGCTATAGCATTTTCTAATGAGGAATGAAGGCAGACTTTTGCAAACCAACCCGGAAGATGAGTAGCTGTCCAGGGTCCTGAAACATATGCACATCAAACAGAAAACATAAATGCAAGAATGCTGCCTTATATTAGGGCAGACTAGTAGCTGACTTGGAAGCAAAGCAGAATTGGGACTGATGGGATGGGAAACCACCAAGAAAACCAAGGACTGTAGGCTAGACGGGGAGATTAAAATTTTCCAAAATAAGGCAATGATATACCACTTCCATATTTTTGCCAAGAAAAATACATGGATCCAGAGCCTTGACTAATTTACCTGGCTAATCCAGTATGATATAGTCAGTCTGCCCATGACTGTCAAAGTTCTCAGGGAATGTGTTTTCCCACCAACTATTATTTAATTTTTTTAACTGACGATTCTGGGGTTTGAACCTAGAACCTTCGAGGTGCAAAGTGGGAGCACTGCCCCCCAGCCCTTCCAGAGACAGGATCATTAGCAGTTAAGGAAGGAGGCTCTGCCTGCCCCATAGCTCATGCTCCAGAGGTGATATTTGAAGCATTGGTTGGTACATTGACTTACCAGGCTACAGATGTTGGAAGTCAACTGTGGTTGGCGATGCTATCCCCGTTGGTGAGAGGGCAAGAGCTTGTGTCCAAATAGATTAAATATTGGGGCTCCCTTTTCTCTTATTTTTAATCACAAGGCACTGGTCAGGTGGGCTGGGGGAAGGAAACCAGCACAAAGGGGTTGAGTTGTAGTGGAAAAACAGAGGGGTGGAGGGTGCACTGAGATTTCTCTTCCTCTAGTTCATATCAAACATGCATTTCTGCCTTTAACTAGTCCTTCATTTGGCCTTATTCTCATGGAAATGCAGCTTGGGAATCTTAAAAGGAAGGGAGGGAGGGCTGCCCAGATGCATATTACACAAAGTTTCTCTCTGGTCTGATTGTCTTTGATGTCTCTGATATCATCAAGCCACAGCGGGACATGACAAATGATCAGAGCAAATCTGCTAGCATCAGTGTGCAGAAATAGCTCAGTTTCTAATGGAAATGGGATTCCTTAGACAAAGGGGACCAAGGAGTTGGACTCCAGTTCCACTTAGTCTGAGCCAGCCATTGAGGATGATGGGATCTGTGGAGGAGCTGGGTTCAGGTGGTCCACCCAGGTCTTAAAGAGCTTGTTCAGACAGATATACACTCACTGGCTCTGGAAAAGAGCATGGCACAGCTGCTTGCTTGGGGGTCTTTGTGGGCTATGAATTAGGACCGAGTCAGAGAATTCAAACTTCTTGGAGGTGGGATGGGGACTGGGGATCTAAATTAAGCAGTTCTTTAATGCTGCAAGCCATGCTGGTTAGGTGGGTCTTTCTGAATTAGAAAGAATGCCTGCCTAGAATCCTGTCTGCAGAAATAATTATTTATTGATTATTCTCACTCTTCGTTTGAGTAGTCATGTTGCTTCTCTTCCCTGTTTGTCATTGCACTAGCCTGGTAAGGTGAGCTTAGCATGGAAATGAAGTGTGGAGTCCTTGGTGTTCTCTGAGCTTGGTTGTTTTCTTGCAGACATTTTGTTACCCAACTAAGTAACATCTTCAGTGCTAGGTGCTCTTCAACTAGTTCAACTAGCATCGAAGATGTTACCCAGCCAGGTAATGAAACATCTGCAAGAAAACAACCAAGCTCAGAGAACACCAAGGACTTCACAGTTCAACCCTGAGCTACACATATTCTCTTCTAATGGAAATGAAAGCCTGGCCCAAGGCCACTGACTGCCTAGATTTGGTTGACCCTACTTCTGAGCACCCTTAGACCAGTGCCGCAATGACCCCATTCCTCTCTGTTTTGCTCTGCATATCACAGCAGGGCAGCTGCATTTTTTCCCATGGATGAGTGTTTCTGATTTGCCAAAATCACTTCTGTTCCATCTTTCAAAAGGGGTGGCTTGCAGCTCATCCATTCAAAGGGTGCCTGTGGGAGATAGGGGGAGCAACCTTTTCTCCATCTTCATCATGTCGGTTGGTGGGGTGAGGTGGAGAATTCCATCTGTGCCATCTTGCACACCTGAAATCATGCATAGAGATGTACAGTCATGGGCACACAAAGAGCCTCATCTCACATTGTGGTGCAAAAGATGTTGCCGGAAGAAATCACCCTTGCCCTTCTCCTTCTGTGTGTGATCATAGAAAAAAAATCCCTCTTTCTTTCCCTCCTTTCCCCCCCTCCTTTTCTTTTGAATGAACAGCGATTCTCCTGAGCAAAGCGTTAGAATGGCATAAATGTCATCGTGATCAGATTTTGCAAAAAGAATAGCTTTTCCCAGAGCACAAGCGGAAATTACAACAAAGATATTACTCTCTGGAATGTGCCGTCTCAAAGATAGCCCATCAAAGCCCAGAATTTTTCAGGAATTGTCTTTCTGTTCCCACCAGCCATAATTTGCCACTGATGGTTGCATTCCCACATGTTTAACTTGGTTACTAAATAAACAGGTTCTTCTCCCAAGCACCAGGCCAGGAAATCAGATGAGAAGTCAGAAGAGGGATAGGAGTTGTGTGTCCAGTCTCAGGGACAGTATGTTTTACCTCATTGTGTTCTATTATTTTATCATTTTCCTTTCCTGGGTGTTTTTAACCCTTCTTAACCACCCAGAGTTGCTCGGGCAGCAGGAAACCCTATAAATTGATTAAACAAAGAAACAGATAAATAACATATTTTCTGGCTTTGACTAAGATATTGAACATTAATTAATCAGACCGGTGGAGGAGAGAGCTAGCCAGCTTGTAAACAGAGGAATCATTGAATCATACCCTTTCTTGGGTTCCATGGAAGGAAGGGAAGAGATGAGATGGATATTTATGTGTTTTTGAATATATATATATCTTCGGGAAGAAGGAACATGAGAAGCTGGAGAAGTACCAGGGCCTGAAGGAGGAAATAGAGAGGATGTGGAAAGTCAAGGCCAAAGAGGTCCCAGCGGTGGTAGGAGCACTCGGGGCTGTGACTCCTAAGCTGGGAGAATGGCTCCAACAGATCCCAGGAACAACATCAGAGTTCTCTGTCCAGAAGAGTGCAGGGCTAGGAACAGCTAAGATACTGCGCAGAACCCTCAAACTCCCAGGCCTCTGGTAGAGGACCAGAGATTGAGGAAGACATGTACCACCCATAGGGGTGAGAGGGGAATTTTTTTTTTTTTATACATACTTACATATTCTTGCAATAGGCACACCTGAAAGGCTACACACCTCCTATGATGTCATACCTGATCTGAAAGCTGTGGCCTTGGTTCCTCTCAGCAGGGAATTACTTGCCACCTAAACACCCTTCCACTTCTTCAGAGTGGTTCTTGGCCTTCTTCAACCCATGAGGGCTTGAGGGTCTTCTGCCCTGTTTGATGAAGCTGAGGTTGGTCATTGATATGCCTGTGGATTGTCTTCTTGAGCAAGAGCCTGTACCGGTTGCTGAAGTCCATTGGCACTGAGTCTTTCTTTCTTTTTTCTTTTTTTAATATAGTTTTATTATGAATTTTAATTACAATAGTAAAAACTAATACAAACTAAACATAGAGAAAGAAAAGAAGATGGAAAGAAAGAATAAACAGTGCAGGAAAAGAGAAAAAGAAAAAGAAGGAAAAGAAAAGAGAGAATATAATAAAGAAAAAGAAAACTATATAAAGAAATGACTTCCAACCTTCATCACAACAAGTATAAACAAATTTAATAACTCTTCACCCCCCATAAGGTTAAACAGATATCTCTTCATCCTATAATCCATCCCTTATCCATAAGCAAATTCATAAAACATCAACTTTTCAGTCCTGGTGTCTGCAAAAAGTCCATAAAGGGTTGCCAGAATATTGCAAAAAAAGTCTTATTTTAACTTTGATCAAATAAACAACTTTACATTCCTTCCTTTTACTTCTAACAGTCTTAATCTTTAAATCAATCAAATATTGTTGTAGGATTTGATTTCTCTTCAATTCTTCTTTATCCCATTGCACAGATTTCTTCAAGGCTTTACTAAGCCTCTTTGGTAGATCCAATAAGAAAACATTTTCCAGGTAATTTTCTTGGTTTATTGGTATTTCCCTTTTAATTTTTAAAACTTCAGCCAGTGTCCTTTTCCAAACCATTCTCTTGGCCTGTAATTTGTAGTTCCACATTCTTTACTTTATCTATCTTTTCAGATAAAATTTGTTCCACATCTGTCATTCCTTGATTAACATCTTTTAGACATAGTCTATCCACAGAAGCAGACATCATTATTGACAGTGTTAACTAATTTCTGGCTCCATTATTCAAAGATATTTAATATTTCCAATGTTATAACGTTTTGTATCATTCTGTAAGTCTCAGTATTAATTGACATCAGGCTTGTATTTTTTTTTCTTCTGCTTAAAATCTTTAGTCCGCTGTACTGTCCAGTTTCTAAAATCATCACTTTTGTTATAACTTGCAGTTGCCAGAATAACCAAAATAAGTCTGTTTCCCACAAGAAGTTGTTTATTTTTTATAGTTTTCCAAAATCTTATAGTAAAAGTCAATATTCCAAATTTATCTGGGCCCTTAATCTGTTTATAACTTTCTTAGGTCAAAATCTTACTTAGTTTTTTGCTGTTTATTTGAAATTATTTAAGTTCTTAAGCTTATAATTAATTTTTCTTTTGTTCAGAGTTGAAGATAAACTCACCAGTAAAGACTTTTCAAACCTATCATTCTGAAGGTCTCTAATAGCTTTAGAATAGTTAATAGACAATTTCCAAAAGTGATTAGAAAGTCAGGTTTGCGAACTTAGTGTCCTTTAAAAGTCTCTGCTGTGGTTGCGAGCAAGATGGCTGATCCCGTTGTCTCCCAGTGCTGAAAACCATGGAAACCTGCACTCCTGTGGTCTCCTTGCAAGCAGCAGCTGTCTGGAGCACATGTGGGCAATCACCTGTCTTCTCCTCATCAGAAGAGGTTCCAAGGAGCCAGTCTACTCGCTGGCTCCTTGGTCTTTGCAGAGCCATCTTCAGTTCATCATACCTTCCCTGGAAGCCTTGGCACTGAGTATTTCTGACCCTCTTGGTTCCCTGGTTCATGGGCTTCTCTTCTCTTGGTGGTCTCTGATGCTTTTATCTCCTACTGAGGTATTTCACCTGTTCAGGTTGACTGACTGATTATGTGCCATGAAGTCATTGTTGACTCTTAGCAATCACATAGATCAGTGTTTTTCAACCTTGGCAACTTTAAGATGTGTGGACTTCAACTCCCAGGATTCCCTAGCCAGCATGGCTGGCTGGGGAATCCTGGGAGTTGAAGTCCACACATCTTAAAGTTGCCAAGGTTGAAAAACACTGACATTGATAGATATTCTGTCCAGGAGCCTTTTGCATTCCTGGGTGTGTTGCAGTTTAGAAACTCCCTCCTCAGGCCCTTTTATCTTCTACAATATGAACCCAAACTTGCATTTTCATCAGGTGTAGTTTGGGTTCCCTTCAAGCAGGAGACAAACTTTGCACCTACCTTACAGCTTTGCACATTTCCTTCTCTGTCCTGTCAGTTGGAGTAGATTGGAGCCTCCCACACCAAACTCCCCTGTCCCAACACATGTAGAAAAAGGGGTGGGCCATCAATGGATGGATGTGGCTGCCATCTTGATTCCCCATGGATACACCTAGGTTTCAATGTGCAATTGATGGCCCACCCTTGATTTTGATACTCTTGTGCTCCTTTCTGTTGAGTACGGTACATTCCCCTCATTCATACTTGGGGCCTCCTTAGGATGGCAGAAAGTTCAAGGAGATGGTTGCAGCAGTGTGATCAAAGCCCCACCCCTTTGTGCATGACATCAGTTTATATACCTAGGGGTGGGGCTTTGATCTCCCAATCACAACCCCCATCTTAAAAAACTCTCCCTGTGGATACCCCAGCCCACCCTTGTGCTTGTCAGCTGCCAACGACCCCAAGTGAAGAATATTTATGCATGCAGCAGCTTCCGTCACAGACGAAACATCTGCTGGTGCTTTGTCTCACTTTGGAACCAGTAATTAAAGAGGACCATTTAAAAACATAGGATGCCCTTGTCCTCTGATCCTAACCTTTGATCCTTTTTGCTGCTTTAACAGCTGCGTGCTTCATCCTCCCCTCCTCGTTCTCCGTGATTGTGGTGTAAAACATATGCCATCTGTCCAATTTCATTTACTTTCAATATCTGCTTTTCTCCTCCCTTCTCCCCAAGGAATACAATCACCATAATTATTCGTTTACAAGGAATCTCTTGATGGTAAACATTTCATATGCAAATGAAGCCACATTAACTCCCATTCCTGATTACCAAGAGGAAGACATAGAAGCACCAGGAACCATTGTAATTACAGATATTTTGGCTCCCTCCTAGTTGAAGAAACACACCCTAATTGAAGTAACGAGGAATGATTTGTCCCTTTAATGTTATTTAATAAGCTTCCACATCTGCCATGGCTTTGGGAATGCTATTAGAAGGGCAATAATAATGGAGGGAATTTGTGATGGCTCATTCTGTCAGGGCATTCAGGGAGAGAAATTGCACCTTTTTTCCACAATAAAGACAGTTTGTTATAGCAGGATCTGTGATCCATAATTTCTCTTTTGCCCAGCAGGTAGTTAACATGAATTTGAGTGGCATCAGGGGTTGTAAAGCAACATTGCTGAAACTGATGGAATTAGGGATTAAAACAAATTCCCTATGATGGGAATGAATTTGGAGATTTTGATTTCAGTGGATCCTAGCTGGGATAGTCAGCACAAATTACAACTACTCTGCCCTTCCACAAACAAACATATGAACCCATAGTAGAGATGGGGCACTTTGGACTAAGAAGGTCCCTTCTATATTCTAACATTGAAAGTGTACTTTCAGAAGTACTAGGCTTTAAAGTGTCCAGTCATTTTCTGGCACTTCCTGGAATGGCCATGTGGCTACACAATGTTGAGTCATGTCATGGCCATTCCAGGAAGCGCCAGAAAAGAAAATGCTCTCTTTTTAAGTGTTGAAAAAAGACAGAAGGGGACTCTTGCCTTCATAATGTTTTTAGAGTCAGTGCAATCTCCATCTGGCCTGGTGTGATCTTATGAATTTCCACACAAAAAAAAATCAGGCTGGATATTTGTCAGACTGAAAATCTGACCCTTGAAGGAAAATGTGAGCTGGTCAGCTAATTCCTAGATGAGATCTAAGGTATTGTGAGCCTCCAAATTGTTGCCGGCTATAGCGCTTGGATTCTCATTGCTACGGCCTTGGCTATTGGGAAATGGCCAAAGGTTAGCTCTCTTTTTTCTAACAGCAGTTCATTAAACTCTTAGGCAGGACTCTTTCTGTGACTGGTGGCTTAAGTTAATGTAGGTCACCTTTATGCACTCAACAATTTGCTGGTTACTTGAGGGACCACCTATCTCTGGTGGTTTGATCTGACAGGGTTGGTATGCTTTCAGTTAAGCAGTTCCATCTATCAGGACCTCAGAAATATGTCTTCTGTCACAATGTTTGCCCTCTGGAATGAGGTTCCCCCTGAGATCCTTGTGGCTCTCACCCTGATGGCATTCCAGAGGGCCTTAAAGACCTGGCTCTTCTCCCAGATGTTGGGCTAGGGTGGTAGGAGACCCTTGTAGGTGTATGACATGTTTGTCTTGTTGACTGGTTCTGCTATCTGGTTATCTCTGTTGTTATATGCTTTTTGTATATTGGTTATTTGTTCTGATGCTGTGAGCCTTCCAGAGTCGGTTGGAGTTGGGCGGTATCCAAGCTGAATTGATGAATTCATTGCAGAGCTGTTCATCCTAAACTCTCAGGACTAGGCGTTCCCCCCAAACTTCATGCGGAGCCTGCCAAAGCACCTGTAAAAGGTTTGGGTTTTTTGGGGGGCAAATTGTAATGTTAATATAAAAGAAATGATTAAACACTTGGGGCATAATATAAGCTCTATGTAAGCACAACTCTTGGGGACATCATGGACCCATCCCTGCAATTTATTTGGCAAAATAATAATAATAATAATGATGATGATGATGATGATGATGATGATGATGATGATGATGATGATGAATTTTAGAACTTTAGAATTTAGAATTCAAACAGACCAGCACCTGCCACACAACACCCCAGACTTAACAATTGTTGATAAGAAAGACAAAAAACTCTGGATTATGGACATTGCAATACCTGGAGACAGCAGGATAGAAGAGAAAGAACTGGAGAAAATCACAAAATACAAAGACCTGCAAATAGAAATAGAATGACTGTGGCCAAAGAAAGCAAAGATAGTACCAGTAGTTATAGGCACCTTGGGTGCGATCCCAAAACATCTGGAGCACCACCTGAAGACCATCGGCATTGACAAAATCACCATCAGTCAATTGCAAAAGGCAGCTTTACTTGGACCAGCTTCCATCCTGCAACGATACCTTTAGCGCCATCAAACAACAACATCTGCCTATCCCAGGTCCTTGGGAAGGCCTCAATAGGTGGATAGAAATGCCAAATCCAGTCTAAACATCTGGCTGACTGTGCGACCAACCATAATAATATAATTTTACATTTAGATGTTGCCTGACTCCCAGTGACTCTGGGGAGTTTTCAAATGGTTAAAAACTTTTAAAAACAAGTAAGCACACCAGAAACACAAAACAGGGCAAAAAAGATGGCAGAGAAGAGAAATCCAGAAGGGAACAAGGAAAAGGAAGATAAGGGGGATCAATTGCCCTCACCAAAGGCCTGGGCAAAAAGCGAGATCCTCAGGGCCCTTGAAATACCAACAGGTTGGGGGCCCAAAGTGGTTTTTGGAAGTGGTTTTTCATTCTGGGACGTTTCTTCAACTTTCCTGTCTAGCCTATTGGTTTCCCATCCAAGTATAACCAAGGCCAGCCCTACTTAGCTTTTTGAGATACTTGGTAAGACAATCTTAAGGTCTCTGTTTAACTAAATTAATTTAACTGTTATTAAATTTAACTTAAATTCAATATAATTCAGATTTTGTCCTGTTTCTACCCACTTCAACAGAATATAGGTTTGTCCTGACTACCTACATTCTGGAGTGTGGCTCCAACCTGCCATTCAAAACTTAAGTATGCCCCTTGGCCTGTGAACTATTGTCTACCCTCTGATCTGGTAGACCGACTGGAATGGGGTTTCACTGGTATCCACAGGGAGGGCAAAAAAGCCAAGATGGAAGTCACAGTGGTGCAAGTGAAGCCCTACCCTTTTGTATGAATGAACCTTCCCCCACCCTATGGATGCCAGTGATGAGGCTTTAATTGTATTGTTGTTGTTATTGTTATTTAAATTTGTATACCACCAGACTCCCAACAACTCTGGGCGAATTGAGCCCTGAATTTTGATGGTTCCTGATTTATTTTCTAGGCTCTTGCAAGTCAGGTTATGATTTAGATGTTTAAGCAAAACACAGTTGATTAATATTTATTTTATGTCCCCATGAAAGCATTTACTTTGGTTGAATAGACAGCATTATGATCCTGCTTTCCTGCAGTTATTTTGTTTCAGCCAGTTGTGGGCAAGATGATCAGAAGAACATCAGACAAACAGAAATCTTCCAGAAGGGCTGGGAGATCAGAACCAACACATTGCAACATTTCCCTTCCTCCCCCCAGGGGCTACTAAAATCAGGGCAGGGGTCTCATCTTTTTCATTGAAGCCATTTCAAAAACAGCTATAGAGATGCCTGGCATGGTTTGAACCAAGGTCCTTCTCTTTCGGTAGCATTCCCATTACCTCTGCTAGTTTTTGCCCCATTAACAAAGAAAAGAGATGCGAGATTGGGGGTATCTGCGGGGGGGGGGGGGATCAAAAATGTCAAGACAACAGCCACAACCATGTGACCAAATCATCACCCTTTTTATATGCATCATGATTGCATGGTTGTGGCCATCATGTTGACTTTTGTGACCCCCTCCCTCCTGTGTGAGATGCAGTGATGTACTTCAGACTCCCCCAATCTGATGTAATTTCTGAATTTATGGATCCCCATAATATACTTAGCTCAATTCTGCCTGTGGTTTGAACTATTTCAAACCATTCCTATACATATTACAGAGTAATATTGTTATTATTATAATGCAGGTATTCTTCTCTTACCAACTGCAATTGGGACTGGCAACTTTGTGGCTAAGTGATGCGGTGTTAAGTGAAACATCATGTGACCACTCTGGACTTATGACATAGTTCCATTGTGGTCGTTAAGCGCAACATCACGTGACTGCAAGTTGCGACTTCCTGCTGGCTTCCCCATAGACCAGTGTTTCTCAACCTTGACACCTTTAAGATGTGTGGACTTCAACTCCCAGAATTCTCCTGGCCAGCATGCTATATGGAGAATTCTGGGAGTTGAAGTCCACACATCTTAAAGTTGTCAAGTTGAGAAACACTCCCATAGACTTTCCTTGTTGGAAGCCACAGGGAAGGTTGCAAATGGCAATCACATGGCTGCATGATGCTGCAACTGTTGTAAATATACGCTGGTTGCAAAGTGCCTGAATTGTGATCATGTGATGGTGAGACGCTGTGATGGCTGCAACTTCGAGGACCAGGTGTAAACCTGCTTTTTCAGTGCCGTCATAACTTTGAACGGTCGCGGAACGAGGCATTTGGTAAGTGAGGACTGCCTGTAGTTTTTTTCTGCCTAGCAAGCTGGTGAGTAAAGCTTGGCTCTTTAATGATTTTCTAGTTAATTCTGTAAACCCTCATAAGTCAGTGTCACAAGCCAGGTATTGGTATCCATTGATTCCATAAGCAGCAATGCATCTTCTTGGAGAAATGGTGGACTGATAACATCACCGATCTGAAGTACCTTATCCTCAGCAGTTGGCAAAAACAGTGATTGGCCAAAAGGCCTATCAAATGAAAGCCAAGAAAAATAAGGGATCTTGGAGGGGGAAAAAAGGCCAAGTCGATGAATGAAGCATACTTCTAACTTCTGTGAGTGAAGCAGTCATCCTGCTGATAGGACATAATACCTGCGTAGCCTTTCTAAAAATGGCTTTACAACTATGCGCACGGCTAGACCTTTAAGTATAAATTTAATCTGAGTCATTGGGCTTTCAAAGATGCTTTTGAGTTACAGGATGAAAAAGTAGCTCCTGGCAAGGCTTGATTTTTTTTTTTCTTATTCTAGAATTGTCTGATCCATGTAACGTTTCTAAGAAAATGTACACTCAGCCTAACAAGAAGGAGAGTTGATGGTTTTAAAATATGATTAAAGCCCCAGGCAGCCCTTCAAAATTCAGGAGATTGCCCTATCACTTGAGAAGAAGAATAGATGCAGGATTTGCTAAAATATCATGCTACTATATTTCCTCTTACAAGCTTATTATGAGCAACATGGGAAATTTTTGGAGAACACAAGCTCCGGAATGTATATCTGGGATAGCTGGCTCAATCATTTCAGAAGTTATTAGCATACATTTGTATGCATAAAATCATTGGTGGAAATGGAGGAGAAATTCATTCAATACGAATTTTTATACCATCCCTCCAGAATAAATTTGGTGGAATGAAATCTTCACTATTTAGAATTGTGTGTTGAGTTTTGCAAAGAAAAAAATGTTCCCCATAATGTGTGTAAATTTTCCTGCACTTTTTTTTTTTTTTTTGGTTAAATGAGCAAATTGATATGGAAATGGACTGGGAAAAAAAAAACAGCTGGGAAAAATGAAAATCTGAGTAAAGACAAAATAGACAGATTTCACCAGTCCTTAGGGGTGAGAACTTAGGAAAATGCTTAATATTACTAGGTTAATGCATCATAATTGCTGTGTTCACAGAATAGGCTATGCACAAACAATTTTAACCACAGTATGACTCGATTGATAGTTAAGTTCTCAAAATATATAAAGTTGGGTTCCTACAAACTTTGAACCACAAATTACCCAGGCCCACTCTAACCTAGTCTAGCATGCTGTGTGAACCAACAACTAAATCATAGCATTATTTAGCAGTGATAGCTTGAGAAGAACTTTGGGGGTAGATGTCCAGCCCTTCTTGGAAAAATAAGCAAGAGGCCACCAAATGCCATAATTTGGGCTCATTGTAGCTTGAAGGATGTGAAGTAATGTACTTTTTCATCAGCAGAAGGACCAAACCCCACACCTGAACATTTTCAGCTGCATCTATCTCAGTAATGCCATGTTAACTAGTCATGTTTCTCTGGGGTTTCAGGCACATAGAAAAGTCAGCCAATTTGCTTTTCTAGGTAGGGATACTGAGGTTGAGAGATTTACAAAACAGCGTGCTTATCTTCTTTTGCAGATTCCCAATTCACAGCGAGCCAATGAGATTCATAATTAGTGGTCGTTCATATAGTCAGGCATTAATCTCTCTTACTATTTTATATGCGTTATTGAATTTATATTGTATAGAAGGTATATTTTAATGGTTTGTACACTCTTCCCTGGAGAGGCATGCCATTGAAGAGATGTTAAATCAATATCTTAAATAACGGTTCAAAAAATCAAGCTGTAGAAATGGAATTTGTCCAAGCATCAGGCAGATAAATGTGACTTATTTTGGGGGGTTGCTGTTGCTGAACGATTAGAAACCCAGAGGCCTGCAGAAATCAGATAGATATCTATCAGTTAACCATGATTTACATTTTGCCCATCTCTAGCTTATTTCATCCATTTCTGCTGGTAACTGTTGTAAAATGAGCAAGAGTCTGCATTTTAACAGCATCACACACTATTCAAAAGAGACAATAGAAAGGAAAGCAAAAGACCAGAACATCTCTTCACCAGCAATCATCAGCCAGATAAGCAGAGATTAACACCCAGATTATCACCAGACATACAATCAGCAGTAAACAATACCCTAATCAAGGAACTATGGGGGGGGGGGGAATAAAACAAAACAAAACAAAACCCCCACCCCCACCCCCACCCCCACCAACACTGGCAGGGCATGCCACTGTATATAAACAGAGGGCAAACCTCACTCCCTTCTAGCACTGGAGATATTACCTGGCTGGGTAACGAAATGTTTGCAAGAAAAGAACCAAGCTCAGAGAACCCCAAGGACTCCACAGTCTGCATTTTTTAAAATGCATTTTGGTTTGCATTTTTAAAATGGGTCTGTATTCTTTAAGTTAACTAGGTTAAGTCAACTGTCCCGATGCGATTCTCTCTTTCTTCCCTGAAATTTCCCCTTATTATGCTATACTTTTAAGGCTCCTTAAATGCCTGGGACTTGTCTATTTTAAAAATATTTAAAATGGGAATCAAGGCACTTCTAATAATACTAAATAAACCACAAAAATTAGCGTTTGCCCAGTATAATAAACAACAATGGAGTAATTGCATGTGTGTCCATGGGCAATTCATGGAATGATTCCATCTGCATCAATTGACCTCTTAATTCAACCTCATAACATGTGTCACGTGAGGTGTGCTTTCTTTAATTTGTCCTGTTCATATACTCTGCTTAAGAAGATATACCTCCACATCTTTCATTCTCAGTGTGTTTCAAGGGTATTTCTTCCTCAAGGGAGCTACATGTAATAAATGAGCTATGACAATTGGAATCGTGCAGCCCTGCAGAGATTGTCTCCGTTCTTATTCTTGGTATATTGACATAGACAGGCAGATTTCAATAACCTTTTCTTTTTTATAGATGTGGCTTGAGAAAGAGCTAGCCCTAGAATGTGTCAAGAAGAAAGAGGATCTGAGACTTTCTTCCATTAGCACCTCACCAGGGCTCACATACCCTGGCAACATTTCTTGTTCCTATCAAATGTCTTCTGAAATTTATTTCTAACTTCTTGAGTATTAGCTATGCCACCCAGCTTTGGATCACCTTCATCCTTACTGAAAATCTTGATGCAAAAAAGATTTCTGGATGCAGGGCTGTCTATAGGAGGGGTTCAAACAAGTCAAGATGACAGCTGCAACTGTGTAATTGAAGCCCCCACCTCTTTTTTATACGCATTGCAGTTGTCATCTGGACTCTTTTGACACCCCCGTTGTCCTGGGGATGACCCTCTGTGGATGCACATATGGTGAAATGCAACAGCATTTTGGAAGGCTTAAAGCCACATTGTTTAAGTGTGATTGTTTTAATGTTTAGGGGCCTTATGAAACAGTGACTCTAGGTATCAAACAATACCCTAGAAAATAATGCAACAAAATGAATCCAGCATAAAGATCTTTAAAAAATAATGAGGCAAGGCAAATCTGGTTTCAGCTGTCTTCATGCTGGAGAAACTGAAATCAAAGCTTCTCTTCCCACTTGGGCCTACACAATGTTAATATATTTTGTAATGATCCATGGTTTTAGGTACGTGAGGCAAGGCTGCTTTCGGATTGAGGAGAGGACCCTGACGGCATTCCAGTGGCTTTATTCTCCTCCCCGGCATCGAATTGCCAGTAGATCAGATCTGAAAATCCAAACCAGGTAAACAACCCCAAGCAAAATCCAATTCAATGCATTTTTAAGATGGGGGTCCCCATCTTACAATCCTACAAACTGTGGGATCTGCAAAAATGGAGGGTGTGACCTTCTGGAGTGTGGCGGGAACTTGGAATGTTCTTTTCTTCTAGACTTGCTAGAAGTCAAAAAATAAACTGTGTTCAATTCAAGGGCTATGTTCTAAGAATGCCACTGAGAAACTGGAGAAAGTCCAGGGAAAAGTGAGCAGGTTGGAAACCAAGTCCGACATGGAAAGTTGAAGCAGCGTTGCTGGTACATTTGGTTCAGAGAAGATAAGATTTAATGAAAGATATGGTGGCGGTCTTTCAAGATCTGAAAGGCTATGATGCAGAACGTGGTTCCAAGTATTCCCTGTTGCTGTAGTTGCACAACAACAACAACAACAACAACAAAATGGATGGGGACTGCAAGGAAGCAAACTGAAAATGTTAAGGGTGACTGAAGAGTAGAACAAACCTTTTCAGGAGACAATAGTTCTCCATTTGGGGGGATATTTAAGCAGAACATGGATGACCACCTGCTAAGTATGCTGTAGGTCAGTGTTTCTCAACCTTGGCAACTTTAAGAGGTGCGGACTTCAACTCCCAGGATTCCCCAGCCAGCATGGCTGGCTGGGGAATCCTGGGAGTTGAAGTCCACACCTCTTAGTTGCCAAGGTTGAGAAACACTGCTGTAGGTTGCAAAATACCTATATCTGGATCCCGAAAAAAATTCTTATGATACCCTTGTCCCAAATTCCCATGACACTTTTGTTCCATTTATCTTGCAACAGTGCTACAGTTGATTATGAAAATCTCATCTGAGGATACTTTGAGGCATAGTAGGTTTCCATGATTTCCATGGGCTTTGTTAAAATGTACAAAACACATGTAAAACTATTTCAAAAATGTAATGAGGATGGAACTAAAGTTTGTGGATTTGGAATAGTTCCTCAAGAAACTCAAGGTATTTTCATTTTCCAGCACTGATGGGTGTTATATTCAACACCCTTTCCTAATTCACAGGAATGCTCGAGAGTGAAATACAGTTGACCTTGAACTCTGTCCTTAAACTTCTTAAAGTCAGGAGATAAATAGTTCCAAGTCAATCTTAGATAATATCTAATTAGGAATAGGAATTAGCAGTCCAAGATAGAGCTGTCCCATTGAACTCTCTACTTTGGGAATTGTTTGATTTTGAAGCTGACAATTTTAAATCTAATCTTAAAATAAAAATCCATAAGAAAATTGGTCAGTTTAGACTGGTGTGAGAGTGGATGGAAATTGAGTTTGCTTTATAATTTTTCCAGATGGCTGTTAAGCTTCTTCTAATTCTTAAAAAAAAGAAAAGAAAAGGCATAATGGGCTTTTTGAAAACAAGTGGGTTCCTTCCCAGCATTTTGGGGACTGACCAGGTGATAACAGAATGTTACTAGGTCCCAGGGCTAATACAAGTAGTGATTAAAAGGAAGTTCTCTTCAAACAGCCCATTGCTGTGATAAGTGAGCTAAGTTTTGCCAAAGTTTTTTTTTTTAAAGATAGTATTAGAAGAGACCTCTTAGTTATCTTGGAAAACAAATAGAGAACAAACACTAGCCCAAATTTGTTCCAATTAATGTTTCTCCTGCCATTCTCCTGCATCAAAATTGCCAGATTAACTTCCAGCAGGATCCAAGGCAGAACTAGGTTCCTTAAGGACTGACCCAAAGCATTGGAAAACATCATTCCACCCTCCCAGTCGCCCAGAACTCTTTGTCCAGCTAAGTGGGGTGAGAAGTCAAGGGTGACACAGTGAACTGCTCCAGCTGAACCATGCCCGTTATTTTCAGTGTAAAGTATATCCAACCTCCACAGTTTCACTCGGAGAAAAACTTGATGGAAAATAAATCAATACTTCTGCTAATGGAGGCGATCCTCCGGCTTTGGTGAGCCTCTGAAGCTTTTAAGAGCAATTAGGTCCTCACACTCTATTTCCAAATTCCCTGGATAAATAGAGGACTTTGCTGCACTGGAGGGGTGGCTGGTTTGTCTTTGGCAGATGTAGGAGGATGGGACTGGGAACGCTCTGAAATGGATGTATTTGGGAGGTTCATATTTCCCAATATGAAAAATTAAAAGGGGGGAGTAGTAAGACAGAGAAAGGAGAGAGAAAAGAGAGGGGAAATAGAGAAAGAATACGATAAAGAGAAGGGGGTAGAGAATGGGGAAAGAGGAGGGGAAAGAGGAAAAGATAAAGGAGGAGAGAAAGAAAGAAAGAAAGAAAGAAAGAAAGAAAGAAAGAAAGAAAGAAAGAAAGAAAGAAAGAAAGAAAGAAAGAAAGAAAGAGGGGAAAAGAGAGAGGAGAAAGGGGGAACAGACAAAGAGGAAAGGGGTTATAGATAAAGGGATTGCACTGCCCCAGACAGACCCAGTGCACAATCTGGGGGTCCTCCTGGACTCACGACTCCTTCTCGATGAACAGGTAGCAGTCGTGGCCAGGAGGACCTTTGCACAGCTTCGTCTTGTACGCCAGCGGTGCCTGTTCCTGGATTGGCAGGCCCTACTTACAGTCACTCATGCCCTGGTCACCTCCAGATTGGACTACTGTAATGCGCTCTGGTAAAGCTGCGTTGGCTGCCAGTTTGCTTCTGGGTCCAATTCAAGGTGCTGGTTTTAACCTTTAAAGCCCTTCGTGGCATGGGGCCGGATTATCTGGGACTGCCTCTCCCCAGTAACATCAGCCCGTCCCATCAGATCTGGCAGAGGAGGCAGGCTGTGGGTACCATCAGCTAGGGACGTACATTTGGTGGGTCCCAGGAAGCGGGCCTTCTCTGCTTGCGCAGATCCTGACATGTGGTGCCCACCTTATGGAACATTCTTGCCCCAAGCTTAGATTAGCTCCATCCCTTTCGACCTTCTGGAAGTCCCTCAAGACCTGGTTATGTCACCAGGTGTGGGGCTCCCAGGGAACTGGAGACATTCTTATTCTCTCTCTGCCTAGGGTTGGTATACATGTTGTTTTTATATTATTTTTCTTAAATTTTTATACTGATTGTTTTATACATGTGTTGTTTTATCAGATTTTTGTATGCCGTCCAGAGTTGCTTTTTGTGAGATGGGCGGCCATACAAATTTGATTAATAAAATAAAAAATAATATAATAAAGGCTCTGGAGACCATTGTGTAAAGCAGTGTTTCTCACCCTCAGCAATGTTAAGCTGTACGGACTTGCTGGCTGGGGAATTCTGGGAACTGAAGTCCACACATACTGAGGTTGAAAACTACACAGAGTGTTAAAAACATTTCAGGGGTTCCGGCAAGATAAATGCAACATATTTTCCTGTTCCACTGTAAGGGGTGATGGGACTTGAAGTAAACACCTTGCTACCTCATCTGGTTGCAGAGAAGATGCTTATACAGTATGTGTCAAAGTGTCTAGATCAGTGTTGCTCAACCTTGGCAACCTGAAGACGTGTGGACTTCCCTGAATTCCCCAGCCAGCAGGTCCACACATCTTAAAGTTGCTGAGGTTGAGAAATAGTGGTTTATTTCTCCAGTATTCGCCAGAGCCTTTATTTTATTCATCAAATTTGTATGGCTGCCCATCTCACAGAATTCCCCATCTCATGCTGGCTGGGGAATTCTGGGAGTTGAAGTCCACACATCTTCAAGTTGCCAAGGTTGAGAAACACTGGTCTAGATGATGATCAGATTTTTATCCCACCTTTTTTATATGTAACTCAAGGCAACGAACATACCTAATACTCTTTCCTCCTCCTACCTGCCCCACAACAACCCTGTGCAGTGAGTTGGGCTGAGAAAGAGGGATTGGCCCAAAGTCACCCAGCTGGTTTTTCACGCCTAAGGCAGGACTAGAGGTCACCATCTCCTGTTTTCTAGCCTGGAGCCTTCACCACTAGACCAAACTGGCTCTCAGATCTCTCCTTCGGCATTTTAGAGTTTTGAAAAGAGACTTGAGACTTTAGCCACCACAAGGCTGATCTTGAGGAAATACATGGACCAACAGCCATTTCCACACTGGTGATGTATAGGGTCTTTCGGCGTGGTCCAGCCATTGCTGGGGCAATATAAAGCATGCTCTCATTATTGCTATACTGCCACAGCAATGGCTGGACCACACCAGAAGACCCTACACATCACCAGTGTGGAAACTGCCAATGTGTACACAATAGGAAATACTGTAGCAGAGTGGTAGCAAGCTCACTTTGCATGCCGATAGCAAGTTCAGTCCTTGGCATCTCCAGTTTTAAAGTTCAGATCTCCCTCCTTGCCTGGACTCAGAAACTAAGCAGTGTCAGGCCTGGTTGTCATTTGGATAGGAGACCACAAGGAAATCTCAGAAGAAAGCAATGGCAAACTGCTTCACTGTTTCTCCCTTGCAGCCGAGAAGGTTGCATCAGGGTCTCTATGAACTCCCGGGAATCCAGCTTGACTTGAGGACATGGCCGTCTTGCAGGCTGAGAGAGGAGGAGCCAGGCAGCTTCCCTGGCTGGGGGTGGACTTGAACCTGGGTCTCCTTGCTCTTACCAATTTATACCACTTCACCACGCTAGCTCTAGAGCCTTGTGTGCAGAAGGCCAAAGATTCAACCCCCCTTGTTTAAAATGCCAGCCAGACTGAATAGCGATGGGCTAGATCTTGCCCGCTTTGTGGCTAAATGTGAATTGGGACCCAGGTCTCCCCGGTGCCTGTCGAACCCTTCTTCCTGCATCACATCTCCTCCCCTTTTCACAAAGGACTGAAAACCTTCCCAGGGCTCCCCTTCCTTGGCTCCCGGTTCACTGATTCCGGCAGCCTGGAAGCATTTCTTTGTCTTTCTCGTGAGCAATGCCCAAGCTTTGCCCCAATGCACGGGGGAGGTTTTGCAGTGGAAAGCGCCCTCTGGTGCCCACGAAGGTCCTTGCCACGAGACCGCGGAGCGATAGAGCAGACGCATCGCCTACTCCACATCAACAATGCGCTTGCAGCCGCTGTCTTTTACGAGGGAATGCGAAGCAGCTGGATATACTCTGGGTCTTCTCTCCCTCTTTCCCTCTTTCTCTCTCCTCCCCCCTCCTCCTCCTCCTCCTCCTTCTTCTTCTTTCAATAAATAATTCTCACCTTGATGTTGGCTGGTGGAACCGCTGCCTTGCCATTAAGTGAACCAGGAAGTGAATTTAAGGTAAGGAAACAGCTTGGATGAACTGTAATCTGAACAGAAAACAACGCTCCAACACCATGTGTAAGGATGTGGGAGAACTGGTGCTCTACATTTGGATCAGGAAAGCTGTTCTGATGTATAAAGTGGATGTGTATAGATTTGAAGCTGTTTGTGCACATGGATTTTGCATGTACATCAAAGAGGAGGAAGGGGGAAATGGCATCGTGGGTGAAGATTATTAAGGAAAACTCTTTGCACCACGCTTGGTTTCTGATGGCCGGGGAAGTGGGGAGGCATGGATCTTTCAGGGGGAAACCTCTGTTGTTTAGCTGCAACAGGGAGGGACAGACAAAGATGGGTTTTCTGGAGAATGCGGGATGGGGGCACGCTGAGATGCCTAGGGAAAAGCAACTCGGGAAAGGGGACTTGATTTGTTTAAGTCAGAGTGACAGGGCACTGGTTGCTGATTGCATAAAGGTGGTGTATGCCTATGAATTCTGATCCGCCGACTTGTCATTCTAAGCTGTCACTTGCTTGAAAGAAGAGGAAGAAAATGTTGGGTAAATATTGGGCTTTGCAAAAAAAAAAAAAAGGCCAATCAGAAGTCTCTATTAGCTGCAATTTGCTTTGCTTTTTTCACCTCTCATTTCTGGATGGATCTATCTATCTATCTATCTATCTATCTATCTATCTATCTATCTATCTATCTATCCATCCATCCATCCATCCATCCATCCATCCATCCATCCATCTATCATCTATCATCTATCTATCTATCTATCTATCTATCTATCTATCTATCAATCATCATCTATCAATCTATCATCCTATCCAGAAATCACCTTGTTTTGTTTGCAAGTAAAAGGCAAGTGTAACCATCCATTTAAGAACATTACTAATCTGGCAGTGTGTTTTTGAATTCCCGTGTTGGCTGAATGAAGTGAACAAACAGTTTGCAGGAATGGCAACCGTCTCCTTCTTAACAACTGCCACAGGTGCATTGCAAACACTGGCAAATGTTGATCCCTGTGCTCCAAATGCGAACTGTGACACAAGGGTGGCACACTGGCGATGTCGTCTGAATGGAGGCATGCCCACTCCTGGAGTGGGTGCCTCCCTGCCTTTGCTCTTATGGTGAATGGGAGCTGTTCAGCATAGCCTTCTTCGTAAGGAGATGCTTTGAAATGATACTTTGGCTGTGCAGTGCTCCTTTGGAAGTGATTCATTCTGCAACGTTGTCTTCTTTCATCTCTCCCCTGCAAGGTTCATTGATATTCACAGGTACATCGGGAGCTTCCTTATACCCAGAGAGTTTATCTGATTTATTAGTCCAATATGATCTACTCCAGTGATCCCCAGCCTTGAGGAACTGAGTGATATCGGTTGGTAGCTTTCATCATTGCTGAGCATTGTGAATGTAGGTGAGGTGAGATATAATTGTCAGAACTGCTCTGAATTAGGAGAGGTTTTCCATGCTCTGAAGTAGAGGAACCTTTTCTATCACTTGCTGTCTGATTCTTCAAAACTAGAGACATCAGTGGGAAAACCTGGTGCATGGAATATGCTATAGAACAGTGTTTCTCAACCTTGGCAAGTTTAAGATGGGTGGAGTTCAACTCCCAGAATTCCCCAGCCAGCACTGGGGAATTCTGGGTGTTGAGGTCCACTCATCTTAAACTTGCCAAGGTTGAAAAACACTGCTATAAAATCACATAATTCTAGGTTGGAAGATGGCTCCTGAAGTCATTGAGATTGACCTCCTACTCAGTGCAAACATCCAAATTATAGTATATTTGAGAGAAAGCTTTCCAATCTCTGCTTGGAGACCTCCAAGGAAGAGGTCCCCATGACCTCTCTAGATAACCTCCATGATGGTTTGTTTGGTTTCTGGCTCAGCAAGAGCCTGTTTTGCTCTAATCGCTAAGCTATGATTCAGTAAACCAGCAGTAGCATAAAACGGGATCCAAGTCATATATTACAAATGCAGTCAAGAACTTGTTGGTGGCAAATAATTCCACTTGGTTAAAATCCAACCTCGACATTGCTAAAAATAGATTTTTGCCTAATGATAAAATAAACAGGCTGACTTCACACATTGCTCTGAGCCATAATGAAGCTTATTTGATTTGGGGTTTTAATGCAATTGAATAAGGAGTGGTTAATTCCAGGAGCAAAGCACAGCTTAACAGAAAGTTTGAACCCAGTCACTCTGCACATGCGTCCACCTCATTTAAAATTAAAGAGTCTACCTGCTCTCTATGTCCTCTGAGTTTGGGTTCGTGGCCAGTGGTCAGGAATGAAGAGAGGTGAGTCACAGTGTCCCTGGTTCTCCCTTCTGGGTTAGTCTGATAGCAAAGGGTGCTGGCTGGCCCCAGAGATCTGACAGTTGTTACCTAATTTTCTATGAAAGCTGGAAACCCCAGGAGCTGAATCTTTGGCACAGAAGCCCTGAGCGACTGTCCATATGGTGAGTGGTGGCCTCCTTTATGTGAAGATCAGAGCAGAATTGCCTCCTCAGATTGATCCAAGACTGCCTGCTTTGGCACTGTACTTCTGGAAAAGAAGAGTCTCCCAATCCTCAGAAGCAGATCTTCGTACGACTGCTTCTGCTTCGTCTTTTAGGCACCCACCTGTGCAGGGGTGCAGCTGAGGATAAATTTCAAAGCCCAACTCCAGAGCTCCATAACATAGGGAGTCTTGAATAATCAGATAGCAGTAGATAATCTGGGTTCCAAGAAAAATAATGACAGCAGCACCTGTGTCAATATGATGGCCCTGCCAAGACCTTTTTTAAAATTTTATTTAAAATGTTATTTTTATAATTGAGGTTGGGCCTTCTTTACATACGTGTGTCTTTTCTCACAGCAGCATGGTGCTCATTCCCAAGTTGGTTGCTTGCTTCATAATGGAAACTTACACATGGCTATGTGTAGACTTCCACTTCCAGAATCCCCTAGCCAGCATGGCCATCAATGAGAAGTCTGGGTATTGAAGCCCATACTTCTGGAGGGGGCCCAGATTGAGAAATGGTGACCTTGTTAGCTGTCTCTTTCATTCCCAGCATCCAAACATCCTCTGAGCCAGCTGATTCCTCCTAAAATCCTATATCTCGTCATTGCCTGTCCATTCATGCAAGCATAAACACAGAGGGTCTGCCAAATTAACCAGAAAACAGATGGAACGAGTCACCAGGGATGCACTGAATTTAGTGAAAAAACATTTTGTGTGATCAAATGGGAATATGTACAAATGTCCTACAAAAATAATATATTTTGATGCATCTATCTATGGCCCAGCCATGCTGAGAATGCTTTGCACAGTTTTAGTTGCCCTTGTTGCACCCAGTTCCGGGCAATACATTTTAGGAAGGACATTGACCAACTGAAAGAAATCCAGAAGAGAGCAGCCCAAACTGATCTCTAGCCAGAAAGAAAAACCTCAAAGGAACAGTTGGGGGTATATAGTATGGTATGGTTAGCCTGGAAAAGAGAAAGAGGTGTTAGCTGTTCTTCAAATATCTGAAAGGCTAGGTTCAGATGAAGAAGATGGGGCAAAGTTCTTCAGAACTGTTCCAGAAGGCGGGACAAGAAACAAAGGGTCTAAAGTAGAAGGAAGTAGATTTCCGCTGGACAGCAGAAAAATGGTCCTGAGGGTAAGAATTGTTCAACAATGGATTTATTTATTTATTTAATTTATATGCTGCCCATCTCCCCCAGAGGGCAACTCTGGGCAGCTCACAATAGAACATGGAATGGAATGGGCTACCTTAGGAGGTAGTGGATTTTCCTTTGCCAGAAGTGTTCCAAGAAAGACTGGATGGCTGTCTATCAGGAATGTTGTAGCAGTGTGTTCCAGCCCTGGGCAAGAGTTGGACTAGAAGACTTTCAGGTTTTTTTCCCCCACAACCCTTTCATTCTGTGATTCTACAGGACAGTAGATTTTGGTTATTGCTGATCTCTGATTGAAAATAAAGAATTTGATTTTCATTTCAGTTGGACATTTGGAGAATTTTCTTGGGGTTTAAAAGAAGCTAGAGAGAGATGATCACCATGAAAACTTTCCATATTGCAGATCTTCAAGGAAAGGTTAGAGGACCATCTATATGGTCCTTAAGAGTTAGGGGAAGCTGTTGGCCTGGGCTGAACGAAGAGAAAGGGTTGACCAAACCAAACTGAAGCCTGCTCCAATTGGCTGGGTTCACACATTGTATTAAACTGCAATTAGTTATTTTGACATAGTGCAATGTATGAACCCACTGATTAGTCCCAATGAGTTAGTGGATCTTCTCTGTGTTGAAGAAAGAGCAGGAACATCATTGTCTACCCAGAAGTACAGTTATCTGGGAAGTTACTGTAGACTGAATAATCTTGGGTCAACTCCCATGGAGATGTTCTGTTATATTCTTATTCTCTATTTAGCAGATTCTCAAATGCTGAGACATGTGGGTGGATCTTGCAAACTAAGGGATGGGGGTTTGTAAGTGGGGGTGGAACCTGGGGGATGAGTTGGGGCTACATTTGATCCAGACCTGAGCCTTGCAAATCAGATCCTTGATTGGCTGGCTGATGGTAATGCCTGTTGCAAAAATAAGCTGGTTTTACAGGAATCTTTGAGAGGTTACATGGCTTTCTCATGCATATTTTTCTATTTATTTATTTCTATTTATCGTGGATATAGACGGTGATTTATGCAATGACAGCAAAACGAGGAAGGGATTTCTTGCAGTGTAAAATAAAGTATGTTTGCTTGGATGAGGTTTGAGAGGAACATGATCCCACACGTTTTCTGATGTCCTCCTTCTCTTCCTCTTCCTCTTGTATCAACCATTAATCACCCAGCCTTCTTACAACTCATAAGACACAGATAAAACCTCATCCAAGGTTCACACTGCCCCAGATTGCTGCTGCCACTAATGGGTTTTTGCAGAGTTCTCCATATTCAAAATGACAGAGTTTAAAAAGAATGACCCTTTGAATATCCATGGTCATAATGAAATGTCTCTGGAGCAACAATATCTTCTCCTGTATTTCCTTGCAGAGCTGTTGAGTTTATCTGAATTCTTGGGAGCAAGTCCTTTCCTAGAAGATACTTATTTTTGCAGTTCTCTCCTCTTTTTTCTACTCTCTGCTATGATGCAAGGTGGTGTAGCTGGCCATAATCCTTCAATTTCAGCTCCATAAACATGTTCTGGGTGTTCCACCCTCTTTCTATGGGACACAAAGAGAAGAACAGGGGAATGTGAAGGAGGTGAAGGGTGAAGGTTATGCACTTGCTGGGAGTGGTGCTTTCAGGAACCATCTCGAATGAGAGAGTAATCAGCAACATCAGTAATGAGAGCAAGTCTGAACCAAAGAAGACTGCTGCTGGAATTCATGAGTTTTCATAAATTCCATTAAACTTCCATTATGTTTTATTAAACACCAAGGGAAACATCAAGGAAGGGAGCTGTCCACACAGGACTATCACAGATTGGGAAGCGTGGGTAGCCAAGGATGCTGCAGAGAGATGTAAAAATAGGTTGCCAAAAACAGCACCAAGAATATGCACCCCTGTGCCCCCTCCAAGATCCAGATCAGCCCAAAAACAATCCCCAAAGAAAACCTGGCACATTACCTCCCCCCTTGCCAAAGAAACTATTATTTATTCTTCTCTCTCCACCCCTGCAGAGCAGGAAATGTCACCTCCAGTTATGTTCACAGTGTCTTGACATTTTTCCTAATGGCCCTCAGTTGCGCAATGATAATTATTAAAAGAAATAAACAGAAGTGTGCAGCCTCCTATTGCTGCCTTGACCAAACCCAGCTCTGCAAGAATAACTCGCAGCCAGCGAGTAGAAAATTCTAGGTGATGAGTCTCATAAGTTCTTCCAGACAGGACCTCATCAGTCCAAGCCCCAGGAATTATGGCAATTGAAGTCCAACACCTCTGGACTGTCCAGGATTTTCTGAATAGGACAGATTTCCATGGCTTCTGAAATGTTGTTTTCTCTTCTCTCAGCACTACAGCTGCTGGAGCAGCCCACCCTCCAGGACAAATCCATTTCTGGAAAGGGTGCACAGAGTGACTCTCGTTCTGGTTTTAATGCTTCTGGAGTAAATCCAAGACATCACTAGTCTGGTTCGAAAGCCTCCTCTGAAGTAGCCTTTTGGAAGGACAAACAGATCCAATTTCAAGGTCGCCTGGCTTCTGAAAACCATGCTGTCCTTTATTTCTTATTTGGATGGGAGCCAGGTTTTCAAGAGAGCAGCGTGCAGAGAGAGAGGGTGCTCCTTAAATCATCTTGCTATCGACATATTTTTTGTCTGTTTAACACGGTTTTATTCCAACCTGGTTTTTAATTGTTTTTCTGTATGCTGTTAAACTGATGGCCAGCAAAAAATAAAGTCCAGTAGTTATGCCAACAGTCCTTGAAATTTAGATCTGAGCCTACTTATCTGGGTGAATAGTGAATAGTATTGAACAGAGAGCCAGTTTGGTGTAGTGGTTAAGGTTCCAGAATGGAAACTGGGAGGCTGTGAGTTCTAGTCCTGCCTTAGGCACGAAGCCATGGGTGACCTTGGGCCGGTCGCTCCGTCTTTCAGCCCTAGGAAGAAGACAAGGGAAAACCACTTCTGAAAATCTTGTCAAGAAAAAACCTGCAGGGAGTAGTCCAGCAGTTGCCAGGAGTCAACAATGACTCAAAGGCGTACACACACGCAGACACAGACACGCACACACACACACACAAATGCTGAACAGGAATGTCATTTGGACAGGACTACAGAAGGCTTACCCCTGGATTAGTGGAATCAGCAGGGCCGACAAATATTCTAGAACTAGCTTACCACACTTAAGGCTTTTCCTACATGTACTTAACCATGGAGAACTCTATTCTTCCACATCCGACAGCATTGTCTCTTATCCTCAGCCCAGGAATGATAGTTCTCGTTTTAAAGTAGCATTTCCCCTTATGCCAGCAATAACCTGCGGCAGACTTAGGATGTGTAAAATCTGATGCATTTCACCAATGATTCTGTTGGCAGTGGAGAGATTGTGCTGAGGTTGAGGAAATAAGAGGAGTAATTAATAATAATAATAATTTGTTTAACTCGTATGCCACCTGATTCTCAATGATTCTGGGCAGTTCACAACAATCAAGCAAGAAATTACAATAGAATCAATAAAAAATAAAGATAAAACACCTTTATTGCATGTGGCACGTGGGCATGTGGGCATCTCTAGACCCAATCTGCACGTGGGGAGGTTGGTCTAAGCTCATCAAAGAAATGGATTCTTAGCTTGTCATATAAACAGCCCGAGACAAATGAACTTGCTAATAAAGAATTGGAAGGTTCTTATCTTGGTTCTCAATATTCTGTATTCTAACTCCTAATTCTTGGCATTAAAGAAAGTTTGGGTGAATCTTCCTTGATTGCAATAGGCAGATAATCACTCAACATCAGGTGATCCCTCAGGGTGGTAGGCATCCCGCCACATATTGGCCCCTTCAGGCTGTTGCAAGCATGCCCCCTCCCCTTAAATCCCAGGTACACTTTTTAGCTACCATTCTTTTTTTTCTCCTTTGGTGGAAATAGCTGGAGATAGCTGCCAATCGACCACTGTTCCAACTAATTCCCCAGGAAACATCTGTTCAGGGACTGGGGAAGCTGTATGTAAAATGGGAGAACCCACTTTCTCACAACCTGGAAGCCTGGTTTTACAAAAGCTAGCTCTTTCTGCTTTACTATGCAGCAACTCTGATTTTGACAGAGGGGCTCCCCTGCTTTGAGGTGTTTGGTATAGCTGGAGAGGTTGAGTCGGCCACCTGTAAAAACTCACCACCTCCCCGAGCCCATCCCTACCACATCGTTGTCCTGGCCGGTGGATGGAACCCTGCAGGCTCGTGATATTCAAAAAGTGGGAAGCAGCAAATCCAGGGAGTTGAATCGATCACTCTGTTTATCATGCCCTGCAGACATGAAATCAGGATGTCATGAGTGGAGAGAAAGTCAAAATAGAGGCAACAATGCAAGATTGGGGTTTGCAATGGGGACAGCATGTTTTATGCCAGTATAGTTTTGTGCCAGTTCAAGGACGGGCGGGGAACCCTTTAACTCAGTTATGGGGAAAGAAAGATAATTGGTTGTAAATGTACATCAGCTACTGATTGCCTCTGAAACACTTGTTTGGCCCCAGAGCATCTCTTATGATGCTACTAAAAAATTAGCAATGTAAATGCCCTGTTTATTTTGCATATCGCTCTGGCCAGTGTCCAGACCCTCCCTCCAAAGTTAACTGTGACTCCCGGCCACCAGAATGAAAAGAACAAAAAGGCTTAAGATAATTAAATCCAGAACATTCCTCACCTCCCATAAGACCATTAGTTCCAAAATGTAAAATTATGTAACTCCACCATGAGGGTGGACTATAATTTGTCCTGGTTTGTTTCTAACACAATATCCTGACCTAGAAATTACTTCTTTGTGATAACATCATATAGAAAAATTCTGCATTTTCCCTAGCAGTTCTGATTCAATCTGATGAAAAAGAATTTGTTTTCAAATTTTCTTTCAAAGGAGAAGAGAATTTCAGAGAACAGTGCTTTTAAACAGTGAAAGAGGTGCCCAAACAGAGTCTATGAACATCCTCTGTTTCATTGCATTGATCTTCTTTCTATCACTCTGTAATCTTCCTGGCTGGCCACATTTCCAGTGAATCCCAAGGGAAGATACCACGTAGAATTCCTTTTATTGGGCTTTTTCAGTAGCAGTGCTAATTTCACCTCTAAAGGAAGTTCTGTTCTTGAAGGATGGTTACAAAATTTCTCATTTTCCAAGACAAACGAAGAGGAATCATCAACTCAGTCTCCCTGCAAATGAAAGGAAGGATTTAATCTGCGCTCAGCTCTAAATTGTTTACTCTATGATCTAAGCCCATAAAGAGTCAATGCCATTAATATGAGGATGACAAACAAATTGTGTCTTGCATCTATATAGAATCATTCTGTGGATCTATTCGGAGATACGAGGTCTATTACTTCAAGGACATAGAAAAGCTGAGAATTGCCAGCACCAAGGTATCCATATAGAACTATTCTGTGGAACTTTTCCAAATTCTAAGAAGTCTATTGCATAAAAGAGTCAAGCTAAGGACAACTTGTTTGTTGTGACATTTGCTTGAACCTTTGCAGATAAAATCACTCAGCTTTGCTCCAGCTTGGCGTCCTTATTCATATTTGGTCTAATCTTCTTCTTCTAACGTATGGATAAATTTCAATTCATTCAGTGTGACAAGGTTCTTGGTGGCTTGAGGCTGTCAATGTGCACATTTGACCTGCTCTTCTTGGTTGATTAGAGAGAAGTGTGGTTAAGAATGTAGAGAAAGTTTCCGTGTTTCTTTGAAGGAAGGAAATAGGTTGAAGATGGTTTTCCTGTGGAGAGTTGACTCAATGGTCCTTCCAGTCTCACTTTGTAGGATTTCAAATTGGTTTTCTAGTTGCTATGCTGGGGCAAGATGACTCTGTGATGGCATCTCAGGTCTGATCATTTTTGAAAGAAATGGTTTATCTAACCGTATTTCAGTTTGGCTTCAGAGTGGATCCCTTCCAATCGTAGAATTCAGTGAGTTGAATTCCCTCAATTTCCTCTTCTGTTTCCCACCTCTGGACCTTATTTGGCTAGGAAGGATACACAGGAACAAGAAAGAAGGTCTGTCTGTCCTTCCTTCCTTCCTTCCTTCCTTCCTTCCTTCCTTCCTTCCTTCCTTCCTTCCTTCCTTCCTTCCTTCCTTCTTACCCCAATTAGCAGCAGCCAAACATGTAGACGCTTGTGTTAGAGAAACTACATTTCCTATGAGTCACTGGATTTGGGCAAGCTGGTACAGACTGCTTTAAATAATATATATATTTTTTTAAAAAAAATCTTCATTTGACATTAAAATAATCACCACCACTGGTTTTCTGCTGTTGGAGGTTTGCCAAACTTGACTTGGTTTGAAAGGGAGAAAATAGCAGGGAAGCAGTTAGAGATGCTGGTTGTTCCAAGACTCACCTATACGGCTTTAAGTGTGCAGGAACTGCATGTGTATGCTTGCCACCTACTGTGCCTCCCCCATGTACCAGGAAGGTGTGCAACCCTTTTTTCATCTCTCTGCACATCTCGGTCATAAAGAGGTAGGCTGGCTTGGCAGGGGTGTGAAGTATTAATGGTGCAATCAGTCTTTCATTGCACAAGGTTGCAGAGGAGAAAATGAAACTGTTTTTCCCAAGCACAATTTTCAGTGCAGCTGGATAGACGTGATGCATTAAAAAACTCCAAGCTAGCCTCATTCGGCTTTCCATACTCTTGAAATATCTTGCACCGGTTTCCTTTGCAGTGACCAAATCCTCCCAAACCACAAGGGGAATGTTAGTCAGAGATATGCAGTCCCTTCTACCTCCAGGAGAAGCTACTAATTAATAATATTTTAATATTTTTATTGCTTTAAGTGTGTTCATGGTCGTGATGCTGTTTTAATTGTTGATTGCATGTTGTCCAGAGACATGTCCAGTGAGATGGGCAGACATATAACTTGGCTAAATAAATAAATAAACAAGCAAACAAATGATAGCTGGCATCAATAGTTTAATATTTTCAGAAGGGGTGCCAAAACCTACCTTGCAATTTCTCAAGTTTTATTCTCCTGCAAAAGAGGCTTCTGTTTTCTCTCTCTTTGTTTATTATTTCTTGGTACATCACCTTTTATTCTTAGTCTGCTTGATATCTTCTCTGGAATTTCTTTTAGTGGGGTTTTCTTAACTTTCCTAATTTTTGGAGAGAGGAGGAGTGCTAGAGCTGTTTTGGTGGCTTTTCTGCAACTCTTCTTTGGATCGCTTCGCAAGTTCCCCAGCGGCCAATACTTCTTGATCTGGGAGAAGTTCCCTCCTAATGCCATTTAACTGTGGGAAGCCAAGGCAGCTGTCAGCTTCTGGAAACAGGAGTGCAACCCTGGAAGCCATTTCCGAGGCCCTTCCCTGACTTCCTGCCAGATGATCCTGTCCTGATTTTGCATGCACAGCAAGCAACAAGCAAAGCAATTGGTCGATTCCCCCAGCTTTGCTATCCTTCCTTTTCTGTCCCCAAGCACTGGGGAAAACCGTCACCAATCATGGCCCTGCAACAGGAAAGGGGAGTCTCTGTCCGTCAGCTACGAATTTGAGTGTTTGGGAGATGATGAAAGCAGTCTTGCACAAAGTCCACAATGCAAGGCCCACAATGACCTCACAAGTCCCACCCCTTTTGTAATATGTTGTGATGTCACCCGCCACAGCTGAAAGGGGCGGAGCTTGCCATGCTGCTATTAATATTTTGACAAAAGTGGTGGATCCTCTGGATGGCTCTGTGTCCGTCATCTCTTGGATCCTTCTGGGCCCCTCCTCCTGCAGTCCCTTCTCTTGTAACTGTCAGAATCCTCGCAAGATTTTATAGTAGATTATTATATGGCTAGTTTAAAAAAAAATGATTTTTTCTACATGCTGCGGTTCTGCCATTGGAAAAGGGGAGGGGGAGTAGGAAGGAGAGACCGTTTGATGCAGATGGTTTCTTATCACAAGCCTTGGAATGTTCAAGGCCATGCCAGCAAGGGAATCAGAAGACAAGAACTAAGGGCGAAGAAAGGGGGGGAAAAGAAAGAAAAGCAGTTTTTGGCGCGCTTTTATTCAGTCTCAGCAATGCTTTGGATCTGTACACTTATTCTTAATAAATGAACTTTCTTTTGAATCAATATTGGTTGCAAGGAGAGTTACTGGTTTTAAGATCAACAAGTGGCAGTTCGTTACAGTAACCCAAGATGAATTCAATCCACCCCACCCCAAGACTGGAGTCATAAAGGGGCCCCATAAACACCACTTTTATTTCAGGATCTCTTTCCCATCCCTTTACTTTCTTTACATAGACATCACATGCTGGCTTCCACGTTCTTCCAGGAGGTCTTGTCATTATCCTATTATGCTAGATCATCCTGTTACACCTTTATGTTATCTCAGGCACGGGTGAGCTGTTTTCATTAGGTCTGAGGCACATCTGCATCCAGCTCTTCAGAGAGACAACAGCAGATGAGGCTGACCAAGGAATGGAGAAGTGTCAAATCAAATCAAATAACTTCATTACAGCCATAAAGATGGAAAACAAAAATTTCCCTTGGAATTAAGTCAAAGGTTGACTTAAAGTCAACAAAGGGAGCCTTGGGGCAGGAGTAGAATATTTTTCAGCCAGATGATAGAACAGAGAATGGTTGAAAGTTGATTGTTCCTCTCTGAAGCCAGCCTGCTCATCTGCAATAACCTTATTACTTTGGACCCATTCCAATAATTTTGTATATAAAAATCTGGCATATAGCTTACTTATTGTACTGAGTAAACTAATAGGCTGGTACTTTGTAGGGTTGAGTCTATTCTTATTTCTGGTTATATATCTTATATCTATACATACTTGTCACTTGATATATATGCATATTTATATTCATTTACTTTTTAGGTGTTATATTGTTATTTTCCGGTCTTATGGCTGTGAGAAAGTTCTTTGATCTGAGAAGGAGCATCCACGTCAACCCCAAGTGGCCAACAAGTGTTGCTCTGATCTCACCCTCTGACTTTGCCTCTGACATCACGGGTGGCAAAGCGTAACAGATTTTACAGACCTCGCGGCTAATACTGGATGCTGCTGGTTTAGGGGGGAAACCACTGCTCTGATACAGGTACCATTCAGATGAGTGAAGCCAGTCTCACCCTACTGAGGATCACAGGATGACAATGTCATGGCAACCGAGTAGAAAAGCAAGGTTGCTAGGGAATGTTTGTATGGTTTGAGTGGGGAAGGACCTTTTTAACTGCTGGGGGGGCTATGGTTAGCTCTTGAACTGTGGTGCTGTAGCATGAAAGAGGGTGGAGGAAAGTCTGCATCAGAACAAACACAAACATCAGAACCTAGACAAAGGGGGAAGTCAGGACAAGCAGCTGCTGTGAGATCAGCCAACAGGGGGCGTCTTTCTACCCGAGACATCTGCCAACCGACCCGTTAATTAGCTGAACAGCACTGCCAACTGCAGAATGAAGCTTTGTTATTTATTTGCCAGTTGTATGAAAATCACATCAAGAGGTCTGATTTTGCCCAAAACATAAATACAGCCGCCAACAGCAGTGACTGGTGGCAGCTCTCGGTGACTTCAAGGTGGAACATGCAAAGAACAGCTCAGAAATGTGTGTTCTCCCCAGGCTGCGGCTTTTGGCGGCCCACATCTTCTTTTAATTGGTTAATTAAAGCATTCCCCGGGGGGGGGGGGTTCAGTTCCAGCTGATGGCAACAACCTTTGCAGGAGCAGAACTGCCTCTGAAGTCTAGCAAATGTGGAAATGGATGACAAAACAAGGTTTGAAGGACTTGGAAAAAAGGGGATGTGTCTTGACTGGATTTCTACTCTTCTCAGCTGCAGAGGCAGTTTGTGATCCGTAAAGGAACATAGGAGGCAAAAGTCAGAAGCAAAAGGAAAGAGTGATTGTAGGGAGCATGTTACCCCTGCGAGGTAGTCCAGACAAGAAGCAGATCCAGGAGTACTAGCTCTATCTTTATTGTTAGGTTACATTAACAGAATTTTGCAAGACTGAAAGTATTTCTCCCTTCTTTTCCTTTTATTCTCCAGAAAACGAGGGAGGGTCCCTTCTGAAATATTTCCCATGCCCTCCCCCCTCCTGTGGGCTGTTACATCTTTTACATGCTGGTTGCCCCATCTGCGGCTCTCCCTCCTGTCTCCCACAGTCATTCCCACATACCATTACAAAGCTTCACATGCTAATCCCCAGGACATTGGCTGAGATGGGCGTCACCTCAACAAATAAAACTGTGGTTGACTTCACCCATACTGGAAAGCTGTTGTTTGCTTAACTGTGGTTTGTTAAATAAGATTTAGATTCCAAGCCACAAGTTCACAATGCACTGAGCCAAAGCAAACCACATTACAGCTTCGTGCGATGTGTGGACCAGGTCTCTGTCAAAGAGAAGGAGAAGCTAAAATGGAAAGCTGTAACAAAATCTGCCTTGCGGTTTCTTCCGCATGTTCTTCCTTTGCAAAAGAGGCTGCTGTTTTTTTGCCTTATTTCCAGATGTTGGAACGTTTTTGGTGGGAAACAACGAAGCCTCTGTACAATCTCTTGGCATCAATGTAGGGCCTCCCTGGCTTCTACGGCAGCTGGAGGGAATGTCTCTTATGGAGACTTTGCAGACTGAGAAGTGACAGCAGCCAGGGAGGCTGCAGACTGATGGAAAAAAACCAGTATCAGTTGAAGCATGCTTAGGATAAAATGTTTGGGAAGCCAGGGAGGCTGCAGAGAAAGAAAGGTGGGCTGATCCTGGACACTTCTTGGCCACCTTATCAATAAATAAGTGCATTCCCCTAAATTCTCTTTTCCAGTAATGGCCATGAGGGGGGCAAGGGAGGTCAGTATGATGAAAGCAGCATCACACCATTGCAATATTGCAACTTTTGCACATGCACTGTGATATCACACACGTGTATGAAAAAATAAAGCGATCCTGCAGAAGTCTGTACTGTTTTCCTTGGAAAGAAAATGTGAAAGCCAATTCTCTTCCGTTGGAGAAAAATGCAGGTGGATAACCTCATACCCTGCTCTCCCCAAACAAATCAAGCGTATTTTGGTTTAATGTGTTGGAGTCACTCATACAACATGTTATAGCAATGACTGGATTCCCACAAAGACACTGAACCACAGTGGTGAAGGCCAGCTTCCGTCCACAAGAACACCAGCCTGCTTGCTAGGCTGGGAATACCCATGTCCACCATCTCAGGCAGAATCATTCATTCATTCATTCATTCATTCATTCATTCATTCATTCATTCATTTATTTAAAACATTTGCATAGCTGCCCATCCTATATCAAACTCTGGGAGGCTCCCAACCAACAGAATCTTCATGTGGGAGGGAAGCTATTGGTGTTTTATAGGCAGACAGGTGACCACCCAGCTTTTCCCTTCCAAGATAAAAGAAGCTGTGTTCTTGTAAAAACAAGAGGCAGAAGTCTGGAAGGAACCAAGGGAAGAAATTATAAGGTGGGGAAGAGAAAGGACTGTATCTCAATCCAAGATTAACATCTGGAATTTCCAGGAGAAAAATGGGTAGTTCCAGGTCAATTGAATCAAAAGGGAAATTTGATGCAAGGGTGTCCGATTTTTCTAGAAAGGGTAAACGTTTTAGTTAAAAGCTGCAGTAAGTTTGATTTCTGTGCTACGTGATACAATCATTTCTATTTCTCGGCACAATTTAAGGGCATTGGATTTTTTGTCATCTGAAAACATTATTTTGTTTACTGGGAATCTGTACTATTTTCAGTCTTGTTCTAGTGTGTTTTTTACAACTTTTTCTGTTATTTGTAGCAGACCAACACTGTCTTATGGTCTGCCAGGATGTGTATATTTTCTTTTATATTTCTATTGTTTTTGATTTAATGCTGGAAATGGTGGAAGGAAAAAGAAGAAGAGGATGATGAGCAACAAGATGGATAGATTCAGTTAAAGCAGTGATGGGTGTACTGTTGGAAGACCTGAAGGACCAGGTTGGGGATAGATCTTCCTGGAGAAAATCTATCTAGGTGGTCACTAAGAATTGACACTGATGTGACGGCACATCAATCAATCAATCAATTGGATTTGACTTATTTCATTTATTTTCAGGTTTTATCCCTAGATATGAACAGCTCTGTAATTTATCTTTTTCAGCACTGATTATTTGCATTTTAAAAGTCAAAGTTAAAAATGTATTTACAATCATATCTTTTCTTTTTTTAGATCGAGTTTCATTTTGTTTATCCCCAGTGAGATTGGTTTATCTCCCAAAGGGAGGTGAATTCTCTAGTTACATACCTGAATGCTATAAGGCCAGGAGGTATTGCTATAGAAATGATTTCCTTTCCTTTCCTTTCCTTTCCTTTCCTTTCCTTTCCTTTCCTTTCCTTTCCTTTCCTTTCCTTTCCTTTCCTTTCCTTTCCTTTCCTTTCCTTTCCTTTCCTTTCCTTTCCTTTCCTTTGCTTTGCTTTGCTTTGCTTTGCTTTGCTTCGCTTCCCTTCCCTTCCCTTCCCTTCCCTTCCCTTCCCTTCCCTTCCCTTCCCTTCCCTTCCCTTCCCTTCCCTTCCCTTCCCTTCCCTTTCCAACTTTTAATTGTCAGAAAGGTAGCACAGGTTGTGAGAACCATCTCTCTCTCTCATACATCAGGGTTAGGGAAGGACACCTGGGGAAGATAAGCGAAGGCAGTGGGAACTACAAAGCCATTACCCTGAAACAGGAAGTACAACAAGAGTATGAAAAACATACAGATGGTATTATTCACATGGATATCCGTGAACCAGGCACCACCATGAATTCAGAGCACTACATTGCAAAATCGAAACTTAGAAACAATGATTAAGCAAAATTTGGAAGCACAAGAAAGAATTTTGGTGCAACATGACAATACTTGGCCTTATATATCACAAGTCATTCAAGAAGCAATTGTGAAGTTGGATCTTACTGTCTTATCCCATCCACCATACAATCCATACTTAGCACCATGTGACTTCCACCTTTCCCCAAAACTGAAGGAACATCTTCATGAACCTCTGTTTGACTCAAATGAAGAGATGGAAAGGACTGTCAGGACCTGGTTGAAGAGACAAGCGTTCTTTCATGACAACTTTCAGAAGCTTCTCAATTGTGGACAGAAATGGGTATTGAATGGCAGTGAAGTCATAACTATAGACTATCGAGAAACATAGAAGCTATAATATAAACAAGGGTTGTATGAAAGCTTTTTTTGTATATACCCTTTGTAAAAGAAGTTGGAAGTCACTTTGTCAAATGTCCATATATATTTGTATCTTTTCTTCTGTTTTCTTCTTCTTTTTCCTACTACTTTTTTCCTTTCACAATTCTTCTATTTCTCATACTTTTACTGCAATCTTTTTTTCTTTCGTCTTTTAATTTGCATATTATGAAAAATAAAAATAATAGAACCAGATTATGTGGAGAAGTCAGTGCAGGTAACAAAAGAGCTTACTGTACTTCAAGGATTATTTTCCCATTTCATTTATGAACAAACCCCTATTGAAACCATAGTTATGGTGGTGGAGGGTCTATGACTGGAACTGCTGCTTACCCATCTGGATTCTGCCATTCCTGGTGGCTGTGGGCACCACCTTCTCAAACAAAATCTCCAGGCCAGAAAGGCCCTGGTTGCCCAAACGTCCCAAAGCATCTCATCTATGATCTGTCCAGTATTGGTAGAATCTTTTCTGCAAATCTTATCTACACAGTTCATATTCAGATTATTCTGCTCTTTCAGAGGACTGAAGCGTGCAGCGAGAAATCCAAGCCAGCCTTTAAACTCCAATTAATCACAAAGGGATTAGTCCAGATATTTGGGTTTATTTCCCTTGTTGCAGCTGTTTTGCCTTCTGGGTTAGTTTAATGTTTGCACCTGCTATGAGGATATTCCTGGTATGAATAAGACTGTAAATTTCCTTAAATTACTTTCTGGGTTTAATGGTTAGCTGTCGGTTTTAAATTGCAGGAACCAGTTTAGCTGATGACTATATTGGCTTGCGTTTCCTGTGGACTCTGTTTTTTCTAATAACCCCCCTCCCCAGTCCTGTCATTAATGTGGCAATCAACCCCTTATCTGGGCTGTGCCATTTTGAGTTTCATACTGCATGATTTGAGTTTCATAATGCATGATCACAATGCATGATTGAGATTCATAATGCACGATTCCAAGCGGTAGCAAAAGTAATAATCGTTCTCTGCATCTAGAAAACTAGCTTTTCAGGAAGAGAAGTGTTGGGGGAAATTCAGATAAGGACAATTTTTGGAAATATCCTTTGGTGATGAGTATTCTCACAATGCCCCTTCCTATGACAGATTTCTGCACCTTCTGTACTAGAAATCCAATTTCTACTGAAAATTGCATTTGCTGAAATAGTGTGATTGCTATTACAAGCTTGACACGGCATTCTAGAACTGGAAGGGACTATTAAGGCCCCTGAGTGAGGAATTCAGATTAAAGCAATTTAATTTGGATAGAGAGCTCCTAATGCCCCACCTGGGAGAACCTCTGAAAGGCAGCTCACCTCTCTAACTGATCTTACGGTTAAGAAGTGTTTTCTAATATTCAGTCAGAATCTGCCTTAAAAAAATCTTGTTTGAGTCAATCTTGACTCCTACTGACCTCAGCCATGTCATTTTCCAGGCAGTGATACGCAAGTAACTCGCCATTGTCTTCATCCAGGATGTTGTTTGTTTTCCCAGTCTAGCCTGCAGCCCTGGGATTTTGTAGTGGTCTCCCATCCATGCGTTAGCCAGGTCTGACTGGTATCAGCTAGGGGCTGCCTTTCTGTAATTTAACTCATAATTCCATGGCCTACATTCTAAAATGATAGAGGACAAGGGTTTTTTTGGCACATCCATTCAAGTATTTGAGGAGTTATCCTACCCTTGGGCAGTCTTGTTTTTCCAAGCTAAGCGTGTCCATATATAGTAGTATTCATAGTATTTTCTTTTTTCTTGATTTCCGGCAATTGCCTGGATGAGTCCCTGAAGTTTTCTTGGAAACATTCTCCAGAAAGGGTTGCCCTTGCCTTCCTCTTGGGGCTGACAGAGAGGGACTGGCCCAAAGTCACCCCGCTGGCTTTGTGCCTAAGGCAGAATTAGAACTCATAGTTTCCCGGTTTCTAGCCTGGTGACTTAACCATTACCCCAAACTTCTCTCACTTACTTTTAAATCCCTTGGTTATCTTCATTGTCCATCACTGAATTCATTCTGTCTGAATTGTTCTTAATTTGTGTGTGTGTGTGTCTGTGTATAATACTCACATAATACTTGAGATACGATCTGACTAGAGCAGAATAAGTGGAATTATTACTCTCTGTAATCTGGAATCTATGTTTCAGTTGTTGTTGTTGTTTAGTCGTTAAGTCGTGTCCGACTCTTCGTGACCCCATGAACCATATTGCGCCAGGCCTTCCTATCTTTCACTGCCTCCCTGAGTTTGCTCAATTTCATGCTCATTGCTTCAGTGATGCTATCTAGCCATCTCATCCTCTGCCGTCCTCTTCTCCTTTTGCCTTCCATCTTTCCCAGCATCAGGGTCTTTTCCAAAGAGTCCTCTCTTCACATTAGGTGACCAAAGTATCTGAGCTTGAGCTTCATTATCAATCCTTCCAATGAGCAATCAGAGTTGATTTCCTTTAAGATTGACTGGTTTGACCTCCTAGCAGTCCAGGGGACTCTTAAGAGTCTTCTCCAGCACCACAGTTCAAAGACATCAATTCTTCGGCGTTCAGCCTTCTTTATGGTCCAGCTCTCACAGCCATACATTACTACTGGAAAAACCATAGCTTTGACTATGCGGATCTTTGTCGGCAAGGTGACGTCTCTGCTTTTTAATATGCTATCTAGGTTTGCCATAGCTTTCCTCCCAAGGAGCAAGCGTCTTTTAATTTCATGGCTGCAGTCTTCATCTGCGGTGATCTTTGAGCCCAAATAAATGAAGTCTGTTACTGCTTCCATTTCTACCCCTTCTATTTGCCAGGGATTGATGGGTCCAGATGCCATGATCTTAGTTTTTTTAATGTTGAGTTTCAAGCCAGCTTTCGCACTCTCCTCTTTGAGGGGCTCATCTTCCAACATCATATCGTTTAGCCTTTTAACATTGTCCATGGGGTTTTCTTGGCAAGGATACTGGAGTGGGTTGCCATTTCCTTCTCCAGTGGACCACATTTTGTCAGAACTCTCTGTCATGACCTGTCCGTCTTGGGTGGCCCTGCACGGTATAGCTCATGGCTTCACTGAGTTACACAAGCCCCTTTGCCACGACAAGGCAGTGATCCATGAAGGGGATGTTTCAGTTAATACAGTTTAAAACTATTTCCTGTTCTAGTGCCACATCTTTCTTATGGTCAACTACACTTTCAAAATCCTTTTTTGCATGTATTATTGGCAAGTTTGGCACTCCCTGTTTTATATATGTGTACCTGATGATAAATATGTCACATTCATAAGAAACTTTGCAAAAAACAGATGAGATTCTCATCTATCCACATCCTGCCCAGGTTTGAGGCTAGATCAGTATTTCTCAAGCTCAGCGACTTTAAGATGTGTGGACTTCAACTCCCAGGATTCCTCAGCCAGCATACTGGCTGGGGAATCCTGGGAGTTGAAGTCCACACATCTTAAAGTTGTTGAGGTTGAGAAACACTGGGCTAGATTCTCTCTCTCTAAGCTGCAATAATCTGAACGACCATAGAGGTGAACTATAACCATTTTCTGAGTCCCCTTGCTGCCGTTGGTAGCTTTTAACTGAATACAAAAAAACAAAACAAAAGATAAACAATGCAAGAAATTATGAAGAAAGAAAGAAAAAATTAAACTAGAGAAAAGCAAAGGAAAAAGAAAAACATATAGGAAAACATACATTCATGAGTACATATGTAAAAATTTACGTGCTTTAATAAATAGCCATATTTCCTTGTAATCCTCCTAGGTTAATCTATGTGGAAAAGTCATTTGTTTGTATACGTGTTTTATGTGTACACATAACATATTGTGTACATATTACACATTACACATGTGTAATATACGTACATATTTACATATGTAAACATTTATGTACGAGTTTTAATAAACAGCCATATTTCCTCGTAATCATCCAAGGTTAATCTGTGTGGAAAAGTCATTTGTTTGTAACATCAACTGCAGACTATTGAGTATTTGGATCGCATATTTATCCTTTCAGTACTGAATTATTTTAGATAGAAGCAGGGCATGGAAAATCTTATTTTCCTTGTCCAGATGTTGGTGTTCATGCTACGAGAATTTAGTTCAAAAAAGTACAAGTATCTGAGAATATTAAGTCTTGTCTTGTAGTTTATTCATGTAATAATATCCTGCCAAACGGGAACAATTCTTGGAGTCTACACAAATGTGTATTTAAATGAAACTTTTATTCCATTACATTCCCAACCACACGAGGATTTACTCAAACGTTCTCTATTGTCAGTGCAATGGAAACCAATAACCCTAAAATATATTTTTTTGTTCTTCAAGGCATAATCTAAGATCTGTTGAAGTTTTTGACACTGATGTTAGCACCTCTTCCCATTGTCTAGACAAAATAGGAATCTCTAATTCCTTATTCCATTCAGCCATTAACATTTGCATATCAAACAGATTCATCACCAACCAAATTTTATAAAGAGTAATTATAGGGTTTTTTTGTGTCGTAGTCCTACCTTAGGCACAGGTGAATGGAGTGGGTTTGTCGATGAAAATATTTTATTGTTAAGACCCTAGAGCAGTGTTTCTCAACCTTGGCCACTTTAAGCTGTGTGGATTTCAACTCCCAGAATTCCCCAGCCAGCATGGCTGGCTAGGGAATTCTGGGAGTTGAAGTCCACACAGCTTAAAGTGACCAAAGTTGAGAAACACTGCTTTGGATAGCAAAAGAGGAACTGGGTGCAATGGGGGGAGGAGGAAAGATTTCTCCAATGTCTGCTTAATAGGGAGGTGGATTTTGGGAATTTATTTACTTATTATATTTATTATACTTATAGATGGCCCATAATCAATTTGACTTCCTGGCAGCTCACAAGCCAGTAGAAAAGAGGTATGCAATCAACCTGCAATTAAAGCATTAATTAATTAAAACCACCAGCAGAACAACGAACCAAAACACAATGCTTGCCAACCTCAACTGGATAGCAAGCCCCGTTCGATCTCAAAAGTGTCTTGGACGAGGTGAAAAACCGCCTCTTCTTCCCAATAGGGAAGACGCTTCAAGACAAAGTGAGTATTCTTGTGCCTGGCTTAGTTAAAACGTGCCTGGAAATCAGAAGATGAAGAGAATATGTGTAGCTCAGGGTTGAACTGTGGAGTCCTTGGGGTTCTCTACGCTTGGCTGTTTTCTTGCAGACGTTTCGTTACCCAGCTAGGTAACGTCTTCAGTGCTGGAAGGGAGTGCGGTTTGCTCTCTGTTTATATACTGTGGTATGCCCTGCCAGTGTGGGTGGGGGTGGGGGTGTGGGTTTTGTTTTATTTTATTTTTTCCCTTCCAGTAGTTCCTTGATTAGGGTATTGTTTACTGCTTGTATGTCTGGTGGTAATCTTGGAGTTAATCTCTGCTTATCTAGGTGATGATTGCTGGTGAGGAGAAGTTCTGGTCTTTTGTTTTCCTTTCTATTGTCTTTTTTGAAAACTATGTAGATGTTGTTTATCTCTATGTGCCTGTTGATGGCTGCCTTGTCTGAATACCAAGATTCCAGGAATTCCCTCGCATTTTTGGATTTAGCTTGGTCTAAGATGCTGACAGCTTCCCAGTTGAAACTATGGTTAAGTCTGTCCATGTGCTGTGAGATGAAGGAGTTCTCATCGTGTCTCCTGACTGCTAGTTGGTGTTCATGGACGTGCTCTGCAAGCCTTCTGCCTGTCTGTCCTACAGAGTGGTTGTTCCAGTCCTTACACTGTATGTTGTAGATGACTCCTGTTTTTTCTTCTTGGGCTACTGGGTCTTTTGGTTTGGAACCCCACTCCCTTCTAGCACTGAAGATGTTACCTAGCCGGGGAATGAAACATTTGCAAGAAAACAGCCAAGCTCAGAGAACACCAAGGACTCCACAATCAGAAGATGAGTCAAAGAAAATGTTTTCAAATTGGATTTGAAAAAAAGCAGATCCCAAGACTTTTTTTCCTCCTCCTGTTTACGCTCCAGCAGGTAATTTAAAATCGTCTGTGGAAAGCTAAAGGTCAGCATTTCCATATAAATGGGGGTTTGAAGTCAGGGCACTTTCTGTTCTGTTCATTATCATTTTGTAATCCAGGGGAGGCTGCCAAAGTAGGTTCATTTTTTCCTTCTGCTCCAGAGTGGAACCACAAAACAAGGATGAATGTTCTGAGACTTTCCTGCTATCAGAGGAAACTGCTGGTGGTTCACAGGAACACATTGCTTCATAAGATCTTTGTTGGCAGCTTGATTGGCTGAGGGTGGCCTCTGGTTCCAGAGCCGTGGAAGACTCCTGAGCCCATTTTGGTATATTTGGAGCCCCCCTTTGAATGCAAATGCCATAATTCAATTGCTGTGTGGTCTGCTGTTTTAAGTAGAAAAATGGAAAGTGTTGTATAAGGCAGCGTTCCTCAACCTTGGCAACGTTAAGATGGGTGGACTTCAACTCCCAGAATTCCCCAGCCATTTTGGAAGTTGAAGTCCACCCATCTTAACATTGCCAAGGTTGAGGAACCCTGGTATAAGGCCTAAAATAGACATTATAGTGTTTCAAAACCATGGAACCTTTCTCATTAGAAGAGGTTTACTAATGCAGATAAAAACATTTTATCTATATCAGAGCGTTGCCCTTGAATCTTCCTGTTAAGTTCATGACTGTGTGCTTGTGCTCCTCGAGACAAATTTATGGTTGTGTTCAGAGTGAAGCTCTGACTGTTGGGATAATTACTCCCTAACCACATATTCTATACTTTCCCCTTCCCTTGTATTACCAAAGAAACCGTTGGAGATCTTAGGAGGTAATACTCAAAGTTTTCAAGGGGTGTATATGACCTCAGATTCTACACTTCTGATTTACAATAAACCCAGTCATTAAATATGATGAACTCTTCTGCTATCCTTTGGTGGGTTTCTGCATGTTCACTGTTCTAGCTTTCTATTAATTTCTGCTATCCTGATGGTTTGGTGCATCAATGGGTCTTACATCTATGTAGACACCTATAGGTCTATGGATCCTATGTGACCTTCCTTCTTTCCTGTATTTTACTTTTCAAATTGTAAAAATACAATATATTGAAGAGCTGGCAACCTCCTTTTGCTGTTTTTAAAAAGTGAGATGAGATTTTCTGCATCCATAACAATTAGCTGTGTGTGTGTGTGTATGAAAAAGTCAAAATCCTCTGTGTCTCAGTGCAGTGGGACTCTAAGTTACAAGTAGTCAAACTAACTACTTGAGATGAGTACATTACAACAGTTCAGTAAAATAAGAAGCTCAGTGGGAAAGGCTAGGAAAGAATGCATTCTCTTCCTGTGCATTATTTTCTTATTTTCCTAGCAGAAACTGAGGAAGAAGGATCCGAGTTTTTGGCAGCTGCCCAGATAAATGGCCTAGAGTGTCTGCTACTGAGGGTTTCAGGTTGCAACATGTGAAAAGGGAACTGCAGATCAGTTTACTGGAGGCAATACAATCATGTGGTTTCCTCACTGGAGGAAAACAGATCATCTGTGCATGACCCCTGAACCACTTCTAATCTTCTGGACTGATGAAGGCAACCAAGAATTACAAGAAGTGGAAGAGAAATGGTTCTGGTCAGATCTGAAATTTAAAAAAAAAAAAATCATAGGTAGGATCCATAGGCCAGGATGGAAAACCAGCTAAAAATACAAGGACGTGATGCTCCAGCAAGGTACAGCTGGAACAGGAAGTTATCTTCTAGTGCCTCCTGTCCAGGAGAATCCAATGGTCAGCTTGGACAATAGTCCACAGCAGGGTTTCTCAACCTTATCGACTTTAAGATGTGTGGACTTCAACTCCCAGAATTCCCCAGCCAGCAGTTTGCTGGCTGGGGAATTCTGGGAGTTGAAGTCCACACATCTTAAAGTTGCTGAGGTTGAGACAGCTTGGTCCAGAGCCTGAAGTCACTTCACTGGGAACATTCTACCTGCAACTCAACCACTCAACACAGGAGGTTGCTGAAGCAGGAAGCTGTCTTACAGTCCTTCCTGTCCAGGAGGAGCCAATGAGTGGGCGGAGTCAAACCAGGGTCCTAGGTTTGTCTAGGTTCATAAATTATGCCAATGGCTTGGTCAAAGAAAAAATGACAAAGATTTTTTTTGAAAGACTTGAAACCTTATATGGACTTTTGTTGAAAGAGGAAAAGATTGAATTGATGATTTGGGGATTAGAATGGGACAAAGAGGATGGGGGAAAGCTTAAGATGATCATTACTCAATAGAAAGAATGGCAGAAGGCATAACTGCATGCTTGCTTGCTTTTTTCATTCCTTTCCTTTTTCTCTTTTTCTTGCTTTCTCTCTTTGTTTATTTTGTATACTTTTACTATATTGAAAATTTCTAATATATACATAAATCAAATCATGTCAATGGGCTTAACCTGTTTTAGTGAATTGATCCATGGGGGAGTTGGTTGAATAACACACCGAATATTTTATAATTAGCAAAAGAAGCTAAGCCAAAGTTACATGCCTAACCAAATTTACATGTTGTGTGAATGCAGCCGCTAGGTCTTTAACCAGATTAAGTGTGCATTTTGGGTGCAGACCCAGAGTAGCCTGCCATTACCAATTCATTAGTTCACCGCATGGAATAGCCACATCATAATTCAACAGGGAAATTTGCCTATAGTGGAAAGCACTAAAAAATTGCAGGTATGTGACTGGTGGAACCTTTACAGGGAATATTTTTTTAAAAAAATATTTCTCTCTGTTCAGGTTCCTAATTTTCTTTTTGTTCTTGGCACTTCTTTCTACTCTCATCTGGTGAGCATAGCTGGTGTTTGCTTTAGGATCTGATTGTTTTTTAAAAAGAGGATTTCTGTCTACTGGGCATTAGAGTACAGTCGGTGGCACCACTGGGCTGATGGTGTGTGTGGGAAGCTCAGCTGGGTCAGGCCTGTACACTACTTGCAAGGGAGGCCTTTTTCAGACTAGAGTGGGAAGTTAAAGCAAATCCTATCTGAAGCTTGATGCTTGGAGTCTATATGTGTCCATGTAATCCTCCAGAGCGGAGCATGATTCAGAGGCAACTTTTTTTGTAGGTGACCCAGAGTAGAGTTGTTTGTTTATCAGGAACAACTCAGATGCCTGGCTCTGCTTGTTTTCCCAATTTTTCTTGAAATTGATAAGAAAACCTAACTTTTACAGCCTTGAAGGATCTCAATAGAATGTCAGCCTCTGTGTCATTACTTCTTCGCCAAAGGAGGGAATGACAATAAAATGAATCAGACCAGGGAATGAAAAAATTAAAGATTCCCTTGAGTTAAGTTCAACTCTTGTGACTACATAGACATATCTGTGTATTTTTTTCTCACCATGATATTGTCAGCCCTTCAAGGTAGGCCAGGTCAAGAAACAGACGTGGCAGGGATTCCAGAAATGTAGTTGGGTAGAACAGCAGAATCTTGAAAGCCCGTTCAAGTTCCTCTCTGCTCCATCTGATACTGAACAAAGTCAAAGCGGTCTGTTTGGGGTTTCCTTCTCTTACTTCCTTCTTTCTCTTTTCTGTAAGTCCCCCCACCCATCTGTGAACGGTTCTTCAGAATTGCATTCCTTTGCAAATATAGAAGTGACCTGTTGTTGCTTTCTTCTGAAATTTTTTTTTTTTGATTTCTCAATCTAGTTACATCCCTGAAATTTGTGGTGGTCTCCCATCCAAGGCCTAACCAAGTTCCACCCATCTTAGCTTTTTTTTATGGGGGGGGGGGTGGATCAGCCAAGTTTGGCTAAACCAGACCTTTTGGTCTTGATGGAGAAACAGCACAGGGGTGGTCCTGCAAGGGGGAGCGATGAGAGGCCTGAAGTGAGGAACAGGTCTGGGTAGAGGATAGAAAAAACCAGAACTTGGATGTTTCAGAGTCCCATAACCAAGGCAATTTTAGTTTCACAGGGGAAAACCCCCCACCTAACTCCTTAATCAGCAAACAGAGACCGGGGCAGGAAGTGGTCGAATTGGTTTCCCATCCATTCAGAGGAAGAGGGTATAAAATAGTTGCAGCATGTAAAAACACTCCAGTCCGAGGCTTGATGCAAGCCGCTCAGGTTGTCTTCTCCTTGGCTCGTGTGTGTGAATGAGCCATTGTGTTCGACCGGGAAGTAGCCACGATGTTCCAGAGAAAGCGGAGCGTCTCCTTTGGAGGCTATGGATGGTGGGTCCCTCTTTCTTTCTTTCTTTCTTTCTTTCTTTCTTTCTTTCTTTCTTTCTTTCTTTCTTTCTTTCTTTCTTTCTTTCTTTCTTTCTTCCTTCCTTCCTTCCTTCCTTCCTTCCTTCCTTCCTTCCTTCCTTCCTTCCTTCCTTCCTTCCTCCCTCCCTCCCTCCCTCCCTCCCTCCCTCCCCATTTCTCCTGAGTTGAAGGCATCTTACACTGTGGTCTCCCTTCATTTCCTACCCATAACCACGACCCTGTGAGGTAGGTTGAGCTGAGAGAATAACTGGCCCAAATTCATCCAGGGACTGTCTGTGGCTGAGGGTAGACTTGAACCTGGTCCCCATCCCCTCCACTTCTAATGCAGCACCTTCTTCCCTAAACTCCAATGGCTTCCTATGGAGAGTAAAGGTTTGGGAACAGGAACATCTGGCCCACTCTTTCTTTCTCCTAATTCCCCAAAGATCTTGCAGTGAAGTCCTCTGGGCAATTTCTCCTTTAGTGACTTCATACAGTGTCTTCATAACATCTTGAGGACTAGACACTTGAAACAAGAACAAAGTCAGATGGGTTGGCTATAAAGCAGGACCTTCTCAAGAGTGACCCCTTAGCACTAATTTTACTCTGAGGCTTATCTGTTTGTCTCCAATGGAGTGGCTTAAGAAAGCCTATAAGGTACCTTGGATTTTAAGTGCTTTCAAGTCGGGAGGCGAAGCCCTCTCTTCTCCTATTTTCTACTTTACAAATGTTGCCATTTGTCCCATTCCCTCCAAGTTCTATATCACTTGGCTGCATTCTGAAATGTTTTAAATGGCTCTTTTGAAAGATCACCATGTTGCCCAAAAGGGTACATAGGTGAATTTGAGGTTACATGCTTTGCACCCCTGGGCAGTGCTTTGGACTCAGGTGCAAAAAGGTACGGTGGCATGCGCGAGGATGCAAACCTCTTTGTCTGACTGCAACTCAAAGCGGCTGAATTGGGGGGTGGGGGACGGGGACTGTATGGCTGCAGCAAGATCCTGTGAAAAAATGTGTTGGGTTGTCACCTAAGGCACCTTGGTAGAGCTTTGATCTAAGGAAGGGGAACAGAAACATTGAACATTACAAACAGGATCCTCGACAATGCCTGCTTGGATCTCAGGTCTCCTTGGGAGCAACGGGGAACTTCTCCTGCACCTTGAAGCCCAGATCTGTGACGTGGCAGGTGGGCTGGGAGAACCCCCCCCCCCTTGATCGCTGACTAATGGTGTTGAAGCGCATTTGTGCGTGTTTACTAGAAGGCACCGGGCGTGCAGCTCTTTGATCTCAGCCATCTGGCCCCACGCATTTTTCTCAGGGTGGAGCTGCCAGACCTCATATGCTCCCCAGGCAAGTTTAATCAGCGGCACATCGATCATGTGGCAAAGCTGAATGTCTTCTGGCAACAGGGACATTTTCACAAGGGTCATGACATGCTTCCAGCTTTCCTGCTAACGGTTGCAATATTACCGGCGGTCAATATTATTCTGCATTTCCAAAAGTGTGGGACCTTTGCTTTCTTTTTATCCTTGTTGTACGCCACCCAGAGTCACTTGTTGGTGAGCTGGGCAGCCATATAAATTTGATAAAGAAATAAATAAAGGAAGCCTCCCCCTCTCTTTGATTTCGGCTCCATTAGATGTAAGCCTAATTCAAAGTAAATTAAATGAAATCCATTAAATTAAGATGATTGTACTCCTTGCATGTAACCACATTAATCTGCTTAGCTTTTGTGCACAGTCCCCTTTTGGAGACACTCACAATTATAAAATGGCAGCCACTTTGGGGAGGGGGGCTTCATCCATACCTTCAAGGAGGCCAGGCCCTGGAGTTTTAGCCCTTTCATGCTGGAGTCCAGCATTAAGCCACTCTCCACAGACCTGTTTGTTCCTGATTGCTGCAAATCAAGCGTCTGTGTGTCGGCATGTGTCAAAAAAATCAAGATGGTGGCCACAGTCAAAGTCCCATCTCTTTTTTGCACGCATTGCATATCCTAAGCCAGTGTTTCTCAACCTTGGCAACTTTAAGATGTGTGGATGTTAACTTCCCCAGCGCTGGCTGGGGAATTCTGGGAGTTGACATCCACACATCTTAAAGTTGCCAAGGTTGAGAAACACTGTCCTAAGTAGATCTTTCCACTGCCTAAGGCATCTTTCTTTTCCTTAACTTCCCTTCCATACTTACTGGCATTTAACATCCGAAGAGGTATGTAGGTACTCAGATGTTTAGATGGCAATATATATGTCTAGCAATGGTATGATGCCAGACAGGAAACAGCTGGCTGCATTTGGGAACCTCGTACTAATGCTAGGGGACTCAGACAACTGCCTTAAATTTCTGCCCCATCTCTTCCTCCAAGGCGCTGGATACATCATCCTCTTCCACCAAATTTTTTTTTTTTTATGGTGCAGAATAGAGGAGGGATCACCTGGTGCCCTACTTTCCATCTCTAGTCTGCTACCATTATGTATATAAAAGGGTTAAGGCTAGAATAACCAAAAGGGCCTCCCTTTGGGACTGTCTATGCTAGTTGCCCACAGGATTGTTTCCAGGGGTTCTGGAAAGTTCTGCATCCTGTTGATAGAGATATTTAAAGACTATAAATTCTTGCCAGTCTTTCATGTTTCTTTCGCTCCCTCGTTTGCCTGCCTTTGCCAGTTAGCTGCCTTTGATGTTTGCTGATGTTTCATAAATATTCATCAAGCTGTCCTTTCTGCTACATGAACTGGTCAATGTGCCAGCTTGGTCTAACCTGGATATAGGGACTGACTGGGATGTGCTGGGTTCAAATAACGTGAGCTGGAGGTCACGTTAAGTAATACAAAACTAACCTGAGCCACTTTGGGGTTGTTTGATCCTGGTATGGAGATTGCCAGTTTCCGAGTTAGCACAAGAAACTAGATTAATCTAAAATAGGTTTGGGTATTTTGTGGTTCTGGGTATCATTGTTTTAGCATGGTACACAAACAGGCCATCAAATGAGGTTCATATGGTTTCTTTGGGCTTAGCGTGTTATATGAATGGCAATTTCTTAACCTGGATTTAAGTTACAATGTGTTATAGGAATCCAGCCAGTAAGTTCAAAGACACTCCCCTCGTTATCCTGATGTTAGGATCAATTACGTGCCGTCAAGTTGGTGTTAGTGTCATAGCAGACACATAGATCAGTGTTTCTCAACCTCAGCAACTTCAAGATTGGTGGACTTAAATTCCCAGAATTCCTCAGCCAGCATGCTGGCTGAGGAATTCTGGGAGTTGAAGTCCACACATTTTAAAGTTGATAAGGTTGAGAAACACTGACATAGATAGATATTCAGCCAGTGGTCTTTTGGGTTTTCCAACAGTGCACTCAAAGCCACTGTAACTGAGTCCCTCCACCTTGCTGTTGGCCATCCTTTTCTCTTTCCTTCTACCTTTCCCAGCATTTTAGACTTATCCTGATGTTTACTCCAAATGATAAGACTTAATAATAGAGCCTAAATCTGATTAGGGGTTCACAGGGGAAGAAATCAGGAGTGCAAAACAGTTCTCTTCATGCCATGCCTGTATTCACAGTTCTGGTTGTCCATGTATAGCAGTCACATGATGGTTTACATGTACTGTTTGGCTCACCACACCCACATACTGAGTTTTGCACCATTCTTGTCAAGCCAAGGCTGTGGTCAGAAGCATTGATGTCAAACAAGCCCCACATTTTCCACTTGCCAAATCAAAGTGAAACTTTGGTTTCCTTAGAACACAGCAGACACAGCACTGGACCCATCTGTGCGATTGTGGCAACCTGCAATACTACTGCAGTGAAACCTGAATTGCTTTTGAATGGTGTTTCAACCAGGTTTCTTTCAGTAAGCTGCCACCTTGTGCAGATCCAAAACCACACAGCTGGTTTGCAGCCCCCAGATCAGAATGGGCTACCACAAACTGGAAGGATCTGCAATGGCTTTTCCCCCTTTAATCCTAAAGGCACTGATCAGAGCCTGGTGTACAGGCTGATCTAAGATACTGGGCTGCAGGTGCTGATAAACCAGAGGGAGTCTTTGTCTTTAAAAAAAAAAAGATTTAAAAAGCCAGCAGAGAGGCAGCTGTGGAATCTTTCATTACGGAAGGGAACAGGCTGATTCAGAAGGTGCGGACGGAACAAAGTTTGTCTTTTGCATTCAAGTTCCTTGTTACTTCAAGTGCCATTGGAAGCATCTTGCAATGTCAATTTGTAGTTGGCTTTGGGGGGGGGGCTTGCTCTGCCACATTTAAAAGAGCAGCAATGGCTTTTCTGTCTTGCTGTACTCTTTTTACAAGCGGGGCCCTTGGCATGCCGGGCGTGATGGAGCGTTTAAAATGCTCATTTTTTGTGTGTGTGCTTTTGAGTCAGTGTTGACTCCTGGCGACTGCCTAGATGAGTCCCTGCATTTTTCATGGCAAGATTTTGGAAGTGGTTTGCCCTGGCATCCTGCTTCCCAGGGCTGACAGAGAGGGACTGGCCCAAACTCACCCAGCTGGCTTTGTGCCTAAGGCAGGACTAGAACTCACAGGTTTCTAGCCTGCTGCCTTCACCATGACACCAAACTGGCTTTCGTGCCTTGTCCCATTTTCTCCCATTATAAAATGTGATTCAGGAATAGATGCAACCGTGCCAGCCACTAAGGCGCAGTTTGGGGGGGGTGAGGGAACCAGGCACGAGAGGGGTCTAACAGAGAACGGAAGAATCAAAAGAATCTGCTTGACGTTCTTTTCCTCTCTCTTTTTCCAGGATTGACAAAGCCATGCTTGCTAGTCTGAAGATAAAGTGAGTAATCAGTTCTTGAATTCTTTTTTCTTTCTTTTTTTAATATTGGCCTTTATTGAACGATGCTTTGCCTCTGCAGCTGTTGGCTGCGGGCACACAAGGCCTGCTATTCAATAAGACTGGCCACTTCCGACAACCCTTTGCAAATCTCTTACCAAATCACAGGATAATGCTGTTTCCTAATGCTCTCCTTGGTTTGGACGTCACCGACTCTTGTCAAGTCATGCTAAGTTTTCATGGAGATGGGATGGTTATATCTGGGCTGTACCATTTCAAATGGCCCGGGGGGTGAGGGATGGAAGAAACTTCTCTATTCAAAATTTTCCTCCGTGCAGAAAGCTAGCCTATCAGGGAGAAGGTTATTTTAGCCTTTTGCGCCTGACAGGCTAGATTTCTATGCAAAGGGATCTTTTTCCATTAGGAGGAATATTCCATCGTGCAAACCCCATCATCTTCAGTCTGCAGTAGCACAGCAGTTCATCGCTACAGTGGGGACTAGACAGGTACTGGAGATAACAAATTCTCTGTGACTGCCTGGAAAGAAAGCCCAGGAAGGTTGACTCATCAAAATATAATCCGACCTTTGTCATTGACAAAATATAACTTCTGTTCAGGCTGCGTCTGGGCTGTTTAAGGATAGGATTAAGCAATCTTTGCAAGCTGGGGGAAACCAGTGAAATCAAATTCAAGACTGGGAAGATTGGAATTTTCCTGTACTTTTTTCAGGAAAAAAAAAATAGGGAAATTTGGGGAAAATTTGTAATATATGCAATAGTGATTTTGTAAACTATCCTTTACAGATATAAATAAAATGGGTGTTCTTGCAATGTTTATCCAGTGCCTTGAGGTCTAGTGGTGGACAGACATAGCTCTATCAGTGTCTAGACCAGTGTTTTTCAAACTCAACAACTTTAAGATGTGTGGACTTCAACTCCCAGAATCCCCCAGCCAGCATGCTGGCTGGGGGATTCTGGGAGTTGAAGTCCACACATCTTAAAGTTGTTGAGTTTGAAAAACACTGGTCTAGATTAAAAGTCAACAAGGAAACACAAGCCCACAAGCAAGGAAAGGCAGATTACTTGCTTTTCTTATTCAAAAGAACGCCAGGGCCTTTCTTAACAAGACATTTGTCCTTGTCTTTGAGGGTTGTATTTTAGAGTTTTTCTTTGATGTACAGGAACTGTAATCAGCTGAACTGTAAACAGACTTATATAAAAGTGTGTTGTTTTTAGAAATGGGGGTAAAAGCTGGGGACTCATATCTGAACACCTTTCTTATGTACATTTAATGCATCCTTTCAAAAGGAAATGTGCTATTTTATGATCCAGTTTTTCAATATTTTGGAATCAAAAAAGGCCCCGGGGGATTAAAAAACACCCAACAAAAACCTGCTTTCTTCCTTCTGATTTTTGCTCCCCCCGCTTTACATCTCTACTGGATATATTTGAACTTGTGCTACTATGTGGTGTGTCAACTCTCACGTGGTAGCTTGCATATTCACAAATGGCTGTCTTAGTGTATTGGAGGCCAACTAGTCAGGTTTCTCCCTGCTACCCTTTCTTAGAGGCCCAGCATGTTCCTTATCAGCGTTGCCATTTATTCTGAGTAAGTGGTCATTGATTGATTGATTGATTATGTACCATCAAGTTGGTGTTGGCTCTTCGCAACCATATAGATAAATGTTCTCCAGAATGATCAGTCCCTAACCTGGTCCTTCAGGTCTTCCAATGGTGCCCCCATCGCCTCTGTAACTGAGTCCATCCCCTTGCTGCTGGTCATCCTCTTCTTCTCCTTCCTTCCATCTTTCCCAGCATTACAGCCTTCTCCAGAGAGCTGGATCTTTGCATAATGCATCCAAAGTAGGATAATTTGGTGCGATAGTTTGTGCCACAAGTGAGAACTCTGGATTGGTTTGTTTGATGATCCATTGATTTGTTTTCTTGGCTGTCTGGGGTATTCTCAGGCGTCTTCACCAGCACCAAAGCTCAGACACATCAACACATTTTCTATCATTGTAGGTGGTCATACCTGCAGACAAAGCAAATCCCTCTGACGTTTTAATTTTCTAAGAATGCCTTTGAGGCCTCAATGAGATCCAGAGGTATTCTGTCAAATAAATAGGATGCTGGAAGCTAACCCATTGCTTTGCAGCGCATCAGCTTTTATTTTAAACAGTCCATGCATTTATTTAAAAGATTTGTACAAAGGAAACAGGTGGGGCAAGAAATCTGGAGGCTTCTGAGAACATATGAATTCCAGTGAGCACACTATGTTTGTCTCCCTCTTCTGTCAGCATTGCAGTGCCAATATATCCGAATATATTTTTGGAGGCAAATCAGGTGGGGAGAAAGAGACGTTTCTCAAACCATCCCTTTCAATTTGGTCATCAGAAATATTTACTAAATTTCCCAATAAGCCCATTAAGAAGCCGCCCCCCCTCCAAATATTGTTCAAGCCCTGAAGGCAGCCATGGAATAGGCCAGAAAAATAGTTAAAAATCAAGTAGAAAAGCTAGCCCTTCCTCACTCCATTTGCAAGGGGAAAACTTATACCTAACCCTCCTGGAAAAGCGTTGCTCTGTTCTCCAAAACAGATTGGCTTCATCAAGTTTATTTATTATTTATTTTACTGAGCTTCTACGCCGCTCCAGTTGCAAACAGCTCTGAGCAGTGTTCATCCCAACTTCTGTCAACTGGGTTAAAAGCAATACAGTAAAAGGAACACAAATCAATAATATAGAAACTACGTACAGAATTGGGAATATTCATCCGGAGAACCCAAACCCTTCCATTACTAAAAGGAACAAGATTACAGCATTCCAGCACTCGAGGCCTGATGAAATAAACATGTTTCATGTTTAGTGGCCTTTCTAAAAATCAGGGGGGAAGGGATCATCCAGATGTCTGGGGAAATCCTGCTCCACATAAGGGGGGCAGTGATTGAGAAGACTTGCTTCCATGGTCCATGGAGATAGGGCTCTCTGAGTATCCCATCTCTTGTTGGATGGGGCAGAGATTAGTATGAACAGTCAACTCCTAGAGGTATCCAGTCCCTGAGCCTTGAAGGGCTTTCAACCCTTGACAACCAGCACCTTGAATAGCATCTGCCAGCCGACTGCAACTACTGCAGCTCTTGAAGTATTGGTGTTATATGAATGGACTGAAGAGTACTTGTCTGCTGGACCAGCCATAGCTTTTGATGTTCTTCAAGGGCAACCCCATGCAGAGAATTTATTTATTTGGTAAGTTTATATAACTGCCCATCTCACATACATGACTCTGCTTACAAAGTAAAAACACAAAAAGAATAAAAAGAATAACCAAAAAACGTAATAACAAAAATCATTTAAAACATATATGCTTTTTTTTTATGCCTTCGAGTTGCTGTTGACCCCTGGTGACTGCCTAGATTAGTCCTTGCAGTTTTCTTGGCAAGATTTCGGAAGTGGTTTGTCATTGCCTCCTTCCTGGGGCTGAGAGAGAGTGACTGGCCCAAAGTCACCCAGTTGGCTTTGTGCCTAAAGTGGGACTAGAACTCACAGACTCCCAGTCTCTAGCCTGGTGCCTTAACCACTGCACCAAACTGGCTCCCCGTGAAAACTATTAAAACCATAAAAATGTCATCTGCAGGAGAGTGCACTGAATTTCAGTAGTTGCAGTTGTCTGGCTGACAGTCACCAAGGCATGAGCACCTGGGAGGAGAGCCTCCTATTTCAGACTGTGTTGTAACTGGTGCACAACACAGAGATGTGTGAAGGCCCTCCTAGCCGCAACTGCCACCTGCTCATTGAGCAGGGATTGTGTCTAAGAGGATCCCCCAAATTTGAGACAGCTCTGTCCAGGGGTGCACCATCCTGTCAAGAATTCTGTTCTGCATCTCATCAGGCTTGGTGTGCTTCTGTGTTTGCAAAAAGAAATCCGGGTTGGTGATACGAAGTTCCCCTTTATGCATCAGCCTTCCCAGGCAGACCAGACAGGAAACATGACCAGATGAACTAATTCTACTTTATTGCAAGGCTGCATTAACAGAACCTTGCAAGTCTGAAAGTACAAATCCCCCGCCATCTCTTTTGCAGTCTGAGAAGTTAGGGAGATTTGTGCTTTTTCTCCTCCCATTATGCAGCTGCGGGCTGTGCCCTCTCTTATCTCATTGTTCCCTAGGCAGTCTCTCTTCTCCTTGTCTCTCAAGGTCTCTCCCAGATACCATTACATTATGTGTGCGTGTCGGGGGGTTGTTTTTAGCCAACGGAGCTTGATGTCCAGGCATCTGCTTCCAAGAACTCTATCCCCTCTCCCCTTAGCCACACTTTGATTCATCCAAGAACAACCTCTGCCCTTCATGTGCTGGCTTGCTCCCTCGCACAGCTGAGGCAGAGCCCGGCCAAGCTTTTCTGAGCCTTCTGGGATTCCCGTTCTAGAATTGCTACTGTCACATCCCTCCCATTGTCAGTTGATGTGTCAGGGAGCGAAAGCAATAACATTCCTAGCTTGGGGCAAGAGTACTTTATCTTCTCTGTCTATCAGAGCTGGTTTTTATTTTTTTTTTAAAAAAGATCTTATTCTCCAAGGCAGCTTGGATTTGAAAACAATTTCCATCTGCCGTTTTATGAAAGTGTTTTTTTTTCCCTCCACTGTTAAAAGGATGCTTGTCCTTTTTACCAGGGTGGGAAGGATTTGGGAGCAGCTGTGCAAGCAGGCACATCTAGGGGGGATGTTGGGAGTTAAAAAAGCAAAGCTGGCAGCTGCCATCATGCCATCACCCATGTTGCACAGCACAGCGTTGATTGCATAGTCACAGCCACCATCTTGGTTTTTAGGACTCCCCCTGCCCTGAGAATATCCCCCTGTCCAAGGCCTCACCTGTCAGAATGATCCAGGGGTTGGAAGAACAAATTTAACTGAAATATGTAGAGTAATACATCTTATGCCTCAGCAGGTGGCAGTATCTAGCTGACCTTACCTTTGCTCCAAAGCTAAGTAGGGTCCAGTCTGGTTAGTGCCTGGATGGGAGAGTACCAGGAAACACCAAAGTTATAGACCAAACTGGGAAATCAAAAAATAACCCAGAAGAAAACAACAGCAAAGTACTTCTGTACCGTTGATTAAAAATGACACGTATGTTCCAGTACAGTCACAGGAGATGGGTCAACTCAACTTGCATCAAGCAATCTTGGTTGATCTCAAAAAGCTAAGCAGGGTCAGACCTGGTTGGAACTTGAATGAGAGACCCTTAGGAAGCCCAAGGCTGAAGACTAGATGAGAAGTAAAAAAAACCCTAAGAAATGAAAGGAGCAGTGGCAAACCACTTCCACGTGGCTGCCAAACAGCTTCTTCTTCAACGTATCCATGAAGTCAGCAAGAGTCAAGCTCTTCTTAAAGGAGACTTAACTCGGCTGCTCCAAAAGAAGAGGTCCTATAAGAGTCTGTTACTTCCCACTTTTTATTCCAATGTTGACTTCTTGCTACTCTTTCCTATCCCTCTCTCCCTGATATTTTTAATTTGAGATGCCAAGGATTAAACATGGCTTCTCTTTCATATCAAGCATGTGCTTGATATGAACTTCCAGCCTGTCTGCCCAGAATAAAGTAAAATTCTAATGAATCTAAATAAAGGGTTGATTAAAACAGAGGCTTAGGACAAGCCTGGTTTTATGTTGTTGGTCTATCCAGGAGATCACAGAAGATCACTCCGAGCACTTCCTAGATCAGCGTTTCTCAACCTTGGGAACTTTAAGATGTGTGGACTTCAACTCCCAGAATTCCCCAGCCAGCCATGCTGGCGGGGGAATTCTGGGAGTTGAAGTCCACACATCTTAAAGTTCCCAAGGTTGAGAAACACTGTCCTAGAGAGATTATGGTTTCTGACATTGAGTGGTAGTGTCTTCCTGACCGTAGTGATTGAACCAAGTGTCCTGTGCATTTTTAAAAACAAGTTTCTAAGAAAATGGAGAGGAAGGGAAGCATGGGATTTAGTGTGCTTCTGTGTAGTTTAAATTAGGGCTATCTGAATGGAGCAATCGTGGTACACCAGAGGAAACCAGAAACTGACACTCACTTGCTTACTCACTACTTTATTTATTTAAGAAATTTAAGATGTTTCTAGCTGCCCGACTCAAACGCTACAACTTTTGATGGGTTACAAAAAAATAAAAACAAGCATGGGGTAAATCCTAACTTTAGCCATACTTAGAAGAGCCCCCCTGAAATCAATGGAAGTTAATGTTGAGTAAGGATGGGGTGATATTTGGGTGGCTTCTGATTGAACTATGAGCAATATGCCAATTCAGCTGCCCGTCTATCTGGACGTTTATGGATTTTTCTTTCTTTCTTCTACTGAAATTTTCAGAAAAGAAATACAAAGACAATATCCCGTAACAAATGCAAAAAAACAGTAATATACGGTACAGGCATGCAACAATTTAATTTGTTATGAAGTTAGAATGCCAACACAGAAAAAAGAACAAGAAACATGCCAGCAAACATAACAACCATAAGAATTATATACTTTCCACTGCATGCTGTGATATTAGACTTCTGCAGTAAAGGCAGGCACATAAAAGTGCACATCGCTGAGAAAAGTACACATGCTCCTAAAAAGCCAAAACGAAGTCCTGACAGCCACTACCGGATCATAATAAGAATTCTCTTCTGTTGGTAATAAGAATTCAACCTGAAATGGACTCTCTTGCCAAGTCTTGCCTTCTTTTATTCCTCCAAAGATGACATGCATTAGTGCAGTGTTTCTCAACCTTGGCAACTTTAAGACAGGTGGACTTCAACTCCCAGGAATCCTGGGAGTTGAAGTCCACCTGTCTTAAAGTTGCCAAGGTTGAGAAACACTGCATTAGTAGAATGCACTTATCCCTAGCTTTATTGGAGTGCCTCCAAAAGAATAATATTGGAGTGCGTCCAAAAGAATAATGGAAGAGTGTCTTCTCAAGTGAAAGCATCACTTATCTCCTAACCCTATCCATTATCTCTTCCTTCCGCTTGAATTGTGGAAGGACACGCAACAGCCACATTCATGTGCTGACATGATTGGGGCTTGGCAGAATTGACTTTAAATGTTTGTTTGTTTGTTTGTTTGTGAAAATGGGATCTTTTGTTTTTGACCCTGCCATCCAGCTATAGATGCATGGGCTAAATCAGATCCTGGGTCTGTGTGGTGAACTAAAAGTTTGAGGTAGTATTTGACTGTCTGGATTTTGTAAAACATTCACCCTAGAAGAGCTGGGCAGACCCTCAACCTTTCCCTTTTTTGTAGGTCTCTTGCAGCTTTCCAAATTAGGCCACTGAGATAGAGGGCTGCAAAGGATCCTCTGCAGCCTTTGGAATCCAAAAAATGTTTTAAAAATACAGGCAGTCCTCATTTTACGACTGCTTTGCACAGCGACTGTTTGCAGTTATGATGGTGATGAAAAAGTAACTTTGCGACCAGTTCTCGCATTGACGACCTTTGCAGGTCTGTAAAGCAAAGGAAAGCTGAAATAAGATTGTAAGCACAGTCGTGGTTTCACTTAGCAACCACTTCGTTAATGACCTAGTTGCCAGGCCCAATTGGGGTTGCTAAACAAGGACTATCTGTAAAAGTATGGCTCATAGCCACAAGAATAGCGCCTTCCTTGTCCTAGAATTTAGGCTGACCAATTGGCAGTTCTGCAAAGGATATGCAACTTCCATCCTTTGAATCCTGTTGGGGGCAGAAGGGAGATGGAATCCCAAATACTGTATCTGATGGCTTACTGGTCCCTGAATGAAAAGGTGATATAAGACTGAAGCTCTTGGAGAGCATCCCGTAATGGCTAACTTGATTTCCTGCTTTAGGGAAAGAGAGTGTAGCTGAATTTTGCTTGCAGAATCCCCACTGAGGAACAGGTGATGGGAAACCCCTCTTTCTTCCTAGACTGTGAACGTGTTTATTGCTACATTTAAAGCTTGCTCATCTTCAGGACTTGACACTTCTAAATTGCAATGGCCTACTTCTTGTGACAGTGCTGTCTTGGAGAACCAGCTTCCTTTCTTGATTTTCCAGGTTTTCTTGAGAACCTGCACAGGTACAGGTAGAATCCTAGAGTTAGAAGGGACTTCAAAGCCTATGTGGTCAGATATACCAATCCGGGCAGTTGTGTTACAACTGTGTTTCTCAACCTTGGCAACTTTAAGATGTGTGGACTTCAACTCCCAGAATTCCCCCAGCCAGCATGCTGGCTGAGGGAATTCTGGGAGTTGAAGTCCACACATCTTAAAGTTGATAAGGTTGAGAAACACTGGTATACACAGTCTATTTTTCCTTTCGCAGTTTGAGAAACACTGTGTTCCAAGAAGGTGTTCCTGTCTTAATTCTAATTTATGAGAGTGAGTCACCTTCCAGAGATAACTGAGTAATCCCAAGCATGCTAATCAATCAGTGATCATAATAACCCTGTATTGTTTCATTAGAAATCACCGAGATAATCTGGAAGAGAGGGAGAAACACACAAACAAAACCAGATGGAAGCTAAAATAAATGGCTGATGGTGCAGGCATTGGAAGTAAATGTCTGCTATTCTTCACATTCAGCCAGAAGGGGAAAAAGACAGAATAGAAGATGAAGACAAGGCAGCACGGTCGTCATAAGGGGACCGGTGCTCATCCTTTAAAAGAAATTAAATCTTTTTTTCCCCTCACCTCCTGTGACAGTAACTTTCCTGATGGAGAGATAACAGAGCAACAGGACAGTACCATAGAGACTCTTAAAGTCGATCCTGCTGTTGCGTTATTTACTGTTCCTCGCTCTGAAAAAATCCAAAACCGCCCTATTGCTAACTCAGTAATGCTTCTTTCTCATGGGGGGCGGGAGGGAGGACTGTACGTGGGTGGATGTTGTCCTCCAAGCTTCTTCAACATTTGGAGGTGGGAGGTAACAGAAGAAGAAGCCGTCTTGCAGAAGAAGCCGTCTTGAATTTAGGGAGCGCTGACTTCTATGGAAATCAGCAGTGCCGTTTGTAAGCCGAGCTGATGGCAATTCAGGGTGTTTTCTTAGGCTCCTAAGCCCTCTTTCTCCCCAAGGCTTCAGGAAAGTTGCAATAACACATCCATGCCTCCAGAGAGTTCAGTTTGATCAGTTCTCTGACAAATGAACAAGCAAAATGGCTAACCTTGCACAGTGCACAACTCTGCCGTGACCATAACCTTGGAATCTCTCAGGACGTTATATATAGTCCACCTTTCCTTAAGCACTCAGGTTAGAGAGAGATGGATGTTCATGATGTCATGTCCCCACATTCAGGTTTTAGATGACTTTCACCTTCCCCCTTTTGGAAAGAGAGGGATTTCTCTATTTTTTACGCAGTTCTATATCCTGTGCAGTGTTTTCAGTTCCATTGATCACCAGGAGGAAGCACATCACATATTGCCTCCTTGTGCTCAATGTCACCATAAACTTGGAAATAAATCTTGGACACAGTTTAGCGTGGCCGTGCAGGTTTTCCTCCTCTTCTTTAAATCAAAAGATGCGTTTCTAGTCCTTATGAATGTGGGCATTATAATAAAAACGTCTGGGGAAGAGGGTGAATGGGATCCAGCAAATTTATTTATTTATTTATTTATTTATTTATTCGGCTTGTATGCCGCCCATCTCCCCCAACGGGTGACTCTGGGCGGCTCACAATAAAAACACAGCTCTCTCCGAGATGGCTAAAAACTATAAATAATTAAAAACATATTAAAAAACCCTAAAAAACCTCCTCTGGTTTATGGCCCTAAAAAACCTGTAAGATGCTGGGGGGGGAGACAACCCATCATCCCACCAGCCATCTCCACAGGTGCGGGCCCCCCTCTGGCCCCCAGGCCTTCTGGCAGAGCCAGGATTTGATCCCTTTCCTGAAGGCCATGAGGGAGGGGGCACACTGGACCTCAGGAGGCAGGATGTTCCATAGGGCGGGTGCTACAGCAGAAAAGGCTCTCTGCCTCGACCCCACCAATCGAAATTCCCTGACTGGTGGGGTCTGCAACCTGCCCCTTCTGCTGGACCGAGTGAGACGGGCTGAAGTGACCAGGGCGAGGCGGTTCCTCAGATAACCTGGTCCCGTGCCATAAAGGGCTTTAAAGGTAATAACCAACACCTTGAATTGGACCCGGAAACAAACCGGTAACCAATGCAGCTCGCGCAACAGCGGTGTTATATGTGCCCTCCTAGGGGCCTTAAGAACTGTCCGCGCCGCCGCATTCTGCACCAGCTGTAGCTTCCGGATACTCTTCAAGGGTAGCCCCATGTAGAGCGCATTACAGTAGTCCAACCCAGAGGTGACCAGGGCATGAGTGACCGTGCGGAGGTCCCCCTGAAATTTCTAATTTCTTTCTTCTACAACCTGAGTACTTGCTTCAGTTCTGCATAGGTGCTGGTGCCTGAACATCCAGGTTTACACAGCATGCTTAACCCAAGGTATCAAAATGCAAGTCGTCAGATAAAGGCCCCAAAGAAATAACGCCTGTTATGGTTTAATGGATGGCTGGTTTCATACAAGATGCAGAAACAATGGCTGAGCTTCCCACAGCATGCTAAACCACAAACCAGCCAGCCACATTTTAGCTTAGTATGTTGTGTGAACATAGCTTACTGTATCTATAAAGCAGGAGCATATACAACTCCAAAAATGGATTTAAGTCAATGGACTGTAGCAGGGTTTCTCCTAGGACACAGGGTTTAGGGAATCTGAAGATTGTACATGAAGAACGCTGAAGAATCTGCATACATAGGGGAAATGGGCATTTAGTTATGTCCCCCAAGCCATCCTGTATTTTTGCTTGATTTTAACTTTAGCGCAGAGTCTCATAGTTGTGTTATAGCAGTGATAGAGTTGGAACAATCCGTCAAGATCCTCCAATCCATTCCCAGATTCAGTGCATGATCTGCACCGTGGAGTCCTTTGTGTTCTCTGAGCTTGCTGGTTTTCTTGCAGACGTTTCATTACCTGACTTCGGCACTGAAGATGTTACCTAGTCGGGTCATGAAACATCTGCGAGAAAACCACCAAGCTCAGAGAACCCCAAGGACTCCACAGTTCAACCCCGAGCTACAGATATTCTCTTCTAATGATCTGGACCCTCCAAACGATGGCTAGCTCACCTCCTTGCTACTATAACTCCATCAAAAAGAGCCCACAGCTTTCTGAGGCAAGCTGTTCCAATACCCAAAAGCTCTCACCTTGAGCATCTTTCTGCTGATACTTAGCTAAATTTTGCTCCCCAACAGTTTTGGTTCTGCATTTGGGGGCTGCAGAAGCCAGCGGGTTCCACCCTGTGGATGACGCCGTTCAGATATTGGGAATGGCCAATTCTGTCAGTTCTCGGAGTGATGGATGTTTTGAGAGAAGTTGCACAAGGATGGGGATAATCTTGTTACTATAGGGGGCTTTGTAAGAGTGGCATATATATCATATACATCTTCCTGAGCGATGCTGTGCTGCATTTCCCTTCTAGACATAAGTAGTTTTGCAGCAGACAGCTGGTGGATTGGTGCTTTAAAGGCAATTATTTCCGAGGCCCATTAAGACCTGTGGGTGTTCCTTGGCATGTTCTTAATTTTTCTTTTTTGCTTAAGTATTGGGTTGCATAACAGGATCTGGAAGTTATATTCCGAACCAGCTGGAGTTTCTGAACATTTTCCATGGGCAGTCTTGCAGAAAGCACATTACGTATCCAGTTTGGGTGTTGCTGCAACTTTCATAAGCCATCGCCAGGTTAGTTTCCTCAGAGAAGAGACCCAGCTGGTACGTCTGCTAAAGCTGGTTAAAGTGCAATATGCTTTGGCACATCATGAGCACATCATCTCGGGCTCTAATAATAATAATCAAGGCTGCCTGCTACTTTAGGGATTCTGCAATGCCATTCACAGCAGTTTAAAAGCATGCTTGCTTGTTGACTGTACAGCAACCCAAAGTCCTTTGCTGTTATCCAGATTGAGCATCGGTTTATTATCTTGTATCTGACCCATTGTGAGTGATGCTCCTGAAGTTTTAAAAAAGCAGTCTCTGAAACAGTTATCCCCAAGGTACAGTAGTTGATTGCAGTTGTGGCAGTCAGAATCCTAGAACGGGGAGGGGGCCCGGAGGCCACTGAATCTTAGCGCAATGTTCTGCACTGTGCAGGAATCAACATTAATGCATCCTGGCAGATGGTCAGCTCTAGCTTCCACCTGAGCACTTTCAGAGAAAGAGAGCCCACTCCCTATTTGGGTAATTGATCTCATTGTCCAACTGTAATGGTATGTGGGAAAGACCTTGGGAGACTGGATCCAGAGATTCTGCCTAGGGAACAATTGGATAAGAGATGGCATAGCCTGCTGCTGCATAATAGGAGGAGCAAGAGGCTCAGAAGGGACCCTCCCTAAGTTCTCAGGCTATAAAGGAGATGGTGGGAGAACTGTACTCTCAGACTTGCAAGATTCTGTTAATGTGGCTTTATAATAAAGTAGAATTAGTTTTATTTATTTTTTAAAATTTATTTATTGAATTTGTCACCACCCATCTCGTTGAACGACTCATATGTTCATATGGTTGTGTTTCCTGTCTGGACTACCTGGTAAGGCTGACACCAACACCTTTTCCCGCTACGGAAGGTTTTTCAAACATTCAGATGGAATGCTACAGGAATGCCTGCCTGTAACTTAAATCCATTATTCTGTGCCCTGCACTGAAATGAGAGACAACAGCTCTTGTCCTTCTTCTGTTTATTTCATGTAGGAGTTGAGGGTGTGCACACAGTGCTCTCTCGTCCTGTTTCGCCCATAAGAATAACCCTATGAAGTAGGTGGGGTCAAGAGAGAAAGGCAGGCTCAAAGCCCTCTGTGAGATTCCAAGGATGGGGCTGGACCAGAACTGGACTTTCCAGCACCTTAACTACCACATCAGACTAGTTCTTGGGTTGAGAGAGAGGAACTAGTCCAAAGTCCCCCAGGGAGCCTCTGTGGATCATGGTGGACTTGAACGTGGGTCTCCCCATCCCTAGTCAGGCTCCTTCACCACCATACCACACTGACTCATGGTTCAAGAGAGAAGAATTGGCTCAAAATCCCCCAGGGAGCTTCTGTGGCTGAGGGTCACCTAGAATCTACCTGTCCCTGTTCCTAATCCAACATCATAACCACTATACAAATTTGTTCTCTTTTGCTTCTCAGTGTCACATCCTTTCAGGCATGAGAAGGTTCCATATTCCTCTTCAATTGTCTTTTCTCAATGATAGAGCTCTCCAGCTCCTTCAGGCATTCTTTGCATGGTTTCGTTTCTAATCTCCAATTGTCCTTGCTGCTCTTCTTGAAACCTGCTCCAGTTTCTCCGAATCTTTCTTAAAGTGGGATGCCAAGAAAGGGACTCATTATTTGGCATGACCAAAGTAGGTAGTAATTTCAGACTCATGTCTTAAACCATCTTAAGGCTCCCTTCTCTCTGGGTGACAGCAGTGCATACAAGCACCCTATTACTTCACTTTACAAGGTCATCCTACTACACCATAAAAGTCTGTGACAAAGTCCTGCCCCTATTTTACAACTGATTAGAGACTGTTTTTTTGACCCTGAAACTGCCACTTTGCCAAGCTTAGTACTGAATCATATTATGAGAACTGGAAGTGAATTATTTTTGATGCACACAGGCTTTTTTATGGCATGATCAGCACTCTTCAGCATCTGGGAGTGTATAGTTAACCCATGGACAGAAGTTGAATTTGTTCCTCTCAAATGAAACCATCCTTCGTTAGGGACTGTTATGGTTTAGTCTTTCTGGAAACAGGACATCGTTGACAAATTACAATGTTTGAAGATGCACATTTGTTACAAACAGGTCACATCAAAGGTCTGTCAAAGGATTCTGGAGACAGAATGCCAAATTGAGTTTAGCTGAAATTCTAGAAGGAATGAACCAGAAAAACCATTTTAGGTCAGCTAAGAACTTTGAGTAAAGTATAGTTCACAGAATGGGTAGGGCTTCACAGTAACATGGTTTGATAATGAACTATCAGGGTATGACTTTACACTAACATGGTTTGATAATGTACTATCAGCAGTTCTTGCAAGTAGATTTAGAAAGTTCCTATTTGAAGACAAAGCCAGTCCTTGCAATGGGGGTGCTGTTAATATCCCGGAGGTGCTGGTTCATATCCTATTCCACTGTGATTTCTAGAGCATCTTCCCCATACTTTCTAGCACCTCTTCTTCATTGGCCATTCTGTGTGTGTCATCTCCAGTCAGACAAGACTCCCTGAAAAACATTTAGCACAAATTCATTCTGAGAGTCTTCAGAATTTCATCCCCGTCACGGAGCAGATTTAACTATGGTGAAACACCATACCCATCCGGTCTAACATACGGTGGTAGTAAGATCAGTGAAATGTACTTGGCAATTCATTATACCATTATCTCAAAAGACGTGTCAGGCTGTTTGGCAGCTACCGAAACACCAAACTCATTCATTTCCAAGCACAATTCTCACAGAGTTCTCTTTAGCGAGATTTATTGAGATGAAAGGGGTGGGGCTACAAGAATTCCAGCAACTGACCTACTCCCGATTGAGAGCCAATTTATCTCCGTGTATATGCAAAGGTTTCTGATTTTCTTTCTAACAGCCTTCCTGTGATCCAGCGAGGAGACAGGCCTCTTGACTGATAATGGGGAATCTTGCAGTGGGCTGTTCATGTTGTTCTCCTGAACCACAATCAGTCTGGGAATTCATTCATTTGTTATCACTGCTATATTTTCATGATTGTTCGGAGACAGCAGGAAAAGATATTTGATTTAATCCTATTTAGCCTTATACTTCCTACCTTAATGGGTAGTTGCTCTCCAGGGTTAGGGAACCAAAAAGTCCCCTTGGATACGGATCCATTTTGATTTTCCTCATGCAAACCATGTACTGATTATCTCTCTTTTGTCTTGAAAGGTTTAAATAGAAAAGTATTTGCAAAAGAATTGCTCTCTGGCAGTTTATGTGACTCAGAATTGTCGCATGCCGTCTGTATTTTGGCTGGCGTGTGTGGGATTGGATCAGCCCAGTTTGGTCCTGCATTTTTTTCATAGCCCATCTTGTTTTTACGTTAATATGCAGATTTATTTTTCTTCATCTGTGTAAGGCCTGTGCATTTCAACACGCATATTATGATAGTTCTATAGAAGCGCCGATATTTCTTTCCTTTATTTAAAACCCTCCCACGGTGCGTTTAAAGGCATAAATATTTCCCCCCAATATTTTACAGCGATAATATCTGGCAAATCTGTGTGATAATTAACAAATGTTGCCCAACCCACAAACACCAATGATTAAAGCTTCCCACCACAGCAGTAAAATCAGAAACAGTGCCTGGAAAACTACCAGTCGCTGAAACGTCTTCAGAGGAAAACTAAAAAGGATAAATGAGTTTTCGTTGGGCTTTTAAGATAAAGGGAAAATCTCATTTCAGTTTGTTTCCTGGTAACATCCAGGCAGTTTTGTTAGCAGCAACATGGAGTGATATTCCTTTCTTCTCAACTGCTTATAGACAAGTACAAACCAGTAATTAATGCCTCGTGAGATCAGCCAAAGTCAGCTGGGTGTTACCTCCGTTCGGTTTGTCTCCCCAGCCGTCAAAGCTCTGTCCAAATTGTAATGTTCAACACGACAGAAGTGGAAAATTATTACACGTCTGAGAAGAAAGCCTATCCGTTGCATTTTATTAATTCGATATTTGATGGAGTTCCTGTCCTGTACCTGCCCACTGTTTTACCTGCTTTCTAGAACCCAGTTCCTGGGTACCACTCCGGGCCCAGGATGGGTCCAGAGGCAAACCTGGGCTGTGCCACCTGACCCTGACTTAAAGTCTGTCCTGGGTTTGACGTGAAAGAGACAGGGAGCGTCATTGATAACTGAACTGCTTCGATGGTTAAAATCCATACTTTGCATAATTAAAAAAATAAATCTTCTCCTTGATAGAACAGTTGGACAAAGTCTGTCATAAGAGCGGCTAATTACTGAGTATTGGGCAAGAATTTTGAGAGATTTGAATAGAGGTGATAATGATGAAGAACAAGGGAGATGGGGAAGAAAAAAGGGTTGTAATTCACAGGCCTAATTTAATTGTTGTTTTACACTGTTGTTTTACATCTGTTAACTGACGGTTTTATTGTACACCGCCAAGAGTCTGTGAGATGGGTGTCTATATAAATTTAATAAAATAAAAGTGACAATGGAGCACCCTTGTAGAAGAGATGGAACAGGTAAGATGTTGGACTAGCAGCAGCAGGTTCACCCTCAGCTATGGAAACTCACTTGTGGCCAGTGGCCCTCTCTCAGCCCAGCCTACCTCGCAGGGTTGATATGGGGATAAAAGGAAAGGAAACCTCCATGGATGCCATCTTGTATTCCTGAAGGAAAGGCAGAGCCCCCCCCCCAACAGAAACCCAGATTCTCTCCCCTTCCCCACATATGATCTGGCTTCAGGGGTGTCCACGAGGTGCGGTCCAAAATACCAAGATGGCAGCCCCGAGGGTGCCATCTTGACATTTTGACCGTACCCTGCCAACAGCTGTGCCTGGGTTCTGGTTCCACCGGTGCTGTATCCCCCGTGCCAGCCTTCTGCAGCCCGGGCCGAACTGCCCTTCCCTTGGCTGGGGATAACTGGAGTTGAGTCCCTCCCCACTACCCCCCCCAGCCTGCCTTTGTTTTCAAGTTGATTTTTTCTGCATAGGTGAGCAGAGTCTTTCTCCTTTTTCCGCCCGCCCCCCCTTCTCTCTTTTACACTTTAATTTGTTTTTCATTAGTTCCTATGGCAACCACGAATGTATCTGTGGCGGGTTTTGAAATTAAGAGAAAATGAGCGCAGATTACCGAAAGGGGGGGAGGCTGACGAGAAATAGCCCTGCCTGAAGAATTTGCAGTTTAGCCACTCCGGGGTGTTTCTTCCAGAAAGGAGACGCTTTAGAGGTATCCCTGCCATTGTAACTCGCCCAAACCCTGTGCGAGGAGACAGTCCTTTGCATTTCCCCCCAAAATGCAGAAAAAGAACGGCTGGTGAGTTTTCAGTTCCTTGTGGTTTCTGGGATGCAAAGGGCAGGGGGACGCGGTCTCTGCCAGTGCCCTCCCCTCCCCTCCCCTGATGCCCCTCCCAATGCATGGGATTTCAGTCGCCCCAATTCCCTGCCAGGAGGCCCAGGGCCCTGCTTTGTGGCCACCCAGGGTGGGGTGGGATAGGCCAGCCTAGCTAGAGGAGGCCGGATTCGAGGGAAGGCGGCTGTTTCGCATTCAGGGCAAGCTCCTTTTGCTTTCTAGGGCAAAGGCAGCCGGAGATGCCGTCTTCAAGGCTGAGAGGCCTAGTGGGTAGAGCAGCGCATCTGGCACTCAGCGTGTAGGGACGGTTCGCTTATTGCCAGTCCTTGAAAGGTTACCTTCCCCTCTGGAAAAGGCTTTGGTTTGCCTGGGTTGCTGTCACTGTTCATACACCCGTCTTTCAGATCTCTCTTGGGGGTGTTTTTGACTTTCTCCGATAGTTGGAAGGTAGTCGGTGTTGTCTGTTACGTATCTTTTCTGTTAGACCTCTTTCCATCCCCCTGCTGCTCCCCTGGCTGCCCCTGCTTCTGCCCCTAATAAACCCCCTAGGAGAAGGCCCCTCTTTGGGGGCAATATCCTGCTGTCTGGGAACCCTGGAAAGCTGCAGATCATTGAGGAGAGGTTGTACAGTGAAAAACAGGAGACTCACGCACCGGCCGACGTGTCTGCAGGATCTGATGCTTTTGTTAAAATGAATGAGAAAAGCAGCGCCACGCCCTTGCAGCCTAAACTCCGCCCCTCTTGTACAGGCCTGTGATGTCACAATGTGTGAAACAAAAGGGGCGGAGCTTGCATCACAATGGGGCGAATACATGAGAAAAGCAGCGCCACGCCCTTGCAGCCTAAACTCCGCCCCTTTTGTACAGGCCTGTGATGTCACAATGCACAAAACAAAAGGGGCGGAGCTTGCATCACAATGGGGCGAATACATGAGAAAAGCAGCGCCACGCCCTTGCAGCCTAAACTCCGCCCCTTTTGTACAGGCCTGTGATGTCACAATGCACAAAACAAAAGGGACGGAGCTTGCATCACAATGGGACGATACTGCTTTCCTTGTTCTACCTCCCCTGAGGGTGCCTCTGCTCACCCCTTTGGCTTACTTGTAAATAATTTCAGGAAGATCATCTCCCATCCAGGTTCTCTTTTCCTCGGAGAGCAGTTCTGAAAACGACTTCTTTTTCATTGAATGGAAGGAGAATTAGAAAGGGGCAATACGTCAGGGAAATTTTCCTTACATACATACACATTCCAGCATTCCCCTTTGGGATAAGCAACAGTATATAAAAGATAGAAATTTAATTAGAAGTAGTGAGCCAAAGGAAATAAAGGCATGAGATAAGAACAAGTTAATAGAGCTAAATCTAATTTATAGCATCATCATTCATTCTACCTCTTCTTATCTTCCTAAACTTGCTTCCACCAAATCAATATTTTGTTTTAGTATTTGAGCTTCTGGAGGCCTCTTAAGACTTGGTTATGCCAGCAGGCCTGGGGACCCCAGGGGACGGGGAATTAGTGAGGTGGCTCCCTTAGATTTATTTATTTATTTATTTATTCATTCATTCATTCATTCATTCATTCATTCATTCAACTTGTATGCCGCCCATCTCCCCCAACGGGTGACTCTGGGCGGCTCACAATAAAAACACAGCTCTCACCGAGATGGCTAAAAACTATAAATAATTAAAAACATATTAAAAAAACCCTAAAAAACCTCCTCTGGTTTATGGCCCTGAAAAACCTGTAAGATGCTGGGGGGGGGAGACAACCCATCATCCCACCAGCCATCCCCACAGGTGCAGGCCCCCCTCTGGCCCCCAGGCCTTCTGGCAGAGCCAGGATTTGATCCCTTTCCTGAAGGCCATGAGGGAGGGGGCACACCGGACCTCAGGAGGCAGGATGTTCCCTAGGGCGGGCGCTACAGCAGAAAAGGCTCTCTGCCTTGACCCCACCAATCGAAATTCCCTGACTGGTGGGGTCTGCAACCTGCCCCTTCTGCTGGACCGAGTGGGACGGGCTGAAGTGACCAGGGCGAGGTGGTTCCTCAGATAACCTGGTCCTGTGCCATAAAGGGCTTTAAAGGTAATAACCAACACCTTGAATTGGACCCGGAAACAAACCGGTAACCAATGCAGCTCACGCAACAGCGGTGTTATATGTGCCCTCCTAGGGGCATTAAGAACTGTCCGCGCCGCCGCATTCTGCACCAGCTGTAGGTTCCGGATACTCTTCAAGGGTAGCCCCATGTAGAGCGCATTACAGTAGTCCAACCCAGAGGTGACCAGGGCATGAGTGACTGTGCGGAGGTCCCCCTGATCCAGGAAGGGGCGTAACTGGCGCACCACGTGAAGTCGTGCAAAGGCCCTCCTAGCCACCTGCTCTTCGAGCAGGAGTCGTGAGTCCAGGAGAACCCCCAGATTACGCACCGGGTCTGTCTGGGGTAGTGCAACCCCGTCAAGAACCAAAGATGACAAGGTCCTAGATCTTGAGGCTCCCCGTATCCACAGCCACTCCGTCTTACCAGGGTTCAGCTGAAGCCTGTTGTCCCCCATCCAGGCCCCCACAGCCTCCAGGCACCGCGAGAGGGCAGTCACAGAGTCACTTAGGGCACCTGGGATGGAGATGTATAGTTGGGTATCATCAGCATACTGATGATACCTCACCCCATGGTGCCGGATCATCTCACCCAGCGGTTTCATGTAGATATTAAATAGGAGTGGTGAAAGCACTGACCCCTGTGGCACCCCACAAAGTAGGGGCCGGGGGCTGGACCTCCTATCAACACCAATTGGGTTTGGCCTTGGAGAAAGGAGCTGAACCAGCACAACATTGTGCCACCCAACCCCAACTCCCGCAGCCGACCCAAAAGGATACCATGGTCGATGGTATTGAAAGCCGCCGAGAGGTCAAGAAGAGCAAGGATGGATGCACTCCCCCCATCCCGCTCTCGCCAGAGATCATCTAGAAGTGCGACCAATGCTGTTTCTGTCCCATAACCGGGCCTGAATCCTGACTGATAGGGGTCCAGATAATACGTTTCCTCCAGGATCCTCTGAAGCTGCCGCGCGACCACCTTTTCTACCACCTTCCCTAAAAAGGGGAGGTGGGAGACTGGACGAAAGTTGTCCAGAAGGGTGGGGTCTAGTGACGGCTTCTTGAGGAGTGGGCGGACCAAAGCCTCTTTGAAAGGCTTCGGGAACACCCCCTCCTGCAAGGATGAATTAACCATCGCCAGGACCACCCTAAGGTCACCTCCTTGGTAGATTTAACTAACCAGGAGGGACACGGATCTAAATCACAGGTGGTCGCACTGACAGCCCCGAGGACCCTGTCCACTTCCTCAGGGACAACAGGATCAAACCGTTCCCAGATAACTGGGCAAGAACGCTCCCCGGGCAACTCCTCTGGACCTACTCCAGAGTTTTAACATCCTTTTATTCTCTGTTTTATTTTGCTTTTTATATTTTTAATGTATTTATTGACAGTTTTTTAGCTTTGTTGTAAGCTTCCCAGAGTCGCCTGTGGTGAGATGGGCGGCTATATAAATTGGTTTAATAAAGTATAAAAACTGCCTTTTGTTTTTCAAACTTCTTACCCCTTTCTTTCAGAGGATCTCATCAGCTCCATTTAATCCACCTTTCTCAGTCTCCTCTATCTCCTTGGAGTTGTTGGGGGGTGGGGGGGGGGGAAGAATATTTGTATTTTTACCCAGTGTCTATCCTGGGAAGTGTTTTTCCAGTTACAGTGACCACCAGGGGGCAGCACATGACCAGCTTAATCCTGATTGGGACTCATCAGATATAGATACTGAAATCAGATCTTCTCCTATGGAGTTCAAACCCTGTTCTGGGAATTGAAGTCTTGGACTGCTGTGCTTCAGAGGATTATATACAGTGAATTTGCCTGAGAAGCTATCCAGGTCTTGGCCTAAATGGAAGGGATATATAGGCTTCAGCAGAATGGTATATACCAGTGTTTCTCAATCTCAGCAACTTTAAGAGGTACGGACTTCAACTCCCAGAATTCCCCCAGCCAGCATGCTGGCTGGGGGAATTCTGGGAGTTGAAGTCCACACCTCTTAAAGTTGCTGAGATTGAGAAACACTGGTATATACAGTCTATTTTTCCTTAATTTCTCAGACAGACTGATATATACAGAGGTTACATTATGTCATGCCCCCCATTTTGTACTGCATCCTACAGGTGCATGTCTTAAAATTTCTCCATCCATTTCCCCAACTTCAGTTAATGTTCTACCATGGTACACAACAATTCATCTACTTGTTTTAGATTTTTCCCTTTTGGCCCATCGTTTGCAATCATTCCTTCCATTTTGTCTGTCCCACACAACTAACTTAGCCTTTGTTACGTTAATTTTCAGATTCTGCCCTTCAAGGTAGTCCAGACCAGAAACACCAACCCTGAATACTAACACTACCTTTATTGTAAGGTTATAGTAACAGAATCTTGCACAACTGAAAGCATTTCTCCCCTTCCTTACTTTTACTCTCCCGAAAACTAGGGAGGGTCCACCCCCCTCTTCGGACTCCATTTTTGTTTATCAGTTTATGTTGTCTAGGTTGTGGGTTTTCCTCCTGTCTTCCGAGATCATTCCCACGTACCATTCTTACTTCCTGTTGCATCATACAAACTAGTCAACATTTGCTGCAAATCACCTCAGCCAATCATACAGCATCATCTGTAGGCCAAAATATGCGTGCATGCATGTGCCCAACACACTTCGGCTGTCACCACAAGCATTCTTTACACACTTATCCATAAACACATTAACCAACCAAGAATGTTGAACCCTTTGATAAGCAGCCCATTTATTCTCACACACGTGCGATTTCCATCCTCTATTTATTACTCTTTTCTCGTTCGGCAGTCCTCATAGTTGTGCAAAATACAGTGGTACCTCAAGATACGAATTTGATCCATTCCATGACTCTGATCACAAGTCGAATTGGTCGCATCCTGAAGCACGTTTTCCCATAGGGTTCGATGTAAATACGGTTAATCCGTTCCACCCTCTGAATTTGGTCGCATCCTGAAGCAAATTTCCCCATAAGGTTCAATGTAAATACGGCTAATCCGCCCTCCGAATTTGGTCGCATCCTGAAGCACATGTCCCCATAAGGTTCAATGTGTCAGCCGGTGTTGCATGGCTAGGAAATTCCCCAGGCGCGCTTTAGTCAGCCCTAGCGCAGAAAAAGGAAGTGCTAATGAAATCTGAGAAAGGCTCCTGCGCGCACAGCCGGGAGCGGGAGCTTCCCCCCCACCCCCCGCGCTGATTCCTCTTAATTCCGCACTCTTCCCTTTGTGCATAGCCCTTGGCGCGCGCGACAAAAGCACAGTGAAAGCAATGGGGGGGAAGGCCTATGTAGCGCGCACACACAGCTGGAAGCGGGAGCTTCCCCCCCCCACTGATTCCTCCGCGCTCTTTCCTTTCTCCATAGCGACAAAAGCACAGTGAAAGCAATATCAGCGCGCTGGGGGGAAAGGCTTATGTCGCGCGCGCGCACAGCCGGGAGCGGGAGCTTCCCCCCCCCCACGCGCTCAGATTTCATTAGTTCCTCTTTCTGCATTGCTTTCCTTGGGCTTTTGTCCTCGCGCTCAGATTTCATTAGCACTTCCTCTTGGAAGCCGCGACTACGTGGCAGCAGGGCAAATGGCTGCGGATCCGGTTCGTAGCTTGAGGCGGAGTTCACATGTTGAGGTAATTTTTTGCGGCCGGAGCTGGTCGTATCTTGAAATTTTCGTAAGATGGGGCGTTCGTATCTTGAGGTACCACTGTATCCCGTAATTCGAGCCGATTTGCCTTAGCATAAACTTTCTGTAAATCAACCAACATTGTCTTAGTAATAATACATCCATGTATTTATATGAAATTAAGGAATACATTAAATAAAATTAAGAAAGAAATAATCAAATGATTTAACACATCTTAAGTTTGCATTTCTTGGACTGACCTGCTGAAGAGCAAAAATCTGGTCTGGGCAATCTGCTTGGCATAAATCCTCAGGGCCCTTCCCCAATTTTGCTCATTGCCCCCTTTCTACCCTTTTGAGCTTCTGGGCACACTTAAACCAACTCATTGTACACTTTTTTTCATTCACTTGCCACCTGTCTCTAGCTGGGGGAACAATAATAGCATTCTTCTGGTCATCAGACACAGATGCAGTCCTTCACAATCATATTAAAGAAGTCTCACAGCCACTCTACAGCAAACTACACCCACAGTTTAACATTTTTCCTGTTACACCATCTATAGCTACAGCCTAAGCATTTCCCAAGATTCTCACAGCATTTATATCCTGTCTTTTCTCTGAGAGCTCAGGTGGGTTTACCTGGAGATCTCTCTTTACTTTCTCCCCTCAACAACTGTTTTGTGAAGTCGGTTGGACAGATGTGACAGGTCCAGCTTCAACCACTGGGCTTTGTGAGGACTTGAACCTGAGTCTCCCCAGGCCAACAGATGATAACACTGCTACACTGCCTTTACAGACGATTAAAGCCTTTCTTGAGTTGAGCTCAACTTCTAGTAACAACAGACCCTGCAACAAACTCAGTTGTCTATTTTGTCCCCACATTGACACCAATAGACCATTATGGGCCTTAATGATTTCACACACAAGGCACCTTCATGTGCTCTTCCTTTAATGTGACATCATCTACCAGCAATGCCCCTCTGGATTTGACATAGGGTAATCTTTGTGCAAATGAATGAATGGATACAGGGTTGATATCAGGACCCAAAACAAGGACAAAGTAATATCACAATATTTCAACCTCCCAGAATGCTCCATAGCAAACCTTAAAGTGACTGTTTTAGAAAAGTGGGATTTGAACAGCATCATCAAGTGAGAAATGGTGGAGCTGTCAAGGAAGCTGTTTTGGAAAAAAGAAACTTTACAATCACAGCTGAGCAAGAAACTCTTGAACTTAATACGTTAAAAGGTTTCAGGTTTACTCTGAAGGTCATAACAAGCACAATGGAATTTTAACACATTACAGGTGTTAATTGACAAGATACTTGTAGCTTGCATCTTGAAAACCACCCTGTCTTCTATCTTCCCCTTTTTCCCCCTGCTTCATCTCAACTTAAATCCTACATCAGTTTAGCCACTCCATGCACATGATGAAGTGAGCTACGAAAACTTTTGCCTTTAATAAAATTTGTTAGTTGGAAAAGGTGCTACTGGACTCTTTCAGATTTTTGGTAGCTACAAGGCCATGTCTGTGCTGATTTCATGGGAATGGTTTCCTACTGCCTTCCTCTGAGGTATTTTCTTGATTTCCCTGCTATCCTACAGCTCCAGATTTTCCCAGTGATACTCGATCCCAGTACTAACCAGATCTGACCGTGCTTAGCCTTTTTGTTATCAGCTGAGGTTGGCTGCCCTCTGCCGGAACTATAAATTAATATCAAAAGCTTAAACTTGGCTCAGTAGGTGGAACTTGTACAAAGCTGGGGATCAAGGTGGAAAGATCAGCAGTGAGAATGATAACTCTTCGAGCTGTGGAAGTGAAATCTGCATTGACTGCAAATTCCTCTGAAGGACAGCACTAATATTTTAAGAGCATAAACAACTCATACTAAATAGTCTTTGTGATGGAGTTTTTCCAGAGATGCTTCAGAGAAGGTGATTGTTGTAATGGTATATAGGAATGACCTTGGGACACAGGTGGAAGAGCTGCAGACTAGACAATGTTCAGCCAAGAGATATCTCAGCTCACACAAGGAACGGGGACAGGGCAAACATCTCAGAAGGGACCCTTCCTAGTTTCTTGGACTGAAAAGGTGAGGGAGGAAGAGATGTACTTTCAGACTTGCAAGATTCTGTTAATGTAACCTTACAATAAAGGTAGAGCTAGTAGTCCTGGGTGTGCTTCTTGTCTGGACTACCTTGAAGGGCTAACATCAATCTTGCAAGTTAAAATTCTTCCTGACTTCTGGTAACCTCCTCAGGGACTTCTTAAAGATACAAAAAGATTCAGCCAACCATCAGCAAATTTCTTCATTATCCTAGAATGCAGTTGACTTGGTCCTTAACTCTGAAACTTGTTCCAACGAAGGAAGTATTCGTTGATCATATTTCTATCAATCTCAAGCTTCAATCCTGCTTTTTCAAACTTCTCTTCACAATTTCCTGGTAGAACGCATACTTCTTTTGTTAGTGATAGACAGCCAAATAGGAGCTGAGTATTTTAGTGTTTTCTTAGTTTCCTGCTAGCATTTTTCATCTTAGGTGAGCCCCTGGTATACCAATTATTTTCTTTTCCATTTATTTTAAACATACCTGAAGAATCCCTCTTGGTTCTTTTTAGCATCCTTCACCAAACCCAGCTCACCCTGAGTTTTCACTCTCCTTAGATCAGCTCTAAAGCTCTGGCTTGCCCTCTTTCCATCTCCTATATCTATCGTTATTTTTTTCCAAATGTTCATTATGTTTTTATGTGGCCACATTTTTCCTTAGTTGTATTTCATTTTGCACCTCCTTGGAATTGTTTCTTTCTTTCTTAACATAAATCTGAATCAGTCATTTGGAACGAGTTTATAAAGCCACATAGTTTGAGTTGGGCAGCCATATAAATACAGAAATAAATCCCAATAAAATGAAAGGCAGGACCCTACTTTTTCTCCCCCCCCCCAATCCTTTGTAGTATTATGTGGAATGAAGCAGTGAATGTTTACTTTTGGAGAACATCAAACTGCAGTGGAAAATTTAAGTCTTTCTAGACCCTAGGTTTAGATTTTCTTATTTAGAAGAAAGGATTCTAGATCCTAGCTGTATTAGACTTTCTTATTTAGAAGTCAACAATCATGTTTTAATTTCCTCCAAATTTTGTACACCAGCCTTGATGGATTTGTGTGTGGGGGGCTCTTTTTGAATAAAGATTTTGAGGTCCACCCAAAATCTTGGCGGCAGTGATTCTGTTGAGCAAAATACCATCAAAGCCATGAGAACTATGGGGAGGAAGTGGAAGTGGTCTAGCTTTGCTAAGAATGTATATGAAGTAAAACTGCCAAAAAGAAACAGCCAAACCACTCTTTCACACTTCAGTCTGTTAGAAGAACCACCCTTTGACTTGGGCTGGGTTTTAACCGCATCAACCACAGACCCCACCCAGCTGGCTCCAGGAGCGGTTCAAACCCATAGGAGGGGTTATCAGCTCTATGTACTTACTGTACTTTTTAATGAGTAATTTGGAAAGTAGCTAAGCTCAGGCTTCAGGAGAGAGTGAGAAAAGAAAGAAAGAAAGAAAGAAAGAAAGAAAGAAAGAAAGAAGAGAGAGGGAAAGGAAAGGAAAGGAAAGGAAAGGAAAGGAAAGGAAAGGAAAGGAAAGGAAAGGAAAGGAAAGGAAAGGAAAGGAAAGGAAAGGAAGACAGACTCTGTTTATGAGACATGGATCATCTTCACCTATAAGGGCAGTTCACCCTACGACCATCTGCACTGCCAGACTTCAAAGCCAGAAAATAACTTTTTAATAAAGTTGTAACTTCTCCACCAGAATCAAGCAGGACAGGCTTCTGATTTCTCGTGTGTGGAAAAGTAGGTGTTCGCTCCATTCCGTGATGCACCCAAACGCCTGTCACTTTCCCTTTAAAAAAACTGTTCATAAAAGATTTCCAAGCCAGCTGAAAGGAACAGTTTTAGCTTTGGATTAAAAATGTAGTCAAGAAACGTTACCATTTAACCTGCTGGGCTGAGAGAGGATCCCCCACCCAAGGAAAGGAAATTTATTTTCTCCTTCTTCTTTCTTCTTTCCCTTCTTCTTTGACCTCCCCAAGGACCCCTGTTATTCTTAGAAGTCACTGAATCCCAGTTCCCGTAACTCCACCTATGGAGGGGATTCGTAGAAGCTGTAGTTTAGGAACACCTGGAGGGCCACCAATTCCATAACCTAATCGCATTCATAAATCCCAGATGTAAGCTTGTTACAATAATGATAAACTTGAAAGCCTTGCAATCACCTCACTGGTTTATCAGAACAAGAACATCTCTCGCTTCCTCTAACATTTTGGCAAATGATATTACCCTACTGTACTGCTCCCTTTCTGCATCAGCTCCAGAACAGACTGCCTTGCCACAGTAGTCTTTTGGTTCCTCAAACTTTTTTTATGGGAAAATAATTTCATTTAAAACAGATGTAGGGATGCCCTTCACATAATAGCTCTCCTTTGTGTTGTTGTGGTTCCACCTATGAATGGGAGGAATCTTTTTATCCAGAGCCTAAGCAGAACGTGCTATGAAAACAGGGCATGTCTTCCTGAATACAGGTAGTCCTCATTTAGTGACCACAGTTGGGACCTTCAACTTGCTCGGTAAGCAAAGCTGTCACTGAGTGAAACCATGACTCTGATTATGATCTTACCTCAGCTTTCCTTGGCTTTACAGACCTGCGAAGGTCATAAATGTGAGGATTGGTAGCAAAGTTACTTTTTCATCACCATCGTAACTGTGAACGGTTGCTAAATGAGGCAGTTGCTAAACAAGGACTACCTGTAGTTGGAAGTAGCCAAACTTCCAGAGAATAGCCAAAGTTGTGCACTTGCTACAAGAAAATCTGATGATGAGGCTTGTGGCAGCTTATAGATTTAGGCAAAGGCCCCTTCACTAGAACTCCCAAAGAACTGAAGTTGATTCATAACACCTTGGCCTGTCTAATCTATGAGAATGGTGTCTACAGTCCACCTTCTCCTTAAGCCTCACACTTTAGTTGACTATATACAGTGGATTAACTTTAGGAGCTATCCAGGCCCTGATGTACAAATCCCATATATGGGAGCATGACACAATGGAAGATCTGTATCTCACTGCTCTGAGACGTCAAGAGAAGATGGACTATACCAGTGTTGTCCAAACTTGGCCACTTTAAGATGAGTGGACTTCAACTCCCAGAACTCCCCCGCAATATTTTGTGCTTCGTTCTTGGCATCCTCTCTCCTCGGTTACTCCAAGTATGGGGTTGATTAGGACCTTGTGAGGACAGCTCTGGAGTTTTATTATTTTAATCTCTTTAGGTGAACGTTATGTTGCTTCTACAAGTGGACCGTCCCTAATAGTGTCCAAGGATTCACCTTGTCCTCTTCCTCTTATTACTGTCTGTAGCCTGTTAGATGCCTTCAGAGAACATAAGAGGGCACTGTTGTCATAATCATTTTGCAGAACTTGGAAAAACTTAAGCTACACTTTGCAAGGAACCTGTATTGGTTCAATGCTTTTTGTTTTTAAATGGGACCAAATATTATTGTTTTTATTCCTGCTAGAATCTAGAATATTATTAAAGAAATCCATTGGCAGAAGGTGCACTGATGTGCTGGATCTCATACACACATTCACACAGAGACGTTTGGGCAAAAAAGAAATTAACTCCATTAATATCCTTTTTTACATTGTGGGAAGTTACAAAGTGTATGAACTCACTCCCTGTGTAATCTCAGAATAGGTTTTTAAATTCACCAAGAAAGCTTGTTCCTAAGAGGGCCATATATGAACATTAAAAATCATAGTCTCAGTTTACTAAAAGTGGTTTGATCAGAAAGGATTTTTTTTAGCTGTCGAAAATGAATACAGTATATTCTTTTGAAGAATGATTATATGCTTCCAGATCTTGCCCACGCATAACTCGATACAGCTGTACATAAAAGAGTGAATGGTGCCACAATTTCAATCAGGTCAAGATTTCTCTTTCTTCTCTTGCTTTGAATAATTGAAAGTTAGTGTTAGAAGGGTTCAGAGAGTTTTTAGAAATAAAAACATGACAAGAACCCTAAGACTGCCTTATTTTTATTATTATTATGGTAATCTACAATTAGATTCATAGTCAGACTGGTGGAAACTTAATAATTCAAGTCCTAACCAAGAACCTAAGAATTATTAAGATAGCATCTGAGGATATAGGCAGTTCCAAGCAAGGCATTTTTTTTTCTTTTGTAAAATTAGGGTGTTCAGGTCTGATAAAGTCAAAATTTCCAAATATTGAGGGAGTCCTTTAAGTATTGCTAGACCTGGCTCTGCCATCTGGCCTGGGGCGGGGAGGGAAGATATCAAAAATGGGGTTGGCTGGCCCCTTAGTGGCCTGGTGTGGCCTCTATTGGACTCTTGGATCTTTTAGCCTTTTTATCTTTCTCTTTGTAACTTTGGTTTTATAATCTTTTAATTACGTATTGCCGATTTTAGTTTGTTGTAAACCGCCCAGTCCCCCGTTGTGGGGAGATGGGTGGGGACAAGTCAAATAAATAAATAAATAAAATAAATAAATTGCTCCAAGGGCTCCATTCATGACTGGTATAACAGCAGATTTCTTTTTCCATAAGTATTCAACTTCGATCTGCAAGTCCCAATAGTTCATAAATTTTTCAGATTATCCAAGCATCCTGGTATAGCAACATCAATGAACCAGACTTTCTTCTTTCAGTGATTGTTATATCTGCCATGTGATGAACAAGGTGCCTGTCTGTTTGGATTTTAAAGTCCCATAAGAACTTAACCCGCTCATTTTCCAAAACCTCAATTTGATGGTCCCGGTGGTTCTTGCTACATTTAAATCCAAACCTCTGGCAAAGTTTCCAATGAATTATTTTGGCAACTAGATCCTGATGCTGATTATAGTTAGTTTGTGAAATTTTGCTGCAGCAAAAGGTTACATTTACTGTTGTTTGTTACATGATGAACTTTCGCTTTCATGCAATTAGTCAGCAAAGCTTGTTCTCCGGCCACTAAAATAAAGCCTTCAGTTTCTTTCTTTAACTCTCCTGATCTTAACCAGCTCCATGTCAGGTTTTTATCATCTTTTCCTTCTCTATCCTTCAAGTATGGACCATGCATTGGCTTGTTCTTCCAGGGAGCAAATCGGTTTTCAATTGCTTCTTTTCTATACTCAGCTTTATCTTCCTTGTTTTCAAAAGCTTTCCTTGACTGACATCCTTCAATAAGGGTTCTTCACTTTTCTTAATAAAGTCATTCAAGCCATGTTTTTCTTCCTCCACAGTTTGTTTCACCTGTAGGGGTCCTCTGCCCCCTTCGGCTCGTGACAAATACAGCTGATCAATATCGCTTTTTGGGTGTAGAGTATGGTATATTGTCATTAGTTGTCGTGTATTCCAATCCAAGTTATCAAGTTCCATCTGGGTCCAGTCAATTAATCCTGCTGTATATTGAATAACAGGGACTGCCCAGGTCTTGATTGCTTTGATGACATTTCCAGCATTGATTTCAAAATTTTTCAAACTTGTTTAATGTATTTGGCAGAATTACTTTCTTTGACTTGGTTCTGTAGTAAATCAGAAGCTTCCAAAACTCCCAAATATTTGTAGCCTTCTTCTGCTGCTACTGCCTTTATCAAATATTTATTACCAAGATGTAATTCCATCATCTTCAACCATTTTGCCTGCCTTTCTGTGTATAGTTGCACACTTGTTGATGCCAAATTGCACTCCAATATCTTTGCTGAATTTGTTTGTGCTTTTTAGCAAGGAATCCAGTTCAGCCTTCGTTTTTCCAAATTGTTTTAAGTTATCCATAAATGTGAAATTTTTACTCTTTTGTTAGCCAATTCATATCCACAGTTTGACTTGTTCAAAATTGTTGTGAATGGGACCACTGTCAGTATAAAGAGTTAAGGTGATAATGAGTCACCTTGAAAAATTCCATATTTAATTTCAACTTCTCTTAACTCTTCCCCATTAGCCATCAGCTTTGTTTGCCAAAACTTCATGGAGGTATTCATAAATTGCTGGATGTTCCTGCTGATTTCAAAAATGTTGAGACAGTTCTCAATCCAGCTACGTGGGATAGAACTGAATACCTTTTTATAGTCTATCCAAGCCATTAAAAAAATTGTTCTTTTTTTTTCGAATTCTTCAAAACTGACTTCTCAATCAATAACTGGTCCTTCATTTTGCTGGAATTTTTGCAGCGCCCTTTTTGTTCTACAGGGAGTAAATCATTCCTTTTCAGATAGTTATAAATTTGATTTGCAATTATGTCCGTAAGTAGCTTGCATGTTGTTGGCCAAAGATTATGGGTCTGTAGTTTCCAGGCTCCTTTCCCTTCTCCTCGTCCTTCTGAATTAGGAATATCCTTCCAGTTGTTAACCATTCTTCATTTTCTGGTGCGTTGTTGTTGTTGTTATTGTTATTGTTGTTATTATTCTAGTGATTGGTTGCACAGTCAACCAGACGTTTAGACTGGATTTGGCATATTTATCCACCTATCAAGTCCTTCCAAAGGATCTATTCCCAAGGTGTCTATAACTATTGGTACTATCTTTGCTTTCTTTTGCCATAGTCGTTCTACTTCTATTTCCAGGTGTGTGTGTGTGTGTATATTTGTTGTTGTTATTATTATTATTATTTTCCTTTTCCTTTTTTTCTTTTTCTCTTTGTTTTCCTTTGGCAATTAATTTTTCCAATTTGTTCTGTTTACCTATCTTTCCTTTTATTAATATGTGTAATACACACACACATACTAAGTACAATACAAGGGAGACTCTGATAAGTAATCAATTTGAGATTGAAACCTCTAGTATATAACAATTATTTTGATGTGAGTTGTGGTGGTTCTTTTTCAATGTTACACTCAACTTTGGATGAAAAAGCCAAATAATTTTATGCTTGTAGCAATGACACCCTAAATTGTAATTAACACTGATAGGATATTTTTTCTTTTTCTATTCTCAATACTCTAAGCTACCCAAATAATAATCTGAATAGTTTTCAAAGGTATTATAGAAACAACACGGTGTATTAAGATTTATAACAACATAATAAAAAGGAAAAAAAAAAGATAGGATTTTTTTTAAAAAATCAAGAAGTTGATCATGATGGTGTGATTAAAGCTCCACCATTGTGGCCGCCATCTTGACTTTTTTGACCATGCCCTACAGATACCCCTGGTGGCCAACCAGATGCACCCTGGAAGTTTGCAAATATGTCAGAAGGGTGATAACCCTTCCACCATGTGTCCCTTGCAGCTGGTGTTTAACAGAGACAGCAAACAGCCCCAGTCTTCCGTGGAATTGTCCACTCACCTTTTATTTCTGCACCAACTGCACACAACAGAACAATCTTACAACTGTAACATATCAGCCTGTTCCACAGCCGATCCAGTCTTAGCATGAGCTAATCTTAGCTCAGATCTGCTCCTTTGCCATTCCTTCTCACTACTTCTGGCCTGCCCTGCAGTGCATGATGCACAGCTTCAGGCATCGCACGAGCAGCTTCAGGCACCGGGGCTGTGTGCAGCCCCGCAAGGTGTTGGGTGTGATCCCACAGCCGTCCAGAAATTGCCACCAAACTGTCATTTGTAATAGGACAGGAGGGCAATATTGAAAAATGATAAGGTACCGCATTAATTCAGTTTATCCGTTATCTCAACTCCACCGAAGTGACATTAGATTATTTATTCATTCATTTTCAAGGATTAGCTCTGCTCCAATTGAAGCGGATTATGTCTGATGTAAAACTCCTAATCTTCGTAAATTTGGGTTAAAGACAAAATTAAACATAACAAGACAAACACTAGGACAAATCACCAGGAGAAAAAAGAGAAAAAAATGTAAAAAAGAACTAAAAATATCCAGGAATACTATGGTTAAGGGACCAGCAATTAAAACACATTTCTCACCAAGGAGAGTAGTTATAGCATTCTGGGGTCTATTGGAATAAGCATGTTTCAATGGGTTCCTGGAAGGTCAGGAGGCAATTCAGATGTTTGGGGCAAGCAATTTAGGAAGAGGCAAGGCTGAAACTGAGAAAAGTTGCTTCTGGGGTCCCTGCAAATGTCAATCCTAAGAGAAGGGACCTGGAGTGAGACAATCCCACTTGATCTTCTCGGGCAAGATGTTACTTGGAGAAGGTGGTGCTGCAAGGGCCTGAATCTCGATGTCAGAAAAGAAAGGCAGGGCTCCAATCACATATTTGTGTCTGCCATCTTGACCTTTTTTTTTTTTAATATATTATTTATTAGAGCTTTTTTGTTCTTAAAAAACAATCTTACCAAACATTGAACACCAAGTCAAATCGGGTTACAGACACAAATGTGCATAATCATGTTGTCATATTTCTAATATATCCAAGTATGTATGTATCATCAATGAAAATAAAACTTCGCATATTATCTAATTAAACTTCTTAACTTTTTCTGTTACTCTTTTTCGTATTTACTCTCTAACCAGGTATAAAAAACCTGCCATATTTTATAGTATTCAGTATCTTCCTTATCTCTAATCTCCAGTGTCAACCTATTCATTTCTGCACAATCTAATATCTTCCTTATTATATCTTCATCATTCGGTATCTTTTCACTTTTCCAATTCTGGGCAAATACAATTCTAGCTGCAGTCAAAACATGAATAATCAAATATATATCTTCTTTATTATGGTTTTCTGGTATCATTCCTAATAAGAATATCTCTGGCTTCATTTCTATATATTGAAGTGTCATTCTTTCTAACCATTCATGTATTTTCTTCCAGTATTTTTTAACTTCTGGGCAGGTCCACCACATATGATAGGCCATCTTGACCTTTTTGACCCCCCCTCCCCCACGGACATCCCTGGAGGAATTCCACAAGAACCTGAACTCTAAAATGTAAAATGACCTGACTTACTCGTGAAATAAAATGTGGAATTTGGACTCGTTTTTTTTTAAAAGCAGCAATAGAGGATTTGTGGCTCATTGTTTTTTTCTGGAATTTTGCCCCCCCGCCCCCCAATCCAGGAAAAAAATTCAATGCAAGTTGTGCAATTTGATCATTTTATTCTCTGGATGTAATGGACTTATGAGGGGGAATACCTTTTGTATTGATTCCCTTACTTTAGAATACCCTACTTGGCTTTGTGGTCTATGTTCTAAGTTGCATCCTTGGGTTTCTGTCCCTAAATCCTGCCCAGGTTACTCACTAGTCGGTGGGACCTTGCAAATGTTGTTGAATACACATGAAACCTCTTTCTTGTTAGGTTCTGGGGTAGATTGCTAATGTTCAGACCCTCTGATGAGACCCCTCCGATTTTAATGCTATTATTTCCCACCACGTTACTGTAGTTAAATGGTGTTTTCAGCTCTGACTGTACAATCATCTCTGATCCAATTCAGATCTCTGATTTGATTTGGAATGTCAACCTCATCCTGTTCAATTTTCTGAATCAGTTTGTGCCAAAGCCCTTCCAAATAATAATTTGGGGGGCATTCAGTGCAGTTAGACAATTCAGTTGGAGTTGGAGACCTGACGGAGAATATTCATGCTGGTTGGGGAATTCTGGGCGTTGAAGTCCACACATCTTACAGTAGTCAAGGTTGAGAAGCACTGGCTTAGAGATTTGATAGAATCTCCTTCAAATCAGATCTCTGCATGGCCCTGTTTTCCATTTGCATAGCAAGGAGTGTTTTCTGCCACTAGACGGTGCTGTGAAAACACAAAAGATGATGCACAACCATCAGCTAGAGGTATGTATGTGTTTGTGTAACCTGTCTTTCAAGTAAAATGGTTTCAGATGGTCAGTTGTGTGAACCTTTATTGACTATACAAATTAAAATTAATTCTAAAGTTAAAGGCTTGACACATATATGACAGCTACACATCTTTTAGCAGGGAACCCGTGATGTTCAGGAAGAATTGATGAGGAGACAAGGCTTGAAGAAAAGGGAAATGAGAAGCGATTCTAACAAACTTTTTACTTAAGATATGAAGGCCCTGAAGTGAGTGGGAAACACTCTTCAGGAATAAGCTGGGCCTAGTCTTGCCCAGTTTAGTATTCTCCAAAAGGAGCAGGTGTTAGGGCTACAGCTTCCAGAAGGACCAGCCAACATGGCTGAAAGCTGAAATTCTGGAAGTTGTGGTCCTAAGAAGTCACACTGGGAGGCATCAAGCTGAGGAAGGCCATTTTGGCAATGACTTATATTCTGGTGAATGCTATGAAATCTGGAATTGACAGAACAAAGACCCCAAAACTGGCATCGCTGCTGGGCCTGTCAATCAGAGCAGTGACCTGCCTCGCCTCCTTGATCCGGCTTGTTGAGAAACCCGGCTTTTATCTTTGGTTAGTGGAGTCACAGAGAGTTCACAAGTCCATTGACCCAGCAACTGGGATAGCATTGTGTCTTCTGGCAAATGGAACAATTGGTATTCTGAAGAGGGCACGCTGACTTCATTTGATTATCCCCACCCTCTAAGATGGCCTGTTTGGAAGTTAATAGCAAACCTTTTTCAAAGCCTTTACATCCAAGCGATCAATTTCCCAAGGAAACAGAATAGAAAGGAAACCAGTTTTAGATTTACTTTCTGGCTGTGCTCATACAACCCCCTTCCTCATGCTTGACCTGATGCTGGGTAATTCAATTAATCTAGTTTTTGGATCTGCACGATGCACTGAACCATAAGCCAACAACATTAGGACACAGTCCATAAAACACACTGGTGGCTTCACACAACATGCTTCACCAGGTTAGGTGAAGACCTCAGGTCTTCATTCTTACAACAAAGAATTCTTACATAGTCGATTACTGTTAAGCTCGGGAGGTTTCTTCCAGATCAGTCTGGTGTGTGAATGCAGCCCCTTTATTGCCTAGTTTAAGAGTCATTTATAAGCAATCAGTGCAAATCTAGAAGTAATTGTTAGATTTTGAATAGGAAGACCATTGATTGATTGATTATGTGCCATCAAGTCATTTCTGACTCCTAGTCACCACATACATAGATTTCCTCCATGATGATCTATCCCTAACCTATTCTTTCAAGTCTCCCAACAGTGCACCCATCACCAGTGTAACTGAGTCCATCCACCTTGCTACTGCTCATCCTCTTTTCTGTCCTTCCACCTTTCCCAGCATTGGAGAGCTGGGTCTTCACATACTGTGTCCGAAGTAGGATAATTTGAGCCTGGTCATTTGTCTCTCAAGTGAGAACTCTGGGTTGATTTGTTTGATGGTCCATTGGTTTGCTTTCTTAACTGTCCGTGGTATTCTCAGGAGTCTTTTCCACCACCAAAGTTCAAAAGCATCAATACTCTTCCTATCCTCTTCTTCAAAGTCCAGCTTTGCTTCCATAGGGTGTCACAGGGAATACCATGGCTTCCATAATTCTGATCTTTGTAGGTATAGACACATCTTGGCATTTGAATACAGGTAGTCCTTGTTTAACAACTGTCCTGTTTAGTGAGCATTCAAAGTTATGATGGTGCTGAAAAAGTAATTTTACAACTGGTCATCTCACAACTGTTGCAGTGTCCCAGCGGTCATGTGATCAAGATTCAGGTGCTTCACAACCGGTAGGCATTTACGAGCATCACAGCATCCCACAGTCACATGATCACCATTTGCGTGCTTCACAACAGAGTCAATGCTTCTGACAGCAGAGTCAATGGAGAAGCTGGCAGTAAAATCGTGATGTCTTGCTTAACAACCGTGGGTGATCTGCTTAATGACCACGGGCGATTCGCTTAACAAAGGTGGCGGAAGTGAGGTCGTAAGTCCATCATGGTCACATGATGTATCGCTTAACAACCATGTCGCTTAGCAACGGAGTTGCTGAGCCCAATTGTGGTTGCTAAGCAAGGACTGCCTGTTTCTTTTACAAGTCTTTCATGGCTGGTCTACCAAGTACTAGTCTGTGGCGTATTTCTTTGCAAGACTGTACATGTCATGTTATGACAAGATTTCATAGCCTGTTCATCCACACTTGGTCTTAATTATGACTTCCTACTTCAGAAATATTTTTGAAGTCAGGTGGGAAGTGAGAAAGCGGGTATAGTCCACCTTCCAGATGTCCGGGGGGGGGGGGCAGCAGCCATTTTTGCAATCTTTACTGTGTGTTCTGAAACAGGGAGGAAAAATACAAAACCAAGCACAGTTGACTTCCCAGTCTCCAGGCCGGATGGTCTGTTAGTTACCAGTCTAGGGCTAACCAGATCTGTCCTGCAAAACCTTGTATGACCACCTGATGGCGGTATTGAGGTAGAGTTTTCTATATCCTTTGCTGCCATCTTGTGACTGTCTGGCTATTTGCATTCCCAATTTGGTGGCACAAGAGCAGAAGTGAAATAGAAATTAGAGAATTATGGAGGTTCTGTAGGAGAGGTATCAAATTTGGGAAGGAGGATTTTTTATTTATTAATTTTTAATTCAGGGTCGCCATGTCAGGAGAACCTAACAAGCACTCTCGTATCTTGTATTGTGGCTCAGTTATTTCTAATAAATAGAATCATCTCAGAAAAGGTGAGAGTCATCCGAAGAGGGGAGCACAGTCAGTTTGCTAGAGGAAAGGAATCAACAACAGCAAAGCAGCCTTTAGTTGATGGGCTACTGGGAAGTATGGCCAGCTATCCCATAGTTTGTAAAAAAGATACATTGATGAGAACACACACACAGACACAAATCACTTGAAATGGATGTGCATGTTATTCACTTATACAAAGCCATATTATATCTTTTCATGTTGTATGTATGTATTTACTGTCAATCTTCCCTACTTTTGAACTATAGTAATCTTAGGTGGCTTCATTCATTCATTCATTCATTCAATTTATCTCTGCCCATCTCCCCTTAATGGGGGACACTGGGTGGCTCACAAAATCCATTAAAACAATAAATATATAAAACATAAAAACTATACAAAACAATTACCAAACGATAGAAAAAAATTCTAACCTGAAGCTCTCCTTCTACTAGGGTTCATAATGGAGTGAAAGGTACCACTGGAGTCTGGTAGCATTTGTCTTTCCCCCATGAAAATCCATAAAAAGGGGTCAGAAACAAAGGTACATTATGAACGTTACATACCAACAATGGTCATTTTTTTTTAAAAAAAAGAGCTTTTGTTGGGAAAATTTTGCTTTTTTAAAGTTTGAATCAGGGAATGGTCCATATTAAATAATGAAAACAGAGTGATTTGCCTTAAAAAGGAAGGATTCTCAGGCAGTTATTAATAATGGAAATTAGGGAAACGTGTTTAGAAAATCTCCATGAGACCTATGCAAAGTTTCCAAGGGATGCTTTGCTTCAGTGAAAGCTTGTGTGAAACAAGTCTCCAAAGCTTTTATTTTTTTTTTACATCTTGGTTCTAAACAATGAAAGAAAGAGGCTGTGTGGTTTTGCTTTGCGGTCTCATTTGACAGTTGGGAACCACCAGATGAGGCTTTGGGTGATACGAAGCACTTAGGGCACTCATGTCGCTTTTACGGAATGCAGTACAGTACCTTCTTGAGATGAAGTGTGATTGACTTGTGCCCCACTAGTGTGTGTTGAGTCCTTAAAAAAAAACAACAGAAAACTGTGGTGTGAAATATGGCCCCAGTAAATTAGTTGGGGTTTTTAGCAATTCACACATTTTCTAACCTTCATCCCATCATCTCTAATGCCTAGTCTGATCCTGCATTTTGTCTCCTGAGCTCTTCTGCAGGGGCTGGAATGTCTATATCAGTGTTTCTCAACCTTGGCAGCTTTCAGATGGGTGGACTTCAACTCCCGGAGTTCCCCAGCCAGCATGGGAGTTGAAGTCCACTCATCTGAAAGCTGCCAAGGTTGAGAAACACTAGTCTATTATTATTTTTCCAGAGTTCAGTAGGACATTTTCCCTACTTAGAGTAATCCACATTCATTTTCTCCGCATTAGTGATCTTCCATGTAAGATACCTATGGGAAGGTCACAATCTGGACCTAGGATAAATTGGTTGTTCTTTATCATTTGCCCTCTGTTATCAAAGCTATAATGTTTCTGAATGCGTAAATCCCCTATTTGATTGGCATTGCTAATAAAACTTGCAGGAATGGTCCTATCTCTATACGCTGAATACTTCTGAAAAGCCATCTAAGGTTTTTGCCCATGGTTTATTACAAAGAATATAATGCAGATGTTTAAAAACAAATCTAGGCTGACAAATTGTCCAGCATAGTGTGTTGTGTCAGTAAAAAAAAAAAAAAAAAGAAGCATTCACACAATGAAATCTCCAGTTATTTTCCTCTCAGTTGATTACATGAATTTCTAGGGCAGAGGAGACTGACCTACTTTAGAAATTGTAACCATAAATAGAGGCACTTTGGCGCTGCTGCTTTCAAAGACATTTAGTTTTTGATCATTGGAGCAGGGGTTAGGTGCAACCCAACGGTGAACTTTGGGGTTGGATTCCATACCAATGGAAAAATGCACACGACAGGCCTGGTTTTGCTACTGCAGAAGAGGTCAACTACTAATATTTGCAAACAAACTGGACCATTGGCGAGGTCCAACCAAATAGCAAAACAAGTGTATTAGTGTAACAATTGTTGTTGTTGTTCAGTTGTTAAGTCGTGTCCGACTCTTCGTGATCCCATGAACCATATTGCGCCAGGCCTTCCTATCTTTCACTGCCTCCCTGAGTTTGCTCAATTTCATGCTCAAGTGTAACAATACAAAAGACAAAAAAAGAGAGTATTTTGAGAATACTGCTACTACTTCTGCTAATAATAATAATTACCATATTTATATCAGGCATATTTTTCATTCCCCTTTTGATCTTTGCGAGGAACAAAATCCATTGATTATAGTTCAATGGCATATGAGTTCAATAAATAAGAGAAGTTAGAGCAGCTTTCTTCAACTAGCTACCTTCCAGAAGTTCTAGATTATGACTCCCATCAATTCCAGGAATGTAGAGATGTCCTTGGAGTGGAGAAACTGTTAAGGAAGGTAAAATTGCAACTCTGTCCTGGAAGGTGAAAAGTATGAGACAGAAACTCAACTAACCCCACCTTGATTCTGTTTGGTATAAGAGGAGGCAGAGAGAAACTGGTGGGCTTTCAAAATTCTGTTATACTCTACGACAATAAACTAGCTTTCCAGGAATCCTTGTAGTGTCAGTTTCTTGACCTGGCCAACCTCAAAGGTTAACGGTGGCCAAGAATGACATCATGACCACTGGTCAAGAATGATATTGTTTGGATGGAGTCAAGATTATGTTGTCCATGGCTACCCACAATAATTTATGAGCTGAATGGGGATTTGAACCCAATGATCTCTTTTCACCCTCTGTTAAGATGTACTTTGTACCATCTTTCATGTTACTGACATTAACTACAGTATACGTAATGTTCCTGGGAAAGATTGAAGGCAAAAGGAGAAGAGGACGGCAGAAGATGAGATGGTTAGATAGCATCACTGAAGCAATGAACATGAAACTGAGCAAACTCAGGGAGGCAGTGAAGGACAGGAAGGCCTGGTGCAATATGGTTCATGGGGTCACGAAGAGTCGGACATGATTGAACAACAACATAATGTTCCCCTAACTTTCCTTTTGAACTAGTTAAAAGGAAACTAAGGGTTAAAATGTAGGCTAAATGAACCTCCATATTGACCACCAGCAGTATACCTCTGAATTCTAGCTATCACCAGCAGAATGAGGGGAATTACATTTTGCCATTATGGCAAATACTGACTGATAAAAATGTCCATATAAGTTTCTAATTCTACTTTAATCTTAACTGGCACCCACTGTCACGATGCTGTGGCAATGAACACCACTCAAGTTTGGTAGGTTGACTTTCTGAGCCGTCTGGGGAGCGAGAAAGCTCCCATGAGCCTCCCCACTGCAAACCCACAAAAATCTTCAATTTGTGTTATAAAGCACGTCTTCTACCCTTATCTCGGAGCTTCATACGCAGCCCCTGCTGGGAAATCTCCATGCCAGGAGTCGGCGTCACATCATTCAGAAAACCCAGCCCAGCTTCCTCAAAATTCACCGATTCATGCTTATCAGCTTTTACCAGTCCAGTTTGAAAGGGCTCATTCTGTTGCCTGGATGGATCCCAACCTGTTACACACTTGCGGGGAGCACAAGAGTCAAGCGAGAGTCACTGCCGGGTTTCTGGAAGAGAGATCAGAAAAGGGAAGAGTCTTAGAACGACGGCAGTGCAACTAGGAATATTTCACCAAGTGTCATGCAACAAAGGTATGGTTTTCTAGATGCTCCTGAGTCAAGTTCAGTTCCTTCTGACTACAGGACTCATCCATCTAATTTTCTTGGAAGCAACTCTGAGGTGATTTGCCACTGCTTTTTTCCAGGATTTATTATTTTTTTACTTCCCGGTCTAATTTACCACTTTGGGATTTTCTGGTGGTCTCCCATCCATTTACTAAGCCTCTGAACCCTGCTTTTTTTTCAAAAGCAGGGGAAGGGCACTAGGTGCTGTCCCCTTCTTTGAGGATGCATCAAATGAGATGTTTTTCTGGGTGAAATACTATTACTTCTCTTCTTCCTCCTCCTCCTAATAGGATAGCAGCTTGTTTCATCTAAATATATACATGTTTATGTTTATATTTGTTTGCATTCTAAGTGGGCATTCATCATTAAGCAATCCAATTGATAGCAACAGAGGAGCAACAAGAATAGAAGTACATGATGATATGCAAAAGTCTCAGAAATTGCGTTAATCCATCGGCCACCTCCACACCCAATCTGTATTTGTTCACCCAGCCATCTAGCCATAAAAATCACGTTATGCAGATACAGTCACATCGTATGAAAGAGAAAACCATCCGCAGAGAGGAAGAAAAAAGAGACTATAAATGCATGAATATCTGACGTGTTACCCGCTGTGCCATGTTTCGCCTGATGTCTTTAATTTGCGGAATGCCGTCATGGACCTGCCATTGCTGGCAAAGATGGTCTCTTCACAGTTGCGGCCCCTCGTTACTTTGATTCTCCTGATGGCTTTTAGATGTCAGTGTGGACTCTGATGTTTGCATACCGTTTCTCAGCAGCGTTTAGTTCCCGCTTTTCTTCCTTTGTTCAAAATGGTTTATTTAAAATGGTTGAATACGTTTGCAGCCACAAGACACTTGTACTTGATTTTTAAACTACGTGATTGGGGAGAAGGCATTCTGGCAACGTTGAGGCACGTGAGATGCAGTCAGGTTATGTGCAGGGTAAGAATCACATTTATTTATAGAGTTTTTATGGTTGCTCCACTCGCAAAAATGCAGCTCTGGGCATACAACAGTAAAAGCAAAGTTGCAATATGACCAAACTCCACAGAAATAACAGCTAATCTCACCATTGAGGCACACCAAATATAGTCTGCATCATGAGATGCTCCTCTAACATCCTAGCCCCAAAACTCAAGGCAGCAGCTATGTTCTCAAGGCCTTCCTGAAGGCTAATGGGGTTCAGCAAGATGAATGTCAAGCGGGGGGGGGGGGGGATCATTCACAGGGCAGGCACCGTCACAGAGAAGGGACGCTTCCTAGGTCCCATCAGATGAATTATTTTAGAGAAGGGACCTGGAGCATGTGGAGTGTGGCATAGGCAGAAACCACTGGAGTCAGGTGGTTCCACAAATAACCTGATTCTATGCCATGTAGGGCTTTATAGGTCATCATCATCACCTTGAATTGCTCCTAGAAGCCTATTGGGAACCAGTGCAACTTGTGAAGGACAGGTATTATTATATGGGCCTACCACAGTGCTTCCATAACGACTTGTGCCACTGCATTCTGGACCAGCTGCATCTTCTGGATAGTCTTCAAGAGCAGCCCCATAGAACATAGCGCAGTAGTCCAGGAGTTCAGTAAGACATAAGTGATAGCAAGCAGGGCCTCCCATCCAGGAAGGAGCACAACTGGCACACTAGATGAAGTTTCACAAAGAGCTTCCTGGTCATGGCTGCTACCTGCTCTTCAACCAGGAGCCACAAGTCCAAGAGGACCTCCGAATTGCACACGAGGTCTGAGAGGGGGAGTGCCGCTGCCCCAGAGCCAAAGATGGAAAAATTCCAGTTCCTGCACAAGTCAGGTGGGGGGGAGGCAACCCTCAGCCACTCAGTCTTGCCAGTGTTGACAATCTTTCCTAAGTTGGCAGCTTGTAGATGTGTTGGACAATAATTCCCATTGTTCCCAAGCAACATGCCCAGTGAACCTCTGCCTAGGAACTGTAATCCAGAACTTCTGTAAGGTTTGCTACAATGGATCATTACTGGGGGTGTACAAGCCTGCCTGTATTAGAAAAAAAGGAACAAGAGAGAATGGAATGTCTAACTTTTTTTAAAAAAGCAAAAACTTGGAAGAATAGAGTAATATATGACAATCTATGACACTAATAGATTTAGATCAGTGGTTCTTAAACTGTATGACCCATTTATCCCTTTTCCTGGTCTTGAATAATGTCACTGCCCCCACAAAAAACCCAGACTTTGTTGTTTTAATCAAGCTTCTCATCAGTGGCAGTCCGAAACTGAATCCTCAACTCACAATTATAAATTGCTCCATTACCCCAGGATATGCCCAAATTACTCCCCAGTTTAACAGCCACTCATTTAGATGGATTTATATATTCTTTCTTGTAAGACAATAAACCCCCAGTTTTGGAAAAAAATGAAGCTGCTTCATATCAAGCAGATGTTTTATCCTTCTGGCCCAGTGTTTCTCAATGTGGGCGGCTTTAAGGTGGGTGGACTTCAATTCCCAGAATTCTCCAGCCAGCATGCTGGCTGGAGAATTCTGGGAGTTAAAGTCCACCCACCTTAAAGCCATCAAAGTTGAGAAACAGTTCTAGCCCAGTGAAAGACCAGGTTAGGACAGATCATCATGGAGAAAAATCTACCTATGTGGTTGCTAAGAGTCAACGTCACCTTGATGGCACATGATCAGTCAAGTCCAGGGTTGTCTTTTCTAACTAAGAGCATTCTCAGATGACATTGTAATCTGAGTTTTGCAATTATGGGATTAAGTGCCATTGGATTGTCTGTATTTTCATTGCAATCTTAGCGTTCACATCACTTTGTTCCATACAATTCACTGCTTCACTATTGGTTGACAAGAAGACTAATCCATGATTGTCTGACATCCAAACTCATCAATCAGTGACTGTTATTTCTGCCAGCTAAGCTGACCAGTCAATAATTGCTTAGATGGTCCTATCCAATGGCCCTTCCTCTATTGTATCTGAGCATGTGCAGCTTTTAGAGCTGAAGGACAGCTGAACCTGTTTCCATGTAAGCTGTTACTGCCTCCTCCTCTTCCTCCTGCACCTTTGTCTTAGTAGATGACTTCCTCCAACCATGTTTTGATCTAATATACACATAACCCTTTGGAAATAAGATGACTTTCAAATGAACTCTAAAGATGGTAGTGATGGAGTGCGACAACTGTGATCAATGGCCATTTAAGGAAATGGATTTCTTAGAGACAATATTACAGCAGGATCTTCTCCAAACATTTCAAAAGGTTGGATTTCTGAGGAAGAACCCATATTTCTGTGACGTAGAAAGAAGGCAAAAATATTGGACCACATACTGGATAATGCTGACATTTTTATATAGGGTCAGCAATACTTTGGGTTGATTTTTGTTGTAAAACATGGTCATCCAGAAGACATCTGGTAGGATAATGCTGACATTTTTATATAGGGTCAGCAATACTTTGGGTTGATTTTTGTTGTAAAACATGGTCATCCAGAAGACATCTGGTAGGGTTGTCCAGATTTTGAGGCATAGAGCTTCCCCATTCTTGGTTGCTTGAGCCTTTGGAGATGTTAAGGATCAAATCTTAGGACTTTTTGAACAGGAAGGACAGATTCTGTTCTAAATTATGGACTTTCCTGCAAACTATAGACCAGTGTTGTTCAAACTTGGCAACTTTAAGATGGGTGGAGTTCAACTCCCAGAATTCTTTACCCAGCATGGGGAAGTGTTTCCAAGCCATTTTTCAGCCTCAAACATTTTCTTTTTTAAAAAAATTAAATTCTGATGTTGATCATGCAAATAGCAGCTTCCAGAAAGGGTAAGCGGTCAGCCTGCCAGGAGCCCATGCTGTTTGCAGATTCCAAAGGATGGTTCAGTTGTCAATCTTGCATGGATATATTTGAAATAATTTTTTCAGCTACATCTGGCCAAAGAGTTCTACAATTGCCATGGGAATGTACATGGGGTGGAGGTGAAGTGGACCGTGTGTGGCTTGCAGGCCAGATGCAGGCCCCAGCAATCTTTGTAGCCCACCAGAATCCACCCATAGAACGCAGCACCAAAATTGCATCTCCTTTTTGGTGGGTTCTGGGGATGAACCAGAGCAGATTTTCCCAGAATTATGTGTGAGCTCCAAATCCCAGAATTCTTAGGAATGGCCATGCTGGATGGGGAATTCTGGAAGTTGAAGTCCATACGTCTCATGTCGTTTTCAACAAGATCAGACTTTGGAAAGCCGAAATAAAGGTAGGAACTGCAGCCATGGAACATGTCTTGGGAACATTGAGGGAATAGTTTCCTATTGTCTTCTTCTGAGGTGAGAACTGTAGTCCGAATACATCTGGAAAGGCCAAACTGGTGATGAGTGTTATCTTTGTTAGGGAGGTTTAAAGGGTACAGAGGCTTAAGACAACGTTTAAAGCCCCCAAATAGTAACATGGGTGGGGGGAGGAATCAGGTTTTTTATGGGGTTGGGGTTGGATGCCACCAGTACAGTATGTGAATGGTCACCCAGCTCTACTTCTCCATATCATCAGAGTTAGGTGAGGTACCACAGCTGATGGACTGATCTGGATTCTATCATGGGCTGGAGGAAGGTGAACAAAACAGAATAAATACTCCTTTAAGTTGACATCAACTAATGACTTGGCCAGATCCATAGACTTTTCTTGGTCGCAGAAGGAAGTAGTTTGCAATGCCTTCTTCTAGGACATTTTTTTTTAACTTCCCAATTTAGCCATCAGCCCTGGGATGCCCATATTCTAAGCCCTAACTGGGGTTAATCCTATTTAGGTTCTGGGATCACTCAGCGTTGTCTAGGTGCTGCCATCTAGTGCTACCCTTATGAAATAGCTGCATTAAAAAGGAGTATTATAGAAGGAAATGGCAGCTGACCCCTGACAATTGCTGCCAACAACTATTTTTTTGGTGCAGCAACTTAGTTTCCAGCATCCTTGGAGGATATGGTCTGTCCGGACTCATTCCAATCCATCATCTACCCCTCTCCTCCTGGTGGTGATGTTGCAACCTTGGACATAAAGGCGAAAGATTTGCAGCGGTGACAAAATGCCGGTATTGTTAGGAGATTTTATCTACAGAGCTGACAGGCAGAAGTCTAGCTGCCTTCAGCTAAAGGTTAAAATGTAAATCTCAAATGCAGATTCTGAGAAGCACCACTCTTCTTTTATGAGAAATACGTGGGAAGATTTGTTGTTGTTCAGCTGCTTCCAACTATGGGACTTGACAGACATAATTGTGCCAACTTGTCCATCAGTACTGGAGCTGCTTGGAGTTCTGAAGGTCCTGTTTGTGTCATGAGTGATAGTATCTCACCATCTTGTCTTCTGCTGGCCTCTTTTCCAGTCACCTTCAGCTGGAAGCCTCAGGGTCTTCTCCAGTGATGCTTGCCTTAGTTTTACGGGTCCAACTTTTTAAAGTTTTGATTTCATGATTAATGCTTCAGGATTAAAGCAGTCTGGTTTTACTTCATCTAATACTGAATGACTGTAGGAGGGTTTAGCAGTCTCCTATTTAGGAGTATCTTGCGGGGGGGGGGAGGGGGGAGTAAAAAAAAAGTCAGGATGGTGGTTGTGGCTGAGTTGTCAAAGGTTCTTTTTTACCGTGCCCGATTAGATTGACCCCGACTCAAGAGAGACACAAAATCGCTGGACCCTGGACCAGGTGGTTTCTATATATATCTCTCTATAAGGACTGGGGAGGTATTTTATTTTGCAAAACAAAAATATGGACATGATATATGAAACTTACAGATCTATATGTGAGAGATCTGTTACTTTTATCCTATATACTGTTCTATTGCTATTACTTCTATACTACTACTATGACAACTTCTATTACTATGACAATTACTATTCTCTATACTACAGTATCACTATTCAATTACTGTAACAGCCTTTCCTCTATACTATTCAGTTGCTATTGCTATTACAATGTTTTCTCTATATCAGTGTTTCTCAACCTTGGCAACTTGAAGACGTGTGGACTTCAACTCCCAGAATTCCCCAGCCAGCCTGGCTGGGGAATTCTGGGAGTTGAAGTCCACACATCTTCAAGTTGCCAAGGTTGAGAAACCCTGCTCTATATTATACTCTATGCCAGTGTTTCTCAACCTTGGCAGCTTTAAGACTTATGGACTTCAACTCCCAGAATTCCCCAGCCAGCATGCTGACTGGGGAAGTCTGGGAATTGAAGTCCACACATCTTAAAGCTGCCAAGGCTGAGAAACACTGCTCTATACTATTACAATTACCTATATGCTATACTCTATTCAATTACTATTACACATCAATGTCTCCTTCTTACACAGCCTGTTCTTTCTTCCTCTCTCTCAGATTTCTTCTACTTTTTTTCCTTCTCTGTTAATATCCAGCACATAGAGCTCTCTTTCTTGCACATCTCCACCTTGTGCTTTGCCTTGCTGGGCCTCTATATTTCTTTTTCTTTTATAACATCCACTCCCTCTGAAGGAAACAAACACCTTTTTTCTTTTGGCTGCTGCATGTCTCTGTTTGCTGGTGGCTGTAAAGCTTCAGAAATACTCCTCTCCTCCACACCTGTGTGAAGGTTGTCGCTTTATTGGCAACTCTGCCATGCTGATGCTGAGGGAAAGGCTCAAATGGGAGAGAAAGGAGGCAACACAGGTGCCTGCAATTTTGTCAGGTAGCCTGCTCTTCCCCCTGGGTGTTCAAAGCCCTGGCCCTTTTTACTGTAATGGTATGCGGGAATGACCTTGGGAGACAGGAGGAAGAGCCACAGATGGGACAACTGGCAGGTAAAGGGGTCCTCAGCCCACAGAAAGAGGGGAGGCCTGGGAACCATTTCAGAAGGGACCCTCCTTAGCTTTTTGGAGAGTAAAAGGAAAGGAGGGGGAAATACTTTCAGTCTTGCAAGATTCTGTTCATGTAGCCGTATTCATTTATTTATTTGTCAAATTTATATAGTGGCCCATCTCACAACCAAGTGACTCTGGGCAGCATACAACAAGGTTAGAAACTATGAGTTAATAAATATCAAACTATTAGTAGTAGTAGTAGTATTAAAAACATTAAAAATTGTAAATCAAAACAAGTCAAAAGGGGAGAAAGATTAGGCAAAGAGATGTTAATAACAATGGAGCCACCTCAATAATTTACCAGTCCCCTGGGGTCTCCAGGCCTGATGGCACAACCAGGTTTTGAGGGACCTTCAGAAGGTCAGAAGTGATGAAGCCAGCCTCATTTCTCAGGGAAGGATATTCCATAACATGGGCACCACAGCAGAAAAGGCTTTGACCTGCCAAATGTAGCCCCTGAGTTGATGGGACCCGCAGCACGCCCTCTCTGCTGAATCTGGTGGGACAGGCAGATGTAGTCGGGGAGAGGCAGTTCCTCAAATAACCCAGACTATGCCATGTAGGGCTTTAAAGATCAAAACCAGCATCTTGAATTGGACCCGGAAACAGACTGGTAACCAATGCAGCTCATGGAGCAGAGGTGTAACATGTGTTCTACTAGAAACACAAATAACTGCCTGCACCACTGCATTTTGCACCAGCTGAAGTTTCTGGATACTCCTCAAGGGCAGCCCCATGTAGACCACATTAGTCCAACTGGGAGGTGACTAGGGCATGAGTGACCATGAGTAGAACCACTCAATCTAGGAATGGGCACAACTGGTGTACAATATGAAGCTATGCAAAGGCCCTCCTAGCCATGATTGTCGTGAGTGCAGGAAGACCCCTAGATTGTGTATGGGGTCTGTTTGGGGCAATGCAACCCCATCCAGCACCAAAGTTGGCATAGTCCTAGAACTGGTGGGACCCAAAGCCACTCAGTCTTGCCAGGGTTCAGTTGAAGCCTGTTGTTCCCCATCCAGACCCTCACAGCCTCCAGACACCGGGGATAAGATGTCCGCAGCATCACTTAATTTGCCAGGGGCAGAGATGGATAATTGGGTATCATCAGGATACCTCACCCAGGGCGACGGATGAGCTCACCCAGTGGCCTCATGTAGATGTTGAACAGGAGAGGAGAGAGCACTGACCCCTGTGCACCCCACACAGTAGGGGCCGAGGGCAGGATCTCTCCTCCCCAATCACCACCAACTGGAATTGGCTCTGGAGAAAGGAGGTGAACCAGCACAACGCCGTGCCACCCAATTAAAAAAAAAAAACTTTTTACCTCAAAGATGCCAGAGTGAAGGCAAGAATTATGGCCCTCACTCTGAATTGGCTTCAGATTCTACTGAATCTTATTTGTTTCATGCCAACCTAGGCATTGGGAGGAACAGCAATGATTTTTGCTCCCACTCTGATATTTTAAATCTTAAAACATGATTTTAAAAATAGGTTTTAGCATCAGTACATCGTATCAGTGTTGCTACAGCAAGTGGATTGTACACTTTGCCTTTTAGTTCATGGTAGATCTCAACGAATGCCCAGTTCTGCAACCTGTGAACTGAATGACGAAATTGGGGAATATTTTGGCTCAGCCTAATATAATTACTGGAGGAAGCTACATCTGAGCAAACATTCATCTTGGTCTCTATTATTTCTGTATTTAAAAGAATCTACAGAAAAAGAGAGGCTAAATTTTATTTTGCCATAGTTGTTTCACTGCAGAGTAGCGTCTGGATTTTCTAGTGCTAATGATGGCAAATGGACGTATTTCACTACTAATTTTCTAGTAAAACAGATCAGAATGTCCCTATAATAAAGCCTTACTTCCTCTACTCATTGAATTTTCATTTAACTCTGAGCTCTTGGAATTTGTTTGATTGATAGCGGTGTTTCGCTCTGTGAGCCATGTTTGAAGGATCAGGAAATCTGAAGGCTGCGAGATCAAAATTTCAAGCAGAGCAGAACTGAAAGGATCAGGAAATGTAAATAATCCGATAAGCAACATTTACCTTCCTTTAGTGATAATAGTACAGGGGAACTGAGGGACAAAGAAAATATGATCCTATTTAGAAATTATGGTAAAAATTGTTTTCTCTCACTTTGTGTTGATTCTGATTAAGATTATAGAAATAAAAAATAGCTATGGTGTACATTCTACTAGAGCAGTGTTGTCCAAACTTGGCCACTTTAAGATGAGTGGACTTCAGCTCCCAGAATTCCCCAGCCAGCCATGCTGGCTGGGGAATTCTGGGAGTTGAAGTCCACTCATCTTAAAGTGGCCAAGTTTGGACAACACTGTACTAGAGTGTTAAGAAATTGCACCTACAGTGGTACCTCAAGATACGAATTTAATCCGTTCCGTGACTCTGATCGCAAGTCGAATTGGTCGCATCCTGAAGCACGTTTTCCCATAGGGTTCAATGTAAATACAGTTAATCCGTTCCACCCTCTGAATTTGGTCGCATCCTGAAGCAAATTTCCCCATAAGGTTCAATGTAAATACGGCTAATCCGCCCTCCGAATTTGGTCGCATCCTGAAGCACATGTCCCCATAAGGTTCAATGTGTCAGCACGGCTAGGAAATTCCCCAGGCGTGCTTTAGTCAGCCCTAGCGCAGAAAAAGGAAGTGCTAATGAAATCTGAGAGAGGCTCCTGCGCGCACAGCCGGGAGCGGGAGCTTCCCCCCCACCCCACGCTGATTCCTCTTAATTCCGCGCTCTTTCCTTTGTGCATAGCCCTTGGCGCGCGCGACAAAAGCACAGTGAAAGCAATGGGGGGGAAGGCTTATGTAGCGCGCACAGCGGAGCGGGAGCTTCCCCCCCACTGATTCCTCCGCGCTGTTTCCTTTCTCCATAGCGACAAAAGCACAGTGAAAGCAATATCAGCGCGCTGGGGGGACAGGCTTATGTCGCGCGCGTGCACAGCCGGGAGCGGGAGCTTCTCCCCCCCCCCCGTGCTCAGATTTCATTAGCACTTCCTCTTTCTGCATTGCTTTCCTTGGGCTTTTGTCCTCGCGCTCAGATTTCATTAGCACTTCCTCTTGGAAGCCGCGACCACGTGGCAGCAGGGCAAATGGCTGCGGATCCGGTTCGTAGCTTGAGGCGGAGTTCGCATGTTGAGGTACATTTTTGCGGCCGGAGCTGGTCGCATCTCGAAATTTTCGTAAGGTGGGGCATTCGTATCTTGAGGTACCACTGTATTTCGGATGCAACTTTCCCTAAGACCTAGAACATTGGCATGCAGCTTCTCCCATCCAGGCACATGCCAAAAGCTCCAGAAATAGTATTGTTTCTTCAGTGTTATTCTTTATTATGTAAATGTCTTTGATGCAGATTTATGTCTGTAACTAACTTTTCCCAGTGGAAGCTCATTTTAAAAACATAACCACTTCTTCTAGGACGCAACTCTTAGAAACGTTTCTCGGATGCGTTGCTCACAAACAAACGTGGGGGTTGCAGGGGTGCGATTGCAACTCTTCCTCTCTTTTCCCATGCTTTGCATGCTTGACGCATTTAAAAATGGTTCGCAGCTTCAACTGCCTTAGCCGTGGCCACCATTTTGACTTTTTTGACCCCTCGAATGCCTCTGGGGTTTTGATTGCACAAGTGTGTATGACTTCAGAAAGATGGACATTAGCAGATCTCCTTAGTGCGGCTATCCAAGCCATAACTGTGTCAGTTTAGGTAAATCTTGCAGATCTCTTCCCACAGACGTCTATGTTGGCTTCCATTTACCTCCCTATAGGGACTAATTTCATATTTAATTATGTAATATATAATTAGCAGAACTTTGTTCTGGAAAGTGGGCTTGCTTTCCTTGTAGCACTTGTCTGAACACAAATTATTCTGTTAATTTTTGAAACCCAATCTGGCTTGGCATGTATCATTGCTAATAATTAGCTAGTGGAGGGAAATCCTTAATTATTTTGGCTATGCCTTCTGAATCCAGGGATGTTCTTGAGGAAAGATTAGTATGAAAAGCCATCATTGCAAAGATTCTTCTCTTTCCCACCTTTTTATATATGCATTAACTTACCTGTTTATTATATTGAACTTTAGTCTGTAATGCATCCAAATTCCCAAGGTGGAGTTAAACAGCAGGAACTATATAAAGAACGCTACAAACACTCAGTCATAGGAGGGTGTGCGAGTAAAGGGGACAAAAGATTGTGTTTGTGGAGGAAAGATGTTTCCTGTAGTCCAGTGTTTTTCAACCTTAGCAACTTTAATGTGTCAGGACTTCAATTCCTAGAATTCCCGGAATTCTGGGCATTGAAGTCCAGACAACTTAAAGTTGCTAATGTTGAGAAACGCTGCTGTAGCCACTAAAGCCTGAACGATACTGGAAACAGAATATATTGTATTTTCATAATCAGATTTCCATTTGTGCTAGATTCCCCCCTCCGCCCCCCCCCCATCCCACTGCTGTGTTGCTGGAATGCTTTCTAAGATTGTCCAAAGAAGGGTCAGTCTGATTATGGTTACGGCTAAAGCAATACTGCCTGCCTGTTTGGGTAAATATTTTCAGTGGTCCTGAAGAAATGTGTGCATTTTTTGGGCAGTTCCTTAGAATGAGTCTTCTCTCCTTGTGCATTTTCTCTTTATTGATTTCTCCTTCTTTCATGAGTAGAATGCAATGTTTGGAAGGGGGTTGAGATCATCTAGTTCAACCCCCAAACCTGGTACAAATTTGGCTGACAGTCTGACGTGGTAGTAAATGGATGTATCAAAACCACTCCTATGTGTTGGCTTCCTCTTCTGGGCCACATAGCACTGCCAGCTTTATGAAGAGAATATGGAAAAATTATGAACAATGTGTATTTCTTCCGGTGCATGCTGACCTTCCTTATTTACCACTTGGAAGGCTTAAATCTAGGAAGCATCCACTGGTACTCGCACAACATCTGTATAACAACTTCAACATTGAATCCCAGTGGAAAATTAAATGGATCATCAAATGCCCAGACACAGGAAGACACATAGATGACCCTACCCAAAAAGTGCCAGGTTTTGATCTATCTCGCCGGCAACAGACAACCTTGAATAGGATTCGCACCTTACATGGTGTTTGTCGGGATTCATTGCATAAATGGGGTATAGCACCTTCACCTCAGTGTGACTGTGGGGCCGCGTGTCAAACTATAGATCACATCGTGACCGGCTGCAAGTTGAGGGCATATACTGGCCCATTATCTGATTTTTTTTTATATAAATGATGTTGCGCTTCAATGGTTAGATGGCCTAGACACTGATATTTGAATATAGACCTTTTTAACATTTATATTTCAAAGTGTGTTTAACTTAGGCTAAATGCTAATATTTAATGTATGTCCATGTATGAGATGCCATACGCTAAATAAATAAATAAATTGTAGTAAAATGATGGGAAGGGATGTGACTAATCCAGAAAGCCTTGCCTCTGTCTCAGATGTTGGCATATATCCGAATCTCACATTGGCTATATTCTACTGTTTCTCCAGGAGCAAGGGCTGCACTCATGACGCTCCCTCCTTCAGGGTTGAGAGAGCACGACTAGCTGAAGGTAGCTCAATGACCTTCCATGGCTGAGGACGGGACCTGAATTGGGTCTCTGTGATGGTCCCAACACTGTAACCACTACTCCACACTGGCTGTTGGGCTGAGGGAAGGACTGGCCCAAAGTCCTCCAGGGAACTTCCACGGCTGAGCGGGTACTAGAACTTTTGTCTCCCCTCTCCTATTCCAACACCTAAACCACTATACCATGCTGGCTTTTAAAGGAAATTAATCTTCTTGGCTATATGAATTTTCCCCATAATTTCCTGGTGAGATAGGTTGGGCTACGATATGGTCCTCCAGGTAGCTTCTATGGATGAGGGAGACTTGAACCTGTCAAGTGTCAACTCCCTGTTCCTAGTCCAACACGTTCACCCCTAGACCATTCTTGTTCTTGGGTTGAGAGGGACAGACTGGTCCAAAGTCCCCCAGGGAACTTGAGTGGATGTAGGTAGGTAGGTAGGTCGGTCTACACACACACACACACACACACACACACACACACACACACCCCGTATAGCCATTTTTCAGGATATGTTCCTTTGCAAATCAGCTTGTGTGTACTGGGTCCAACCACACCATGGAACAGGGGCATCCACAGGGATGTTTGTGTGTGTATGGTGTGTGTGTGTGTCATAAAGTCAAGATGGCAGCCAAAATCGTATGATGCAGCCCTGCTGCTTCCTTTTTTAATGTACCGTGTTCCCAAAAAGGGAAGAGGCTTCAATTGTGTGGCTGTGGCTGCCATTTTGACTTTTTTGCACCCCCTTCCAACAATCTGCTATGAAACATTGAAGCAGCAAGCTGAGATGAAACCAGCAAAGATGATGGAGAGGAAATCCTACAAGAAGAGATTGGGAAAGTTTAGCCTGAAGGAGAGAGAAGTGTGGAGCAATAGGATATGATTGATAGATTATGTGACATCAAGATGATGTCCGCTCTTAGCGACCACACAGATAGATTTTCTCCATGATGATCTGTCCCTAACTTGGTCTTTCAGGTCTTCCAACATTGCACCCATTGCTGCTGTAACTGAGTCCCTCCACCTTGCTGCTGGTCGTCCTCTTCTTCTCTTTCCTTCCACCTTGCCCAGCATTAGAGCCTTCTCCAGAGAGCTGGGTCTTTGCGTGATGGGGAGGATAATTTGATTTGTTCGATGATCCATCAGTTTGTTTTCTTGGCTGTCTGTGGTATTCTCAGGAGTGTTCTCCAACACCAGAGTTCTAAAGTGTCAATACTCTTCCTATCCAGTGTCTGAAAAGTTATCACAGAGAACAGTGTGTCCTGTTCTTGGTCATTCCAGAGAACAGAACACAAAATAATGGATTAAGTTACAGGAAGGGAGATTCTGCTTGAACATTAAACACTTTCTAATGGTAAAATAGTGGAACCAGTGACCCAGAGAGGGGATGGGCTCTACTGGATGAGTTAAGCAGAGGCTAAACATCCATCTGCTGGGGATGCTTTACTTGCATTCCAGCACTGACTGGGGTTGGACTAGATGACCTCAAGGGATACTTCCAACTCGTTCATTCTATGATCCTCTGAATCAGGACTTTTACTTTAATTCATCTTAGAAGGGACATGGTCCCCCCCCCCCCAACTGCCAACTATAATAAAGTGATTTTTTTTTTTTTTTTTACAAATCAGGTATCAGGCATGGCTGGAATTTATTAGCAAGGGTCAAAGTTGGCTCCTACTTTGTCACAATTTGGCATTTTTAGACATCTCATTTTCTTAGAAAAGTCACAAATGGAAATTCTGAAGATTACACCCCAGCCAGAGTATCGGAATGTTAGATTGGTAATGGCCTCTAATTGTCCATGGGGATAAAAACACACACAAAAGACCCTTTATTGTCATCCTGAAATTATACTTCTTATCTAGTGGTAGAACTTACCTCTTTGAAGCCTAAATGTCAAGGTGTTTTTAATAGACTTCTTTTCTTTATGCATAACAAATGAAGTTATGTTCCTTAAAGGTCATATGAAGTGTCTCTGTGTTTGTAGGTGGGTAATTAATCTTGCATTCTCTGAGCACATTCTGATCTCTTCATCCGGAAGGTAGATCTGGATTTACTAGATTTTGGGGGACATTTGCATTTTTCAACTTCTTGTTTAAGGCTCCCAGAGAAAGAGGGATAAAACTTTTGGAGGCTGTCTATTGGTTTGCTTGTTTTGGGGGGTTGTTAAGGAGCCAAAAATATCAGAATAATCTTGTCAAAGTTTAAAACGTGCATAGCAGGTAGCAACATCTTGCTGATCTTGTCTGGGGTGGGAAGATAAGTAGAAGTAGGGCTGATTAATATTTGGATCCCAGGATTGTAGACTAACCTAGGAAATGAAAAATATATCCTCTTTGTTGGCCTGATCCAGCTGACTCTTACCATCACTGGTCTAACCCAGCGTTTCTTGTACACTAGCAATGATCTGAAGGTTTCTCCTCTTGAACTAGAGAATAACTTTGGTCCAAGGGTGGAACAGAGATGCCAGTTCAGGTGAAGAGAAGGTAACCTTGTTAGTTCTCCTTTGCTCTGTCTGAGCATCCTTAAAAAATTAGGTTAGAGAACTGCAGCTGCTTAGAGGTATTCAGGTATGTCCTGCAATTGCCTTGGAAAAATCCATTTCAGCTTCAGCGATTTAGAGTGTCACATTTGGACAGAGAATGAACTGTCCTTGAACACTTGTGCAGTACAGAACAGAGATATAAAGTTAGCCTTTTGTGTGTGTGTGTGTATAATCCCATTTTTTGGAGGGAGGGGTTTCTGTGCAAATACATTCCCTGTGGACTTTGTTAGGCACCCCTCTATTCCTTGTTAATAATTAACATGAGGTTGGCCAAGAGCATAGCTGCAAACTGGTGAGAAATGAATGGCATACAACAAATACTATTGATTTTTTTAAAAACAAAAGTCCCAACCCAGAGGCTCTAGTATTAGAGGATTTAGCTTGTTCTCCAAAATAGTAAGCTTGTAATGATTATTTATAAAGAGTGGTTAGAATACATTAAATTAGATACAGTACTTAGTGTACGGAGGCGTAGAATAACGGATTAAGCTGTTCCAGTCATAATCCACAATGGAAGATGGTTTGGGGGTCTACGTGACAAATAGGTTTCATTTAGATTTTAAATTAGGATTAATCCCTCCGCCAAATGATTAGTTTCTGTCTATTAGAAACCTGGGAATCATTGCAGAAGAAATGGTTGGAGATGCAATACGCAAAATGCAAGAGTGGTTCAAATGGTACTTGTTTTTTCTAGATACTTGGGTTCTTTTGAGTTACATACCAATGATCTGGAAACTAAGAAAAGAATATTGGGAACGGGTATTGCCTGCTTCTGTGTCAGCAAAATAAATAAATAAATAAATATTCAAAGAAAATAAGAATATTTTGTTTGAAGAATATACCTCTCTTTCTATATTGGAACAAGCAGTTTATAATTGCAATCCTGACTGGATTGCAAATTTGGATTGCATTTATGTTATATATTTATATTTCGAATTTAGATACTGCCCATCTCACGAAGAAGTGACTCTGGGCGGTTCACAATAAAACAACAAATAAATATTAATTAAAATACAATAAAAACAGTATAAAAATGCAGTAAAAATACAATAAAACCAAACACATACACAAATAATAATATCTTCCAAGATGCTGGTGATCAATAAGATGTTAGCATATGGGAGCACCATGCTGGCCACCCCCATGGTTGGTTGCCCCTTTTTTGCCCCATGCTAGTTGGCAGAGCCAGGTCTTGACTGCTTTCTGGAAGGACAAGAGAGTTGGGGCCTGCCTCACCTCTGGGGGGAGAGTATTCCATAGGGTAGGGGCCATGGCAGAGAAGGCTCTCTTTCTGGACCCCGCCAGTCGACATTCTTTCATCGACATTCTTTCATCATACCGTCTCTGCTTGACCAGGTGGGATGGGTGGATATAATGGGGGTGAGATGGTCCCTCAGGTAACCTGGTCCCATGCCATGTAAGGCTTTAAAGGTGATAACCAACACCTTGAATTTGACCTGGAAGCAAACTGGGACCCAAAGCAGCTCACGCAGCAAAGGTGGAGCATGTTCCATCTTTGGGGCACCTAAAATTGCCCGCACGGCTGCATTTTGAACCAGTTGAAGCTTCCGGATACTTTTCAAGGGTAGCCCCATGTACAGCGCATTGCAATAGTCTATATGGGAGATGACTAGGGCATGAGTGACTGACTGGAGGGACTCCCGATCCAGGAAAGGGTGTAACTGGTGCACAACACGTAGTTGAGCAAAGGCCCTCTTGGCCATGACTGCCACCTGCTCTTTAAGCAGGAGTCGTGAGTCTAGGAGGACCCCCAGGTTATGCACCGGGTCTGTCTGAGGTAGTGCGACCCCATCTAGAACCAAAGATGGTAAACTTCTAGATACAGAGGAGCCCCCAACCCACAGCCACTCCGTTTTACCAGGGTTCAGCTGAAGCCTGTTGTTCCCCATCCAGACCCCCAGAGCCTCCAGGCACAATGAAAGGGTGGTCACAGCATCACTCAGATCACCTGGGATGGAGATGTATAACTGGGTATCATCTGCATATTGATGATACCTCATCCGATGGTGGCGGATGATCTCACCCAGTGGTTTCATGTAGATGTTAAAAAGGAGCGGGGAAAGTACCGAACCCTGCGGCACCCCACAGAGGAGGGGCTGCAGGCTGGACCTCTTGCTCCCTATCAACCCAATTGGGACCAGCCTTGGAGGAAGGAGGTGAACCAGCACAAAACTGTGCCACCACCCGCAACTCCCCAAGCCGACCCAAAAGGATACCTTGGTTGATGGTATTGAAAGCTGCTGAGAGGTCAAGAAGAGCAAGGATGGATGCGCTCCCCCCATCCCACTCCCACCAGAGATCATCCAAAAGTTCAACCAATGCTGTTTCAGTCCCAAATCCGGGCCTGAAACCCAACTGAAAAGGGTCCATATAATCCGTTTCATCCAGGATCCTTTGGAGCTAAAAAGGGAAGGTGGGAGACTGGACGAAAATTGTCCAGTACAGTGGGATCCAGTGATGGTTTCTTGAGGAGGGGGTGTACCAGTGCCTCTTTAAAGGCCACTGGAAACACTCCCTCTCTCAAGGATGAATTCACCATTGCCTGGACCTACCCACATGTCACCTCCCGAGCTGCCTTAACCAGCCAGGAGGGGCATGGATCTAATTGACAGGTGGTGGCATTTACAGCCTGGAGGACCCTGTCCACTTCCTCAGGTCCAACAGGATCAAACTGTTCCCCAATAACAGGGTAAGTACGTACCTCAGGCATCTCCACAGGCCATGCCACATGCTTGGTGTCCAACTGGGAAGGTATCCGAGCAATTTTATCCTCCAGATGCCCAGAAAACTCCTCTGGGTGGCCCTGTAGGTGGGTCACCAGGCCCACCTTTCCCAGAAGAGATTGGGTGATCTTAAACAGGGTCGCTGGGCGGCATTCTGCGGATGCAATAAGAGCAGAGAAATGTCGATGTTTCGCTGCTCTTACCACCACAAGGTAGGCCTTAATAGCAGCTCTAGCCTGTGTTGGGTTGGATTTAATTTCCCATTCTCCCCCTATAGTTAAAAAGAAGGCTGTCCTAAAACATTTCATTTAATTGCATAATGTGTGATTTTAAGAGTAGCTTCAAATAATATGAGAGTTGTAACCACCGTTTTTTCCCCATTCCAAATTAAATTTAAAACCAAATTAAAACAAATCAACAAAGAGGCCCAGAACTCAAAATCTCACTGAGAGTAGATTTCCCTTTGCATCAGATTTCTAGATCTGTGGAATCTAGATCAGCTCCCATTTCCCTGTAAGACTGTTTTCCCAATCCAGACTCGGCTGTGGTATGCATTCATCCAAGGAGGGAAACCGGAGTTCCTGCACCCCAAGGCATGACATGAACTAAGGCCTGAAAGCAGAGTCTTTCCATAGCTGCACAGCATTATGGAACACCATGCCCTCGAGGTGTGAGCGGCCGCTACTCTGCTGTCATTTCAGAGAGCAATAACAGCTGTTTTGTTTCAGTGGGCCATTGTAGTGTGCTGGTTGGATTCTGTGTGTTGTTTCATTGATTTTACATTATATCTTCATTGGGTTAGATTGGAAGGGTTTATGTTTGTAATGTGGATTGGATTTTATTGGTTTAGTCAGCTTATATTTTAACAGGTCATTTTATGGTTCTAAATGCCCGAGTTCTGATATATGGGTGGTATAAACATGTATGTAATAAGTCTATCAGAAAATTGGTCCTATGGGCCATGTACTCCCTCTGTCTGTAGCATAACAGAAAAAAAAAGCATTTCCTACACTACATCTAATGGACTTTGCATTATTTTTTTTAATGTTTTTTTAAAATCTATTTGTTGTTTTATTTAATTGTTGTACACTGCCCAGAGTTGCCTTGTGTGAGATGGGTGGCTGTATAAACGTGACAAACAAAGAAACAAATAAATAATACACATTTCATCATCTTGAACCAGGAATGTTCTATCTATCTATACATCCATTCACCCATCTACCCACCCACCCGGTGTAATGGTATGTGGGAATGACCTTGGGAGTCGGGGCAAAGAGACACAACCAAGGGAATGGTCAGATAAAAGGCAGCTGAGCCCACAGCAGGAATGTGGGTGGGGTAAAAACCTCAGACCCTCCCTAGTTTCTTGGGCTGAAAAGGAGATGGGGGGAGAGATGTACTTTGAGACTTGCTAGATTCTGTTAATGTAACCTTACAATAAGGTAGAATTAGCTCATCTGGTTGTGTTTCCTGTTTGGTCTACCTCATAAGGTTGACACCTGCCCAGGTGATGTGGTGGATTGCAGCAGAGAGCAAGGCTATCAGGAAGGAGGGGGTGCATTCCAGGAAGGGAAAGGAGACAAAAGACAACACAGTCTGCAAGAGGCGGGTGGGAAGCGAAAGAGGTTCAGGATAGCCACTCCCTAGACTCTCCCAGGGTATATCCGCTGGTTGCTGTAGTGTAGATTTAGTCTGGCAAGATTCTGTCTATATGGTGTAAGCAGATAAAGGAACTTAACTCAACTGGACTGTTTCACCATTGTTCTTCGGCTGGGCCTGTCAGGTAGTTCCCAATTTACATCGCTCTTCATTTCTGAACTCCTTGTACAAGTCAACTCTTTGTAGATGGATCACTCGTTTTATCCATGTGGACCACCAGGTTGCCCAGGCACAAAACTCTCAACCACCGTTTTGCCCTGTGTGCAGAGAGCTATGCCTTACATTGTTGTCTAAGGGTGAAGGAGGAGTGAATGGTTGTTGAGAAGAAGGGGAGGACCAAGAAGGCCTTGATTGGATGGATGTGATGAGGTCTTTAAAAAGAAAGAGGTGAGAACGTTAAAAAGAACCCGTATGGTGTAGTGGCTAGTGCTGAGGAGACCCCGACTCAAGTCCACTGTCATCCACAAAAGCTCCCAGGAGGACTTTAGATCAGTTACAGAAACAATATTGTGGAGAGGAATTACCACAGTAGAGGAAATTGAGGCAGTGTGGTAGAGCAGTTAAGATGTTAGACTAGGACTGAAGAGACTCAGGTTCCAGGCCATCCTTAGCCATGAAAATACGTGGGATAACTTGAGGCCAGCCCTGTGTTTCAGCCCAGCCTACTTCACAGGGTTGTTGTGTCAGGGTAAAAGGAAGGGAGATCCCCATATAAACTATGTTAATCTCTTAGAAGAAAGATGGGATACAAATCTAACAAATACATAAAATCAAATCAAATCACAATGCGTGACGTGATGTATGGATGTGATGAAAACAAGGATGATTTGTCACAACAGAAAGGTCTGGGGAGGTATTATGAAGGGTGTTCAGCTGTTTCCTTTCATTTTCTGCTTTGACTGTCTTCTACTCATTATTCCTTTCTTTCTTTTTCTTCTATTTGAACAACCTTGCCTTCTCCTTGAAAGGAATAGCATGTTGGGTGTGTATATTGATGAATCAATGATTCCCATCAGATATTGCCTCAATCACAAATACTGATTTCTGCTTAGCCCAAGATCCATCTAGCTTACACTGCCTGGCAACAGATCTCCATATTTTTCCAGGCTTATCTGGAGATGAGGGGGATTAATTTGGGATCTTCAGCAGGCAAACTAGAGGCTGTGCATCCGAGGGCAGCCCATCCTATGAAAATATGCTACATTTTCATCTCTGATTCCTTGGATATTTTATTTGAAGCTTGTCTAATGAAGTTTGCCCCATTACTTCCTTGACATTTCTGTTGCTTTTTAAAGGGACGAATCTGCTTCTTTGGAATAATCATGTGATTGATTCCAGACAACAGAAGATCATATAGAGCAGTGTTTTCAACCTTGGGAACTTTAAGGTGTGTAGACTTCGATTCCCAGAATTCCCCAGCCAGCCATGCTGACTGGGGAATTCTGGGAGTTGAGGTCCACACAGCTTAAAGTTCCCAAGGTTGAGAAATACTGATATAGAGAGAAAGTGCAATTCTGGAGTCTCTGTGGCTATAAGGCTGCTCCTCAAAGTCTTGGGGGGGGGGGGGCTGGGCTTGGATGTACCCCCCATAGCCCCTCTTAAAATGGTAATTTAAGACATGGTAGAAACTATTAAATACATGGGGAGTACTCACATCAACTGCATTTGATTGATTTAATGCAATTTACATTAGTTTAAAATGTAATTTATGTTAAATTAAAGTTGAATTCAAGCCAATGTACTTTTTGTCCTGGCCCTACCAGCCTGGCCCCTAAACAGTCTTCAACTGCTTTTTAAACCATGGACCCCAGGATAGAACCCAAAAGACACTGGCTCTTTCTCAAAAGTGTTCATCCCTGCTGGGATAATATGGTTGTGTGGGGCCAATCAGATGTATTTGTATTATGATGTCATAAAGTCTAATGAGAGGGAAGGACAAGAGTTCCTAGAATTGCATTGCCCTTCCTCTGCATGGGATCTAGTTTAGAGGCTCAGCAAATGCAGACAGATCCAGGACTTTGGCACTTATAGCTGGGAAAGATTGAAACCCTGAGTAGATGCTGCCAGTCGGTTTAAATATTACCCTTGACTGATTCATGATAAGGCAATTGGTGTGAACTTAATGGGTGAAAATCTTTGCTTTGTTTTGGCACAACTTTTTGGAATACTGTAAGTGGTGCTTAAAGTTTTTTGCAAAATGCTTTGCCCACTTCAACTCAGCCTCCAGATGGTGCAAGAATCAGCGACCAGCCTTCCACATACACAGATAAACTGATTTGACTTCTGTGCAATACAACTGCCAGATCATCCCAAATCAAGTCCCTCTTTCAGTATAATACTCTTAAATGTTTTAATCCCTGAAGACAATCAGTAAATGACTTTTGCTAAGGGATGGGTGGGGGTGGGGGCAGGAAATGCATTTATTTTATACAAAACGTTTGTTGCAGCTGCTGTGGTTAAGTTGATGATTGCAAGGCGGGCAACGGAGCTGCAGACTCCCCGTTTTGCATGAAATTAGTGGAGAGAAGGTCTTGTAGAAATGGTGATGGTGGAAAAGGAGAAGGAGGGAGGGAGAGAGAGAGAGAAAAAAAGATAGGGAAGGAAGAAAGAGAAAAGGAAGGAAGAGAGATGGAAAGAAAAAGGAAGAAAGAAAAGGGAAGGATGAAAGGAGTGAGATAAAAGGAAAGAGAGAGGGAAAGAAAGAAAGAAAAAGAAAGAAAGAAAGGTGAGATAAGAAAGAAGGAAGGAAGGAGAGAGAGAGAAAATAGGGAAGAAAGGGTTGAGAGAAAAGAAGGAAGGAGAGAGAGAGAGGAAAAGAAAGGGAAGGAAGGAAGGAAGGAAGGAAGGAAGGAAGACGAGCAACTCTTTAATTATACCCACCTTTGGTTTCCACAGCATGTCAAATCGCAGAGGCTTCAACCTATTCCTTCTTTTTGATAGAAAAATATGGGTGAATTTAGGGATCTTCTGCCAATTGGCACACCAGCCACCGCCGGGTTGGGGGGGGGCGGGGGGAGGGAGGAAGGGAGTCGCTGTGGTCTCCGTGCCAAGCCGTCTCGTCATTCTGAGTTTGCCGCTCTTCCTCCCGGATCCTCGGCTGGCTTTCGAGGAGCCGTTTCTCTCCGGCCTCCCTCGCGCCCGCGCCTCGGCGGAGTGCAGTTTTCGCTGAGAAAGAGAAGCCGGGGAGCGGAGCGCCAGAACTGCCCGGCAGGCGCGACGGATCGGCCGAGCCAGCGCGGCCACATGGGCGGCTGGCGGCGGGGCGGAGAGCCGCTTCACTGACTCGCGAAGGCCACCCTTGCTCCGGGCTGGCCGTCCGGCAGCTGCCGCGGAGCGCCCGGGGCTGCGGAGCAAGGGCTGGCGCGGCGAACGGAGGGATCTGCCGGGTGACCTGAAGGTCACTCGGATCCCGAAGCCGCACCTGACAATTGAGCGAGACTCCCTCCCTCCCTCTCCCCCCCCCTCTCTGTGCCTGGAATAGCGAGGCAGAAGAGGAGGAGTGGAAGAATGAGAAAGTGTGTGTAGGGGAAGGCAAGGCAAGGCAAGGCAAGGCAAGGCAAGGCGCGCAGGAGGGAGGCAGGTCTGCTCTGCCCTGCTGCATAAGAGCTCTCCTGCCAAGGGCCGGCGATTCGGGGGCGCTGGGAAGAAGCCTCCCCCTCCCTTGGCCATGTCACAAACTTCCAACAGGATGCGTTCCAGCAGGGCAGGGATCCGAGCAGCTGTGGTGCTCATAGGGTTGTTACACAAGTCCAGGAAGGAAAATAAAGAAAAAAGGTAATGCACCTGCTTTTGTTGCGCGGTGTGTTTTTGGCTGCGCCCTTTGGGTGTGTAATATCTCCCACCCATCTTGGGTTTGGGGCAGGGAGCCGGGGGTGAGCAGAGAGGAGCCGATGACGATGGGACTGGCAACGTTGCTGGGACACGGCTGAAACGTGAAAGAGGCCAAAAGGGGGTTCGGCAACCCTAATTGCGATGGTCTTGAGCTCCTTGTCCCCTTGGTCACTCTCAGAGGCACGGGAGCAACAGAAAGCATATTCCACGCTTGCAAAGGTGTCAAAGCCGGATTCCTCCCTCTTTGCCACTCAAAGTGGCACCGAGTTCCACGGGCACCTAGCAAACGCCATTTGGAATTGAGATGCAGAAGAGCCGTGCGTTGGGGTGTTTTCCTGGCTTGTAAATCTCACATCTCGGGCAGGCTGCTCTGGCGAAACTGATGTTGTTTCAGAACATTTTGCTCCTGGGGGGGCGGGTGAGAAAAGTTGGTGGTGGGAGGGGAAGAGCTGGCATGATCTGAAAGTAAACTACTTGTGCTGTGCTCTGTTCAGAGCCTGAAAAAATTGTCTGCTTTTCTTTTTGAGCCTTTGGTGGATGTGACTATCCCCCCCCCTTCTCCGCATGATGGCAGGTGTAATTTATTTGAATTTCTCCCTCCTCCCCTCTCTGTGGGACTTAAAATACTTGATTTGAGGCCTTTAGATTTTCTTACCTGGTTAATTCTTTTTTTAGCTTTACTTTCCAGCTAGACAATGATTCTAGCTGGAATATAATGGCACAATGCTGGCGTGATTGTGGGGCAGAGAGAAAATAATAAAATGCAAAGGCTCTTACCTTTGTTGTTCTGATTATGTTTATGATCATGGCAATTGTTTCTGCGAGCCATCAAGGTTTGGGAAACAGCTGAAGTCTGTTATTTTAAAGTAGCTGAAATGATTAGCAGTTGGCCGGATTCCATGCAAAACAAACAGGGAAGCTGTTTAGTGCAAAGGGGTGTGTTTCACAAGGTAATGTGGAAACTCCTTGTTTACTTAGTGCATGATGCTTTATGGAACTGGATAGGGGCCTGCCCCAAGGAGATTGCACTCAACACATTCTACTGAGGGTCAGGGAAATTATTTCAGCTAATATGTACTTTGGATCGAGGACAGGAAGGCACAAGGACTGTGGTCGACGTTCTTGGAAGTAAGACCTCTTAGGTAAACTAGCATTTCAGCCTTCATGTTTACTATAAAACTGAGCCTTTGTGCTTGTTTTCAGGCGTTCTTGTGACGAGAGGTGTAAAAGGAACCTTTTTTTAAAAAAAAATGTGGAGGTAACCCTGAGGATTTTCCTGCTGATTTGTCTGGCTTATGTTCTTGTTTCCCTCCCTGTATATGTATATAACCCACCTCACTCTTTTCCTCTCTGTAAACTGTCCTCAGTTTATGAGGAAAAGTATACCCACAAGTGATTTATCTCAATCTGATTAATCTGTTTGTGGTTTGTTCTCTGAATGTTAGAAAAGGCTTGATATTTGTCCCTGGCTGTCCCCAAACCAGGCACTTTACTGGGTCCTGAATTAACCTATTTGCTGGGTTTGTACTGTATGTTGACTGATAAACTAATCAAACCGGTTAGGTTCTTTTTAAGACAATAAATACATGGATATATAAATAAGATAAGATAAAAAAGTGTTAGCATGCATTTGCTAGGTCTTCAAATGATCTGGTATGTGCAACCGGTTAGGTTCTTTTTAAGACAATAAATACATGGATATATAAATAAGATAAGATAAAAAAGTGTTAGCATGCTCTACAATTGCAGTTGCTAGGTCTTCAAATGATCTGGTATGTGCATTGTATGAATGGAAGCCACAGTGTTCCTTTCTGGAATAAAGTTTAGTATTTTGGACTAAGAGAAGGAAGATTTGGGTTCAAATCTCCATCCAGTCATGAAAGTCACTGGATCTTCATAGGTTTGGAGCTGTGTTTCTTAGCCTAATCTTCTCAACAGCATTGTTAAGGATAAGAAGAGGAATTGTGGCCATATTCCAACTTGCTTAAAAAGGCAATAAATAAATATTTTCCCCAATTCAGGAATCCTTAAAGGCAACCTTATCATCTCTCAATGGCCTGGTCAGAAAGTAGGAAAGCTCTTACGTTTGTATTTAGTTATACCAGTACGTGATAAGCATGATTAAAAATAATACCATCACTTAGGGCTGACAGTGCTAGTTTTAAGAGTAGAATCTGTAAAGTATAGAGTAAATGGCTTTTATGGAAATCCCACTTAATGTTCCTGGGGTGATGGTGGGAGCAGCAAGAACTCACAACATACCAAGTCAAATAACACTAGCAACCCCAATTAAGGTGTGTGTAACAGCTGATAGCCATCAGCTCTCATGAGCCATCTATGTTTCATTAAGCCCCTTCTAGCTATTGCTGCTTTCCAAGAATACCACATTTCTAGCAGTTCACTAAGCAATCACTTGTAAAAATAGTTATTTCTGGATGAGTATAATATTTTGAAGCTAGATGGTGGTCTATTTGGATCATCAGATCCAAGTAGTCTGCTTTGTATCATCAGATGCAGAGGAGAGAAGGGGACTGAGCCTTCCTCTAGACTAGTGTTTCTTAACCTTGGCAACTTTAAGTTGTGTGAATGTCAACTCCCAGAATTCCCCAGCCAGCATGAATAACTGCTGGCTGTGGAATTCCGGGAGTTGAAGTCCACACATCTTAAAGTCGATAAGGTTGAGAAACCCTGCTGTGGACTATTGTCCAAGCTGACCATTGGATTCTCCTGGACAGGAAGCACTAGAAGATAACTTCCTGTTCCAGCTGTGCCTTGCTCAAGCATCTCGTCTTTGTATTTTTAGCTGGTTTCCCATCCTGACCTATGGGTCCTACTTATGATTTTTTTTTTTTAATTTCAGATCTAACTGGAACCATTTTTCTTCCGCTTCTTGTAACTCTTGGTTGCCTTCATTGGTCCAGAAGATAAAGTAACATTCTAGATCAGTGTTTCTCAACCTTGGGAACTTTAATCTGTGTGGACTTCAACTCCCAGAATTCCCCAGCCACAAAGGGTGGCTAGGGAATTCTGGGAGTTGAAGTCCACACATCTTAAAGTTCCCAAGGTTGAGAAACACTGATCTAGACTGAGATAGGTTTGAAAATCTGCCCAGCTATTTTTGTGCAAACCCATCTTACAGTTGCGCACGCAGTTGTTTTCCCCTATGAAAGAAAGCTCCTGTTTGTCAGAGGTGCTTTAGAATGTCTTTTGGTGCTTTTGAGTGTGTTTATTATTGCAAAGGACGTATGAATGGCCTAGTGTAGTGGGCATGACTGCCTCCCACTCTGTCTCTCACTGAAGGCTTCCGAGAGACCTGTGATTTTGGAATGACATCATTTCCAAGAATATTGATCTCATCTCGATTGTCAGCCGCTGCAGGTGACTTCATTGCAAATGATCTCAACGAGGTGATTTTCCTGTTTTCTCCTCTTCTAGACAGGGATGACAATGACCCAACAGATACTGCCTTTCCTTCTCACCCACAACCAGTTCCCATCTGAGCAACTACCAGACATGTGGCCTTCAGTTCTGGAATTTCCCAGCCAGCATGGCCTTTGCTTAGAATTCTGGGAATTGAAGTTCACATTGGAAGTTGCCCAGGTTGGAAAACATGACTTGTAAGTTATCACTGAGCAGCATTGTGGTGTTATCTCCCTCAGATCAGTTCAGTGCCTTATTTTTTTGGTGGACATCTTGGTGCTTTCTGGAAATTCACATGCAAGGCAGAAAGCCAATCTGATTGTTCCCCTCTCATTTTCTGATGTACTGCTTCTGACTATGGAGGTTCACTTAAGGCCACATGGGGGTCATCCAAGTAAGAAGGAGTGCACAATTTGTTTGCTCCCTTTTAAAATCATTAAGGGTTTGGTTATTATCAGATTGATTCTCCTTGTGGAGACTGTGTCTACTTCAATTTTGTTCAGTTTTTCATAATTTTGGTATCATTTCCATGTTAACTGTGAACATTTTTCTGCAAAGTGCCTATATGTAAAGATGGAGGCGTTTTGAGGTCATTCCTCCAAATGTATGCATTTCTGTACACACTTTCCCTAATTCCTATATTTTGTAGACAGGGTTTTGCGGGGTGGGGTAGGGGGAGAGAATCAGTTTTCCATAGTACAAGGCATTTTGTATGCATGTTTCGCTGTAGATTTGTTTTGGTGCACAGTTTTCTCTATTGTGTATTTTTGTATTCATTCTTTGAGTGATAAATTGCATTGCCAAATTGCAGATATAAGTATATAATACAAGTTTACACTGCAGTGTAAATCCATCCCCCCCAAGAATTTCAATATTTACATGAGCTTGATTTCTCAGGAGGAAACATCTGTGCCTTTATGTATAAAAATGTGTATGTTGCCCCAATCGAAAAGCCTGAGTAGCTCACAACAACATCCAGTCCAATACATCATAATAATTAAAACCTAAGCCGTGATATAACCATTAAAAGCATACAAACCATAGTAATCATAAAAGCCCTAAAACGGGATATAAATTTAGAAGCAGACCCAATATGGAACAGCTTGGTGCAAAAGGACTCTCTTAGCTGCCTTCTTCATGGTAACAGAGAAGGGGCCATCCTGACTGCAGGATAATGAGGACTGCCTTTGGACTTCTGTCCCCTGAGATCCAGGGGTGGGGGAATCTTCAGCATTCTTTCTCAGACCAAATGTAGAAGACGACAGATTCCAGCTGGAGAAGACCTTCCCATAGACAAGAAGGACCTAAGTTCAAAGGAGCCATTCATGGTGACTTATCCCTGTTGTCAAGTGGTCAGATGTGTATTAACTGTTAAAATGAATCTGGGAAGGGTTTTGGGAGTATTCTGCACCTAGGTAGATGTAACGGTAGGTGGGAAAGACCTTAGGAGACTGAGTGAAGAGATGCTGCCAAGGGAATGGTCAGATAAGAGACAGCATAACTTGCAGCTGGACAGTGGGTGGGGCAAGAGACTCAGAAAAGACCCTTCTTAGTTTCTTGGGCTGTAAGGGAGACAAGGGGAGAAATGTACTTTCAAGACTGATGTTGGCCTCGCGGGGTAGACCAGATAGAAATGACAACCAGATTAGCTAATTTTACTTTATTGTAAAGCTACGTTGACAGAATCTTGCAAGTATGGAAGTACATTTCTCCCTCCATCTCCCTTACAAACTGAGAAATTAGGGAGGGTCCCATCTGAGCCTTTTGCCCCACCCAATATCTAGCTGCGGGCTGTGCAGCCTCTTATCTAACTGTTCCCTAGGCAGTGTCTCTTGGCCGTGTCTCCCAAGGTCATTCCCACATACCATTACAGTAGGAAAAAAAACCAGGTGTATTGGTAGAAAATAAGAAGTGCCTGGCTTGGCAGTTGTGCTTGGGAGATGGGTATGGGTGTCCTGATGGACTACAGATTAAGCATGAGCCAGCAGAGTACTGTAGCTGCCAAAAGGACCAATATAATCTTGGGTTGCATCAAGAGAATTGGAAATAAGTGATAGTTCCTCTCTGTGCTGCATTAGTTAGATGCTACCTGGAATACTGTGTTCAGTTCTGGTTGCCACAGTAGATGAAGGACTTGGGGGAAGTAGAAGTGCAGAGAACTGTGGCAAAGTTGGTGAGGGGCTTGAAGGCTAAACCCTACTGTATGAAGGACAGTGAAAAGGACGGGATATGTTTATTTTTATTTCCTTAGTACTTCCATTTGTATAGCTACCTATCTCAAGTACTTGACTCTGGATGGCTTACAACAATTAGAAGCACAACCCAAAAACAAAATACAATAGGAAAATAGAAAAGCATATAAAAACATATAAAATAATTAGCAGCCAAGATACAGAAACAATCAACAAAATTAAAAAAAGCCACTGAACTACACATCCAGATCCCCAACTCCAGCAGCAAAGCCACATCTTTAAAGCCTTACAAAAAGCTAGCAAGGTTGGGGTCAATCTGATCTCCAGGGGGATGATGTTCCAAAGGATGGGTGCTGCGACAGAAAAGGCTGTCTTCCTTGGCCCTGCTAGATGGCACTCTTTAGGAGATGGGACCTGGAGCATGCCCCTCTTAGCAGACCTAATGGAACGGGTAGATGCTTGAGGTGGTCCCTCAAACTCTTCTTTAGCCTAAAGAAAAGAAAACTAAAATGATACATGGTAGCAGTCTTCCAATATTTGAAAGGCTGTCACAGGGAAAATGGGGTGAATTTATTACCCATGGTGCCAGAGATCTGGAACAAGAACCAGTGAGTACAGAGGTAGATCCAAATAAGGAGGAATTTTCTGACTTTGGAGCTTTTATGCAGTGGAACGGCCTGTCTTCTGGAGTTGTGGCTACTTGATCACTGGAGGTTTCAAGCAAAGATTGGACAGCCTGGGATGGGATGAGGATTAGACTAGAAGTCCTCCAAGATCTCGTTCAGCCCTATGATTCTGTAATTTACAACCCATAGTGGTTGGGTTTACACATAGCCCTAAAGTAAAACCCCAAAAAACCTCATAATAGCTTAGTGACTCCAGCTGATGGGTTCTACTGCAGAGAAGGAAAACATACATCCAGTTGAGCAAAGGGAAACTCTAAACAGTAGAGTTCCCATATCCATCAACATGCATTTGCTATGGAGAACTTGATGAGAGGACAGAACAATTATTTGTTTATTTACAGTGCATGTCTAAAGTCCCTGCACTAAGTATTGCGTATCTATTTGTAATGTGTGTATATTGCTTTTCCAGAAAGATGACCCAAGATGACATTATTAATAAAACTTAGGTATATTAAAAGATTAAAACAGGAGTGTGCAGTCCTGTCTGGAGATGCTGGTGCTAGAACTTGGGAGGCAGTAGTGTATTTGCTAGAAAGAAGACTGTGAGGTGCTGTCTTATTACAGGCTAGGCTGCTTTGATCAGCACCATGGGTCATGGACAGTTCACGATGGAGACTGGTGACAAGGTTTGGCTGGATAGGATCAAGAGAATCAAAAAATAGAGAGCTCTTGTTCCAGCAACAGTCTAAAGTGGTGTTTCTCAGCCTCAGTAACTTTAAGATGTGTGGACTTCAGCTCTCAGAATTCCCCAGCCAGCATGCTGAAGTCCACACATCTTAAAAGTTGCTGAGGCTGAGAAACACTGGTCTAAAGTCAGCTTGATAAGTCACTCAGGGAGAGAAAAGTTTCAGTCTGAAAGTATTGGTCCCAGTAGATTTGGAAAACATGCTTATGCCCTTGGGCGTAGCATGGTAACAGTGTGGCTTCCCTCTTAAACTGCCTCTTGCCTTAGGGGATAAGTCATCCTGAATCAAAGGAGAAGTTGGCATTGCTTCCTGAGCCATGGGCAATGGAGGCATCATTGGTCTTTAAAGCTACCCTTTTAATCAGGTGGACTTTGGCTCCTGAATGGATTCTATGGCATTGGATTCTGCCTCTGATAGCCAGGATTCCAGATTTTGGACCCTGACAATTACCTATGGAATCAGGGGATGTGGTGGAAACTGCAACTTTAATAGAATATGCTCAGCTTGCAGAACTTGGAAATGTCCATGAGATGGACATGAAATGTCCATGAAATGTCCATGAGATGTGCTGTCAGTCAGAATAGATAGACCAGAGGTTGGGAACTGAGCAGTACCTCCAAACCTCAATCTAGCTTGATGTGGAGCCCATTTTGGCTCTGGCCTCCTCCCCTTCAATGCTGGCCACCTCCATTTATGATGGCAAGCAGATCCTTTGGTGGAAGGTAGCCCTGAAGGAAGACCTGAACAAATTTGAACTGGAATAGTGAAGGTATCAACAGGAGAAAGCTTCTCCAGTGGTAGAGTAAACAATACTACGTAATGCTGAGTTCAGTAGTTATTTTTTTGGGAGGGGAGAAATTATACATATACATGAGGGAGAGAAAGAAAAAGGGGGAGATGGAGGGTTGGAATGTTGGTGGGAATTTAATGTCTAGGTCAGTGTTTCTCAACCTTGGCAGCTTTAAGCTGTGTGGACTTCAACTCCCAGAATTCCCCAGCCAGCCATGCTGGCTGGGGAATTCTGGGAGTTGAAGTCCACACAGCTTAAAGCTGTCAAGGTTGAGAAACACTGGTCTAGGTAGTTTCTATTTCCTGCAAAATTCTCCTGCAGCCGGACCATGTTTTGAGAAACAATCAGAAACATCTCTGTTGATCGGGATGAATTGCCTTGGTTTGGCTATATAGCAAAGGGCCCTTTCATCTCCCTTTTATTTTGAAGAAAAAGAGAGAGATTAAGAGTGAGTGAGAGAGAAATTTCCTTGAGCTCCTCTTAATTCCATTTGTTTAGGTGTGTTCGTGCCTGTCCGTGTGATTCACAGTGTCTGCTACCATATTGTCAGACACGGCAATCTCTATATTGTAAAGCATGGAATTCTCATCTGTGCTAGTTTCACATGGATTCGTTCATTCATACCTCTGGGTATATTGTCTTCCTATCAATCTCTATATTCATTTTTAAAAAACAAATAAAAAAAAGAGAGAAATATTAATGTTTTTCAGCCACCAGCAACTCTTTGTCTTCATCCTCCCTCTGTGAAAAATCACCTACTTTCTATTGTTACCTGGACTACAACAGTTGTGAACGCACACTAATCTAAAACAGATACTCTATATTTTGTACTTGGAATCTCCAATTAGCACATGAACGGGTTGCAATGTGAATGGATGGACGCTATACAAATTGCATTAACAGTAGTGTATTCATGAGTTCTATATTATTTATTTATTGAATCAATTTGTAAAGCCGCCCATCTGAACAAGTGACTCTGGGCGGCGAGCAATGTTAGATAAAAATAAGAACAATTACAGCCATCAGTATAAAAATTAAAATGCATAGCAAGTGAGGAAAATATCACAGTCCACAAACTGTAATACAGCCAGAAGAGTCCCTTCACACACTCGGGGCCCCAGGCCTGGGCCCAGAACCAGGTCTTTGGGGCTTTATGAAAGGCCAGCAGATCGGGGCCATCCTAATCTCTGGAGGGAGAATGTGACATGGGGCAGGCACTAGGGCAGAAAAGGCTCTCCTTCTGGGCTCCGCCAACTGGCATTCCTTAGCCCATGGGATGCAGAGAATACCCATCCTGCCAGATTAGATGGGATTGGATTGGATATATCCTATTATTATATAGGATATCAATATAATTATATAAATTATTATTATATATCATTATTATATGACATGAATTCTATATTAGAGGTGTGTGGATTGGCTCCAATTCGATTTGAATTTTCAGATCCCCAACAGGAACCTTAGACTGTCAATCCTGACCCAGTCTGACAATTTAGATCAACTTGAAAACTTGATTTGATCTTCCCACATCAAATCAGGCAGATGCCATTTGATTTTCAATCAGAGGTTTTTAAAAAAGGGCATCTGCATCGTATAATGCAGTGTTTTTCAACCTTGGGAACTTTAAGACGTGTGGACTTCAACTCCCAGAATTCCCCAGCCATTCTGGGAGTTGAAGTCCACACGTATTAAAGTTTCCAAGGTTGAGAAACACTGGTATAATGATTCAATGGATTGAGCCAAATAATTAATCTAATTCCAAAAATCCATTTGGTTTATGGATTTGATCCCATCCTACTTGACTCATATCTCTGAAGGGTAGATTGAGGCAGACTTGACTCTATGGCCATCCGGCGTCGTTTTGGAATGGAGTTCCTGTTCTTAGCATTCAACTCAGTGTTTCTTTGGTTTTATGTATGGCCAGTAAATCCTATCAGTAGCACTGAGTCTGACTTCTCAGTGTCTCTGATGATTTGAATTTTCAGCTCTTTTTCTGTTTCCAGACCCTTTTGGCTTCCATGCTTGCATCCAGGGAACCCCAAAGGGAATTCTCGGACTCATCGCTCTTGAGAAACCTGTCATACCTGATGGCAACTCTCTTGCCTTTCAAACTATAAGCCGCAGAGTTTTCTACAAAGCAGCCTCTCTGTCTTCTTCCTATTCAATACATTGAAAATATTGCCTGGAGTATTTTTAAATCAAAATGGAGAATTCTGGGCTAGAATCAGAATCTTGAATTCTGGGCATTCAGAAGACTCCTACACACCTTATAAAATCACTCCCCATGAAGATACAGGGAAAGATTTGTCTATTTTCAAGCAGAAGTTTCGTCTGTTCAGTTTTGCCGTTTTAAACTCCGTCCTTTTCTTGAACTACACTTCCTCCTTTGACTTCTTTCTTGCAAGCACTTCCATCCGCAGATAGAGGAGGTGCAATCTTCTTTTCAGAGCGATCTATTGAATCGTTCACAACACTCCCACCCCAGCTTCCAACATCCATAGAACTGTTTTCCTTTTTTCTATGCCAAGGAGTGGGGCTTTGATGTTCAAGCAAGGTGTCTTTTCCTCTTTGTTTTGAGAGGTTCTGTTCTCTATCTGCAACTGAATACCATACCACGTAAGTGAGCAAAGTCAGGTCTGCAGCTGATGCCAGTTAACAGGAGGGTGAGCTGGACTTCTTGCTAGCAACCCAGCAAAATCTAATGTTGCAAATGGATTGCTGTCAGTTTCCTTTTCCTCCCAAGTTAAGGACAAAGCTTTCCCCTGCAGAGCCCTTTCCTGGAACAATCAATCACACAGAAGCTTCTTAATCTGAATAATCAGCCAGGCTATCGCTGTTGATCCTCAGCAAAGAGCTGGTGACATTCTGCAGAAGAAAAAGAAAGATTTCACCCTGTTGAAGTAGGTGTAAGCAGTAGGTTTCAAAAACCTAGAGGGGATAGGATTCAGATCTTTCTGGATTTGGTGCACTTAATTATGTGAAAATGTGATTTTTTAATGATAGGTTCAAGTGGATGTAGATTGGATGGATTTTAAAAAGTGTACTTAGTAGGTTTGCAAGATGCAGATAGATGCATATATATACATCAGATATGGACTCTATTTGCATCTGTTTTTTCTTGGTCAAAAATCGTTTATTGGCAAAACAAACAAAATTATTCCGATTATTTATGAGCTGAATCCCCAAAAGAACATATATATTTTACAATTGAATTGTGAAAAAAATGTATTAAGGTTAGATTTAATGTCTTGTTATTTACTTTTCTGCCAATGCTCATTTTGGCATGATAATAAAACAAGGCTGTGTTCAAAGGGAGGCTAGACTGCCATTTGCCATGGAGGCTTTACTTTGGATTCTTGCATGGATGGGTGAGTGTTGGGGACTCAGTGTCCTAAATGGGCGCTTCCAACCATGATTCTATGGAGACACTGATATTTTAAAAATCAGTCATCCAGAATTTTTTTATGTATTAGAGAAATGTATGTAGAAAAAGGATGTGTATTTAAATGTACATCCTGGAGAAGTTGCACATCAACACCTCTGTTGAGGAAAGTTGTGAGTGAGAAACAGATAAAACAACCGGAATATTTTCTTACTAACCTGAACAAATGGATTGGGTTTATATGGATCCCTATATACAAAAGAATAGATGGTGTATTCCAAGGGCATTGAAGAATGTTGTAATGGCCAGGTTGTTTTATGACTCTGAAAGTGTGTGTTTGGGTGTGTTGAGACCCGTCATTATATTTCAATGAATGTTTCTCTCCCTCCCTCTCCCCCCCCACCTCTTTTGCCCATTGAAAGCAGTGCCTTAGTAGATGAGCAGTCTGTGGAAAAATCCCAAATACTGAATAATTCTGGGAATCAGATTTTAACTGATTCTTTTACAGCCTTGGATGGAACACACTCATCCATCTGTTCATTTCAAAAACTGAACCGCTGCCTTTCCCCAAAAGATGTGATAGCACCTTAAAGCAAGGTTGGTTGGGTAACTAGTAGGCTGCATCATTGCTATGAGTAATAGTTGAACCTCCAGAACGAAAGCCTTAATTTTAATGAAATGAGATTTGAAAATACGGTTTCTTCCCATGCGTTCAGCCAATATCTTTTTTTTGGGTCATACTAAAAATTCTAAATCAGTAGCAACTTTTAAAAAGCTGGAGGTTTTCGGGCTTTTTGGCTGTAAAAGAAGTAAATGAATTAAAAAAAAAAGCTGGAGTAGGGTAGGGAGAGGAGGCTACGTGTGGCCCAGGAGCTACAAGGCTCTTGTCCGAATCCTTAGACATGTACAAAGATCAAATTCTGCTTCATACTCCATGGTGCTCACAAAGATATAATCTGGTGCTTGATAATGGGATAATGTTTGACATTCAAACCAAGTGTATTTCTAGTTTTGGCTTGGAGAATCCTTGGAGAAAGAGGAATGACTCAAGGGTGTACCTTTCCATTGAAAGGAGCATGGAATGGTTTGAAAGGTCAGTCCTATGCCCTCTTGAGATGAGCTGAGGGGGTTGATAGGTCAAGCACCTTCTCTAATTGCAAATGTGGTCTCACAGTGTTGTGTTTCTGCTGAGAACCTAGATCTGTGGAGCCCACACTGATGGCCCTGAGCCAAATTGCTGCTACATTGAACAATATTTGTTTTGGGTTCAGAAGAAGGAATTGCACTTCAACCTGCTTCTAGTGAGCAATCATGTGGCTCCTGGAAGATTTCAGCTCCATTTTTTGGATCATTGAGATCCTCAGTAGAGGGAGTGCCATATGCAAACAGATGCAGACGTGTTAATTTGAGAATGCAGAGCTTATATTGAGTAATCCTAGACCAGTGTTTCTCAACCTTGGCATCATTAAGACGTGTGGACTTCAACTCCCAGAATTCCCCAGCCAGCATGGCTGGCTGGGGAATTCTGGGAGTTGAAGTCCATGCGTCTTAAAGTTGCCAAGGTTGAGAAACACTGTCCTAGACCAAAGCCACAGCAGTCTGTGTCTTAAGGGAAGCTAACCTCACATTTTGGTAAGGCAATGAAAGAATGCTTAGCAAGAATGTCAGTATTATCAGAAGCTACTTTCAGAATCCAAGTTGGCCATATGGAGCTCCAGCTGTTGAGATACCCTTTTCACCTGGATTTTTCCCTTAGGTTGGCCACAAATGGTCTTATTCACCCAATTTATGGGTCGAGAGAATTTCTTTGAATTTCTCCAAGAAGAAATTCTCCAACAAATGCTCAAGAGCAGGGTGAACTACTCTTTAATTATGATAGTAGCATGATTGAAAAAGTGTACCACTATCCCCTGGAAGTGTGGTCAGCCAGGCTGGCTGCAGATCAGTGGGGAGATGATTGTACAATGAAAGACAGGATGTTCATACACTCATCCACCTTGTAACTTGGTTGCTGAGTTCCCGCAAGATGCTAGATTAGACTAAAATGGGTTTGGGTAGTTTGTGATCCGGTGTCCTGTGTCAAACCCAGGCGTTGCCTTAGCATGTCATCTGAGCCATCATTTTCACATAATAAGCCATCTCATTAAGCCCTAACGTGTTTTGGGGGTGGGGGGCAGTGAGTACCATGGTGAGTAAAAATAACAATTGTCTTTTGTTATCCTGTCTTTAGAATTTGGCATGTTGTGTCAAACTAGCAAAGGCTTCTGCAGGGGGGAAATGATGAAAGCAGCCCTGTCCTGTTTCAACACAAGCTCCGCCCCTTTGGTACAGGCTCCACCATGTCAGATACAGGTATAAAAGGGGCAGAGCTTGTGTTACAATGGCGTGATGCCCCTTGTGTGATTTTTGAAGTAGGCATTAGATCCTGTAGGCACCTCAGAATGGCCCAGGTCCCATAGCACATTTATCTGGGCTACATTAACCCAGCTATATCTTCTTACCAAAATTTCTGCCAATAGACCAGTTTTTCTCGAACTTGGCAACTTTAAGATATGTGGACTTCAACTCCCAGTATTCCCCAGCCAGCCAAAGTTGCCAAGGTTGAGAAACACTGCAATAGACAGTCAACTAACTGGGTGAAAGTGCCCACCTACTTTCTCTAGGAAATGACTGCTATTCTATAAGCCCTTGTGCCAGGAGAGTCCTGGCAAGGCTTTGTGACGTCACTAGCCTGCTCCCCATTGGCCAGGCAATGTAGCCTGGTTACTGCAGTCAATTAGCATTTGGGAGGTATATTCTCTGTTGCCAGAACCATGAGTTCTGCAATGGAGAAATTTGCTTTTTTTAGACTTTCTCAGGAAATTTCAGTCAGGGGGATTTTTCCATAGTGCGAGAGTCTCAGGGGAAATTTTGTCCAGGAAAAATTGTTGGAGTTTTTCTCTAGAGAAATTTGGTGAAATTGCCCAGCCAAGGTAGTGCCCAGCTTTACTTCCAAGTAAATTTCCCTAGTTTGGGATCACAAAACCAGCAAACAGAGAATCTGAAGTGCAAGCCTCTTTACAATCAGTTGGTAGTACTGAATAGGTAGTACTCATTTAGCGACTGACTCATTTAGTGACTGTTCCCAGTTATGACAGTGATGAAAAAGTAACTTTGTGACCAGTCCTCGCATTTATGACCTTCACAGGTCTGTAAAGTAAAGGAAAGCTGAAGTCAGATCATAAGTACAGTCATGGTTTCATTTAGCGACTGCTTCACTTAACAACTGAATTGCCGGTCCCAATTGTGGTCGCTAAACAAGGACTCTCTGTAATGTTCTGCTTCATCTAATTTTTTTAGGATGGATTTAAGATGCTGACCTTTCTGTGCTTTCACTGAATTGTGTTTGTTTTAAATACCATTGTGTAACTCACTTGCAGATTTACAGTGTAATCCAAGAGATAGGGTGAGGGTTGCCAAAAAAGTTAAAGACTGCCTTGTGTTAAGCTTGATTCCTGGTGACTATATGGACTTGTCCATAATACAGAAATGATTTACCACCACCTTTCTTTTGAATATTTTTTCGGCTTCCCAGTCTAGCCTACAGCCACAGAATTTCCTAGTAGTCCCCCATCCAAGCGCTAATCAGGTTTGACCTTGTTTAGCTGCTTCTGATTTCAGCCAAGGATGCCACCGAGTGGGGCATGCAGTCTGATCTCTGCCTGCTAAAAATGAATGCCATTGGATGTATTGGGTCCTACTCTCAGGAATGATATAGAAAGGCAACCTTATTGAACATATTGTTGTATAAATAGATTAGAAGTCATCTTTTAATTGCCTAAGCAGCCCGAGATTTCTTTGAAAGAATTGTTTAATTCGTTGTGCAACGTAGGCACTTTCAGCTGATAAATTACCAGAAAAATTGATGACGAATCATTGTGTTAATGACCTAAAAATTCTTCAACTGGACAGTTCCTGTGCTACAACTGCTTACGTCAGGTGGGAAGTGAAATTTTCCTCCCTGCTGCTGAGATTTTTTATCCTTGGCTGAACAGTACATCTGCCATATGCATTAATCAACTTCCTATGACTCTCCTTTGTAGACCTTCTGGAGGCTTGGGGTTAGCTGCCGGCCTGAATGCATTTCCAATTTATTCTCTTTGGCTTTGTGTTCTCTCTGCAGGCTGCTGTATCCAATTAGCTTTCAATCAGCCCAATTTCTTTGGTGACAAACCAGAGGGTCAAATTAAAGTTCATAGGATAATCCTTCATATCTCCAAAATATATGCATCAATACATTGGTAAAGGAGCCCTTTTCTGAATTGAAAACTCATCTTCGCCATGTCTCATGTCCTAGACTAGGGCTTCTTCCTCCAGGAGGGAAGTGAAAGAAATCTGTCATGGATTTCATTGGGATTGTATGCACACAAGCTCTTGCTGGTGGACTGTTTGCGGTGGACATTAGCTGGACTAAGGATTGTGCATCATCTTTTCTGTGGAGACCTAAGGTTGGTTCTGTCCTGGAATCTATCAGTGTCTGAATCAAGGGACACTGGGGCTTCCTTGGGTTAATGTCTTGTTTCTCCCCACCTAATCCTTATGGCCTTCAGGGGTCACAACTTCATTGTATCTCCTATTGGGTTTGGGGTAGAGATGTGTAACTGGGAATCAGCCATGTATTAAAGATGCCAGACACCCAGGAGATTTGTATGGATGTCAAATAAAATGGGGAAAAGGATCAAGCCCTGTGTCATTCCATAGTAGAATGCTTCATGATTATACTGGAGCAGACAAAACTTAAATGCCAATTACTTTTTCTTCCACAATGATAGCACTGTGAAATTTAGAGGATAATTATGTTCTCATCCATGCATTAATCTGAAAGTCATGGTGTGGGTCAATATATGCCAGAATTTGCACACAGTAAAATCCTCAAGCTTTTTTTTTTTTAAACAGACAGAGTTAAAGAACTTTTATGCAGTAGCAGTATGAATGGAGGGATGTTGCCCTAGACATTTCAGGCTTTGGGGTCCCCCCAAGAACAAATGTGAGCTGCTTTTGCAGACATCACATGCCGTCCTATTTCTCTGCTCTGTTCTCGGAAGATGCGAATCTTCTCTTTTTGGAGCTGTTGGCAGTAGCTATTTTGCACCGCCACAATACTGTGAGATGTGACGGGGCGATAGGAGACTCCTTAACATTATCTTTTTTCGGAACTATTTAGACTTGCCCCCCTTGGCCCTGGAGTTGAGAAAATATTTCTTTTTATCTTTTGTCACTTGCCTCCTTTTTGTCTTGTTCCATAAGCAAAGAAGCACAACAGATTGAGCCTTTCTATCTCCTTTAACAAATTGTTTGATTTGTTTCCCAAAAGCAAAAATGACTAAGGGCTGGGTGGGTGGGAAACAAATTATACAATACTGCCTGCCCCTTTCTTGTAGCCTGCAGCAAGTACTATAAAATCTTCTGCCCCACGAATCTCTGTTACTTATTATTTTCCCTTTTGCAGTTTGATAAATGTTCAATTTTTTTCTTGCTTATTTACCTCTTATTTACAGAACTTCCAAGGTATTCAGAATGCCTTCTCTTCCTCTTCTTACCAATCTGTGCAAACGGTAACAGGCTGATTTGTCTTATGATTAAGAAGCTGTTTAGAAAAGGACTCAGCATCTTCCATCCTTTCAGAGACAGGGCAAAGTTTGGGAAACTCCAGTTCTCAACCAGAAACAAAATGAGTGAAGATTGGATCTGAAAAATGTTGCAACATTTTTAAGGGAGAGGGGATTAGTTTAAGGAAAAAAAGGGAAGTAAGATAAGGAGTAAGGAGTCTGGGCTGAGATTTATAAAACATGTGGGTGAAAGATTTTCTTCATCGCTAATAATACTAGAACTGTCAAATAGCAAGAAATTCAAGACAGATAAAAGGGAAACCAGCTTCACAGTGAGATAGGTTCAGAAGTTTGGGACCAAGGGCCTCTTTTCTCACACCCCAAAAGCTTGGGGAGAGCTCGTGAAATCTTGCAAAAGATCTTGCTGAAGTCTCTGAGAGGGTTGGTTGTTGTTTTTCTTTTGTGAGATTGTCTGAGGTTTCAGCACGTTTGTGTGAGATCCCATGAGAGTGCCTGCTTTTCACCTCAGAAGAATACGAAAATGAAAGATGTCAGTTTGGGGACTGCATAACAGATTTGGGGATGATACAAATAATAACTTTTTAAGTTCATTTTCCAGGAGCTAAGGTAGCAGGGGTTGGTGTAAAAATAATGCTGAAGGGGGAAGGGAAGACTTTGGGAACTATTTTTTGTTTTGGGGCAGCCTTCCCCACCTTGGGAACCCTCAGATGTTCAGGACCCCAAATTTTCAGTAATGGCTATCCTGGCTGAGGAATGCTGGGTTGCTCCACATCTCTGAAGTCTACCAAAACTGGGGATGGCCATTTGAGGGGGAAGAGTTTGGAAGTTCTGTTCAATTTCTTATGTTCATAAAGACGTTCAAGATTTATTTTCTTTCTTCTGCTTCTTACTGAAAATGTATGAGAAATTGGGCCACTGTTGCTTAGTGGTTGTCTGCCAACCTTTAGAAGCATTGAGGGGCTCCAGGGGCTACAGAAAGAGGAGATTCTAGGCTAGAAGTAGCTAGCACGTTGTCCAAATCTGAGCAAAAGTCTGCATTTCATATGTCTGAAGAACTTTCAGTCTTTCAGTGTGCTGAATCCATGCGTTTAGAAATAAGTGTTTTAGGGTAGAATTATAAAATGTATGAGTTGGAAGGAATCTTATAAACCATCTTGTCCAACCCCTGCTCAGTGCAGGAATTCACTAAACCATCTGAGAAGTGGTCATTCAGCCCTTGTGTAAAAACCTCAAGTTAAAGAAATTCACCTCTGTTCTAGGCAGTTTCTCCTCCTGCTTAATAGGCATCAGGCAATTCCTCCTATTATTCAGCCTGACTCTTTAATTTCAGCCTGTTGAAACATCTAGATTTCAGTTTCCCTAGACAATAGGTCCACCCTTCTTTGCACATGAGAACCTTTTAGATGTTTGCAGACTACAATCTTCTTTTTTGTAAATTAGATGTGCGCAGCTCCTTTAACTTCCTCAGAGGGTTTGATTTCCAGACTGCTGATCATTCTGCCAGTTCTCCTCTGAACCTGCTCTAGCTTTTCCCTGCCACTTTTAAGTTTGATGCCCAGAACCAGACACAGAACTCCAAGTCTTGTCTAACCAGCACCGAATATGGTGGAATTATTACATTGTGTAATCTGGACGGAGCTTATAAACACAGCACTATTTTCTTTGAACATAAGCAACAAAATAGGAAACAATGGATTATTTGGGGGAATCTGACTTTGGAGCTGTCCCAAATGAATGAATGAATATAATAAATTAGATGACCAGCTCTAGGATTTCAAATTTACCACCATACAATTGGTTTCTCTATTTCATTTACTTATCACAAGATTCTTTGATTTTTTTTTGGAAAAAAACCCCCATTTGTTAGAACACATTGTTTTCAATAATGATTCTGAACTACCTGATCTGTTTTCACATCATTTCATGCATTTGTTACTTGATTATTTATTTATGTATTCATTAATTCAGTTTATATGGCTGCCCAACTCAAACATATGACTCTGGACAACTAATAAGATTAAAACAAGATTAAAACATCATAGAGGTATAGGAGCTGAGATAAAACCAACAACATAGTCAAGGTGACTAAGATATGGGCTCAACCACAGCCCCAGCCCTAGGCTCGGCAAGAAAACCAGGTTTTTAAGGCCGTATGGGAGCTAATAGGGCTGTTGATTTGGCTGCTGATTTCAATGGGAGACCCACCCAGACTTTTCCTGCCTGTAATTTCAGCCTCAGCTGTTCAAATGATGTGAAATATTCAGGCTTCCTACTATTACTGTTAAGAATAAGATCTGCCACATTTTAAATCTTGTACTGTAGATAATATTCCTGTTTTGAAAGTGATTAATAATACTGTTAAAAGAGATGCATCCTCATCAGATTTTGATAACTTTCAGTGGAAAATAAAATTGCTTTTCCTTTGCTTATAATTACTATATTGTTTGCCTGTTGGCAAAAAAGGTTCAGGAATGCTTTGAGTTCTTGGAAAAGATCTACCAGAGTTTAGATATGGGGAGATGGGGACGTACCAGTTTTCTTGAGATCTTGAACAGCACTACGCTGAAAATTTCCCCTCCATTCTCCTCTTACCAGTTCTTCTTTCGTCTGATGAAAAAGGACTTGCTTTTCAAAGGAGGGAATGACTGCACAGTTCAATTCTTATGAGCAGAGCATGAAGTTCTTTCATTTATTTAGTTATCGGGTGGCTAATCATGTGTGTGAATGTTCTGCCTTTCACTGTAGAGTCATTTCTTCATCAATCTGGAGAGTTATTCTGAATTCATTTCATGGGGCCTTTTCATCCAGGAAAGTATGGGAGGCTGCAGAGTGATTGAAATACAGTGGAACCTCGAGTTACGAATTTAATCCGTTCCGTGACTCTGATCGCAACTCGAATTGGTCGCAACGTGAAGCACGTTTTCCCATAGGGTTCAATGTAAATACGGTTAATCCGTTCTGCCCTCCGAATTTGGTCGCGCCGCGAGGCAAATTTCCCCATAAGGTTCAATGTAAATACGGCTAATCCACCCTTTGAATTTGGTCGCGCCGCGAGGCAAATTTCCCCATAAGGTTCAATGTAAATATGGCTAATCCACCCTTTGAATTTGGTCGCTCCGCGAGGCACATTTCCCCATAAGGTTCAATGTGTCAGCCGGCTTTCACAGCTAGGAAATTCCCCAGGCGTGCTTTAGTCAGTTTCACCGCTTGAGCCCTAGCGCAGAAAGAGGAAGTGCTAATGAAATCTGAGCGCGCGGGGGGGGGGGGGGGAAGGCTTTTGTCGCGCGCACGCACACAGCCGGGAGCAGGAGCTTCCCCCTCCCCCCCACTGATTCCTCTTAATTCCGCTCTTTCCTTTGACAAAAGCGCAGTGAAAGCAATCAAATCAGCGTGGGGGTGGGGGGTGGGGGAAAGGCCTTTGTCACGCGCGCACAGCCGGGAGCGGGAGCTTCCCCCCCCCCCACTGATTCCTCTTAATTCCGCTCTTTCCTTTGTCCATAGCCCTTGGCGTAGTCATTGCTTTCCTTGGGCTTTTGTCCTGCACACAGCTGGGAGTGGGAGCTTTCCCGCGTGCATGCATGGATTGCTCTTCAATTCCCAGCTCTTTTCTTTGTCCATAGCCCTTGGCGTAGTCATTTCCTTGGGCTTTTGTCCTCGTGCTCAGATTTCATTAGCACTTCCTCTTTCTGCGCTAGGGCTCGAGCGGTGAAATTGACTAAAGCACGCCTGGGGAATTTCCTAGCCGTGCAAGCCGGCTGACACATTGAACCTTATGGGGAAATTTGCCTCATGGAGCAAGCTTCCTTGCTACCGCAATCTTGCCCACAGGAAGCCGCGACCACATGGCAGCAGGGCAAATGGCCGCGGATCCGGTTCGTATTGTGAGGCGGAGGTCGCACGGCGAGGCAAATTTTTGCGGCCAGAGCTGGTCGTATCGTGAAATTTTCGTAAGGAGGAGCGTTCGTAACTCGAGGTTCCACTGTATACCCAACCAAACTTGACTAAGAGTGGCACCCCTTATCACTTCCAATGACTTGTGGAAATTCAAAAGCATCACTAAGACAACATTGGAGTATATCTCAAGCCTCCTGAGTATAGGATAGAAATGCAGAAGCCTCTTTACGTAGGACGCAAAGGTCTGAGAAACCTCAAGCCTGATTTTCATTTGAGCATTCAGTCAGAAGTTGATCAAATTCAACCTAGCTTCCGATGTGATTATATTACAGTACTCCTCAGACACAAATCAGATAGCTGGTTGTCAATGATGGAAGAGACACAGGAGCCGCCCAGAGTCACCCTCCGGGGCTGGTGTGCGGCATACACATTTAATAAATAAATAAAATAAATAAATCCTCAATCCTACCTTAAATGCTCCCTCTCCAAGTAAATTTTTGGCAATGTGTGCATGCTTTTACAACAGAGTTCTGATTAAAATCAGAAATGAAAACATTTTTAGTTATGGTGAAAAGAATGGAGTTGTTTCTTTTAGTAATGGTTTGAGTGTTGTATGCACTGTAAATTAAAATGATAAATACATTGAGTGGTCAGCTGGGCAGGTTTCCAAATTCAGTATATAGTATATAGAATTTTGAGGGGAGAAGGTTGCCTCCAGGTGGTATGTCATATTATTATTATTATTATTATTATTATTATTATTATTATTATTTGATTTGTCCCCACCCATCTCCCCTACAACGGGGGACTCTGGGAGGCTTACAACCACTAAAATCAAAATACATAATTAAATTATAAAAGATTTAAAAATTATAAAAGTTATAAAAACTAAAAATTTACAAGAATAAGATAGAGATAAAAAGCTAAAACTTCAAGAGGCCAATAGGGCCACACCAGGCCGCTAAGGGGCCAGCCAACCCCATTTCTGGTATCCTCCCTCCCCGCCCCAGGCCAGATGGCAGAGCCAGGTCTCAAATCCCTCCGAAAGGCCTGGAGTGAGGGGGCCTGTCTCACCCCCGGGGGCAAGATGTTCCAAAGGGTGGGGGCTACGGCAGAGAAGGCCCGCCTTCTGGACCCCGCTAGTCGAAGTTCTTTTACCGCGGGGATCCGGAGCATGCCCTCTCTGTGAGATCGGGTGGGACGGGTTGAAATCATTATTTTAAATTTTAATTAGACTTCTTTAATTTCTGAGACTCTCTTTTATTTATTGATTTATATTTCAAATTTGGACACCACTCATTTCACGAGAAAGTGACTCTGGGCGGTTTACAATAAAAACAACAAATACGTATTAATTAAAATGTAATAAAAGTAGTATAAAATACAATAAATTCAAACCTTTTCGTAGTAACATTCCTATCTTATTCCAGTAATGGTTCAGAAGTTAGCAAATTGTCTGGCCCCCTCCAACATTCACTACTCAGATTTCTCACTCAATCCCTCATTGGTCAACTGTTACCGTATGTCAAGTGACATATTCTTGTTCCTTGCCACCTTCCTAGAGGTTGCCAGAGAAACAAAAAACTTGTTTTTACAAGACAAACACATTGACATTTGGGCTATCTAACTCTGAGACTAACACAGTGTGAAGAACAGGAAATAGAACAAAAGCTGTGATATTCTTTTACCTCCAGCGTCTGATACCACTGCTGAATATAAAGGATTAATTGTCTACCCAGTATGATTTCTTTAAAAAAATGCATGGCTGCAGGAATCTTGGTGTCCTTAACACAGATCTTGTGTTTCTGTTTTAATACTGCAGGAAGTTGCTTTACATGAGTCAGGCTGTTAGACCTGTTTAGTGTAACTCAAGAAAAGTCAAAGCCATTTAGTTCACGTGTGTGAACTTGACGGATTCAAGGGAGAGTGATCAGTACCATGGACAGCTACCATTGTGAACACTTAACTGAGCTGAGACAAAAAATGTTGCTTCAGCAAAGGACTAGCATCAGATGAGGACTTCAGCAATTCCTGTGTGGAAAAACTAGGTGATCTGATTCAGGGATCCAAGCTTCAGAAATGGCCATATCAGAACAGATTACTCTAGGATTTGAGGACAGACCTGTCAGTCCCTGAAAAGCAGTACCCCACCTCCTTTCCCACCATGGTATTTTACATAAATGAAAATGAAGCATGTCGGGGGTGGGGGGATTGTAGTGCCACCTTTAGGAAAGCTCTGAAACTGAAAAAAATAATCAAGATTAAAACTAGATGACAGCTGTGATTGCTATAGATTCCATGCCTCCTATCGCTGCCTTGGTCCTTTGTACGTGACTGGTGGGAGTAACATCAAGGGAATGATTCATACAGCCAACGTGATACCTCTTTAGACCAAAGGAGGTGGTGCTGAGGGCTCCTTCTGAAGGAAAAGTTGTGATATGTCTTAATCTTTGTACTATTTTGGGTGACACTAAGTCATGGAATTAAGAGAAGTAAGATATTGCTGACATTGACTGAAGTACATTATTTCAGATGTTGGGGTATTAAGCTGTATCTCGCTATGGCAAGGATGACTCCAGGAACTTTCTGTAGGCAATCCATGTGGTTAATAACAAGACTATGGTCTTTCCCTAAGGAGCATCCATCTACCAAAACCCCTCTCTGCCCTTAATAGCAGCAGGAAGACTGTAATAACCCATGTTGTTTCCCCAATGGAAATTGCAAATAACAGAACCAGTATCACTTCCAAAGCATCAAAGGAGTCTATAAGAAGATTCATGCCATTTAAGAAGATCCATCTAGTCCAGCATCCTGGTTCATATGATGGCCGGCCAGATCCTTGTAGAAAGTCGAGAATACTGTAGTTCTATCTTGCTATTCCTCCAGTAGAGATATTCTACAGAAGTTAAGTGACAAATTAAGGGATTGTTTTTAAAACCAGCCAATCTAGTAGCCACCCCCACAGCTAATGTGAATCCCATAAATCATTTTTTTTTAAACTGTCAACTTTTCTGAACCAATTGTCAGTCAAGTTCAGTTTTCCCAAAACCGACAGCAATGTCATTCCCCCAAGGCTGCTTTTTGGTATCTAGCAGCAAAGCTTAAATTTCTTTCACTGGCCTGCTTTCTGCTGGGCTATTGCTTTCCATTCAGAGGCACCCCAGGCAAAACATTAACTTCTGCTCTGATGCTGCCATGTAGTGAGAATTGCAAATTAAGTCATACCATGTCTGCAGAAAGGGTGGAAAACCTATGGCTCTTGGAAGGGATCAGTTCAGATAGCAAATATCACCTGCCCTTTCCATAATAATCTGTTGCGTGGGGAGGGAGAGGAGGAAAGAGATGAAGAAATCAGAGAAATATGATATATGGTGGTGGTGAATGGGGGATGTCAGTAGAAAAAGGAGTAGCACAGAGAGAATTGATGAACCAGCTAACTTTGGACTCTGAAACTGACTGGAAGAAGATTAAGAACAGACAAAAGGAAATGGTCATGCAGTGCATAACTAAACTGTGGAATTCATTACTCCAGAATGTGGTGATGACTACTAACTTGGATGGGTTTAAAAGACCCATAAATTCACAAAGGATAGGTCTGTCAAGGGCTACCAGTTTGAAGACTGAATGTTACCTCTGAATTGTAGCGTGCCTGCCCGCAATGGTATGTCTCTCTCTCTTGCTTGAAATTCCCCAGAGATGCCACTGTGAGAAACTTAATGCTGGACTAAGGTAGGGTTCAGCTGAATTCAGTAGGGCTGTTCTTAGAATGGCCTAACATAATGCAAGAACATTTCTGCTGTTCTTCCCCCACCTGCAAATGACCAGCTTATTATGAAACAAGTGGCAAATGATCCAAAATTCAGTCTTCCTGTTTTAAGGAGATGGTGTTTATTGAGTGCTCCATTGACAAAATTCTGATAAAAGGTTATACTGAACCAGTGAGATCATTGCAACATTGGTCCTCACTCAAGATGCTCTCCAAGTGGTTTTGACTACAACTCCCACAGTCACTTGAGGTTTGCCATGCTGGCTGGAAAGCAGGAGTGCAAAACAAGTGGAAGACATCAAGTTGCCCACCTCTGCTCTAGATTGTGGTTACATAAGTGCTGGTCCAATCCCAGGCAATTCTGAGCCATTGAGGTAGCTGCCCCTTGATCCCAGATTTCATCTGAACATTAGCAAAATCCTTCTAATGGGAAAAGCTGTTCACAATGGAACAGACTGAACTGGGAGGTGGTCAGCCCTCTTTCACATGCAGTATTCTAGCAAATGCCAGATGGTCAGCTGTTGGGTTGTGTCTGCACATGTCTTTCTTTATTTTAAAGTATTTCTAGGCTGCTTATCGCTTAAGCAGTACATGGAATAAAACAGGATAAAAAACATCCCGTTGCAAAGTGTTCCCAGATTAATACCTTGCAACAGACTGTCAAAAAGAGGCCACCTGTGAAATTTGCACTAGTGGTTGTAATGAACAAGCCTAGAAAGAGGGAGATGGTCTTTCAGGTATCCTGCATAGCAGATCATAGGTGAAAAGAGATTTTTATTAGACAGACTTCAAGGCCATTTGCATTTCTGTAACTCCCTCCCTAAAGGAGGCTGCAGAACTGTTCAGCAAAACAAGAGAAAAATCTAGCTAGCCTAGCCAGTGGTTAGGGATTATTGGTGTTATAACCCAAAACATCTGGATGGCAGTCCCCCTCATTGGCTCAATCCAGCATGGCCAAGAGTGAGGGATTGTGATAGCTGCAGTCCAAAGCATCTGAAAAACATTAGATTACCTACTCGTGGATTACAGCACAAGGATTTGGGTAGGAGAAGTGCAGAGGAGTATGGAGATGATCTTGAAGAAGGAATTCAACAGCCATTATGTAAGCATCAACTTAGTCCAGATAGATAGGAGGGGGTGAGGAAAAACTCAAGATTGCCCCACCGTGATTCTCTTTATTATAAGATGAGAGAGAGGGAATCTCTGTAACACTTTCAAGATTCTGTTATAACCTATAATAATACAGTAGAGTCCTATTAGTTCATGTGGTCTATGTTTCCTGACTGTCAGGCCTCGCCCAAGGAACTCCAAGAGACAATGCAAATTCAGTTCAGCTATATTTATTAGCTACAACCCCTAGCAAGAATCTTCCCAGTCTGAAACCCCAGCTCCCAAGTCAGCCAGCCGCAACAGTGTGAATTCCTCAGGGAGGTGCCAGTCTCATCCTCTTGTAGCTCCCATGCTCCCCCGGCGAGCTAAGAAAATGTTTATCTCCCTGAGCCTGGCCTTCATAATTCCATTCCATCACATTGACCTTGTCTACCTCAGAGGGCTGACAAGAAGGAGTTGCAATTTTACTAGCAGCTTTTGTTATCCTATTATTCTGGGTGCATGAAGTAAGTCCTGATCTAGGTGTATGCTCTGGTTTATATTTCCTCTTCCATTGTGATGCTCAGTGGTAGGAAAGCTCATGCCACCAGGTGTGTATGACCATTCGTTCAATGACCATTTGAAATTACAATAGTGCTGACTGAGTGGTACTTATGACCAGTCCTCACACTTATGACTGTCATAGCATCCATGTGGTCACGTGATCAAAATTCTGGTGCTCAGTAACCAGCCTGCATTTCTGACTATTGCAGCATCCCACGGTCATGTGATCGCCATTTGTGACCTTACCTGCTGTCTTCCCACAAGCAAAGTCAATGGGGAAGCTGGCAGGAAGTCACGAGACACAGTCACGTGAAATCCTTGCTTAATGACCACAGTGAAAATGCCAGAAATGCCACCGTAAGTTGTCGCAGTCATGTGGGGTCCTTGCTTAACAACCGCATTGCTTAGCAGTAGAGTTTCCAGTCCCAATTAGGTTTGTTAAGTGAGGACTACCTGTATTGCATTTCCTGAATTGGGATTTACTCAAAGCCCTCCAGCTCTTGGGATATCAGAAAGTTTGAGATGGAGTGTCCTGTTGTAGTCCCCTGGTCCTGCAGATTCCTTTAGTTGGGCATCTAGGGTGGTCTTCTTTGACATTCATCAGGACATGTTGATTGCTCTTAATCACAGAATCTACTGGTTTGTGCAAAATGATCCAACACCATTTCCTTCTTTCAGAGATCTTCATTTCTGGAACTTGATAGAAGTTATGAGAACTAGAACTTGTTAGTTAACATTTCTGGAAAATGTTAGAGTCATGACCTCATCCCAACAGCACTATATATTATAGCATTTATGACTTCATATTAAGTGACATCATTCTTTCTCATCCCTCTTCCATACTGTGTCCTTCCAGCAGCACACAACTTCCAATATGCACACTGGCAGGGCAAGTGGTTAATGAAGGACTACATCAAAACTTGCTTTTGCATTTCTGCTTCCCCCCCGAATATCCAATTTAATAGCAAATAAAATGGCTTTTGATTTTTTTCATTCCAAGGAAGAACATTTCACTGACTTTCTTATTACATGGATACAGGCTCCTTGTCCTTGTGACTTAATTGAGAAATAATTCTGTATGAGGGTGTCCTCTTTTCTTTCTTTAGTCCTTTCTCCAGTGGTCTGTAGCATCCATGTGTTCCCACCTTCCATTAAATCCCAAGAAGCATATATTTTGTTTTTGTTTTCCAAACTAGGAAGATAAGATGCCAAGGAGGCTGCAGAGTGCAAGAAAAATTTCTGGTGGTGGTGAAGTAAATTCTCAATCATCATCCTTATTTTCTAAAGCCCTCTGAGAATGAGGTGCAAAAGCAGAAACCACTTTTGCAGGGAAAGAAAATGTTAGAGTCATAGGAAGATTGATATTGGCATTGTATTAATAGGGCTGTGTGAACTTTCAGTTTACATATTTGAATCACCACTTTGAATCAAATTGGCTAATATATCTGATGCACCTGTTCAAACTGAATGCCATTTCTGAACCAACACTGAATGATACACAGGCTTCTTAGCTGGTGTTCCTGTTTTCTCCATGCTTGGGAAGGGATCTTAGAAGTCATTTAGGTCAACCCCCTGCTTACTGCATGATCCACTACAGCAGTGTTTCTCAACCTTAGCAACTTGAAGATGTGTGGACTTCAATTCCCAGAATTCCCCAGCCAGCCATGCTGGCTGGGGAATTCTGGGAGTTGAAGTCCACACATCCTAAAGTTGCCAAGGTTGAGAAACACTGCACTACAGCATCTCTAAAAGACTGCCTCTATATGAAGACCTCTAGTGAAAGAAAACTCACCATGGAGCAGCCTGTCCCACTATCTGTAATGGTATGTGGGAAAGACCTTGGGAGACAGGGTGAACAGATACTGCCTAGGGAACAGTCAGATAAGGGAGGGCAGAGCCTGCAGCTACATAATGGGTGGAGCAAGAGGCTCAGAAGGGATCCTCCCTAGTCTCTTGGGCTGTAAAGATGAAGGCGGGAGAATTGTACTTTCAGACTTGCAAGACGGATGTCAGCCTTACCAGGTAGACCAGACAGGAAACACGACCAGATAAACTAATTCTACTTTATTATAAAGCTACATCAACAGAATCTTGCAAGTCTGAAAGTACAATTCTCCCACCTTCACCTTTACAGCCTGAGAACTTAGGGAGGGTCCCTTCTGAGCCTCTCACTCTGCCTACTAATCAGCTGTGGACTATGCTATTATCTGATCATTCTCTAGGCAGCATCTCTGCCCTTCATCTCCCAAGGTCTTTCCCACATACCATTACACTATCTGACAGCTTGTATAGTCAGGAAATTTCTCCTGATGTTTAATCTGAACTCCTTCCTTGTAATTTTAACCATTGGTTCTGGTCCTGGTTCTGACCTCTGGGGCAACAGAGAATAAGTCCACTATCTGTTCTATATGACAACCCTTCAGATATTTGAAGACTACTATGATATCTCTCCTTAGTCATCTCTTTTGTAGGCTAAACATACCCAGATCCTTCCTGGGGCTTGGTTATCATCTTGGCACTCCTCTTCTGAACTCACTTTTGCCTGTCACTATCGTTTTTTAATAGTAATGACAAGGACTGGACACTGTATTCCAAGTGAGGGCTGACCAGGGCAGAAAACAATTATGTCTTGTGATCTGGCCTCTATGCTCCTATTAATGTACCCCAAGAGACTGTTTGACTTTTTGGCAGCTGGCTCTTGTTCAGCTTGTGGTTGACAAGGACACCCAGAACTTTTCACATGTACTACCACCAAGCCAGGTCTCCCCCATCTTATACTTGTGGCTTCATTCTTCCTACCCAGATATATGGTTTTACATTTCTCCCTATTAAATTCCATCCAATAATTTTAGCTCACTTCTCAAGCCTTTTTAGACCTTTTACAATCTTCTCTCTCTGCTCTAAAGTCGTACCCCTCATTTCTTGCTCTGTGTCACCTGGAAGCTTTATATACATCCCTTCATCTCACTCATCCAAGCCATTGCTAGAAATGTGGAACAGCACAGGGCCTAGGTACCCCACTGGCTGCTTTCCTTCAGGCTGAAGCAGAGCCCTTCACAAGCACTCTTTTGGTGTGGTCAGCTCAGTCAATGCTGAATCCATCTAACAGTAGCAACATCTAGCCCATATTTTACCGTTTGTGGAAGGAGATATTTTCATGAGGGACTCTGTGACAGGTTTTGCTGAGATCCCCTGATCTATTCAGCTCTAGCAAAGGAGAGAGAGTCTGGCGGGATTTGTTGCGGACAGACCTATGTTGACTCCTGCTGATCATAGCATGTCTGTCCAAGGAGTCACAAACATGCTATTTAATAAATAATATAATGCCCAGTATGGATGTCAATCTGAGAGATCTGTAGCTTCCCCAGGCCTCCTCCTCCTCCTTGAAGATGGGGACAAATTTGCTCTCCTCCAAACTTCTGGGGCCTTGACAGTCCTCCATGACTTCTTAAGGATTACCAAGAATGGTTCCCCTATCATCTCTGCTGGTTTCTTTGTACCCTAGAATGTAATCTATCTGGCCCTGGAAGCTTGAATTCATTTCAGTTAGTTATGCTCTCTCTTACCTTCCCCTTTTCTATCCCAAGGTTTTTTTCTCCCTTCCTTCTCCCATGGTATAATGATGACCAGCACAGGCTCCATTTCCCTTCGGAGAAGACATGTGCAAAACAGGAATTAAAAAGTTCTGCCTTCTCACCATTTCCCGTTACCGATTTACCATGTTGCATCTTGTAAGAAGGTTTGCTGGATCCAGCCAAAAGAAGCAAGACGTGAAGGCAATCCATGTTTGTTTGTTTACTTCTATATTACTCTTCTTTTCGGAAATGATGCTCATTTAGCAAAGATAACTGTAATGCCAACAATTAAAACATAATTAAAACATAATTAAAAACAAATTTAGGAAACGGCATCCAGCTAGCAAACCAGTTTTATGTACCACTGCTATGACTGAGTAAAAATGTATTTGTCAGCTGGTGGAAGGATAATAAAAACAAAACAAGCGAGCAAAAAAGGGGAACAGGCCTTGTCACCTTTGGCAGGATTTTTCAAAGCTGAGGAATACTCACTCAGTTCATCTGTCAGACTGGCCTCTGATGATGGGAAAGATCTCTCTGAATGTTTTAAATCCAAACGAAAATGTCCTTTTTCAACCTGAGGATTTCTTACTATTGTTCCCCAGGGAGATCAATTTCATCCTCTTTTATCATCATCAAAGCCAATATTATTTTTCTTGGGAGAGCTATCCCTGTGGCTTAACCCAGTACTGCAGTGGGCATCCTGTGACCTATTAAACACATGCAATTTCCACATTGATTTCTCTAACCTTGGAGTCTCTCTGGGTGCAGTACTAAGTTTTAGTAATACAACGGCTGAAAATCAGCAGTGGGGGTTCCCGCTGTTCTGAGTCAAATGCACATGATAAAAATGTGGCATATGCAGTAATTCAGGCCTAAGGGAAAAAAAAATCTCCTTCAAACTGAGTGTGGTTCCTGCTGACTTGATGGAGACATCCATGTAGTATAGGGGAAATGATACGGATGTGGTTCGGCTTCACCTTATGGGGTATTTTTTTTTCTGAACTTCCTTGTCTAGAACAGGGATTTCCAAACCTTTCCAAGCCATGGACTTCGTTAGTTAAAAAAAAATGCTCAGAATTATGATCAAGAGACATAATTCTTGTGATGGAAAATGGGCAATGAAACAAAAATTGTGCTTGGTGCAATTCATTTATTTATTTATGCAAATGTAAATCTTAAAGTTCGTTGAATACCCTTAAGCCTCTTACAGAACCCCATCAAGTTCTCTCTGGTTTAAGGGTACAGCCCTGGGATTTCTTGTGGTCTCCCATCCAAATATTAACTACATGTGATCCTACTGAAGCTTTCTGTGATCAGCCAGGAAGAAAAGGAATACGCTGGAAAAGCTCTCAAATTCCTCACTAAATCCAGGAGAAAAAGAAATCACAGTCCTACTCACATATATAATGTATTTCTCCTCACTTTGCATAGCCACCTTGCTGATTTCACCCATTGACTGCCCACTATGGTTTCACTTCTCCAAACTCTACATCTGGTCTTTGGGTCATTAGAAACTTACCACTTTGATCATGTTCATTTCCTATGCACATGCACTCCTACTGGAATTTTACTTTCCCATTGTGAACATGTGTACATATGTGTCTAGGGGATGAGTTTTACATTCCTCCTCTTTTTGAAAAAGGATTTCTTGCCTCTTAGCTTCACTGGAAGACATGAGTGCCACCACATGCTTTGAAATAGGATCATGTATTTCTCTGGGTCTGTGTTAAAAGCAGGAAATGCATCACATGCTAGGATCTAAACCTTGCTTTACAATCTGCGATAGCTTAATTCACACAGCCTGCCAAAACAAGGCCAGAAAGATTAATAACACACCTTAGAGCAGTGTTTCTTAACCTTGGCAACATTAAGATGTGTGGACTTCAACTCTCCAAATTCCCCAGCCAGCACTCTGCTGAGGAATTCTGGGAGTTGAAGTCCACACATCTTAAAGCTGCCAAGGTTGAGAAATGCTGCCTTAGCGCAATGTGCAAATTCAGCCATCTGTCAGGCTTTAGGATGGTTGCCTTAAACCAAATGCAGATCTGTATCCCAAGCACAAATTGTAGAGTCTTCTTTAGTGAGATTTATTGACGTGGGAGAGAGAGAATGTTGGAAACATCTCAGCAGCTATTATTTCCCATTTAGAACCAATTTGCCTTGGAAGATGTTAAGGCGGAGTCTTTTGTAATGTCTTTCTAATGCCTTCTATGAACTGGTGAGGGCAGATCCTTAAAGGGTGAGCTTACAAGCATTAAACCATCACCTGAATCTTTGTCAGCTTGTGAACTGACCTATACAATATCCAGTGAGTTTTTATAGCTGAGGATGGAGATGAACCTGGTTTCAGTTTAACATTCAGACCACTTTATGGGATTTGCTAAAAGCGTTGATCCAAGCATTGATGAAGGTCATCATCTAATCTGAATATCCATTTGGGACATACAGATTGGGTGAATCTGGTTTCTCCCTTGTATTTTGAATGTACTATTCTTCTTGTCTGGGAGAAGTCAGATACAGGTTTAGGAAAGAGCAAAACAAAGCCTGTGAATCGGTTGATGGCACTTTCTGAACAGATTTTGTTATTTATTCTGAGACTTCTTGGGGGGTTGAATTTTTTTTGAAAAAAATTAAGAGAATGAGAAAACAGGAGCTGGAACTGGTTGGATAGAATATTAAAGGATTAAAATTGTTCCTTGATGAAACCATCTAATCTACATTCTCATCACAGTTGATTTCCTGGCACAATTATCTGAGCCTCCCAAGCTGTTGGGTGCTCATGTCATCCACCAATTATTCTTATTTGCAGCTCCCTGGGTCAATTTATTTGGCATTTTTACTCACAAATCTCTCATTAGCAGTGCATTCGTTAAGGAGTCAATTGTATGAATGAATGGAGACTGGGTGTTCCAAGGAACATGGAAAAGGCAGTGATAATTTAATAAATAGGGTGAACAATATGATGTCTAGGATGGGCCAGGAAGCAGTTTGTTGAGCAGAGAACCTAAAATCTCCCCCTTGCTCAGGCTCTGTAGCTGGAGGTCCTACTTTGGGGACCAAACAAGGCAGAACCTAGCCGAATTAGCTAATCTTGAAAAAGGTAACAGGGGGACATGATTATACTTGGATATGAAATGACCAGGAAGCCCTAGGGTTGTAGATCAGACTAGGAATTTAAAAAATCTTGGAAATAGGGAATGACAACATCTCCATTTTTGCTACACGTGTTTCTATGTCTGTGTTTGTGGAAAGAGAGACAGAGTAAATACACACGGATATACGCATTAAATTATTCGGAATCATGCTTGACTTGGAGGCTCTACTTTTTCCTTTCTCTCTGGGGAGAAAGAATTTTAAAGTTCCATTTTTTTTTAGAAAAGAGGTACACAGTTTTTTTAGGCCAAAGTCTTACTGGCTTGGAGAGGCATTCCAGGAATCATGCTCCAGGATAAAGAAGTAAGTAGGGCTAAGATAAAGCTTAATTTGATTTATTTACATTTTTTTTTAAACAATCAAGTACAATTGACACGATTGCCTCTTCTGTATACTTAATCTTGTCATCTTTTGTATGTTCAGAATTGAAGTGTGGTAATAATTTTTCGAAGCACTCAGAACAACCAAAGCTTAAGGGGAGTAGGTGGCCTTGAGTCCTCAAGGAGAAGCAGTGCTAAAAAGAAGGGCTTATGAGGATCTTTTGTTGTTTCCACTTAAAAATAATCATTAGATGAGGATTATTGCATCCAGTTTTTCACACCCCACTTTAAGGATTCAGGCAAATGGAAACAGGTTCAGAGAAGAGCAGCAAGGATAATCAAGGACTCTTATGGAGAGAGATTGAATGAGCTGCACATTGTCAGCCTTGAGAACAGATGTCCAGAGAGGGGATAGGATAGTACTCTTCAGATACTTGGAAGTATAGTACACAGACCTGTTCTCATTCTGTAGGACATAGAATAATGGATCTAAATGTAATGGTATGTGGGAAAGACCTTGAGAGATGCAGATGCTGCCTAGGGAACCCTCAGATAAGAGAGGGCATAGCCCACAGCTGCATAATGGACAGAGAAAGAGGCTCAGAAGGGACCCTCCCTAGTTTCTCAAGTTGTAAAGGAGATGGTGGGAGTATTGTACTTTCAGACTTGCAAGATTCGGTTAATGTAGCTTTATAATAAAGTGGAATTAGTTTATCTGGCCATGTTTCCTGTCTAGTCTACCTGGTAACATTGACACCAGGTTACAAGATGGCAGATTCCAGCGGAATGATAGAGCTTTCCAACTTAAAGAGTAGTTGTACAGTGGAACAAATGATCAGAGAGTTGTTAGGCTCCTCTTAATTATATGTGTTCAAGCAAAGACTGGACAGCCATCTATCTGGGATGTTTACTTTTGATTCGTGTGCTAAACGGGTTGGAATGGATGGCCTCAATATTCCCTTCCAATGATTCAGTGACTCAATGCAATCATCATAATGATTTGATTAATATTATCCTGTATTTTCGATGTTCTCTACAGATGAAAGCCTTTCCTTCTTAGCCATGAGCCTCTCTTCCTTCTTGGAAATACACACAGTTCTAAAAATTATAGATAGCATCTTCCAATGCCTAATCAAATTATTCAAAACCTGTTGGGATTTTTTTTTTAAATCATTTTTTCTTGTTCCTCCTCCTCCTCCTCCTTCCTTACCTTGAAGTACCACAATCTGCCAAACTACACTATGATATGTGCACAGATGGCAACACTGAACGTCCGTTATTCTTGGTTAGAAAAATAGTTGAAGCCGACTTAGAGTTGAGAGCACTACCAGTTTGATAAAGTTGCAGATTATTTTTTTCTTCTCCCTCCCCTTCCCTCCCCTCCTCCAAGTTACATTTAGATAACATGTACAAAAGAATACTTGCATAGAAAAAAGTGCATAGAGAAAGTTGTGTAGAAACACATATGGCAGGCAATTATATGTTGAACATAAAAATATTGCAGGAAGAGACATTTAAAAGCAGCATGGTGGCCATGGTAGATTTCCTAGGTGTCTTTCTTTAGTAAAAAGCTTCACAGCAAAATTAGAACAATTAGTATGAGCTGGAGTTTCACTGCTCTGCACATCTCTTGCTGTGGCTCCTCAGAGGTTGTTAGATGCAAATTCTGGCTGATTTCTCATGACCAAGAGTTCCTACATGGGCGAAGACCATCCAGCCCTCTCAGTCAATGGCTCCAGAGGTCTGTCTTCAGTTGCCATTCTTTCCACTATTATAGGATAGGGGGTTGGGTTTTTAGGTTATTTACCACTGTATTTTAATTGCATTGTTTAAAATCTATTATTATGAGGTATCAGATGATCCATATTTACTATTTGCAAGTTGTACAAACAAGAGCTCTTTAATATGTATGCAAGTGATAAAGCAAGTACCCTTTATTCATTTTATTATTTATCTTGGCAGTGCTACACACCACCCAATCACAGTGGCTTCAGGAGGCTCCCATTTTAACAACAGAAAAATATTGATCCGAACTGTAAAAAACTGCACAGCAAAACTCTAAAACATTGGAGGACAACATAAAAAGTGATGTTTTGAGCTGTCTCCTCACATCCACAAGTGGATCACAGAGGACACGAGCCTCAGGTCCAACAGCAAGTTTTCCATAATTCAGGTTAATTCAAGATCTTGTTTGAGGCATATTTGCATGGTTGCAAGCATGCACTAAATTTATAGGGACACGCTTTTAAAAAAATATATTACCAGGCCATGCATTCTGAGCTTGATCTTACCTGTTCAGATAGGTCAACCAGCTAGATCTCTTGTATGTAATGCCATTGTCTGATGTCGGATGGGTCGGGACATATAAAATAGCTTATATGATACAGCCCACAGCCTGTGGAACTTCCTGCTAGAAATGCACCCTCCAGTTTCCTTTTCTGTGATCTGATGGCAGCAGACTGTGTCCTCATTCTGGCAGATCTATAACCTGGTCAGTTCTTAAACGTGTTCAATTACTTTAACTGGTACTTTTCTCCATTTTGAAGGAGGAGATGTTTATCATTTTACCAAGAATTTCCTGGAGCATTTTGTAAGGGAAAAAAGATATTCTATATCTAGATGTTTTTTCAGAATGATATTAGTAGTGATGCTTGACTGAGTGTTTAGTTGTGAGCAATTCTCTGGTTGATTCTGCAGGATTGTTCCAGCTGCTATGTCACAAGCAAGAACTAAGATTTAGGAAAAAATCCTTTGGTACTTGCATCTGTCTCTATTTTTGCATGAGATACCTAGGATTTGAAGATAAATCTTGCATCAGTCTATTCACTGTATGCATCTGATGAAGTGAATTGCAGCTCACAGAAGCTTATGCTTTATATTATGCTTTATTATTATGGTTGGTCACACAGTCAGCCAGATGTTTAGACTGCATTTGGCATTTTTATCCTATCGAGTCCTTCCCAAGGACTTGGGATAGGCAGATGTTGCTTTTTGATGGTGTTAAAGACAGAATATAAGCTGTTCCAAGTAAAGCTGCCCTTTGCAATTGGCTGATGGTGATTTTGGCAACGCCGATGGTGCTCAAGTGGTGCTCCAGATGTTTTGGGATTGCACCCAAGGCACCTATTACTCTTGGTACTATCTTTGCTTTCTTTTGCCATAGTCGTTCTACATCTATTTGCAGGTCTTTATATTTTGTGATTTTCTCCAGTTCTTTCTCTTCTCTTCTGCTGCCTCCAGGTATTGCAATGTCCACTATCCAGACTTTTTCTTTCTTTCTTATCAACAATTGTTAAGTCTGGGGTGTTGTGTGGCAGGTGCTGGTCTGTTTGAATCCTAAAGTCCCAGAGCACTTTAGCTTCTTCACTTTGTCTGTTTTGTGGTCCCACCAGTTCTTGCTTGCAGGCAAGTGTATTTCTTGCAGATATTCCAATGCACCATTGTTGCTACTTTGTCATGCCATTGTCTGTAGTCAGTCTGTGCAATCTTCTTGCAGCAGCTAACTAGGTGGTCCACTGTTTCTTCAGCTTCTTTGCAGAGGTGGCATTTGCTGTCTGCTGCTGTCTTCTGGCTTTGTATGGATTTGTTAAGGCTGGTCCTGTGCAGCCGGAATTAGCCCCTCTGTCTCTTTCTTCAACTTTCCTGTTCTTAGCCATTGTCATGTCTTGTTGTCATCTGCTTTGCCTAATTTTTTTGTGTACTGGCCATGTAATACTTTGCCTTGCCATATCTCTTTTCTACTCTTCATTTGGTCCTTCTTGTAGGCCAGTTTGGTCTCTTTAGTATTCCGTAAGCCTTCATGGTGTAGAAGCTTCAGTGCTACTACTTCACTGTCCTGCAGATATTCTTCCAATGCCCTTTTTTCTTCTTCAGCTGTCTAGTGTGCTTGTAACATTCCACCTCCTCCTCCTCCTCCTTCTGTTATTATGTTATTATTATAATTTATTATTTATTATTAAACTTTATTATTTTATTATGCTTTTTATTATGCTTTATTAATGCTTATGCTTTATTACAGATGGTCCTCACTTAACAATGGTAATTGGGACTGGAATTTCCATCACTAAATGATGTGGTCATAAAGCTCAATGTCATGTGACCACATCGCTTAGCAACAGCATCCTGGCAGTCCCTGTTGCTGTTGTTAAGTGAGGATCACAGGTCATTATACAAGGATGATGGGTCATTAAACAAGGATCTCACGTGACCGAGACTTGTGACTTCCTGCCTTTCATACTTGCAAGATTGATGTTGTCCTCGCAGAGTAAACCAGATAGGAGTCACACCCAGATGAGCTATTTCTACTTTAAAGCTACGTTGACAGAACCTTGCAAGTCTGATCCGTAAAGGGTTGCCAGAACTTTATAAAAACTTGCCTTATTTTAACTTTGATCAAATAAACCAACTTTATATTCTTTCCTTTTACTTCTGAAAATCTTAATCTTGAGTTCACTCAAATATTGTGGTAGGATTTGATCTCTCTTCAATTCCTCTTTGTCCCATCACTAAGGCTTCTTTGAGGCTTTAACAAGCCTCTTTTGCAATTCCAACAAAAAGACATTATCCAAGTCATTCTCTTGGTTTATCATTTGTATTCCCCCTTTAATTTTTAAAACTTTAGCCAGCTTCTTTTGTATATCTAGTAAAGAGTCCTTATCCAGGTCATTCTCTTGGCCTGTCACTTGTATTTTAATCCACACTTTTTTTTAAATCCAATAATTCTGATTCTACTATTTCTGCACCAAGCAAGATTTGTTTCACACCTGTCATTCCTTCATTAACATTTTTTTGAACATAGTCTATCCATAGAAGCAGACATCATTACTGATATTGTTGATATTGTGGGTACTAATTTTTGGCCCCATTCTTTAAAGATCTCCTTTAGTATTTCAAATGTTTGTGTCATTTTGTAAATCCCAATCCTGATCCAAACTGAAAGCAGGTTTAATTTTTTTTTTTCTTTGCTTGGAACCTTTAGTCCCCTCTAGTGTCCAGTTTAGATCATAAAGACTCTAATTTCTGTTACTATGTATAGTAGACAAAATAATTTTGGTTCCCACGAAAAGCTGTTTATTTTATATTGTTGCTGTTGTTGTTCAGTCGTTAAGCCGTGTCCGACTTTTCGTGACCCCATGAACCATATTGCGCCAGGCCTTCCTGTCCTTCACTGCCTCCCTGAGTTTGCTCAGTTTCATGCTCATTGCTTCAGTGATGTTATCTAACCATCTCATCCTCTGCCGTCCTCTTCTCCTTTTATTTTATATAGTTAGTTCCAAAATCTTATAGTAAAATTTTCCATGTTCGAAATTTGTCTGAACCCTTAATTTCCTTAACTTTCTTAGTTCAGAATCTTATTTAGCTTTTTGCCATTTATTTCAAGTTCTTTAAGTTCTTAAACTTATAGTTAATTTTTCTTTTGTTCAGAAATGAAGATAGACTCACCAGGTGGCTTTTCAAACTTGTCGTTCCGAAGATACCTAATAGCTTTAAGATGGTTAAATGAACAAGGGAGGCATGGCGAGCTAAACACATCTTTGGGAGAGTGGAGATAATGATCGTGGCAAAGACTGAAGAACCAGTGAGTAGACCGGTTCTTCGGAACCTCTCCAGATAAGGAGAGGACAGGAGATTGCCTACATGTGCTCCAGTTGGCTGCTCCTCATGAGGAGACTGCAGGACAGTGGTCTTCTATGGGTTTGAGCACCAAGAGACAGGATCCATCATCAAGATGACCACCACGGTGGAGCCTTTTACAGGACACTGAATTTGCTAACCTTGCTTTCTAATCACTTTTGAAAATTGCTCATTTAACCATCTGAAAGCCTGACCACGTTTCTCTTTGTCCCATGTTATACTAAACAAAATTAAGGCTGGGTTGTTTTGAGTTTCTTTCTCACACTTATTTGATCTCTGGATAGTGTAACCTCTTCTCCAAGACCCTCCTCATAAGGGCTTGTTCCTTTCTTCCCCCCCTTAATGGATCTTTCATAGCTTTCACAAGTTCAACTCTAAATTCCTTTACACCCAATGAAGGTGTATGGTTGAAGGAAAACTAGAAGCGGGCCCTCCGCACTCGGCCCAATACTTTAATCACTATGCCACACTGACTCTCTTGATTGCTTTTAGTGTTTAGTAACCAAAATTGGGTCAGAAAACAGGTTATGGGGAGGATTAAAGCTATAATAAATAAATAAACATTCTAGAACAGTGTTTCTCAACCTTGGCAACTTTAAGATGTGTGGACCTCAACTCCCAGAATTCCATGCAGGCTGGGGAATTCTGGGAGTTGAAGTCCACACATCTTAAAGTTGCCAAGGTTGAGAAACACTGTTCTAGATAAAGTCATCTGTAGAGTGACCCATACCAAAATGTTGCAATGCATCCTGGCTTGTAGTCGGAGTGGTGCTAGGTTTCCTTGCCTTCTCCAAATTGCCAAAAACTAACAGATGTTTCCAGTTTACTTTAATCCTTTCCCACCAGTTATTTTTCTATTTCCTTCCTTTCCCAACAGATCATCACAGTTCTATAGCTACTGAGCATGCATAGTCTTTTACTGAAGAGGTGATGATCCATCATAATGTTCATCATCTATGGTTTTTATTTTTTTTTAACTTTTGCAAATCTGAAATAGGAATAAAGTCTTCCTCCCTCTTTGACATTTTTTTAAAAAATTATGCTCCGATAAATTATGCTGAACATGAGAAAAAAGCAAACACAAGCAACAGCATTAGAAGGATCAACCTAGCCTCCAAACAGATAAGCGTTGCAATTAAAAAAGGGAAAAACTGGGGAAAGGCATTGCAATTATTTTTAAACTGAATAAGTCCAAAAACGTTAACCATAGTGCTTGAAAGTCTTCTTTCCTTGCCCTTTTAACAAAATCGCAACAACAAGTGATTCAGATATGGACAAATCAACCACCCATTGCTGCAGATGAAGAATTTGTGGTTATTCATTATTAAACTGTATGCTGGAGCGGAGGGACACTGATCAATGGGAACAATTCTCACACAACTGGAGAGTTAAACTGTTGAATTGACTGACATCAGATATGGTGAGGACCATCCACTGAGTTGGTTTTAAAAGGGGATGGGACAAATTTAGGGGAAGATTGAGGCTACCAATGATGGCTAGTCTTGACGACTGATTGCCATCTGTGGAATCACAGCTGTTGGAAAGTGAGCAACTATGGAAGGGGGCTCTCACCTTTTTGGACATCTTTGTCTGCTCCTTGAATGCATCTGGTTGGCCACTGTATGGCCAGGAAAGGCTAGGCTTAGTGGGTTGCTGGGTTGCTCCATTAGGACTCTTAAATTTCTCATGTTCTTATCACACATCCTTGAGTGTTTTGTAATCCCATCTGACAATTTGATTTGGCTTTGAAAGGGAATTCGTAAGAAGCACCTTGAGTTTCTGCTTCTTTCTCATTCAGTGAAACTAAAATATGGACTACTGATTTGGTGAGTTCACATCCTTTGGGGAATACCAAGACTGTATAAAAATGGAGCACAGCTTATACATTGATTGATTAATTGATTGACTGATTATGTGCCATAAAGTTGGTGTTGCCTCTTAGCAACCACATAGATAGATTTTCTCCAGGACATTCTGTCTTCAACCTGGTCCTTTGGACCTTCCAGTGGTATACCCATCACCACTGTAATTGAGTCCAAGTAAACACATATGGATGGGGAAAATGCCTTTTGTCCCATTCTGTTCTTCTGCCCTGGTCTATCTGAGCGTGAATAACTCCCTGTCACACCCGTTTTGCAACTTCTCCCTTGCATGTGATTTATTTTTTCTTCAAGATTTCAGCCTGTCAGACCACGAGAAACCTGGATGCAACTCCTTGGCCATTCCCTGGCATAACCATCATTAGATCTGTTTGAGCATGCATCATGTCCTTTCTGTCGAGAGAGAAAGATATGAGCAAACATTGCCGAGTCAATAGATAAGAGCAGATGGAGAAACCGGGGACAAGGCGTGTGTGCAACTGTGTGTGTGCTTCTGGGGGGAGAGGAACAGGAGGGAGAGGAGAATCTTTTTTGCAATCCTGTCGCCATAGAAACCTAGCTCTATATAACTCACTCTCAGCTACTCCAGTGCTAGAAATTACCTGAAAATGGAGTTTACCTGCAGCCTTCATAGTAGGTATGATGGGTTCTATTGAAGCTTTGGTGGAAGGTCTCCTCTGCTATTATGGGTAATTGTAATGGGGTTGAGCCTTGATTCAGTGTGAAATCTCAAGGATTAGAAATCTCTACCCCCTCCAGCTCTTTTCACAAAGTAGAGAAGTTTTCTTGGTGTAACATTTTCAAAGTTTGTTCTTCTCTTCTCTTCTCTTCTCTTCTCTTCTCTTCTCTTCTCTTCTCTTCTCTTCTCTTCTCTTCTCTTCTCTTCTCTTCTCTTCTCTTCTCTTCTCTCCTCTTCTCTCCTCTCCTCTCCTCTCCTCTCCTCTCCTCTCCTCTCCTCTCCTCTCCCCTCCCCTCCCCTCCCCTCCCCTCCCCTCCCCTCCCCTCCCCTCCCCTCCTCTCCTCTCCTCTCCTCTCCTCTCCTCTCCTCTCCTCTCCTCTCCTCTCCTCTCCTCTCCTCTCCTCTTCTCTTCCCCCTTCCCCCTTCCCCCTTCCCCCTTCCCCCTTCCCCCAGGAGGTATATAAATATCTAAGCTAAACTAAGCTAAGCTAAGCTAAGCTAAATGTCTTGTTTTATAGGAAACAGGAGGCACTGAACAGCACAGATGTGACGGCTCCAGAGAGACCTTTATCTCCGCCATTCACAGCTCCACCAAGTATGAAGGTAAGGATCTACTGTACTGAGGAGATAGATTATGGTGTGCGGTGGCATGTCTCCTTTTGGCTGCTTTGTCTTCCAAATTGGGGTGGGGTGGGGGCTGCATTTCTGTTGGAGCCATTTTCAAAAGAAGGGGAATTGACTCCATCTTCTTTTTGTGGCCACACCCCCACCATTAACTCAAAGATGGTATCTTGCCTCTTATGGCTCACAACACACAACATCACATGGAAAATGATGGCAGTGAAATATGAAAAAAGCAGGTGTAAAAGAAAGACCAATTGTTCGATAAAAGTGGTCCTCCCGGTGAGACCCAAGCCAACCTCGACAAAAGAAAGATGACTTCGCAAGTTGAAAGAGAGGGCCATCCAAATTTCAAGAGGCAACATTTTCCAACAATATGGAATATCCACCAACAAGACCTTATTTCTCATCCTAGGAAGCAGTGTCTCCATGATACAGAATTTTCAGTTGATCCTAATGAACAGGCAGCCTGATACGGGAGCAGATGGCTTTGCTTTGGATCTAGACCAGTTTAAGCTTTTAACATATGGGGCAGTTGAGAGCATCATAGCTGCCCTACTGTGTCTAATGGTAGGTCCAGCCTGGCTGATACAGAATACATTGCGATGATCCATGTCCTTTTCATAGTTATTATTTAAAAAATAATAATTAGGGAGAGGAAATGTCTCTCTAATATGATTGTAGGTCCAACTTCCATCAACACTGGCCATCATGCTCAATAATCAGGGATGAAAGTATGTGTAGATCTCTGAAGAGCAGTCTGTCTTCTATTCCTGGTTTAATCATCCTGCTCTGAAAACCCCCAGATGTGATACGTTAAGGTGTGCAGCTTGGAATTAATAGACCCCTACCATATAAACAAACAAACCTATTCAATTCCCTTCTTAACAGTGACTGACCACATATTTTGGGGAAGTTGCCACTTAAGGCAAGATGAAAATAGCCAGCTTTTGTTTGTCTTCTAGATCTGGAGTTCAAAAATATACTGCCTCTAGATATGGAGGTTCCATACTTTCCTTTCATAGTAGCAACAATCCTAGTTTCCGGAAAATAATCTAATCTCTTTTAAAAACTATCAGGGTTAGCAAACAGTATATTGAGGTAATGAATTCGATAAGTGAGTCTGTTCTAAAATTCGGATCTTGAAAACAGAATTAATTATAAAAATATAAATGTATGCAGTTATTGTCTGTAATATAAAGAATTCTGGCCCTAAAAACCAATTTTCTCAATTTGGTTTCCTTCCTGATAAATTCCAGGAATCATCAAGTTATTTGAATAATTTAAAGGAGGAAAGTAGATTATACAGTGAATTTCAAATAAAACTTCTCTTTCTCTGCACCAAAGAAGAATAGTAGGGGGGGGAAAGCACTAGGATAAATATATAGTTCTCTTTTCACAGAAGACTGTTGATATGTCTCATAGTTGTTCTTCATTTTTCTTTCTTTACACATTTGGTCTGGATAAGAAATCACTTAAGATGAACTTTTAATCTGTCTCTCTCGCTATTTGTTACTTTATGGTAAGATCAGCCTCATCTCTATGCTCATGAGATAGGAATTAAATGTAACAAAATCTACTAAATGCTAGAATATACCACATCAGTAATAATAGAATCACAAAGTTTGTTTAGCCTTCGACAATACACTTTGTTTAGACTGTTGAGGCCATTTTTAAGCTGAAGGTATGGAATCAGAATAGCAACTACACACACACAACACATGTAGAACATTTAAAAACTGACTTTTAAAAAGTTTTTTATCATGTGCCACCAAGTTGGTGTCGACACTTAGCAACGAAATAGATAGACCTTCACCAGGATGATCTGTCCTCAATCTGGTCCTTCAGATCTTCCACTGGTGCACCCATTGCCACTGTAATCAATTCCATCCACTTTACTGCTGGTCATTTCCCCCTTCTCGTTCCTTCTAGTTTTCCCAGTGTTATAGACTTCTCAAGAGAGCTAAATCTTGCCATAATTTGTCTAGAATAGGATCATTTGTGCCTCGGGTGAGACAGAATATATTCAAAGAAGAAGTGGACTTAGTAGAAATTATTCTAACAACAGGGAGTGGCTAGAGTACGTTCGAACATGAAGCAACTGGGTTCGTATACTTTTGATGTAATTTTATTTTGTTTTGTTTGGGATTATATTTTATGTTGATTATATTGTTTAATATGGAAGAGCCTTGAAAAAGCAACTCTGTCTCTATAATATGAAAGGGGGTGGGGGGGAGGAACAAAGCCACCAGGAGAATTTTCACTTCTCTCTGTTCCAATGCAAGTTGATCAGGCTTCTAGCAGAACTGACAGGTTGATTTGGGGGGGGAATTGTAGGCAGCAAGGTCTGGAACATTTCCAGCTCCCCCCGAAGAGACTGGAAAGAATCACGAGATGGTCCTGCCTGCCCAAGACATCACAGAACACTCATGTTGGTTCTGGGGAAGAAGAGATACTGCTGTTCCCTAGCAACTGGAAATACCCCACGTTGTCACCCAGTCATGATTGAAAATAGGGTTACCATCTGTCTGTTTTTTCTTGGCTCCATATGGGAGCTGAAGGTCTGGGCGTGGTGTCTGGATCCAGATGTTTAGACTAGCTTCCCACTTATTTGTTTATTTGCTTGGCCGAGGGCTGGCCTGTTTTTTTTTTTGTGCCCAATGCCATTTACGAAACTAAAACAAAACCCAGAGAAACCATTGCAGGGAGAATCCATAATCCTTGTATTTGTACTGGCCTGACACATCTCCAGCAAATAGATTGTGGTTAGCATCCTTTGTACTCTAGACAGTTGAGAGACAATAACCATAAATATGTAACATGACATTAATTCAATTATGCCTTATTCAAAGGCTATATCAACATTGGAAAAAGCCTAAGAGAAACCAGCCGGTCCGTTAACGATATCCAGTGCCAGTAAGATTGTAGTCACTTAATGCATTTTGTTTAAAAGTTCATCTTCTGAGATTTCTCATCCAGACCAAATCTGCAAGGAAAGAAAAATGAAGAATAACTACAAGGCATATCGACAGTCTTCTCTGAGAAGAGAACTGTATATTTATCCTAGGACTTTTTTTTTTTTTCCTCCTACCACTCTCCTTTGGTGCAGAGAAAGAGAAGGTTGATTTGACACATTTTTTGGAAAGGCCAGTAGAATTGCAGAGCCCTTCTCATGAATGGAGGGTGATGTCAGAGTCTCTCTCTCATCTGCAGCCTCTCTGGCTTCCCACAATTCAGATCAATCCCAAGGAAAGCCCTAAGTATGGATCACCTCGCGTTCAGCTTTTTCAGAGTGGGAAGCATGGCATGGCAGAGAGCTGCAAATGAATGGGAAGATGCTCAGCACCTCCAGGAATGGCACCTTCTACCCCTTTTCCTGCCACAAAGTCAGTTTAGGGCCCCTTGCCAAAGAAATTGGAAAGAACTTCTCAAGCTTTTGGGGAATCAAGGGGAGAAATAGACGCCTCTTTTACAGAGGGAGAAAATGTCCGAGAAGCCTACCCCTTTTCCTGCCACAAAGTCAGTTTAGGGCCCCTTGCCAAAGAAATTGGAAAGAACTTCTCAAGCTTTTGGGGAATCAAGGGGAGAAATAGACGCCTCTTTTACAGAGGGAGAAAATGTCCGAGAAGCCTACCCCTTTTCCTGCCACAAAGTCAGTTTAGGGCCCCTTGCCAAAGAAATTGGAAAGAACTTCTCAAGCTTTTGGGGAATCAAGGGGAGAAATAGACGCCTCTTTTACAGAGGGAGAAAATGTCTGAGAAGATTTTGGCCCAGCTTTAATTTCACTTTTTCCTCCTTATGAATGGGTTCTTCTCCAAAGTTGCTATGAACTCTGTGTTGGGAAAGAGGAAGAGGTCTAGATTAGGAATAGGCAAAGTTTTTTGGCCAGGAATTGCCTTTTTCTAAAAAAAAAATTAAAACTTGCATGGCTAGGGATCGTACTCCTTGGAGGTTAAGAAGTGCAGAAGGAATAGATTGATTACTGTAATGCGCTCTACATGGGGCGGTCCTTGAAGAGCATTCAGAAGCAAAATGCAACGGCATGGGCAGTTATGAGTGCTCCTTGTTCAGCGCATGTTACACTGCTGCTCTGCAAGCTGCATTGGTTGCCAGCTTGCTTCCGGGTTCAGTTCAAGGTGCTGGTAATGACTTATAAAGCCCTACATGGCATGGGGCCAGGTTATTCGATGTCCCTGGTTACATCTACCTGTCCCATCAGGACCAGCAGGAGAGGCATGTTACGAGTCCCATCTATGAAAGAATATCATCTGATGGGACCTTTTCTGCCATGGCACCTGCCCTTTGGAACAGCATCCCCCCTAAGGTTTGATTAGCCCCAACCCAGCCAACCTTCCGGAAGGCTCTTAAGACATAGTTTTGTCATCGTGCCTGGGGCCCAGTGGTGGTATCGAGCCTATTGGTTGGTTGCATTATTACTAATTTATTGTACTTTCCCCCAAATTAGTTTATTGTTTTAATTAACTTTTAATTGGTTTTAATGGATTTTATTTTGTTTTATTTTTAATTGTTGTTGTAAGCCACCCAGAGTCACTTAAGTGAGATGAGCAGTGATATAAATTAAATGAATGAGTGAATAAATAAATAGAAATAGAGATGTGAGGTATTGTCGGAAGAGAAAGTGCAATTGTTGTGTGTTTGCATCCTTTATTTTTGAAAGGGGATGGGCTTACCACACCTATTTTTACCAAAATCATGCTGATAAATTTGGTTGCTTGCTGCTAATTTTGGAAAAATAATGTTGGCAAGGGGAAGAGAGAGACAGCTGGGGGCTGGATACAATCTCCCACCTATGCATTTTAAAAATCTGGTATAGAGAATATGTTTGCTCTGTTTATTATTTCCATTTCTATCCTGTTCCATTTCTGGAGTTCCCTGAGTCAAGGGAATTGTTGCTTATATGCAAAATCTTTTCTTATATGCAAACATTGATGGAGGATGATCCGGTCTGAAAAAAAAATGGCATGGCCCATTATGAGAGATGCTGGAAAATGTAGCTTAGTCAAATGTGGAGAGTCACATAGGTTCTTCACTTTACAAATTACTGTAGTAATGTCAGTTTTCAGTAGAAATTGAGTGGGTTCTTCCTAATATAATTTATTTGGACAACATTCAGTGAAAAGACCTTCAGGTCAGTAGCACAAAGATGGAAAGCTGGTGGAAATTTAATTTGCACATGCCGTTTGGCTGGTTTTCAGTTAGAGATACTTGAAGATTTCCTTGACTCAGTATTTTGAAGTGAATCAACCATCTGCAGGGTGGCAAACTAATTTTCTGTGTGGAACATCATTATCTTTTCAATAGCCCAGTCCTTCAGATTTTACAGTGCCACTCTCAGCTCAAAAAATGCACAAAAATGCATATAAGCAGAACAGATTCAGGCCTAAGCAAGACATTTTGATAGCCAAGGTGAAAGACAAGATGATGCTTTTTCTCCATTGATTAATTGATTATGTGCCATCAAGTCATTTTTGACTCCTAGCGACCACAGAGATAACTTTTCTCCATAACAATCTATCTCTAACCATTCAAGTCTCCCAATGGTGTGCTCATGGCCACTGTAACACAATCTTGCTGCTGGTCATCCTCTTTTTCTCTTTCCTTCCACCTTTCCCAGCATCAGAGCCTTTTCCAGAGAGCTGGGTCTTCGCATAACGTATCCAAAATAGGATAATTTAAGCTTGGTCATTTGTGCCTTGAGGGAGAACTCTGGGTTGATTTGTTCGATGATCCATCTATTTGTTTTCTTGGCTGTCCACGGTATTCTCAAGAGTCTTCTCCAACACCAAAGTTCAAAGGCATCAACTCTCTTCCTATTCTGCTTCTTCAAAGTCCAACTTTCCCCTCCATGGAGTGTCACAGGGAACACCATGGTTTGCACGATTCTGATCTTTGTAGGTATGGACAAATCATGGCATTTGAATATCTTTTCCAGGGCTTTCATGGCTGCTCTACTGAGTGCTTGTCTGTGCTGTATTTCTTGACTGCTTGTTCCTTTACTGTTGATGGTTGACCCTAAAAGGCAGGAGCTCTCCACCACTTTGATATCTTCATTGTCAGTTCTAAGGCTGGTGGTTCTACTTGTCATTAATTTGGTCCTCTTTATATTTAATTTTAGTCCCATGTTTTTCATTGTGCTCTTTGATTTTTAGTACTAGGGCTTGCAGATCCTTTGCATTTCCGGCTATCAGGGTCGTGTCATCAGCACAGCACAGGTTATTGATGTTTCTTCCTCCAATTTTAAAACCACACCCATCTTCTTCCAATCCAGCTTCCCTTAATATATATTCCACATATAGTTTGAATAAATAAGGGGAGAATATACAACCTTGTCACACTCCTTTGCCAACCTGGAGCCAGTCTGTTTCATCAGGTTCTGTCCGGACTGTGGCCTCCTGACCTGTATATCAGTTTCTCATGAGGACAATGAGATGTGCTGGAATTCCCATTTTTCTAAGCACATTCCACAGCTTAACACGATTGACACAACCAAAAGCCTTTCTATAATCAATAAAGCATGTACTGACTTCTCTTTGGTATTCTTTGGCTTTCCTAATTATCCAGAGTGCTTCAGCATAATGTCTCATGTTCCTTGACCTTTTCTAAAGCCAGCTTGAACATCTGGCATCTTTTTCCGTGTAGGGCTCTAATCTGCATTGGATGACCCTAAGCATTATTTTGCTAGCATTCTCATGAGGACAATGGGATGTTCTGGGATTCCCATTTTTCTGAGCACCTTCCACACCTTGACATGATCAATACAATCAGACTTTTCTATAATCAATGAAGCACATACTGACTTCTTTTTTCCTCCATAGGGGACAAAAACAGACTATCATCTGGATATTGCTTCAATATCAGCATAGAACAAGGAGGACATGTCCTTCTTTCTGTCCTCATGTCCTCTGTCCTGCAGGCATAGCCTTAAAATCAAATATTGTTCAGCTTTTTGAGTGTCTTGGGGGGTTTTTTTTGAGGGGGGGACTGTTTTCACCACATTGGTCATTGAAACTTCTGTTTATTGTGACCTTGTAAATTGTCTGCTGCTTTCTTTCCCTCATCTGTCAACCGACTTGCCAGCCTAGATTTACATTACTTAATTTATTTCCTGATTCCAGCAATCGGCTTCAATCCAGCCCCTTCAAATCTATGATCACGGGAGTTTGTAGATCCCATGACTTGTCATACATTTCTATGGTGAAATTTGAAAAATGTGTTGTCGTTGATTCTAAATTATTGTTAGCATAGGTTCTTGAAAACAAAATTTGTTGGAAAAATATTGCAATTAAAAAAAAGTCTTTCTGATGCTGGAAAAAGTAATTTCATATACCTGTAAGTCTAAGCACAATTTTTTTTGCAGTTTTTTGCTGCAATTTTTGTTTTGGATGCCATGAAAGTAAAACTGTTAGTGTGTCTTCCATTTCCCCCATATGTCCTCCTTTCCAGTTGTCCATGTCCTCCTTTGTCTGTTCAGATATCTGGTCACCTTACCTAAGAGTGACCACCGGTCCCCTTTTATTGCTCCAAGTCCCAGTGATGGCTAGACTTATCTACTATCTGTATCTAGAAGTAAGTGCTATCTGGTAGACTTTACTCTTTCTAAAGCAGCAATTGGTAACTTCTTCCTGGGTGTCATCCTTTTATTTTTTTTTTAGCTTTGTGAGGACTGAGAGTTGCAGGGGGCCTTTTGGGGTCATGCTCCATCTTCTGGCAAATTTGGCTCTTTCCTTAAATTGGGTGCTACTCAAGGAGACCAAAAGGTGTCTTGATGCAGCTGTTTCCTTCAGCGTAGTTGGCTGGGCGAGCAGCTTTGGCGAGAGGAGTTGCTCTGTGTAGGAGATACAGTTCTTCTCATGAAGGTGAAAAGATGCTGAGGTTTGCTCCAGTGTGGGATTTGGTGTTGCTTAAAGCTTTGGCACCTCCAAGTGATAAAAGTAGAATAGAATTAGAATCCCCCCTGCTTTTGAAAGGATGTTTTTGAGGAGTTTGGGGACCTTTCATGCCAGATTAAGCCATGCAGAGGCTAACATTCCCATTAAACGTTTTACCTCAATGCATCAAAACAAGATTGATGCAATCAGCTGAAAAAAATCAGTTGAGTGTTACTCCAATGATATGGGGAGGGGGGCAGCTCTGGGGCCAGGGCTGCATGTATCTCACACCACCTGGTTTTCCCTTTATTACCTAAAGGTGGGGCCAGCTCCAACAAAGATGAATTGAGAAATTGACATGGATCAGACAGAGGCTGATCGATTTCTCCTTATTCTCTCAGTTCTGGGGGAAAAAAAAGAAAAACTTCCACTATGCTCTGTCCTTGTTCAGAGTACTTTTTTCACTCTGTTCCAGTGTGTTTATGCCCAGAAAACAACAACTGCCTATAAATACAGTGAAGACCAAGACATAAGGATAATATAGGATAAGGATAATACTGAACTTTAGTAATTTAAACCCACAAAGATGGATTAATGCATTTTTTTTTAGTGAAGTCTCCAGATTGGGGAGTTCAGTGGTATGTTTTCTTCAGTTGCAATGATCTCACTTTCCCAGGGAGACTCACATACTGCCTTAAAAAAAGGTGTGTGTATGTTGTGGCGGGGGAAGGAGGGGGAAACAGCTGAAAAACTCTGGAAGCCGCAGAGCAATTTTTCTTTTATCCATTTTTTCTGTGCTTAATGGCTTCTTTTCAATCTATTTTTCCTCTCCTGGGCTTGAAGATGATATTGGAGCAAAATAGTACAATTGCTAATATCCTTTCTGTTGTGACATAAAGCTAGTAGTGCTAGAATCCATATGGGAAAAATGTAAACAACAACAACAGCAACAACGGCAATAACAATAATTCTTTTTCCTCTGGAAGTGCATGGGGAGATATTTCGTGTGTCTTCTTCAATTTTAACCCCACAACAATAAGTCTAAGAGTTTGGCTGGACCAAGAGCAATTGCCCCAAATCACCATGTAAATTTCCATGGGTGTTTGTTCTAAGAATTTATTGTGGAATATCTAACACCCCTTCTTCAAAATTTTTCTGTACAACAATAACTGTGAGGTAGGTTGGGCTGAGAGCGAGGGATTGGCCCAAAGTAACTCAGTGAGCTTCTGTGGCTGATAGTAAGCTGAGAACCTAGAGCAGTTTTTCTCAGCCTTGGCAACTTTAGGATATGCGGACTTCAACTCCCAGAATAGCATGTTTCCTGTATGTATGTATGTATGTATGTATGTATGTGTATGTATCCATGTGGAGTCCTTGGGGTTCTCTGAACTTGGTTGTTTTCTTGCAAACGTTTCATTACCCAGCTAGGTAACCTCTTCAGTGCTAGAATGGAGTGGGATTTGCTCTCCCACTCCCTTCCAGCACTGAAGAGGTTACCTAGCCAGGTAACGAAACGTTTGCAAGTAAATCACCAAGCTCAGAGAACCTCAAAGACTCCCCAGTTCAACCCTGAGCTACAGATACTCTCTTCTATTGGTATGTATCCATGTCTATGAAGAATAGCAGTTTCTCCTTCCCTTCCCTTGTTGCTTCTTTCTCTTGTTAATAAAAGGAGATATAGAATTAATCAGAATGGGGTGTGTGTGTATACTGTTGTGGAATTTTTGCCGAAGACAGGAGCACAACGCTGAGGAGAAGAACCAGGTTTATTGCAATGATCGTTGGCTGCCTGCTTTCCAAGAAAGAGGGACTCTGGACAATAGAAAAGCATAAGATTTATACACTTTTGTGGGAAATCTGAGGGATCTGATTTAAGGATAGGTTTGGATAGGTGTTAAAGGGGGATAAATGGTTTTTCTATTGTGAGATAAGAACCACAGCAAACCCTTAAGCAGACAGGTGATGCCCCCCCCCCCCTTGTTTCAGTATGATCCATGGTCACTCTTGTGTCATGCAATAGCTTGGAGCTAATCCAGTTTTGCATGAGCAAAGAATGGCAGAAGGAAGTGGAGAAAAGAGATTGCAGGAGAGGCAAGGGGGAAGGGGGCAGAAAGAGAGGCAAGGGGGGGGTAAAGAGTTTGCTGCAGGAGAAGCAAGGAGAGGAGGAGCAGATTTCCAGCTTTATTTTATTATTTTCCCATCACACTACATATACATATATGCCTTTCCTCTAAGAAGAAAAGAAGCTTTCCTTGGAAAGTTACATATACTGTACCATTCAGATAGATTTGTGTGTAAGGAGTACCACTTTGGCATAATCGTTTGCTAAATGAAAGGTTTGCCATCCCTGGGTCAGGAAATGTTGCACACAAGAACAAATGATTCTTTTTTAACAATATCATTATTTAACAATATCATTATTGATATCACAACATCGTTGTTTTTAACAATATCATTAGCAGCAAGTAAGATACAACAGAATAACAAATACATCCGTGGAACGCTGCCAAGAGCCTGATTTAGGGAGAGCCTTACCTCCTGCAATCGTGCAGAGAAAAACCTTTAACACAGTGTTGCTCAAACTTGGCAACTTTAAGACATGTGGACTTCAGCTCCCGGAGTTGGCTGGCTGGGGAATTCTGGGAGTTGGAGTCCACACATGTTCTAGTCGCCAAGGTTGAGGAACACTGCTTTAACACGACCAGTGGATTTTAGAGAAAGTGTGCTTCCCCCAATAGTCTTTAAAAAGAAGGGAAGGGAGGGAGGAAAACACAAACACACATCCACACACACCAGCCCTCAAACCCAGAAACCTTTCTCCACGAATCACTGAATTTGCACATTGTTGTACAAACTGAAGGAAGCAGAAAAGTCTTGCTTATAGCTCTCTTTCAATATCCCCTTTTGCTGGGGCAAAACAAATTGCATGAAAACTCAGTCCGGCTGTAAGGTCCTGTTTCGCCTGCGAGAGAAAACCATGTGCGATTAGTTCCAAGTGGTGCCGATGTACCTTCAGCCTTTCTGCTTTGCCACAGAATAAATATTTGGGCCTCGTAATGAGCCATGTTGTCAGTCTACAAAAGGGTCAGTTAATCCTGCCAGGGTGCAATCTGTCACCTTTGTCAACCATTTCTTTCAGGGAGATTCTTATCACTTTATGCTAATCTTGGGCACTGTGCCTAGCTTGGAGGTTTCTTTGAAGGCGGGTCTGCCAACTCTGGGAGGGAGAAAGAGGGCAGAGAGGAAACAAGGTGCCCCAGAAGGTGGCTCTGTTCACGTCCCTCAGGACTGCGGCTTGTTAATAGAAGCCAAGTTTGGCTTCAACGCATCCGATCTGTTTGCTGGACAGCAATGGAAAAAGGGGTGGGAACTGAACCCATTCAGTAAGTTCAGCAGCGGTTCTAGGCCTGGCCTCCTCTTTTTAGGAGGAATTTCTGTAAGATCTCCATGGTTGACCTATTCCCCCTCGCTTAGGGGCATCTGCTGGTGACTTTGCTCTGGATTTTCAACCAGAAGTCCAGGCTGCTTTTCTTGTGAGTTTGGATTCAGAGCCAACGTCCTCAAACATTTCTTTCCTTATCACTTTGCTGTGTTTATTGGGTGGGACAGTTTGCTAATATGCCCATTTCACAGATGAGGTTACTGATCTATATACACAGGGGCTCCCTCGGTTGGTCACACGTCTTGGATGATGTAAAGGAATTAGTTCAAATCCCTGCTCAAACATTAGGATTATTTACCCTGCTATTTCTTAGCCTAGCCGACACAAACGGGCTATTGGAAGGATGGGGTAAGATAAGAAGAAATGGGAAGCTATTTTCTCATTTGGGGACTGGAGAAGGGGATGGGGGAAATTCAAAAATGGGCAGGATCCTTCTATTTTTGCATTCTTCTTCAGCCTACTTCCCTCCCACTCTTTCCACCTCTCTTCTTCTGCACTACGCACACTTGTTCTTTCCTTGAATTGGCTGGTTTCAGACAACATACTAAACCAGGCAAAGTGGAGTTGAGTAGCTTGTGGCTCAGTGTTGTGGGAACCCAGGGATGTTGGATGACTTGAGCCATCACGCTAAGCCATCCTTTGATTTAACTGTTTGGAACACCTTGTGTGAAGACGGCAATTGCATTTTGTTTAGGATTTAGCATTGTCAAGATTCACGCAGCTAGACAAGATCAAGGAAGCAAGAACCAGACAGATTTCAGTCCCAGTATCTTTAATGTTAGTCTGGGGTAAATACAGAATCTTGGAAACTGTAATAAACATTTCTCAGCATCATTTATAGCAGTGTTTTTCAAACTTGGCAACTTTAAGATGCATGGGCTTCAACTCCCAGAATTCGCCAGCCAGCTGGGGAATTTATGTCATTAATTTGCTTTCTGTCTCTTGATTGTTTGTATTCTGTTCCCTTCTTTTCTCAAGTTCTCCACAGTCTCTCACAAGTCTGTTGTGTGAACCCGGCCAAGGAGTTTTGGCAAGCTGAACAGTGATGCTTGAATCACATTGAGCATCTTCATTTCTCCAGAATGGAGAAATGGTGAAGGAGGAGAACAAGGACTGGATTTCTACTGAAAGGCTTCACTTAGAAGGACTTGTCTTCTACTGGATTATTTTTTAATTATTTTTAACCATTGAATTGCTTCCCAGCTGTGAGACTCTAAGTCTGTACCTGGAGATCCAGGCCTTGTGGGACTTTCTGATGCTGCAAAAAATCTTAACTGAGACCTGCCAAGAAATTTTTCTTCCTTCCATTTCTCCATCCCATTTTGCTGCTTCTTGAATACCACAAATCTGAATCCATGCCTTGTTTCTCTTCCTTCAAGCTCTTTCACGCTACTCTTGAATAAAATTAAGGGCAGGACCAAGAGGTTAAGACAAGGGACATTTGTGGCCCCTTGATCAGATGCTTCCACTCCCTGGCATGTGATCAATATTGGAAGCACGTTTTTGATGGAGCAGGAAGGAAGTATAGTTTAGAAAAATCTGATGGGAGGAGAGCTGTAGAAGTAGCTGGAGGTGAGTTGGATGTTAGCTTGGTATGTATGCAATCTTGCTCTGAGCAGTCTTAACAGTCAACAGGGAAAGAACGAAAGAGCAAAATAGTACCTACTAGCACACAGGTGGTGGTATTCCTGAAGTTTGATCTGAAAATGGTACAGTTCCCAGCAAGGGAAAGGGGAGAAGGGTCTGGAAATCAGAATTACTCATCCTGAGTTTCTTGCTCATGTCAGTGAGTACATGTACTGGAGGAATTCCAGTTTTTCCCTGTTTTATCGCTCTTTCCCAGCTGCGTCCTTCAGGTTTCAGATTTCTCCTGGAAGTCTGGCTCCGTGACTCTTCCACTCAGTCCACCGAGCAAAGAGCGCAGGGTCGTCTGTTCTCTTACAATGTTTTTGCATGAATTTCACTTGCAGCTACACTGCATCATCGATTGAAATGATCTACAAGTGCACAGGGTGTATATGGGTTGACTCTTCCTGGTTCTCCAGAGATGGAGGCTGTTGGACATTAAGTGGGAAAACTAATAGTAAAATTTATCACATCCAGATGATAAGGGGTTTCTCTTCTTCCTCCCTATGCCCTGCTTCTGGAATGTCTGGAGTCAGATCTTAGAAACTTCAAGATGCAATCGTGGAGGATACTGGAAATGTTTTACCCAATGCACCCAACTGCCTTGCAAGGGGACTCAGTCTGCTGGACTTCCCCCTCTATGCAACTCCAGTAGCTTAACGCTTTGCAAAGCCTTTTTCATCATTGCTGGGATATTGGGAGCCTCGTTTTCATACCAAAGTTATTTTACCAGTATGAAGTCCCCAGATTTCTCCTTTTATAGTTTTGTGTGTGTGTGTGTGTGTGTGTGTAGCTCAGCTAATGCTTGACAGGACTTTCTGCTCCACTGACTTGGCCATTTCATTAACCAAAATAGCTCTCACTGATCAAGGTTGTTCTGCCTTAAATGACTCTGAATGGAAAAAGGACACCAGCACCCTGTTGCTCTCATGGAAAGTCTGGAAGACTTAACCTTTTTTATTTTTTTTAAGGAAATGATTTGGTGATTGCAGTAGCATTCAGACACAGACACCAAGCCAGGCTGTTCTCTATTTGTGCCATTTGTACTGAGATGAATGGAATCAAGACTTGTTGTTCACAGCTGATGAGGACAAGCTGCTTCTGGTGATGGTGGTGGTAGGGAAGATCATAATGATGACCTAGATGCTCAGGGAGTGGTTAAAATATAAGGAACCAAGGCATTGAGAGAATGGCATTGTCTTCCCCCTAGCTAGCTTTCCCCAGCTTTTTCATCTCTTGCAGATGCTTTTTTATGGGAGTGTTTCATTCACAGTTGCATCATGGATTGAAATGACCTAGCAGTGCACAGAGTGTATACAACTTGGCTCTTCCTGGTTCTCCAGACATGGAGGCTGTTGGGCACTAAGTGGTAAAACTAACAGCAATGTTTCTCAAGTCTGGTTGATAACGGACTTCTCTTCTTCCTCCCCATATCCTAAGATTTTATTCCTGCTGGTAAGTGAGAGAGCAGTTGAAAAGTGCCTCTTTGGAGTCAAGAAGTCCTTGACTCTGTTCAAATAGGTGCTGGGATTTTTTTCCTTAGGGCCCTTCCCCACTGTTGAGTTGAAGTATTTCTGCCCATTCTTGAGTCGCCAGAAAACATACAGCAGCATGAAATTAGATGCCTCCGTTGCCGATTCTTGTTCTGCCTAGTGTTAGGCTGAGTGTGAAGGCTACTTCAAGTGTGGTCACATGACATGGAGTGGCCAGCAGCGGTCACCCAATATGGTGGTAAAAGATAGACTCTCTTAAATAAAACCCCACTCATGGTGGCCATGTGGATGCACCTGTGTGTGATGCTGGTGGACAGTACAGAAGTGTCTGGCCACTGCCATCTGGGATGTTTTTTGGCTTACCAGTGTACCCCACAGCTGTGGGATTCCCTACTGGTCTCCCATTCAACCAACCAGGTGAAACTTTGCTTAATCTTTGAAGACCAACCAAGGTTGGTAAGTGCTGCCATCTTGCTGGGCTCAGACCTCATTGAGTCAAGTGACTTCATTGCATATTCACATAATTTTCTTGGCAGAACATGGAAGTGGTTTGCCAGGGCCTTTCTCCAGATATTTTGTTTTATTTCCCAGGCTAGCCTACAGCCCTGGGATTTTTCATGGTGATCTTCTATCCAAATACTAGCCATGTTCAACCTTGCTGAGCTTTTTCCTAGACCAGCCAAGGTCAGTTTAGGGCTGTCACCTTCTGTGATGAAGATGGAATTCAAGACCTATTTCTTTTCTTCTCAAAATATTTCAGGAGGGGAGGAAGTTTCCATTCCATTCCTGGATAAACAATGAATATTGGTACAGAATTTTAACTCAGCTTTGGTTTAGCTGCAGGGCAATTGGGTCGCGCTTGCTATATAGTTTTGCTTTTTTTCATTACTGGGAGTTATTCATGGCATGGAATTCTTGAAAAGTCATCCTGTAGGGTTCAATACAACCTGGGGCCTTCCTAATGTTTTAGATCAGTGTTTCTCAACCTCAACAATTTTAAGATGTGTGGACTTCAACTCCCAGAATTCCCCAGCCAGTATGGCCATTGCTAAGACTTTTGGGAATTGAAGTCCACACATCTTAAAGTTGCCCAGATTGGGACACACTGCCCTAATGGAATGAGTCCTGAGCGAAGAGAAGGACTTAGCAAACTAGTTGCACAAGTTTTTGAAGGCAAAATGGTGCCAAATTACACAAGTGCTCAACCAAACTACCTTTGGAAAGCCAAGTTTTGAATTGGTGGGTTCTGCTGGCAAGGACAGGCAAAAAGCAATATCATCCTTCCGTTTCAGTGGAGAAAACTCAGTTTTTACACTGGAATTATTGAATATGGAACAGGTCTCCAGAGAAAGAGCTTTGAGGCTCTTTTCTGGTTCATGTGTTTCTTTCTAACCCAATATGATAGACCCTTTCATGTGGGATCGGGCTGAAACATCATGTTGCAATGCAGTGGCCTTCTCTTTCAGAATCAGAGTAAGCCATATTGGGTGAAGTAAATATATGCCTTTGTGTTATTAGTTCATCAGTCTATCAGGGTGGGGTGTCTACAACCTATGCTCAAACAAGTCAAGATAGTGGCTGTGATTGAAACTCTGCGGGACTTCAATTGCATCATCACAGTTGCCATCTTGACTTGTTTGACCTTACCCTGCAGACCCCCTGCAATCAGAATTGCTCTCTTCTGGAATACTCCATTCTGCTTGTTCTCTCATCTAATTTTTTTCTTCTCCCCTGCCTAACAACTGTCAGTCCTAATTTCAAAAGCCAGGGAGAATGCTTGGTCCTTATTGGATTATTTGGAAAAATCCCACGCATGGATTAGGGCCTCCCCATCCCTCCCTTTGTCTTCTTTGCACCTCTGTAAATCTTCTTGGTGCCACATGTGGGGATGCAGTTTTTTCCCAGATAATGAAAAATGCCCCTCCCATGACCCTGGAGATCAGCAATAGGAGTGATAAAAATAAATTTATTAATGTATTATGTATGTATGTATGTATGTATGTATGTATTTATTTATCAAATTTATATGGCTGCCCATCTCACCAAGAGGGACTCTGGGCAGCAAATAACAGTTAATTAAAACAATACATAGAGAAAAACAGTCATTATTGAAAAAATAAAACCGTCATTATTAACATAAAAAAATATATAAACATATTTTTACAGGGAAGTCATCTGAGTTTGGAAACACCCCCTTGCAAGGAAAAAAAAGGGCTTGTGATCTTTTTAGTACATGCAGGAAACCAAATAAGAGGACTTAGAACTGAGGGCTATAAAGCCAGATATGATCTCGAGAGGGTAGAAGGATTTCCTCCCGCTCCACATCTCTTCCATGGAAATAATGCATTTCAATGAGTTGGAGTCAAGGCTCCGAGTGTACAGGAAGCAAATACCTTTCACACAGGCTTCTTGCACTCGCACTTAACCATGTGCCAAATATAGCCTGGCAGCATCTTTTTTTCAGTCATACCCTCATCAGCTTGCCTTTATGTATATTTGACCCTCAAGGTAGTCATGACTCCTGACAACTCCATGGAGAGGTCCCTGCAGTTTTCTTGATATTTTTGGAAGTGGTTTGCCCTTGTCTTCTTCCTAGGGCGGAGAGAAAGTGATTGGCCCAAGGTCACCCAGCTGGCTTCGTGCCTAAGGCAGGACACACTCACAGCCTCTTGGTTGCTAGCCCTTTGATTATGTGCCATCACGTTGTTGACAACTCTTAGCAACCACATAGTAGATAGATTTTCTCCATGATGAAATGGTCTTTCAAGTCTTCCAACAGTGCACTCATCACACTGTAACTGAGTCCATCCACCTTCTGCTTATTGTCCTCTTCTTTTCTTTCCTTCTACCTTTCCCAGCATTAGAGCCTTCTAGCTTAGTGCCTTATTATTTCTTTACTAGATTTATACTCCACCTTTATTTTGTGCAACTTAAGGCCATGCACATAATACTCTGCCCTATTATTTCCCCACAACAACAGCTCCATGAGTTGGGTTGGGCTGAGAGAGAAGGATCGGCCCAAGGTCACCCAGCTGGCTTTGTGTCTAAAGCAGGACTAGAAGTCATGGTCTCCCGGTTTCCAGGCTGGTGTCTTTAACCACTACACCAAACTGGCTCTCACTCAGCTTGCCTATATGTCATCTTATATTGACCCCCAGGAAGGGAGCTGGAAGTCACATAAAAAACTCATAAATGAGGGTTTGACAGACGTAACATCTGCATGTCTTTGGTCTGAGAGTTTGAGAAAAGGAAGGTGGACTGAATGCACATCTCAAGACAGACCCTTTGTCTCATCTCATCCAGTGGATAGAACACCATCTCAGAAGTAGGGAAAAGACCAAAAGGAAACAGCCACAAAGATGGTGTCTTTTCCTAGCCCCAGGAATATTCCAGACCCTGCCCTCCAAGAAAATTCTACTTCCTTTGGGGACAAAAAAAGAAAACCAAGTTTCTGGTCCCTTCTCGTAATTAATTTCGAAAGAAAAACCATGTACATCGCTTCCTACTCACTCTGGGGTTCTGCAAGAAAATCTTGTGCATGGAAATATATATGCTTTTATTTGTGTACAGTTTGTTCCCCAATGATTCCTGACCTTCCTAGCACTGTCAGTGTAAAAGCCTCTGACTAATTGTGGCCTGTGTTTATTTGTGCGCAGATGATTGCATAATGCTAGAAGTTTTCTGTCGGCCTTGTTTTGGGGCTGGGATTGTCAGGACTGTTTTTGTCACTTCACTGAGGAGGCAGAGAAATAGAAGGCAAATGATAATATTTGGCGTTTTTTCAAATTATGCACTATGCTTATGTGTGCATAAGTATGATGCTCCTCTTCAGTTCCTAAGAGTTTTCCCCACTTTTCTTCCTTCAATCCAATTACAGACTTTTTTCCCCAGAAACTCCCTGATGAGATTTTAATTGTATGAGTTGATGCTGAATGAGTGGAGAATGTCTCTGCATGTTATTATGAGATCTCTTTAAAAACAGAAGACAAACAAACTCCCCAAATTAATCCCAAGGTAGAATCCCCAGAATCTGAAGTTGATGCACTTTCCTTTAATTGTGTTTTTGACAGAAAACCGAAACTGTAATGATCTTCCAAAGGGGGAACCAAACTCGCTCAGTGAGCTGTGGTTTGCCTTTTTATTGTTCCTCGTGCATTTTAAGATCATTCCGTGCCCACCAGCCGAATATTACCCATTCAAGTGGTTTTCATTAATATTTGTTTATTTAAATATGCACCCTGTAGTGTTTGGAAGGATCAAGGCAAATGTTTGTGTGCATGGATTGGTGATGTTATTGTTTATGTGCCATTAAGACCATGTAGATAGATTACCCCAGGATGAAACCCAGCCTGGTCCTCTAAGTCTTCCAGTGGTGAAAGAACCTAAATAATAATACAGTTATGAGCAGGCTAATTGACTGATTGATTGATTATGTGCCATCACGTTGACCACATAATGTACATAGTGCTCTGCCCTATTATTTCCCCACAACAACAGCTCTGTGAGGTGGGTTGGGTGATCAGTCCTCAACATGGCCCATCAGGTCTTCTGAGGGTGTACCCATGGCTACTGTAATCAAGTCCATCCACCCTACTAGAAGACATTCTCTTCTCTTTCCTTTCACCTTTCTCAGAATTATAGACTTATCAAGAGAGCTAGGCCTTCACATAAAGCATCCAGAATATGACAAGATAACTTAGCAGACACTCACATTTGAGTAAAGGATAAAAATGGAGTGCCCTACAGTGATGGCACAAGAAGACGTTGTGAGCATTGAGACAAAGGGCAAGGTATCTTTCTAAGTAGGGGAGATGTGTCTCATGTGAGGTGTTCAAAAGAGAAATAACAGCCTCCTTTACCTTAGCTTCCAAAGATTCATATGCACGGGAAAATATAAGGAAAATATTTAAGGAAAAACTTTGTGATGGTAAGATCTGTATAGCGGCGAAATGGTCTCACTATGCAAGTTATGGGTCCTCCATCTCTGGAGGATTTTAAGACAAGGCTGGACAGCCTCCTGTCATGAATGGTTCAACTGAGTTTTCTTGCATGTCACAGAGGGTTGGATTAGATGATCCTTGGAGTCCCAGCTCTAGAGTTCCATGATTCTATGGGACATTGGAAAACAGTGGTATTTGTCCCAAGGCCTTGGTACTTTTGACTGACAGCTAAAAATGCAATTTGATACTGGTGGTATGGCAGCATCTTCTACCATTCCAGAGAGCTTTAGACCAGCTTAGAAGTTTTCAGCCTTTGGTATTTCATGTCCCACTGATTATGCTCTCTAAGAACATTGGTGCCATCAAGATCAAAACAAGAAATCCCCATTTGCCAAGAAGGATGTTGACATGTTTACAGGCATCCTGAGATTATATTTATCACTAATGGTAACTTTTGAAGATTTAATTAAAGTTTTGGTGACTTGTTCTGTGTCCCACATCCCTCCTATGGTGCAAATGCCATTGTCTGAGAAATACTGCTCTTATCCCTTTCAACTGCTTACTCTTTAGGACTTCATGTTGTTCTCTTCTTCTCCATGGAAGCCAAGGGTAGCCATTGAGTCTTTCTTCTATCATTGATTACAGTCCATGATACTGCTAGCCAGGAATTCTGAACACTGCAGTTCACTTGGAGGGCTCGTGGCAGGGGACTGCCAATTTAGAAACTCAGGCTGATTTTATTAAAGAGTGTTCTCAACTTCAGCTGCTGCTTGCCAGCTGGAATGGCCTTCCTTATTGCTGATTCTTCTCACACTTGAATAAGGCTATATAATCAGGTGAAAAGGAGATTAATAGCCTACTGTCATGTTGCAAAGAGGGGATTTTAGGATCTTTTCCATGGGGAGCTGGGGTATCTACAGAGGTGTCAAAGAAGTCAAGATGGTGCCACATGACTGTGTGATCGAGCCAGATTTATGCCACGGTCTTTTAAGCTAGATGTTCTAAAAGAACAAAGTTAGCTTAGAAAGATATTGGTAGTCCACACTTTTCTTCCTTCTCTTCCCCCACCTTCTTGTCTTCCCATCAGCACGGTTGTTATTCCAATCATCATTATTATTGATTTCTTAGACTTATATTCTCCCTTTCCTCCATGAACTCAAGGCTGTACATCTGGGACTCCTAATTTCATCCCCAGAAGATCTACCTTGTCTGGTAGGTTGGCCTGAGGGGGAGTGACTGTTCCAAGGTCAAGACCTGGGTTCAAATATCATTACTAGCCCTTGATTTGCTTAGCTATGGTTTATTGAAAAACCCCACAATTGGTTGGATTGATATGACATGCTAAACTGGCATAACAGAATGACTTGAATTTGATCTCCTTTGTTTCATCTCAACCTTGTGAGCACTACAGCAGCCTGGATTCCCTTGTTAAATAAGATGGAATGAAATCTAGACTCTTGGAAATAAGGATCTTTGTTATTTCTCTGTCAAGGATACTTTGATCCCACCCTTATCTGCCACAGAGATAGAGAACTGATGGCCTTCAGATGCTGTTGAATTATTCTGAGACACCCTCACATTGGCCAGGTGCGGATGCTGGCCGTTGCGGTCTAGGGTCACAGATATCTTCCTAGTCTGCAGATGGTGTACTTACTGTGTTTGCTTTGCCTCACATTCTGCTCTACTTTTCTTGAATCCTGGTCTTCTAAAATGACAGATGTTGAGAGATGCAACTCTGCATAACATTGTCGTATTTGGAGATTTGGAAGGCATTAGGGAAGCTGGAACTGTGTGACTTCTATGCCTGCTTTTTCAGTCCTGTAACAGGCGTTAAGTGGTGATGGGCAACCTGAATCATTCTGTTTTTGTTGGAACTGGATAGCTGTTCAAATAGAAGATGCCTTCAAAGAAAGCACTGTGAGGATCGTGGGCATCCACGGGGGACAGGAATGATGAAACATGCATTGTGAAGTCAATTTTGTCCCTTTGTACTTATGTCACAGCTTGTGTGCAAGTATGTAAGAGGCATCTTTTGCATGGTGACATTACAAAGCACATTTTGTCATTTTGACAAAAACTCAGCTTGCTGTGGATGCTCCTGCAGAGGACTGTTGCCAGGCAGACAAAATTGCCTTCTCCATTATAGACCTGGTGTGTCACTGAGATCATCAGAGGAACAAAGGCATCAGGTACAAGCCCCAGTGACATCACATGCAACATGATGTCATCATGCCAGTGATGATGTGATGTCTTTGAGGTCCCTCAACTCTTCTTGCAGATGTCCATGCAGAACCATCACCAGGTCCTGCTGGTGTATGACAAGTGCTAGTCAGTGTGTGGGTATTCTCTGTGGTCTATGCTCTGGAGCAATGTCATTCCAGGTATTTGGGAGGCACTGACTGTAGCAGCTTTTAGGAATCTGTTGAAAAATTACCTCTTCTCCCACACCTTTCTGAAATTACTTCCATATTCCCCATCCCCCTCCACACACACACCTTTTTGATGAATCCATTTTATTTTTAATTACATAATTATATCATTTGAATTTATTTCATTTGCATTTATTATATATTTTATTCCTGTTTTTATTGAATTTTTAATAAATGTTTCAGTGAAGCAGCATATCATATTGCATAAATAAATATGTATACGTGTATGGTGAAACCGCAATTTAACCATATACTTTGCTTTATCATGATGTGATGGTCTTTGCATGCAACAGACCATATTGCATGCATATTCCAAAGTGACTGATATCATTTGCATTATTTGTGTTATTTGCATCCTGAGCCAAATGACAAAGGGACTTTAACCGTGTCAGTTTGCACCATATGCATAATAATTGCAAATGATGTAAACTGATGCAAATGACGTTATCAGGCAAATGACATAACAGTGATGATGAACTCTGTAGTTTAATGCATAGCCAGGAAGAATGGTTACTCTGTGCCCTCTTTGGTCTGTTAAGTCAAGATTTCAGTATAATAATAACAGAGAACTGTCCCAAAGCAGCCCTTAAAATAGAACACTTTCCTCTAATAGCCCTTCAGACACAAAATGTTTCCCACTGAGGTTGGTCAGTTGAGAGCCCTTCAAATGGAAGATTGCTCTCAGTAAGGTCAGACATGTAGCCATCCTAAATCCAGTGAGAACAAAGATGAGAACTACTGTGGTCTACTGATCAGATTTCAGGTAATGTTTGTACAACAAACTTACATCCATAGTTAACTAAACCATAGTTTATTTAATTAACATGGTTGCCCAGATTTCTTCAAGATCTTGAAACACAAACTAATCACCCGTGCTTAGTTCTACTTAACATACTGGACTAAAATAGGGTTGGTTAATTAATTTAGGGCTCAGCATGTTGTGAGAACCTAGTTTCATGAGGAGAATTACATTCAGATCCTCCCTGAGTAAGAAAATTCATTGGTTGACCTCAGGCCGGGTTTGCTCAGCCCAGCCTACCTCACAAGGTTCTTATGCATCATTTATCCTATGCTGAAACCCTGCAAGAAGAATGGGATCAAAATGTAATAAATCAGCTCCCAGAAGTTTAAACAACACAACTGTAGAATCAGCTATGTGAGCTGGGCCCTGTCCTGCTGCATTTTATGCATTGACAACATCTGCAAACATAACCCCAATACATTAGCGCCGGTTGGCCTTGAGAGGAAGAAAGGTAGCATTAGACGGAGACGGAGAAGATGTAATTTTGTTTCTCCAGCACAAAAGAGGCATGTCGCTATTGAAAGCAACACAGAAGACCTTGAAAACAAAAGAAGTTCTTATCTTTAACATTCACTGTTGTCTGGCAGTTGAGTAAAGCTGCAAAGTTTAATCGATGTAAGTGTTGGTTAATTGACTTGCATTTTCAATTATATGCTGGGTATGACAGATGTAAAGGTAATCTCCCTCCCTCCCTCCCTCCCTCCCTTCCACCTTGTCAAACAATTCTTGATTCTGGGCTTTAAATTTTACAGCACTTGTTCTCCTAATGTAGATAAGTATTGCTATTGTTGGAAATAACTGCACGGAGGGAACTGTTCAGCCAGGCAGAGAAATTATGCTGGAGTATCAGTTTATAGCGATGATGCAATCAGCTCCTTTTTGAATGTGGACTTTATGGTCTTCAGCAGGCAAGAGGATTTAGATGGCTGTATTATTACTTGAAAATAAAAACTGTTCTTTCATTGAATGGAATAATATATACATAGCAGTGAAGTAAAAATAATGAAATAAATACCTTCCACTATTTCACATAGTACCTTTCTGGCTAATAACTCCTTGACTACTAACATTAGTTAATTTTCTTAACTAGTTAATTTCCTTAAGTAGCTAAGAAAAGTAACATTCATATAAATATTATGTGATAAAAAGATGCTTTAAACATAATGGGAAGAAAATTATACTATAATGAGAGGTAGTACTGTCCTCATCTGACATGTCTGGGGGGTATCATTTGGGGAGTGCGAGAATAATTAAAAGGGACCACGAATTTCAGTTCCAATATTCAGTTTTAGTTGCATCACTGGTTTATAATGAACTATTTTGGTGGAGAAACGTGTTCTTTTACTATTTGCACATTGGCGTTACCTACATTTTTACTCTCCTGTAATCAGTGATTCCCCCCAAATTAGTGGAGAAGTATTTAACTTTTGAATAACAAGCTAGATTGATTTGGATTGAGGCAATTTAATCCACTGAGAAAAATGATCAATATTAAAACATCAATTTACACCTAGCTTTCAACGGTCTAATTAAAATAAATTCTAGAGGAAGTAGATGAATAGGTTGCTAAATACATCTCTGTCTGTGCAAAAGAGTTTTGATTCTTTGTAGAAGACACACTTTTTGTCTGCTTAAAAAAAGCCATTGTGTTCTTTTTCCCACGAAGGACACTAAAGGGGAAATCAGGCAAGGCTCTTACACGGTTTTTAAAAATTGTGAGCTTCCAAATGCCAGGGTAAATTGGCACTATTTTATGTTTGTGTAAGCTAAACATTAGGGAGCAGCCTGGAATTTTGGGGGGGGTCAAAGATACCAAAATCTGGAGGGCATGTCCTACAGCCATTCCTTATATGCAGTATTGACAAAAGTTGGAACTTGGGACTAGTCCCAGTTTCTGTTGCTGGAAAGGTTGCCCTGACTGTTAAGAGTTTCTGGAACAGGCACTTTGCTCTAGCTCAGGGGGTTGGTGCTTTCTGTTCAGGCACTGGATGCCATCATGTGATTTAGGACGATGTTTTGAGTGTGAAAAGAGAGAGAGAGAGAAAGAAAAGAAAAAGGCAGAAGGTTCACCCCAAAATATTGCAAGATTTCACAAGTTGGCCATTAAAAAAAAGTGTGGGATGGGGTCTACAGACATTCTGAGGTGGGCATCCCGTGATTGGCACCTCCCACAACTGGTCTGCCCTGCCTGACAATAAATGAACAAACTAATAATAAAAAAATGAGACGAAATGAAAATAAATAATATAAACCCACTTACTTCCACGGTGTCATCAGTAGGTTTATTTTCAGATTCTCACTTGGGTATCTCGGAGCACGACGTTGCTCACCGTCCTTCCATTCTCCCATTCTAATTAGTAGATTTACCACCTGCTCCAGAATAAGGAACACCTTGTAAAATTTCAATAAAATGACATATTGCCTGTGGCAGAACAAGGAGCAGTGCATTATTGAAATATATTGCACTTCATTAAATGTCTCTAATTGCTGCATTTATATACTGCCTTTCTGTTTCTAGAACCCTTGAATAGCATTCGGATTAAAGGCATAGGTAAGGCCTTTACGGACTTCCATTGTCATGACAGTTAATTGTGTCTCTGATTTTGGTGGTAGACTCAATGCTAGCCTATTAAAATGCATTGGCACTCTTGAAATGTGGCATTAAATGTAAAAAAACAGTGTGTTTTCTGGCATGTTAAGTTCAAGTTGCATTTTTCACTAATGCTTCATATCTCCTGATACGGAAAAATGGGAACACATTACATTCCTTATTAATTTGGAAAGGAACACTTCATTTTAATGCTAAATAAGGAACAGCTCCTTGAAATAGGAGACAGGTGACAAACCTGCGAATTAATAACCTCTTGCTTCTGACACTTTTATTAAAATCGTGATTGGTCTTTTTGTCTCTCGCTCTCTCCATCTCTCTTGAACACAAACACACAGTCACATATGTGCACGCAGTTCCCCGGTATGTTTGCCTTCCACATTAACATGACTCTTATACAATGAGATGCCTTTGATCTACTTCCAAACTCTGGAGAGTCACCAAAAAAAAAAAAAGCAACTTCTCTTTGCTTCTTTACTTGAAATATTAAAAGCATATTTCCTGCACAACCTGTTTTGGGTGCCCTGCCTGGTGAATTTGCCACGCCCACCCCACCTGTAAAACTGCCAGCCTGCAATGTGTTACTGAGGGAAATATTAACCAAAGGTGGTTGGAGGAGAAGTCGAAAGCACTGACTATATGGGTGGCCAGACCAACCTCTGGATTCAGAGAAATTCCCCCAGAAGACAAGCAGCATTCTTGGATGCCTGTAGCTCGCTCTTAGCTTGCTGGAAGGAGCAAGTTATACAGAAAATGATGGATCTCTTGAGTAACATTCTGGTGAGTAAGGGAGAAGGGAGATATGTGCAACATGTTGGCCTCAAGGTCCACTGTAAACCAGATTGACCTTCTGCTAAACAGTGAATGTTTTCAGGTTAAGCAGGTAAAAATTAGCCACTTTCTAAGCCAGGCATCGTTCTGGAGGCTGTGCTAGATGTGGCCGATGAACGTTGAAGAACACTGTAGAACTTCTGAGCACCTCTCTCCAGGTTGATTGAATCTACTTATCTAATCCCTTCTGAGACAGGAGTCATTCCTGCTCTGTGTACTCTTCAAGCATCCCTGAACTCCAGCTCTCATCCTCCCCAGCCATCGATCAGGGAAAATGGGACTTATGTGGAGTCATTATGTGGAGGGCTGCAGCTGCTTTAAACTCCTTCAGATTGCATCTTCCCATGAATAAAAATACGAGCACGTTAACACCATCACTATAAAGGTTTGTTGTGTGTAAAGAATGCTTTGCAACCAGGAACTTTTTAAAAAGCTAAGTCATGCTGAGTCCTAAATAGAGATGCAATTCTGTTTTGGAAATAAGTGGTGATTCAGGAGAGTGCTGTGTCTCTGCACCAAGCTAAGCTTTCTTGTTCTGCTGCAACTTGTTCTTCCTGCCATTTACTTTCGTGCCATTTACTCAAGATCTGACATTCCTTCTGCATGAAACTAATTAGGGAATTCCCAGAAAAGATTTTTCCATTGATAAACTGTATTTATCATTTAACACAATGTTGTTAAATGATAAACAAACTGTGTTCCATTGTGTTACAATTTATCTTCTCTGTCATTTAGCCATAGGTATAGTACAACTCCTAGTGAACGCAGTAGTTTGGGGCTAAAACCAGTTGTCTGCAGCAAATGTGCTCTACGTTTTCAACCAGTTCTTCAACCTGAGGAAAGAGAATGGGTTTTAGAAAATGCTGTCAAAGGAGACAAGAACTGGGATGAAATTCTTATGGATAACATTCTTGTTCATATGCAGTTATGAAGTAGCCAAGGGGTGTGTATGAATAACCTGTCTTTCACGGCACAGTCCTCTCTCTTTGTGGTTCCTATTTCCCTAGGCTTCCCAAGGGAAGACACTAGGGAGAAACATCTTTCATTTTTAAAATTTCAGTTGAGGAACAGTAGACAGCTAGCCAGAGGGACTTCACATTATGGAAGATACAGAACATAAAACAGCAGCAGCAGTACCCCCTCCCTCCCTCCATCCCTCCCTTCTAGCAATCAAGACAGTTAAAAAAATCACCCTGAAGAGCTATCACTGGAAGTAATGGTTCTGCTGTATGCTGCACTGGTCAGCCTGCACTTGGAAAACTCTCTCTAGTTCTGGTCACCACAATACAAGAAGGATGCTGAGGAGCTAGAAAGGATGCAGAGCAGAGCGACAAAGATTGGAGAGGCTTGGAGGCCAAATCCTATGAAGAACTGGTAAAAAAACCTATATGTTTAGACTAAAGAAGAAAAGGCTCAGAGAAGACATGATAGCAGTCTTCCAATACTTGAAGGGCTGTCACGTGGAAGAGGGTGTAGACTTATTCTCCATAACTCCTGAGGGTAGGATAAGAACCAGTGGGTGGAAGCTTTATATAGAGAGAGCCAAACTTGAAATAAGGAGGGATTTCCTGACTCTGAAAACTATTGAGCTGTAGAGTAGCCTGCTTCCTGAAGTGGGTGTTCCATTAGTGGAGCCTTCAAACAAAGGTTGGACAGCCATTTGTCTGGGAAGTATGAAGATTCCTGCTCTAGGGAAGGTCAGACTAGAAGATCTCCAAGATCCATTCCAACCTTATGAGTATATGATTCTAAGGAAATTTGAAAGGAATTCTCAAGCATCCTGAAATTGACAGAGAAACAGGTACCTCTTGTAGGGGGCAGAAGACCTTTTGAGAGTTCACTACAGTATCAGGTAGCGCTCTCAAGCTTTGTTCTGGGAACAGAAAGCAGAAGGGGTACTCACTCTGACTCCTGCCACTAACCTGAGGATCAAGGGAAGGGGAGAGATTATAGCATGATGATACCTAGACCATCCTCCTTGTTAGCCCTGTGAGGTAGTCCAGACAAAAAGCACAACCAGGAGTACTAGTTCTGTCTTTATTGTAAGGTTACATTAACAGAATCTAGCAAGACTGAAAGTATTTCTCCCTTTTGTTTTATTCTCCGGAAAACTAGAGAGGATCCCTTCTGAAATGTTTCCAAAGCCCGCCCTCCTTCTGTGGGCTGAGATGTCTTTTACATGCCGGTTGTCCAGTCTGCAGCTCTCCCTCCTGTCTCCCAAGGTCATTCCCACAGACTATTACACTTCTCCATTCTACAGCAGATCCAGGATGCAGCAGTCTAAGCCATGGGTACTTCTCACTATTCCCATACACCACCACTGTTTTGGGAGGTGCATTGGTTAGTACAGTGTTTCTCAACCTTAGCAACTTTAAGATACGGGGAGCCTCAAGATCTAGGACTTTGTCATCTTTGGTTCTTGACGGGGTTGCACTACCCCAGACAGACCCGGTGCGTAATCTGGGGGTTCTCCTGGACTCACGACTCCTGCTCGAAGAGCAGGTGGCAGTCGTGGCTAGGAGGGCCTTTGCACGACTTCGTGTGGTACGGCAGTTACGCCCCTTCCTGGATCAGGGGGACCTCCGCACGGTCACTCATGCCCTGGTCACCTCTGGATTGGACTACTGTAATGCGCTCTACATGGGGCTACCCTTGAAGAGTATCCGGAAGCTACAGCTGGTGCAGAATGCGGCGGCGTGGACAGTTCTTAATGCCCCTAGGAGGGCACATATAACACCGCTGTTGTGTGAGCTGCATTGGTTACCGGTTTGTTTCCGGGTCCAATTCAAGGTGTTGGTCATTACCTTTAAAGCCCTTCATGGCACAGGACCAGGTTATCTGAGGAACCGCCTCGCCCTGGTCACTTCAGCCCGTCCCACTCGGTCCAGCAGAAGGGGCAGGTTGCAGACCCCACCAGTCAAGGAATTTCGATTGGTGGGGTCTAGGCAGAGAGCCTTTTCTGCTGTAGCGCCCGCCCTATGGAACATCCTGCCTCCTGAGGTCCAGTGTGCCCCCTCCCTCATGGCCTTCAGGAAAGGTATCAAATCCTGGCTCTGCCAGAAGGCCTGGGGGCCAGAGGGGGGCCCGCACCTGTGGAGATGGCTGGTGGGATGATGGGTTGTCCCCCCCAGCATCTTACAGGTTTTTTTTTAGGGCCAAAATCAGAGGAGGTATTTTAGGGCATTTTTAATATGTTTTTTAACTATTTATAGATTTTAGCCATCTTTGGAGAGAACTGTATTTTTTCTTTTTATTGTGAGCCGCCCAGAGTCACCCATTGGGGGAGATGGGCGGCATACAAGCCGAATAAATAAATAAATAAATAAATAAATAAATATGTGGACTTCAACTCCCAGAATTCCCCAGCCAGCATGTCATTAGATAGAGCAGTGTTTCTCAACCTTAGCAACTTTAATTCCCATGGCTTGGGAATTATGGGAGTTGAAGTCCACATATCTTAAAGTTGCTAAGGTTGAGAAACACTGGGTTTGTGGTTGGCTTCCAGGTGCAATTCAAGGTGCTAGTTGTTACCTTTAAAGCCCTTCATAGTTCAGAGCTTGGATGTCTGCAGAACTGCCTTCTTTCCATAACATTTGTCCACCCAAGAAGGTCAAAAGGGGCAGACTCTCTCCATGTCCTCAGGGAGTGCCATCTAAAAGGGCTGCAGAAGTGTGCCCCCTCCTTTGGAACAGCATCCCTGGGATATTTTGAGATCTCCTTCTTTGTTTAGCCTTTAGAAAGACTTTGTTGTTCAAGGAAACCCAATGTAATGGGAAGAAGGAATAACCTTGAGGAACAGGAGAAAGAGCCACAAAGAAGTCAATGGTCAGATAAAAGAAAATTTGAGTCTGGGACAGAAATGGAATTTGAGTAAGCATCTCGGACAAGACCCTCCCTAGTTCCCATGAAGATAAAAGGAGGTAGGGGAAGTATATTTTCAATTCTGTTACTGTAACCTTATAATAAAAGTAGTATTGGCCTGCATGACTTTGGTTTCCTAGTCTGGTCTACCCTGAAGGACTGACATCCTGTGAAGTTGAAAGAGATGTTTCTCCCTCTACTGATGGAAATGTTTAAATTTTATTCACTTAAATTAACAGTTTTAATTGGATGGGTGGGTGGACTGCAACCATCTCCAGGGTCTTCTATTGTGATGTTACTGTTTTAATTTGTTGGCTGCATTTTGTTTTGTTTGGTTGTAATCTAAAATATGGAGGAGGAATTGTAGGGCACTAAGTGTTAGTTGTGATTGGAGCAGCCCTGTAAAATCAATCAATCAATCAATCAATCAACCAACCAACCAACCAACCAACCAATGCAAGGATTCCACATTCCACCTGTGAGAATTTCATTGAAATTTATTTACTTATTTATGTAGTACTCCTCTTTTTCCTAGAAACTCCAACAGCAATTTCTTCTTTGTGAAACTGAGAATTAAGGAGAAATGAAGGAGACATTCTTTGCCTAGCATGAATGTTGGTGCTGTAAACTTATATAAATTTGAAAATGAAACAAGGGAAGGGGTTGTTTTCCAAGTGGGTGAAAAATACAGTTTAATAGCTTCCCAAGAACATACGGGAAGAGATTTTGTTGCTGTGTAAACAGCACAGGAAGGTATAAATGTGGGGACGTGTGTGCATATGTGTGTATGTGAAATCAACATTTTAATCTCATAAATCATGTCTTTTTTTTTTTTTTTTTGTAATGTCAGCATTAACATCAATGCTGCCTGTCTGAATTTAGGAACAGAAACTGGTTAGGGAATTCTTTTTACCTTATGTGAATCTAGGGATGTAGAGTAATTCTGAGGACTCCTCTTGTTCAGCATGTGTTTTGGCAAGCCATTCCCTCTCTTTTGCAGCAGAACATTGGAAATGTCACCAACTGTTGCCTATCGATAAGAGTTACAGTTGTACCTTTGTCTCCACTGAAACTTAAGAAGTTAAATGCGGAGAAGGTCAGGTTTCAGATTTTCAGGAATGGCAAAGCTTGACATTTAAGTCTGTTACTGCTGTTCTTTGGCTATGGAAATGGACTTTAGCGTGGTGTTGAAATCCAGATGTTGGACTAAGATCAGGGAGTGCCAGGTTCAGATTCAGACAAGTGCAAATTTCAGATGACCACAGAGGTATCCACAGGTGCTGTTGAAGGGTGACAAAAGGCAGTATTGCATCATCGTGATGCAAGCTCCACCCCCTTTTATGTGCATTGTTACATCACACGTATGTATGAAAGGGGCTGGAGTTTGCATTGTGATGGCACAAGTGCTGCTTTTCCATTTTGGCAAAATCATCTGATCCTGTGGACACCCCTGAATGACAGACAGGTTTCCATCTGAAAATGCAAAATTGAGAGCAGACAATCAAATATAAATGCACTCTTCCTTCTCCAAATGGCCATCACGACAGGCCCTTTTATTCCTTGTTAATCTGTCATCAAAACCTTCTTTCATATCCAGAGCGACTAGTGATGGATCTGGTGCCTTTTTAAAAAGGATATATGATGGCATTGTGATTACATTTTTGTTTGGGATCTCTGCTGGTGCTGGAAAAATGAAACAAAAATGGAGCACCATCGTCTCCTTAATCCATAGGAAATTAGGGTTGGATTAGATGACCTTCAAGCTACCTCCAGTCTAAAATTCCCTTATTCTCCAATGACTACAATCTCATAACTCATTTTAGAAAGTTCCAGTCTTAGATTTTCTTTTATATCCTGGCCTGCAATTTCTTATATTTTTTTCCACCCTGTGGAACAAGCTTCTGTTTTTCTGCTTTAGTTCCAGGATACTTGAGAACTTCCTTTGAGTTTTTCTTGGGGGTGTTTTTGAATTTACTTTATTGCAGTTGATAGAAGATGCTCCTGCTATGTTACTTTTCCTGTGAAACTCCTTTCTATGACTTTGTAGCCTCCCTAGCTGTCCAGAGTTCAAATTCTAAAAAAGATCCTTGGGAGAACATCCCTCCTGAGATCCGCCTTGGGTTTCTATAGAAGTGTGAGAAGCCAGGGAGGCTATAGATCCCTGGACAGATATATGCAATGAAAGAAGGATATTCCTAGACACCCCTCAGTCATCTCAACACTAAATGGCAAAGACATTGGGCTTTACTCTTGTCTTCTGAAGACCTTTCAAAAGCCCATCCTCTTTCATCAGATGGAATGAGAACCATACAAAGAAGGGCTGGAGAATTTCTCTACCAAGCATGGCTTCCTGTGATGCTTCCTAGTTAAACTGAAATTCAGGAAGCGGTGGACAAGGGGCTAAATAAACCAGAAGTATGTGTCTGTTTGTGTATGTACAGTGATGGTGGCTGGAAAGTAAAGGAGGTGGAGGGGATCCTGGTGAGCAAACAAAGGCATAATCATTAGATGTCCAAGTGGGTGGAGAAGATGGCACTTTTGGCAGTATTTCTTATCTGGCTTTTTTTGTTCTTGCAAAGAAAGCCGTGTTTGATTATTAGGAGTGTTCCTATATTTGACCATCACTCCCAAGGTAGATAGATAGCTTGTGTGTTTTATTAGTAGTTTACTCTTTCTCTGTCTCTTGCTCTTTCTCTCCAAGGAAAGCAGCTTCCTGAGAAAATAAACTTGCAATCCAATTACCCTGCTGTTACAAGACTGCAGGAGATGACCTTGCAAATGACTGGAAAATTCAAAATGTGAAACAGTAAATCTCATTTGCTTGGGTTGGCTCTTGGAAGCTGGCCACAAATTAGTCTAATAGTCCAACCCTGCCTTTTCTCTGGCGTAGAAGGCCTACTATTCCCCTCTTAGGGCCTTTTTTTAAAAAAAAGAAAGAAAGAAAAGAAGGGGGGTTAATTACTTAGGGAGCCCTTGTTGTGGTTCAATAATCAGATACTTAGAATTTTTCATTAAAGGAGTTAAGATAGACAATGTTGTTCTGTGAGTTGTTTCAGGAGCAGGCCATTACAACAAACCTGGGTGGTGGATTTGGCTGACCCAAAATCCTGACAGGCCAAAATTTACCCAGTGAGTTTCCATGGCTGAAGGGGAACTAGAACTTGTGTCTCCCCACTCTAAGTCCAGGATCTTATCCATTACATCACAGTGGCTTTTGGGGGGGGGGGGAGAGTGACTGGCCCAGTCTCCCCTACTGAGCTTCTGTGGTTGAGGTGGACTTAAACTCCTAGTCTAGGTCCTTCTCTATTATATCAGTCTGATTCTTGGGTAGAGAGAAAGGGCCCAAACTCTTCCAGGGAACTCCCGTGGCTGAAGGTGAGACCAGAAGCTTGGTCTCCCTGTTCTTAGTCCAACACCTTCATCCCTACACCATAGTAGCTTTCAAAAATATTTCATCCGTTAATGCATCTTGCCTTACATACTGCTATATCTCACCTCACTGTGTTCTGTTCTAATTTTAGTGTATCACAGGAGCACAGAACTTTGCTCCAAATTTCAGGCACCCAAGCTATGGGCCTAAAGATAAGGTATAGGGCCACAGAAAGTCCTTAGGCTGTGGTTTGTTGAACCGCCCTTTAGTAGGTTAGGGAAAAGATGAATCTCAGTCTTAGGTCTTCTTGAGTAGATAACACTAAGAAGAGAATGTTGCTGAATTCATTTGGGGTTAAAATGCATGGAGTCCTTAATAAATGAGGCAGAAAGAATTTGAGTTTTTAGAAAATGTGGGAGACTGTGAAATTGACTGATTTGGCCTTCTCCAGGTAGTATTGTGCTAGCTGTAGAGTTTGCCTTTATGGACTAGTGAATCTTATATGGGGAAAGGCAGAACTAAGTTTAGAATGCAGACATTAACACATTTCTAGTGGAAAAATGGAAATGTGGTCACGATGCTCTGTTATGTCAGAATAGCAGAGCAGCATAATTCTAGCCTTTTGCATCTGTATGATGGGAAAGCAGCCCATTTAAAAAAAAAGTTCCAATTTGGCCCCAGAGTGCCAAAAGGGCTAGCGCTGGGTCATTTCTGTAAACAAAATGTAAATATAAAAGCATTACTACTGGGATGGGAAAAGATTTTGGCAAAGACAGGGAATCTAGCTGATGAGGGAAAACAATCCCTACTTTGTCTCTTATGGTTATTACAGGCTTTAATTTTGAAGAATAATGAAGTAGCCACTTCAAGCATTGAACTAGAATAGGCAGCGACTAGGGCTGAGCCCCCATCGGCTGCCTTCTCAACCCTCCATCCAGACTAGTTGCTTCATTCCACCTAAGGGGCATAGCTCTCTGCCTGCCATCCCAGATGATCATTCCCTCCAAGTCACTTTAGGAGCAGGTCTTTAGAGCAAAGCCATGATGCAGGCAGTTGTCATGACCATTCCATAGTATGCCACTTGGAGGACCCTATCAAAGGGATACAATAGGGCAGCCAACCAATTGGCTGGTCAGAGGCTATGTGGGAGAGATCAGAAGATCCTCTTTTCCCATCTCAGGAATCAGTCTGCATGGTAGGTCCTGTTGGGTGGCCCTCAGTTTGGGTCATGACATTGAGACCATGGCTGGACTTTTGTCACCCTACAGAACAGGAATGTGAACCAGATGCACTTGGAGGGCCAGCTCCCCTTGTTCCTTTCCCATCCTTAACTCCGCCCCCCAAAATATAGTCTGAAATTATGCCACAGAAATTTGATGGCAAATTTATGGAGTTGTTTCCTGCTATTCCACTTTCCAGTCCTGCTAGAATTGTTCCATTCTAGACCCTCCAAGACGTTATAATCCCAGCTTTTTTTTTTTTTTTGACCCTTTGAGTCAGTTTTTGACTCCTGGCAACTGCCCTGATTTGTTGTTCAGTCGTTAAGTCGTGTCTGACTCTTCTTGACCCCATGAACCATATTGCACCAGGCCTTCCTGTCCTTCACTGCCTCCCTAAGTTTGCTCAGTTTCATGCTCATTGCTTCCTGACTGCCCTGATAGGTCCTTGCAATTTTCTTGGCAAAGTTTTTCAGAAGTGGTTTGCCCTGGCCTCCTCCTTCCTAGGGCTGAGAGAGAGGGACTGGCCCAAGGTCTCCCAGCTGGCTTCGTGCCTAAGGCAAGTCTAGAACTCCCAGTCTCCTGGTTTCTAGCCTGCTGCCTTCACCACTACACCAAACTGGCTCTCACAGTCCCAGCCTACTTTGCCTCTCTCCCTCCCCCACCTTGGATACTTCCCAACAATGCTCTGATGGAACAGATGGGATCCCCCATCCTACTCAGGTAACTTTCTGTAAGGAAAGTTCATCTTATTTACATGCCAAACGTTACAGATGGATGTCTGCATCTCCACTGCGGGCAGAAGAACAATCCTGCCCCAGACCTTGGAACAATGCTCCTGGTCTCTTCAGACCAGCTTACCCCAACTGAGTACAGTCTGGTTCCCAAACTTTATTTAGAATTCCTTTGGGCAGTGGTAGGGCTGGTGTTGCTGATTTCACCTTCCACTCCTCCCTAATCTAAGCTTCCGGATTTACAAAATCCCCCACAGAAGGGATTGCCTTGGTTTTCTCTTGGGATTGAATGGAAGCTCCAGGACACAAGACTAACACAATAAGCCACTTTTTTATAACTATGAGAATGTCTCCAAGTTCTCCCTATCGGTTGAATGAGAACGGTTCCAAAAAAGGCAGGTATATTTTTCGGCGCAGCACCCTTTTAACACCCTGCTCTTTGTGGCAAGGGATAATAATGCGATATTTTAGAAGTCTGTATCTGGTGAAGGTTGCCCCTTTCTAATTGTCGTGGTAGTTGTTTGCTTCTGCCTGGGTGGTCTGATATTTAAGAACATGGCAAAAACACGTCTCTTGTCAATGAACTCAGTTTTGATTGTCCTGATTTTGCTACCGGGTTTTAGATTTTGCATTTAATTCTACAGTTGTATGCAGTTTGAAGGACGGTACAAGTAGAAACACGGGAGCGTCCGTTGATTAAAAAGAACAGTTTGTATAGCCAATGGCTCCTCCCCTTCCCCAGTTTGATTTTCCTGTTTAGGAATGCCTTGGCACTTCAGGCTGAAATGCCTTTCTTAAAAAATTGCTGCCTCCTGTAATTATATATAATCCTTCTAGTAACGCTGTCTTCTGTTCGCTTTTATTGCATTTTGCAATGTTTATATTGTCGTTGCTTTGGAACTGATTTATTGCTGGTCTTTCTTGTTGCCATTTCCATTATGTAACAATGTTTTTCTTGGAATGGATCTATGGTTTTTGCAAGCTGGCTGACCTTGTCTGGGCTTGGAAGTTAAGTTGGGTCAGGTCTGGCTAGTATTCAGATGGGAGACTACCTGGAAATTACCAGGGCTATACACTAGGCTAGGAAGCTAAACAAACATGGGAAGAAAGCAGTGGCAAGCTACTTTTGTACTGTTGTGAAAAGAACTTACATGGATGTGTCCATAAAGTCACCAGGAGTCAAGAGTGTCCCGAGGAAGATTTTACCTGGCCTACCAGAAACTTTATTTATTTTTCAGGAAAGGAATGATGAGATGTCAACATTTCAGATGAATAAATGTTGGTGTCATCCGCATTGTTGGGATGAACTTTCATCAAGCCACAAAGTTTTGGGATGGAGAGTCACCAATATTGTCTTAAGAAACACCAAAGTGTAACCATGCTGTAGAAGGATGTTCTGTATCTCTGAGCATTAGTGGCCCAATCAATCAATCAATCAATCAATCAATCAAAATGCTGGCCTTTATACACAGTATTTGCGTTGCTGATTTGTAGGGAGAGTCAAGTGGGTAGGGTGTAGGGTAAGTCAAGTTTCAATACAAATGGGGCATGTCTCACTCTAGTGGTGAAAACTTTGATTGGGTGAATTGTGTACCTGTCCAGGGAGCTGTCAAAGTTTTTCAAACCATGAATAGTTTCCTGGGCCTTCACATTCACTGGTTTTCACATTCACTGGTTGGAATCTTGAGTGAAAAATGTAAAACGATATCAGATCTGTTTGGAGTGCTCATTTCATGCTGACATTACCTTCCTGTTTTTTCTCTCTCCCCCCCCCCCCCCCAAGTCTGCAGAGTTCTTCGAAATGCTAGAAAAAATGCAGGTAAGCGAAACAGCATGCTCCATCTAGATCTTGATGCTTTCAGTGTGATGAAGGGGATTGGACAAAGTTCTGGAGGGTTGGGGCAATCGATGTAGGCTATCCTTGATGGCGGATCGCTGCCTCAGAACAGCATGCCTTTAATATCCATTGTTGATTGGGCAGGGGACAGCAGAGGAAGGCGAGCACTCATCACTGTATTGATGTTATACCTTATTTATTTATTTATTTATTTATTTATTTATTTATTTATTTATTTATTTAATTTCTCCCCTGCCCATCTCCCCCCAATGGGGGAACTCTGGGCGACTCACACAAAACATTAAAAACATAAATATATATAAATACATAAAACATCATTTAAAAACATTTCTAAAAAAGGGAAAGGAGAGTCCAAGAAAATGAAAAATCTGGGGCTGAAGACAGGAGGCCTCTATGGGGCTAGCCATCCCCATGCTTGAGGTATTCCCTCCCCACCCCAGGCTAAGTGGCAGAACTAGGTCTTCAAGGCCCTTCGGAAGGCTAGGAGAGTGAGGGGGCCAGTTGCACCCCCGGGGGCAGGATGTTCCAAAGAGCGGGGGCCACCGCAGAGAAGGCCCTCCTTCTGGACCCCGCTAATTGGAGTTCTTTTACTGAGGAGTCCAAAGCATGCCCTCTCTGTGTGATCGGGTGGGATGGGTTGAAGTCATAGGGGAGAGGTGGTCCCTTAGGTAGCCTGGCCCCATGCCATGTAGGGCTTTAAAGGTGATAACCAACACCTTGAATTGGACCCAGAAGCAAACTGGTACCCAATGCAGCTCGCGGAGCAGTGGTGTTACATGGGCCCTCTTTGGGGCCCCAAAAATAGCCCGCATGGCTGCATTCTGGACCAGCTGTAGCTTCCGGATACTCTTCAAGGGTAGCCCCATGTAGAGCGCATTGGAGTAGTCTATCTGGGAGCTAACAAGGGCATGAGTGACTGTTCAAAGGGCATCCCGATCCAGGAGAGGGCGTAACTGATATACAACCAAAAGTTGTGCAAAGGCCCTCCTTGCCATGGCTGCCACCTGCTCTTCAAGCAGGAGCTGTGAGTCTAGGAGGACCCCCAGATTACACACTGGGTCTGTCTGGGGCAGTGCCACCCCATCCAGCACCAAAGATGATAAAGTCCTGGATACAGAGGAGCCATTCACCCATAGCCACTCCGTCTTACCATTTCTCTCTCTTTCTCCTCCCCCATTCTAATACTATTCAAGGACAGCCCCAAGGTGTGTCAAATCTGTTAGGCTTTGTCATCAGGAGAAAGTAGCTGATAAGGGTTGTTTGGGGTTTTGTTCAAGTGCCTTCAGCTTCTGCAAGACTTAAGAGAGTTATTTAGCTTCTTGGCCCCCTTCAGCCCTGGAAGAACTTAATTTTGTGGCCCTGCCACCTTTTGAAGGAATATCTGAGTGGGGATCTACATGTGACTGTGGCACTTTAAGAGAGGCAGCAACGGTATGATGTGTGCAATTGCGTGATGATAAAGTGTCATTTGTAAGAACATTTGTGATAAAAAATGAAAAAAAAATGGCTGTTCCCATTCATTAAGTAATGGTAGTAAATAAAGCAACAAAGGAGATTGCTGCCACCAACTAACGCTTCACGGCACCTGAAACACAGTGGTTTGTAACTTTCCTTCGCATGAATTGCTTCGTATTGTTAAGTGTCAGCTTTGGTTTGTGTTAAGAGGACTGGTTTTAAATGCATTTAAAAGGGTTCTGGGCTTATTTTCTGAATGCATTACATTAGATGACAATTGTGATGCCATGCTCGTGGGGTGAGATCGTCTTGAAAGATGAAATGCTGTTAAATAGACAAGCAAATGAACCTTTCTCATTAGACCTTTTCCAGAGAAGAATGCCAATAAACCCCAGTTCCAGCTTCCTCTTTGCCCCATATCCCCTGGCAAGGCTGAGAAGTGGCCCAATATTCCCCACTGGGTTTCTACAGACCAAATCTAAACAGATGCTTTGTAGACGTTCTGTTCCAAAATACCAGGAGACAGGAGTTCTAGTCCCACCTTAGGCATGAAGAACCGGCTGGGTGACTTTGGCTCAGCCCAACTCACCTCACAGGGTGATTGTTGGGAAAATAGAAGGAGGAAGGAATAGTAGGTATGTTCACCGCCTTGAGTTGTACAGTGGTACCTCGGTTCACGAACTTAATTCGTTCCACGACTCTGGTCGCGAACCAAATTGGTCGTGAACCGAATCAAATTTCCCCATAAGGTTCAATGTAAATACGGTTAATCCATTCTGAACCATGTTTTTTTTTTTAAAGTACAGTACGAAGAGAGAGAAAGCTAACCTTACTCGACGCGACTTCTGGCGTGGAGGACAGGAAGGCGGGTGGGGAGGCGGTTACTGCTTGGAGGGAGAGTCCCCCTCCCTACAGGAAGCCGCGACCACGTGTCACGGGAGGGAAAATGGCCGCGGATCCTGTTCGTAACCCAATGCGGAGTTTGCGAACAGAGGCAAAATTTTGTGACCGGAGCTGTTCGTGAACCGAATTGTTCGTGAACAGAAGCGTTCATGAACCGAGGTACCACTTTATATGGAAAAAGACAGGATAAAAATCTAAAAGAAAAAGGGTTTTAACTGCTTTTTCTTCATCCCAACAGGGACCAAAATCAGAAGAACAGAGGGGCGGAGGCCAGAAAAACAAGGTCAGAGTCAACGCAAGGCTCTTTTAACTAGCCCCACAATCTTTCTGGAGTGGGAGAAGTTGCAGGGCAAAGTACTTCATGATTGCAGCCAGGATCCTAGGATTCCATCTTTCCCCCTATTCTCTATGCATGAATCAGTACTATTCCACACCTTGAATGCTATGACTTATCCTGGGCAGGGACTTCTTTCTTTTTTTTTGTTTTAATGGCTAACTTATCAGAAGATTGTCTTCTGTATTCTATTCTATATGCCAGAAGATTGTCACATCTCAGGAGAGTCAGGAGACTCGGTGAGAACACCGAGCTCTGGTGGCATTTTATCATCTTGTAAGCTTTCAGTTTAACAAATGTTGGAGATCCCTGGATTCCATTGGGAGATATGGCAATTCCGGGCCATCTGTGGTGCTGTATTGTAGAGACCTCCTCTGTCAAATCATCTTCCATTAATGAGTTCCAGTCAAACAGGTTGCACATTAATTCCTCAATCCTTCCTGCTAAAGAAGCGTGCTTCCTTCCAAAGATATCAGGAAGACTTGTGCTGTTATTAAAGGATACTCATTAGTTACCTATTCAGCCGAACCCTTGCAGTTGAACTCAGAACAGTGTTCTGATAGTGGAGACCAAACCTTAGAATATTATTGAAAACTGGGGCTCCAACTGAAAATCCAGTGATAATTAGAGATCAAGGGTATGCCTCTAATCCAGCTTTGTGCCGTGAGCCTATATTTTTTTCTTTCTTTTTTTAATGCTTTCTTTTCTTTATATATTGAGTTGGTTCTCCACATGTAAGTAGGAGACCTAACGCTGATGAATTCAGCAGCTCTCGCTTGCATTCAGCTGCTAGAGATTCAGAAAGACAGGAAGAATAATAAGAAGGAATAGTATGTGGGAAAGAAAGCCAGAGAGAACAAAAAAGGAGAAGAAAGGAAGGAAGGAAGGAAGGAAGGAAGGAAGGAAGGAAGGAAGGAAGGAAGGAAGGAAGGATATACTAATTGTACTTTTAAAGAAATTGAATCTTTCAAAAGCAATATCAATTATATTTCCAAAAGAAACAAAGCTGCTTTTATTATCTTAAATGGTGTTGAAATAAAATTGAGGGTGACATTTTCTTGTATGTTTTTTTAATATCTTCCAGGAGGACTATATCCCCTATCCCAGCATTGATGAGGTATGTAGTCAAGGGAAAAAAGGGCATAAGAAAGATTGCTAGAAGAAAGTCACTGAAAAGTTTAAAGCCTGACCTGGTGAGCTATTTTCACACTGAAGTCACATTTAAATGGGGGTCAAAAAACTCAAGATAACAACCTTGCAATTGAAGACCCACATCTTTTCTATGTGTGCTGTTTTTTAATGTGACACACACAAAAAGGGGTGGGGCTTCAATCACACCTTTGGGGCCGCCATCTTGTCTTTTTTGAACCCCACCCAAGATGCTCCTGGTGGTTTGCAAGAATACATAGCTGGTTTTGTATAAATTGGATGATACTTTTGGCTGAAAAAGCCACAAAGGATGTTAAGAATGCTTTAAATAACTAAGGCAACTTACTTCAACACGACACCCTTTAGATATGTTTCATGTGTGTTATGACAGTGACTCCCAACAGTCAGAGAGGTACAAGTCAAAGATATGTGGTTGGCACCAGTTTGGGGATATCCAGAATAATAACCTGCACAAAAAAACAGTTTGTGTTACTTTAATCATCCAGGCCAGATACTGGAAACAGGTGACCTCTGGAGTTTATGACCAGTCCTGCCTTTTCCTCATGCTTAGAATTCTCTTTTGTTAAATATTTTGATCAGATAATGAGATCACACAGAGTTGTGTGACATTTGAAGATCACTTTTTTTTTTTTTTTGCCAGTTGGGGTTGTGAGTGTGAAGAGTGTAAGCTTGCATTTTAATGTGCTTCTTTTAGAACGGGCTGGAATTGAACATAGACAAAACAACAAGGGCTGGAAATGGAGTTGAGTCCTCCTCCTGTGTCCACACCTACACGCAAGCCTGAGAATCTGCCCTGACACATTTATGGAATCTCCTTTTATGTCTCATTCAGTGGCCTCACACTTCAGACCAAGGCAGCCATAACAAACCAAGCACAGTGGCCTAAAGATGCATCTGACAGTCACTCCTTTCCTCCCTCCTCACAGATTTTAGAAAAAGGCAGTCCCTACCCCTTAATCATCTTGCCTCAGTTTGGGGGCTACTGGATCGAAGACCCTGAGAACCTCAGCACACCCACCTCATCAGAAAGCAGCATCGGTGACGAAGAGGAGGAACCCCTCAGCCCCAGCACTTACGGCTACAAATTGGAGTGCAAAGGTGAAGCCAAGGCGTACCGGAAACATTTCTTAGGAAAGGTTAGTGGGAAATGAGGCATGTGCTCCATTACACATGTGGTTATGCAAAGTTTCAGCTGTTAAGAATTTTTTAAAAGAAAACAAGCCAATCGTTTTGGAGCTCACAAGTCTTTGGTTTGTTTCTCCAATTCGGGGAAGCAGTGTTCTGAAGATGTAATGTAATCTAATGGTATGTGGGAAAGACCTTGGGAGATGGGCAAAGAGATGCTGCCTAGGGAACGGTCAGATAAGAGGCAGCATAGCCTGAAGCTGGATAATGGGTGGAGCAAGAGGCTCAGAAGGGACCCTCCCTAGTTTCTTGGGCTGTAAAAGAGATGGCCAGAGAATTGTACTTTCAGATTTGCAAGATTCTGTTAATGTAGCTTTACAATAAAGTAGAATTAGCTTATCTGGTCGTGTTTCCTGTCTGGTCTACTTGGTAAGGCTGACATAAGCTTAGAGCCTAAAGAGGGATGTTGTTTCAGCATGGACCCAGCTCAGCTGAGAACTTAAATGTTCTATGCTTTCTGGGCTGTCAAAAGGGGCCTGATCCAGGCTGATATGTGCATCCACTTCTTCTCCATCAGTGGACTGATGTGGAATTCAGTGGGAATTTCTATTGCCTGGTACGTGTATCAGCCCTTTGAGGTAGGGGAGGTCAAGGAACAGACGTGGCAAGGATTCCACAAATGCTTGTTTATTGTTGTAGGGTATAATAACAGAATCCTGGAAGCCTGTCTAAGTTTCTCTCTGTCCCACCTTGTACTAAACAGAATCAAGGCAGGGTTATTTTAAGTTCCTTTCTCAAGTTTCCTTCTATCTGGATCATGAAATCTCTGGTCCAAGTCCTTTCTTAGTGGCTCGCTCATACCTTCCCCAAGGTCAGCTCTAAATCCTTTTCTGCCATGGCATCGCCTTAATTTCTGCACTCTTAGGGATAAAGGAGAAGGTCTGTGAGTTGGCTAGCTAAGGTATGAAGCCCAGTGGCGGCTCACACGAAGAATGAAGACTCCTTGGGGTTATTGGGTGTGCTGAGAGAGGCTGTGGTTACTTGTTACAGCCTGTGGGAATATCCTTGAGAGACAGGAGGAGGAAGAGCCGCAGCCAGGGTGTCAGGCCTAGCCCAAGGAACTCCAAGAGACAATGCAAATTCAGTTCAGCTATGTTTATTAGCTATAACCTCTAGCAAGAATCTTCCCAGACTGAGACCCCATCTCCCAAGTCAGCCAGCCACAACAGTGTGAATTCCTCAGGGAGGTGCCAGTCTCATCCTCTTGTAGCTCCCACGCTCCTGCGGTGAGCTAAGAAAACGCTTATCTCCCTGAGCCTGGCCTTCGTCATTCCATTCCATCACACAGGGCAACGGTCAGATAAAAGATATTTCAGCCCCCAGAAAGAATGGGGGCATGGTAAATGTCTCAGAAGGGTCCCTCCCTAGTTCCCTGAAAAGTAAAGGCAAAGGAGAGAGTTGTACTTTCAGACTTGCAAGATTCTGGTACTGTAACCTTACAATAATAAAGGTAGTGTTAGTGTTCATGGTTTCAGTTTCTTGTCTGGACTACTTTGAAGGGCTGACATTACTGAACCTCCAGAGGACACCCAGATTTCAAGACTGAACTATTCTCTTGTGCTAAAAAAGCTTGGTGACCATCATAAATGAGATTTTAATCATTAACTGTTCATTTGTTTCGTTAGGGGTAGTGTGTACAGTTCTGGTCCCTGTACCTCAAGTATATATTGGAGAGATAGAAAAGGTGCACATAGTGGAGGTGGAGACCAGCTCTCCCACAAGGAAAGACTATAGCATCTGGGGCTTTTCAGCTTAGGGCAAGTGTGGGTAACAGAAGATCTGAAAGAAGTATGTAAAACTGTGCTTAGTTTGGAAAATGTAGCTAGAGCAGCGTTTCTCAACCTTAGCAACCTGAAGATGCGTGGACTTCAACTCCCAGAATTCCCCAGCCAGCATGATTGGCTGGGGAATTCTGGGAGTTGAAGTCCATGCATCTTAAAGCTGCCAAGGTTGAGAAACACTGGACTAAAATTTAATGCTCATTCTGGTCACATCAGACTGCACTACCTTCCTCTCAAAGGATGACCCAACGGGTCACAGGCTTGTCTAATAAAATTCCAATACATTGATGGTTGGATGTAGGAGAAAGTTATTGAGTTCTTTTCAAAGTTGGGGCTGGTCTTACCTGGCTATCAACCCCATTATGCTCAGTGCTTTCTAACATCTACAGTCTCTGGCATTGCATGACTGGTCCAAAACCTTGAAATTGCAGAGTATTATGTATATAAATGTTTCCTGTTTCTCCAAAGGACTTGCAAGGTGATCATAAACTATGGATGAGTCACTTGTGATTCCTTCTGGGTGCTAAAAGTGAGCTGAAGCTCAATGATGAAATCATGGAAGAGAGGGAGGGCAGTTAAAGAACTAAGTTTAGTTTCTTAGGGGCTCTTTCCTGACACTCTTAACACATTATTTCTATCTTTAGGATCATTTAAATTTTTACTGCACAGCCAGCAGCCTGGGAAATTTGATCCTTTCCATTAAATGTGAAGAGGCAGATGGGATTGAATATCTACGGATTATTCTCAGGTAAAGAAAGGGGGTAAAAGAAACAGTGTACAAAGAAAACAAGAGTGCGTTGATTTTCATGAAAGTTCTGTTCATTAGTTTCTACGGTGGCTTTTCTACATCAGTACTCTTTAAAGTTTAGGTACTATAGCTACCATAACTCCCAGTCAAGATCAGCCATTCTGCCTTAAATTCTGGGAGCTGTAGTCCCAACAAACCTAGAGGACATATCTTCACCTGCATTAGATTCTTATATTGACCCGAACTATAATATTATTTCTTTTTGGCTGAGTCTAATGTTGGAAGCTTACTGTTGTGGTTCATAAACACCAGCTCAACAGCAGTGTTAAAACAAACAATGACTTAGTGCCCTGGGTAAACCCAGCTGTAGAGTCAGAGGATGTCTGCACTAGACACTTATCCATGGTTGACTTAATCATGCTTTACTCAATTAAGCTATTCTTCGGTATTTGCATGACATGTTGAATGAGGAGCACACAGGCTGAGTATGCCTAGTGCTCTCAGCTGAGATGTAGTTGGCTGGTTTGTGGCTTATTGTGTTGTGCAAACACAAGCAATGGACCTGCATGTAGAAGATCCAATTTTGACCTCTGGCATTTATAGACACAATCAGGAAAAGCACCTGTCTGAAGCATTAGCGAGACAATGACAGCCAGAGAAGAGCCGAAATAAGCAATTTCTGAGATTACAAGATCTGGAGCTACCGAGTTGTCTTCTTCTAGAATCAGAGAAGCATAAAGTTGGAAGGGGCTATTAGGTCAGGGAATCTATTCCCTTCTTTGTGTAGGAATCCACTGTGCTTGAACACACTAAATCAGTGTTTCTCAACCTTGGCAGCTTGAAGATGTGTGGACTTCAACTCCCAGAATTCTGGGAGTTGAAGTCCATACATCTTCAAGTTGCCAAGGTTGAGAAACACTGAATTAAATAAAAGGCAGACCACCATCTCTGTAGGTCATTGCTCATCCTGTTGATAATATTGAAATAAGTAGACCAATAGTACAACTAAAAGAACTTCCAAGTTGTTACAACTAGAGTATACCTCTCCCCCTCAGATGGTTGACTCTTGGCTTCTTTTTACTGGGGCTTTACTGGAACTTACCCTTGGGGCCAGTTCTGACTAACCTTGTCCAATGGCTTCATTTTCATTGACAATGGGATGATATTCTCCAATACATTGAAAGATGACAGGGCATCCTTGAGAACCCTTTTGGTGTGCTGAAGTTTTTATGGAGTCCAAACATTTTGTTACATAAAAGAGATGAAGGGGTGATAACAGGAAGTTCTGAAGCCATTTAATGATGGATCTGAGTTTCTTAAATTATTTTACAGTATTTCAAGTCTGCTCTTTGGTAATGGGTTTGGCAATGAACATTCTTTGCTTGACCTACAGTAAAGCCCAAGGAAGTCAGTGGAAAAACAATCCCTTGAAAAGATATTGGAACATGTCAATTATATCTAGCACTGTTTCTTCTCTCAATAATGTCTTATCCTCTTATTCCCCCAGCAAATTACTAATGTTTCAAAGGAGATGGGATCTGGAGATGGTAACCGTAACAACCATGGCCAAATGAGCCCCCCTTGAAAGGTTCAGAAACAATCTATAGAGCCTGCCTTTTATTGAAAACTAGAGATATTGCTACACTATCACTGTTTATGTCTGATTCTCTGTTTCTTTTTTGGTCTTCTGTAGGTCCAAAGCAAAAACATTACATGAAAGAATCCCTTTAGCTGGGCTCAGCAAGCTACCAAACATTCCACAGATTGCAAAAGTAGGTTGCTTGGAGAGGTAATCATAAAATTATGGTGATACTGATCATGATCATGACCACTAGTAGACTGTGGGATTTAGAGGTTGGGCTTTATTAATACAGAAAGTACATCACCAAAACTTCAATGACAGCAAGAAGAATAAATCACCATGGAAGTAAGAATTCAACACAGACAAAAACATATAGTCTGGAGTGCTTTTACGCCAAAAGTGTCTTTGGTGCTGACTGTAGAGCAGGACACGAGTGTGGTGTAGTGGTAAAAATGTGAAACTAGGAGGGAGACCCAGGTTCTAGTTCCCCCTCAGCCATGGAAGCTCCCAGAGTGATTTTAGGCTAGTTTCTCTGAGCCTAAGAGCCAGTGTGGTCTAGTGGTGAAGGTGCTGGACTAGGAGTGGGGAGACCAAGGTTATAGTCTCACTCAGCTGTGGAATTCTCTGAGTGATTGTGGGCCAGTCACTTTCTCTCTCATCTCAACCTACTTTACAGGATTGCTGTTCTGGGGATAAAATGAAATCATATCTTCTTGAGTTCCCGGTATAAAGACGGGATATAAATCTAATAAATACATTCACACATCTTTACGTGGTGTCTGGTTGGGTGATCATTCCCAGGCAATGTTGGAACATGGAGAGTTAAAGCAGAGTTAAAGTTAAGGGGACTTCACCTTCCATCCATCAACAGGATGGCCAATGTCCATCAATATTGTTTTTTCTAGAAATTATGTTACTCTCTAAAAGACGCAGAAAATAATACCATGCCACTTTTACATTTTGCATTTACATTTTAAAGAGTCTTGTGAATGAAGGGAGAGGGATTCAGCTATAGCAAGTGACCAAATGTGCATTGTGATGTCATGACCAAAACCCCACCCCTTATATACTTGCATGCAATGTTGCAATATTAGTATGAAAAGGCAGAGTTTATGTCATGAAGTCACAACACATGTTTCATCATTTTGGCATTACTATGGACAGGAATGCATATCTAGGATTCAGCCTTCCCTTCCCCCTTCCCCCTTCCCTCATAACATTCTTGTAAAATAATTTGGCCTAAAAGAGAGTGTCTGGCTTCAATTTTTGCAGCAAGCATCCAAGGATGGATGGGGACTTGAATCTGGATCTCCTTGATCCTGCCCACTATTCTAACTACTATACACACTGACTGTTTACTCAACAGACTCTTTCTGAGCAGGACTCTGTTATTGCTTTGGTTCCCCATCCCTACAGCTATCAACTGTAGGCTGGCTTCGCACAACAGCCTGAACCCTAAACCCAGCTTAATAAAATGCCATTGCTGTGAATTCATATTATACAGGTGAAACTCGAAAAATTAGAATATCGTGCAAATGTTCATTTATGTCAGTATGGCAACTCAAAAGGTGAAACCAATATATGAGATAGACGCATTACATGCAAAGCGAGATATGTCAAGCCTTACTTTGGTATAATTGTGATGATTATGGCGTACAGCTTATGAAAACCCCAAATTCTCAATCTCAGAAAATTAGAATAGTGTGAAAAGGTTCAATATTCTAGGCTCAAAGTGTCCCCCTCTAATCAGCTAATGAATCCATAACACCTGCAAAGGGTTCCTGGGCCTTTAAATGGTCTCTCAGGCTGGTTCAATAGGAATCACAAGCATGGGAAAGACTGCTGACCTGACAGCTGTGCAGAAAACCATCATTGACACCCTCCATAAGGAGGGAAAGCCCCAAAAGGTCATTGCAAAAGAAGTTGGATGTTTCCAAAGTGCTGTATCAAAGCACATCAATAGAAGGTTATGTGGAAGGGAAAAGTGTGGTAGAAAAAGGTGCACAAGCAGCAGGGATGACCGCAGCCTGGAGAGGATTGTCAGGAAAAGGCCATTCCAAAGTGTTGGGGACTTTCACAAGGAGTGGACTGAGGCTGGAGTTAGTGCATCAAGAGCCACCACACACAGACGGATCCTGGACATGGGCTTCAAATGTCCTATTCCTCTTGTCAAGCCGCTCCTGAACAACAAACAACATCAGAAGCGTCTTTCCTGGGCTACAGAAAAAAAGAATTGGTCTGTTGCCCAGCGGTCGAAAGTCCTCTTTTCTGATGAGAGCAACTTTTGCATCTCATTTGGGAACCAAGGACCCAGAGTCTGGAGGAAGAATGGAGAGGCACCCAATGCACGATGCTTGAAGTCCAGTGTGAAGTTTCCACAGTCTGTGTTGATTTGGGGAGCCATGTCATCTGCTGGTGTTGGTCCACTGTGCTTCATTAAGTCCAGGGTCAACGCAGCCGTCTCCCAGGAGATTTTGGAGCACTTCATGCTTCCTTCCGCAGACGAGCTTTATGGGGATGCTGACTTCATTTTCCAGCAGGACTTGGCACCTGCCCACACTGCCAAAAGTACCAAAACCTGGTTCAATGTCCATGGGATTACTGTGCTTGATTGGCCAGCAAACTCGCCTGACTGAACCCCATAGAGAATCTATGGGGCATTGCCAAGAGAAAGATGAGGGACATGAGACTGAACAATGCAGCGGAGCTGAAGGCCGCTATTGAAGCATCCTGGTCTTCCATAACAGCTCAGCAGTGCCACAGGCTGATAGCATCCATGCCATGCCGCATTGCGGCAGCCATTGCTGCAAAAGGGGCCCAAACCAAGTACTGAGTACATATGCATGCTTATACTTTGCAGAGGTCCGATATTGTTCTATTTCCAATCCTTGTGTTATTGATGTCATGTAATATTCTAATTTTCTGAGATTGTGAATTTGGGGTTTTCATAAGCTGTACGCCATAATCATCACAATTATACCAAAGTAAGGCTTGACATATCTCGCTTTGCATGTAATGCGTCTATCTCATATATTGGTTTCACCTTTTGAGTTGCCATACTGACATAAATGAACATTTGCATGATATTCTAATTTTTCGAGTTTCACCTGTAATCTCTGCCCAAACTGTAGTGTGGTTTAACGTAATGACCTGGTTTACCGAATCTGCTAAGAGAAAGGCTGGTTTCACCCAATGTGTTGAACATCAAACCACCCAGTCTTCTTTTAGCCTAGTCTAGTCTAGTGAGCCAAGCCAGTGTACAGGAAGCAATTGCTTGCTTGCTGATAAAGAGCAAAGAGGCAGTTCATATTTATTAGGGCAAATTATGATAATCCAAAAATAATGTATGTTATTTAGGGAAGGGAAAAATCTAGGAGTTTCTATCTCCCAGATCCCCACCTATCCCTCACCCACCACAATTGGCCTTAATCAATTTCCATGGTGTATTCCACATTTTTGATCCAACAAAGAAAGTGATTTTGCCTGTCTTGGATTATTTTTGACTCCCTCAAAGGGCTTGTTGTAATCTGCTATATCTTTGGTCTTCTAATTTCTCACCATTTGCTGCATTTCTGGACAGGCCTTCTGCGATGATGCCACTGGATTAAAGTTTCACCCTGTGCTCTACCCCAAGGTGAGCTAAGCGATGATGCAAAAGTCTAATTCCAGAAGCAAATCGATGTGCAGAATTAAACTATGCACTGAACTGCATGCATGCAGATTTATCTGTGCAAAACTGAAATATGCCATTTTGAGAGAGTAGGTTTCCCAATTCTAACTATTGTGGAGAGGCACAGAAAGGGCAAGGAGAGAGAGATGCATCAGTTTTCAGCAGATGCCTCACCTGGATTTAAAGTTACATTCTCCAGGCACTTGAAAAAAGTATGCAATTAGAGTTGGATTGGTTTACCTGCTTGGTCCGACTTATTCTTGAGCTCAGTTCAAAAAGAAATGAATTCTGAACCTAAAAGAGCTCTGCAGGAAGAGGATAGTTACCATAAAAGCATCCTGAGGAATCTGGTGGGGACTGGAGACAGTTAAAATGTTGATGCGTTGTTCTACTCTTTGCAGGGATGTGACAGAGGCCAAGGGCCAAAATCAAATCATTGTTTGAAATGATACAAGCCAGGTTAGCTTTTTTGGAACAACCAGATCAGACACCTAGAGATGTTGAGTGAAGTCATTTTTGACTGCTCAGCTCTGCTGGTGGGATTGATCAGAAGTTTCCAGCCCAGGTATTGCAAAACAGGCGCCTTTGAAATGTCTTCCTGGTATTGTTCTATTTTGCCTCTTAGCATTAACTCTCTTTTCTGTACTGCATCTGGCACAAGGAGTCTTGGGAAACAAGTTCTCTGAGGTTCCTCAGACCATGTTATAGGAACAGGAGCTCTGGGAATCTGTATTCCAAAAGTTCTTCAGCATTTGAGATGATCAAGTGAGAGATGGAGCAGAAGCTTCAGAATGCAGGGGGTGGGTTCAGACATTGCTTTGTACCTAATAAAAGAGGGTTTCAATTATTGAAATTCTCACATTTTTATATAGGTCTATTTGCATACTTCTGGAATGAGAGTCATTCTCCAAACAGAGTCTTTCCTAAGTTAAATATAAAGAAATTATTCCAGTGAACAAATATGGGACTTCTATACTTAAAGCATGTTCTCTACCAGTGAAATAAACGGTGACTTTTCCTTTTGTTTACAACCTGCGAAAAAAGAGAAAAACTTCTCAAACTCATAGAAACAGATTCTTTCTTGACAAATTATTCTCTGACCCCTCCGCCTCCTGGCTTTCTCCTATTTCAGGCGTCTCAGATGATAGTATCCTATGATGAACATGAGCTTAACAACACTTTCAAGTTTGGTGTGATTTACCAGAAGTTTAAGCAAGTGAGTGATTACTGTATTTTATTGGAGCGAGAATATTTCTGTTGTTCTGGTGGTGATTTGATAGCTTAGAGCAGTGTTTCTCAATCACAGCAACTTTAAGATGCATGGACTTCAACAATTCTGGGAGTCGAAGTCCACATGTCTTAAAGTTGCTGAGATTGAGAAACTGTGGTTTAGAGGAAGACTGCACTGGAAGATCAGAAAGGGGCTGTTCGAGGTCCTCGCCCCACTTGCATCTAATCACAGAACAGGCCCCAGCAACTTATTTTTGTGTGCTGTGTCTCCATGATGTTGCCTTCAACTTGTTCCCAACCCATACCTGAGTCAGCTTAAAGTCATCCTTGACTACTCCGGCTTTAAAATAAGTAAGTGGTTTTAATTGGATACAATTTGATATGTGTCAGCAATGTGGTGGAACAATCAGGTGAATGTAAACAGTGGGAAAGCATTGCTTTACTGTAGTGTGACATGCTTTTTCTGCACTGGGCCTTTGGCCCAGTCTTCAAGGGCCATTCTGGTTTTGGCTGTGGAAAAGGCTGAGTCTTTCCAATCATGCTCTCCCCCTGTACCCACCAAATCTCCAACCTGTTCTCCAGCACAGAGACCTGGCTTTGAAATTGGATAATGGTTGATGGAATTTGGGGGAGATGTGTAGAGTAGTAGGAGAAATGCAAGTAAAAGGAGGCAAGTGTTTATAGAGTCTAGACTGGTGGGAAAATGAGGGCAACATTCTCCATCTGAATAATGGTAATCAGGATTGGCAATGGAGCAGCAGGATCTACACTGGCTTAATTTTCTTCTGGCTAGCTTGGTGGGTTTGGGTTATTATTGGTTAATGGAAGCAGAAAGGGTTTTTTTTTTAAAAAGGAGAAGAAACCATGGCTACTCCTACCTAGTATGTTCTCCCCACAAAAGCTATTCTCTCAATGCATCCAAATATTTGTATTTCAAGAATTGTTCAAAGTGCTTTATATATTCTATTTTGTTGTAACTCTTAGATGTTTGGGGAGACAGCCTGCAGACCTATGGAAACCATTTATTGTGACCCCTGGAACCACCATAAATGGCACTGTTGAATTTCAAAATTGCAATTTCCCCTAATAACTATGGGTTTCTATCATTTTAAGGAAGAAAATAGATATACAATTAAATTGGCCTTAAAAATAAGGCAAAGTCTCCCTTGAGTTAAGCTCAACTCCTGGTGGCAACCTGGACAAGTCTATATAGTTTTCTTAATCACAATATGCTAGTGATTTACTCATATGTTCTTTGGGGATTTTTTCCAACTTCCATCTAACCTATTACCTTTGGATTTCCTTTGATCTCCCATCTAGGTATTAATCAGGTCCAACCCTACTTCTGAGTTCAGTCAAGGTCAGCTAGGTCAACATTATTTTAATATTAATGGAAATTCCCAAGATAAATCAGCTAGCATTTCTGCCAGCCTCCTATATTAATACATTGCCTTGATGGGTGCTGGTGACCTTGGCCCAACTTCAGTATTATAAAAAGGTTCAATTTGCAGTTCAGTCCATTTGGATATCTAGAAGCAGAAACAAAGGGTCCTGAAATAAACAGAATTTCTTGGTCCAGCCCCATCTGTGCTGTTGCAAAAAAGGATAATCATCCTTTTGAACATCTTTTCTTTTCTGTCTCTCTGGGTGGTGCCAGTTGGAGTCTAGAGATAGGAGTAAATAGTTAGTGACAATAGTCATAGAGAGAGGAAGTTGATTACCTCCTACCATAATAAAAAAGAATAATTTCTTCCAAAATCTAGTCAGCTACTGGGGAGTTTTCAAATGAAGATGGGTTCTGGCATGTTTAATTTGAATTGTTTTATCTTTCCAGACACAGGAAGAAGAATTGTTTGGGAACAATGAAGAAAGTCCTGCCTTCAAGAACTTCTTGAATATGTTGGGAGAAACCATTACACTTCAGGATTTCAAGGGGTAGGTTAAGCAATCAATCACTTTCATTGTTTTTTTCTTTAGCGGTCCATTCAATTTAGGCTTGAAATAATCAAACCATCAGTGAATGAAAAGAATGTCTGTGTCGTTTTTCAGCCAGAAAGTCTCCTGAAGTGGCTCACGTATGATCAAGTACAACAAGAGAGATTCTAACTTCAGACTTCCAATCTCAAATGACAGGTTGCAGAAGGAAGAAGAAGTAGAGAAGGCAGTTGTAGTTATAATTCAGAAATAACACAGACATGACTTGCTGGCTTTTTTACCGTGACTGTCAGGAATGCAAACAATTCTGTGTAAAAGGGGAGAGTTGCTGCTTTTCATCTGAGCTGATGGAGAGCCCTGTTTCCTCACTTTTGCTCAATTCATGTCAGCTGGATGATACCTGTGGAAAAGAAAAAAAATCAAATAAACTGGCTGGTTACTAACATTCTCAAATATATGCAGCTTCTTGTGCAGCTTTCCCCTCATTTTTCCATTGTTTATATGCCAGTTTTCCTAACTTATTAGTATCCAGTTTTTTTTCCCAGACTAGCACATCTGCACATGCAGTTTGTGAGTGGAAAATTGCATTTCAGTTTTATATATTTATTTATGCACTCACTGAGTTCTGATCATGTTGAACGCTCGAGGCAGATTGCATCTTAAAATTAATGCATTCCTGGGAGGAATGCACTGTTTCAGGACAAATTTTATTTCAGTAGAGATGTGAATTGGCATTGCTGTCTTTTGGAAGGTTTGGTCAACCTTCCAGTCTCTCATGCAGCTTGGGAATACTATCACCTACCACAGACCTGACATGTTACATTTTGAAACAGCACCATGCAGGAAAAGAAAATCTCCCACATTTTTTACAATGGTCATTCAGTAGGATAAAAGAAGTGGAGTGGAGTGCCTGGGTAAGTAGTTCCAAGATAATCATAGGGTAAATCTTTGATTGTACAAAGATGCAAAGCTTCCCATATTTTCATTCAATCTCTGGAGGAGAGGTTGTGAGGGCAACTCTTTGCACAGGGCAAAAGTGGGCACTCCAGAAAGCTTCAGGGATGGAAGGATGCCTCCTTAGAAAAACCACAGCCTCAGGAGCAACTTCTTTATTGTTAAAGACCAGCTGAGAAACATCAGCCTGAGAAATTAGGAAGCAGTCCTCAAGCACTGTGAGATTAAGGTAGAAAAACAGAAGTCTTTTTTGTGGAGGAATGAAACACCTGAGAAGCTGCATGACAACTTTGGCCTAGTGTTATTTTGAAATCAGGGAAATAAAGCAGTCTAAAAGACATCTTCCAATGTAAGATTATCAGTCCAGAGTGAGTGTATGTCTGTCTCCTTCCTTCCTTCCTTCCTTCCTTCCTTCCTTCCTTCCTTCCTTCCTTCCTTCCTTCCTTCCTTCCTTCCTTCCTTCCTTCCTTCCTTCCTTCCTTCCTTCCCAGCACTGTTACCATCCCTAGTAACAAAGGTCCGCTGTCTTGTTCTGATTTCCTTTTAGCTTTCGAGGTGGCCTAGATGTCACTCATGCCCAGACGGGCACAGAATCTGTATACACAGTGTTCAGGGACAGAGAGATTATGTTCCATGTCTCCACCAAGCTTCCCTTCACAGAGGGGGACACCCAGCAGGTAAGTGAGAGCTGACCTTTCTCTTTCGAGATATAATATCAGGACAGCACAATGGATGATCTGATGAAGTGGACTTTGTGTAACTGGCAGTGGAAGGAAAGGTGTGAATTGCTTTTGGTCGGTGTGCCATGCCTTGTGATTGAACAACCTCAGAAGGGAGGTTGCACAGACCAGTGGATGAAGCCCCTGTTTGTTTTTGCTTCTGTTTTTATTTTTTACAGACCAAATTTCCTTTCACGGCAGCTTGCCGTTTTGCTTTTTATATATTGCACTCGGAATAGTACAGATTCTCATTTTTTGAAACTTCAGGTTCATTATCTTCCCTTTCTGCATAATTTTTTAAAAAGTCTTTATGCAAATTTATGGGATTTTCCATACATATTCCTCCTGATGATGGAGCTTTTTCAACATGTGCATCAATGCATGCGTTGTAAACGGTTTTCCCCAGCCTAATGCAAGGACTGGTGTCCCTCCCAGATAGAATTATAAACATAAATATTTATATGCGTACACACATACGCACACATATTTGTGCAGCTCACTTGGGGTGCTGAGGGCTATTCCTGCCCTTGAGTAGCTTGCTGGAGCTGCTCTCCCTAAAATAGGGCAGAGCCGTGAGAAAAAATTAAAAATTGCTTTTCATTTTATTTACATTCAATTAATATCAAATCTAGTTAATACGATGACTTTGCAGTCATGCATTTAAGAATTTCCCTCTGTCCCCTGAAATTGCCGTTTTTGGAGAGGTCTTTGTTGGCCACACCCAAATCTTTTGGGAAGTGCCTTTAGCTTGTGCACCTCTGGGTATAAGTTTGGAAAGTGAAAATCAGATAAGTTTGCATTAAACCATTACCTGAACAAATTTTCCATTCATCTTTTCTTGACCATTGAACCAAATCGCACACTCAGCTGCTTAAGGGAGCAATATGACACCCAGGGAGATATGTTGTACTTCCAAAAATCTTCTTGGAGCAGGGATGTCCACAGGGAATGATCAAAAAAGTCAAGATGGCAGTTGTGACAGTGTAATAGAAGCTCCAACTGTTTTTCAGGGGTGTTGCATCGCACATAAAAGGCAGGTGGAGCTTTGATCACACCATTGCTGCTGACATCTTGAGGTTTTGACCCTACTTTGCAGACACCCCTTCTTTGAATTCTACCCAAAGTGGCATGGCTGCAAAATCTCCATCCATGATTTATTGATTCCTTGATACCACTCTTGGTGGAGTGCCCTGTGTAGGTGCCGCACCATTTCTATGGATGATTCTCCAAAAGACGTTCCACCATCAGTGGTGGCAGCATCTTCAAACAAGAGAACATAATGAATGCCTCTTGGGAGAAGATGGTTAGGGCAAGACATGCCATCCTTAAGATAGGAGAAAATGCTTCCCTCTTTTGTCTCCATAAATCAAGGAAGGATAATCTTTCTGAGGATGGGGGCAACACTTATAGATTTTTTTGCAAATGGCCTCTAAAGGATGCTGAGGCATTGTGGGGGTAAGGAACATCCCTGGAGGGATGTGATTGCACAACTTTTAGTCCTTTTTGATTTTTCATGAGAAAAGGGGGTGTAGAGCTTCCAAGTAAATAAATAGTATTAAGATTCTTGGAAGCTTCAAGCTGTGTATTGCTTCTTATTCCTTTCATAATAACGACAACCCGGATCCCTTGCCAATAAGTTTGGCAATACGAGCTGAAGGTTTGGAGCTGACAAAAACGGGTGGGGTGGGAGCTACAGCTGTCATGTGTTCCTCACCCTTGAATGAAAATTGAACAGCCTTCTGATAGCATGACGGGTTACAGGGCCAGTTCATTTTCTGGGTTCATTTGATACCCTGAGCCCCAAACTCACCAAACGTGTGGATCTGCAGAGTTGCTACAGCATGGAAAGAATGACCAAGTTTAAGCTTTGCATGTTGCACAAATGCAATTGCTTGGTCTTTCCCAAACCTGGTTAAGGATATTGTGAGAAAGCAGTCCTCCCCTTTTCTCTGTATATGTGTGTGTTGGTGTGTGTTGAGGCCAGGCATGCTTCATCTTGCTGCTTTAAAGATGCGGTTAGAAATACAGTTAGAGTTAGAAAAACTCTGCAGTGATGCGTCAAATTTGGGATGTTTTTACATTTAAGAACCATCAACTGGAGATTTGTATGTCTTTTTATTTTCACCTTCTCAGCTTCAACGGAAAAGACATATTGGCAATGACATTGTGGCTATTATATTCCAAGAAGAAAACACTCCTTTTGTTCCAGATATGATTGCTTCAAATTTTCTGCACGCCTATATTGTCGTCCAGGCAGAAAATCCAGAAACAGATAATGCATCCTATAAAGTAAGTGGGTGGGAAAAGTAGAAGAGTGTGTGTCTGCATCCATGCATATAGGTGTCCGTATCCCTGGTGTGTGTGTGTGTGTGTATCAACATCTGTTTTCCATCTGACAAATAAGCCCTTTGGTGGCTTTGAAAAATGTACCTGTTTGACCAGAGATAAAGAGTTCCTGCTAAGCCTTTGTGAAAATTGTTATTTATTCTTGGAGAAGCAGCTGGTGCCCTCGGCACCGTTGTTAGCCTATCTGCACATTGGCAGCAAATGTCATTAAATGTTCAGATGCGTGTAGCATACATCTGTCCTTGAAGCCTTAACAGAATCAGCTTGACTGAAGGTTACAGAGCAGGTGGCCGGCAGCTTTTCACGGGCGGTGTGCCCAGGTTGGCATTGGCAGCTGATGGGGGATCTGTTGGTTTGCAATCTTCTATCTGTTCCCCCACATTGGAAGAGAAGACAAGACCTGCTGCATCTGACCCAGGGCCCTCCTAACCCAGTATTTTGTTGGACCCAGTCCCTAGCCAGGTGCCCTGAAGAAGCTCAGAAGTACATCAGCAGAGCAAGGGTTCTTCTGCTGTTCCCCCAGAAGAACTGGCCTCTCAAAGTTCATGCCTTTGGGTCCAGGGGGGCAAGTAGCCATGAAGCCTCGATTTTGGTGGGCTTTGATTTTTTTCAGGTCTCTGGGTTTTATCCAGTGACTCTTGCCTTCACATGAAGTATCCAGTTCTCAAGCCTAGTAGCCATAGCTCCAATCTTCCATGAATAATGTCCAGTCCACTTTTAAAATCTTCTAAGTGGGTAGGCCTCTCCACATCAGATGGCAGCAAATTCCACAGTTCAACTCTGCATGCTTTAAAAGGGCCTCCTGTTTGTCTGTCTCTAATTTGTCTCCTGACTCCATAAAGACATATTGGTGATGGATCTCCTTGCAAAAGTTTTAACAGGTAATCCCAAATTCTAACATTGCAAAAGATGGAGAAAAATCATATGATGTGCTATATCTCTGCTGTACCTCCTCTTACTTGCTTTAATGCAAATCAAAAAGCTTCCAACACTGTCGCCTTTCCTAGTAGATTTTGGTTCCTCATCTTTCAGAGGAGTCCACAGGATGTGGTCAAAAAATTCAGGAAGGTGACCACAATGGTGTATTCCAGGGTTTTCCAAACTCTGAGGTTTACCTCCCTTGAGGAGGTGCAGGCAGAGTCCAGGGGAGGTGTGAAGAACCTTTTAGTTGCATTGTTACAATAAATCTACCTTTCCCAAAGTTTCGTTGTATAGTTTTCGTTGTTCATTTGTGTTCAGTTTGGTGTTTGGATTTTTAGGGGAGGTGTGTATATTAAGATTACACTAAAGGGAGGTGGGATGGCAAAAAGTTTAGGAACCCCTAGTGTAATTGAAGCTCTGTCTGTTTTTTATGTGACTTCTTTGACCACACCCTGCAGATGCTCCTGTCATCTTTGCATTCTGGCCTCCTCACTATATCTGTTTTGAGATGTGGCCACCAGAATTATGTATGGTATTCCAAGTGCAAGAGGTTAAATGCTCCAGGCTAGAAACTGGGAGACTGAGAATTGTAGTCCTGCCTTAGGCATGAAGCCAGTTGGATGACTTTGGGCCAATCACTCTCTCTCAGCCCAACCATTGCTGAAAAATGTTGCCAGGAAAACTGCAGGGGCTAGTCCATGTAGTCACAAGGAGTCAAGAATGACCTGAAGGCAAAATAAAAATCCAAATGCATTCTATGTTTTCAATTCCCTTCTTAATGATGCCAAACATGGGATCTGCCTTTTTTCAAGCAGCCACCGTTGGTTAAACAATGTCATTGAACTGTCCACTATGATTACAAAATTCCTTCCTGATCAGTCACTGCCATCCCAGACCCATTCATGTATATCAGGGTTCCTCAACCTTGGTGACTTGAAGATGTGTGGACTTCAACTCCTAGAATTCCCCAGCCAGCATGGCTGGCTGGGGAATTCTGGGAGTTGAAGTCTACACATCTTCAAGTCACCAAGGTTGAGGAACCCTGATGTATATGACAAGTCTGGGCATTTTTCTTGCCAATATGCATCTCTCTGTATCTGCATCTTAGAATGGTTGGAGCACATGGTAACTTGTTCTTAAATAAGAGATGTAAAATGAATAATCGATTTGTGGATTGAAAGAGATTTTGCAATTGCTTGATTAGGAGAAAAATTACTGATAAAGTAGAATAATCAACTTTCAGAGGAAAGAATCACATTTTATCCAATTTGGACAGATTATAATCATTATGTTAATAGCAACCGGTATAAATTTTTTGACTCTTATGAAATATGGAAATTATGAACCCCTTTTGGACTTTTTTGCCTTTTCTTTTCATCGATTCATATTATTATTTTGTATTACTCCTTGTAGCATTGTCTATTCTTTGCTTAGCTCTTTTTCTGTTTGTGTGAACTACTGTTCAATCAATACATTAAAAGAGAGAGAGAAAGAGAGACAGACAAATGTTGAGGGTAAGTTTGGTTGGAAGCAAAACTGTGCCCTCCATGTGGATCCAGAAGTCCTGCCATGTATTTGGGAGGTGCAGAGCTCAATTGGTGTTCAGTGACTTCACCTGACAGAGGTCCTCCTTACAGTAACTCAACATCAGTTAAGCTGGGTCAGTAAAAAGTCTCCTTTAAGGCACATTTGACTCCTGGTGATTTCATGGACACATCTCGGTTATATGCTTGGCAATGATTATGGCAGTGATTAGCCATTGCCTCCTCCTGGGATAATTTTCAACTTCTCAGTTTAACCCACAGCCCTGGGGACTTCCTAGTGGTCTCCTATCCAAGTGTCAACCAGGTTTGATGTGTCTGTTTTGTTTAACTCAGTCAAGGTTGGCTAGGTTCTGCCACTTGCCGAGGCAATCCTTTAAAAATGCAGTTAATTTAGAATAGTCTTTTCTACTATCCACCTGCGTCCAATTTTTCCTCAGTACCTTGACGAATTTGGCTGCTCGGTTTTTTTGTTGTGTTGGCCTTCAGTGCTGTAGTGGAAGAGAAGGCAGCCCCAGCACTTCCTTGTTGGAATATGAGAGTCAACAGCTTGCCTGAATGCAATACGTTAAGTTAACACCATGAGTTAGGGAAACCACCAGCTGAAGCATTCACACAATACGCTAACTTGGTTAGCATTAAGCTTGATGAGGGGTTTTTGGGCATGGGTGTTGAGGGAATGCCATCCATTTAGATAGAGTTCATTGTATTGTGTAACTCCGAAACGGCACACAATAACCAGATTAAATTTGTTGCATACCCACAGCCTGCGTGTTGTTCCATTTGGGATATCGGAAATACATTTTTATTTTTCACTGTAGTTCGTTTATTTGGCTCTGAAACCTCTCTCTTAAAATGAAAATGAAATAACCAGCATGTGTGTTTAGGAATCTCTTGAGCTGGGAGGCTTGGCCCAGCTATTGGGGGTTGCAGTAGGAGACCTCCAAGGTGCCTTGCAACCCTAGGATTCTAGGATTTCCTGTCAAACAAGGACTTCAAATGATCGTCTTATTTTACATATACAATATATTATAATTTTATGTGAGGGTTGTCTGAGGGACTGCCTCTCCCCGATTACTTTTGCCCATCCCATCAGATCTGGCAAGAGAGACACGCTACAGGGCCCGTCAGTAAGGGAGCTACACTTGGCAGGCCCAAGGAGATGGGCTTCTCTGCTGGGGTGCCTGCGTTATGGAACATTTTCCCCCCAGAAGTGAGGTCATCTCCATCTCTCCTTATTTTCTGGAAGTCCCTCAAGACCTGGCTATGTCATCCGGCCTGGGAACCTCAGGGGACCAGTGAAATCTTGAGGTGGTGCCCTTGCTGATCTCATCACTTGTGTGTTTTATGCTTTTTTAAAAAACTTTTTAATTTGACTGCTTTTGACACGTTTATTGTTTTTATATTTTTGCTGTACACCACCCAGAGTTGCTTCTTGTGAGATGGGTGGCATATAAGTTTGATAAAATAAAAGAAAGAAAAGAAAAAAGAAATTCTCTGGGATTAAAATGTAACTTCAAGTCCCCTCTCAGCAATGGAGGTTCCTTGGGGGACCTTGGGCTAGTCACTCTCTCTTGACCCAAAGCCGGTGGTGAAGGTGCTGGACTAGGGGCAGGGAAACCCAGATTCTAGTTCACTCACAGCCATGGAAATGTATTGGGTGAGTTTAAAATCTCTGCCCAATTTAGTCAATGGATTTAAAATATGCACATACTAGATCAGGAAGCCTACAGATTACCATGCATACCTCCCTATTTCTGGCTTCCATCCAAAACATACCACCAAATCTATTGTCCATTTTACGATTTCATTTGTTCTCACTCACTAGGCAGAGATGCTCAACTGATGGAATTAAAGCAGGCATTTGGGAGGCTAAACTGTTGTGCAGAGTGCAGCAATACTCCCAGAAAATTGCCCAGGAAAAATACACATCAGCATGAGAGATTTACAGAATGCAATGTCCATATCTTGTTCTCCAAAGAAATCCAGCCAGAAAATATACACTATCTGGTTGTTTATTGATAAAAAAATGCAAAACTCTATAAAATACAAGTTGCATACAAAATATAGGAAAAAACACTTCTTCTCATGTATTTAGTATCCAAGACTTATCTACTACACAAGCTTAACAAAGTCTCTAGCCAAAAACTCTCAGAGAAGAGGTACACTACTTGGTTATTAGTTACTACTACATAACCCATAAAACTGACTACATGGTGGCTAAAACTCTACGGAGAGGCTGGGCATATAATCCTCCCGTTATATTGCCACCCCTTGAGTAACTAGCATACAAATGCCTATAGGTGGCAGTAAATAGCAGTATACGTGCACAATTACAATAACAATTTGCACATGACTTGCTGTTCCAGCCTAAACACTATTTTGAAGATAACGAGATGTACTTCTTCCCATGAGAAACTCCTAACATAAACGTCCCACCCAGTGAGATCAGTACACAACTCAGTGGGCACTTTGATGGTAGACCTATACTTGCAGGCAGGCAACTACCCAACAGAAGCAGATTCTCACAAGCAACAAGAAACAACAGGACAATGATATTAACATGGGAACCAGGACATGCAGTGAGCCCATTTATCCTCAGATTTACACCAAAAGCACCATCACAGACCCCAACAATTTCACACACAAAGCTAGAGGTGCCTTCATATGCTTTTCCTCTAATGTGATAGCAATGCCCCTCTGGATTCTACATAGGACAAACCGTCCAGACTTTGTGCAAAATAATGAATGGACGAGTTTGATATCAGCACTTAAAGCAAAGTAAGAGCAGAGCATGTAACCTCTCAGGATCTCAAAGTCACAATTTTGGATCAAAAGGAGTATGCCAGCGCAGCTGAGCGTGAGACAGCTGGATATACACACATCAATATGTTTAAGGCTATTTCAGAAGGTCTGAACAAACACATATCAATTGTTCATTGGAAAGATACTTGTAATCGTCCACCTTGAACTTTTATCTGCTTAACCTCCCCCTTCTTTTTCCTCCCATGGCTTCACCCCTATGTATGTAAATCCTATCACCAGTTAAGTTGCTCCATGCATCTGATGAAGTAGGCTGCAGCTCGCAAAAACCGATGCCTTATAATAACATTTGTTAGTCTTAAAAAGTGCTACCAGACCCCTTCTGATTCTTCTGCAATCTGGTATCTCCAGCCTGGTATATATAGAGTTGAACTGTAACTCCCATAGTTCTCAGCTAGAAGGAACATCAGCACTGCTGGCCAAAAATTATAAGGTTCATTGTCATATTTCATATTTGTATTTTATATTTGTAGGCTGCAGACTTGGAGAAGGTTTTCTAAATCTCATATGTCCTTATTGGGTCTTGTAGGGACAGAATCTCCACATTCAGAGATAGTCTGTCTTCTTCACAGCAGTGAGAGAAGATGCTCACTCAGGGCTTCCAAGAATTATCTGGCTGGCCAAGAGTGAGAAAAATAAAAGTTTAATCTGACAGACCATTATATGGTTCAGTGTTTGTGATAACTGTAAAAGAACATTGGGTTCTTTTACATGTAGCCATTGTGCATATCTCATAAGTTCAAATGCTTTTTCTCTTTCCTTTGTTTTTGGATAGGTAGCTGTCACAGCACGAGAAGATGTCCCCTCCTTTGGTCCTTCACTGCCAAGCCCACCTGTATTTCAAAAAGTAAGACCCAACCCTAAGCCTAAAACAAGGTTTGTTTGGTTTTTATGGGAAGTAATTTTGGAGATTTGGCTGGGGGCGGGGGGGAGTTGAATGAACTATATTGGAAGATTTACCAGTATAGGATGGCAGAGCATTTCCACATTTTATTTAATTACTAAGGCTTTGCCACCATGTTGGCCAGTGAAGAGCCATCTCCCCCCCCCAACCCCCCCCCCCCCCCATGAGACTTAAAATGACACCAATTTCATGACTTAGATTGGGTTACTCTGTTGTACTAAACCAAACTGAGATCGTCGATTTTTGTCTGTCTTTGTTGTATGACCCCAATTGTTATGAATTATAAACTAGTGTTTCATGATAAAGGTGGGTTACCTTTTATCTTCAGCGGACATCATTATCATCACTATTAACTATTGTGCATTTTACTGATGTGCTAAGATTACAGGGAATGTGACTGGCTAGGTGATGATGTCACCAGAGTAGGCAAGTCTGAAATGTTGCCTTTTTTTCTTTTTAAATTTTGGTCTTCTTTTTAAAAACGAAAATAATCTTGTGGGCTAAATCTGCCGGAGATTTAATGTTTCTGTTGTTATAGTCTGAATAGTTTTGAAAATCAGGCTGCCCAAAACAGCCATTTTCTTGCAGTAATTTATCATCATCGTCATTGTCGTCATCATCGTCATCGTCGTAGTAATGGTTTATGAGACACAAAATGGAGCCAGGCCATTTACTTAACATTTTGGTTCTGTATGTTATGGGAACTTAGCTTGTGGCATTCCATTTAACAAACCAAGGTTAAGCAAACCTGGTTTAGCGCAATGCATGAGCCAGGTTATAGCAGCTTTGAGGCTGTTCTGTGGACACTAGGAAGAACTGCAATCATACTCCAGTCACAATGCGTTAGTTGTTAAACAAAAAACCGAAACATGCTGTCCCCTCAACTGTAGATCAACTTCACCAGCCTGTCCCTGCTCCCCACTTTCAATCCTTTGTATGGGACACATTTTCTCCCTGCTCTTCCTAAAATGCTGGAAAACAAAATAGGCTTAAGTAAAGCACCACCGGGGCTCTCATTGATTTCTCTGATTCCTTCTATCTTATGGAAGAAACAGCCCATAAGGTTGAAATCTACTTGACTCAGGGAGGAATCTTTGGAATGCATTTCTGGCTCAAGTTCATTGGACAAACATCCTGGAGTTTGAGAAGATGTTCTGATGATCTCCTGAAGTGGCATCCAGCGAATGGTCTTGAACCGGTTCGTAATAGAGCTAACCCCTCTTTTTGTTTCTTAGAATGCAGAATTCCGAGAGTTTCTTCTCACCAAGCTGATCAATGCAGAAACTGCCTGCTGCAAGTCAGACAAGTTTGCAAAGCTTGAGGTAAGGAAAGGAAGGTTACCCTTGAGCAGGTAAGCAGGACAGCCTGATCAGTCCAAATGCTTCTTGCTTTGGAAGGTCAGAGCTGCTGAGATTACCAGTCACATTTTTGAAAGAACCTTCTGGAGCCAGACACAAGGAAAGATACGCTTGTGGTGTTGACTCATTATGAATTCTGCAGTTTCTTGAATTAATTCACAATTTCTGGACCACAGTACCGATGGAAACATTGTGCTTCCGTTCTTGCATTTCTCTGAATTTTGCAATAGAGTTCCAGGCTCAAAAAAATATATTTGCAAATGTGAAATTTGGACAAAAGAAGTTTAGGAACATATTTACAATACCTTTAAAAAGTGTATTGAAAAACGGATTAAAATGTGTTTGTGTGTATGTGCATGTATGCATTTCAAGAGGATATCTGATGGAATGGTCAGATACAATACTGAATAGACCAGAAATAGATTGCTCCATTAATCCTTATGGAATGGCATCCTAAAAGAGTCCTGACCAGATCAGACCAAAGGCCTCTGTTGTCTAGCATCAGCATGATAGGGGTCAATCTGCAATTCTTGAACTGCCCATGTGATTATACAACATCTTGCGGTCTCATGTTCTTCCAGGAAGTGCTGCTAAAGGCAATCTTTCCTGCAAAGAAACTATGCAGGGCACTATAAAGGTAGAAAGAAGAGGGCGGGAGGGAGGGAGGGAGGAAGGAAGGAAGGAAGGAAGGAAGGAAGGAAGGAAGGAAGGAAGGAAGGAAGGAAGGAAGGATTTGACCCCTTCATATACTTAATAACTCCCCTCTCCCACCCAAACAAATTTTTAATTTGTTTCTTAGATTTACAGGTATGCCTGCTTTTCCTCCAGGAACAAAAGCCAGCCTACATAATAGTCCCTCCTCCAGTTTTTTTTCCCCTAAATATCCATGAGATATGTTAGGCTGAAAGAGAGTGACTAGCCCAAAGTCACCCAGAGAATTTCCATGGCTGAGCATGGAACGACACCAGGGTCTCCCCAATGCTAGTCCAACACCATAACCTCTAGACGGCACCGGTGTACTGTGTAGTTGTTTGGAGCAGGGAATCCTTTGTGTGAAAAGCTGTTCATGTGAAGGTTGCCACATGACATCAGAGTTGTTTGACCTGGGAATTCTGACATCCTGAGGCACCATTGCTGTTAAATGAACACTATAGCACCACAGGAGGGATTACATTCCCAGGCTCACCAGTTAAAAACAGCTTTCCACAATCAAAGGCATCTCCTGCTGATTCATCCGGAAGACTTTGAGTGGATTAAATCTTGTTTAATCAATAGATCAGAGCTCACAGCTCTATTAATTACAGACTTCATGCTGAGAAAACAATATGGCCATCTCCATGAAATCATCCAGGAATGAGCTCAACTTGAAGGGAAATTTATCTTAAAACCAATTAAAGCTGAGCCGCATTCATGAATGTTCAGTTTCCCCAGGCATACGCTGACTTTTCTATGTGTCCTGAAACAGAGAGCTGCTCTTTATTGTCCCTCAAATCTCTCAGGTAAAAGAGACATCCCATGGAAGCCGTGACTGTGTCAAAAACTAAAAAAAATAGCTTCAATGCAAAGGTGTCTGCAGGGAGAGTCAAGGGAGGCAGATGACAAAAGCTGAATTGCACCATGGTGGTGCAAGCTCTGTACCTTTTCTACGTGTGTCACAATATTGTACACACATTTTATTTATTTGTTTGTTGAAAAGATGTATATAGCCGCCCATCTTGTAGCACGCAACTCGGGGTGGCAAACCACACTGATTAAAACGCAAACAATGAAACCATTTTGAAAAGAAAAGAACAAAATGAAATAAAATAAAATAAAATTAAGAAAAACCAGGCCCACAACCCATAACTATACCCCTATATTTCTTCAATCCCCGGTTCCAACCTTACTGTCCCAGCGCCTGGAGGAAAAGTCTAATCTTCACCAATTTATGGAAGACTAGGAGGGTGTGGGCCTGTTGGATCCAAAGAGGAAGGTGTTCTATAGGGTAGGAGCCACTATAGAAAAGTCACACTTCCTAGGTCCTACTAGTAGGCAACATTTAAGGGAAGGGACGTGGAGAGGCGGTCCCGCAGGTAACTTGGCCCTGTGCCACATGGGGCTTTGATACATATGAAAGAGCCCAAGGTAGCACCATAGATAGGAATACTATAGATCAGTGTTTCCCCACCGTGGCAACTTTAAGATGAGTGGACTTCAACTCCCAGAATTCTGGGAGTTGAAGTCCACTCATCTTAAAATTGCCAAGGTTGAGAAACACTACTATAGATTAACTGGCACTTCTGGTTGTGGATGAGGGAATTCAGGCTGGGAGTGAGAAGACACCATTCTTCTATATTTTTGAAGAGATGGGTCCTGTGGTTAGTTGTGGCAACTGCAGAACTTCTATTATGCACATTGTTTTTGCTACTCCAAGAAGCAGAATCACTGTCTGTGTAGTCTGATATCTTGACATACATAACAGCAGGGGTATTGAGATATATTTCTATATTGAATAAGGTTTTTTTTAACCTCCTTACAGTATGTTAGGAGGAAAGAAAGAGGAACATTCAAGAATTGTTTTTTTAAAGACAGTTTTCCAAGCAGCTTCAGGTCAGCTGAATTTGGACAGCTTTATGGCCATCAGAGCAACCAATTGGAATCATAGAATCATGCAAAACCCTAAACCCAGGTTAGCTGAACCAAAAAACTGATGGTATAACATGAGATGCCTGAAGAAATAAACCACATAATGGTTCAATGTCCATATAACGTGTTAAAGTAATGGTTGGATTCCCTGAATGTGTTGACCCTTCACCAGAATTGGAAGGCCATTTTAGAACCATCAGTTGAGACCCCATAACATTGTTTCTAGGATCGAACACGCGCTGCCTTGTTGGACAATTTGCATGATGAACTCCACATCCACACACAGCTGATGTTGGGCCTGGGATCTGAGGAAGACAAGCTGGAGAATGGTGGCCATGGTGGATTCTTGGAATCATTTAAGGTAAAAAAAAATATCCCTGACAATTTGTGATGTAGAGAAGCAAAGACCTATTTTGATTGCAAAGCACTCAAAAGTGAAGGATCAGTACAGAAACCAAAATATTGCACTTGACACGTGTGCATACTTCGGAGATATTGTCTGGATCGTGTGTATATATGGTTTGTGTGTGTGCGCGCGCATGCCTTCAAGTCAGTCTTGACTCCTGGCCACTGCCTGGACACGTCCCTGCAGTTTTCTTGGCAAGATTTCAGAAGTGGTTTGCCATTGCCTCCTTCCTGGGGCTGAGAAGGAGTGACTGGCCTAAGGTCACCAAGACGGCTTCATGCCTAAGGTGGGACAAGAACTCACACTCTGTGTTCTCACGGGCCTTTTTTTTTCCAGGCAACCATACCAAGTGGAAATGACACAGCTCCAGGCATTGCAGAATGGATAGGCCTCTCCACCTTTTTCATTTCCCATAATGCCTTGCAGCAATAATACCTCAGATGCATTCTGGGAAATCAGATAGATGCTAAATGCAGCCACCTGGCACAGAGCAGGTTTTTATGGCAGAAAAGTAGTAAGGAAAAAGAAAAGTGTTTACTTTTTGAGGCATCACAACTGAGCTCCTTTAACACATTTTTTTATTAAAAGAAGAAATGGGGGTTAAGCAGAAATAGCATGGCTGAGAAAGGGGGTACAGTGAAACCTCAATTTCCCAGACCTTGATACAACAGACTTTGGATATAGTCTGCAATTTATGCACATGTTGTTGGCTTCAATTTCATCTTTTGTGTAAGGATATTATCATACAAATGACATAAACAACACAAATGATGTTATTGGTGTCACCCTGATAATGACCTTTTTGATTTACCAGACTTTGGAGAATAATGAACAGCTCCTTCCTCCGATTAGTCCATTAAAATAGTGTTTTGCTGTACTTAACTTTCCCCAATGCATTTTTTTTAATGCTGAATTATACCAGAGCAGCTGGTTGGTCCATTGGGTTGACAATTAAAATAGATTCACCTACATCATGATTTCATCTTCCCCTTCCCCCTGCCAGAGTAGATCAGGGTGTGTAGAGATAGGTGTCAATGACAGCTTATGTATATATCAGTTAATGTGTTGTGTGTGTGCATAATTTAGACTTAGGGAACAGTTGATATCCAAACAAATTCTGTTGTAATCATTTACATGACTCTTCAAAAACGAGCTGCATTGAGTTCACTAGATTTAACCCAATACTCATACGTATGGAAATTCAGATATTATGTGGAAATAAAAGAAAATATGCAGGTATTATAAAAGAAGGGAGGGAGGGAGGGAGGGAGGGAGGGAGGGAGGGTGTTCATTTCTTATACACAATTAGTGTAAAACCCATTCCCCAATCACACAAATTTCTTGCTTGTAGATTTATATCTACCTTTCATAGCGCTCCTTTGTCCTGTTTATTTTTCACAATAACAACTCTGTGAGGTTGACTGAGCTGAGAGTGACTGACCCAAAGGTCCCTTGTGAGCTCCTGTGCCTGATAGGGGGGTCTTAAAACTGGATCTCACCTATCCTAGTTCAGGATATAACATCTATACCATAGTGAATTTTCCATTTTCTTCCAAAATTCTACTTTTTCCCCAAACAGCAGATGCAATCATTCTTTTATGACTGAAAAGTTTAGAGGAGTTTTCTATGGATCTTTTGTAAAATAAATAAATAAATAAATAAATAAATCCAGACCAAAGTAGGAAAATGAAATAGATATTTATTGATCCACACATACAGCAAGCTATTATCAGACTAGGATAACTTTTCTCCATTTTAGTCTGCTTTTATGGGGAGAATTCTGATCTTCTGAATTTCCGGACTGATTTTTTTTTTAATTAAAAATCAATGGAAACTCTCTACATCAGATTCACAATCTCAGAAGAGATTTGCATTTGCAGTAGAACCTCATTTTGTGGACTTATTGAGAACACGGATGTCAGTTATTCACAAATGCCTATTCTATCAGACAATGCTTATCACACCACACATTTGGATAATGTTGATATAACTAGGCAACTAACATACATAACTGAAGAAATGTGGTTTGTTGCACTCGAAGTCTGTTGTAGCAAAGTCTGGTAAATGCAAGATGTTCAACATGGAAATTTTTGAATTTTCCAACTTTCCAAAGTAGAGTAGAAACATCTCTCTTTTTAAAGTTTAAAAATCTCAACGCAGGACAGAAGGGTAGAATAAGGCACAGTGGTTTCTATTCAAAATCCTTGGGTTGCTTTTTAAATATTAAAGAAAAGAGAGAGGAAACTCCTCAGAACCTTGTAAAGCTTAGAAAGTACGTATAACCCGTGTCTGGATGGAAAAACTAACTAACTAACTAACAAAACCCTTTCTCTAAATTTCTGGAAGCAAAAACCCCCAAATTTCCTCTGAGTGCAAATCACTTTCATCCCTGGCTTTTCACCACTAGCGTCTTCCAATATGTTGCACGCTTCCATCAGTCAATGCCCATCACTCAAACATTTGTCAGAAGCATGAGCTAAGGTTCAGTGACTCAGTGCTTTCTTCTTGCTTCTGATGTTATACGGAATTGGACTTTTCTTACTCTTCTGGCATTGCAGGAGATCCCAGGGCTGATGAGGAAAACAACTGCCAGAAAAATGGCACAGCTGCCCTCGTACCTTTGGACAGCCCTGCTGGCCTGCTTAATAGCTTATTTACTTCTCAGCGTGTTCCCTGGGTAAATGGAGAAAGGAAATGGAAAAAGGCAAAGAGACTGGAATTGCTGCCTCCAAAATGCAACAAGAAACCACAGATGTTCTTTTTCGCTTTGTTAACACTTTCACAGTCTGGGGGAAGAAAAAGCCGGTTCCTTTCCAATTTGATCAAAAGGCGGTGGTGGGGGGGAGCCTTTTCTCAGTTGGGTTTTTTGGATGGTTTAGTTTGTAGTTTGTAAAATGGATTTGGCCTCCAAGAAGATGACTGAGGATGCAGAGGCACCTGCAGAATGAGCATCAGCAACATGTTGGGGATTTTGCTTAGTAGGCATTCTACCCATTTCAGTCCTTATTTTGGCTCAAGAATGCTCTAAGTTGGCCATGTTTCTATCAGATTCTGGGGATGGGGTGGGAAAGTACTCTGGGGGTGACAGAAATGGGGTTGGATAAGAGTGCACACGGCCTGGAGACTGTGGGTTACCTACTCCCACGTCAGAGAGAAGTAAGCAATGTGAATAAAGGTTGCAACTTTGTACCCAGGTCCCTGAGAGTAAGCATCCTGTAACTCATTCCTACTTCTGAGCTAGAATTTTCATTTTTTTCCCCCTTTGGGTTGGTAGGAGCCTGTCAAAGTGGTGGGAAACACCATGACCTGGGGTTATTAGGATTGGTCAAAGATGGACTCAGCAGGCCAGCAAAAGAGGTTTGGGCTGCATGCAGCCAAGGGTCTGCAAGTTGCTGACCCATGGAATAAGGAAAGAGAATCACAGTGATACCAGATGGTTAGACTTTGGGGCAGGGTCAAAGATCCACGTAGCAAAACAGGCTGCTTCTCTCTCTCCTCCAGACTAAGCGGGGCCGGTTAACTGTATTTTGAAGTGAGCTCAAATCTATTATCTACAAAAGAGTTTCTCATTCTGGTAAGAAGATTAAATCCAGAGTTCAGAATTATCTAAAGGCATCATCCAGGCAGTCATCTTATTGCCTATGTTTTATGACATCTCATCTTCCCAAGAATGAAATGTTTATAGAGAGTCTAAGCATACTACTAAAACGTCTACATTCAAGGACATGTCCCAGTTTCTTTACTTATACCCAAGAGTAATCAATTACAAGCTGTGGATTTAAGGGCGGGGGGTATTGTTTTCCTCTGTCTCAATTTATTTTGAGAACTGCAGTGTGTGTGTGTGTGTGTGTGTGTGTGGGTACCTGTGAGTGATTTATGAGATATTCTCTAGTATTTGTCATTTGGGGGAAAAAATGGGTTCTTTTCTCACCTTGATAACCCCAAGGAGCTAAGAGAGTGGGACAGGCTATGTGCTTGTTGACTGATTTATTGTGCCTTTTGGGAAAAAAGCCCCCCACAAAAGCAAGATGATGCCCTCAGGACTCCTTGTGGGGAAAGACAGGGTATCGGTACAGAACAAAAGAACTGCACACTGCAGTGTTGTGTTTTGTAAAGCAACCATTGACACTAGCCAGGCACCCATTGCGAGGATCCTCAACAAAGCAGCAGGGCTGTGCTCATCCTTGAAGAAAGAGTCACTTGAAGCAGAGGGATGTTTTAAGCCTCTACTGACGAAGCCAGATGCAACTTATTTACATATGTGAGGACACCACAGAGAAGTCTCTGCCTCTTGCATTCACTGATGCGATTGAAAGGACAGTTGGCCATGACTTTACAGACTTCAAAATGTGTTAAGCTACAGTAACTCTGTTGTATTTTATGGGCCACCCTGCTCAGTCTCTTCAGTGGAATCCTTGACATCTCCCACCCACCCGCCCACAAGTTCCATTTCCTTGGCCCTAATTCCTGCCAAAGAATGCCTGATGATCACATAGCCTTCACACACAATACAGTGCACGGAGCCACTCTTAACAGCTAGATGCCGGGTAATCACAAACCTTGATCTGCACAAGAAGTGACTCAAAACTGGAAGGTGAGACTATTAAAGGCCCAGGTCCCTTGTTGGTTGAGCAAATGGGTTCACACAAAACCATATTGCATGGTTGACCCTGGCTGCTGGCTACCTGTAAGGTGTGTTGAACTTTTGCGGTTCTCTCCCAATGTTGTTTATCCCAAGTTTTGCATTTCCTGAATTCTGAAAGTTGTGGACACTCTTGCCAAATCAGCTGCTTTTGTTCCCAAATTGGTTGCTGCTGCGGTGGGCCTGGTTCTCATTTAGTTTATCATTTGCACTCAGTATGGCTAACAATAAAAATTAAAGTGTAAACCATTAAAATCTCACAAAACAGTGTAAGCTACTGTTAAACTGCCTCAGATGGAAAAAGGGGACTGCCTTGACCCCTTTCCTAAAAGCAGAGGGGGGTGGGGTTGAATAAAATTCCAGAAGTTGGGAGCATCATAGGATGAGGTTTTTTTTTTTCCTGTGTGGTTGACAAATGGACCTTTGGCAAGTGAATTAAAAGGCTGTTCACAAAACAGCCATTTCTCATAAAACAGCCATTTCTGAGAAGGCAAACAAGTCCAATCACAAAGAAGTTTGTTTGTAAAAAAAAGAGTAAGGCTACCAGATCTGGGCTGCAAATCTCCAGTTGTCCACTAGATGACAGGAAAGAGATTCCCAACTTCTTGATCCCTTTGCTGTCATCTAGTTACTGTTCTGGAGATTTGCAGCCTAGATCTGGTGGCCCTAAGAAAGATGATGCAAGAGGATAACATTTTGCTTCACCCTTTGCTTGAACACCCACCTCTAGAGCAACTGGAGATGAGACACCTTCAAGAGGCTCTGATGGAAGGCAGATGAGTTATGTTTCAAACTAGTGGACACACTCAGCCAGGGAACCCTTGAAAATCTCTAGAAACAGAGTCTGCTCCAATACAGCTTTTGCCCAAGCAGAAAAGGATACTGCTTGCCTTTTTAAAATTGGATCTTTCCCACATGCTAAGAAGGAGCTGATCTGTCACATTCAGACTGGGTCATTTCCACATGCATTCACATATGATAGTGTTCCCTCTCATTTCTCAGTGAATTGTTAAAAATATGCCTATTATACGCATACACACACTCAAACATACCTGGGGTGGGAATTTTTTTTAAAATTTTTGTGTACAAACTTTGCAGATATCTTGCTGCAGTTTTCTTTGCAATCGCTTTTACTATCCTAACATATGTATATTCTTACCTATATTTTTGATGCTTCTCCCATTAATTCTTAGGCTGGTATGGCCTACAGATCTAATCGGTGGCCCAATGCACTCCAACGTCATGCATGACTTTTCCTAATATATGTTTTTCTACACGGTGTTTTTCCAAGCAACTTTTAAAAAATGCCAATTTCCAAATAGCCATGGATTTTTATTCACCTTTTCTGAATGGAACCTGATGGTTTGGAACTTTTTTTAGCTGAGAACAATGGAGGTCAGTGGACCCCATTCACTGCATTGTACCAGAATCTGCTGTAGTAAATCATGCCATTTCAAAGTGAAAAAGGAACTATCATAGGTTTTTTTAATAATGTTTCTAGCCCTGATGATACTATTGGCACATTTGAACAAGACCAAAACTGTGTCTTGACTTTTGCAGGCATGTCAGAATGAGAATGACCAAAATGAAGACTTACTTTAGGAACCTAAGAACCTAAGAATAGCCCTGTAGGAATAAGCCAAGGCCCATCTGGGTCCAGCAATTCATTTTAATTCCGATAGTGGCCAAGTAGATACCTTCAGGGAGCTGGCAAGCAGAAGATGGGGACATACCTCTCTCCAGCCACTAAGCCCTTGCAACTGGTATTTGGAGTTACAAGGCCCCCAACCCAGAGGTAACATTGGCTCTCCACAGTTAATAGTCCTTGAGATGCCTGTCTTCCATAAATTCATGTTCTCCCTTTTTTCTGCCATCCAGGTTAGTGACTATCATCACTTCTTGCAGTAATGAATTCCACAAGTTAATTCTGAGCTCATCTTCAGAACACTCTAATTGGACCACAAACATGCCCTGGATTTCTCTTTTTTAAATGCCACATCATCATGATATTGCTGTCATCTCATCCCCACTCCACAGCTGAGGCAGCTTAAAGTCAACTTTAGCCATTCCAGTTTTAATGGAAAAATGATTTCCTCTTCTCCTGACATATAACAGCAGAGACTCTTAAAATTAACTTCTGGGTCCATTGTTCACAAATATCCTTCAATACATCCAGTGTTAAAGGATTTTGCTCCATTCTGCGTTAGTAAATCAAATTTAAGTGTTCTTCTCCTTTAATTGTAATCTTTAGTTCCCTCTGGTTCCCTCTAGTCCAACCTTCAAAGTCCCATCCTATTATAGTTTTTTTAAGTATTCAAAACAACAGCATTTTCCCACAGGAAGGATTCTTATAATAAATTTCAAAATCTTATTTCAAATCCATCTGGACTCTTAGTCTGTTTGCAATTTTCCAAAATCAAAGTTCTAATCACCCTTTTGCTGTTTCTTCCAAAAAAAATGAATTTTACAAGTCCTTAATCTTGTATTTAAAACTTCTTTTGCAAAGGATTGAAGGAGACTCACCCGGTGCAGTAAAACATGTCGTTCTAAAAGTTCCTAATATCTGAAAATCAATTAACAATTGATTTCCAAAAGTGATTAGAAAAGGAAGTAGGTGAACCCTGTGTCCATTCCAGTTTTAAAGAAATGATTTCCTCTTCTCCTGACACAGTGTTTGCCATAAGCACGATCTTGCATGCTGCATGAATAGGGCGGTTGATGACAAGGTCTGGAGATGTCATCTGCTCAGTTTCTAATGGCCTGTTTAGGCTAATGTAGGTATACCCCTTTTCCAGTCACTGGGAGTGAATGGACACCTGGACTTCACTGAATCTAATGCTTGACTGGCACTTTCTGAAGCTGTTGCCAGGTGTTATTGTAGGCTCCTTAAATATACATGTTTGGCCCTCTTTTCAAAGAACACTGCTTTTTAAAAGTGGGTTTAATCCTTTTTTGAGGAAGTGCTAATTCTGTGTGGCTTAGAAGGTTAATTTAAACTCAGAAAAAGAGGCAGGATCTATCAGCTGTATGTTATTCTATCTCAAAACCTGTTTATGGGTTCTCTGCTTGCTTCTGCCAACATGGAATTTCCTGTTGTGTCTACCTTTTTTTTTTTTGTTTTACTTTAGTGGGGAGGGGGTAGTGCCATTATGCCTAATACAGAGGCTACTTCTAGGTGCTGCCAGCAATGGCTGGTCTCTGCCTGTGCTGGCATTCCCTGAAGCTCTAGTTCAGGGTTCCTCAACCTCAGCAACTTTAAGATGGGTGGACTTCAACTCCCAGAATTCTGGGAGTTGAGGTCCACTCATCTTAAAGTTGCTAAGGTTGAGGAACCCTGGTCTAGTTGACTACAGAGCTTGCTTGATATCAATCACTGTCTTCCACTTCACTCCTTATGTTTTCTCCATATGCTTTAGCCCAACTGACAGGTCACAGGCATAGACGGATGAAAGAGGAGATAGTGGCCCCATGATTATTGCAACACCTCCTCCACGCCTGTATCCTGGTTCATTTATTAACTCGAGGGCATGGATTTAGCACTCTTTCAAAAGAACAGTAGACCCATGTTCAGAAATAGCCCAACTGACAGGTATGGAACACCTCTGTGCCTGCAGCCTGTTGGTCAAAGGTGGCAACATGGTTAGGATGGCTACATGGATCACTGAAAGCATCAGTTTACCCTCATCAGCACCACCTCATCACACATGATGGAGTTTGAGTTAGTCCATGTGTTGTGAGATTAAGGAGTTTTCATCATGTCTTTGGACTGCTAGTTGATGTTCATGGATGTGCTCTGCAGTTCATGGATGAATTCTGCAATCAGAAGACATAATGAAAACTCCTTAATCTCACAACACATGGACAGACTCAACCACAATTTCAGCTGTCAGCATCCTAGACCAAGCCATCCTACACCAAGCCAAATCCAAAAGCACTAAGGAATTCCTGGAATCTTGGCATTCAGACAAATCAGCCATCAATAGATACATAGAAATACTTATACATCATTCAGAAGAGACAACAAAAAGCTAAGAAGGAAACAAAAAGACCAGAACACATCCTCTCCCGCAATCTACACCCAGATAAGCAGGGATTAACACCAGACAAACAATCAAGCAGAAAACAATACCCTAATCAAGGAACCACCAAGAAGAAAATCACCCCCCTCCCCAACACTGGCAGGGCAAGCTACTATATATAAATAGAGAGCAAATCCCACACTCACCAGCACTGGTGATGTTACCTAGTGGGATAAAAGAAAAATCTACCCCACCCCCCGCAAAACGACCAAGCTCAGAGAGCACCAAGGAGTGCAAAGTTTAACCCTGAGCTACAGATATTCTCTTCTATTGTAATCAATGATTATCAGGGTTGGTTTCTGGCAACAATTTAAGGCCTTGGTATTAACCTCCTAAGTTCTCAGTTCCATAGGGCAGCAACATTATCATGTATGGACTTCAACTTCCAGAATTCCCCAGCCAGCATGCTAGCTGGGGAATTCTGGGAATTGAAGTTTACACATCTTAAAGTTGCTGAGGTTAAGAAACATGCCTTAGGGCTTGACTATCTACAGTCTAATGTATCAGGCAGCACACACATTTAAAAAAAAAATCAATAAATCAATGTGAAGGACCACATCTCTCATCGTGAACCTGTCGGGATCTGCAGGAGATGCTTTTCTGAAGGTATCTACCTTCTCAAAAATCTGTAAGGAATACTGGACAGTACCTTCATCTGTGTCTCTTTCAAATTGTGAAACACACATCCTTGGAAGCTGGGTTTGAGTCCTACTCAGATTGATTTTAGGAGGCCAATCAAGACATATCTCTTGAACCAGCTCTTTAATCATTCACGTGATTCAGTTAATATATTTATTTTTTTGTTTGGCTCAAGATACAAGCCTCCTTACTTTATAGAGAGGCAGGTTATGGATCAGGGAGGCAAAGAATTGTTTTTGTAATCAAGGAGGCAAGCAATGCATGTAGATGGACAAAAAGAGTGAGAGAGAGAGACATAGATGACTGCAAGGTTAGGAGAAAGGCAATGAAACAGTAAGAACCAAGGTAGGCAACTTGAGTTGATGGGCACATTTGGAAATTTGAGAGGTGGTTGTAGGCATGCTTATGCAACAAAAGAATGCCCTTCTTTGTGCTTTTTCTCTCATAGCTCTTTGTCTGTGGAAGTCTTTTCCACTTGATTTGCTTTCTGTTTAAACAGGACCTTAAGAAGGCTTTGTTTCTACAGATGTGTGTCAAAACATATTTGGTTTGTTGTCCCTATTGCATTTAGCTTTGGAGCACTCTCACTTTGAGCTTTAGGTTTAACTGTATTGAAATGCACAGTGACTATGTTGTCCATATGTTGTCCAGTGAACAGCTTCTCCATGGTTAACCTGGCATTGTTGCAGCCAAGCAAAGGAAGGTTACCAAAATGCATGGTGAGGCTTTCAAGTTAGCTTCTCTGCAACAGGTTCCAGCACTTAGTCAACTTTGGTTATCTTGAGAAGCAGTACCTGGTTAGTACTTTGGTGGGAGACCATTCAGGTTGTAGCTGAACGAGAAAGCATTTTGGAAAACAACAATGGCAAACCACTTCTGCATTGTGCCAAATAATCCCACATGGATGTAGTAGCCAGTGACTGAGCTTGACTTGAGGGAGACTTTGACTTGTAATATTTTAAGTTAGATAAATTCTCCCTCAAGTCAAGCTCAGTCACTGGCTATTACATCCTCCAGTTCCCTTGGAGGGAATGTCTTGAGCAGAGCTGGGGGTACATCGCAATGTTTTCCAGTGGTGTCTGACTTGTAATATTTTAAGTTAGATAGACACCACTGGAAAACATTGTGATGTACCCCCAGCTCTGCTCAAGACATTCCCTCCAAGGGGAATGGAGGATGAACCTTGCTTAAGATATGGGAGTTTATAGTTCAAGGTACCATGCAGACCCATAGAATTCAATTCAATAACCAGGTCAAGAGTATTGTGCAGATGCAATCTGTGTCTTGGTGACCTCTTTTTAATATGAGTAACTATGTTCTGCTTCTAGAGTATTGGCACAGGACTGCCAAGTTTAGTATCAGTATGAATATTAGCAAAAACAGTAACAACAATAAGAAAAGTATGATGTTGGTGAGAAAGAGGGAGGGGGGAGGGAGGGAAGGAGAGAGAGAGATTGGTCAAAGATCCTACTATCACCTTTGTGGGAATTTGAACCAACACTTAGTGTTCAATTAGGAAGCTACATGGATTGACTTTCAGCTAATCAACCAATCTATAAATGCAAGTCAATGTATAAATATACGTAGGATCTGCAAGGAAATGTCACAGTGTGGAGAGGTCTTATTCTGGTTCCAACCATCCAATCATAGCCTCCTCCAGACTGAAAAATGTTTTCCTGATACTGCCTTCTTGGACACGGATGGTGCCTTTCTATTTACACAAGGACCTCACTCAGAGAGGAATGTGCTTTGCACAGCTATGCTTGGATATAAATAACACAGCAGTTTCCAATCCTGATCTTAACCTTCCTCTTATTTCATCTGACAGAGAGCGATCCGGGTCCGCAGCCACTCCATGGAAACCATGGTTGGAAGCCAGAAGAAACACCAGCCTGGAGGAATCCCTGGGAGCTTGAGTGGGGGGATTGTGCACAACAGTGTTGAAATAACCAAGACTACCTTCTCTGTAAGTGCCGTGCAATTTATAACAATTGAACAAAGGGCTCAGTCCAAAAGAAGGGATCCCTGCTCCCTGAAAACATCCCATCTGCATTAGCCTTCTCAGGGACTCAGGACAGAGAAAGTTGATTCTGTGAATTTGGAGTAAAGAATATGGCGGTACCTAGCATTGATTGGCTTTGGCCTGTGTCATTCCAAACTCCACTTCTCTCTGTCTTCTTTTATTCCTTTTTCTGAAAGCAAACATCTTGATTGTTCAGTTCCACAAATTCTCTACACATGCTTCCTCTTTCTGTGCACATAAATGAAGTATGATCCCTGCCTCAAAGTGGTTACAGACTGAATTTCAACATTTAATTATAGGAAGAAAGGGCACTGAAGGCCAAAGTAAATGGAAGGATATATACCAGTGTTTCTCAACTTTGGCAACTTTAAGACGTGTGGACTTCAACTTCCAGAATTCCCCAGCCAGACGTTTTTATTTTGATTTGCCTTTGGTGAATAAAAAACCATTATGCAGATGGAGATGGTAGAACTCTGGATTGGATCACAGCAGATCCCCACCCTGATGTATCATACAAGGAACATTTTCTGTTGGAAAGAGAGGGATATATGTCAAAGTCCAGACCTGGTCCTCGCTCTACATCAGCGTTTCTCAACCTTGGCAGCTTTAAGATGTGTGGACTTCAACTCCCAGAATTCCCCAGCCAGCCATGGGAATTCTGGGAGTTGAAGTCTACACATCTAAAAGCTGCCAAGGTTGAGAAACGCCGATATATACAAATAGAATTTAAAGGGATACGGTGTAGTGTAGTGGTTGAGGTGTTGGACTTGGACCTGGGTTACCTAGGTTCAAACCTCCATTCAGGTATGGCAACTTTGAACAGGTCACTTTTATTCTCCCTCAGCCCAACCTACCTCACAAGGTTCTTGTGGTGAGGAATAAAATTAGGAGAGACTTCCATGCAAGAAAATATAGAACACAAATGAAGCAAAAGAGAGAAAGACTGTTAAGCATGTTTGCACAGAAATTGGGATCCATGCTTTGTTTCTTCAGCCTCCGTTAGCAGCAGCAACAGCCAAGAATCAATCAAGGAGTCCTATAAAGAGGCGGTCAGGGCTGTTCCCCCGTTTGCACACTGGATCTGAAAGCCAAGCAGAATCCCGGACCCGATGGTAATTCAATAAACACATGTCTATGGATGTGGTGTCTTGTATTAGGATGTTTGGAACTCTTTAGCTTAGCAAAATGGCAGCTTGGGGGGACATGATTGTGCTGTATAGAATCGTGCATGACATGATGAAAATTTCTCCCTCTCTCCAAAGCCATGGGACAAGGGTCTTCCAATGAAGTTGATTAGAAGGAGATTTAGAACAGACAAAAGGAAGCAGTTCTCTGCATAGCCCCTGGTTAAGGTCTGGAATTCATCGCCACAAGATGTGGTGATGGCTACTAACTTGGATTCAGTTCAAAGAGGATTGGATAAATTCATGGAGGACAGGCCTGTCCGGGGCTATTAGTCTTGAAGATTCAGTGTTACTTCTGGGTTGGGGGCAGGTCCTGCTTGTGGACATGCCAGAGGTATCTGGTTGGCCACTGGAGAAAGGAATATATTGGACTAGAATGGGCCTGGGCCTGATCCACTGGCTACTCTAATGAGCTGTTGTAATATAGTGGTTAAGATGTGGGTTTTGGATGTGGTGATGGCCATTTCCTTAGGTAGCTTTTAAAAGGAATTGGATAAATTCATGGAGGACAAGTCTATCTATTAATGTTACTTTTGGGTTGAGGACAACATAGCTCTAAATACTAGTTGGAGGGGAACAAAAATGGAAAAATAGTGTGGCTGTATCTGCTGCTTGTGGGACCACAGGCATCCAGTTGGGCCACTATAGAAACCAAATAATGAGCTAAGATGGATCTTGGCCTGATCCAGGAGAGCTTGTCTTATATTTCTTAGGTTCTTCATGGTAATAGGTGGGTGCTAAGCCAGATTCTGTTTGTGCAACTGAGACCTTTTGCTTCTGAGAATTGTAGTTTTATATTCCAAAAACTCTAACCTGGAATGAATCAGATCTAAGATAATGAATTCATTGCCTTTGTTACACTCACTACCCAGCATTTACAGATTTGTAAAAGAATTACCGAGCTCAGGTTAAGATGCATTAACATTTTCTAGATAATTGATGGGAATAAAATAGATCAAATTATAATGCATTATAAAAAGAAGTACTAGATTACTAAAAATATTAAATGTTACGTACTGAAAACGAATTCACAAAATTATAATATTTAGTGAATAAAATGTCAAAATATTAAACTACTGAGTTACTAAACTACCCAGTGAATACATATATTCACACAGACCATACAGATGCACACACACACAAACACACACACAGAGTATTATAACTTTATTGTGATCAGTGATAAGTCACATATGACAACCACCCCACCACAAAACAGCATAAAATCATTAAAAAAGTTATACAGTTATAAAATCCTAAAACGAATACGATATTTTCCTGTGTAAAGCAATGTCAACTGAGAAATGTTGCAGTTCTTCTAGTGATGTTAAAGTTCCAGTCCAACAGAAGGCAGACAAAAATCATCCTCAGAACAGGTGTAATTTCTATTACCTTATTTAAGATAAGAAGAATAAGCAGCTGAGGGAAACTATGTTTTCAGAATTACTGTGCCTCAAATTAGAAGTTCCAGGAATGACTTTTGGGTTTGGGTTCCATTTGTGGGCTAAACCAGAGATACCCAGACTATCCTCAGCCACAGGAGTCCACTTAACAGGAATTTAGGCCTGTCATTATCTCCCAGCTCCTTCCTCACGGGATTGTTGTTGGGGTCAAAATTGAAGGGTAGAATAACTATACATGCCAAGCTGAGTTGCTGGTGGAAAGTAAAATCCAGTAGAAGAGACTATCTGTAGCTCAAGTTTGAATTGTGGAGTCCTTACATGACCTGACTAGGTATCTCATCAGTTAGTGAAACATCTGCAAGCAAACGACCAAGCTCAGAGAGCACCAAGGATTCCATGGAAAGTAAAATAGAAATCTAGTGAATAAACAAACAGGATGCCAGATTGGACAGGTTTTGATCTAACCAAGCTCAGTTCTTCTTTTATTCATAATTCACAACTGGTTAGCTAATGACTATATATGTCCGTAGCCAAGGCTTTGCTTTGAGCAGTTCTGTTCACCTTTGGATTGTGGCAAACACCAGACAATTTGGCCCCAGAACCTTTCTAGCAGACTCCCAACTTATAATAGCACAGCCAAAACTGGGTGGCAAGGTACAATTTTCAATTGGGGAAAAAGTTGCAATCACCAGGTCTATTTTACTTTTTAACTTCTCTCCCTGCTCCAAGGTTTTTAAAAGGAAAAAAAATATCCACATTCTCCAGAAATATCATCATACTTCTTTGTCTCCTGTGGCACTTGTTGGCAGAAAGAGCAACAAAAAACCACAGAAGAATTAAAAGTGTGCCTTCCTCTTCCATCCACACAAATATCCTGAGCCTCTGGATTATAATCTCTTTCTATGGCACCCAGAGACCCATAATCTTTATAGCCCTGGATTTGTCATATCAATTTGCCATATGGGAAAGAAAGATACTCCTATAGTTTTCCCTTCGAGGAGCCTCTCAACCACCCCCTTCTTATATCACAGTTTTGGACAACAGAATATTGGCAGCTCAAATTTGAGGAAAAAACATAATCAATGCAGAATAGTGGCTAGGGTGATGGGCAGGGACCAGAGGACCCAGATTCAAGTCCAAACCTATCCATAGAAGTTCAGTAGGTGATCTGGGGCTAGTCACTCTTATAGTTTATCTACCTGCTGGGTTGTTTTATACAAAACCTGATGATGATTGTGGTGTGATGATGATGATGGTATCTACTCTACTTAATTTCCTTTATTTTGTGGAATGCTTGGTGCTCTCTGATTGGTTGTTTGCTTGCAGACATTTCATTACCCAGCTAGATAACATCATCAGGGCTAGTGAGTGTGAGGTTTGCTCTCTGTTTATATACAGTAGCTTGCCTTGCCAGTGTTGGTAGGGGTGTGGTTTTCTCCTTGGTAGTTCCTTGATTAGGGTATTGTTTTCTGCCTGATTGTTTGCCTGGGGTTAATCCCTGCTCATCTGGGTGTTGGCTGCTGGAGAGGATGTGTTCTGCTCTTTTTGTTTCCCTCTTAGCTTTTTTATTGTCTCTTTTGAATGGTGTATAAGTTCAACCCTGACCTACATATATTCTCTTCTATTGATCCCTTTATTTTCTCTGTAGTGACAGTGGCTCAGGAACACCCAAGACCCCTGATGGAGGGCATTCCTCCCTTGAGATGAAGTCAGAGGCATCCTCGAACCCAAGCTCTCCAGAAATATGTCCCAACAAAGAGAGGTAAAAGCAAAGTGCAATTTTAAACTCATTCCTTGATGGCATTCAAATGGAGTCATAGTCTTCTGGGATTCAGGTTAGTGACTTCCACTAAAAGCTGTGGATCCACCATTTCACATGTGGAAGCCTCCACCACTAAAGTTTTCAGGAATTAATGGAACCTCAGAGAGCCACAGTTGATATGGTGGAGGAGGGTCTTCTGATTCTCAGGGTATATCATGTGCTTGTTGGAGTCATCTACTGGCTCCACGGTTGGAGGAACAAAGGGACAAATTATATGAGCAATGCCAACTTCCAGTCTGTGTCTGTTCTGTGGATTCTCCTTTCTTTTCCAAGCTGGATATATTGGAGTAATGCGACCAGGGACAGACTGGGGATGGAATGTGGAACTGGTAGATTTAGCTGTGGGATTCAGCTGCTTTTCTTTGCAGGGTGGGGATGGGGGTGGCATTTCTCCTGTTTCTACCTTTGCATGAGCAAAGATTCAGATGGTCCTGACCTTCTTAGCCTTCTAGAAGACTACGAAGACCTGGGTCTTCTTCCAGGCGTTGAGGCTGGGATGTCAGGGAGCCCTAGCATGTGTGTTTGCCATCTTGGTAAGATTTTTTTTCCAGGCCCTTAACTTGTTTTTTTCTCAATTGATTCTCTATTAGGTTTTCATCTTTTGCTCATCACCCAGAGTTCCATTGGTTAGATAGGTGGCCATATGAATTTGTTTAGAAAGCAAACAAACCAATATATAAGAATATACTGAAGGCATGAAACACCATATAAGACAGTTAAGAAAAGTTGCATGACTTGAAGATTGAAGCAATGAAGTCCACCCTTCTTCTTAGGAATTCAAATTAAAGCAGCACTGATAGGCTCTGCTTGAAAAGATCTAGTGAAGGGTGCCCACCTTCTTCCTAGGAGGTCATGTCCATTGATCAAAGCAGACAGTAAAAAGAAAAGGTAATCTGGAGAAAAACTCACAACCCCATTAGGATTCCTTAGGTATGCCATATTCAAGTCAGTGTGTACTTATGTGTGTGATCACTGGTTAAAAACAACAAATATACAAACATATTTTATCCACACACAAACACACACAAATTGTGATGGAATGGAATTATGAAGGCCAGGCTCAGAGAGAAAAACATTTTCTTAGCTCGCCGGAGGAGCGTGGGAGCTACAAGAGAATGAGACTGGCACCTCCCTGAGGAATTCACAATGTTGTGGCTGGCTGACTTGGGAACTGGGGTTTCAGTCTGGGAAGACTGATGTAAGGCCTAGCCCAAGGAACTCCAAGAGACAATGCAAATTCAGTTCAGCTATGTTCATTAGCTACAACCTCTAGCAAGAATCTTCCCAAACTGAAACCCCAGTTCCCAAGTCAGCCAGCCACAACATTGTGAATTCCTCAGGGAGGTGCAAGTCTCATCCTCTTGTATCTCCCACGCTCCTCCGGCAAGCTAAGAAAATGTTTTTCTCCCTGAGCCTGGACTTCATAATTCCATTCCATCACATGGATGGATGGATAGATGGACGGATGGATGGATGGATAGCATATTGCTGATGAAATGGTATACAGGTAGTCCTTGTTTAGTGACCATTCACAGTTAAAATGGTGATGAAAAAGTAACTTTGCGACCATCCCTCACATTGATGACCTTCATGGGTCTGTAAAGCACAGGAAAGCTGAAGTAAGACTGTAAGCATAGTGTCAGGCCCAACCTGAGAACAACAGTGAAACAGTCCAGTTGAGTACAGTTCCTTTATTTGCTTACACCTCATAGACAGAATCTTGCCAAACTAAATCTATACTACAGCAACTAGTGGATATACCCTGGGAGATTCTAGGGAGGGGCTATCCTGAATCTCTTACTCTTCTCATGCTCCCCCTGCAGACTGTGTTGTCTTTTGCCTCCTTTCCCCTGCTGGAATGCTGCCCCTCCCTCCTGATAGCCTTGATCTCCCACACACAGTCGTGGTTTCACTTAGTGACCGCATTGCTTAATGACCAAGTTGCTGGTCCCAGTTGTGGTCACTAAATGAGGACCAACTTTATGCTTTAAAGACTAGGAATTTTTAATCTCAAAATTGGAGAATGGCAGAGATGGAGCATTTCCTAAGCATCTTGAGTTTTAAACTGCTGTTTCTCTCTCCCTTTCTGCCAGGCCATTCATTAAACTCAAAGAGAATGGAAGGTCAAATATCTCCCGTTCATCCTCAAGTACCAGCAGTTTCAGCAGCACTGCAGGAGAGAGTGAAAACATGGAAGAATACGAAAGCCTGGTAAAGCAGCTTCTGCTCTCTGCTCTTGATTGATCTGAGGTGGCAACATTTCCTGAACCAAGCAGACCTCTTTTAGCATATTATGCATTAAAAAAAATTAGTATCTGTCTCCTCCGCTTCCATCAGCAGTGGCTGATAACTCCTTCTGTTTCCCCTTATGTTTGTCTGACCTTGTCAGCCCCACCAGGGAGATCAGACCAGGAGATCAACTTCGCAGGAAGGTTAAGGCTACTTCACTGAGAGTGGCTACAATAACAGAATCTTGCACGTCTGAGTGTGCTGTACCCCCTCCCCTTCTTATACACATGTGAATTAGGGAGGTGTCTATCTGGGCTGCTTATGCATCCTTTCTGTTGGTTTTTGACTTAAGCCATGTTTTTCTCCTCATTGCTTTGGTAACGGATCTGGCCTATCTCTGCCGAGGTCATCTGTCTTTTATGTACTCAGAGCTGTTTCTAAACAATGGAAACTTTATTCAAGAATCACACTGCATGAGCAGATATACGTTATTTTGGTTTAAAGTACAGTATAGCGTTGTCTCCTTAATGATGTCATTATATTTACTTTATTATAAGGGCCATTCTCTGATTTGATTATACTTATATACCCCTGAATCTAAATGGTTCACAGCAGTTTACAAGGCAGTGACCATGAAATGGCAACACTAACTTTCAAAAGTTCTGTGGAAGTCTTCTCCTTCTCCTTCTCCTTCTCCTTCTCCTTCTCCTTCTCCTTCTCCTTCTCCTTCTCCTTCTCCTTCCCTTTTTTACATTATCTCCTTCCTTCCTTCCTTCCTTCCTTCCTTCCTTCCTTCCTTCCTTCCTTCCTTCCTTCCTTCCTTCCTTCCTTCCTTCCTTCCTTCCCTCCCTCCCTCCCTCCCTCCCTCCCTCCCTCCCTCCTTCCTTCCTTCCTTCCTTCCTTCCTTCCTTCCTTCCTTCCTTCCTTCCTTCCTTCCTTCCTTCCTTCACTGAGCAAATACCAAAACTAAAGCCACTGCAAAACTATAATAATAATCAGTGCAAAATTAACACTCACACTGATGGCTCCACATTAATCAGCAGCCAAAGGCCTTTGGTTATAACCAGAACAGTCAAGTTTGTACAGCTTCTGGAAGTTACAAAGTTATTCCCAAGGAAGAAAATTTTGCAGAGAGCACCAGCCATCGTGCCCCTCCCACCACACCTCCTGATAGGAGAGGACATTCCTCAGGCATGTGGATTGGACAGAATCTACTTGAGAAAGGCAGTTTCTCTGCCTCCTATAGTAGAATACAAATTGTCCATCATTTCATCAGAGTTCTCTTGGAAAGATCAGTTTTTCTTCCTGACCACTGACTGTGCTGGTTGGGGTAGATGGGAGTGTGGATCCAGTAGCACTTTCATCGTCCCAGATCAATCACTCATAATATTACAGGACCAGGGATGTTAAAAAATTGGGGGGTTATTTTGAGGGTTTGGGGGGAGGGTTTAAAGGAGGGAAATGGTCTAGGTGACTACGTCCTCTTATCCCATTCATTCAGCCAATTTTTCTATTTGGCAAGGCTTAAGGTATCTATTACCAGACCCATCCAACTGCCTTCAAACAGGCCAAAAGGGTTGGCCTCCCCCCCATTCTGTTGACATCATAGGAAACTCCCAAATTTAAAATATGACCCAGGCAATAAAGAAATTGCCAATCTCTGACCTATAAGGATCTAGAGTAAAGAAGCTGGTTCAGCCTTCCACATTCCCACCTCTTTTCCACTGCAGGTCTTAGACCTTCTGTGTAGATGCTCTATCATGATCCCACTAGAGCAATGTTTCTCAAACCTGCCAAGTTTGAGAAACACTGCCCTAGAGCAATCCTTAAAATGTTTCATGGGTTGAGTTTCTGAGCCCAATGCAAGACGTTAAAGCTCATCTACAAAGCCCTAATGGCATAGGGCCCGTGCACTGACATCGGTTGTGGAAACCCTGTTTGTTTAGTAATTCCAAGTATAGCAACCCCAAGTAGGGCCTTTTCAAGGGTGGCATTAGCTGCACTTCCAGAGCATTCTCCCTGAGGAAGTCTGCCTGCCATCCTTGCCATCCACTTCTGGATAGCGGTTCAAGACATGACATGAAAAAAAATGCCAAGGGACCAAAAAGCCACTCAACAGATACCTGTTATGTCAAGACTGGTTTTAACCTCAAGGGAAGCGGGTTGGGATTACTGTAGAGATAAATGCTGTGTAGGTATTGTTTTCATTGGTTTTGTTTCCCCTTTTGAAAAACACATTCTGCACACTGCTACGGACTCCTTTAGGAGAAAGGATGGTATGCGAAATGAAAGAATAAAACTTTCTTTAATTCACAGGGCAGCCAGTCCTCAACTGCATCACCATATAAGCAAGATGTATTTGTTTACAGTCCTTCCCAAAGCATCGAAAATCCAAATTTAGCATCAGCCTCAACCCCTGTTATCATGAGCAGAAGCCCCACTGGTAAGTCAAGCCAAACCTATCTCAGTGGGCTTTGTTTGGTGCTGCTGGTGAAGATGACACTCAAGTAGGGTGGCTTAGCATTGTCTTCTGGAATGTCAACCTTCTCGTCTAGTCAGTGGTCCTGAGATTTTCCTGGTGGTCTTCCATCCAAATATTAACCAGGTCCATCCCTGCTTAGCTTCCAAGATGGAGATAGGTATGGTTCAAATATGAGCAGAACTTTATGTACTTACTGCTGTTCACCTCAGAAGACAGGACCATCCAATTGTCTTTTGCTGCCTAAGTAGTCTCTCCTCCCCATATATCAAAGCCATCCAGAGAGATAGCTGAATCTTCCTCCCAGATTAACAACAAACCAGACTCCCTGGATTACAGAGGAGAGGGACAGACAGACTGGCACACACCATAAACACCTCTATTCCTCAGGCTATGCCGTGTCTCCTGATTCGAATAGCATATATGTCTGAGTAAATCAGTCAACCAACCAATTTGCCACCATTACCTGCCCCTTCTCCACTGGATGACACCTGATAGAACTGCTCCATTCTTTCTTGAGTCAGAGCCAGTTCTTTAAATTCTAAGAAGCTGAAGATGCCCTTTTTTTTTTTTGTCTGCGCTCAGTCATTACTGACCCTGCAGTGACTGCCTGGACGAATCCTTGCAGTTTTCAAGGCAATGTATTTCGGAAGTGGTTTGCCAGAGCCTCCTTCCTAGAGCAGAGCCCAGCTGGCGAGCGCAGGAGGCGGGGTTTCCGTTGTTTCGTGCCCTTTTTGGGTGAGCGCGGTTTCGCGCTTACCGGCAGGCAACTGGTCCCGTCTCTCTGTGCAAGGCACTGCCAGCATTTTTCCTCCCACTGGAGTGAGAGTACCCATTTATCTACTCACGTGAGTTTTCGACCTGTTGGGTTGACAGGAGCTTGGGGGGAGGAAACAGGAGCTCACCCTGTTAACGCGAAGGCTGGACTCGAGCCGCCGAAGCGTCAGCCATTTCTGGCTGGCAACTTTCAGCGTCATTAAGCCGCTGCGCCACCGCGTCCCCCCCCCCCCCGAAGATGCCCTAGTTATTACGTTTAATTTATTACACCCCAGGAGACTAGAGCAATGCCAGAGATTAAAATCAGAATAATCCTAAGAAGTTAAAGGGGCTTCCATTGCTAATTTGAGCTCTATCTGCAAAGCCCATTGCCCCGCATAGCTTATCAATTGCCTTTCCCCGTGGCCTTGATAGGAAATATCATACAAATAGTGTGGAGTCCATTAAATGGTTGCATTGTGTGTAAGAGTGTTAGAAAGCACTCTCCCCTGTCTTTTTGTAGTTATAGCTTTCTAAACTCCTTAACTGGTTTTAATTAGTTGTGTTTGAATTATGTTGATTGTTTAGCTTTGTGTTTTCATTGTGTATGCCACCCAGTGTCATGTGCATGAGATGGGCGGCTATATACATTTGATCAATAAATTCATTGGTATTTATTTAAGTTAAATGATACCTTTCCATTCAGACAAGCAGTAAAGGAGACTAGCAAAGTTAAAAAGGGCAATGCAAAGAAAAATTAAAAACAAGATAATGCACATACTAAAACCGTTTCACGATTAATAGCCCAGAGAAAGATGCTTTGTTGCTCACTAGCATGGTGAGCTAGGGGGTGTGTGTGGGGTGTGTGTGTGTGTGAGCAGATCCCAAGAGAATACATGACATTGCAGATGTATAAACTCTGGTGTTGTGATGAACGTTTGAATCCGTAAATATTGGTGGGGCTCATTCTTTGTTTTAATATTGGTTCTGAGTCTCCCAAATCAATCACTGGAAGCAAACTGCTTCTTTTTTTTTTAATTGTTCCAGCAGATATAAAAAGCAGAAATTCTCCGAGATCAAATCTAAAATTTCGCTTTGATAAACTTAGCCATTCGACCTCCGGTCCGGTAAGTACAGATGCGTGTAACTGCCTTCCATTAAATCAGAGCTGTGATTTGTTCTGTCACATTTCCCACTTGCAAGCAAAGGGCGATGGGTCAGATTCAAGGCATGGCCTTGAGAGGGGCAGCCCACGCCCCCAGCAGAAGCTCCCTATTTCCTGACCTGGCATTTTGACTTTTGAATGCTTAACATCTGTCTCTGAGGCCTATTGTTGTTCCATGGTTGTGTTTAGTGAGAGACAGTTCTTCAGATCCAAAGTGGGAAAGATGTGGCAGAGGGGACAGTGGGGTGCTCATTGCATCTGTTGGCTTTTTTCTTAAAGAAGTTGCACCTTTTCCTGGGCTGACACAGTAGCTGCATGGTACCTGAAAACTCTGCATTTAGGTTAAGGAGGTGCTGATTTAACGTCTCCTTAACTCAAACCAGTTTCTCCTGGGACCATGTGGCTACTGTCCAAACCCAGGAAAAGGCGTGGGTTCTTTAAGGAGACCCCCAACAGGTGCAGTCAGGGTGCATCTGCCCCCTCCAAAGCATCTTTTTGACTTTGGATCTCAGGAGCTATCTCAGGTGAGACAGTAAAACAGATCATCACTGGAGGCCCATTTGTTTTGTTTTTTAAGCACAGGGAAAAGTAGGAAACTCAGGGAAAGAAAAAGAGTAGTAAAAAAAAAAAATTCTGCCAGGTTTTGAACCATGTATAATGCAAGACCTGTAGCCACTGTGCTATTCTAGCACTGGTGGTGAGTTGTTCTAAAAGAACTTTAGAAAAGAACTTAGACAGAAACAAAGCAGTAAGAAAGGATTTATTGTTATTGTTGTGCCTGCATGTATGTCAGAAAAGGCAGGGGATTATAGGAGCTGGAGTCTGGCTCATGTAGAGGGACAGAAGGGGTTGTAAAGATGCTTATATGTTTGACAGAATGTGTTTCCTTTGTTTGCAGACACATTAGCTGAAGAATAACCCCTAAAGATCTATAAAAGGTAACTATATTTGGCCCTGGGTTTATAACCATGTAAATGCCGAGTACTGACAATAATGATAGGGAGGATATTTTTTTCAAGGGGGCACACTTTTTTTATTATGGTTATGATGGGCCTCTGAGGGCTGCCAGCAGTACAGTGGTGTTCATGAGGGGGGGCAGTCAAAAAAGGCAAGATGGCGGTTATGACCGCAAAGAAAGCTCACGTGTACAGAATGGAAAGGGCTTTAATCACACAATGGTGGCTGCCATCTTGCCTTTTTTGACCCCCTCTCTGTGAGCACTGCTGACAAGTGGGAGGGATTGAATACTTGACCCATTGTTTTCCAGCATGGCTAGCTGAGATGATTTATTTTTTTAAAAAAACACAGAATGCATTTCATCCTGGCATTGCGCAGCTATTTCATAGCTTCATTCAGCAGCAAAGTGGCAAGTTTCAGTGCTGTGACGGTCTCTTTTTTTAAGTTGCCATTTTGCTGCCTAAAATATTAGCACCCTGATCCTGGTGGGGGGGTGGGGGGGTGGTCATGGGGGGGGTATACAACAGCTTGGCAGGTGGCAGATCTCCTTCGGGTCCTGGGGTCTGCAGCCTTGATTTTGGGAGGAAGCCAGTAGCTCCCTTTCTCCAAGTAGATGGATCATAAAAAATGTCAATTACTACCATTTAAATCGGGGTTCCTCAACATCAGCAACTTTAAGATGGGTGGACTTCAACTCCCAGAATCCCCCAGCCAGCATGGGAGTTGCAGTCCACCCATCTTAAAGTTACTGAGGTTGAGGAACCCTGATTTAAATGGTGGGAGGAAGCTTTTTCAGGTGCTCTTCTGGTGACCCCAGCAAGCCTGTACAAAAAGAAGGAAAACATGGTTTTCCTTCCAAACTCTTGCCTTCATTCAGAAGCCTCAGAAGGAGACCTCTCTTAGATTTATTAGTGACTCGATCACAGCCCTGTGAAGTGATAGTCATCTTGTAAGAGTGAGTTCTGCATCTTTAACTAACCAGGCTTTCAAAGCCCTCCAGAACAAAAGTCGTCCGAACATGTTGTGGCCATGAGTTCCATTCATGGATCCTACCCACTTGGAAAGCCCGATTCGGTCCTGGCTCTCAAAATCTCTCTTTAAATGTGTGATTGAAAATAACATCAGTGAAGAAGGCTATTTTTAATGTAGACATGACCTCCAAAAGCCTAATTTTTTTTCCATCTCCCCCCTTTTGCAGGACATTTTTGTTGTGCTTGTTTCATTTTAAACAGGGGACATTTTTGTTTCGGACAACAGCATTCCTCTACTACCCCAAGCTCCATAGCCACATAAGGATTGTCCTTCATCCAAGCAGATCTTTCCATAACACCACAAAAGAATGGATCTTTTCCACCTCGTTCCATGGCAGTCATCCATGCTTTATCCCTCTGGAATGGAAGGATGCCCCACGGAAGAACCAGGTTTTGTACCACGTACAGTAGATATGAACCGGCTTCTGTATTTTTTCACTTGGTATATCAACAGATTGCTAATGTTGTTTGTAGCTGTTTTGACTTGAGATCACGAGTGCTGCTTTTTTGGGTGAACCTTTTGACTTGAGAAATAACAACAACAACAATAATAATAATTCTTAGTTGTTTTGTGGGCTAGTTTCTTATCTAATTGAGGCCCCAAACCCTGGATTCAAGTGACCTTTTCTTTTTCTTATGCTAACACTGATGTAAGATTTTCCACACGAAGATGGTGCTGTGCCAAAATGTTCTTCTGCCTTTGAGCGTTCTACTTCCATGTGATGGAAAAGATGGCATTGGGTTTTTGCTTTTAAAGGAGAAGAAAGTGTTGATGGACATCACAAGGGTGGCATACAATGGACATGGGCATACCTTACTTACAGGTAGCCATACCAGTGCGTGTTAGCGTTTGGTCTTTCTCTGTATAGTTCTCGCTGGCTTGTAGTCTCCCTGGCTAATGAAATCCAGAGGGGGAAAAGGAAGGAGTTGCTGTCTGGATTTCTTTCAGATCAGGGAGCAGGAGCAGTCAAAGAGATAGTTCAGGGACGTGTGCTTAAAAAATTGTAAAATAAAATTAACAAATCGTGAAGCCTCCACCCTTTGTGATGAGAAAATCAGTTGAACATCATCTTTTTCCAAGACATTCTAAAGCTCCCTGAGAATGAAGAGGAAAAACAGAAGCCACTTTCTCAGGTGATGAAAATGAATCCGAAGGACACCATTTGGCACAGCGTTACTTGAAAACGGCTTTGGTGAATGTGGCTCCCTTTTCTTGAGTGTAAAAAGAGTGCTGCGAGATCAGACCAGAGGTCTAAGCAGATCTTTATTTCCCCTGGAGCCATCCAGGTACCTCTAGGAAGACTGCATACAGGGCATGGGGACAACCTCACTGCCTTTGTACGTGGATGCTGTATTTGATTAATGGTCAGTGATAGACCTTGTTGCCTGCATGAATGTATCTTAAGTTAGCAGCCTTGGGTCACCTTGTGATAGTACGTTCCGTAGATTTAGCTAACTAGGCTTTAAGAGCCCTCTGAATTAACAAAGCATGTTGTGGCAGTGACGTCCATAAAGAGACTCTGCTCCCCTTGAAAGCCATGTTAGGTTATGGCTCTCAACCATCTGGAGAGTTTCATAAAATTCATCAGTCTACGTCAGTGTTTCTCAACCTTGGCAACTTGCAGATGTGTGGACTCCAACTCCCAGAATTCCCCAGCCAGCATTCTGGGAGTTGGAGTCCACACATCTTCAAGTTGCCAAGGTTGAGAAACACTGGTCTATATTCTGCTTCTTCCTTCTAGATCGGTTGTTACAGAAAGACCAACATGTGTTTGTGACCGTATGATTTCTGTAAGCCACAGATCCAATCACATCCTCTCTTTTCATGTCTCCCCCCCCCCCCATCAGAAGTGGGGCAACTTGGTGTGGCAGAGGGGCTGTTGCCTTCTCCAATTATGCTTTTTCCAGCTTCCATGTCCTGGGATATTCTGGTGGTCTCTTCTCTGTACATTGACACAGAACAACCCTGTTTAGTTTTCCAAGACCAGCCACCGTTGCCTAGGAGTTGTCTCAGCCCCACTAGGTAGTCCAGAGCAGGAAATCAATCCTCCAAGAAGGCTAAAACTACTTTTATTGAGATATTATAATATCAGGACCTTACAAGCCTGACTGTGCTGGACCTTCTCCCCCTTCTTATACTCCAGCGAATTAGGATGGTGTCTGCCTGGTCCCTTCCGAATGTTATCTTGTTGCTCCAGACTTAAAAAATGTTTCAGCTCCTTTTCCCTAGGTAATGGTTCTTGCATATATCCATCAAGGTCATCTGCCGTACTTTCTATACGCTGCCACCTGGCTGGGCCAGATGCAGATTTCCATCTGAAAAGTGGATATAACTGAGGTGTTAGAGGAAAGAGTTGGAAAAAAAATCCAGATCTAAAGAATGAATGCAGGTCAACATCACTGGGATTAATAATTTTCTTCTATCCAATGGCAAATTAGATTTGGATATGGGAGAGGAAAAGGAACTCACAGGGTCTATGCCTCACGTCTGTGATTTGGACTGCCTCTGATGCTGCCCTTACAGACTGATGAAAGCAGAGCTACGTTGTTGCACGCAGGCTTCACCTCTTTTGTGCATGTGAGCAACATCTTGACACACCTACAACAGAGCTTGTGTGGTGCCAGCAAAACTCTGCTTCCCTCTTCTTCCTCCCTGTGAGTAGCACTGCTAGAATTTGCTCCTGTTGGCTTCTAACATAGGAGGCCTTCATTACAGTTTATAAGCTGAACGTATAAAATTTTGTCTCCCTGTGGTACTGAATCAAAATGTGCCTTCACCCTTGTATGCTTGCTGGCGGAATTGTTTTTACACCTTTTTTTTGGGGGGGGTGTCATTTTATGTTGCGCGTTGTCCATAAGGTTCAGGTCAGGCCCCACTTTGAGAATTTGGAAAAATAGCTTGATCTGGTTCTGCATCAATTCAGAGGTCTTGTGACTCAGTGCTGCCTCCAAATCTGAAAGCCAAACCAATAATAATAATAATAATAATAATAATAATAATAATAATAATAATTTATTGAAAGTTTGACAACTGCAAGGTACAAAACAAGATCTTTAATCAATAGATAATGCTGCCCAACTTCAGGTATATAAGTGACAGTGAGTCAAGCAAAGTTTTTGCAGCCAAGCACTGTGGATTTTTCTTTTTGAAAACTTCCTTTTTTCGTTTCTCCTTGGCTGCCAACCAAAAGAAGGGGACATGTCTGGAGCTTTCACCTCCATTTTGGTGAAATTTTGGGGTGGATTTTTTGAAAGAGAGACATGAAATAACAAGGGGTTCTAAACCTCCTGGAAACTGAGCGTATCTATTTTTATTTAGTTAATTTTTTAAAAAAGCAAAATAATAATAAAAAAGGTATAGTCATGTAAATTGGTTTCCCTCCTTCTCCCTTCCCAATGTATGTGGCTTTAAATTTTAGGGAATTTAAAATGTTATACAATTTTAGGGAATTCCTCGGGCTGTAAGAGTCTAACAACGGGCTGCAGGGCCCCACGTGCAGAGAATTTGGTTTCACCAGGATGAGGGTAGCAACCAGTGTGAGAGTGTAGCATCTGAAGCCCACGTTAAACAGAGTTCAAAATGCTGGCAAAAATCATAGTCCTTAACCTAAGAGGTCACCTGAGTTTGGCATGGAACAGGGAGGGAGAGAAAAGGGGATAAAAAATAAGAAAACAACAACATTGTGCTGTCTAGTAGAGTTGGGCAGCCTTATGCATTTCTAAAATAAATTAAACAATTAAAAAAAAAACATTGCTGAGGGGGTCAACTTTGAGCTTTCACTAGATTTCCCCCCAAGGGAGTGATTTCTGCCCATTTTGGACTTCAACTCCATGCTAGTTTTCAGAGGGTGGCTTTCCTTGAATGCCACTTTGCTCTTAAACAAGCACCAGTGTCTTGCATCATAAAGAAATGGTCAATGTGGTGGGATGCTAGAAGTCTTCGCCCCTCCCCTAGTCCTTCCCAGCAACTGGTTTTCAAAGATACACTGCTTCTGAGTCTGGAGGTTCTACTGCAGTGTTTTTCAACCTTGGCAACTTTAAGATGTGTGGACTTAAAGAATTCCCCAGAATTCCCCGCTGGAGAATATTGGGAGTTGAAATCCATATATCTTAAAGTTGCCAAGGTTGAAAAAGACTGTTCTATTGAACTGCACTAACAAAAGATGAGTTGACGGTTCCATCTTTTGATAATTTTATAGATAGATGGATAGATAGATAGCAAATGATCAAAAGATGGAACCGTCAACTCATCCTTATATAATCCCTATAAGTACTGCTGAAATAATTAATTAATTAATTAATTAATTAATTAATGTTTCGCCAGTACTTCTCTCAACAAATGCTGGGAGTCAGTGATGTGTTGTATGAAAACAATCCACCTCTTTATGGGCATATGGAAAACTTTGCACTGATTGATTTTATTGGTTGATTCTGCATTGAGTTGTTTAGCGTACGAGGGAAAAAATACTTTACAAAAAGAAGAAAGAAAAGAAAAAAGAAAAGAACTCCAGCCATTGCACTCTTCATAACAGGCTCCTTAACATTTCTTAGACAAGAACAGAATGTTATTTTTGTTGAACCGAAAGAAAAACAGGAAGCATGCATTGATACTTTTTATTAAAGTTTTCTCTGGCTTTCACAAATGTAGCATGGTACTGCAACAAATTAAGAAAAATGCTAATTTTTGAAGAGTACCAGAATATATCTTACTCCTTCATTTTGACAGAGCAGGAAAAAAAAAACCCCATTATTGTGTTCCTAAAGTTTAATGACATATTGTGAAGAATGGGATTTTTTAAAAAATTAAACTCTGATAAAATGAAGTATTTTTCCTTGTGTTCAGAAGCAATGCTTTGTAGCAGGTTGCTGATGTATGTTGTACATAATGTATATTTAATTTATTGCTATGGTAGCATATTGTATTTGTCATTGTATAAAAAAAATTCTACAGAAGGGTAAAAAAATGTATATTTTGTTGCTTAAACGTGTCTTTGCAAAATTCATAATTAAAAAAAAATATTTTGTGTCAAAGATGTCTCTTGACTTGTTTGGTCACCCTGGATCCAGTGACGTGTCCTTGTTTGATGGACAGTTCCCTATTTTACTGTGGCGTGAAGTTCCACAGGCCATCAAGCCAGCTTCATCAAAAAGGATTAGTTTCAGGATTCCAACAGAACCCTCCAAAAGATGCCTATTCCTGCCTTGTCCCCAGGACATGACAAAGGGAAGACCTTTGCAAATGAACTTTAAGAGCTATGCAGTTCATTTTGGAAGGTGCTGGTGGTGGACTTAATTTGGCCTACTTAGTTTAGTAGCCAATGCTTTGGAAACAAATGCATGAACCGCATGTTTAATCAGAAGTCAGCATTGGCTGAGGTTGAATGGGTCTCACCCCCACATAAATAGAGGTAGTCCTTGACTTACAACCACAATTGGGACCAGAACTTTCATTGCTAAGCAATGTGGTCGTTAAATGAGTCATGCTTGATTTTACCACCTTTTGCTATGGTTATTAAGCAAATCATGCGGTGGTTAAGCGAATCTGGCTTCCCCCATTGATTTTGCTTGTCAGAAGCCCTCTGGGAAGGTCACAAATGGCAACCACATGATCCCAGGACACTGCAACTGTTGAAATACATGCCAGTTGCCAAGCACCCAAACTTTGAATATGTGACTGCAGGGACGCTGTGACAGTTGTAAGTGCAAGGACTGGTCCTATGTCATTTTTTTCAGCACTGTTGTAGCTTCAGTCATTAAGCAAATGGTCGTAAATTGAGGACTACCGGAGATTGAGATTTCATTTCTCAAGTATAGGCTCAGACCATTTTTCAGTGGTAGCTAGCAATTGTCTTAGTCCCTTATTTCGTGCAGTTTTTTTTTACATAGGTTTATGTGTTCTGGTCTTTTTGTTTCCTTCTTAGCTTTTTTATTGCCTGTTTTGAATGGTGTGTAAATGTGGTTTATTTCTAAGTTTCTATTCAATACAATAAAAAGACCAGAATACATCCTCTCCAGCAGCTTATACCCAGATTAGGGATTAACACCAGGCAAACAATCAAGCAGAAAACAACACCCTAATCAAGGAACTACCAAGGAAAAAACAACTCCCCCACCAACACTGGCAGGGCAAGCTACTGTATAGAAACAGGGAGCAAACCCCACACTCACTTGCACCGATGATGCTACCTAGTTGGGTCATGAAACGTCTGCAAGGAAACAGCCAAGCTCAGAGAGCACCCAGGACTCCACAGTTCAACCCTGAGCTACAGATATTCTCTTCTATTGGAACATACTCTAAAGACCATTGTATCTTGGAAGCTGGTTGATCACCTTTGCATTTGATTAGAAATTATTATTATTGACTGCCCATCTCATCTAAGTGACTCTGGGCGGCTCACAACATCATCATCAGCATTTATTGTTCATCCTGATACAAGTCGGAACAGAAAGAGTTCAAGGTTACCTTTTCTGGTATCATCTAACTGTTGTCCTAAAAGCAGCTCAGGAGCAAATATTCCCAAGGGAAAGGTGTGTGTGTGTGTGTGTGTGTGTGTATGTGTGTGTGTGTGAGAGAGAGAGAGAGAGAGAGAGAGAGTATTGATCCACTGATGCCATTCCATTTCCAAAACCACATGGGAAGCATTGCTTTTGATCAAGGAAATCCTCCTTTCCTGGATCCTACCCCACATGGCCACGTGCAACTTTCGGCAGCCCTCAGAACTTTCTCTGACTAGTTATCAAAAATCAGTAGCATGATCTCCTTTGGAAGCAGGCGTAATGGAAAAACAGAAGAAACTCTAAAATCGTTAAAAATAAAGCAAATGGGATGAAGGGCAGGGAATGGCTCAAATGCCTGCCTGCCTATCTATCTGATATATAAAATATTTTCTGCGCAGGACATATTTAAAATATTGAAGATTACCCAACCATTTCTGACACTTCTACTAATCTATATTTACCATATTGCAACAGGAGCTGCTGTCTACCAGCATCAGTTCTAACCACAGCTTCCCGTTTCTTGTTTCCTGTCTACTAGCTGTTTGCCTTGTGCCATGATACATTTGGGGTTACCTTCAGCAGGCTTAGCTTTTGCACTACTATTCTTTTGCCCTCAAGCTTCCAATTCCTATCATTTTGTTTCTATAAGCATCCTTACGACCGTTAGCAATTTGTGGGGTGCCTCCTTCTTGTTCATCATCCCCTCCCCTTTCAGACTAGCTGGCATAGTCAATGGCCACATAAATCTCATTACGGTTTTCCGTCTTGACATTCCAGGAAATTGTTGGTGTCCTGCGAAATAGGATTGTGATGGAGCCGCAAACCATTTTGAGAGCGTTTCTTAAATCGGGCACATCCCATTCCACACCATGGAGCTGTGCAATGCAGACATGATATTAATGCAATTCCTAGACTGCCCAAGAGGAGTCCAAATAACGCCCTCAGCCATGAGAAGTTTGTAACCATAAAGTTAACCATTGCCATAAATCAAATTGATTTTCATCTCTGATGGGGTTCTCTGTTGATCTTTGTGTCATGTCACGTGTCGTTCTGTTTGTGTCTGATCATCAGAAACGTACACCACAGTGAGCATGCATCGTATCACATACAGCTCCCTGTGATGCTAATAATACATCTAGGGCCTGCCTGTTCTGTAAGACTACCTCTCTAATATCTCCTTGCTGTGTATTTTCACTAAAATGACTACTTTCCAGCACTCTGCTGGATGTAGTTGCTGATTAGCGTAAGCCGAAGGGAGAAACTCAATATTGACATATGGTTACTACTCATACGTGTTTCAATGGGATTACTTACCTTTTCGAGTATTGGCTCATATTCCCTCTTCCTTGGCTCCTCCCACTGGACACTATTTCTGCTAAAATACCTGCTCCCGTGAAGAACACCTCTTAAACAACTACTTCAAGTCCTTTATAGGTTCAACAGTCCACTCTTTGGCGGCACTTTCTCCCGGCGAAGTGTTCGCTGAAGATTCATTTTCTCCTTCCCGCTGGCTGTCTGGAATCTTCTTCACTCGGGTGTAATGGATCCCTGGCTTTACCCCTTCTGATTTCAACGAGGAAAATGGGGGACCTCTCCACGGAAGCCAGTGATGGCCAACCTTTTGGGCTCGGTGTGTCAAAAATTCGGAAAATGCCTAACTTGACTCTGCTGGTGTCAACCCCATCCCCACCCCCGAACAAAAGAGAAACAATGCTTTACATATTCATTTATTTTTAAAAAATACAGTCCAATTGTGTACGTATTATATAAAGAAACGTCAAATAATTACAAAAATGAAATATGAGTAAAACCAACTGTTTCTTTGGTAACTCAGACAGGGAGAAGAGTTGTGGTTGGGTGTTGGTGAACGCTGGCATGTCACCCAAAACATCGTGGCGTGTCACCTTTGACACGTGTCATAGGTTCGCCATCACTGACTCAGGCTGTATTGTCTCGCTCTTCCACGATTTCAGGAAAACCTAGTCCGGAATGGACAGGACTTTCCAATGGCAGTGGGGCAAGTACCTGGGTGTTCCTATGGGGAGAGGATACAGCAGCAGACAGAGACCCCAAATGTTCCTTCACACAGGTGGCCTCTTACAAGCATTGGAGTACCATTTGCCCCCTCAGGGGTCATGGGATAGGGCCTCCCATATAGGATTTCCAAGGGGCTTAATCCCAACCCTTTCCTAGGGGCTATCCAAACCTTAAAAGGGCTACTGGCAACACTTCTGCCACTTTAGATAAGTTGACAAATACTAACAAATACTTGTATCCCATGTGCCTAGGCATTTCTGCAAAGTCTACTGGCCAATTTTCTCCTAGGCTTTGTCCTGTTAATTGAGCCCCCTGGGAGGGGGGTTCCTACTTATTCTGTGATTGTTTTTCATACACACGTCATGGTTTCCTACTATTCAGATTACATACTTCGATGCTAGATTTCCCATAGCTCTAGCACCACAGTGAGTTGTTCTGTGGAAATCCATTAAAAGCTGACTAAGGATGGCTCTGGGCACCACTATTTTATTGCCAGCAATTTTGTAATGATCAGCAGTATTTGGCATATTTAAGATTACATGAACATTTCGAATGCCTCTCCTAATCCATATCTGCAATATTGCAACAGTAGCTGTTGTCTGCTAGCATCAATTCTAACCACAGCTTCCCATTTCTTCTTTCCTGTCCACTAGGCTTTCGCCTTGTGCCATGATACATTTGGGGTTACCTTCAGCAGGCTTAGTTTTTGTACTACTTTTCTTTTTCCCTCAAGCTTCTAATTTCTATCATTTTATTATTTCTATAAGCATCCGTGGTGGCGCAGCGGCTTAATGACGCTGAAAGTGCCGGCCAGAAATGGCTGAAAGCTTCAGCGGTTCGAGTCCAGCCTCGCGTTAACAAGGTGAGCTCTTGTTTCTATACCTGCAGCTTCTGCCAACTCAGCAGATCGAAAACATACGTGAGTAGATAAATGAGGACTCTCACTCCGGCGGGAGGAAAAATGCTGGCAGCGGCTCAACAGAGAGACGGGACAAGTTGCCGGTAAAAAGCGCGAAACCGCGCTCGTCCGAAAAAGGGGCGCGAAGCAACGGAAATCCCGCCTCCTGTGCTGCCAGCTGGGCTGACGCTCTAGGAATTAGGCTCTGGCAAAGTCTAATTCCGAAACTAGAAAGATGCAATTGCCTTGAAAACCGCTAGGGGGCGGTCACTGCAGGGTCAGTAATGACTGTTAAGCAGATTAAAAAAAAAAAAATAAGCATCCTTATGAATGTTAGCAATTTGTGGGGTACCTCATTCTTGTTCATCATGTGGACCAGATGTCCAAACTTTGCCATTCTCCAATATAAAAGGCACAGATTCCCTTTGCTTTAAGCAAAGTCTGGACACATCTATGATTTTTTTTTTCTTGGCAACAGTTTGTATAGATAGTCCTCGCATAACATCCACAGTGGGGACAAGAAAATTGGTAGTTAAGCAGGGCAGTTGTTAAGCGAGTCACCATGTGACCAGACCCAGTTTTACAACCATTTTTATGATGGTCATTAAGTGAATCACGATTGTTAAACAAATCCAGCTTCCCCAATGGACCTTTTTTGCCAGAATTCACTTAATGACCAAGTGATTTGCTTAACTGTAGTGATTCACTTAATGACTGTTGCAAAAAAAGGTAGCAAATTGAGATCATGTGACCACGGGGGGTGGTGTGATGGTTTGCGATGGTCATAAGTGTGAGTAAAACACTTTTTCTGAGGTCGTCATAACTTCGAGCCATCGTTAAATGGTCATTAAGGGAGGACTACCTGTAGTGCTTTCTATAGCCTTTTTCTTGGATGGTTTTGCAACTTCCCAAGCTAAGCCTACAATTGACTGATTATGTGCCATCAAGTCACTTTTGGACTCTTAGCGACCACAAAGAAAGGTTTTCTCCATGACTATCTGTCCTTAAGCTGGTCTTTCAGGTCTTCTAATGGTGCATCCGTTACCACTGTAACTGAGTCCATCCTGCTTGCTGCTGATCATCCTCTACTTGTCTTTCCTTCTACCTCTCCCAGCACAAGAGCCTTCTCCAGAGAGCTAGGTCTTCCCATAATGTGCATTTTTCGACAGCCAATTTAGCACCATTTGCACAGAAAACTGAGCTTAATGCAAGCTTAGAGAACAACTAACAATGCCAGTTCTTACAGCACGACTGCCCTCTGGTGTTCCTCCCATCACTGCTGAAAGCCTTCACAACTAAAAGGTTCCAGCAACAATCTGATTTTCAAAGTACAGTTTATACCAAAGAGGAGATGCTTCTTAAAAAAAGAGGGGGGGGAAAAGCCTGTTATTGATGGCTATTGTGATGAAACAGTAGATTGTATCATTAATGGACTACAAGCAAAGGTTGAACTGGACACATCTTTCTAAAAGAGGCAGTTAAAAGAATTTGGGAGAAAGATGGGTATGACAGGAGAGAAGAGATGCAGCTGAGGGAGGGGAAAAGGGAAAAGGAGGAAGAGAAAGGAAAAGCAGATCATCATTAGACTCAAACACAAGAAAAGAGAGATCTGGCCTGTAATTATCTATTCAGATCATTGTATTATTGGGTAGAGTTTGAACAATTCACCACCCTTAGTGAGAGGGTGAAAATAATGTTGCCCTTCCTCACATCTAGGATACTCCAAATCCAGAAAAAGAACTGATAAGGAGATTAATTCAAGAAATCTATGATGGAGGAAGAGTTTAAAGCAGTGTTTCTCAACCTTGGGAACTTGAAGATGTGTGGACTTCAACTCCCAGAATTCCCCAGCCAGCAAGGCTGGCTGGGGAATTCTGGGAGCTGAAGTCCACACATCTTCAAGTTCCCAAGGTTGAGAAACACTGCTTTAAAGTGCAACAAAATCTCAGTCTCACAGACCATGTGAGGAGGGAGAGGGGATGCTGTTCCAGAGGGCAGGTGCCATGAAAGAGAAGGCGCATCTCTTGGCTGCCTATGGATGAGGCCCAGACTATGCCGGGTCTGTCAAGACACGTTGGACTAGTCCAGCTTATGGCTGTCCAGAGGTAAAAGAAAAATACTATGCAAAATTATCACAATAAAACAGGATGACCTGGGAATATTTTCTTATATGCACCCATTTGTGCTTGCATACACGCCCCCCCATCCCCCCCCCCCCCCCCCCCGATACAAAGCTCACATTCAGGATATTGAAGCTACAGCTTTGTGACCGAAAGACAGAGGAAAACAGGGAAGCTACAATGGTTTGGCTCCTGGGCCAAAGGAGATGGGCTGATCCAATAAATCCCAGGGCTTAAGGAAATCAGTCTTTGACGCATGATGGACTACAGCTTCTATCATCCTTAGTGAGAAGTCATACTGTTGGAGAATAACAGGAAGTGTAGTCCAAGGATTTGGCTAGGATTGGCTTGACTTTCGCTTATGTTTTCTTTCCGCTGCACTTTTTAGTCGGGCTCCCTGCTCTCTGCTGGCGCCAATCACAGATGTCCTCGAAGGCACAATAGCAGCATTTCCATGTATCCTCAATGTCCACCCCCTTGGGATCTCTTTGCCCTTTCCAATACTCTAAGAAATCATGGGTCATGGCCATCAATTCATCATGGTCATAGGTGACGACTTCGGTGCCAATCAAAGCGTTGGTCTGCTGATGCACATATTCAATTTGCAGGTGGACAATGGCCGGAATGTCTGAGTGGGTCAAGTTGAGGACCATCAGCTCCAGGAGGTCTTGGAAGCAGTGCACCATGAACCCAACTTTTTGAGCGTGTTCTTGGATCTGCAGGCCAAGTGGCTGTTTGGGCTCCAGATGAAGATGATGGACAAAATTATCCTGGGTTAAACATCCTTGCACCATAGCATCAAACAGATATTTATATAAAAAGATCTGCAATGAATCAAGCACAGTTTCTTGAGTCACATCCAATTTTCAACCTCACCTGCATCTCACTGGATATTTAAAGATGTATATGAGGTCTTATTGGGATTTGATACCCCAGTGTGAATGTGTCATACATAATGCCTGTATGGAAATCCCTCACGCTGTCCTCAAGACTGCCAAATATTATTGTTTAATGATTTCTCTAAGTCTAAATCCCAAGCTTCTTTGGTATATTTGCCATCATCTATTTCAAACAGAATCTGATAAATGTTCAAAAATATACCCTTAGGTTCTAAGCAACCATGATTAGAAGGTACAACATGTGAGAAAGACTGGGTTATCTCTGCTGACCACAAGTTAAACCTAAGCCAGCCATGTGATGCAGCAGCTAAACAGGCAAATGCTATGGGAGGCGGGCATTTAACACAAGCAGAGAATTCAGATCATGGAAAGTGATTGTCCCACTTTACTTTCCCCTGATCAGACTCCATTTGGAGTACTGGATCCAGTTCTGGAGACCACTGTCCGAAAAGGACAGTGACAAAGTGAGCATCAGAGGAGGACAAGCAAGATGGAAACCAAGCCCTCTGAGGAACAGTTAAGGGAACGAGGTGACCGGGGACATAGGATAGCAGGCTTCAAATATCAGAAGGATTGTCACACAGGAGAAGCAGTGAGCTTATTCCCTATTGTTACAGAGGGCAGGACCAGAACCCAGAGGTTGAGGAAGTTCAGGCTAGATAACAGGAGGAACTATCTGACTTTATGAGATGTTACTTTGTGGAAAGGTTCATGCCACATGAAGTGCTAAATTCCCTTATACTGGAGTTCAGCAGCGGCTACATGATCATTCTTCAGAGATGCTCCAGTGCAGCATTTCTCAACTTAGCTACTTTAAGATGTGGGTACTTGAACTCCCAGAATTCCCCAGCCAGTCTTGCTGGCTAGGGAATTCTGGGAGTTGAAATCCACATGTCTTAAAGTGGCCAAGGTTGAGAAACACTGCTCTAACATTCAATGATCATGGCTTGACCTCTAACATTCAATGATTCTACAAAACATGGATTCATTCAAAGGCAGGAGAAAGGGGTGTCTGTTACATTAATTTTTCCATTTTCAGCAGTGGCAGTTTCTTTCTAATGCTTTTTTCATTGCCTGGCCTTTAAACTTGTTTAATTTTTAACTGTCGCTGCAGTGTTTCTCCAAGATGATCTCTGTGGTTCTCCACAGTGGTGGTCACAGCACTGCTTATTCTATAAGCTGCTCTTAGCCAACATTTCTATTCACTCCAATTCTCTAAACCAGTGTTTCTCAACCTCAGTGACTTTAAGATGTGTGGACTCCAACTCCCAGAGTCCCCCAGCCAGCATGGCTGGCTGGGGAATTCTGGAAGTTGGAGACCCTGATGCTGGGAAAGATGGAAGGCAAAAGGAGAAGAGGATGGCAGAGGATGAGATGGCTAGATAGCATCACTGAAGCAATGAGCATGAAACTGAGCAAACTCAGGGAGGCAGTGAAGGACAGGAAGGCCTGGCGCAATATGGTTCATGGGGTCACGAAGAGTCGGACACGACTTAACAACTGAACAACAACAACAAAGTGGATCCTGCAGAGAACAGATAGCTGTACTAGATGACTTCTAAGTTCTCTTCCAACTTCTGGATTCTCTGTTGTGTGAATGCAGCTGGTAGGTCTTTCACAGGTAGTCCCCACTTTAAGAACAAATTGGTTCCCAAGGTCTGTCCATAAGTCGAATTTGTATGTCAGCTGGAACAGTATTATTGTATAATTCTACATAAGTAGTATTGTGTAATGAACTTGAACTGTTGGGTTTTTAACTCCAATCATTGTGTATTTAACTCGAATTTTGCTACAACAGGCTCTGTTCTTAACTATGGGTCATCCTTAAACCAGGTGTTCTTAACCCAGGGACTACCTGTACTGACCCGGTTAAATCCATGGGGTGAACACAGCCAATTCACTCCCCACCTCTGGTTTCCAACCCTCCCCTTGAGCCAGCCTGGGCCTCCACCAAACCCACCATGACCCACCTGGAAACGGTCCCTCTTCTTCTGCGCAGGGAGAGGCAGGCAGGCTTTTTTCCGTGTCTTCAACTCGTTCAGTTGCAGTTCCCCATTAGCCGTATAATTCAGCTGGTCAACAATCCCCAACACGAAAACGCCTTCTAACACTCCAAAGACGGGACATTCGCGCACACGCCGACCTGCCAGGGAGAGGCAACATTCCAGCACCTTTGCCATCGTGAGGGGCTTTGGGAGCAGCCCAGGACCAGGGAGCCTACCTTCTCGTAGATCAGCGATGGTCTGGAGAAGATTAAGCAGCTTGATGGCCCATCTGTCTTCTCGGCTCGTGGTCCTGATATCCACCAAGTCATGATCTTGCAGTTCTGGATGGAAGCAGCAACAGAGAAAGAACGTTGCCCTCCTGCTCTTACGATTAGCCACTTACCTCTACGGTGCCTCCTCCCAATGGGCTGAGAAAAACATGCTTATGGTTTATGGTTTTGGTGATTAGATAGGATAGATTATAGAAAGAAGAGAGTTATGTTGCAACCATAGAGTAAGAGGTACATTTGTACTTATAACTGCTGTGAAGAAAATTGGAAGCTACTTCTTAGTATCTTTTTTCTTTCTTTCCCATTTTTAACTTTTTTTCCTTTCTTGCACTTTTAGCTTTCTTTTTTATTTCATTCTTTGCCTTTCTTACTTTATATTGGTTTGCATTAGTTTTTATCTCCCTTTTTAAAAATCTTTAATAAAAATTATATATACAGTACTGTGCAAAAGTTTTAGGCAGGTATGAAAAAATGCTGTCAAGTAAGAATGCTTTCAAAAATATACATTGTAATTGTTTATGTTTATCAATTTACAAAATGCAAAGTGAGTGAACAGAAGATAAATCCAATTCAAATCAATATTTGGTGTGACCACCCTTTGCCTTCAAAACAGCATCAATTCTTCTAGGTACACTTGCACACAATTTTTGAAGGACCTCGGCAGGTAGGTTGTTCCGAACATCTTGGAGAACCAACCACAGATCTCCTGTGGATGTAGGCTGCCTCAAATCCTTCTGTTTCTTCATGTAATCCCAGACAGACTGGATGATGTTGAGATCAGGGCTCTGTGGGGGCCAAACCATCACTTCTAGGACTCCTTGTTCTTCCTTACCCTGAAGATAGTTCTTAATGACGTTGGCTGTATGTTTGCTGAACATATGTCCTGCTGAAGAATAAATTTGGGGCCAATCACATGCTTCCCTGATGGTATGGCATGATGGATAAGTATCTGCCTGTATTTCTCAGCACTGAGGACACCACTGATCCTGGTGTCTCCAACTCCATTTGCAGAAATGCAGCTCCAAACGTGCAAGGAACCTCCACCATGCTTCACCATTGCCCGCAGACACTCATTATTGTGCTGCTCTCCAGCCCTTTGGTGAACCAACTGCCTCCTGCTACAGCCAATCTTTCAAATTTTGACTCCTCAGTCCAGAGCACCTGCTGCCATTTTTCTGCACCCCAGTTCCTATGTTTTTGTGCATAGTTGAGTCGCTCAGCCTTGTTTCCATGTTGGAAGTATGGCTTTTTGGCCACAATTCTTCTGTGAAGACTTCTGGCCAGACTTCTCTGGACAGTAGATGAGTGTACCTGGGTCCCACTGGTTTCTGCCAGTTCTGTGCTGATGGCACTCCTGGACATCTTCTGATGTCAAAGGGAAGTAAGCATGATGTGTCTTCCATCTGCTGCATTAAGTTTCCTTGGCCGACCACTGCGTCTACGGTCCTCAAAGTTGCCCGTTTCTTTGTGCTTCTTCAAAAGAGCTTGAACAGCACATCTTGAAATCCCAGTCTGCTTTGAAATTTTTGCCTGGGAGAGACCTTGCTGATGCAGTCTAACTACCTGGCATCTTGTTGCTGTGCTCAGTCTTGCCATGGGGTATGACCTGTGACATGAAACTGTCTTCCACCACCTCACCTTAGTAGCAGAGAGTGGCTGTTCCTCACCCAGTTTTACGCCTCCTACACAGCTGTTTCTGTTTCAGTTAATGACTCTGTTTCAACCTACATATGAAATTGATGATCATTAGCCCCTGCTTGGTATGATTGGTTAATCATACCCGACTCTAATCCTACAAGATCCCTGACTTTGTGCAAGTGTACAAAGTGTGCAAGTGTAAGAAGTGATGCTGGTTTGAAGCCAAAGGGAGGTCACACCAAATATTGATTTGATTTGGGTATTTCTTCTGTTCGCTCACTTTGCATTTTGTAAATTGATAAACATAAACAATTACAATATATATCTTTGAAAGCATTCTTACTTTACAGCATTTTTTCACACCTGCCTAAAACGTTTGCACAGTACTGTATGTATCTGTGTGTGTGTACACACACACACACACGCTCATTTGTATTCTCAGCATTACTTTCCTCATTCCCCTTCTATAGAATCACTGGCTCCAAGGACAGATGCTGTAAATGGCAGCTCAAAAGCTGCAGCTCCTGTTTAGAACTGCAGCCAGCCAGCTGGCTGTGCCCTTTCTCAGACACTCCATTACATCCCTGCGCTGGTTCCTTTGAGTAGCAATGGCCTTGAACCACCCTTTACGTTTTTTGGAAGGGCCGAGTTTTACTGTCTCTTTCTTGAATTTTTAGGGAGATCTGGGGTTTTACTTTTCTTGTGCATTACTGAGCAACTATAAATCTGTTTAAAAGGATTATGCTGGTTGTGTGTTTCCTGCTGAAAAATGATAAGATCCCCCTTAAAAATGATAAGAAACTGCATGGCTTTGATTTTAAGCAATCCTGGACTGCTGTGGGGATGGGGGCAGGATTCAAAAAGATGGTCTACTGTTGAAAGATCAAAGTTTCTCTTGAGTTGAGCCTGACTTTTGGTAACTCTCTTGGCAATAATACAGAGGGGGGTTGCCACTGCCAATTTCTCAGTCTTTTGTTCGTCTAATCCCTTCTAATTTATAACTTTGGCATTTCCTGGTGGCCTCCTATCGAAGTCCTAACCAGGTATGACTCTGATCAGCTTTCTAAACCTCAGCCACAACTGGCTAGATGTTGCTGCTTTCTGTTACTATAAGGGAAAAGTCACATGCTAGAAGGGAAGCCATATTAGTTCCATAACACAAAGGTAGTTCTGGGGCACCTTAAGGACTAGCAACTTTATTATACAGAAAACACCCACCATTTTACAGATTAAAAATATGGACATGTTCATAACAGCTCAAGGACCCTATTTCCCACCCCTTGCAATACAGTATATTAAAGAAAGTAAAGAAAAGGCTGGAATTTAACCAAGACATCCAAATGACGTCACCTCTGACAAGATGTATGGACTTCCCTGTATTTAACAGCACTTCTCTCTCTGGCAATTGCAGATCCGGCCGTTCTCTGTGATAAACCATTTGTTGCTCGCACCAAGCTTGAGCAGAGAGATCCGTGACACAAAGGTAGCACAGGTGAAAATCTTCGAGAGGTGTCTTCGCTCTCTTTCTCTTTGCTGTCCCCCGTCTCCTTTCTTCCATGTGAGCGCCCTGGGAATCAAGATGCCAAGGGCTGGGACGGCTTAGCAGTTGGGATTCCCTGTTATGAGCAGCCAAGAAGTTCAGGTTATCGTATTTCTGCTGCTAGAAGCCAGATGAGCACCAGATGGCAGCCAAGAGTTACTTTTCTTTATCTCTTGGATGCCATTTAGTGACCACCAGGAGTTTTGCCGCCCCGATATAGGAATCCTGCATGAAAGGATATCTATTTCTTATTGAAAGTATTTCTATATCCTGCTCCCCGAGTGGGGTTTTCAAGAATAAGAATAGACAGGCTCTGTCCTTAGGCTTAGGACTGGAAAAGACACAGCACTAAAGGAAAGTGAAATGAAGAGGGAGAAGGAAAACAGAGGGACCAGTTTGGAAAGTTGCATGATGTTTATAAGGGTCAGCTTCTCCAGCAATAAGCTACTCAGGGAAGCCCAGATGCCACCCTCATTTCCATCCCTCAGGAGAGCAGACATTTCCTTCCTTTCTCCCCACAACTTTGCCTTCCATTTGGCCTATGTGGCGTCAGAAGGAAATCAAATTCTTCCCCCTGACCCAGGTCAGCAGGAAGTCAAAACTTCCCATTTGTCTCACCCTACCATCGTTTATCTTAACCACAATCAAGGCATATGATTAAATTACACTAAGAATGGGCTCACCTAAAAAGATAGCAGGAAGAATCAAGCATCTTCCACCCCAGCCCCAAATTAAATAACCTAGCAGGAAGGGCCAATATTCCTTCAAGCCTTAATCAAATCTTTAAAAAAAATTTTCCCCGAAGGGATCTACATTCCAATTAGACAATACCTGATAAAGCAAACCCAGGAAACCTCAGCTCAGTAGGGTGCCTGACCTTAGGATGGTCCCTTCTAAAGATCTAGTCAATTTGGAATCCTGGCTAATTACCTTGCATAAAAAATTTATTTATTTATTTATTAGATTTGTCCCCCACCCATCTCCCCCCAATGGGGTACTCTGGGCGGCTCACAACACATTAAAACAATAAATAAATATACAATTAAAACCTATAACAATACACATTCACAAAAATAAAAAGGGAAAAAAAATTCCTAGAGGGTGGGCATTCCTTCGCACCTTTCAAGCAACAATAGGATCTTCCCTATAAAAGGAACTCCTGGGGAAACCCTTAGTGCAGCCGCCTGGACAGCTGATCTCATTTTGTGTATGGGGCTCTCGAAAATAAAGTCTTCTCTCTCCTTCAAGCAACTGCCTGCCTGTTTATTCCTGGCTGGGAGACAAACCTTGTAAGTTTTCTTTCTAACCATTTGACAAGCCAGCCAGGAGCCTGAGACTAACCGGGTTCACGGACCAAGCCTAGGCAACTTCACCCAGCCGGCACCGGATCATTTGCCTGGAGGGTGCTGCCCCAGTCTCTGCCCGCTTCAACATTGGTAGTAAAGGGAGTTTTGGTTTTGAGCCAAACAGTTACTTGAACCTGAGACTTCACAGTAAGTACCCTTTTTTGCGTCTTATGCCCAGTGAATATCTGAGTGTGAGATTCCCTCTTTACGTTTTAATCCACATTGTTGACCAGGGTTGGGCTCTAAAAAATCAATTCTAGCCGCCCCTAGACTTCTGCGAGTCTTTCTTGGATGAAGACTGAGAGATCCTAGAAAGCAAGGGGAACCGACAAGACTTCACGTGTCAAGGTCACGCGCTTGATTCTATCTGGGCAAATACAGTGGTACCTCGGTTCATGAAATTAATTCGTTCCGCGACTCTGGTCGTGAACCGAATCAAATTTTCCCATAAGGTTCAATGTAAATACGGTTAATCCGTTCTGACCCCTACGAATTTGGTCGCCAACCGATTTTTGATCGTGTCCCGAATCAAATTTCCCTATAAGGTTCAATGTAATTACGGTTAATCCGTTCTGAACCATATATATATATTTTTTTAAAACCGCAAAAGTATGACACACAGTACAGTACGAAGAGAGAGAAAGCTAACCTTACTCGACGCGACTTCTGGCGTGGAGGACAGGAAGGCGGGTGGGGAGGCGGTTACTGCTTGGAGGGAGAGTCCCCCTCCCTACAGGAAGCCGCGACCACGTGTCACGGGAGGGAAAATGGCCACGGATCCTGTTTGTAACCCGATGCAGAGTTCGCGAACAGAAGTGTTTGTGAACCGAGGTACCACTGTACCGGTCTACTTGTTTTGTTCCTTTCTTAGTCCAGAACCAGGGTTGTGAGAAGGAGGACCAGTACGGTGGTACCTCGGTTCACGAACTTAATTCGTTCCACGACTCTGGTCGCAAACCGAATTGGTCGCGAACCGAATCAAATTTTCCCATAAGGTTCAATGTAAATACAGTTAATCCGTTCTGACCCCTATGAATGTGGTTGCCAACCGATATTACTGTACTTCGTTAGGAAGTCTCCTAACACCTAAAACAACCTTGGGGGATGCGCGTGTCCTAAGTTAGGGAATGTGGGGAATGAGCAGCCTAAGATCTCCCTGACTTCCCCCGGAAAGAATGCTCGTCGCCTGGGATGGGGGTTATTACCCATACAGGCAGGGATGAAAAGGAATCATGCATGAGGTTTATGTCCGTAATGGGCGAGGATTATTGACATAGCTGGTAGACCAGTCTGGCCTGAAATGGGTACTTTCGACTAGGCTATGTTAAAATATCTTTAAGGCAAAAACGAAAGCCTTCTCATCTGCCTTGTTGGCACTGTTGGGCAGGACTTCCTACTCCCAGGAGTGTAACTTTTAATTCAGCCGTGCCCAGCGCTCCCTCGGCCCATCCTGAGTTGGATACCTGCAAGGAAATGGAATGGCACCCTTAAAGAATCCTGCGCCTGGCCGAGCACAAGGTCACTGAGATTTTGTTTTTACCCACGTCTTTCTACCCGTCTGACCTGGTAATTTGGAACAAAGATGCTCCTCCCTTTCAGAAGGACCCGCAGATGGCCATTAGGACCTCGCAGGCCATTATGGAGAGCCATAACCCATCTTGGGGAGACACAATGCAGCTGTTGAATGTCTTCCTTACCAGAGACCAGATTCTTTCTTTAAAAAAAAAAAACTTTTGAGAAAACTGCCATGAGTAGTCCCAGCCTATTTTGCCTGGCCAGCAAACAGCCCCATTTAGGACTACAATAACTGTAATCACTGGGACAAATATCTACAACCCAGGCTTGTGAGAACCAAGAGTTACCAGTAATTTTGTTTTGTGTTTTAATCAAGTGTATCTGTGCACACACGTGTGTTTTATCTGTTTGTCTTTCTGAACCATGAATTTCTTGAGGCTAATTAGATAAGTTCTTGTGTGTGCCTCCCGCTCATTTCTACTCCCAACTTTGTGTGTTTGTGCACTAGCATGTGTGCACGTTCCCCTTTCCCTCCACTCTCAGGAATGTAAGGCTGCTCTTTTTTCCTTAACTTTGCCCTTCTGATTTATGTCTTCCTCTCTGCCCCTGGTTGCGCCACAAATTCCTGCTGAACCAAGTTTGGGGGGGGGGGCGGGGAGGGAAAAGGAAAAGGCACCACCAAGTATAGCAATGGGCAATAAAATCCAAATAATGACTGGAATTCTATACTTGGTGGTGGTTTATATTCCTGACATGCCACATATTTAATTTCTTTTAAATTACTTTTGTAGAGACCTCCTCTTGTACTTTGATTTCTGTGTATTTCTCTTTTGGAACTGACCTTTTCTCCTTTTCATTTCTCTTCTTGAGGCATGTGTGCTGGTGTACAGTTTGTTATCTATGCTTAAAGCCGATTCAGAACGTTACCAGGTGAAACAAAGCCATACGTACTTGAGCCATTGGGACCGTGTGGGGGTAAGAAACATAACTGTGTTCCCACCCTCCAACAGCTATGGCATTCTGGGACCTTTTAGTAGAGCTCTGGGTCAGAGGAGAGGAAGTCTCCTCTCCATGGAAAGGCCCAGGAGAGCTCCAGTGGCCAGGAAGTGGCCATCTTGAGCAGAAGAAGACTGAAGTCTGTTTGAACTGCCTTGAACCGCTGGAAGTGGGTCTCAGTGAAGGCGGAAGGGTTGGGCACAGTTGCAGAAGATGGAGCGCAAAGGGACAAGGTGGTCTTTCGAAAGGCATCAGAAGATGCACACGGATGGAAGCGAAGAAAGGCACATTGTATGTTGCAAGAGGGTTTGTGAGGGGTTAGTGTGCTGGGAATGGGGAAGACGAAAGTGGATGTCTGTTTACTGGCAATTCGGTTTGAGGGCCTGATCTCAAGGTGGGAAGGCAGTTGATCTAAATGCAGAGCTGCAAAAAGCAGCTATAAGCTATCTGAACGGCCCACCGGAAACGCTACAAAATTGGCCTGGGAAGAAGTGAAGGAGTTTTTCTGCATGTTTTTGTGTGTGTGTTTTTTTCTGGTGCAGGAAAACATCTGGCCAGAAGGGCAAGGGTAAAAGTCTGAACACAGATGTAAACAGAGAATAATCAAAGTACAGGAAGATAAATGGAATACAATGAAAGCTCATGTTATGCTTTCATAGGTATCTCTATAGATAGCTGTCACCACCTCAGCTCAGATACTACTGTAATGGCAAACTTCTTTGCAACACACTCCAGTCCTTCGTAGTTTATACATACTATTGCAAAATAACTCCAGCTCCATGGCATATGCTTTATTTGAGAAACATCAGGGGAGAAACCTGATATAAAAAGTTTCCTACCCTTATGGTTTTGGAGCATTAGTTCCTGAAAACAAAAGCCCTGAAGCAATATTTTCTTGCCAGTCTATTCCCCCTCTAATAAAGTGTTTCTTTTAGAATAAAGATCTGCATTTCCAACGTTTTCTTCGGCAAGTTTATTCCAGCTGCTACTGTTAGGAAAAAGGGGTAACTTCTCTCAAGAAGACCTAGGCAATCTCAGAGAAGCAACAGCCCAGAGAAGGGGGGTATCTTTTTGCCCTATTGCTTATCTGACGTGTGTCCCCAAGAGTGCTTTGCATTTCAACTTTTATCAGCAATCTCATTCTCCGCTTTGCAACAAGAATCCAGCATTGGCCCTAAAGGGGGTCTTCGTGTGTTTTACTTTTAAACTAAATGGGTCATGAGGAGACGTTTACTAGGTTTCATCTTTGTCCCTCAATATGGATATTATGAACAAAAGGGAAATGATGTTTAGGACAATATTCAATTGAGCCTCCATGAACTGGTACGGTCTATCTGAAAACAAAAGAAAAAATAATTTTAACAACTTTTGGCTCTGGAAGCAACCCAGATAAATTCCTATATCAATGTAGACTCCTTCTTTCCAGCTTTTCAAGTTCTCTTGCTAGGAAATTATTAGGAATGAGAAGGTATTAAAGTCCTTAGCAGCTGAAGTATATAATAATGTCTTCATCTAAGTATATATGTGATGAACAGTCCAAGTTTTGCCTCAGGGCTGCTTGCATTCATCCATACCCTTCCACAGCATGAGGGCCTACTATCTGGGTATTACTACAATTATGCTAACCTCTCATGTCTTCCCTGTGGTAGTAAGAATCAGCCTAGCAGTTTCATCTTACACTGCATGATCAGGTAATTAATCCCAACAAGGTTCAAGGTCCCTACAAAGGTGATCAACTGGATCTGGGACTCAGCCACTCTCCGCAGTGTGAGGCAAAGTCAATCGTTTGGAGATCTTTTGCGATATTGGCACTGGGTTTTCACAGGTAAGGCCTCCCAAAGCAGCAAATCCATCTCCTCTCTGGCCACAAATCATTGAAGGGGTGGAGACCACTATCGGATCATGTCATCCTGAAGCTCAATCAATGATTTGTTGACCCCCACCTAGTCTATGCCCAATATCAAAACTTCCCCCCTGGAGAGACGCTTCGCACGCTCCATGCGTGGAAGTTAGACCCTGGTGCTTTCCTGCTGGCGGCTGCAACTGAGGAAGCTGCAGGAGCAGACCTGAGGGTTCCCAGTGACATCAATGTAAATAAAAGTAACTGACTTGGCACTACTGGGCATAGATGTACGGGGGAGGATGGCTACCAAGGAATGCTTCTCCACCTAGACCCAGAGAGACCTGAAATGAGCCTCACAGCAGGAGAGAGCGAGCGGGGAAACTGATCCTGCACAAAATCACGGTCTCTCCTTTACTCCTGCACAGAGTAAAGGAAAGGGGGAAAGACAGTTTGAAGCCACAAGAGCAAAGGTGTGGGTGAAGGGAGGCACTGGGCATTTGAAGGCAGGCAAAGTATCCTGCCCCGCAGGGAAAAAAATGCTTCACATCTCCAGATAGAAGACCCCCCTACAAGAGTGGCTAACGATTGTCTTTATGTTTAGTAGACTTCAATAGGAGCTCATGTGGAGGACTGCAGTCTCCTCGGGAGGAGCTTTCCAAGCTCTTGAGTTGGGGTGTGAATCTGTTTCAAGGAAAGATGCCTGCACTGGCTGAAAATGCGTGCCTCTTCCTCCTGCTGACCACTGCACACACTGACCTATCAACTACCAGCTTGCCAATGCTGAACAGCAGAACAACTATTGGGTCTACCTGTCTATGCCTCATCACTGGCAAGGAAGATTCCCGTCTACACAAAGACACTGAATGACTCTAAAATGTGTGACTATTTTGACTTTGTGAGAGAGTGTGTGCAAACTTGGAACTCTCTAACAATCCCCTAAAACTCTAAATGTGCTTTTATTGTTGACAGGCCATGTGTCTATGGTACCTACAAGGGGCAGGTAAAACCCCTCAAGTGAAACTCGGGGTATCCTGTGGAAGGGGCACGCAGGCTGCAAGAATTGCCCTGCATTCAACTGCCTAAGCCACTTTCTTTCTCCCTCCTGAAGGCATGGACTGGACCCTTTGGCTCCTGTGGGAAATCACCCTGGTAACTGGAAATCTGAGGCATCACTGCAGGGGGACTCTGGAGGCATGGATTCGATCTTTCTATCACCTTTCGAGCCGAACTGTGAAAGTCAAGGACCAGCTCTTCTAAGCCTCTCCCCGAAAGGAAAGACTTCAACTTCCTTTTCTTACCTCCAGACCTGCCTCGACTAACTGCTCATCCTGCTGCATCACTTCAGTATCTGGACCAATGCCTCGTGCAACTTGACCTTGTGCCAAGAGGGACAGTGGTAGAAATTTATAAGTGGACTTCAGGGGGGAATTGAATTGAATTGGTTGTCAGAACTATGTCAAATACTTCCCTTATGCAACTTGAGGGGTTGGGGATTGGATTTCAGCACAGGAAACTATTCAGGCACCCCTGTCTACAATCTGGGCTCTCTTGCGTTCACAGATATTGGGGCAATTGTGAACTCCTCTGACCCATGCAACCCCAACTTCACATACCCCCTTAATACACCACTCAGTACTGTCTCCTATACTCTGCTTTGCTATAATGCCAGTATCTATTTCAGAAATCTCTTCTCCCACTCACCTTGCATATCCCAGTCAGCCCTTTCCCTAAAGAAACCCATTTTGTTTTCTTTTACTTTTCTCCCCTGCCCGCAGCACATTTAATCAGAACAGTTGGCGCAATATTTCAGTTCCTACAACAACTGAGTTGGTGGCTGGTTCCCCAATGTCTCCCTTTTTGCCCCCCCCCCCAAAAGCCTTGGCACTTCCCTCCTCCTCCTCCTTTACTTTCTATTACCTGTTTTTTGCTCCCTCTGCAGCAAACTTTTGGGCAGGATACCAAAAGACCTTTGGCTATTCCTAAAAGTGAAAGGGGGGGAATTGTGATGGAAAAATAATAAAATAAAGCTGGAAACTCTTCCCCTTCACCCCCTCGCCTCTCTTTCTGCCCCCTCCCCCTTGCCTCTCCTGCAAACTCCTTCCTCCACTTCCTTCTGCCATTCTTTGCTCATGCAAAACAGGATCAGCTCCAAGCTACTGCATGACCCAAGAGTGTCCATGTTCCACTGCCAAAAATAGCCCTCTTAACACTATCATACTGAAACAGTGAGAGGGCCATCACCTATCCTCTTAAGGGTTTGCAGAGGAAATCCTCTGCTAATAAGTGAGAAACCACAGGAATTCCATCTTTCTTAAGAGCACTTTTAGAGTTATTAGAGTTATTAAAAGTTATTAGAGGACAAAGAAACTTACATCCCTGTTAACACCAACCCAATACATAAACTAGGCAACCTAATCAAGAGAACCCTCAATGACCTAACTAAGAAAGGCCAGATCACAAAGGAAGAACAGTGGCGGATGAAAAGCAGTGGACCCATCCTCCCACATGTCTACGGACGACCAAAAATACACAAGCCCGACACACCACTCCGACCAATTGTATCTTTACCAGGGACTCCAACATACAGCATGGTGAAAGAACTGACAAAAAAGCTTGGACATCTCCCAGAAGGGAGCCAATATTCTATCAACTCCCCACTACAGTGCCTGCAGAAAATCAGAGCTGTTCAAATAGATGGAGATGAAATTGTGCTCTCATTTGATGTCACAGCACTCTTTACGTCCATAAGCTCAGAACTAGCAAAAGAATCCATGTCAGCAGTACTACACAACACACCCAACTTAACCAAATACACCCAGTTCGAAATACCCAGAATCATGGACCTCATCACCCTCTGCCTCACCACCTATTTTCAGTTTGATGGACAAATATACCAACAAATCAGAGGCACACCCATGGGATCACCACTCTCAGGACTCATAGCAGAGATCGTAATGCAACGCCTAGAAGCTATAGCACTTCCCCACATACAACCTAAAGTATGGATCCAGTATGTACTGTAGATGACACCTTTGTTATAATAAAAAAGGAACAACTAGAGAAGACGCATGAAACCATCAACAACATCTTCAAAGGAATAAAATTTACCAGAGAGGAAGAAAACAACACGCTACCCTTCCTGGATATCTTCATCAGCAGAGGAAACAACAGTAAATTAGAAACCCAAGTTTATTGGAAGACAACCCACACTAATCAATCAGAGTCCCCCGTTGTAGGGGAGATGGGCGGGGACAAATCAAATCAAATCAAATCAAATCAAATCAAATCAAATCAAATCAATCAATCAATAAAATTACTCCATTACCAAAGTTACAACTGAACCTCCCACAAGAGGAGCTGTGTAAGAACATTATTCAAGTGAGCGTAAATGCATTGCAGCAACCCAGAATAGAACGTAACAGACCCCCTATACAACATCTTCCAATAAAATGGATATCCATGCAACTTTATCAAAAAGTGCCTGACCACTCAACCTATTACAATACAACCAACACAAGCTATGAAAAGGATCACACTGCCATACATCAGCAACGTTTCAGAAACCACCAACAGACTATTACAACCACACGGCATCTCTGTAGCACACAAACCAACAAAGTCACTCCAAAATATCTTAAGTAAACCAAAAGACCCAGCAGCACAAGGAGAAAAAACAGGAGTCATCTACAATATACAGTGTAAGGACTGTAACAACCACTGTGTAGGACAGACAGGCAGAAGGCTTGCAGAGCACATCCATGAACACCAACTAGCAGTCAGAAGATGTGATGAAAAGTCCTTCATCTAGCAACACATGGACAGACTTAGCCATAGTTTCAACTGGGAAACTGCCAGCATTTTAGACCAAGCTAAATCCAAAAATGCAAGAGCATTCTTGGAAGCTTAGCATTCAGACAAGGCAGCCATCAACAGACACAAGAGAGATAAACAGCATCTACATACTATTCAAAAGAGACCAAAGACCAGAACATCTCCTCACCAGGAATCGTCACCCAGATAAGCAGAGATAACCACCAGGCACACCATCAAGCGGTGAACAATACCCCAATCAAGGAACTACCAAAGGAGCAAAACAAAAACCCATCCCCACCAGCACTGGCAGGGCATGCCACTGTATATAAACAGAGGGCAAACCTCACTCCCTTCTAGCACTGAAGATGTTACCTAGCCGGGTAATGAAACGTCTGCAAGAAAAGAACCAAGCTCAGAGAACCCCAAGGACTCCACGATTCCTTGACTCGGCTAAAGCGTGGTTCTTATCTCACAATAGAAAAACCATTTATCCCCCATTTAACACCTATCCAAACCTATCCTCAAATCAGATCCCTCAGAAATCCCGCCTCTCAACCTCAAAAGTGTATAAATCCTATGCTTTTCTATTGTCCAGGGTCCCTCTTTCTTGGAAAGCAGGCACCCAACGATCATTGCAATAAACATGGTTCTTCTCCTCAGCGTTGCGCTCCTGTCTTTGGCAAAAATTCCACAGGAATGGAATGGAATGGAATGGAATGGAATGGAACAGAACAGAACAGAACAGAACAGAACAGAACAGAACAGAACAGAACAGAACAGAACAGAACTAGAATTAGAATTAGAATTAGAATTAGAATTAGAATTAGAATTAGAATTAGAATTAGAATTAGTATAGTAGTTGGATTGGATTTCTCCCCCGCCCATCTCCCCCACAATAGGGGACTCTGGGTGACTTACAAAAAACATTAAAACTATAAATATATATAAAATACATAACACATCTAGAATTAAGAATAGTACTAAAAAAAGGAAAATCCAAGAAGATGGGAAATCGGACTGGGGACAGCCAGCCACTATGGGGCGGGGCGGGGCTGGGCAATGCGATAGGATAGGATAGGATAGGATAGGATAGGATAGGATAGGAAAGGAAAGGAAAGGAAAGGAAAGGAAAGGAAAGGAAAGGAAAGGAAAGGAAAGGAAAGGAAAGGAAAGGAAAGGAATACAATGGCTGGCTGGGGAATTCTGGAAGTTGAAGTCCACACGCCTTAAAGTTGCTGAGGTTGAGAAACATTGCTATACTATATTGTATAGTCTCTCTCTCTCTCTCTCTCACACACACAATGCCACATTGGCTACACAGCTATCATAACTCAAATTGAAGCTGTGACACTCATCTTGTATCAGGTCTGAAATCACATGCCTTGAATTAACAAGGGGCAATACAGATGCATATATATTAAAAATTAACCCTAACTTCCAGAGGAGTGGACTTCAACTCCCAGAATTCTCAACAATGGTCCCGCTGGCTGCGGAATTCTGGGAGTTGAAGTTCACACATCTTAAAGTTGCCAAGTTTGAAACACTGATCTAAAGGCAATGAATTTTAGATGAGTTCTAACGGTGCAGCCCCGGGTCTCCAGACGGGACCGCCAATCCGGGCGACGAAAAACGCGCCAACCACAAACCGCGTTCGCACAACACCCCAAGTTAAAAGGTGTTTGGTGAGTTGCGCGGTAGCTCGAACCAGAAACGCAGCTCACCATAAAACAAGGGCCCGGCTTGGCGCGAACCAAGCCCGTGAAGTTCGTTTACGGCTCGGGGAACCGCGCAGCCAAGGGACGCGGTTCTAACCAGGGTTTTGCCAACCAGGGTCAGCCTGTCACGCGGAGACAACCCTAGAGAAGCGCCCGCTGCTCACCCCATCTCCGGCTCTTCTATCTTCAAGCACTCGGAGTCGCTCAGGTCGGAAAAACCGGACGCAGCCTCGGCGTCCTGCAGTTCAGAGTCACGCCCGGACATGTTTCGCGGTCCGCTCTCCTCTGCGCTCACAAGCAGGCACGTCACGAGCTGCCCGGAGGAGGAGCCGTTTCCTACGGCGGAGCCGAAGTACAGAAACTGTATCTTTCCTTTCTTTCTGGCTCCAATCCCCTTTCCTTTCTTCCGCTCGTCCTCGGCCCGCTTCCCCCCGTTCGGGAGCCTCCGCGTCTTCTCAGCCATAGACTTAGACAAGGGCAGCGAAGCCCGCCGGGCTCCCAGACGGGAGGCTCTCCGGGGCAGCCTCGCGGTGGTTTCTCAGCGGCGCAAGGCCGGCGGGCAGCGACCTTCCAGCCTTGCTCAAACTCGGCAACTGTAAGACAGGTGGATTTCAACTCCCAGAATTCCCCAGCCAGCAGGACCGTGGTCGAGAATTCTGGGAATTGAAGTCCACTCCTCTGGCAGTTAGTTTCTTTTTATATGTTATCTATTTATTTGATTAATATCTCCTGCCCCTTGTTAATTCAAGGCATGTGATTTCAGACCTGATGCAAGATGTCTTATAGTGTGTGTGTGAGAATATATCTTATGCAATGTAGTGTAATATAATATTATAATGTAGGGTAGGGTAGGGTAGTATAGTATAGTAAAATGGCTGGCCGGGGAATTCTGGGAGTTGAAGTTCACATGTCTCAAAGTTGCCAAGGTTGAGAAACCCTGATTTAGGGGTTCCTGCGACGGTTCAAAACCCACCCCCAAATTTCAGCACCCAGTTTAGAGCACCCAAAATCACAGGTTATCTGTTTTGGCCTATCCCTCAAAGCCGGGCAGGATGGCATTGTAGTTTCCACTAGATGGTGATCAAGGATCTCCAATACTAAAATAAAGAAATAAAGACATAAAAAACCCACAACACCAGCAAATGTCTGGTGCGATAATGGACATTTGCAAGATTTCTGTGTTCCCGCATGAAATCTATGTTATCCATTTAAAAAAAAAAACTTTTAATTTATTCTTTTTCAGGGTGCCTGAAAAAGAGCCCAACTGGGACACTGCTTGAAAAGTAGGATTGGGCAATGTTTTGTCTTTGCATCCAAGGATGCAGGAATCCACTTTTCTCTGTTAGCCTTGACATTGGAGCTTCCAATCCAAAGACTTCTGATATAATTAATTCCTTTGAAGAGGCTTGCACGTGCGGGAAAGTGTAGGAACAAAGCCAATTACCCAGAGAGATGCACAGAATCTTTGAACCAAGAGAACTCTAAATGAAAACAAATCTTCGGGATGTCACTGTACTCACCCCCCCCCCCCCCCCAAGCCCACCAGGTATTAATCTTCCCAGCGGGAAACAAAGTTAGGGAGTGTAATTGTCCCCATAATAGAAATATTAGCTATTTATCTCTCTAGAAGCTCACCAAGAAGTATGAATGGGCTTCCTGTTGCTGCAGTTATTTATGAAACTACTTTGGAAGAAGTTATTGCGGGCACATGTTTAGAGTTGTCATCTCGGGGAACTTCTCTCTGGCTGGTGAGCTACGAAAGGACAGGGACTGTCAAAGAAGCAGATGTCAGTAGGTCTTTAGGTCTTTAGGTGCCCAAAGGGGCCAGATTCAATTCCTAGGAAGCAGGGAATTCCTTTGTTCCCCCCTCCCCATGGAACTTGTTATCTGGGGTTGGTTGATCTCCAATCTGAACTCCAATTGATTTTTAACTGGTAAGAGGATTCTGGCTTCAAATGCCTGAATGAGAATGGAGGGTTTGATTCAAACATTGGGGTGTGAGTGGGATGAAGGGGGGTCCTGTCTTGCTAAGGAAGGAATTTCACACATACCCCCAAATTTGTGGGCAGGAAAATTGGCTGGATGATTTCTGCACATTTCTCCCTCCCTCCCTCTCTCTTTGGTGTCTTCAAGTCAGTCTTGACTCCTGGCAACTGCCTGGACAAGTCCCTGCAGTTTTCTTGGCAAGGTTTCAGAAGTGGTTTGCCATTGCCTGCTTCTGGGGGCTGAGAGAGAGTGACTGGCCCAAGGTCCCCCAGCTGGCTTCATGCCTAAGGCAGGTCTAGAACTCCCGCTCTCCTGGTTTCTAGCCTGCTGCCTTAACCACTACACCAAACTGACCCTCGCATTTCTCTTGAGGGAAGCAGAAATCCTCCAACAATTTCTCAAGGGCACAGAGAAAGTCCACAGGGAGGAGTTAATTCTCCTTAATTTCCTTGCGATGGAATGGAAGGCAGGCTGGGGGCCATTTGAGATAAGATTGCAAAAAGGAGAGACAGGACATTCGCAGAAACCCACTGGCCATCTTTCTATGAAAAGAGGAAAGCCCAACGTGTACAAAGAAAAAGGCGAAAGTGTTTCTGAGCATATGCAGAATACTTTTGGCTGCAACCTTAAATTGACTTAATACAATTGGAATCCTAGATAATAAATACAGAACTGTAAAGTGTCAGGACCATCTTTGGCTGTCACTTGCTATTTAAAAGAAACAAATGAGAGAGAAAAAGTGAGCATATGGGCGTTTTATATCGTTAAAAGAAAAACAAGTTCCTAACAGACACTTCTAACAATGCAAGCATCTATAAATTCCTATTAAGTCAGAATGTATCTGCAATTGAGCTATAGATCAGCTTCTTCTCCCTCTTGAAAGATAAATGGTGGGGGGGGGGGGGGAGCAGGAAGAGCAACTGGCAAATTCTAGAGCAAGAACAACTCCCTTTCCTTTGAGGCTAAATAGCAAGGAAGGAGTTTCTTGGAGGTTTTCATTTTTGGAGTCACCCTGGAATGGTGGTAGGATGTGGGGAAGAGAGGAAATGAATCTAAGTCCTCTTCCCCACACCCTTCAGATTCTAGTGTGAAATCTTCCAGTATCCAGGAAGGAATCTAACCCATCCAGACTTCTGGTGTTGTCAGAAACTAGGTAGAGTGGTGTTAGTGTTTAGGTTTATTTTGTATGCGCTCAAATCAGACCTTGCCTGGTTTCCTTTAAAGCTCGCTTTCCTCTGTGAGTTAATCACCCTCTTAGGTTTCTCTGATCCTAACACCCATCTGTGCCTTTTTTTTTTATACTGTTGTATATTCTTAACAAAATTTAAATATTACTTCAGAACAGTGTTTTTCCAGCTTGGCAACTTGAAGACGCGTGGACTTCACCTCCCAGAATTCCCCAGCCAGCCATGAGATCGACTAAGGTCAGCTATATGTTTGCACCTGCCTGGGTTTTAAGGGGGGAAGGGTTGGTGCATCATTCTTGTGGCCGCTTATCAGATGCTCTCGCTTGCACTCTCTAAGACAGAAGGGGAAAACGGCCGCCCAAAGCAATCGGGAAGCCCTTCCCTCTGAAACATCTGGGACAACTGCCAGCGTTATTTAATTTCATTCTAAAATATGGTGGCCTAGTTCTAGTTTGCGGGAATATACAGGCGGTCCAGTGGTTGCATTCATACAACAAACTGAAGCTTATTTTTAATTTCCTAGGAGCAAGTGCTGTTCAATAATAGAACAGACTCTCTTTGGCTGCAGCGTTTAAACAGAGGCTGGATCACTCTCTGCTGGAGATGCCATGATCGTGGATGCTGTAGTTGTGGATTCCTGCGCTAGGTGAGGGGTTGGACTGCATCATCTGAAAGGTCCCTTTCAGTCCTTAAATTCTACGATAGTCTTTTGCTTAGCTAGATCAGTCAATGTTGCTATGTTCTGCCACCTACCAGGACAATCTTGGCTAGTATTTTGACTGTAGCAATAAACTAAGCAAAATACAAAGGAACAGTCGCATAAGCAGACGTTCTCACCTAGAGTTATATTAATCTGCCTGGATTTTTCTAATTATTCCATAATCAAATATCAATTGCTCCTTGCTCAGTTATCAATGGGCCAATTACATTCTCTAGTGCTGAGTCTCTAACTTTTTCTGCACAGAAATGGCACTTACTGATGAGGAGGGTTGCACTGCCAAAGCAGTAAGCAGGGCCAGATCAAAAATTTAGATGAAATTCCATTTCCATTTAATTAAAATTAAATCTACTTAATAGGAGTACTTTACAGCCCAGTTTTTAATCGGTTTCTCTCACACTGAAATTTACAGCCTGGGAACAATTTTTGTCATGGCTTTGGGGGGCAGAAGCAGTGGTATCTGCAGATGGGGGTCAACAAAGCCATGTTGGTGGTTGCAATCATGTGATCAACCCCCTGCCTTGTCTTGCCTGTGCAATGAATGGAAAAAAGGGGCAGGGCTTCACTTGTGTAGTCACAACCGCCATCTTGACTCTTTTGACAGCCTCCCCCCTCCTGTAGTTCCATCTTTTTCCTTTTCCAGGTCATGGATCCCAAATTGTTGGGGAGAAGAGCACAAATATAACACGGGCCCAGTCCTTAAATATAATCTTAAAATCTGTATTGTTTAATATAATATTTAATATAATCTTAAAATATAGTGTTAAATATAATCCTTAAATATAATGTTAAAATCTGTAATCTTAAAATCTAACATATCTATCATACAGTAATATTATATCAATCATATATCATATAACAGTGTTTCTCAACCTTGGCAACTTTAAGACATGTGGACTTCAACTCCCAGAATTCCCCAGCCAGCATGTGTATGTGTGTTTCCCCCAAATGACTGCCCTTTTATACATAGATGGACACTGTTTGCTCTTATCAATACTCAGAGAATGAGTTCAGGATTGTGGAGTCCTTGGGGTTCTCTGAGCTTGGCTGTTTTCTTGCAGACATTTCGTTACCCAGCTAGGTAACATCTTCAGTGCTAGAAGGGAGTGGGGCTTGCTCTCTGTTTATATACAGTGGCTTGCCCTGTCAGTGTTGGTGGGGGTGTGGGTTTTTTCCCCTCCTTGATAGTTCTTTGATTAGGGTATTGTCTCCTCTTGTGGGAGGTTGGGTTGTTGCTTCAGTAATGGAGTACTTGGTTAGCGTGGGTTGTTTTCCGATAGACTTGAGTTTCGAATTTGCTGTTGTTTCCTCTGCTGATGAGGATATCCAGGAAGGGTTGTGTGTTGTTTTCTTCCTCTCAGGTGAATTTTATTCCTTTGAAGATGTTGTTGATGGTTTCATGCGTCTTCTCGAGTTGTTCCCTTTTTATTATAACAAATGTGTCATCTACATACCGGATCCATACTTTAGGTTGTATGTGGGGAAGTGCTATAGCTTCTAGGCATTGCATTATAACCTCTGCTATGAGTCCTGACAGTGGTGATCCCATGGGTGTGCCTCTGATTTGTTGGTATATTTGTCCATCAAACTGAAAATAGGCGGTGAGGCAGAGGGTGATGAGGTCCATGATTCTGGGTATTTCGATCTGGGTGTATTTGGTTAGGCCGGGTGTGTTGTGTAGTACTGCTGACATGGATTCTTTTGCTAGTTCTGGGTTTATGGATGTAAAGAGTGCTGTGACATCAAATGAGACCACAATTTCATCTCCATCTATTTGAACACCTCTGATTTTCTGCAGGCACTGTAGTGGGGAGTTGATAGAATATTGGCTCCCCTCTGGGAGATGTCCAAGCTTTTTTGTCGGTTTGTTTGCTATGTTGTATGTTGGAGTCCCTGGTAACAATACAATTGGTTGGAGAGGTATGTTGGGCTTATGTATTTATGATTGTCCATAGAAACGTGGGAGTTTCTGACATCCTGAAATCCTGAAAAGTTCAGGTTTATCAATAGGTATGATTAATGCTGTTCTTAAATGTGCCTTGAAGTTTCCCTCAAGTTTTTCCCCGCTCCTGGTGCCTTCCCTTGGGATTTAATTTAATTGAAGCCAGGGAGGCTACAGATCCCAGGAAAAAGCCTAATACAAGGAAAAATAGGGCATTCGCAAAGGCCATTTGGCTAGCTGAACACTAAATAAATTGGGACTCATCACATGCTTTTCGTGAAAGCCACCAACATTTTCTTCTCCTTTGAAAATAAAATTAAAAGCCAAACAGAATGAGACATAGGCAAAAATGGTTTTGCAAGGGATTATGTGGGTTTCTTCAGACGTCGCAGTGGAAGAGATCGGTGAAGAAAGACAAGGGGCTTCTTTCGGGCATTTTAATTACGGGTAGTCCTTGTTTAGCGACCACAATTAGGACCAACAACTCAGTTGCTCAGCGAAGAGGTTGCTAAGTGAATCTGCAACTGTACTTATGATCTTACTTCAGCTTTCCTTTGCTTTACAGACTTGCAAAGATTATCAGTTCAAGGATTGGGCACAAAGTTACTTTTTTATCACCGTCGTAACTGCGAACAGTCGCTAAACAAGGACTACCTGTACTGCCGCTTTCGACTCTGAAATTCCACAGCTGAACGTGGGATATGGGGCTTGAGAGGGTGTCTTCTCTTCTAGTGCTGTAATTCCCAAGAACACCATGGACTGCAAGATTTATCCATCAGTTCTGGGCCAAATAAAATGATCCACAAGTGGAAAGTCACCTACTTTGGGCGTGTGATGTAAGCAGGTGATGGGCTAGAAAAACTACCCTTGTGCCGAGGAGTATGGAGGTAACCTTGTAGAAAGAGTGCAAGAATGGTTAGGCAAACATCCACTGAGTCCTGGGAAAGAGGAAAGCGTGAGAAATAAACTGAAAAATAACCCTGCCTTGATTCTCTTGGGCGTGATAGGAGACGGAGAGAAATTTTGGCAGGCTTTCAAGACGTTGTGGTGCTACCCTCCAGTGTTAAAGTGGGGTTCCAGTATTCTTTGGGGGGTCTATTTTCTGGCTCGGCCTACCTCAAAGGGCTGACAGTTGGCAAGGTTGAGGGCAGCAGAAAAGGGTGGATAAGATGAGTGGGATAAAAAATGGAAGAGCTCCAAGCTGCTACTCCAGGCAGGTCAAAATGGTGAGACTTTGTCCCTGCAGTTCCCAGGATTCATCCTAGTTGATGGCACTTGACTAACCCTGCAGGCGAGTGGGCACAGAGGTGCCGCCTACTTTCATGCTTGGGGGCTTTTGAACTGCAAGTGACCTCTTGTTGGGTCACTCATCCTTCAGCCATGGGTCTGTTTAGATCCAGACTTAGGAAGTTGATGGGATTCACAGCATTGGGCTTGAACCATAAGGCCACTTTTGAGCTCCTGAGTTGGCTGTGAAGCCCATGGAGTCAACCTGATGGAGCTGCTCTCCATCTAGCCTACCTCACAGGCTTGTTGTGAGGATGAGGCAAAGAATGACCCACATGGCCTTGAGTCCCTTGTGTTAAGAGTGAGTTATTGACCCATTTAAAGACATATTCAATTAAAGTCTCTGAACATATTTGCAGTGCCAAAGGGCCTGTAAGAAACATGTTCCGTTTTTGTGGGTGTGAATAAATGTGTGTTTATTGAGATGTGCATGCCTGTAGATATGTCTCTGTCAGTCTGCATATGTATGTATGTATATGTGTATACACACACACACACACATACATATACACAAATACAGGTAGCCCTCACTTAATCACAATAATTGGGACTGGCAATTTGGTCATTAAGTGAAGCAGTCGCTAAGTGAAACCGTGACTGTGCTTACAATCTTACTTCCTCTTTCCTTGGCTTTACAGAACTGCAAAACGTTGTAAATAGGAAGATTGGTCACAAAGTTACTTTTTCATCACTGTCATAACTGCGAACGGTCGCTAAACCAGGCAGTTGGTAAACAAGGAGTACCTGTAATGAGAATTATCACAATGGATGCAGAGCTAGCCCAAACCATATGAGGCAGATGAGGAAAGGTTTAACACCCAATGGAAACACTGTCCCCCATGGCTCAGACTCAGATGCTACTTCTGCGGCTAGTCATTCATACCCCGCCCCCCCTCAGAGAATACATCTAACTCAGTGTTTGTCAAACTGGACAACTTTAAGATGTGTGGACTTCAACTCCCAGAATTCTCCAGCCAGCTCCATTCTGGGAGTTGAAGTCCACACATCTTAAAGTTGCCCAGTTTGACAAACACTGATCTAACCTGATCTTGACAACATTTTACAGGAGCTCCGTAGTGGTGATAGAAGAACTAGGGGCAGGTGACACGCTTGCTTATTTATTTATTAACTGGATTTTAAAGGCTGCCTAACTCTTACCATCCTTCCTTGCCTGCTGACTGAGATCCTTGAAATTCATAGTATGACCCACTGATCTTTAACTCCAATGCTCGAATTTAGATACTCATTTTAGAAATTAAACCCCAGAAGAATGCAAGAGAAATCAAGGGGAGGTCTGGGGGAAGACAAACCTTTTCCGTATTTCCTTTTTCATTCCTGATATGCCAGATAAAACGCATCCTTTTCCCTATTTAATTATAGTCCTGTGATTTCATTGAAGAGACAGCTGTGTAGTTTATTAAAAGGCTTATGTATTAAAAGGTACTTCCGTACAGTACCTTTCCCCCCCCCATGTTTACTCTTCCCCTTCATTGTGTGACATGCCAGGAGTTGTACGTGTTTGTCGGGCTGACTCTGATAAGCCTTATTTGTAAAAATGAGATTCTGGGGGTGGCAGGGTGGGTGTTCAACTAAGCAGGATTTAGAAATACTTGCCCCTTTCTTGCCAAAGATTGATGGGAGTGGCAAAGCTTTGGGCATTTAAACTTCAAGTAGGTTCTGCAGTCAGTGTGAGACTCCGTCAAAGCATTCACGAGCCAGATGCTTAATGACCTGGACGCCAGATGGCACTGAAAAACTAGAAATGAGATGAGATGTAAAAAGTGGCTTGGAACAGCGGAGGCTGTGATGCTTGCTATGTTTTTTTGAGCGTGAAACTAATTGGCATTTGCCAACCCAATACAGGCACCACAAGGCTGTTAGTTAGTTAGTTAGTTAGTTAGTTAGATTTATATGGCTGCCCTTCTCCAACGAGTGACTCTGGGTGGCTAACAACAGGAAAAAAAACACAGCAAAACACCCCCCCCCCAAAAAAAAAGTACAAAAGACACAAACAATCAGCAGTCAGGTTGAAAAGCCAACAACAAAACACAAAGAACCCTTTCAATGCAACCATTTCACAGGCTCCAGCCGACACTGACCCCCGTGCCTGGGGAGACCCAGGTGTCTTCAGGGCCTTGTGAAAGGTCAACAGGGTTGGGTCAGTGTCTGGGTGGAAGATGCTTCACAAGGCAGGAGCTGTGACAGCTGGATCTGATGGGACGGGTAGACATGATCGGGGAGATCCTTTGATCTTCCCACTTCTCCAAATTTGGCATGAATCTTCAGCTCCGAGAATGTTTGGAAATATGCCTTTGAAATTAAAATGTTCCCACAAAGAGGAAGGGGGGTTGTAAACCATGGTAAAGCAACCATTTTGAGGATCAAGAGATGCCTTCAAGCTTGGGCTGCCCCAAGAGATGCAGTAAAACTGGTTTAATAATAGTTTAAACCAAGACAATAGTCTTCCTCCAGCTGAGGCCCACTAAATTTTGACCCAGCTAAGGATGAAGACACCTGTAAAAAATGGGGCAGGGCTTTGATCACACTGGTGTGTCTGCCATCTTGACTTTTTTAATCCCCGCCCGCCCCCGTGGCTGCTCCTGAAACTGTCAAAGTGCTCCAAACTAGCAAAGAGGCATGCTCTCTGGCTGCGTTCGCATAAAATGCTTAACTTGGATATGGAATTAACTTAATTTGACTGCATTTTTCCTCAAATTCTGTTCATCTCTTTCTTCCAATATTTTAATTTATGTAACAAAGAGAGAAGGATGGTCGCCACGAGTGCCGATGGGAAGCTCAAAATTCTTCTGCTCCTCAGGTTTCAATCCAAGCCGGAGAAAGAATTGTAAGGGTTTTCTTGTCTTCTCGGCCATGTTCAGCAACAGAGCCTCAGTGGATATTCTAGAGGTGCCCTCATCCCTTGAATAAAATCTCATGAGATGTGCTGTGAGAATGCTGAAATCTCAGAAGTCTGGTATGAGATCTTGGAAGAGTTCATTGATGATGAAGACATTTAGGGCCCAAACTATTGAGCAAAGATCAAGGTTCTTGGAGGCTGGAAAAGATGAGGAATTCCTGCAAAAAACAAATCTGAAGCTTACCTTTTGGTTCAGGCAGAGGCTGAAAATATTGAAGTTCATTTCTGAGTGTAGGACTTCTCTAGAATCACTAGTAATTAAATATACTAACATTAAGGCTAGAATGTTAACTTTCAGCTGTGTCTGTTTATTCAATTCCTGGTTGCAAATTGTTTGATTTGTTTTGTCTATGGACCACTTCAGCAGAAAAATACAAAAATAATCAATAACATGTGAATGAAAACAAAAACTAAGCAATCTTAAAAATATATTGTTGGCATACACCCCATGCCGCAGAGGGAGAAAGAGAGAAGATGTCTTTTAATTTACAAACACGCTGACAACAAGAATTTATTATTTTTGTTGGTTTGCCTGGAGAGGAACAGGAGAGAATCAACTCCAAATAAAACATTTTTCAGGGTAGGAAACCCACTGAGAAATGCTTATCTAACATCCTGGGGTGGGGGGGGAGAAGAGGGTGGGACTTTGATGTATGGTCACAACCACCATCTTGATTTTTTTGACCTCTCCCCAACCAGCAAGGGCCTCTGAATCAGGTGTGCATTACAAATCAGCCCAATGAAAACAGAGGCCATGCAACACTGAAAGGCTGTGGGGAAAAGGGGTGCAAAACGGTGTCTTTTGAGGGGGAGCATTATTAGCTGGCTGGCACACTGATCAGAGTATATTCCCTTGCAAATCTCATTTGTATTTTTATAAGTATCCAGACACTGGGGAGGAATACATGATATCTAAGACAGAAGCTGTGTCTCCCGTTGCTTTAGCGTAGTTTTGCTTTAGTGGAGCAAAGCTGGGATGTTTTATCAGCTATGATGAGCTGGCTTGGAGTTTGGTGTCCTGCAGAAAGAATGATTCTTATATTTATTACATCCCCGTTATTAGTTTAATGAGCTTGGCTTTATTCCTAGAAACAATGCTGCCACTTTTTTACGGCCGCCTCTACAGCTTCAAGAACATCATTAAAACTGGAATCTGTAGGAAAATGCATCATCGGTTAATGAACTTACTGAGGAAATTGCATAGTCTCAGAGCTATTCCCCTCCCCGTTCTCCTGGCTTTGTATCTCAACATCCCACCACCCATTAGCAAGCAAACAAACAAAAAATGTGGCCGTGGCCGTGGTGCTAAAATAGTGCAGTTCTGCTGCGGAGGTGTCAAGATTGTGGCGCAGAAATCTCACGGTTCAGGAGTCGAGAGGATCAATCATGAGAATGAGATACAAGCAGAATCCAAGTAGGATCAGGTCCAAGTGCAAAGGTTAGATGCCAGAGATACCAGATGATAGTTGGTCAAGAGCACAGGCGATGTTAGAAGCCAGCTCAGGTGTTTCAACAGTCATGTCTGGAAACAGGTTCCATAACCTCATCCAACTACCACCTGCATCCTGAAGATCTGGTGAAATTTCCTCCTTATTAGGGCCTTATTACTTGATTCATGAAGTGACCTATTTCTCAGCAGAACATTCCCCTAGTGAGCTGAAGCCTTCACCCATTTGTCCTCTTTGGAGCTGGAGATGCTTTGACCTCGTCCTCTGAATCAGACAGGAGACCCTTTCTCCCCAGGAGACCAAATCCATGATGGCAGCTTCAGAAGATCCAGGATGATCTCCTTCCAGTTCAGGGAATTCAAGGGCTTCCCAGGATAGCTGACTCTATCCATCTTCCAGTGTAGCTGAACATTAAAGTTACTGATCCACTTCTCAAACTTGATACCCTAAATTAGAAGTGCACCACCTTAAGTCCCCAAGGTTGCATGTGGCCTCTGAAAGAGAGGCAGTGTGCTGACAGAGTGAGACTGGAAGCGAGGAGCTCCAGGTTCAAATGCACCCTCAGCCATGAAAAGTCATTGGTGACTCTGAACTGGTCATGTTCTTTCAACCCAACCCATTTACAAGATTCTTGTGGAAAGAAATTGGAGGGGGGAGCACTATGTACATTGCTTCAAGCTCCTGAATGAAAGGTGGGATAGGAATCAAAGAATAATAAAAACTTTAAACATTTTCTCAAAGTTGTTACCAAATTGTAATACTTCATATGACAGAAGAAGAAAATTATTACGTACATGACTGGAGAAGATTCTTATTAATTATTGTCCATTGATTTTGATTTTTGATTTTCTATTCTCTTGTATTGATTTAATCATTTTGTTACTTAGATGCTGTTTTTGTTGATTTTGCCTGGAGTTCTTTGGGATTGGGGCAGGATAGAAATTCTGTCAAACCAATAAATCATGTATGTATAAATTCAACTACAACAGCTTAGTTTATGTTCTGATTCCACCTACTATTTTTCAGAGTGGGTGCCCTAACACACTGTACAAAATGTCTTTGGGTGTGAAAGTGTTGTGTATCTGTTAAGTTTGAGAACTTTCCTACTTTACTGCCAACACATATGTAGAACATGATGTCTTCATTTGAATTTTTTTTTTTTTTTTGGTGTCTTCGAATCAGTGTCGATTCCTGGCGACTGCCTGGACAAGTCCCTGCAGTTTTCTCGGCAAGGTTTTTTGGAAGTGGTTTGCCATTGCCTCCTTCCTAGGGCTGAGAGAGAGTGACTGGCCCAAAGTCACCAGCTGGCTTTGTGCCTAAGGAAGGACTAGAACTCCCGGTCTCTCAGTTTCTAGCCTGATGCCTTAACTGCTACACCAAACTGGCTCTCCTTTATTGGTTCTCAACCTTGGTGACTTTAAGACGGGTGGACTTCAACTCCCAGAATTGGGGGAATTGGTCACCAAGGTTGAGAAATACTGCTTTAGACATACAAACCTGGGTTATAACACTTCCAAGTCCAAAGTGGACAAGCCAATACAGTCTCAAAACACAGAGCAAGTCACCAGATTGGCTAAACCAGTTTTCTCTCCAATTCCAATCTAAAATTTTGCTTCCTAAGCAAAATTACCTTAAAAAAAGAATTCACACTAAATAACAGTAAGCAATATAAGCAAACTATTTACTTATAACTAGGGGAATAGAAAAAATGCAAATGTTCAACATTTGCATTCATTTTTAATACTATAAGGGCAAAAAAACTGAAAATATAAAAATGTACTGAAAACTAAAGTTGAGTGTGGCAGTGAAAGAATTAAGGGCATGATAGCTAAGGGAAAAAATTCTGTGGTGCCCCCCTTTCCTTGGTGCCCTAAGCACAGGCTTCTGTTGCTTAATGGCTATTTTCATTGCACAAACAAAATTAAGATTACTGTAAGTATTCTGTGTTATTCTCTGCTGTTCCTTCCTCAGCAGATTGAATGTCTCTGAACATCCCGTGGCCTCAAAACAGTGCTGCCAATTGGAGTCAAGAGGCAGGCCCTTAGCCCTAATGGAAAAAGAAAAAGGAGCATTGCAGTGCAGTGCAAAAAATTAAAATTGCTGCGATCTGTTCTGAGTATCTCCCAGCTGAACCAAAGCCTCTCCATCCCTCTGGCTGAAAATCTGTGGAGTTACAAACTGAAAAAGACAAAACTTCAGATTTGTCTTAACTTTCCAGGGTGGAAGGGGTCTCTGTGTGTGTGTATAAAGGAGCATTCTTTTGATGTGAACAACAGCCATGACAATCCCTTATTTCTCTCTAATCCTACATCAGAATGGACAGAGCCAGTGGAGAGAAAACGGATTACGTTTGTTTTAAGCTCTTGGCCTGCGTAGTTCAGGGGATTAATGGAGAAGTGAATGATTTTTCATGCAAACTCAAAAGATATGTTAACTAAAGTTCTGCCCCCCGCCCCAAAAAAGAGGTAAGAGGAATTTCTTAAGATTAAGGGGGAGATTTCTTCTACTCACAGCAAAGGGTTTTGGAACGGGGGCAGGGAAAAAACAAAAATGAGCAAAAATGCTACTTTCTCGAGGAAGAGGATTTCTGTTTTAGGCCACTAAGCTCTCCTTCTGCTAAGATCTGGTCCTGCTGATCGCTTCTCCATTCATTCTAAATTCCTCATCTCTGATAACAGCTTATCTACCCAACTGGAACAAGGAGCCTTTCAAACTAAACTGAAAGCTGCATTCCCGTTCAGATACAAGCCTGAAGAAGGGGGCAGAAAGCTCAGGCCAAAATGAAATAAAATAAAAAAAATAAATGAAAGAAAATAAAAACGGGGGGAATAAGTGTGCATCCCGAAGAATGACGAGGCTTCACACACCAGTCCAGCTTAAACCGAGGCTGCTGCGCTGTTGAATTTGGCTGGTTGACAAAAGCCACAACGGGAGCTGCCTTTGTTCCTTCGTGCCAGCCGATCCAATTTGGTGGATAATCAGGGCAGATAATAGGTTTTGCTTCTCCATTCTCAGGAAGGTGGCAGCTTATTAAAAGTTTTGTTTGCTTTTTTCTTATCTCGGGCAAAACCAGACTGCCGTGGGAAAGGTTGCCCAAGAGAGGCCCTGAGTGACATTCTCCGCGTGATTACAGGCTGGTTAAAAGTCTCTGGGACTGCACGGCTGCAAGGGCTGCACGTCATTTGGGATCATTTAGGACAGATTTTCAGCTACTGGAGGAACAGAACTGGATGGAGGGGGGGGGTCTAACCCAGTTTGTTTTGAATCTAAAGCCATCCTCTAAGCCCACTTCCCAGATGTTGACCTCCCTTGCTAGCTCGTAGGCCAGATTTTGCTGAAATCCAGTGCATTCTATCCTTCTGTAATGTTCTAACTTTCTGGCAAGTATTCTCTGCTCTGGGGAAAACATTAAATCCAGTTCTGTCCCACAACCCCATCTCGCTTACAGTGAGAGCAGGGTTCCATTTTTCTGAAGGAGGCTTCTGATCTAGGATCTGGCTTTAATTACACCTCAAATGGCAACGATCGGTACCAGCTCAGGCCGTTCATTGATCTTTTTTATGATTTGATTGGTATTGTTGCCCACAAAAGGGTGGCAGGTTCGTCTACCCGGCACGCAAGGTCCAATCAGCACACCGAGTCGGGGAATCCTTTATTCTTTTTATTGAAGCACTTCAGCCAAAAAGGTCCTGTCTCTCTAAGGAGAGGAACCTCGAGCAAAGTTTTACATCGATCTTTATACTTTTCAGAAATAGGAAAGTAGGCATAAAAAACCATGATTGGTTACTTGGTTGCGCAGACACACTTGATTCCATGTTACATACGAACTTCCCATAATAAGCTTAGCATGTTCTATGTTTTCTAAAATTTCCACCTTGGGGGTGTGCGTTTTACTATGTTAAGTCGCTTTTGGTTACACTAGGGCCGTAGGCGGTCTCATAACTGGGTCACTCGTTGGTCTCTGAGTACCCCAAAACCAGTCCGCTTCCCTTTTTCAAGGTACGACTTTTCTCCCTGCTGTCAAACGTCTGCTCCACAAGCCACATCCTCTTGAAACTCAACCGCAAGCGTTTTATAGGGTGCTCTAGTAAATATGCACTCTAACAATATTCTACCACGTGGCCCTTAGTATCCTAACTTTGTTTTGTACAACTCAAGGTGGCATGCAAATGCTCCTTCCTGCTATTTTCCTTATAACAATAACCTTGCGAGGTGGGTTGGGCTGAGAGAGAGTGACTGGTCCCAAGTCACCCATCCAGCTTTTGTGCCTAAGGCAGGACTAGAACTCACAACCTCCTGGTTTCTAGCCCAGCACTATCCCCCCTGCACCAAACTGGCTGTCTCATGTTGCACTTGATCTTCACAAAGGTTGTATAGTTTTCGCCTACCACTACCCAAAAGTCATACCTGCTACCAAAATTATTCTAGTTTCCAAGCCAGACAATATTTTTACGGTATTGTTATGTTATCAGATTTTCGAATGTATTGAGCAGAACCATTCTAATTTCTAATTCTGAAAAATTGTTGCTCATTGTATGCTCTCTTCTACCAGTTTGGTAAAAAATTGCAAGTGGTTTGCTATTGACTTCCCATGCTAGCCCACTGTCCGGGGATTTCTCTGTGGTCAACCATCCAAGTTTTAACCAGACCCTACTCGGCTTAGTTTTTTTGAGATCAACCACTTGACAACTGCTACCATCTCTCGGCCCTAAAAATAAGTTGTGTTACCTGTATTTTTGGGGACGTGGTGGCGCAGTGGCTTAATGATGCTGAAAGTTGCCGGCCAGAAATGGTCGACGCTTCAGTGGTTCGAGTCCAGCCTTTGCGTAACAGGGTGAGCTCCTGTTTCCTCCCCAGTTCCTGTCAACCCAACAGTTCGAAAACTCACGTGAGTAGATAAATGGGGACTCTCACTCTGGTGGGAGGAAAAATGCTGGCAGCGCCTTGCAAAAAGGAATCGGGAGCAGTTGCCGGTAAGCGCGAAACCGTGCTCACCTGAAAAGGGCGCGAAGCAATGGAAACCCCGCCTCCTGCGCTTGCCAGCTGGGCTCTGCTCTAGGAAGGAGGCTCTGGCAAACCACTTCCGAAACACCTTGCCTTGAAAACTGCAAAGGACTCGTCCAAGCAGTCACTGCAGAGTCGGTAACGACTGAGCGCAGATTAAAAAAAACAAACAAACCTGTATTTTATTTTGTTTTTGGAATGTATCATGGAATTGATATTGAAATGTGGCTTAGACTTTTTTAAAAAAATAAACAAATAATCTGTATCAATGAATAATCACATCAGTGCACTTTCCTGAAATGAAGAACAAAGCAAATGAAGCTATTATGGAAATCATACCTGATGAGAAAATTGTTCCTCCTTTTTAGCATATGCTCCACCATTAAGATGTGGCATCTCTGTGTGACTGAGAAGAGAATAGGATCTGGAGCAGTGTTTCTCCACCTTGGGAACTTTAAGATGTGTGGACTTCAACTCCCAGAATTCCCATGCTGTCTGGGGAATTCTGGGAGTTGAAGTCCACACATCTTAAAGTTCCCAAGGTGGAGAAACACTGATATAGAATATTGATGAATTTTCAGTGGTACCATCAGGGTGAGACTCTGGGGGCAAATCTTGGGATCCCAGCTGCATTTTGAAGGGAGCTAAAAACGCTATGTGCATGCGATATATCAAACATGTCGCTGTTTTGGTGACTGCTAGAATCTTTTTTTTTTTATTTAATGTTTTGCAATTTTGTATAGTTTGATCTGCTGTTTTATTGTGCCCTGCTCTGGGATTCTTGTGAATAGAGCATGGGCTAAACATTGCTATAGATGAAATAAATGAATATAGCCCCGATGCCTAGATAATTTCCCAACTACATCCTTGGTGATAAGAATAAAAATAAAGCCTTCTACAAATTCAATATTTCTCCCCTTCCAGGCCAAAGCGCCTGGGCAATTAATCCATAGTGTTCCAGTAAACCCATTTCCTATGACTACTAAATTATCTTTTTAGCTGGCAGTGCCAAAGATGGACCTCCTGCATGTAAAACAAAGCCAGGGGTTGAGGCGAAAATTTAATATTTTGTTGAAGTGCAAAGGCACAGAGGGTAGGGCTGTACCACACATTAAGATGTGTGGACTTTGGCTTTGCTATTTTGGAGGCGATAGAAAGCGTGGGGAATTTTTTGTTTGTTTCTTAATTACATTCAGCCATTTGAAAAGTGAAGCAGAGTCCGATATGGTAAGTTTTTGGATAGGAGACCACTGAGAAATCCTGGGAGAAGGCAGTGGCAAACCACTTTCATATTGTTGTCAAGAAAACTGTATGGTTGACTCATTAAAGTCACCAGGAGTTGAGTTTAACCTGAGCGCATTCTGACCTTATCTTTAAAATAATAATAATAATAATAATAAGAAGAAGAAGAAGAAGAAGAAGAAGAAGAAGAAGACGTTAATTGTGCATCTTGCACAATTGGATAGCAGGTCCTAGTCAACCTTGACCTCAAAAACCTAAATAAAGTTGGGCCTGAGTAATACCAAAGCTGTACCTTAGACTAGCAAGTTGAAAAAACGTCCCCAAAGTAGGCAATCTTTAACCATCTCAATCCCGCTGCTAAGAAAACTAACTAAGATTGTGTCCATGAAGGCAACCAGGAGGCCATCTTGAGGAGATTTTAACTTTTGCAGCCTGTTTTGGAGTTTCCCCTCAAGTTCCCTGGTCTTTTCCATCTCTAAATGCGAAGGAACCAGGCCTCTGATTTTCAGCAATAGTTACTGGAGCCAGTTCTAGAGTGGGGCACACATGCTTCCTACAAGCTTGGAATTTCGTCACTGCTTTAACATCTGGCACTGAGAACTCTCTTTTGGCAAGGCACGCTTTCCTCATTTGGGGAAATAAAAAAATATTGCCATCTTCAGAAAACGTCTGTCCCTAAGTGCATTAAATCTGGACTTTAAAATTACCTACCTGCATCACTAACCCAGTTGAAGACACCTGAAGAATTGGGCCTCTATATTTTTATTCTCACTTTGCCCCAACTTTTCCTGTTGCCCCTTCTCCCCACCCTCCAGGAATGTAATCTGTTCCAGGCCTGCCACGAGATTAGGTCAGCTGAGGGCATTATTACTAGAAAGCTTGTACACGGTTTGCAACCAAATGTAAGTCTCTGGATACAGTTTCCCCTTGAAAAATATAAAAATAATTGAAAAAAAAAATCTTGTTTGATTTGCAACACCCTGTTTACGGCTGCCTTTTTGCATGGCTGTTTTAGTGGCGGGAGCAGTGATGCATCTCCTGCCGCTGAGGAAATTAGTGCCTCAGAAAGATCCGTCTTCTCCCGCCACCAAACACATTTACACATGCCACCTCTTTGTTATTGATGTATCGTCAGTAACCGTGTTCTAATATTCTTTCTGTGAAAGCGAATGACATTGACTGAATACATGCAAACACCGCATCTCTCAAAAATGCCTCAAGAAAAAGCTTGTGTTGCTGGCCGAGCAAAAACGCAAAGAAAAGCCTATTTGGGTACTGCCAGAACTCAATCTCTTTGTGGATATTGTTCTTCTCTTATGGTTGGCTTTTATGGCCCTCTTTTAATCGCCCCGGTCCAGAGGAAGGCCTTGGTTGAATATAATCAAAACGAGAGTGCCATCAGGCCCGTAAAGCAGAAACCCAGAGCTTCACTTAAGGGAATGATTATGATTCTTTGGTATATATTGGGAAGAAATGAAATGCAGGTAATCCTCGCTTACTGACTGCCTTGCTTAATGACCGTTCAAAGTTACGATGGTGTAAAAAAGATAGCTTTGCGAACAATCCTCACATTTACAACTGTCACAGCATCCTGCGGTCATGTGATTACCATTTGGGCGCTTCGCAACCAGCTTGTGACAAGCAGAGTTAATAGAGAAGGCAGAAGTTTTAAAAATTAATATTCAGATGAAACCAGAATTTTTCAAATTAGGACTTATGGACGGTCATCTAGAAAAGGTTCATGGACAATTGGTTTTCTATATGGTAACTGCAGCAAGGTTATTATATGCACAAAGATGGAAGACTACAGAAATACCCATAGAAGAGAATATCTGTAGCTCAGGATTGAACTACTTGGTGCTCTCTGAGCTTGGTTGTTTGCTTGCAGACGTTTCATTACCCAACTAGGTAACATCATCAGTGTGAGGGAGTGCGGGGTTTGCTCCCTGTTTATATACAGTAGCTTGTCCTGCCAGTTTTGGTGGTGGTGGTGGTGAGGTTCTCCTTGGTAGTTCCTTGATTAGGGTATTGTTTTCTGCTTGATTGTTGATTCATGGAACAAACTATGACCCCAGAACACACAAAATGCTGACAACCACCGTCAAGATTATGTCTCTAAGACAAACTGAAAAAAGGAAAACAGAACTCCAAACCAAACTGCTCCAGCTAAACCCCAGAAGCAAAGAGGTACCTGAACCCGAATGGGTAGTCAACATGTCCACCCACCTACTATCCACCGCAGAACATAATATCCTCCAGAAAGGTCTCAATTTTTACATTCTTTGCAGCCTTAGAAGCAGCATTTAAAACCACAGGATGTGCCACAGAGACCCAAGAAAACATAAGGCAGACAATCATACCACAGACCAGAAGAACACAAAAGCAGAATCAACTCAAAGCAGAGGACAGAGCAGCTCACAAAAACCTAAAGAAAGACCAAACCATCACCATTCTCCCAGCAGACAAAGGCTGAACCATGGCTATCATGGACAGAACACAATACATACAAAAAGTCAAAGAATTACTGGAGAACAAAGAAACCTACAGCCAGTAAACAACAACCCAATACAGAAACTGGACAACCTGATCAAGAGAACCCTCAACAACCTAACCAAGAAAGGTCAAATCACAAAAGAAGAACAGTGGTGGATGAAAAGCAGTGGACCTATTCTCCCATGCTTCTATGGACGCCCAAAAATGCACAAGCCTGACATACCTCTTCGTCCAATTGTATCATTACCAGGGACCCCAACATATCTCATAGCCAAAGAACTTACAAAACAGCTTGGACATCTCACAGAAGGGAGCAAATATTGTATCAACATCACACTACGAGCCTCCAGAAAATCAAAGATCAAAAAATAGAAGATGAAATTACGGTTTCATTTGATGTCACAGCCATAGCCACTTACATCCATAGATCCAGAACTAGTGAAAGAATCCATGGGAGTAGTACTACACAACACACCCGGCCTAACCAAATACACCCAGATCGAAATACCCAGAATCATGGACCTCATCACCCTCTGCCTCACCGCCTATTTTCAGTTTGATGGACAAATATACCAACAAATCAGAGGCACACCCATGGGATCACCACTCTCAGGGCTCATAGCAGAGGTTATAATGCAACGCCTAGAAGCTGTAGCATTTCCCCACATACAGCCAAAAGTATGGATCCGGTATGTAGATGACACCTTCATGATAATAAAAAAAGAACAACTAGAGAAGACACAAGAAACAATCAACAACATCTTCAAAGGAATAAAATTCATAAGGGAAGAAGAAAACAACAACACACTACCCTTCCTGGATATCCTCATCAGCAGGGGAAACGATGACGAATTAGAAACACATCTCTATCGGAAAACAACCCACACTAACCAAGTGCTCCATTACCAAAGTAACAACCCAACCTCCCACAAGAGGAGCTGCATAAGAACATTATTCAGACAAGCACAAACACACTACAGTGACCCAGAGCACAGAAAAAGGAAACGGACCACCTCTACAACATCTTCCAACAAAATGGATATCCACGCAACTTCATCAAAAAGTGCCTGACCACTCAACCCACTACAACACAACCAACAGAAACTATGAAAAGGATAACACTGCCATACATCAAAAATATCTCAGAAACAAGCAACAGACTATTAGAACCACATGGCATCACCATACCACACAAACCAACTAAAACCCTCCAAAACATCTTAAGTAAACCAAAAGACCCAGTAGCCCAAGAAGAAAAAACAGAAGTCATCTACAACATACAGTATAAGGAGTGTAACAGCCACTATGTAGAACAGACAGGGAGAAGGCTTCCAGAGTATATCCATGAACACCAACTAATGGTCAGAAGACACATTGAAAACTCTTTAATCTCACAGTACATGGACAACTCATCCATAGTTTCAACTGGGAAACTGTGAGCATTCTAGTCCAAGCTAAATCCAAAAATGCTAGGGAACTCCTGGAAGCTTGGCATTCAGACAAGTCAGCCATCAATAGACACATAGAGATAAATCACATTTACACACTATTCAAAAGAGACAATAAAAAAGCTGAGAAGGAAACAAAAAGACCCAAACACATCCTTTCCAGCAGCCAACACCCAGATAAGCAGGGATTAACACCAGACAAACAATCAAGAAATGTGTACATATTATTGTGTGTGTGTACGTTGTGTGTACAAAGCAGATCAAATCTGATTGGATGCTTTGATTCAGATCTAGTGTTTCCAATGTTCTTTGATTCAATATTTTAAGCTGATTTGAAATGTAAAAATTCAATGCATGTGTAGAAGTCATCTGAATCATCGAGACTCTGCAAGAGCTTCTCCTTCTGTGGAATACCTTGCCCTTCAGGTGTATGATTGGTACTTTTCACTTCTTAGGAAATGGCTGAAAATCTGATTGTTCAAAGTGCATTTGGGATGGTAGAGTGAGTGATTGATGAATGATGACACCAGTATTAGAAATATGGAAAATTATGACAGATAGGATATTTAGCTGTGATCATGATATCGTTTCATTGGTACTGTTGGTTGAAATGTTGTGGTTTTATTAATTTGGGCTTAGTGATATTATCCGAAGTTATTGCTGTATATGGTTAAGATGCCAATATAAGTCCTATAAGTGACTTATAGGGGTCTGAAGTAGGTCTTTCTTTTGAGGAGAAGAAGAAGGGGAAAGAGGAGGAGGAGGAGATGGAGAAGGAGAAGGAGAAGGAGAAGGAGAACTGACACCATCAAACAACATCTGCTTATCCCAGGTCCTTGGGAAGGACTCAATATGTGGATAAAAATGCCAAATCCAGTCTAAGCATCTGGTTGACTGCATGACCAACAACAATAATAATAATTTTGCAATCTCCCATAGCAACTTGCAATGGGTTTTTAGGGCATCTCTGCTGTAAATATTCATAGATGGTAGGAATATAACATACATGTGAATCTCAGCTCTCAAGAACATGTTCATACCATTGGCAAGAACAGGATGAGACCATAGTACCTGGGTTATTAAAGGTATAGATAAACTATGCAAACATCACACTTGATAGGGTAATTATACTCAGTCCCCCCACCCGCAGGGCAAGGGAATAAAGTGAGCATCAGCTCTGGATCAATGTTCAAATTGTAGCAAATACCTAACGGAAGTGATGCCAAGGGGAAAATGCCTTGTATCATGCCTTGCTTCCTAATGGACATAAAGTGCTGATCAATCAATCAATGAGTCCAGGCTGGCTGGCTGGCTCTTGGCTAGCTCCATCTGCGAATGTAAATTGAATGGACATAACGAGCACTCCTTAATTAGCCTTCACAGCTGCACTAGCAAGGCCTCATCTAGAACAACCCCTGTTAAATTTCATGGTATGTATAATGGAGTGTAGTCGTTAAAATGATTGAGATTGGCCATGCGTGTGCTTAATCAAACAAAATTAGCCCAATTTGCGGGGCAAGAACAGCATTGCTTTCGGCAGATGGCCTTGGGATTAACTAAAACCAGATCTCTTGGATGCTAAGACACTTAAAGTACGAATTGCAGCAGAGAAGGGGCATGATTACGAGATATGTTACCTATTAACATTTTGGCTCCAGAGCAAACATTGATAGGGAAGTTAAAGGTGAGCCAAAGTATACCCAAAGGTAGGTGCTCTGACAAGTGTTTTTTGAGTTTGCTTCCATTTAAATGAAGCTGTGTGATCATCAGACTCTGATGGTGGGAGCTGTTTTTTCAGTCAAGCTTCAGCTTTTGATTGGCACGCTATTCTGGAACCCAGGGATGAGTCCCAGTGGCTCGTGTTTTTGAGTAAGATTATATATATATTAGTGTTTCTCAACTGTGGTGGCTTTAAGATGTGTGGGCTTCAACTCCCAGAATTGCCCAGCCAGCATGCTGATGCTCTGGTAGCCATTTGCTGTACGTGCCGAGATGTTAATAACTTGCTCTAAATCTCTCCAGAATCTGCCATTTCTACCTCTCAGTGGTGGGATTGAGGTTGACTTCCCATGGAACTTTTAATCCTAAAAGATGCAAATCATGACCACAACTTGATCTCCGTAGAATATCTTCCAGAGAATTCCCTCCCTCTACATGGAACTAGAGACATTCTTTTCATATCTCTTTCTAAAAGGGCACATTCATTGGGATATGATTGACATTAGAAGGATCGTCGCCCAGTGCAAAAGTGGGCAACTTTTTGATGGCTGTGAATCACTTTAATATTTTTTGGAGATCCAGTGTTAGGAATGAAGCTAGAAGCAGTAATTCCCAGGCCCAGGAGAACTCTTATGTCAATATAGCCCAACTGCCTCCCATCCTATAGACAGTAAGGAAGATGACCTTGATGGAGATATGCACAATTTGTTACCACTGAGGGAAAAATATATCTTAAGCCCACAATTGACACAAAATTTATGGAAGAGGCCTTAATTCACAGGAGTATAAGAAGGGGGAGGAGGTCAGCACAATCAGACTTGCAAGATTCTGTCATTGTAATGGTATATTGGAATGACCTTGGGAGACAGGAGGAAGAGTCACAGCCAGGGGAACAGTCAGGGGAACAGCTAAGCCCACAGCAGGAATGTGGGCATGACAAACATCTCAGAAGGGACCCTCCCTAGTTTCTTGGGCTGTAAGGGCAATGGGGGAGAAATGTATTTTCAGACTTGCAAGATTCTGTTAATGTGTACAGTAGAATTAGTTCATCTGGGCGTGCTTCCTGTCTGGACTACCTTGTAAGGCTGACGGTAATTATAGCCACTCTCAATAAAAGTAGTTTTAGTCTTTCTATGGAGTTGATTTCTTGGTTTCTGGTTTGCCTAGTGGGGCTGACACATGGCCTTGAAGAGAAGGGCCAAATGTCCATTGACTCAGAAAAGTGGGAGGAAAAGGCCTAGAATATAAACCCTGGAGCATTGACCTATATATAGGTTTTACTCTGGTATATTGCAGCAGGCAGATCTTCTGTGTGAATGTGGCTCTGATCCCATCTGCAATAAAGAAACTAATCCAGCAGTACTGGGTCTGTAAGAACTCTGTCGAGGAGCCAGTTCCTGAACACAGGCTTAAGAGCCTGGGGAGTTAATATTTATTGCCAAGTCTATCAAGAAGTTTAACACCCGGGCCTTGGTGGTTGGGCAATGATACAAAACAGGTAGTGACATATCTTGTATGTTGATGGACATTGTCTTTAATTTTTTACCCATTTTTTCTTGAAACTAAACAGGATTGTTTGTTTGTGTGTGTTTTTTTAAAAAAAAAACATGGCAGTTTCCAGGTATCAGCACTTAACTAACTGTAGCTGATCTCAATGAGCTAAGCAGAAGAGAACTTGGATTGGAGACCACCAAGAAGTCCCAGGGCTGTAGTGTAGATTGGGAAGTTTAAAAAAAGTTACAAACCATCATGTATTGTTACCAAGAAAACTTCATAAACTGGAGCACTACATTGCCAATTTTTGGGAAGATGAACTTCTGACAGCTAGAAAAAAGACTTTTCTGAACCACAATTTGCCCATCCCTTTCCTGTGATTCTTGTGATTGTGTTATCCTCTAGGCTTGTTATTCCGTCTTCCTTCATCCATGTTCTCTTTTTCCTGGAAAAGGAGAATATTTTATGGCTTGCTTTTGTATTCATGGAGGATAAATCTATCAGGAGAATGAGTCATTAGGATAGACCCGGTTCTACCAGTATTCTTTGTAAAATTGTAAAATAATGTGACGGAATAAAATAAAGCACAAGCATTTGGAATAGATGGTAACTGGAATTTATTTTGTCTCTGAGCTTTATTTCTGCAAGCCACATTCTCTCTCTCTTTTTTAATTGACACGGGCTGGTTTGCTTGCACTACATGAAGAATTCAAAACAGAATCACTGCTGTGCTTGAGAGATGTGCCCCCCAGAGTTCCCTTGTACACATGCTATGATCCTTGAACACATAAGATCCTGCCCTGCAGCTGCTAAGGATCAGGTCCTGTATTCAATTCAGTCTTAATAAATCCAGAACCCCTTTGAGACTTGCTAAAGATCCCTCTGCCTAAGGAGCTAGGCTAGTCCTTGTTAGCAGCTGTCAAGAGGAGATGCTCAAATGCTGGAAATAACTCAGAAGGTTTGATACTGTTCAGTAGTCTTGGAAGAAAAGCAAATTTATCAAATCAGAAGGCTGGTGTGGATCTTCCGGGTTGTGTGGCCATGGTCTGGAAGTTCTGTTTCCTAACATTTTGCCAGCATCTGTGACCGGCATCTGAACATGCTAATCACCCTCAGCAGCCACTCGTTAACAACTCAATAGAAAAAGGGACCCTGCCTGGCCCACAGGAAGATACACAGATCTCCTGACACCTGGGCAAGCAGCCACTCATTAACCCCCCATACCCTCCCCCTCCAGATCTCTATAAATACCCACAAAAGGGTCACACCATCCTGGGCACAGAGAGAACTGCTCCTGTCTGTGCTCCTGCCCTCTGAAGATGCCGGTCACAGATGCTGGCGAAACGTTAGGAAACAGAACTTCCAGACCACGGCCACACAACCCGGAAGATCCACACCAGCCTTTGTATGCCGGCCGTGAAAGCCTTCGACAATACATTATTAAATCAGATTGGTGTTGAAGGGTAGTTAATCAAGACTGCTTCAGTTTCTCCAACCATGGCTTGAATTGTTCCTTGTCCATCTATAAATATGTAGGCTCTGCTGCAGTTAGCCTTGTGGCTTCTCTGTTGTTTTCTTCACCCGTGAAAGAGGTTTCTGTTTTTCTGCTTCATTCCTGGGAAATTTGAGAATTTCTTTTAAATTTCTTTTTGGAATGTTTTGGACCTGATTTGATTGTTGGAAATAGCAAAGGATGCAATTGCTGATGCACAGGGGTTTTGTACCACATTTTTCCATCACACTAAGGCCTTCCTGACTTGATCATACTGTCTAATATGAAAACGTTTTTTAATCTAATCTAATCTAATCTAATCTAATCACCACCTGATTCCCAGGGACTCTGGATGGAAGGGCCAATGGGAAGAATTCCTCTATGTTGTTTTCCCTTGAGGTCTAATTAAAAAATTAATAAAAATGAAAGGCAAGACATTCACATATACCCCTTGGCTACTTCTTAATTAAATAGGTGCAAAGATCTCACACCTTAACCAGGAACATTTCCCCAAATCCTCCTGTCTTTTGAAGGACATTTCAAAAGCACATTCTTTCTTTTTCAGCTGAGTGAGACTGGTAGAAATAAATGCAGAACTTTTCTCATTACACTAATAAATAGATTTCCTGAGCATCTCCACCAATGAAATACACTTCTATATGGGATGTCCTTATCTCAGTGTTGTCCAAACTTGGCCACTTTAAGATGAGTGGACTTCAACTCCCAGAATTCTCCAGCCAGCATGGCTGGCTGGAGAATTCTGGGAGTTGAAGTCCACTCATCTTAAAGTGGCCAAGTTTGGACAACACTGCCTTATCTGATTGAACCCTGGCTGAGGATCCTTGGATATTTAGCTGCGGTAGGTTGAGGTGGTGGAGAGCTTCTGCCTTTTAGGATCAACCATCGACAGTAAAGGAACAAGCAGTCAAGAAATACACCACAGACTATCACTTGGTAGAGCAGCCATGAAGTCCTTGGAAAAGACATTCAAATGCTGTGATGTGTCTATATGTACAAAGATCAGAACTGTGCAAGGCATGGTATTCCCTGTGATGCCCTATGGAAGTGAAAATTGGACTCTGAAGAAGCTGCATAGAAAGGGCATTGACACCTGAACTTTGCTGTTGGAGAAGACTCCTGAGAATACTGTGGGCAGCCAAGAAAACAAACCACTGGATAATTGAACAAACCAAGCCAAAGTTCTCCCTCGAGGCACAAATGACCAGGCTCAAATGATCCTATTTCGGACACATTATGCAAAGACCCACTCTCTGGAGAAGGCTCTCATGCTGGGAAAACTGGAAGGAAAGAGAAGAAGAGGACGGCCAGCAGCAAGGTGGGTGGACTCAGTTACAGCAATGATGGGTGCACCATTGGAAGAGCTGAAGGACCAGGTTAGGGACAGATTGTCATGGAGAAAATCTATCTATATGGTTGCTAGGAGTTGAAAACAACTTGATGGCACATAATCAATCAATTAGGCTGGCATCTGCAGCATACTTGGAGAAGCTCCATCTCACAGCTACTCATTTTACAAAGCTACTCATAACTTTCTTGATTTTCTAAATAAACATCTAGTGCTGGAGTTTGCCTTATTCCTGTTTCCTTTCATGTTACACATCCACAACTAAGGGAACAAGGGTTATTTTATTACATATATTTGTATTACTTTACCAATCAAATATTTATAAGGAAAACAAGCAGCATTAATTATCTGGAAGTGAGTCCCAACCGAGTGTGATAAAGTGTGAGTTTATATTCCTATTATTATTCCTATTCTCAGAAATTCATAGGGACGGTGACTGTAGCCATGAATATTGTTGCTTGGAAGAAAGACTATAACAGTTCTAGACAAAATATTAAAGTGCAGAGACATCACACTGCCATACATACTGTACAGGCTGTGGCTGGTTGTAAGATAGGGTTGTGAAAGCTAGACTATCAGAAAGGCTGCATAAAGAAAAAATGATGCTTTTGAATTGTGGCGCTGAAGACATTGTTGATAATACCTTAGACTGTAAAAAGAACAAAAAGTTTAATAGGAGATGAAGCAAAACCAGGCTGCACGGTGGAAGCATTACTAAGGATGCGAAAGCTTTTATATTTTTGGCTATGGGATGCTTGGAAACAAATTAAAGCATTGAAAAGGAGACCAAGAGAAGACACGGAAGCTAGATGCTATCATTGATGAGATGGTGGTGATGATGACCATGATGATGGAAGCAGGAGCTTCAAAAACTCGAAGAAGAAGTTCCGGGCAAAGGTGGTTCATCTGAGCCAGAAATAATCAGAAGACTCTGAAGCCACCTGAATGAAGGAGCATTAACAAACCAGGAAGTGAATTCTGTTTGAATGCAGTAGAGCTTATATTCCTGTACAGGAGTTATGCCATCACTTTATGGCAGGAAAAAGGAAAAGGACAAAGAGCATTCTCCAGTGCCAAGTCAAAGAGATTTAATAATTGATAAATATATTATAAATATTTTTTTCGGTCTCTCCAAAGCCTACCCTGCCCAAGATTGTTCTTGTTCCTTTATAATGTATAACAATATAACAGCCAGTTTGGTGTAGTGGCTAAAGTGCTGTGAGTTTCAATCCTCCCTTAGGCAGGAGAGTCACTAACCCACAGGGTTGTTGTTGTGGGGAAAAATCAGAGGTGGGAGCATTAAGTGTGTATGCCATCTTGAGTTGACCCAAAATAGAGGCAGGATAAGAATGAAATAAACACATTGGACCAACAACAACCAAAAAAACCTTCAGGAATCACAATCCCACCCCTTTAGACATGTCCCTGAATCGTGACCTGTCTACTGTGATTGTTCACCACCCCCAGAATAAAAAGTGCTCCCCCAAGTGACCAGAAGTTTGCCATTCCATCCCTAGTATGGTTGGCTTCACGGAATGTGCTAAACTTTAAACCCAGATTAATACACACTTGCTGTATTCAGGTACTCTGTCCAAAGAAATGAACCATATCATGGCTTAATATGTTCATACAACAGCAAAACAGGGGCTTTTTTCCCCACTACGTGTTGTGACACAAACTACCCAGTTCCATTTGAATCCAGCTGCTGTGTTTCAGAGTACAATCTTAAGGACCGAATGCTCAATAATGTGAGAGGAAAACTATTAGTAGCCTGTAATCTGTTTTTTTTTTAATCGCCTTTAATAAAAGCAAAGCTAGCTCAAATATGGCCTTTTGGGCAATAACAGGAAATAGATAAACTTGCCAGACGAAGCAAACTGTTGATGGTAGAGTACGTGACAGGATGAATGGAACAGGGAAGTGTGGTAAGCTTAGTTCTGGGAACGTTATGATTCAGTTGCAAATCCTGAGAGTCATAATTTTGGTTTGTGGTTTTTGAGGATAAAAAGGGTTGCAACTAGGGGGTCGGGACCACTTGGCCAAGCTGTCTTGCCTGACAGCTTGCTCTTGTCGGTCCTCATTGCAATGTGAATCTATGTAAGTATCCTGTATGTTATTGACTGAGTTATGGTTATTGCTTGCTGAACTAATATTTTAATAAAGCTTTTAGAACTTTGAAGTGGCTCATGTTCTGGTATGTCTGTCTCCTGTGCTTAACGAGGTTTTTTCCCTGACAATAGCATTCTCTCCTCCATTTTTTCTCCCAAATAGCACCCTGGTGGGGTAGGCTGACCTTCCACGGCTGGGCTTCCATGGCTGATGGTGGGCCTCTTCTCTCTTTTGCCATAAGAATAAAATTAAGATTTCTCATTTCGGGGGGCAGGGGAAAGAGGGGTCCTGACTGAAAATCCAGAATTTGCCAGCAGATCAAAATAGCAAACCCAGCTCTTAAACAGTTGTCCTTCTCTCTCTTTATGGCAATGAAACCATCTTCATGCTCTGCAGAAACTCTGTCCTTGTAATTTCAATGAATTTCTTTTTCTTGTTTTATCTGCATGAACTGCCTGAATGGGTTTATAATTTGCCTGTGGTTCCATTTTTATGATATTGGCCTTCTTCTGTTATTTTTATGGTTTATGCAATCACTTTCTTGGTTACACCAATGGCACCACATTAAAATTGATGTTGCCTCCATCAGTATCTTAGCCCTCCATGTATATTCCTTGCACTGTGAGATAAAGCACATCCTGAAGAATTTGTGATTTTTTTCTTCATAACACTGAGATTTTTTCCTTCATAACCCAGAGATTTCCATGCATTGTGAGATAAAGCATATCCTGAAGAATCTGTGATTTTTTTTCTTCATAACACTGGAATTTACCGCAGTCCATAATTACTGAAAATTGAATAGACTTTCTCATATGGAGATAGAGGCACAAACAAAGGGGAAGAGAGAAAGTAGTTTGGTTTCTCTCAGGCCATACAATTCTTGTTTCAAGCTTAGCATCACTGACCCTCTGGTCCTGATGGGATACTTGGTACGGCAATAATGGAGGGGAAAGAAAATGGGGAAATGTATTTTTTCTTTTTGTAAATGAATTTAAGGTTGCAAAGATACCCTTGGAGGTCACATGCATTCATCTCAGACGGTGCTGCCAATTTTGAGTTCAAAAGAGAGTTTGCACATCTGTTCCAAACATTTTCCCTGTAGCTGTACACTGAGAAGAGAAGGATTTGGTGGTGTGGGTAGAAGGATGGTGGAAGAGACATTCCAAATCTTAGCTCTAGGACAAATCATCACCCATCAGAGTGATAGGTTTTGCAAGAGACATTTATTGCCAGGGAAGACAACGATTTACACCCTGTAAAGTTACTAGGAGTCATTTTGCTGTGAGCATTAAGAGAAGACTTGGAGGAAGTTAGCCTAAATTGTAATCTAAAGGGGATCTGTTTGCAGCTTTCTAAAGTTGAATAATAAAAGTTAATTTGATTCTTTGTTCAGTTGGAGGGGGAGTAACTGCTATTCTGTACCTTCCCCACATCCATCAAATGCCATTCTGTCTCTCTGAGAAAATAAAAGAATTTCCAAATCAGCAAAGAGTTTGAAGGTCACGACAAAGCCAGTGGATCCCTTAGAGATCTCTCTGGATCACTGGGGTCTGCAGTGAGGGTCAAGGAAAGGCAAAGAACAAAAGCAGCATTGAGCTGAAAGCTCCTCCCCTTTTGTATGTGTGTTGTGATGTTGTACAAATGGGTGAAAGGGGTAGAGCGTGGGGCATGATGGTGCAATGGTCCTTTTGATGTTTTAATGAAAGCATCAGATCCTTTGGGGACCTCTGCTCTGAATTATTGGTATTATGTTGCAATTCTAAAGGATCCCCCTCCTTAGGCCGTTTGCAAAGGTTGGGCTGCATCATACAAACCTATAAATGTTGGGAGCATTTTAATATTGTCTTGCCTAGTATGATTTGTTAACATTTGTAGATATCACACATGTGTGTCTATTCTTTATTTTTGTATTTTTGTGTTTTAGGTCCTTGACTACTCTCTGAACAGCTAGGATAGATAGATGGGTAAATGGATGGACGGACGGATGGACTGACTAACTCTACAGCAAATGAGCACAATTTGGCTATTCAGGGTGACATATCTCTGCCAAGGAGACAGATCTCTCATTTCACTTTGAAAGACTAACCATAAAAATTAATTTTTACCTTTGGCTGAATCTAGATTTTTTTTTTTCCTTTGCTGCTGCAGCCAGGAGATTAGTGGGATTCTGTTTTCATTATCATAGAGTACTGGTGATTTTTAAAAAAATTAGATTTGAGTAGATAGGGGAAGAGAAGGAAGCGAGACTGTTCATTCCTGTTCCCCATGTCTGTGATTAAAGAATATGGTTCAGAGCACGTCCCTCTGTGATCATTCCTTTGCCAATCCTAGCATTCTCATTACGCTGTTCTTTAAACTGCTTTTTGTACTTCTGTGACATCCAAGTCATTATTAGATGGAGAGCTGATGATCAGCTTTAAGGAATAGTACACACTTGGCTACGTAGCCAGGAAAGGGGGAAATAAGAAAGGTAATTAAAAAACATTGCAGGAATAGAAATGAAGGTTTGTCTTCTGTTGGAAGGGTATATAAGCTAAACATCATTCTTGCTATGGTGTATGCTGCTGGGTAAAAGAAGGGGGAAACTCAAACTTCAGGTCTCCCTCAAAGTCAAAAGTGTTGCCCTCTAGATGTCTGGCTTGATTGATTGATTGGATATGCAATTAACGAGACAGTTTTTAATCTTAAAGAGCAACATTTAAAAATTAAAAAACAAACTAAAAAAAATACAAACTAAGAAAGAAAATGAAATTTAAAAAATGCCTTATATTTTATACTTAGCAATAGCCACTGGTTGACTAATGAATTCACAACTCTACTATGAACAGTACAAAATGTTATTGTAACATGTTCACAACATCTCTGCCACAGTAACACCTATTGCTGCATCCTTTGATTAGTGGAAAATATTGCCTTTTCCAAAACAGATCAATCACACATTTCTAACAGCCATTCCTTGACATCTGGAGAGGCCTGGCATTATACCTCTGAGAATCCCTGACCCATGGTGCTGGTGGCAGTGGCACATGGGATTTTTATTGTAGAATAGGCAAAAGGCTGCTAACCAAGGGCCAGGGCACAAGCATGCACAGAGCAAAACAATGATTCATTTTGTTCCATGTTTGGGACACTTCAGATGCTCTGCAGAGGGAACAAGGGAATTTGAACCAAACCCCTTGCTCCTTCATTTCTTATCCTAGGTACATATGCATAAAATTGCAGCCTTATATAGTTGTGTTCTTTCTAGCACCTGGAATGGAATGAACTCAGACTTTTTTTTTCTTTTTAGTTTAATTCAGCCTTTCTCAGCCTTAGCACATACAAGGAGCTGGGACTTTCGTTGCACGTTCAGGGCCACCATCTTGACTTATTTACCTCACCTTGTACCTCTGGGGCAAAGTCAGAATGTAAGAGAATAACTTCTCTTTTCTGTTTTTAAAATGGAAGTGAAAGCTGCAGGGACTATCTTAGTCACACTGTAGGATTATAGCATTTGTATTCTTTAAAGTAGTTTTAATGATCTTGTTTTTAACATTCTGTTGCAAAGTCCTTCCTATACGATTGCATTTTCATAGGTGGTCAGCTGTCTTTTGCTTCCTACAAATAAAATGGTGGGATATAAATGGAATGAAGAAGAGTTATGAAATGTATACAGGTAGTCCTCGTTCAGCGACTGCCCTGTTTAGCGACTGTTCGTAGTTACAGTGGGGATGAAAAAATAACTTTGCGCCCAATCCTTGCCTTGACGACCTTCTCAGGTCTGTAAAGCAAAAGAAAGCCGAAGTCAGATCATAAGCACAGTCGTGGTTTCACTTAGCAACCACTTCGCTTAACAACTGAGTTGCCAGTCCCAATTGTGGTTGCTAAATGAAGACTTCCTGTAGTTGGAATTTAGACCTGGGCAGTGTCTAGGGATTTTTCCTTACCAAGATCGATTCCTGACTTTGTTCCTTTTGTTGAGCTTAGTAGCTAGTGAGAGTCAATGAAGGGAAGTCATCAAGTCATCAAGGCTTTTGGGGAAGACATTTCTAATACGGAAGATTTACATCCATCAAATGAATCAATGTAGACATCTACTAATTCTCCCTCAAATGGAAGTGAAAGTGGGCCTGTTTATGTGACACATTAATTAAAACTGTGCCTAAATCTTAATGATCCTTGGGAGAACAGTGAACAAAGAGAGCAGAACAAGGACTATAAAAAGATTGCTTGTCTTAACATATGCAGCGGTGCAGGAATTCTGTAAGTGAAGAGCAATTAAGTCAAGATTAATGCCCAATTTGATTAGCCTCTGAAGCTGCCTGTTGCAGGGAAAGGTGACCTGCAGAGAGGAATTGGCGGGGGGGGGGGGGGAAGGGGGTAGAAAAGTCATAAGAGTGAAGGCAAAATAGCAAAAGAAAGTCAAAAAGGGAAAAAAACCAGAGCAATAGCAAACAATTTTTTGGCAATATTAAACCATTCCCTTCTAGAACAGTGAACTTTGATCTTTCGAATTTGCACTGATTTCACAATCAATCACTATTTCTCTCTTTACATGTTACAAGATGTGCATTGTTTCTACGCTGTGCTTTCACACTTGGGGTGATGCATACACGATTGCCTCACAACTCTTTTCTTTGGGATGTGTTAGGACAGCAATGTGTTTCAATAAAATAACATGCAAACAAAATCATGGGACAATCGTTTGTATGATGATATTAAAACTACTTCCCCTCCCAGTTTTATCAATGTCCACTTGTACATCGACAATATGGAAAGAAATACGAAGTATGAAAGAACTAAAAACTACAACATCCTGAATGTGTGTCACTACAGCACACATACCCACATCAATATGTTGGCTTCCGACGTGGTCTCTAAATTAGAAATGTTAGTTTGCACAAAACAGTGGGAACATTCTTGGGATAAAATAGGACAATGGCTATGTTTATGACTCACAGGCCAAAATGTCCTGTCCGTGCAGGAAATCCTGCGTGTCACACAATGACAGCTAAGGTTGGTAATCTAATCTATACCTTTTCTGCCTTACTAAAAAGCATTATGTGAAATTATCAGTCGAGGAACAACTGATTGGTGCTGGAGGTCTATATCTATAGGTCCATCTGGTGACTTGGAAAATTGTGATTTGGAATGTAAGAAGAGTAAGTGGTGAAGAAATGAATTAGGGAATGAAAGCAGTGAAAGAACAATTTATTGTTGTTTATGATGCAAACAAAAAAAAAGGAAAAGGAAAGGGATGTAATAGATATTAATGAAGGTTGTTCTTGTGGAGTTGATAAATATATACAGGGAAGTGAAGGTATAGATTCATTTATGAATGAAAAGGCTAAAATGTATGAATGGATAAGTATGAATTGGCATCATTCTAAGTTGTGAGTGTATATGAAAGTAGGAATTCAGTGGCTGGAGAGAATTTCCTGTTATGTTCAAATGAATGCTGATAATGGAAGAAGAAGGGATGGTTTTTGGAAAATGAAGTCACAAGGGAAGTATAAAAGCAAGCTGGATGCAGCGGGAATGGGGCACGTAGGATGTTCGTGCCAACAGGAAGGGATCGGTTGAAGAATAAATGGAGGCTGAGAGACTGGATTGATTGCAAACGTACATGAGCGGTATGAAAGAAAGATGTTGAGCTGGTTTGGGCACACAGAGAAAAGGAAGGAGAATCTAACTGCAAAAAACATACATGGAGCAATTAACAAATGGGTTGCAAGGAATGGAAAGCTTGAGAAAACCGTGCATGGATATGACTGATAACATTGTGAAAAGAGCTGAGAAGTTTAAAAAACAAAAAAGCAATATATGAAGCAGTCCATGGATGCAGTGGAAACAAGGATGTTCTCCAAGGACAGAAAGTTATAGAAAGATACGGGGAATGGTAATGGCATGGACTAGTTTTAATGCGACCTCCTTTTCTTTTCTCTTATCTCATGCCTTTAATTTCTTTGGCTTAGTTTTTCTGATTCCTTTTCTGCCCTCTGCATAACATTAACCAGCCCCAAAGAGAATAATGGGATGGTTATGTATGTGTGTAGGAAAGCGGTCAACCGAGCCCTGGGCTTGGTGCAAAATTTGGAATGGAAGCCATAATGAGAAATTCTTCACGCATCACCTCAAGATAAGGTTGACAAAAGCTCAGGGTTCTCTTGCCACATTATTTAATGAATAGGTTTTTATTACTACTGAATCGCAAACTTAATAAGTGCGTGTGAAGTTATACAACTGCTGCCTGAAACTGATTTTTTTTTGGAGTGGTGGGGGGTAATGCAGTTTTTGGCATTTACAAATACTTTGTGAAAAGGTTACCCTGTTCTAGGAATCTTTTATTAACACTGAAGAGCAGTCCAGAAAATGTCAGACTTCTCTACCATGATATTTACACAAAAAAACATGCCTGGGCTGACAAGGTTCTTTCCAGCAGGATGGCATTAAGAAAAGCTGGGATCATCTGATTTCTAAGAGGAGGTGATTGCCTTGCCAGCTTGGGACTTACAAGGAATCGACAAAAGATAGCAGATTCTCATTTCTCATTTCCACTTAAGGGCACAAAAAGTTCTTGGCTTAATCACAAAAATATGGATGAGAGATTGTTTCCCCCATGACTGGTTTTCAGATGCAGACTTTTCCTCTTCCTCTTCTTCCTCCTCCTCCTTCTCCATAATTTGTATTAAATATTTTTTTTAAAGAAGATAAAAACTAATACAAACTAACAGAAAGTAAGAAAAAGAAAAGAAAAAGAAAGAGATCAAAGAGAAAGCTAAAAGTTCAGGAAAGGAAAAAAAGGTAAAAGAAAAATAGGAAAGAAAGAAAGAAAGATACAAAGAAGTGACTTCCAATCTTCTTTACAGCATTTATAATACAATAATACAATTATGAATTTACCTCTTACTCTAAAGTTACAACATGACTCTCTTCTTTCTATAATCTATCCTGTCTAATAGTCAGAACCATAAATCATGAGTTCATTTTTTTCTGTTTTATGCAAAAAGTCCATAAGGGGTTTCCAGTCAGCAATAAACATAGATATTGTCTTTTCTCTGATCAAAGAAGTCAATTTAGCCAACTCAGCAAGCTCCATCATCTTCACCAACCATTGCGGATATTGCCAAATCTTTCCATCTTTGTGCATACAATAGTCTCGCTGCAGTTATCATGTACAGAAACATAGTTCCATGACTTTTTTCCAACTGTTTGTCCATCAATCCCAAATGAAAAACCTATAGTCTCGATTGTATATTAATCTTTAAAATCCTCCAAATCAGTGCATGTATTTGAATCCAGAATTTTCTAGCTCTTTCATACGTCCAGCAAACATGGTAAAATGTCCCTTCTTGCTGTTCATATTTCCGACATAAATCTGAAATGTCTTTATACGTGCTAGACAATTTCTCTGGTGACATGCACCAAGATGCACGCTTCTTCTTGACCTCTAAGATAATACCAGCAAGATTGTGTACAGCAGGGTTTCTCAACCTTGTCAACTTTAAGATGTGTGGACTTCAACTTCCAGAATAGTCCCAAGGAGACTTTCAGAATGTCTTTATGTATCCATTATACTTACATACCATATATACTTGTGGATAAGCCAAGAATTTTATATGCTGAAATACACCCCCAAAATTGGATTCAGTTTATCTGTGGATGGGGTTATCCATGAATATTTACGGTGGGTTTTTCCCTCAGCTTTTTGAAAGTATCCGTATATCCTGTGTATACTTGCAGATAATCCCATCTGCTAAAAAGCCAACCCTCGAATTATCAACCAAAATATCATGAAAGATGTGCCACCTGTGGATAAGCTATTTGTGAAAATTAAAACATATGAAAATTTCGAGGGTATTATTCATGAGTATCTATGGTACCACTGAATCTAAAATGACTCATGCTGGTTTAAAATAGAAATAAGCCATAAAACATAACATATTCCCAATTATAATGTGATAGGACAGTAACAGTGAAAGCATAAAAAAACAGTCAGATAAACTAAATCATAGCAATGAAGTGAACATCACTGAACTTACCACTTCATGTAGCAGCCACAGGCTGTCAGTTCATATAGTTGAGAAGTTCCTCTTGGTGTTTAGCCTGAGTCTACTTCTTTGATAGTTTTAACCCACTGGTTCTCATTCTGGTTCTGCCCTCTGGAGCAGTAGAATATGACTCTGCTCCTCCTCCTGTGTGATAGCCCTTCAGATATTTGAAGATGGCTATCATATCTCCCCGCAGTTGACTTTTCTGTAGGCTAAACATGTCCAGATTTTCTATGGTCTGCTTCACATTTAGAATCTCTTATGCTTGCATTTTCATTCATTCTCTCTGACATTCATCGTAAGCCCTCAAATCAATTATGCTGGTAGATTTATATTCATTCCTTTGTCATGTGTACATATGAATAGGCTTCTGCTTAAATCTTAAGTTGGAAACACAAAGAACTTTTTCTAAGCAAATATTAACCGCACACGTACAATTCTCATTCAATAGAAGAGAATATGTGTAGCTCAGGGTTGAACTGTGGAGTCCTTGGGGTTCTCTGAGCTTGGCTGTTTTCTTGCAGACGTTTCATTACCTGGCTGGGTAACACCTTCAGTGCTAGAAGGGAGTGGGGTTTGCTCTCTGTTTATATACAGTGGCTTCATCAGAGAACCCCAAGGACTCCATAATTCTCATTCATTTTGGGGTTTCTGAATGGCCCATTCATTTTTTCTGTATTCTCTTCTCTCATCCCCACTCATTCATACATTTCACCTAACAGAATAATTTCCCTCCCCACAAATTGCAATTATGTTATACAATTTTTCCAAAAATATCCCTAGTTCTACCATTTTCATCATTACTATCACCAACCAGTAAATTCAATTCCTACTTTGTATATCTCACAGCAAACTAGAGGAAAAGTTTATTTATTTATCATATTTGTATAGCCACCCATCTCACATATTCATCAATTCTAATTCATCATATTTGCCAATTCCATCAATTCTTGGAATCTATTATTTATTTAAGATTGCTTTTATATTGTATTTTAATTGATTTTATCTTCTCTGTAAACCACTCAGAGTCACTTTTTAACGAGATGGGCAGTGACAAATTTGATATATAAATAAGTGAAATAAAAGTGACTCTGGGCAGCGTACACAAAGCAGAGAGGATGATATTAACCATAGTAAGGGAGCCATCACAAAATCTCTCCAGTCCCCTGCGACCCCCAGGCCTGGTCACATAGCCAGGTCTTGAAGGACTTGTGGAATGTTGAGAGGGATGGAGCTAATCTCACTTCCGGGGGAGAAGATTCCACAAGTGAGTGCCACGGCAGAGAAGGCCCACCTCCTGGAACCCGCCAAATGTAACCCTGGCAGGTGGGACCCGCAACATGCCTTCTCTGCCAGATCTAATGGGATGGGCTGATGTAATCATGGAGAGGTGGTCCCTCAGATAACCCAGCCCCATGCCAAGAAGGGCTGTAAAGATCAAGACCAGCACCTTGAATTGGATGAAACTTAGTTTTTTTTTCTTTTCATCTTTGAGCCACTCTTGACTCCCGACAACTACACCTGCAGTTTTCTTGGCAAGACTTTCAGAAGTGGTTGCCCTTCCCTTCTTCTTAGGGCTGAGAGACAGAGTGACTGTCCCAAAATCAGCCAGCTATTTTCTGTGCCTAAGACACAGAATGGACTCACAATCTTCTGATTTCTAATCCAGTGCTTTTAGCCACTACATCAACCTACATCTTTTCTGTGTGTATTCATCAACTCTATTCCTGAGTTATTCATCTCAGTTACATCTTTCCCCTTTCTCTTCGTTTCACCGACATACCATTTTTAGTTCTTCGGTTTGATTTGCTAATTCAACCTCTTTACCGTTTACACCAGTGTTTCTTAAAGTGTGGTTGGAGGATCTCTGGGGGTCCCCCAAGACCCTCTCAGGGGTTTGTAAAGTCAAAATGATTTGCCAGCCTATGTTGAAAAATAATATGATATTAAAATCCCATCAAATGATCATGAGCAGCAGTAGTGGCAGTGAATGCATTAATTTTAATTTTTAATACAGTAAATATTGATAAATATAACACAAGCCAACAAAAGCTCTTTTGGGGTCCTCCATAATTTTTAAAAGGCGGAAGGGGTCCTGAGAGGAAAAAGGTTTAAGAAACATTGATATATGTCTTAAATTCCAAATTGCCAATTTCCTTATGCTATCATTGTCACCAGATGATTCAGTAGATACTAGTGTCAACCACCCATCATGGCTTTGGTCAACTCTTTCCCATAAGATTTCTCAAGATAGAAAAGGTGTAGACTAGGTTCTCAGCCTTAATCTTACCTGTGACACATGCACCATTCCTTCCTAAGGTAGAAACAACTCTGGTCAGTGTGAGCCATTTTGTGCATTGTGACACAAACACAACCAAAGCCCAGTTTTCTTCCAAGCTTGGTTGCACTAATCTATGCAAGATAAACTGGAGACTGCCATGCAAAACAGTGTATGGTTGCCCACGTCCCATCAATTAGGAGCTCACGCAGGGTAGGGATATAGACCCAGGATATTTCTTTATATCCCAGAGTTAATTCAAAGAGCTCTGTTAGCAATAAAAATTCGGGGAGGACATCAGCTTTGAAAAGAAAGCATAACCTGCTCCTCATGTGTAGCCGTTCTGATTCTGCCAATTCTTTACTGCTATACTTTTAAAGGAAAAAAAAAAAATAGAAATCTGGAGATCCCCCAGGTGATATGAAAGCATTTGAGTTTCTAAATCCCTTTGCTGCTGTCCTGTCATCATCCTACACGGGCAATTTTACAGTCTGTATCTGTTAGCCCTAATTTAATGTATGGTTTAGTTGGCCCCGTTCATGAGTAGGAATGATTTTTCCTGCTGAAGAATTCAAATACTTCCTATCTGCATCAACATATAAGTAACAGTAGTTCCCCCCCCCCCAGCAACATTTGTGCCTTTTAAAAAATATAGTAATTATTTCAGAAGTGTTTTTTTTCCCTCCTCTCTTTAGCTTAGGATGGTTATAGCAGCTACATTATGATAATTGTATTCGTTTGGGTCCATAAAACATATTTTATAAAATGTGAACTGCACATCCTAATAAAGTCAGTTGGAAGAAATTAAAGCAATCAATTGCAACAGAGGGCATATTTTAGGAAAACCCACAGAAATGCTCACCTTCACTTTCTGAAAAATGAAGTAGCCTATTTGTAAAGATTTTTAACTGGGAAATTCCTGGTTATTAATACTGTTATTATTATCACTGTTCTAAACAGATTCCTGCTAGTTCTGAGTATACTGAAGTTGATCCTTGCATTACAGTATTACTGCGCAAAAGTCACCAGCAATTAATTAAGGTGTAAATGAGTTAGGCACAGATAGGTTTTACTGCAGCACAGTAATTTGACTCAGTTTTTTTTTAAAAAACATTATTATCATTACCCTGCTACTCATATCTTGCTTTACTGTGACCATAAATAACATTTGATCTGATCTGTTAATTAGATCAGAGAGAGATCATGCCCACACATGTATATCACTGTTTATTATCTCCAGTTCTTTAAACTTTTAGTTTTTATTGTTATATTTTATCATAAACTTTGTTTTACTATAGGACCAAACTTTAATCTCTTTTATTAATCCAACCTACAAACATTTTTACGTATTAACTAATATTATACCATATTATGTTACATAAAATTTTAATATTAATTTAATTTCTATTCCATTGTGTGTGTGTGTGTGTATAGTTTTTATATATATATTTTTAGTGGTGAGATAGAACAAACAACTACAAACACATTAGTGATGATATAATATAAAAAGTCCTACATGCTAAATAGGGAAAGGACACACACACACACACACACATATATATTTGTATATATATAAATCCACATAGTACCAGTTTAGTATCAACATGGGATTAATTCAGTCCTTAAAATCTAGACCAGTATTTCTCAACCTTGGTGAGTTGACAAGTTGCTAAGGTTGAGAAACACAGATCTAGACTATAGAATCATACAGTTGGAAGGCACCTAGGGCGTCATCAAGTCCAACCCCTTGCATACTGCAGGATTCACTACACCATCCCTGATAGATGACTACAGGTAGTCCTCATTTAACGACCATTTGTTTAGCAACTGTTTGAAGTTATAATGGTGCTGAACAAAGAGACTTACAACTGGTCCTCACACTTACAACTGTTGCAGTACCCCTGTGGTCACGTGATTGCAATCTGGGCACTTGGCAACCAGCTCGCACTTATGACAGTTGCAGTGTCCCAGGGTCATGTGATTGCCATTTGCAACCTTACCAGCCAGTTTCCGACATGCAAATCAATGGGGAATTGCTTAATGACCTATGTAAGAAAGGTTGTAAAATCGGGTGCGACTCACTTAACAGTCACCGCACTTAACAATGAATTTTCCAGTCCCTATTGTGGTAATTAAGCAAGGACTACCTATACTTCTTCTGAATCTTGTGTACACTTTTGAAATGTACACAACCCAACTGTTTACACTTACAGTCCTTTGGACTGGACAGTAATTCAGTCAGATAATTTCTGTCTCAGATTGTATCCTAGATCTGAGGGACAAGGTTTCCCCTAAGGGACCAGGAGTGCCATAGGCATCTGCAAAGGGGGTAAACGATTGTGCTGCAATGTTGTGATGCAAATTCCACCCCTTTCACACTTGTGTGCAGTGTTGCAATATAAGTGCAAAAGGGTGGGGCTTGCACTGTGATGTCATGATGCATGTTTCATCCTTTTGGCGACATTGTGGTTAGAAATCCTATTCTGCTGTAGGGTCTCCAGCTTACTACTTTAATTTGGGAAGATCTAGAACTTACTTTAAAGAGGAGCTTGTCAATGGGGAAGAGATGCACTGGTTCCATGCTGCACTTCCATTTCACTTGTTCTGAAGTCAAGCGGCATGGAAAAATTCTGCTTCATTAGAAGAGGCATCCTTCAGCAGCTTGTTGATTATCTTCTCATATTCATTTTATTAGGTAGCTCAAGGTGGCATACAGAGCATGCACCCTCCCCTCCCCTCCCCCCTCCCTCCCTCCCTTCCTTCCTTCCTTCTCTTTCTTCTTGCTCCAAATGACTTCGGGTGGCTTACACTTAAAAAAAAGCAAGAATAAAAAAATAAGCAAACAGATCATCTGCATCCAGAAGGAAACTCTCTGTATCAAACAGGGCATTCTGAAATGGCTTAACCAAGGCATGGGGGAATTGTCCTCTGCTATAACAACTTGTGAGGTAGGTTGGGCTAAGGGAGAAATCTTGTGGGGGAGGGTGAAGTTACCTACCGAGTCTCCTCACTCCTATACCCACATCTTAACCATGACACTACCCTAGCATAATTGTTTGAGAGAGCCGGGGGACCATATAAGTGTTCAAAACACTGTATCCTGTTATCTTCTGCTCCATAACTTAAACAGGTGTTTTGTTTACTCTCCAGACTTTTTCTGTGTTCTTCTTTTGGCAAAGACACTTCGTCATTTACGTTCCGTGACAGATTGCTAGTGTTTCAGCCCACAGTCTCTAGCAAGTGATTTATGTCTGTTGTAGATGCACCACTCTATAAAGAAGAAAGGGCTTGACTTCCTGGGTGGATGCTTGACAGCTGGGGGTGCTAAGTTTATTTTTCATGTGAATTTCAGCTGAAATGTTCTCCCCCACACTTCCTGTCAGCTTCTGAAAGAAGTATAAGTAATCTCCTTATTGCTGAAATATGTGCCATTTCTCTTCTGAATGCCTTTTTCCCTCCTACCTTACTTTTCAGCCCAGATTTGGTCATATAGAGCAGGGATCCTCAACCTTGGCAACTTTAAGACGGGTGGACTTCAACTCAACTGAAAAGCTTTTCAGCTTCAGAACTGAAGTGCAATGAGTTGAAGTCTACCCGTCTTAAAGTTGCCAAGGTTGAGGATCCCTGATATAGAGTAGTGTTTCTCAACCTTGTCAACTTTAAGATGTCAGGACTTCAACCCCCAGAATTCCCCAGCCAGCCACTGGGAGTTGAGGTCTGCCCCTCTTCAAGTTGACAAGGTTGAGAAACACTGATACTGCTTCTCTTGGCAACTATTGTTCCAACAGTGTGCACACCTGGTTCAAAAAAACTTTTCAGCTTCAGAACTGAAGTCCAACACATCCCTACTTTGCACCAAGATAAGGTGTCTATATTTCCAAGATTTCATCTGTCTTACTCACATGGGGCTGATCCAGATGTTGCCTTCCTATTCTATCCCCTTCATTTTGGGCATTTAGCAAAGCAAAGGGATTTTTCAGCAAGGCAAGAATATAGATCTGGTTTCTTTAAGGAGCCTAGCTGTGCTTTTTTGAAAGTCAGACAAAGTGATTGGGTTTTGCAAAAACTTGATTCAGAGGTGCAATTTGAAGGCAATCTCCAAATCAAATGGACTTTCTGAATCGAATGGGAGTGTTGAAGTGAATGAACAAATTGAATCAGAGAGCTCCAAATTGATTAAATGCTTCCCCACGAGTGTAGAAATTTTTTGTTCCAAATTGAATCAAATCTACCCAATCTGATGATTTGATTCAAATATCCAGATCACACTGGGTTGATTTTCTGATTAGAATCATGATGGAAATTTGAGTTTGAAATTTCAACTTGAATTCATGATTCAAAGTGGATTTTGCACAGTTCACACAGGCCTAACTGGTGTTAGCCCTTTGAGGTAGGCCAGGTCAAGAAACAGGAACAGCTTGGATTTCAAGGATGCTATTTATTGTTGGTAGAGTATTATACAGATTCTTGAAAGCCTTGAAGACCAGAAAAATAATGATAATGAATCATGTCCTTCATCCATGCAGCAACATTGACAGACTCTACTCACCAAAGAGCATAGGTGGGCTTGGAATGTTACAAGTACACCAGACAGTTGAAGAAGAAAAAAAGGCATTGGAAGAATATCTGAAGGACAGTGAAGAAGATGCAGTGAAGCTACTATACCATGAAGGCTTACTGAATACTGAAGAGACCAAACTGTCCCATAAGAAAGACGAAATGAAGAATAGAAAAGAGACATGGCAAGGAAAAGGATTACATGGCTAAAAAATTAGCAGGCAAAGCAGATAACAACAAGACCTGGCAATGGCTAAGAGCAGGAAAGTTGAAGAGACAGAGGGGCTAATTCTGGCTGCACAGGACCAGCCTTAACAAATGCATATAAAGCCAGAATTGAGAAGACAGCAACAGACAGCAAATACCGCCTCTGCAAAGAAGCTGAAGAAACAGTGCACCACCTAGTTAGCTGCTGCCAGAAGATCGCACAAACTGACAACAAACAACGGCATGACAAAGTCGTAACAATGGTGCATTGGAATATCTACAAGAAATACCACTTGCCTGCAAGCAAGAACTGGTGGGACCACAAAACAAAGTAATAGAAAATGAAGAAGCTAAAGTGCTCTGGGACTTTAGAATTCAAGCAGACAAGCAGAATAAAAGAGAAAGAACTGGAGGAAAATACAAAATATAAAGACCTGCAAATAGAAGTAGAATGACTATGACAAAAGAAAGCAGAGATAGTACCAATAATTATAGGCACCTTGGGTGCAATCCCAAAACATCTGGAGCACCACCTGAAGACCATTGGCATTGGCAAAATCACCATCAGTCAACTGCAGAAGGCAGCTTTACTTGGAACAGCTTCCATCCTGTGACGATACCCCTAACACCATCCAACAACAGCATCTGCCTATCCCAGGTCCTTGGGAAGGACTTGATAGGTGGATAAAAATGCCAAATCCAGTCTAAACATCTGGCTGACTGTGTGACCAACCATAATCATCATCATATTAATAATAATAATAAATATAAACATAATAACAACAACAAAGAAAATGGATTCATTGGAACATCTGTAAAAATTATCATCTGCCGGTAATGAAAAATTGGTGGGAACATGTAGGTGAAAATGAGCAGGTTAAAATACTGTGTGATTTCCAAATACAAACTGATAAATTTTTGGCATATAACACCCCAGATTTAACTGTGGCTGAAAAGAAGAAAGTGTGAATAACTGATGTGGCAATACCAGGGGATAGTAGAATAGAAGACAAAGAATTGGAGAAGATCACAAAGCATCAAGATATGAAAACCGAAGTTGAAAGATGATGGCATAAACTGGCCATGGTGGCCCCAGTGTTTATCGGCACACTGGGTACCATATGAAAAAACCTTGGGCAGCACTTATAAAATCTGTGCATTGACAAAATTTCCATCTGTCAGTTACAAAAGGCTGCACTGCTTAGATCCACACATATACTATGCCGATACATTACGATGTCCTGGGTTGTTGGGAAGAACTCGATGCAAAGGAAGGCCAACATCAGCTAACGAGCTGGCAGCTGTGATTTCACTTTGTTATGTATACAGTAACAACAGTGACAACAGCAACAAAATGTATATGCTGTTCGACTCCCAACAACTCTGTGAGGTTAATTACCTGTGAATATCAAGGTAAGAAGAGATTTTGATGATTTGATTGAGTCCTGCCCAGTCAGTGTTGCCTCTTAGCGACCACATAAATAGACTTTTTCCCCAGTCTGGCCTTTTAAGTTTCTAAATGGTGCATCCATTGATGCTGTAATCAAGTCCATCCACCTTGCTGCTGATTGTCCTCCTTCTTTCCTTCCACTTCTTCCTGCATTATAGACTTCTCAGAGGAACTGGATCTTTGCATATGTATCCCAAATATGATAATTTGAGCCTGGTCATTTGTGCCTTCAGTGAGACTCTGGGATTTGTTCAATTTATTTGTTTTCCTGGCTGTCCATGGTCTTCTCAAGAGTCTTCTCCAACACCAAAGCATCACTCCTTTTTTTATCCTGCTTCTTCAAAGTTCAGCTTTTGTATTCATAAGAGTGCCATGGGGAAAACCATAGTCTGCATGGTTTGAATCTTTGTAGGTATAGAGATGTCATGGCATCTGCTTATTTATTGATTGATTTTGGAAACTTCTGAGGCCACCTGACTCAACAATGATTCTAACACCATATAGCCAAAACAATAATAAAATGCAATAAAGCCCCCCACACCAACTGCCAGAAGAAAAACAATGATTGAAAAATAATAAAATATGCAGAACCACCCATTCTAACCAAGGCTTAGGGAAAAAGCTAGATTTTCAGGGCCATTTTAAACACAGAGAGGATGAAGACCAGATCTGCCTCAAGGGGGATAGTGTTCCAAAAGGTAGGTACTGCGACAAAGAATATTTTTTTCCCAAGGCATTCCTTGAAGAGAACAAAGCATATAATTGAGTGGAATAGAAGTTTCATATTTCCCACTAGCAGTTTAAATGGTAACCTATTTTTGCCCTGCTAATTAAAAGTTAAAGGTTGCATTTCAGCTGGCTAAGACCTTTAGTTAAACCTCAGTGTGTTTAAGGAGTAGAACCAACACAGTCAAGTGGCACTGGGACTAATGGCACTCCCACCCGTGAATCCAGGTGTGGCACTGTAGCCTTATTGATCTGAATCAACTGAACATGGATGCCATGAGCTGAAGAACTCTCTTGAGATTCTGATGGTTGGAGCAATCGATATATAGATGGCAGATGTGGGTGGGAAGATGAGAAGACCATCATTCAGACTTCTCCTCTACTAGCAAAGAAAAGATGTGCAGAAAGAAGAGAAGAACAATTTGTAATCCAGCTTGCATATGTTCTGAAAACCACAAGAGGACAGGACTGATGTGGAAACCAAGCAATGATTTTATTTAAAGTTTGCTAGGTTGGTTAGGATTAGGGTTAGGGTTAGGGTTAGGGTTAGACCAGGAGCAGACAAACTATATTCTGTTGGCTACAGGCTGCCTGGACACCTGATTTTCCCAGGGGCTGGAGTCTACACTGACAGTTTCCACCTCTTAGGAGCTAGGCAATGGATGGAAATGGTGAGGCTTAAAGTGGTTTTAATGTTGCTTATATAAATGTTTGTACAGGCTTTCCCTGTGACACTCTGTGGAAATAAAAGATGAACTTTGAAGAAGCAGGATAGGAAGTGTTTTGATGCTTTTGAGCTTTGGTGTTGGAGAAGACTCCTGAGTATACTGTGATCAGCCGAGAAAACAAACCCATGGATCATTGAACAAACCAACCGAGAGCTTTCCCTTGAGGGACAAATGGCCAGGCTCCAATTATCCTACTTTGCACACATTATGTCCTAGTTCTCTGGAGAAGGCTCTAATTATGGGAAAAGTGGAAGGAAAGAAAAAAAGAGGATGACCAGCAGCAAGGTAGATAGAATTACAGTATGTTCTAAAATTTCAAATGGAACCAAATGCTCCAGAAAGGGCTGGGAAGTGCCGTAGCATAAGATTTCAAGCATGAGGTTTCAACTTCAAAGCCTGAATTTCATAACCTGATAAAGGGCCAAGATGGCCCTGATCATCTTGTAATGGGAGCTCGAATAACTTATTCTTTGAGTGTGTATGAAAGGAGGAAAAAATCTTTTTCTGAGCACAGCACAGAACATCTGGGCTTAGTATGTTTCATCCAAACATTGTGAGTGGGCTATTCAAGTCAACAAATCTGAAACATGTTGAATGTCCTGCAACAAGAAGAATAGGAACTGGAAAGAAGCCTTTGTTCCTATTTTCATTCCTGTTTTCAAGCCTGTTTTCATTCCTAGAGCAACAAAAATAGGTAGGTTGATGGTTGATGCTAAGTGTAAACTTCCAGCCAACATTCAGAAAAGTTGGCTAAGAGGATGATTTCATTAAAAAGAATGTTTAGGCAAATTACAATAAGTGTGATTAACTGCAGCTGCTACTGTTTGCTCCAGGAATACTCAAAATGCTTATTTTTTTAAAAAAAGTTTTGTGCAATTTTTTTGGTAACAGGCGGTAATAGCATTCAGCATAGACTGCCAGCCTATTTATTAATGGCACTAGGATAAAAAAAGAGGAATAAGGGCATGTTTGGAGTTTCCCTTATTTCTTTTGGTAGGATACTTGAAATGTCCTGGAACAAAACCCATATTTTATTTAGATTTCTTTGAGACCTGGATGTGTTTTGACCCAAATGTGGAATACCAGAAATGCCCATTTTATTTTATTTAATTAAATTATAAGGCTGCCCAACTCTGTAACAACTCTGTGGTATACAAGACAATGAATCCAAAAATATAATAAAACCCCAAATGTCTGAAAAAAGCAGCATTCTAAAATAATACAGAGGACCCCTTGTTCGCTTTGATCCACGGGCTAGAGGCAAGTTTTCTGGGCTGTTTTAAGCACACACAAGGTGACTGTCAGACAAATCTCAGGGAGGGTGGTGTTCCAGAAGGTAGGTACTGTGACAAAGAATGTATTAAAAGTGCACTAAAGAGTTCAGCCTAAAGATAATAATTAAAATTAGAACAAGGCTGAACTCTTTAGTACTCTTTTTCCTGCAGCAATTTGTGTGTGAAGAGGAGGACTGTTCTCAACCATCATTTTTAACAATGAGGCTTGCATTCTGTCTGGTTCTCAGATGCCCATGGGAATGCCATTGTGTCTTGAAACGTTGTTCCCACAGGCATTTGGGCAAAGTTGCCAGGAAATTCAGCTGGGATGGGACAGAAATAGCTGGATGTTGTTGGTTCAAGCAGCCTTTTTTGTTTTAACAACGGAGGAGGAGGAGGAGGAGGAGGAGGAGGAGGAGGAGGAGGAGGAGGAGGAGGAGGAGGAGGAGGAGGAGGAAGAAGAAGAAGAAGAAGAAGAAGAAGAAGAAGAAGAAGAAGAAGAAGAAGAAGAAGAAGAAGAAGAAGAAGAAGAAGAAGAAGAAGAAGGAGCTTCCATGTATGGCAGTGTCAAAAACTGCACAATAGCTGGTAATCGAATCCTTGCTTCTAAAAGGTGGGGGTTTCAATCACAACACCTTGCTTGTCATCTTGCAGATTTTGAGACCCCTCCTGTGGAGACCTCTGAAAATTGTTCTCAGCCTCTTTGTCTATAAAAGTGCCTCTCCTTTGAACTTGTTGTAGATACTGTTCATTTCATTTGGAATCAGGTGGCGCTTAAATGTAATGAAAAAAAACCTAACTAAATCAATACATTTCCCAAGGGAAAAATGATCTCTCTGAAGTGCAAGTGTATATGAATAAGATGGTCAGCACATTACATTTTAATTTGCCTTAACCAAAACTTGTTTTCTTGAATGGGTTTTAGAGATCAAAGACATCCTCCCAGATCCTGACTTCCTTTCCTTTCCTCCCTTTCTATTTCTTTAAATGCTCTTCTGGGTCTTCACCCCACCTAACCCAATGCCACCCACACAGCTTTCTGAACGAGAACAAAAAAGGTTGTGTGTGAGTGACGTACCTCTGGTTTCCATGGAAAAGGTTGGAGCTTCTAGTATTGTTCTCATTTCCAGCTAACAAACATTAGATGGTTTGATGCTGGCAGGGAATGGTTGCAAATCACCTCCCCAGAAGGGAGGTTTTGAAAACAAAAGGTTGGCTGGAACGCCTGACCTGATTTCGCTAGAGCATCTACCTCAGGACACCATGGGAGGAAGGATCAGACCTTTGTAAATGTTCTCCTAGCTGAATTAAGAGGGAAAAAGCCAGTTTGGTGAAGTTGCTGCACCCGAAACCAGGTGACCATGAGTCCTGCTCCACCCTTAAGCATGGAAGCCAACTGGGTAACCAATCCCTCTGTCTCAGCCCAACCCACCTCAGAGAAAGCTTGTGGGGAAAATAAGAAACATGAACATTATACATGTTGCCTTGAGTTGTAAAAAATAAAGGGAACATAAATCGGATGAATATACAATTGGGTGGATGACCCCTCCGGTCTATGAATGTCCCTGTCTCAGCTACAGCAACGTCCTATTTGGGGACCACAGTTTCTAAGTTGCATGTTGGAAAAGGGCAATGGAGAAGGTATAGTAAACATAATTTATGGGGAAAATGATCTATGGGTCAAATAGCTACAAGTAAAGCTTCAAGTTATGATTATGATATTGGGATGGAGAAGGCAAGCTGTAGAGGAGATATGACACTTTTTTCAACTCTGTTTAGTTAAATAGCAGAAGACAACAAATGAGTCTGCAGCATACTTTACTGTGCAATGCCATGGTTTGGTGCAACTGTGGTTTGTGGTTGGGCTGACACTATGCATGACTGAACCCCAAAGAAACAAATGACATTATAGCAGTGTTTCTCAATCTTGGCAACTTTAAGATATCTGGACTTCAACTCCCAGAATTCCCTAGCCAGCATTCAATTCTGGGAATTCTGGGAGTTGAAGTCCAGACATCTCAAAGTTGCCAAAGTTGAGAAACACTGCATTATAGACTAGAGGAGGAAAATATGACCTACAACTGTGAGCCATGTGTCACCCAAACTCCAAGAAAATGGGCAACTAAATAACCAGTTTCCAAGGTTGCTTTTTTGTTCCCCAATGGATGTATTCTGCCCTCCAAAAACGGAAAAAAGATCTCAGTATTTTCAGCCCCACTCCTCCAGTGATGGCATTGTATCAGCTCCATCTCATCTTCCCAGGCCAAAATCTTAGACCAGAATCCCAGGTGCAATCCTGCAGCCAAAGAAGATTACTCGCTTACTGTTTGGAGCCCTGTGTGAATGAGCAAGACATTCTGCCCTGGGGAGATGTATCAATCTGAGCTTGTCATTGCTCCACCTCAAGAAAGAAAGGGTGATGGAACTGCTAGAGCTGGTTGTTCTGCTTCCTGCCCAGCATCTCAGCAGCTTTCCCCTCCAAGGGGGCATTTCCCCATGAAGAAGTTAAGTCAGGCTCTTTGTACTTTATGGCCCTTCAGTCCAAGCCTTGATGAAGCCAAAAAAAATCTTATAGGCCTTCCTGTGAATTCAGACTCAAAACTGGCTGGGGAATTCTGGGAATTGAAGTCCGCACATCTTAAAGCTGTCAAGTTTGAAAAACACTGCTCTAAACCTGATTTAACCATGTCACCAACCTGGACCATAGACTCCAGTACATACTTACCTTATGCTTTGATGTCAGGGAAACAACAACAACAACAAAAAGTTTTAATAGGCTCAAAATATTGATTTTTCATAGTCATCAACTCTTACCTTTGGATGTCGTGCAAAGCCAAGTATTTCTATTAAATGCAGAATTTCCTAATGTCGCAAGTCCCTCTTTCTACTTCAACAATTGTCCCCAAGTGTGTTTTTTGTCTTTTATCTTCTTTTTATGTGCAGGCTTTTCAGTATCCAGACGAAGAGAACAGGAACAAGCTTCAGATTAGAATACACTGACTGTCAGCTATATCCCCAAATCGGAGGCCATCTGTTTGGTGCCATAGATCTGAAAGCCTACAGGATAAAGGGAAATATTTCTATGGGGATTACTTAAATCGTAACGCTTTGGTTTTCTATGGGAAATTTTGGGGCAGGGGAGAGAAAAGAGTCTTCAAAGGAATTGGCTTTGTATAACCAACAGCTTTAGAGGTATGTAGCAAGTGGAATTCTGACTCAGGCATCAAATATGCTATCCTGAGTGTTTTGCTTTGAAAGAACCACACAATGGATAAAGGGACAGAAAACCAGTTCTGTATCCAAGTGATACAAATCCCACTGGCTTTCTCCAGAAACAAAATTCAGAACAGGCAGTTCCCACACTGTGTTTACCTCTGTCTTAAAATTATATCCACATAAATCAATTAAATCAAGGGCGCACAGTTTCAGAATCTGAAAGCCACACTAGGAGCATAAGTGGTGCGTAAGGACCTATAAATGGAAAAGACCCTGTACTCCAAGAACAGATTTATCAATGAAGAAGGAGTGAAGATGAGAAATCCTCTCTCTCTCTATATATATACAGGTAGTCCTCAACTTACAACCACAATAGAGACTGGAAAATTCATTGTTAAGTGGTCCAGTCATTAAGCAAGGTGTCACGTGACCATACATGATTTTATGACATTTTTAGTGGCAGTCATTAAACAAATCACTGTGGTCGTTAAGTGAATCATGTGATCATTAAGCAAATCATGTGGTTGTTAAATTAATCACGCAGTTCCCCATTGATTTTGCTTGTTGGAAGCCAGCTGGGAGGGTCATAAATGGCGATCACGTGACCCTGGGATACTGCAGCAGCTGTCGTAAATACATGCTGGTTGCCAAGCATCCAAATTTTGATCATGTGACTGTGGGGATGCTGCAATGGTCATAAATGTAAGGACTGGTCACAAGTCACTTTTTCCAGTGCCGTTGTAACTTTGAATGGTCGCTAAATGAATGATCGTAAGTCGAAGACTACCTGTATCATCTATCTATCTATCTATTATTATTCAGAGGGAAGAAAAGGATTAAGAAATAATAAGCCAAAACATTAATGGCATAAGATAAGAACATAGCTAAATCCAGTTCATACCAACACCACCCATAAAAAATGGGTGGAGTTTTGATTGCACTGTCACAGACGCCATCTTGACTTATTTGATGGTAGCCTATGGACACCCTGTCCCTTGTGATCTTGGCTATGAAGCCCAATTTCTTTTCTTCCTTAGATGGCTTCGGTAGTGGAGATGCCACCGGAAGAAAAGGAAATACTAATTGCATCCCTGCAATTTTCTTGGCAAAGGGGTATATTTTATTATTTATTTATTTGTTGAGATTTTTAAACTACCCAATAACTGTCAGCCCTTCAAAGTAGACCAGATTAGGAAACCAAACTCATGCAAGCTAATGCTATTTTTATTATATGGTCACAGTAACAGGATCTTGCAAGATAAAGAGAGGGTCTGGTCTTGTCTGAGACACTTACTCAGATTACAGTTCTGCCCAAACCCAGATTTCTTTTATCCGACCATTGTCTTGGTAGCTCTTCCTCCTGTTCATCAAGGTTTTTCCTTTTGCCCATTATAATAACTGAAGCTTTCCAGGAGGTTTACCACAAAATTGTCTCTGTCTATCTCTATTATCTATCTATCAATCATCTACACACACACATATATGCACACACATAAGCCCATGCAATTTGAATAAAAACATACGTTTCTTTGAAAAAACACAACAAGAAAATATCATATAAATGAGGAAGTAGCAAGATGGCCAAACAACACCAATTGAAATGCAGTTTAAAACCCTGGGAATATAGAAAGGTCTTCACTTGGTGCAAAACGATGCTGATGTGGGCCCCAGGTAAGTCTCTCCAGGGAAAGAATTCCATAGAAGAGGCCCACCTCACCTCCTTTGGGAGGGGGACCTGGAGAAGGACCTCAATACAGAAGTAGTTTGCAACTCTTCTTCTATTTGTTTGCTTCCTGATGGTCTCCAATCCATATACTAACCCAGCCTAGCCTCAGTGAGTTTTTCAATATCAAGCAAGATCAACTAGGGGTTGCCATCTCATTGCCAACAGAGAAGAAAATCCATACTGGAAACTATCAGCCTCAGAACTATGCGAGAGAAGAGTGTTCCCTTTAAGGATTTCATTCATTTAATTTTCATTGATTTCTCCAAACATGTTTTTTTGCCTGTTTCACAATCCTAATACATTTGTCTTCATTATCTTGGAGTAAATACATGGTGTGGGGTGGAGGGAGGTGTTTTTTCAGCTTCCTACTCTAGCCTACAGCTCTGAGATTTCCCGGTGATCTCCTATCCAAGTATTAATCAGGTCTAACCTTGCTTGGCTTTGGGGAAAATCAGTCATGGGTGATTAGATGTTAACACTGACTGTGACTGCATTGGAAACAGATCCAACCCAGTTTTCATTTCCATACCTCCCTAATTTGTTGCAGATTCTGGACGATGCTGTCTTTCCTTAGGTATCCATGAACCAGCAGGATCTGACGCCCTGGCACAATTTGTCCAGCATTTGTCAGTTCAGTGGGAGTTTAATCCTGTAGCTAAACTGACCCCATATCACTCTAAACATACATAATCAATCGAGTTGCTCCTCTTGGACTGGAAGTCACTTTGCTAGTTTTTTTTAATGGCTAGGATATTTTGAAATGCATGATGTTGGCAGCTCACTCAGTAAGAAAGTGCTGACGTGTCCTTAAAGGCTGGCTTAGCTGCTGACAATTTATTACGATGCTCGTTCCGTGTCAAAGGAACTAACCAGAGCTGTTTTCGATATCAGCACCTCCACTTTCAAAATTCACTGTGGTAGACAGTTTATGGCACAAATGTAGATCCCTAGGAATGCTCCCTCTTTGCGCCTCCCTTTACTTTTTTGTAAAAGAGAAGATACTAGTTCTTAAAATTGGCTACAGAAATAGACCAGGAAGAGCAGAAACTGCAGCTGAGGTACTGCACTGAGGAATGCAAATTGGAACTGATGTTTTAGACCAGTGTTTCTCAAACTTGACAATTTTAAGATGCATGGATTTCAACTCCCAGAATTTCCCAGCCAGCCTGGGGACTAATTTTCCATGCTGGCTGGGGAATTCTGGGAGTTGAAGTCCACAAGTAAGCTCATTCAGATGCACTGGCTGAAATGCGTTTGGGGGCCCCATTCAATGTTTTGGTGCAGATTCTTAAAACCCTGAATGATTTAGAATAACAGTAGCTCATTATGTACCTGTCCAGACCTTCTGGTCCTCTTCAGAGGCCTTGTTTTGAATTTCTCAAGGTGAAATGAGGTTGTAGCTTCAGGTTGGGGTGGGGTACCCATGTAAGAAGTCCTACTTAGGGAATGGCCTCCCCAGAGAAGCCCACCTCTTCTCTCAGGTGCTGCTTTCATACTTCCATACTCAGGTTGAAAAATGTCAGTTTGATGTGATGTATTTTATTTTTCCCTTGTACTATTTATTGATTGCATTTGATATTTGGGAACTTCAGTGTTTGGGTTTTCTGGGCAGATGACCATAAACCCTTCCCCATCCTAAGAGATTCTGCTGGACAATGACTTGAAGATGCAATGGAGGCCAGAAAAGTGAGCCTTCTTCATTGTCTTCACCACCATGCAGAAAGTGTGATTATGTGCATATGGGCATATTCAGTCAGCCTTCTGGTGAATCTTAAGATCTCCTGGCCTGTTTCTTGTCAGTGCCCCTTTCTGGTTCCCCATTCCTTAGGTCAACAAGAGCATTGACAGGGTCACTGGCTCTGGTTTGAGGAAATTTCCCCATCAGATTCCATAAATCTTTGGAGGTGGGACTATCTTAATGATTCTCCCACCTTTCAGTAGTGGGGGCTTGATGCCATGAAACCAAACTTCAGCAGAAGGTGGTCTGACCATGACTGAAGGGTAACTATTATTGCTCCCCCAACATCTGGGCCACCTCCCTTTGAAACTGAGGCAAAAACAAAATTGAGGGGTGCCCTGCTGTATAGGTTGGTCTGTTAACAGTTTGAAACCAACCTGTGACAATTGTAGAGGTCATAAAATCCTGAGCTGGACCTGCTGTGGAAGTCTCAGCATGGATTTTGAAATCATCCAAGGATTTTCTAACACCATATTTGAACCCACCTCTCCCAGTTCAGTCAGGGAAACTCTTGGACAGTAAGGGAAGGCAATAAAGAGTGCCCCCCAATGCCAGACACAAGGCCTCATAGCCTCCTCAAGTTGGTAAGAGTATTTTTTTATGAGCAAGATGGCATTCTTATGGACCATGGAAATCCCCTTCTCTGATCCCCTAGCCTGAGTTGATACTGTACTGAGAAACCAAGTGGGCTCAACTCAATTCCACACCATGCAGGTCACCACCCAGGTCTTAGTAAGACATGTCAGGTTAACCATATTCCATAGGAACCATATTCCATAGAATATTGTAGAGAACTACCCACTTACCCCAACTTCCCAACATACATGGTACAAATTCAATGGTAGTGATCCAACCATTCTCCTAACTCAGCTCTTACCAGCACAGGGCTGAACTTAGCACTTCCCCATCCCTGGGAAAACTCCTATTCTCACCTGGGAGTACCCAGGTGAGAATAGGAGCCCATACCCATCCTTTAGGGCAACTGCATGAGAACACCAAAATCCACTGAGCAATCTCATGAGGTGAAAACCCTGAAATTTTGTCAGATATCATGGGAGAATGACTAAATCTTGAGAGAGTCAGTAATCTCACCAGTTGTCAGCTGTTTAAATATTGTCCATTTAATTTACGGGAGTGTATGTGGTATTTTAGAATGCCAGGAGGTCCTGAAGAATGCCATATTGCCTATCCCTGGTAAAACCACATGAAACACCGCAGAAATCCTCAGAGATGTCACAGGAGTGATGTTCTTTAAGTATCTGTATCCTAAGATGTTTACAACTTTATACAATGAAACTTGTTGTTGTTGTTGTTTAGTCGTTAAGTTGTGTCCGACTCTTCATGACCCCATGAACCATATTGCGCCAGGCCTTCCTATCTTTCACTGCCTCCCTGAGTTTGCTCAATTTCATGCTCATTGCTTCAGTGATGCTATCTAGCCATCTCATCCTCTGCCGTCCTCTTCTCCTTTTGCCTTCCATCTTTCCCAGCATCAGGGTCTTTTCCAAAGAGTCCTCTCTTCGCATTAGGTGACCAAAGTATCTGAGCTTGAGCTTCATTATCAATCCTTCCAATGAGCAATCAGAGTTGATTTCCTTTAAGATTGACTGGTTTGACCTCCTAGCAGTCCAGGGGACTCTTAAGAGTCTTCTCCAGCACCACAGTTCAAAGGCATCAATTCTTCGGCGTTCAGCCTTCTTTATGGTCCAGCTCTCACAGCCATACATTACTACTGGAAAAACCATAGCTTTGACTATGCGGATCTTTGTCGGCAAGGTGACGTCTCTGCTTTTTAATATGCTATCTAGGTTTGCCATAGCTTTCCTCCCAAGGAGCAAGCGTCTTTTAATTTCATGGCTGCAGTCTCCGTCTGCGGTGATCTTGGAGCCCAAATAAATGAAGTCTGTTACTGCTTCCATTTCTACCCCTTCTATTTGCCAGGGATTGATGGGTCCAGATGCCATGATCTTAGTTTTTTTAATGTTGAGTTTCAAGCCAGCTTTCGCACTCTCCTCTTTCACCCTCATCAAGAGGCTCTTTAGTTCTTCTTCACTTTCTGCCATTAGGGTGGTATCGTCTGCATATCTGAGGTTATTGATGTTTCTCCCTGCAATCTTAATTCCGGCTTGTGATTCTTCCAGCCTGGCATTTCTCATGATGTACTCTGCATATAGGTTAAATAAGCAGGGTGACAGGATACAGCCTTGTCGTACTCCTTTCCCTATTTGGAACCAATCGGTTGTTCCATGACCGGTTCTAACTGTTGCTTCTTGGCCCGCATACAGATTTCTCAGGAGACAGGTAAGGTGGTCTGGTATCCCCATCTCTTTTAGAATTTGCCACAGTTTGTTGTGATCCACACAATCAAAGGCTTTTGCATAGTCAATGAAGCAGAAGTAGATGCTTTTCTGGAACTCTCGTGCTTTCTCCATGATCCAGCGAATGTTGGCAATTTGATCTCTAGTTCCTCTGCCTCTTCGAAACCCAGCTTGTACATCCGGTAGTTCTCGGTTCACGTACTGCTGAAGCCTAGCTTGTAGGATTTTGAGCATAACCTTGCTAGCATGTGAAATGAGTGCAATTGTGCAATAGTTTGAGCATTCTTTGGCATTGCCCTTCTTTGGAATTGGAACGTAAACTGACCTTTTCCAATCCCGTGGCCACTGTTGCGTTTTCCAAACTTGCTGGCATATTGAGTGCAGCACTTTAACAGCATCGTCTTTTAGTATTTTAAATAACTCAACTGGAATACTGTCATCTCCACTAGCTTTGTTGTTAGCAATGCTTCCTAAGGCCCATTTGACTTCACTTTCTAGGATCTCTGGCTCAGGGTCAGTGACCACACCAGCATGGACATCAGGGACATTAAGATCTTTCTTGTATAGTTCTTCTGTGTATTCTTGCCATCTCTTCTTAATCTCTTCTGCTTCTGTTAGGTCCCTGCCTTTTTTGTCCTTTATCATGCCCATCTTTGCACTAAACGTTCCTTTGATATCTCCAATTTTCTTGAAGAGATCTCTAGTCTTCCCCATTCTATTGTTTTCTTCAATTTCTTTGCATTGTTCATTTAAGAAGGCCTTCTTATCTCTCCTTGCTATTCTCTGGAAATCTGCATTCAGTTGCTTATATCTTTCCCTTTCACCCTTGCTTTTCGCATTCCTTCTTTCCACAGCTATTTGTAAAGCCTCATCAGACAGCCATTTTGCTTTCTTGCATTTCTTTTTCTTTGGGATGGTTTTAGTTGCTGCCTCTTGTACAATGTTACAGACCTCCGTCCATAGTTCTTCAGGCACTCTGTCTACCAAATCTAATCCTCTAAATCTATTCATCACCTTCACTGTGTACTCACATGGAATATGATCTAAGTCATACCTGAGTGGTCTAGTGGTTTTCCCTACATTCTTCAATTTAAGCCTAAATTTTGCAGTAAGAAGCTCATGATCTGAGCCACAGTCAGCTCCTGGTCTTGTTTTTGCTGTCTGTATAGAGCTTCTCCATCTTTGGCTGCAAAGTATGTAATCAATCTGGTTTCGGTATTGACCATCTGGTGATGTCCATGTGTAGAGTCGTCTCTTGTGTTGTTGGAAAAGGGTGTTTGCTATGACTAGCTTGTTCTCTTGACAGAACTCTATTAGCCTTTGCCCTGCTTCATTTTGTACTCCAAGGCCAAACTTGCCTGTTATTCCGATTACTCCTTGACTTCCTACTTTAGCATTCCAATCCCCTATGATGAAAAGGACATCTTTTTTTGGTGCTAGTTCTAGAAGGTCTTGTAGGTCTTCATAGAACCGGTCAACTTCAGCTTCTTCGGCATCAGTGGTTGGGGCATAGACTTGGATTACCGTGATGTTAAATGGTTTTCCTTGGATACGCACTGAGATCATTCTGTCGTTTTTGAGGTTGTACCCCATTACTGCCTTTCCCACTCTCTTATTGACTATGAGTGCAACTCCATTTCTTCTAAGGGTTTCTTGCCCACAGTAGTAGATATAGTGGTCGCCTGAATTAAATTCACCCATTCCCGTCCATTTCAATTCGCTGATTCCCAAGATGTCGACGTTCAATCTTGTCATCTCATGTTTGACCACATCCAGCTTGCCTTGGTTCATGGATCTTACATTCCACGTACCTATACAATATTGTTCTTTACAGCATCAGACCTTCTTTTCGCTTCCAGATACATCCACAGCTGAATGTCCTTTCGGCTTTGGCCCAGCCGCTTCACTCTTTCTGGAGCTACTTGGAATTGCCCTCCGCTCTTCCCCAGTAGCATATTGGACACCTTCCGACCTGAGGGGCTCATCTTCCGGCGTCATATCTTTTAGCCTTTTAACATTGTCCATGGGGTTTTCTTGGCAAGGATACTGGAGTGGGTTGCCATTTCCTTCTCCAGTGGACCACATTTTGTCAGAACTCTCTGTCATGACCTGTCCGTCTTGGGTGGCCCTGCACGGTATAGCTCATGGCTTCACTGAGTTACACAAGCCCCTTCGCCACGACAAGGCAGTGATCCATGAAGGGGACAATGAAACTAGTACCTTGAATTACTAGCAGCCCATTCATGATTGATGTTATATCATGACCACTTAATCCTCATAGCTGCATCTGCCCCAGCAGCTCTCTCTCTGGACTGTCTTCAAGGGCAGCCGCACATGGAACACATTACAGTAGTCTAACTGGGGGGGGGAGGGGCAGAATTCACAGAATGCTCTGAATATATTATGCTAACAATGCAATTGCTATTTTAGTGTAAATTTAGGTCACCTCTGGGTTGGACTACTGTAATGCGCACAACATGGAGCTACCCTTGAAGAATATCTGGAAGCTACAGCTGGTGCAGAATGCGGCGGCGCGGACAGTTCTTAATGCCCCTAGGAGGGCACATATAACACCGCTGTTGCGCGAGCTGCATTGGTTACCGGTTTGTTTCCGGGTCCAATTCAAGGTGTTGGTTATTACCTTTAAAGCCCTTTATGGCACAGGACCAGGTTATCTGAGGAACCGCCTCGCCCTGGTCACTTCAGCCCGTCCCACTCGGTCCAGCAGAAGGGGCAGGTTGCAGACCCCACCAGTCAGGGAATTTCGATTGGTGGGGTCGAGGCAGAGAGCCTTTTCTGCTGTAGCGCCCGCCCTAGGGAACATCCTGCCTCCTGAGGTCCGGTGTGCCCCCTCCCTCATGGCCTTCAGGAAAGGTATTAAATCCTGGCTCTGCCAGAAGGCCTGGGGGCCGGAGAGGGGCCCACACCTGTGGAGATGGCTGGTGGGGTGAGGGGTTGTCTCCCCCCCCAGCATCTTACAGGTTTTTTAGGGCCATAAATTGGAGGAGGTTTTTTTAGGGCATTTTAATATGTTTTTAATTATTTATAGTTTTTAGCCATCTGGGAGAGAGCTGTGTTTTTATTGTGAGCATACAAGCCAAATAAATGAATGAATGAATGAATGAATGAATGAATGAATGAATGAATGCAGCCCCATCCAGAGTGGGATGCTCACCTAAATTCCAAGACAGAGGAACTGTCAATTCTCATACCTCCAATTTGCTAAGATTCAATTTTAATTGATTGCCCCTTCATCCTACTAATTTCTGCCTCCTAGTAATACTTCTTTATGTACCTGAAAAACAATAATAAGGCAGCCACAGGACAGAATGAACACATATAAAACCCATGCAGAGAAAAAAAAAGGCTGAACAGTGTGGGGGTTTGATATGTGTGGGTGTGTGTTCCTGTGTGTTTTGTGGGAGGGAGAGGTCGGGTTGATGCAATTTCCATGGTTTATTGATTTTTAATGGGTTTATTTCTTAACACTTTTATGTGGATTGATCCCTCAACTCCAGAACAAACAGAAACATAAAATTAAATGTATTAAATCTTAGCACACACACACACACACACACACACACACACAAATAATTATTGGAGTAGAGTGAGCTCTCCCAGACTTTATTTACCCAAGCTTAGAATAAGTCGAACTATTTCCCTAAAGTGCTGAGAAACAATTCAGATTCTTCCAGGCCAGTCCGAATTGGCTTGAGTTGTTACAAGTAGGGCAGCATGAACATTAGGTTAGAAATAAATAAAATAATTTTATCTTAGGAAGAGGCCAATTTCACCAATAATGTATATGTTGATGCTCTAGATTGATTCGTAATCTAAATATTCTAAGCTTTAAAATTGAAGTCAGAATTTCTCTTAGGGGCCAATACTTGGCATCTTCTATTAACCAGCAGCCAAGGTCAGAAATTTCTTGCCCTTTTCCTCTAGAAGTCTACTTTTCCCTCCCCACTGCAATTCAGTTCATTCTGAGAAATTTCAGCCATGTCTTATTAACCGGCAGTTCAACAAAACCTCTTGAGTCTTCCTGCCTCCCCATGTATAATTGGTCTCATATAAATGGAAATATGTTATTTAATCTCACTGGGGAAAAAACAACGAGAAAGCAAATAATCGTTTCATCTCAAGAAATATAGGCCGTTTTCCCTCTGTGCAGACCGTGCATTGATTTCCAGTGTTCCCATCTATTTTCGGAACTTCAAGGAACAGCTATTACTGCTCAATTACTTTGCTTCATTAACTGAGTAAGAACTCATATAAATATTACAAGTCTCTGGTTAAAAGAAGAAAAAGAGGAGAAGGCGAAACAAAAGAGAAAGGAACTGAGATGAAGAGCAGGTGGATAATTAGGGATGAGCAAATTCCCTTGTTTAATTCCGCAATGCCTTGCCTTGCGTTCTACTGCTCAAGAATTCCAGTTTTTAATTTGGTAATGCTTGAGGAATTTGATACTTGAAAAATCTCACATGGTATTGGTATCAAGGTCCACATTACCTTAATCTAAATCTCTGCTTTCTAACTGAAATGCACTTCACATGGGGCGGCCTTTAAAAATTATTTGGAAATTACAACTGGTCCAGAACACAGCGCCCTGGGTGTTAATGAGCTTTGTACTGGTTGCTGATTCACTTCCGGGGATAAATTAAAGTGCTGGTGTTAACCTATCAAGCACTGAATGGTTTGGCACCTGGATACCTACAGGACTGCCTCCTCTAAGCTCTATCAGCCTGACCTAATACAGCAGTGTTTCTCAACCTTGGCAACTTCATGATGTGTGGACTTCATGGGGAATTCTGGGAGTTGAAGTCCACGCATCTTCAAGTTGCCAAGGTTGAGAAACACTGTAATAGAGCATTGAGGGAGAAACTCCTCATGGTCCCACAATTCCAGAAGATGGGGGGAGCTGAGGCTACAAGGTGCTGCTTTTCGTTGGAAAACCCTGGTGTTGTGGAGCAGTCTTCCCACAACGATGAATCTTGCCCCTTCCTTGATGGCTTTCAGAAAAGTATTAAAAGCAGCTTTTCCAGAGAGAGCTCCAGTGATTTTCACATACTGCATTGTTACTTTTGTATTTTAAAAATTCTTACAGTTACAGGGTATGTGGTTGTTAATTTATTTTTATTTATGTTGTTTGTGTTTTAATCCTACTGTGAATGTTTTTATCAGTCCTTTGAGGTAGTCCAGATGGGAAACCAAAACCATGAGTACTAATACTACTCATTTATTGTAAGGTTACTGTAACAGAATCTTGCACTTCTGAAAGCGCTTCCCCCCTCCCCTCCCTTAACCTTCCTGAGAACTAGGGAGGGTGCCTTCTGAGATGCTTTCTCCACTCCCATTCCTTTTGTGGGCTGAGATACCTCTTATCTGACTATTGTCTAGGCTGCGGCTCTTCCTCCTGTCTCTCATGTTATTCTCACAGCCCATTACAGTTTTATATCTGGTAACACTGCTGAGAGTGATGAGGCTGTGGAGGGACATAAATTCACTAAACAAACAAGCTGTGGTTTGGGTGGTATGATGGAATGTCTAGCAGACCCTGGGAACACGAAGGAGGGAGAAGCACTGTTACAGAAAAGATTACTTAGTCCAAGGGAGGGGGGAAGCGTGAGGAAGAGGCTCAGAGTAAATCCACCTTAATTACTCTAGGTATAAGATTGATGTCAAGCCCTTTGAGTCTGGCACAAGAACTACTTTAATTTCCAGAATGAACTTTATTGCTCCTAGGGTAATGTAACAGAAACTTGAAAGTCTGCCAAAGCAATTCTCCAGATCAACTTATACCTAGCGTAATTAAGGCAATATTTCTCTGAGTTCTCATTTTCATGCTTCCCCGCTTCCCTAGAGTAAGGAATCATTTCTGGTATGGTCCTCCTCCCTCTTCTCTCTTCCCAGGCTTTGCTAAACCTTCCATTGCAAGTGGGTTTAGGACCCAAAGTGGGTGGAACTGGAGCTAAAATGGAAAGGTACTTGAAACAACATTGAAATTTCCTGCACCCCTATGAAGAATGATCTGATTTTCAAAAACAGGTGGATACAAAGGCAGCCATCTGTTAGCTTTATCCCTGCACTGTGAGGCTGTTTAAATGCACAACATAAATACACATTCAACTATGCATTCTGACATGTATTCAAAAGTTAAGGTATTTTGAGAGAAATTCTGTATGTAAATACTGATTTAATGCATTTATTTTGAGAGAAGTCTATATCATGACAAAAGTGGGCAACAGCATTTGCAGAGGAAGGGGGATGGACTGTCACGATGCTCACACCCTTTCAAAAGGAGCGGGGCTGACAATTCCATACTGTCATCCACCATCTTGCCAATTTTGACCTCTTCCCCAATGAACACTGCTGGAACTGGAATTGGAATGGACATTTACAGATTTGGAAAAAGAACACACTATTAGTAGAAACAGACATCAAAGATAGGCAAACTTGCTTACTAGTAGCTTAATGCGTGCTATCAAAAATATTGAAACACCCCAGTATAATCCCCTTTCTCAGTGAATCAGAGTGGATGTAAACCCAATACATTTTAGTCTGTCCCCAGCATTGACCCTAACTCTGATTTATTTGCCCTCAAGCCCAGCAGTTAGAAAATGAGAGGGATGGACTTAGTTTATTGTCACTAGCAGTAGCTGCTGGGTCCCCAGATACATAGTCTCTAGTACCAGATTGGAGTTTGTTAAATACTGACTCCTATGATAAAGAAGAACAAAAATCACAACTTAGGGAGAGGAAAGCTGAATTTTATAATAACTGTGTATACAGGTAGTTCCCAGGTTAAGAACACCCGGATTACAGATGACCCATAGTTAAGAATAGAACCTATTGTAGCAAAATTTGAGTTAAATACACAATGATTTGAGTTAAATACACAATGGTTCAAGTTTATTACACAATGCTACTTATACAGTATTATGCAATAATACTGTGCCGGCTTACATACAAATTTGACTTAAGGACAGACCCTGAGAATGGAACTTGTTCTTAAACTGGGGACTACCTGTCTATGGGAAGCATTGACAATATTGTTCCAGCCCCAGAAACAAACTGACTGTCTGAATCTTCATCTTCTGCTCAATGATCCCATCCAGAACATTTTGTTTCGGAGAGACCTATATAGAATGTAGCTGGCTGGAAAGAGTCTGTTGACAGTGATTAGGTTTGATTCCTTTCTGAATTTGAGGTAATAGCTTTACAAGAAACCTGATTAGCAGGAGAGGAGGACCCAGGACAACTCCCTGGTTTTCAATGCAGGTGCACCCCTGCCCCAAAATTAAAGAATAAAGGGTGAGCCTCAGAGGGCTTATGCCCGTATACTAAGGAAGAACTGCAATGGCAGGGTGAGAAATGCAATGGCAGGGTGAGAAATTATATAATGAGGATAATCTGCCTCATATAGTGGCCGTGAGATTCAGATATAAAGATTTTGAGCTTATACTGGTCAGTGTTTATATTCCCCCAAATACATCCTCTTATTACAATTCTGACTACCGGATAGATTTGGAAATAATATTGGACGAAACAATTACTTTGCATATCCAAGCCATAATTATTTTACTTGGTGATTTTAATGTTAAACTAGGCCAGTCTCTTCATGATTTTGCTCAACATAGTAGACTTCCAAAGGAATGTTTTGATAATCATCCACACTGGTTTTCAAGAGATAACAAAAGTAATACTGCTGGTCTATACTTGGTATCACTGATTTTTAAATGTAACCTTCAAATTCTGGATAATAACTTTGTATGCTCATGCACCTTCCACTCAGGTCACTCAAGCAGTGTGATAGATCTCATTTATGTATCAAAAAGTAAAGCTCACCTCTTTTCAGAGGTCATTGTTTATCCAAGAGGAGAAAGCGATCATCAGCCAGCAAGTGTGAAATTCCCAGGTCGTTCGGACTTAAGATCACATAGCATGGCTGATAGGCGGGTACTAACTAACTCAGAGGTGAGTCAAGATAAAAGATTAAGTAGATACCAAGACAATACTGAATAGCCTCAAATCAGAGAATGCTGTCTGTTGGGCTTACGGTCCAGTCACCCGTGGCAGACTGGCAGTCAGTCTCCAATGCATTCACAGATTTGTGCCACATGTTGAAGAAACACCTGATAACTAAATTCTCCTCCAAAAGTTCCCCTATAGACAGATCTCCTTGGTTTGACAATGAAGGTCGTTTGATGAAAAAGAAATTGAAGGCAGCCATGAGATTTGCTCAGAGGCATTCCTCTGTACAAAGGCGAGCTAAGATGCTGCCTCTAAGAAGAGAATATAAGAAACTCATTAAATGAAAGAAAATAAGTTATGCTGCTTCAATATAGTCAGGACTTGAGAGCTGCCAGCCAAAAGTCATCATTCGGCTATATTTTGGCACTCTGTAGCCAAGAACGGAGATTTGCGTTCAATATACCAACTCTGCTGCAGATTGAGAAAACTTATCATCACCCTCTTGGAACCTGTTGAGAAACAGTTCCTAAGTAGTGATTTACCACCGACTGAAGCCTTACCCCTTTGGCCACCAGTATTAGAAAATGAGATCAAATCTATCATAAAAGGCTTGAAGAGCAATAAAGCCCCTGGTGAAGACTTTCTACTGGCCAAGCTATTCAAAAAATAGCCCAGCTGGTGGGCCCCTCTCTTGGTGGGTTTATTCACACATATAAATAATACCCACCATATCCTAGTTGGGTGGAAGATATCAATAGTAGTTCCTATGTACAAAAAAGGGAATAAAAAGGACCCTAGCAATTACAGGCCTGTTAGTTTAATAGATATTGTGGTTAAAATATATGCCAGGTTCCTCCAGTTGAGAGCTGGATAGATGAAAAGTGCATTCTCATAGGAGAACAAGCTGGCTTTAGACAGAGTCGATCCACTATCGGCAGTTGCTTTGTCTTGCACCATCTAATTACAAAATATGTCAGTAAGGGAAACAACTGTTGGCTGCTTTTATAGACTTTAGTGCAGCATTTGACACAGAAAACAGTGAAATACTATGGAGGAAATTGACTGTCCTCAATATGGAACCCAGACTGCTGGTACTGATCAAAGCCCTTTACACAAACACTTGTTTGAGAATGCGGTTCGGGGTTAATGGAGCCATGACAAGTAGGATCAATACTCACAAAGGGGTAAGACAAGGGCGCATACTTGCACCACTGCTATTCAGTCTATACATTAATGACATACCAGGTGTCAGGTTCAGCCCAAAGAACTCCACATGACAATGCAAATACAGTTCTGTTGTGTTTATTAGCTTCCACCTCAAGACAGAATCTCACCCGACTCAACCCAAGTTCCCCAGCCAGCCAGCCACAACGCCGTGAATTCCTTAGGGAGGTGCCAGCCTCATTTCCTTGAACTTCCCATGCTCCTGTTGTGGGCTAAGAAGACGCTTATCTCCCTGAGCATGGCCTTCATAAGTCCATTCCATCACACCAGGACTGATGAAGGATCCTGGAGTACACATGCCTATGGCACTCAACACACATTGCAACACCTTGCTATAAGCACACAATATGATTTTACTATCATATCTGCAAGTTGGGTTGCACAGGTTGTTAAGAAGACTTGGTTCCTGCTGCCATAATAGTTCTCTGAGTATTAATAAATCAAAGTAAAAAATATGCTTTTTGGAAAACAACGTCACTGCCATAGATGGCTATTAGATGGTGACCCAATACAGCAAGTTAACACTTTTCCTATGTAGGGGTGCAGGTAGTCACTGGGTTAAACGCCCAGGTTACAGAAGATCCATAGTTAAGAATGGAGCCTATCGTAGCAAAATTCGAGTTAAATACACAATTATTTGAGTTAAATACACATGGTTTAATTACACAATTCTACTTATACAGTATTATACAATAATACTGTTCTGGCTTACATACAAATTTGACTTAAGGACAGACCTTGGGAACAGAACTCGTTCTTAAACTGGGGACTACTTGTAGTCTTCTGTGAGACTGGATCTTGATTTCATCATCATCAAAGATGCTCACTCAGAGCAAGGGCACGTGCACGTTTACTGCTCCGATTAATAAATCACAGCTATCCAGGTTCCTTAGCCCCAATTATTAAAGTATATAAGGCCAAGGTTACCTCTATGCTCTTATACGGAGCTGAAGTTTGGGGCTTAAACCACCTACCACTATTAGAACAAACACAATCCCAGCATCTGAGAAGTATCTTGGGTGTCGATAAAAGGACCTCAGCTGCTGCAGTTAGAGCCGAATTGGGAATTTATACAATTTGTTCTTTGTCTAAAATCAGGGCAAAAACAATGCTATGGAAATTGACAGGCTCCCAAAACTGTGTCTGTTAGAACAGACAAAATCTCAGTTACAGACCTCTTGGATTGCAGAAATGGCAAATTATATCAGGAGCTGTGGTCTCCCTGTTTCTTGTCCAACGGTCTCTGGAAAACATGTTAAAAAGATTGCTGCACAAAGGATTTTGGATATAGAAGCTCAGAGAGATTTAGCCACCCTTATAAAGCTGGCACATTGAAAAGGATGAGCTGCTATAAATGTACCTTCCAAATTGCTAAGTATTTAAGCACAGAAGTGCCCAAACACCTTAGGGGAGGTATTTACTCAAGCAAGATTTGAGCAGCTGGACACAATGGTTAAATATGGAAGGTTTAACCAAATCCCTTATAATAAATGTTCTTGTATTTGCAGAGCCCCAGAGATAGAAGACATAACACATATATTATCTGAATGTCAATTGTATAAGAAAGAGAGAGATCAGTATCTTGGACCGCACATTACATAAATGGCCTGTTGGGATCCCTATATTAAAACTGCATATTTCATGTGCGGTCAGAATCCAAAAATTACATATAATACGTCCCTTTATTTGAACAAAACAGTATAGTCGAGAACTGCTTATGCGGATCTGATTGGGATAAGCTGTAGAAGTGACATGGAAATATGATTTGCATTTTCTTTTACTTCTTTTATTCTATTTTTGACATATGGTCTTATTATTGTTCTGTGTTTTATATTTTGTATTCTGATATGACCTAACGGCTAATCAATAAAGGATTACTATAACATTTAACTATAACAATACATTTTAGTGAAAGTGAGTAGATTCCACTAAACATGCAAGGCTCACCACTGACAGCAACCCTGAAACCCATTTTAATTATTATTATGGATTTCAGTACTGCCTAGTGGAAACTAGCTGTTTCCTCCAATGAGAACACGATCAACAAATTAAAACGGAGTTTGACTTGGTAAGCAGGCCCATTTCAGAATCCCTGTGCTGTTAGTAGTGATGAAAAAGCTATGGATTTGCAAGAAAATGGATTTGCAAGTCCTCTCCCCACAAATGATGGTATTTATCCTGGCAATGGTGAGCATCTGTCTTTCTTAGGTTAAAAATCCATATCCCTACCCAAAGCATTTGTTTGTGAGAGATGCATCTGAAAAAGAACATGCGTCCTTTCCAGCTGCATACAGAACAAAAACTGTCAAGTTGCCTAACAAACAGCAGCATCTGGGATACTAGCATTCAAAACCATTTTGGCAGAGAGTTTATTGTGGACTCCCTGGGGTTCTCTGAGCTTGGTTGTTTTCTTGCAGACGTTTCATTACCCAGCTAGGTAACATCTTCAGTGCTAGAAGGGAGTGGGGTTTGCTCTCTGTTTATATACAGTAGCTTGCCCTGCCAGGATGGGTATGTGTTGTTTTCTTTTTGATAGTTCCTTGATTAGACTGTTGTTTACTGCTTGATTGTCTGAGTTGGTAGTTCCTTGATTAGGGTATTGATTATTGCTTGATTGTTTGTCTGGTGTTGATCCTGGTGTTAATCTCTGCTTATCTGGGTGTTGATTGCTGGCGAGAGGATGTTCTGGGGTTTTTGCTTCCTTTTGATTGTCTCTTTTGAATAATGTGTAAATGTTGTTTATGTGCCTGTTGATGGCTGACTTGTCTGAATACCAAGTTTCCAGGAATTCCCTCACGTTTTTGGATTTAGCTTGATTTAAGATGCTGACAGTTTCCTGACCTGTCTGTCTTACATAGTGGCTGTTCCAGTCCTTACACTGTATGTTGTAGATGACTCCTGTTTTTTCTTCTTGGGCTACTGGGTCTTTTGGTTTACTTAAGATGTTTTGGAAGGTTTTAGTTGATTTGTGTGCTATGGTGATGCCATGTGGGTGTAATAGTCTGTTGCTTGTTTCTGAGATGTTTTTGATGTATGGCAGTGTTATCCTTTTCATAGCTTCTGTTGGTTGTGCTGTAGTGGGTTAAGTGGTCAGGCACTTTTTGATGAAGTTGCATGAATATCCATTTTGTTGGAAGATGTTGTATAGGGGGTCTGTTTCCTTCTTCTGCTGTTCTGGGTTGCTGCAATGCGTTTGCGCTCATCTGAATAATGTTCTTACACAGTTCCTCTTGTGGGAAGTCGGCTTGTTACTTTGGAAATGGAGCACTTGGTTAGTGTGGGTTGTTTTTCGATAGACTTGTGTTTCTAAGAGCTTATTCTCCCACCCAGGTACACTACACACTGAACCTGATGTATATTGGTAAAAATGGAAAACAAAAATGAAGAAGGGTTTTTAAGAGTGGAATTTATGGGAAAAAACTGTGGTGGAGCAGAACACTGTCATCTGAACACAAGTAATAAAACAAACTGGACTTATACTAACCTGGTTCTTCCTCGTGTTGTTACCATGAGATAAGTCCACCCGGATTAGAGATCGTTTTGCTCAAGGCTCTTTTACAAATGGATTGGCCTTGCTGCAAATACACAGTGGAGTTCTTTTATAGTCACAGCCAACCCACAGCCCAACTTTTTCTCCGTCTAAGCTCTTTCCATCCTAAATGACTGTCATTTGTCTGAACTCTCTCAGATTCCTTGCAGCAAGTTTGCCAGCTTAGTGGAAGCAATTCAGAAGAAATGACAGGCAATTGCTGAAGCATTTCCTGTAGAGTAGCAGAACCATTTTCTGGGACGGTGACAAGTTACAGCTTTTGGCAATCATTATCTGAATGGTACGCTTTAGCACTGATTTGACTCAACTTCCCTGCCATAGTCACTTTGCCCTGCGAGGCATATGCAGTGGAGAGGCTGAATGTATGACCGGAGGCTGTTTCAAAGACACTGGTGGACAGTCTGTGAGTGGGATCTAAGTTAGCTTTTCATTATCAGGGCTTGGACCTCACCAACAGTGGAATTTGGGGACTCCTTGGAGGAAGAACAAAGTAGGATCTTCCACCAGACTTCTGTGATCCCAGTGATCCTTCCAACCCCAGACTAAAGTCAAAGAAGTAAAGATCCACATCTTAGTTCCTTGAATCTCCCCTTACTACCTGCAGGGTTGCAGAAACAGAGAATGTGATGTGCCAGCCTGGCCTTCAGGAGCACTGATGAAATTCCTACCTTGCTATATATCACTCTACTCAGATGGTGGTAGAAAATAATATGCAAGTACCAGTAAGATCCACAAATCTGAATATTTGGGAGCAATTGGGTTGCTTACAGAAGCCAATGGCTTGAACAGTGTCACTGCTGAAGCAATCACTTCTTTAGAGCTTGAAACTCTAGTGAAAAATCTTCTTAAGAGAAAAACACCCATGGACAGAGTGGGCAGGGTGGGCAGAATAGTAGGAAGAATGCTGGGTCAGGCAAAAATCAACCTAGCATAGCGTGCACTTCCCTACTTCAACCAGCCATGAGTTCTAGTCCTGCCTTAGGCACAGAGTCAGCTGGATGACCTTGGGCCAGTCCTTCTCTCTCAGTCCTAGGCAGAAGACAATGGCAAACCACTTCCAAAAATCTTGCCAAGAAACTTTGGGCTTATCCATGTAGTCACCAGGAATTAAGACTGACCTGAAGTCACAAGGGAAAGGAAAGGAAAGGAAAGGAAAGGAAAGGAAAGGAAAGGAAAGGAAAGGAAAGGAAAGGAAAGGAAAGGAAAGGAAAGGAAAGGAAAGGAAAGGAAAGGAAAGGAAAGATTGGTGTGTGTTGCTTCCTCTCTCCCCTCCTCTTCGATACGGCCAATGTGCTGGCCCGTCACCCATCTCTCCTCCACCAACTTCCCAATCCCTTCCCTTCCATACTTCCCATCATTCAGGATATGCCAGTGTTCCAACATGGCATATCCTACTGGCTCATCTGCCCCCAGTAGGTTTCCTCTCCTCTTCCTCTCAATTGTCCACCTGATGTCTCAGTGCAGCATATTCCACTCACCCGCTTACCCCAAGATTTTTCCAGTGATTTCCCTACCCTCATTCTGGTCTCTCTCTGCTGCTGCTGCTCCCTCTGCCCCTATATCTCAACATGGCCTGTCCTTCTGCCTAACGTGTCCTTGATCATGCCAATGTTTGCACACACCTTGGCCAAGGAAACCCCTCTGACGTGACTTCTTTCTGTTCTTCCATCACCTCTCCACCAACAGAAGAGAAGAGAAGAGAAGAGAAGGTGGGATCTTCCTTCCTTCCTTCCTTCCTTCCTTCCTTCCTTCCTTCCTTCCTTCCTTCCTTCCTTCCTTCCTTCCTTCCTTCCTTCCTTCCTTCCATTTCAAATTTAGACACCGCCCCGAGAAAGTGACTCTGGGCAGTTTACAATAAAACAACAAATAAATATTAAATAAAATACAATAAAAGCAATATAAAAATATAGTAAAAACAAACACATACATAAATAATAATAATAATAATAATAGTAATAATAATACTAGTAATAAATAAATAAATAATATTCTTTTGTGCAACCAACAAAGGTGGCCAGACCTGGATTACTCCTAAAGTTAATCCACTGGATATAGCTTCTAAAGTGTGAAGACCCATGAGTTCAATTTGCAGGGGTGGGCTTGAACCCCAGAGAACATCCGATCAGTCCCAAATAGGACAACACAGGTCACACAGTGCCTGCTGGTAATCTTTTTCATTGTGCTTCAGTGTGTACTTGGAATGAAACAGTTCCCGTTCATCCCATAGAAGGACCAAAACATGTGATGTGCATGTTTTGACTTGGGCACAGACCACCCTAATCTGCTGTTCTATGCACAGAATAGTTCCCACCTCACTCACTAGGGTCACTCAAGAAGAAAGAAAACGGAGGAGAAAATGGCTGCTGAAGTAGGAGACCATCAAGACATGAAAAAGTATGGCTGCAGAAGCCTTTGAAAATGGGTGGCAAAGATTGGTCAGCATCCCCATCATTTCAGATATGATCCTCTGAGACCATCCAGCTCAACACTAAATAGGGTTTCCCCTCCTTTCTCAAGAGCAGAACACTGGTTGTTAACACTTTTATTGCTGTCCACCCATAACAAAGGCTGATAGGCCCACCCCTTTCCTTTAAAAATTCAGATATAAAGTTGGGAGGGGTTGATTCATCTAAAACCAGAATTGGAACCTGTATAAATCATCAAATATCTCATGCTTCAGTTGGAGTGAAGCATATGTGGCTCATCCTGTCTGCACTTGGAGGTTAATCAGGGTTGAACCAGATTAATACATAGATAGAGACCATCAGGCCATACTAAAGCTTTGACAAGGCTTTGGAACTGCATCTTCTTTGAGTTTCGGTTTGCCCTGATCCTGCCTGCCTTTCAAAAGGCACTAAGGACCTGTTTTTTCCTTCAAGTGTTGGGTCTGGGAGTGATATGACTCATTAGATGAAATTTTTGGCCTTACATTTACATATGTGTTTGTAAGTTCTTGTTTTGAGTTATGTTTTTTTACTATGTTTTATTATGGGGGGTCATCACTGGATCCGACATGACTCAAAGGCATGTATCTGTCTGTCTGCCTGCCTATCTGTTTGTGTCTGTCTGCTTGTCTGTCTATCATTATTCATCTATCTCTATCTATCAATCTATCATCTCTATCAACCATCCATCCATCCATCCATCCATCCATCCATCATGTCTGTCTTTCTATCTATCACTATCTATCTATCAATCTATCTATCTATCCATCATCCATCCATCCATCCATCTATCCATCCATCATCTATCATCTGTCTGTCTATCATTATTCATCTATCTATCTATCTATCTATCTATCTATCTATCTATCTATCTATCTATCATCTCTATCATCTATCTATCCATCCATGATCTATCCATCCATCCATCCATCCATCTTTCTCTCTGTCATCTTTCTCTTTCTGTGTCTCCCTCCCTCCATCTCTCTCTCTATTCCATGTGAGAAAGAGACAGAGAGAAAGGGGAGAGAAGACCGCAAAGCCATGTTTTTCTTGAATACTGTTATTTGAATACTCCCTCTTTCCCACAACTGGATATTAGCATGTTCACTTTGCTCAAGTCCTTAAAGAACATTCCAAGTGATAAACAATTGATATTTTGTCAAGAAAAAGCCACTGTTCTGCCAAAGAAATTATTTTTCACACCAGTTCCAGTGTCATCTTTGATTAATATTCATACTGTATTTCATTATGGCTCATCCTTCTCCTACAGAGGTGTCCTTCAGTTGGGTTGTGAGGAAATGCAAGAAGCCACAAAATAAACGAATCTCACCCAGCTCTTCTCAAGAGAGAGGCAGGAGGAGGAGGAGGAGGAGGAGGTTTAACACTTACTTGGCCAAACCTGGAGCAGATTTGCTAAGGTCGGCTGAGAGTGTTGGGGTATTTCTCTGCAGTTTGTGACTGAAGCCAGATCATTAACATTACTATGGATCATTGCAGTTTGCTTGACGTGGCACCGCTCCCCTCCCCTTTTATTATATTGTTGTAAATCCTGATATATTATATTGTTTTGATACAATGATATTTATACAATATTAATTAAAATGATTGACATTCTATTGTTGAGATAACTTAGAGTACTGGACATCAAGAAAAGAGAAAGAGATATTCAGCAATATTAATTACAATTTAGGATATCAGTATTACAAGCATAAAATGATTTGACTTTTTCATCTGACACAGGCTGCTTTGAAGACCGTGTAGATTTCGGCTGGTGCAAAATGCAGCAGCCTTTATGTTCTCAGTAGTATATCATTATTGTGGGACCCACATGTTTCCAAGTGCTGTTCACCTACAAAGCTCTATATGGTCCAGGGCCTATATAAAGACTGCATTTGCCTTTCCCATATAGATTTCCCCAATCTGAGGGCACAGGGAGTGCCAGCTGAAGATCCCCACCTACTGAGAGATATAACAGAAGCGCCCCCCCCCCCCATAAGCATTCTCTGTGGGGCTATTCTGAGATGAGGGCAGGTCTCCTTCTTCTAGACTTCCAGAAGCTTCTAAACCAGTGTTTTTCAACTTTAGCAACTTTAAGATATATGGACTTCAACTCCCAGAATTCCCCAGCCAGCCATGCTGCAGAGCTCTTATCACCAAGAACGGGATTATTACTGTTGCAAATAATTGCATTGTAACTGCGCTATATGTTATATTAGTTTTTTTTGTATATTACTACATTAGTTTATTGTTCATCGGGTCTGCCTGTTGTTCATGTACACCACGTAGAGCTGGTTGATTGCTGTGGTCTATAAATGTGTAAATATATATGAATAGGCCAGTACCTTTCTCCTATGTGGTGAAAACGTCTCTTCTCCCCTCCAAAAGAGCTCATAGCCAGCACAAGATTCCCCTATATCCTCTCAACGACAGCCTTGTAAGGTAGGCTAGATCACAGCAAGAATAGGTCAGTTGCAGCCCAACAGATGTGTGTGTGTGTTTTTAATGCTATAGCTTTAAGAGCCATCCCTCAAATTGCAAATAATCTTAAATCCTTATTTTTGGTTTTGCTCCTAAACATAATTCCCTGAGTTCAGCATCTTGTATCTCATATGTTTGGCACGGCTGTTGGTTCTAATAATTTTCATTCAGGAAAAGAACAATATATACACTCCAAGGCAGATATATTTCACACCTCTTCATTAGATCATATTTTTCAAACTTGGCAACTTAATGATGTGTGGACTTCAACTCCCAGAATTCCCCAGCCAGAAATCCACACATCTTAAACCATGTTGGCTTTAAGTAATCCAAGCCAGAAAATCAAAAAGAGGTGATGCGGGTGAGAAATAGGGAGGGAGTTAAACTCGGTTGAAAAAAAAAAAAGGATCAAAAGGCTGTACTTCATCAAACTTAAACTTTTTAAAATGTGCATTTTGAAAAACTGGCATGCATGATTCACGGTCCTTTCTGTCTTTGTGCAAATCTTGCACACCATAAGTAAACACAGGAGCTGTAATGGTATGTGGGAAAGACCTTGGGAGACGGGGCGAAGAGATGCTGCCTAGGGAACGGTCAGATAAGAGACAGCATAGCCTGAAGCTGGAGAAAGAGTGGAGAAAGAGGCTCAGAAGAGACCTACCCTAGTTTCTTGGGCTGTAAAGGAGATGGCTGGAGAATTGTACTTTCAAACTTGCAAGATTCTGTTAATGTATCCTTACAATACAGTACAATTAGCTCATCTGGTTGTGTTTCCTGTCTGGTCCACCTGGTAAGGCTGACAAGAGCCCCCACATCGCTGTGTTCACTGCCCCATTCATCGATATGGCTCCCTTTTTTTTTTTAAATAAAAGCCCAGCTAGAAATTATGCTATCAGAATGGCATCCTCTGTGAAATTAAGCAGTCAAAGTGACCTTTCAAAGGTGACCAGGTGCCCACTTAATAAATAGACACGATGCAATGCCATTTTCTAGCCTGTCATTTGCTTCAGGGCTAATTACTTGCTCTGAGAAAATAATCAGAGAGTGATGTAGCAAACAGCTTCAGTTCAAACGTTCATAGGTGGGCTGAAGAAAGAGGGGAGCTCTCTTAAAAGGGTGGTGGTGGGAAGTAACAACCCCAAATGGTAGCTTTCAGGATAATCAAGGAAAAAGCTGAACACTTGTAAGCAATTGGTTTTGAGATCTGCATGTTGATAAGGGATTAGTAGAGAAGCTTTCTCAGTTGCCCCTTCTTATCTCTTCAAAAGCTCTTCCTGCTTAATTCTTTAGTCTGCATATTAACAAGGAATTTAGAAGGCAGTTATCCACCCTCCTCAATTTAAGCATCTTCCCCCAGATAAAGTTCTGCAAAAAGAAAGATGTATGCAAATTCAGATAACAGCATTGTCTTCAGGAGCAGGGAAAGAAAGGGTATTAAACACATCTTTCCCATTTTCCAGATTTCTTGTGGAGGTCTGGCTGACCTCCAAGAAGAAGGGAGGAGGATTGGTAAAAGTAATTGATCCAGTCTCTTTACGGTCAAGCTCTGTTGACCTGGAACTAACATTGGTTCAGTTGCAATGCAATTAGTGGTGACATTCTGTATGTCTGACTTAGTCCATTGGCTTCACAGAAAACCATAAAATTGTCAACACTAGGTAGGAAAGAAAAATACCCCCATAACTTAACATTAACTTGATCACTATGCCAATTTGCCCAGCCCGCAATTCTTAGGCATCTTTTGAATGGAGCACCATTTACCCCACTGCTTCTTCCAGAATTTGAAGAATAAAATGAAAAGCTGTGCACACGGAGTCTGAACTCAGAGGACCTGAGGCTGAAAGTCAGTATCTCTGCAGATCTATGTGAAGAGGCTCGTTAAGGATAGCCCCTTACTCTTGATGAGATTTTAATTAGAGTGAAGGGCAGTGGGACATCTGAGATGGTGACATTCAATGTCACTCGTGGCATGGTTAGCATGCTTTTGCCAGTGTAATGTCCAATCTGAATCATGGGCTGCAGTGAACCAGAGAAGGAGATGAACAGTAAAAGTTGTGGCAAACAGAGATCAAGAGCAGCTTCTCCCAAATCTGAAAGATAAAGGGAATATGGCATTCTGTCAATCCATGGACGTGGAAGCAGATACAGAAATGAAATAGGATTGTTCAGAACCCCAGATGCTATTTTAGATTGTGAAGGATGGTTTAATTGATTGATTGATTGATTGATTATGTGCCATCAGGTCATTTTCAACTCCTAGCGACCACATAGATTTTCTCCATGATGATCTGTCTCCAACCTGGTATTTCAGATCTTCCAAAGGAATACCCATCGCCACTGTAACTGAGTCCCTCTACCTTGCTGCTGGTTGTCCTCTTCTCTTTCCTTCCACCTTTCCCAACATTAGAACCTTTTCCAGAGAGTGGATCTTCGCATAATGTGTCTGAAGTAGGATAATTTGAGCCTGGTCATTTGTGTGTTGAGTGAGAACTCTGAGTTGATTTGTTCAATGGTCTAGTGGTTTGTTTTCTTGGCTGTCCACAGTTTCTCAGGAGTCTTCTCCAACATCAGAGTTTGAAAGTGTCAATACTTTTTCTATCCTGCTTCTTTAAAGTCTGCCTTTTGCTTTTATAGAGTGTCATGGGGAATACCATGACTTGCAAGATCCTGATCTTTGTAGGTATAAACATGTCATGGGCATTTGGATATTGATGGATGGTTTAAACTGCTTATAAAACAGTAATGATTCTCTTGAGTCAAGCTTATTTTCTGGTGATCTCACAAACACGTCCATGCTTTTTTGGGAAGCAGAAGAAAAGCTCAATCAGGCAGAAAACAATATCCTAATCAAGGAACTACCAAGGAGAAAATCACCCCCTACCAAACTGGTAGGGCAAGTTACTGCATATAAACATGGTGGTGTAGGGGCTTAATGTTGCTGGAGTTGCCGGCCAGAAATGGTCGACACTCCAGTGGTTTGAGCCCCGCTCTGCATGACGGGGTGAGCTCCCGTCACTCGTCCCTGGCTTCTGCCAACTTAGCAGTTCGAAAACATACCATCCGCGAGTAGATAAATAGGTACTCCCATTTCGGTGGGAGGAAATGCTGGTGGTGCTTTGCGCGGGGAAGCTGGAATCAGTGCTAGACCTGATCAGCAGAAAAACGCTGGATGTGACTGACGCAATGGATGGAAAAAGATCATCAGTGAAGAAAGCCCGGATGAGCTAATTCCCTTGCGACCACTGCTGGCCACAATAGAGTAGGGCCGTAATTGTAATAGAGTAGGATTGTAATTGTAATTGTAACTGTAATTGTTAGATATTGTACTAGGTGAGTCGCCCAGAGTCCCCATTAGGGGAGATGGGCGGAGATAAATTCAATGTAATAATAATAATAACAACAACAACAACAGCCAGCAAACCACACCCTCCCTCACACTGATGATGTCACCTAGTTGGGTAATGAAATGTCTGCAAGCTAAAACCAAGCTCAGAGAGCACCAAGAACTCCACCAAAAAGAAGTTTTTCATGCCTGTCTGTTGCCAGAGAAAGGATGCTTCTCTTTTCTGAGAAGTAGAGCCAGTCGGCACCTGCAAATTATTTTGGAAATGAGAGCTAGCTTCTTGATCACTGTATGGGTCAGCTCTCCCAATATGTCCATTAGGGCTCTTCTTAGGTAAGGATACCCTTACAATGGTAATCCACCCTCTGGGAAATTCTCACTGAAATTACTGCAATGGGGTGGCCTTTGAAACAGGTCCAGAAACTTCCATTATTGTAAAAGATGGTGCAAGCCAGAAAACTAGTAGAACTGGGGGATTGGAATGGGTCTATCAGGATTTTCTCATGGGAAGAAGGTCATCCTGTTAGCTATACAAAAACAGGTGTTGAGATTATTCCATGAGCTAATGTAAACAAAGTATCTTGTGATTCTGTTATGTTTTTTACTGCCACCTACTGTAATGTGTATGTTAATTATTCGGTGGGGGTGTACATGCTGGCAATATAACGGGAGGGCTAAATGCCCAGCCTGTTCTGTCAGTCAGTCTTGTAAAGCTAATAATGTAGTTTATAGGTTATGTAGTCTTAACTAGTAACCAAGTAGTGTACCTCTTCTCTGAGAGTGTTTTTTTTAGCTAAAGGCTTTGTTGTGGATAAGTCTTGGAAGCTAAGGTGAGAAGAAGTCTTTGTTATTTCATATATTTTGTATGCAACTTGTATTTTATGAAGTTTTGCATTTTTATCAATAAAGACCAGTTAGTTTATATTTTCTGACTGGATTTTCTTTGGAAAACAAAATATGGATATTACATTTTACAAGCTGTCATGCTGATGTGTAATTTTCCTGAGAGCAGGATTTTTGGGACCTTTTGCTGCACTCTGCACAACAGGGTCATGGCAATTCTTTACCATTTTCATTGCCTCCAGTTTCCAGTTGCAATTCAAGAAGTTGGTTTAAACATATAAAACCCTTAACGGCTTGGGACTGTAGTATCTGAAGAAATATCTCTTCCTGGATGTTCCTACGTGGGCCTCCAGATGATCTTCAAAGGGTGTCATTCCAGGCTGATGTATAGCTTATTCCTTGACTTTGGGATGGCTCACCAGTTTTATTGTCTTTTGGATGTCAAGGAAAGAGATGCTTGTTGTCCTAGGACTTTTAAAAACAATGCTGCTGTGGTTTTTACATTTGTCTTCCTACTTATCTCTGTTATCTTTATTCTGTAGTTTTTATATAATGTATCTTTTAATGACTGTAAATTATTAATTGCAACTTTTATCGTAAACGGATGTGAGATTTGTTTTAGAAATAGGACTCTCAAAAGAGTTTACCATAAAAAGTTAGCAATTAATAATTTACAATAATTTAAATAAATATTTTAAAAACCTTTAACATCAGCTATTTATTATAAAAGTCAACAATTAATAATTTACCATATTTTAAATAAATACATAGTTTAGCCTATGGCCCTGGGATAGTCTGGAAGTTGCTCTTCCAAGATCTAACTAGGTCTGAGTTTGCTTAGTTTTTGAGATCAACCAAGGTCAGCTAGGCACAGTTGCTAATAAAGAAGAAAATCCATATTGGGAAAGTAGTGTGCACAGTGGATTGCATAGCAATCAAATTATATCCTGCTATTTTAAATGTGATTGGAACAGTTTGCCTTCTTTTTAATTTTAATCCATTTCACGCTCAGAGATAGGGCTGCACGAGGAGTCAGTGCTGTATGAAAGAGGAGACTTCTCTTTCAGGTCATCATTCATTTACTTTTTTTCCTGGCTTCTCCAAATACTATTTTCTGCCTGTTTTATAATCCTCGAACAAAATGATTTTCATTATCTTAGAGGAAAGTATGCAGGGGCCCGTGGGTGGGGTGGAGAGAAAGCAGGGGGAAAGAATCTTGGTGAAATGTTAGCATTTCAAGTGATTCTTGTAGAAGAAATGAAAATTGGGAAAGTGAAGCCAGCCACAGCAAGAGAGAAAGTGGATTTCATTTTCCATATATCAGTTTCTATTAGTTCCAAGGATAGGTCTATATAACCAGAGGTGTTTGACCATGGTCAAAGCACATTGGATAAATGGACTTTCAAAAGCACCTACTGATGGAGCTGACAATACCATTAGAGTTACCTATCAATCACAGTCAGAGGATAGCATAATGGGATGCATTAAACATTCGCCTTGCTGTGTCTTAAGTCACATCCTGCTAGCAAACAAAAGAGCACGAAGCATAACCTCTTGCAATTATTCCTTAATAAACTGCTGATTGCAGGATCAGCGTCATTCAGCTCAACAACAGCCAAGCTTGCCCCCTAAATTGGCCCCAAACCCTACCCTCGTTTCCATCGTATGCCGATGACACAGTCATTTTGCCTGTATGTCTCATTGCAACGGAAAGCTGACTGCCTGAATGGGAATTGAATAAAATAAGTCAAGTTCTTTTTTTAAAATTAATTTTGATTAAAGAAGTTTTTTTGCAAAGTAAAAACAAAGAAATTTAAGGAAAAAAGGAAGTAAAGAAAAATAAAAGAAAATTGATCATCGGAAAAAAATGAAAGAAAAAAGAGAAAGAAAGAGAAAAAGAAACAAAGATATAAAGGGGTGGCTTCTGATCTTTTTTACAGCAGTTATAAATATGTTTATATTTTATCCTCTCTCTATAAAGTTACATCATGGCTCCCTTCTTTCCACATTCTACCCTTTCTAATCATCAAACCCGTAAATCACAAGTTCATTTTTTTTTCCTTTTTCAGCAAAAAGTCCATAAAGGGTTTCCAATCACTAACAAATATAATTATTGTCTTTCCCTTAATCAAAAAAGTCAATTTTGCCATCTCTGCAAATTTGACCATCTTTACCAACCATTCCTTCATTGTGGGTATTTCAGAGTCCTTCCATCTTTGTGCATACAGCATAATAATCTTGCTCCAGTTACCATGTACAAAAACAAAAGTAAAGTTCTCAAAATATTGGGGTGTTGTTTTGAAGCAGTCTCAGCAGATGACAACTCTTACCTGACCTTGAAGAAAAAAAAAGTGAAGCAGGGCCAAATATTTGGATGGAAGCTCATTAGGAAAGCCCAGGGCTATAGACAAAACTGGGAAACTGAAAAAATATAGAAAAAGGCATTGAAAATTGGGATTGAAAATTGGCAGGACTCTGAAATACCCACAATGAAGGAATGGTTGGTAAAGATGGTCAAATTTGTAGAGATGGCAAAATTGACTTTTTTGATTAAGGGAAAGACAATAATTATATTTGTTAGTGATTGGAAACCCTTTATGGACTTTTTGCTGAAAAAGGAAAAAAAAATGAACTTGTGATTTACGGGTTTGATGATTAGAAAGGGTAGAATGTGGAAAGAAGGGAGCCATGATGTAACTTTATAGAGAGAGGATAAAATATAAACATATTTATAACTGCTGTAAAAAAGATCAGAAGCCAACCCTTTATATCTTTGTTGCTGCCCCAAAGTCTATGTAGAAGACTCCCGAACTCACCAGAAAGCAAGATCAATTCCAGAGAAGGCACGTGCCAATACTTCGCTGAAAATGCTCACTGTTTTTAGATTTCTCTGCCTATGAGGGGCTTTCACATCCAGTTGACCTCAAACACCTCAGATGCTATGTGGGGCACAGAATGTATACACAAGCAATTTGGGACGCTAGAGGTGATTCCATCTATATTACTATGATCTATCTTTACAGCACCCGGGAAGCCCCATATGGAATGGTCCACCTTTCAATGGGCTCTCTCAACTTTTATATTTGTTCCTGGCTTTGTGAATTCTGGTTGATCATTTCCAATCTAAGGAGAGGAGAAACTCCACCTTGGTTGTTTTCAGAACCCTGACCTTGTCATTTCACTGACTTTTGAAATGTGAAAAGTGTTATTAAGCCATGAATTTTGACATCAGACTCTAGCCCAGTGTTTCTCAACCTTGACAGCTTTAAGATGTGTGGACTTCAACTCCTAGAATTCCCCAGCCAGCAGGCTGGGGAATTCTGGGAGTTGAAGTCCACACATCTTAAAGTTGCCAAGGTTGAGAAACACTGGGCTAGCCTCTCACACAGGGGTAGCAAAAATAACATTCCCCGGTCTTCTGATCTCTGCTTCGTTACAGTGCTGTAGCACTCACAGGTTTCCACCTTAGCCTGGTTCAACGGTTTTTGCCTTTGGCATTGCTGTTGGGCAGATACCAAAGCAATCCTTATTTACCATGTCTTTGTCCTTGTGAGTCTGGAAAGATGGAAATGGGGAATCATGTCTTTCTGCATTACCTGTTTGCAGAGACTAATGTGCTTTGTCAGGACCACCTATTCTGTTGGGATAGTCCAGGGATAGTCCATGGAAGCAGATTGGATTTCATTCATGTTTTGTCAGAACAGCTTAAGCTTCTTTTCAGCAGAGAAGACAGGTTCACTCATTGCTTGCTTTCTAGGTTGACCGCTGTGGGCAGAATGTTGACTATACCATTCTAAGAATATTGTTTGTAATGCTTTAGTTTTGAACACAAAAATGCATGTGGGGTTATCTATGTGTGCATGTATGTATATGTAGGAAAGTAAATATAATAGGGCTGTATGGAGAAAAGGCACAGCAGACGTGTACTATATTCATACTCCTGTGTGCTCCAAAGCACTTTTTAGAGATAAATTGTGGAGCACAGCCCTAAGATATAATTCTTGTTTGCTGTTGAAGTGATTGTGATTAAAACAGTAGGGATGACACCCAGCCAGAAATAATGACGATGATGATGATGATGATATAATCCTATGTGGTGTGTAGGGTAGATGTAATGTGGTGGTTAATTTATTTTTATTTTTATTTATTATTAAATTTATATGCCACCCATCTCCCCTGGAGGGTGACTCTGGGCAGCTTACAACTGAAATCCAAGACAATAAAAAACAATAAAAATAGAAATACCCCAATTAAAATCACAAGAGCAATTCTATAAAAGCCAGTATACAATTCAAGATGATGAGGGGAGCAGTATCGATCATCCCACTTAATGCGTTAGATTAGACTGGGGAGACCCAAGATCAGGTTTACCTTCAGCCATAGAAACTCTCTGGCTTCCTTTGGAACCAAAACACTCTTTTCAATCCAGCCTACCTCACAGGATAGTTACTGTGGCTATAAAATGGAAATTCCTCATAGAAGCCACCTTGATCTCCGGGGGGAAAAAAACCTGAACTGTTTGTGTATATATATATATGTGTGTGTGTGTGTGTGTTTCAAACAGACACTTGTTATTTTTAGTTAAAATGGCAGCTGTGATGATGTGATCAAAGCACGCCTCCCCCAGTGCCCCTGTATTTCTAGCGAAGGAGCAACCAAGAATATCTGGTTCCTCGAATGTACAATGTGATGTGAAAAATAACGTGGAAAGCTTTGTTTGTTTGTTTCCCAGGGCAAGACAACGTTCCAATTACCAACGAATTGCTAGCTCTTAGAACAGCTCGGCATATTAATTTACCACAAATGTTTTTCTCCATGTTACCTCAAACAGTAAATGCCTCTTCCTTAGTTATAGAAACAATCAAGGTGTAAAAAGGAGCTTTCAAAATTAATTAGCCTCCCATTTATAATATCTGCCGCATAATATCAGCGATCCAAACCAACGGAATAGAACGGAGGAATTAAAGCGAGATGTTGCAAATGGCAGCGCACGGACGCAAACGCACACACGTTTGAAATCTGGGATGAAGGAGCTCATGAAAAGACAGCAGGAGGTGTTATTTATTTATTTATTTATTTATTCCAGTGGTTACCTATCGGAAATCATGGGAGCTGGATAAGGCTCCAAAGCGAAGCACTGTTGGTGCAAACCATCTTTATTATGTGCATTCATTTATTTATAGGGTTGATCTTTCCTCCAGGGACATAAGGTGGCTTACATGGGGATCTCTCTTCATTTTATCCCAATAACAAACCTGTGAAGTAGGTTGGAATGACAGAAAGGGACTGGTTAAAAGTCACTCTCTGAGATTCTGTGAGCGAGGGTAGATTTGAATCTGAACCTCCCTGTTCGTAGCCAATATTTAGCTGAACTGCTGGATGTATGCGTTCTGTCATTCCCCCTCGAATAATAAGGTCAGAAAACAACAACACTACTATAGTTTTTAATATTCTTGCTGCTACTCCTGTTGCATGCTTATCCGTCATATACATACCTTTGGTTTTATTCCAGAATTCTTTTTACATTTAAATCAGGCCAGCAATGATCTGCTATTTACAAACAGGATGTTGGATATCTTTGCCCAAAGAAATTTGTTTAAAGTATTGTAACGCAGAATAAAATTGCCCCTTGGTATTCCCAAACTGAATGCGAACATTATTTGAGGTGTGTAACAGGGCCATTCCTCCGAGAGGCATTCACGAGACTCTTTCTAGCAAATGGCACCAACCACTAGAGAGGGCTGATTTCTTAATATCCCATAGAATTTGAGCTTCTGCCCATGTTCCAAGGAAATCACAGAAGATTTTTCACATTACTTATTGTACTGCCCTAATTTCTGCTTCAGCATGTGGAAAATTTTAGGAGTCCCTCCTGATAGGGAAAGTTGTTTTGGCCTGATTCACATACCATGGAATATTTAATGAATTTAGACAAGGAGACACCATTATGGAGGTTAGCAAGCTTTGCATGACTGATGATTTTATAAAATTCCCGAATGTTTTTCCATTATTTTTATCCACTGTAATAAACATTATAACGTCCTTACTGATTTTTGCACATTTTAACACAGTTTATTAATGTTTAGCCACTTTTATATAGGTTTTATCTTGTTTGTTATGATGGTAGTCAAAACAGTAAACATATTGATTAATTGCTTGATGCTGTTATTACTATGAAAAGAACTTACTTCTTGGCAAGAAAACTCTTTCTCAGGTTTGGCTCCAAGCAAAGTTTGAACTTGTAGCTTTATTATCAGCGATGATCCCCTTTTAGTATTCTTCCTCCGTTCCCCATCCTTGGATACCAAAGTTAATTATCCTTCCTTCTGTAATGCCATGACTTTTAATTCAGGTCCTATTCTGAAAAAAAAAGAAGCCGCAGTTTCTGTATTTATGAATAAGCATGAAGATCCCCACCTTGCCCCCCTCCCTTTCCTTCTCTGAAATCCTGTCTTTTTTTTTTGGCACACCATATTGTTGCTGAGTTAATGCACTAATGGACATTTACAATTACTGCTGCTCTGATGTAATTAATGGTATATCAGGGAAACCTCATAAAATCAAATTTACTGTACACATTTCTCTGAGTTCTCCATTAAGGGGAAATATCAATAAGGTTAAACAAATTGGGAAGATATAGACATTTTCTTCCTAACGCTAATTATGGCATGTAACTGCTGCTGCTTTTTTTAAAGAATTATTTATTCCTAAGGCAATCCCCCAGTGAAAGGGAAAGGACTGCAGATATAGAGACCAGATCCTTGCTTCCTGTAACCTTAGCGAGGGAAGGTCTCAACAGCAATTACCCCTGTGCAAAAAGCCTGGATGGCCTGCTTCTGCTTAATCTTCCCCAACCTTGTGTTTCAGCCTGCCGTCATGCCCATTGCTTCTCATGTGCAGCAGCCGGTGCCTAGCTTGTTGTCTCTTTGTCTCCATCAAAAAGTTCTAAAGTTGGTGAGAAAATCAGCACCACTGGTGTCTTTTGGAAACACGGCGTGCCCACATACCAGGCCATTTCCTAAAAGATGCTCTGAGATCATACCGACTCAGTGTGAACTGTGAGAACTGCCCCAGAGGGTGAATCGTTCTGATAGGATCTTATTTCTGAATGTCCTTTTTGGTACAAATGGCTAGCCTTCTCCAGAACTACCTTCTGGTTTGCTTTCGAAGTCTGATTGCCCAGTACTCTATCAAGCTTGGTGGTTCCACCGTCCTTTAAGAAGATGGTGGTTCACCCCCTCTTCAAGAAGCCATCGCTGGTCCCAACAGTTCTGGACAATTTTTGTTTGGTTTCTAACCTTCCCTCCTTTCAGACTTGCAAGATTGATGTCAGCTGTACGAGGTAGACCAGAGAGGAAACATGATCAAATGAGCGAATTCTACTTTATTGTAAGGTTACATCAACAGAATCTTGCAAGTCTGAAAGTACTTCTCTCCCCACATCCCCTTTACAGCCCCAAAACTAGGGAGGTTCTCTTCTGAGCCTCTTGACCCTCCCACATTCCTGCTGCAGGCTAAACTGCCTTTTATCGGACTGCTCCCCTGGCAGCATCTCTTTGCCCAGTCTCCCAAGATCATTCCCACATACCATTACATCAGGGGTCCTTCTGCACTTGCAACTCCTGCTGGAAGAACAAATGGCAGCTGTGACCAGGAAGGTCTTTGCACAGCTACTTGCTGTGTGCCAATTGTGCCCATTCCTGGACCTGGAAGTCCTATTCACAGTCACTCGTGCCTTGATCATCTCTTGGATGTGCTCTACGTGGGGCTGCTCTAGAGGAGTTTTTGGAAACTTCAGCTGGTGCAAAATGCACTGGCGCAGGCAGCTATGGGTGCCTCTCATTTGACATATGAGACACCTCTGCTCTTCAGGCTGCACTAGTTGCCAGTATGCTTCTGGGTTCAATTCAAGGTGCTGGTAGTTACCTTTAAAGCCCTTCATGGCTTGGGGCCAGGTTACTTGTGGGTCTGTCTTGTCCTGGTTGCATCTGTCCATCCAGTTAGACCCAGCAGGAGAGGCATACTCCAAGTCCTGTCCACAAGGGAGTGTCATCTGGTGGGACCCAGGAAGACAGCCTTTTCTGTAGCGGTGCCCACCCTCAGGATTTAAATTAAACTCACTCTGACCCTGGTGGCCTTATGTAAGGCCCTGAAGACCTGGTTTTGTCACCAAGCCTAGGTCGTTGATTGTGTGGGGGAGCCCGTATCATGGTTATCTTAATTGTTGGTTGTTGGTTTTTCTCTGCTGCTGTATATTTTATTCATAATGTTGTTATATTATTTTTATTTTGTTTTAAGTATTGTTAGCTGCCCAGACTCATGTATTTGAGATGGGTGGCCACATAAATCAAGTCAAGTCAAGTCAAGTCAAGTCAAGTCAAGTCAAGTCAATGAATGAATGGTTCCTGATTAGGTGGGAGCAGATCAGCAAAATCCATCAGCATGGATTTGCTACCAGCATTGTACAGTATCTTTGCCTAGTCGAAAATCTGTGTCCAAAAAGTCATTTATTTTCTGAAAGATGCATTCCAAAAAGAACATCATCAGAAAAGTGATGTTACCAAAATTGGATCTTACACCCGGGAAATTTTCCTTGACAAAGAACATCAGGGATATTTGTATGTAGAAAGCTCTCTTGGATATTGAGGTTAAAAATTAAGTACAACTGAGCACGTTGTGCAAGAGACTGCCAGATGGGGCTGTTTCAAGGGGAAAAAATGCAGTTTTTAAAAATGGAATTAAATATGGATTTATAAAAATAATATTGCCATAGTAACATGGACAATGAAGCTGGCTGCCATGTAACACTATAGTGGATCTTGCACCAAGCAGGGGGTTGAACTAGATTAAAGTCCCTTCAAACTCTATGATTTTATGCCTGTTCTCAAGTTGCCTGGCTAAAGCAGGTCTGCTGTGATGTCTAAACAGTTATGATAATAATGATGGAAGGAATTTACCGCTGCAAAGTAAAGCTTCCAAAGGGAATTGGACAAATTTATGGTTATTAGTTAAATATGGCTTGGGGATTCAGCAGGCAGTTGTGGGGATAAAGAAATATGGCTGTATTTTTCACTAGAGTTTAGTTGACTGCTGCTGGAAACGGTGCTTGGTTAATGCAAGTCTTCTTTAAGTTATTAACTATAACTGTAATCTTTCTATTGTCTATCATCTGGGTCCAGATTTTCTCAAGGTTCTCCATCTGCATCTTTGTGAATTTTGTAATGCTGTTTGCTGGATTAAAAAATGGATGTGGATATGCATAATTTAGAGCAATATTTCTCAGCCTCAGGAACTTTAAGATGTGTGGACTTCAACTCCCAGAATTCCCTAGCTATGAGATTGAGAAACACTGGTTTAGAGAAACAAATATACAAAATATGTACATTAGTGATGATGATACAGATGAATGCATCCTGTGAGGTACAATTGCTTGCAAAACTTAGTGTTTGGGGCCAGATTGTGAATAGAAATGCTCTGTGTGTGTGTGTATCACAACAGGTATACACACAACTCTTCACCACAACAAGTATAAACAATTTTAGGAACTTATCACCTTTAGTAACTTATCACCTTCTCTTAAAATGCAACAAATGATCTCTTCTTCCCATATCCCATCTCTTATCTATAACAAATCCATAAAGCATCATCATTTCAGTCCTGGTGTCAGCAAAAGTCCATTAAGACTTACCAGAGATAACAACATATCTATTTTAACCTTGATCAAATAAACCAACTTTATATTCTTTCCTTTTACTTCTAACGATCTTGATCTTTAGTCCAACCCAATAATGTCCTAGAACTTGATTTCTTTTCATTTTTTTCTTTGTCCCTTCTCACAAAATTCTTCAAAGCTTTAACAAGCCTCTTTTGTAAATCCAACATAGGAAAATTATCCAGGTCACTGTCTTGGTTTGTTATTTGTATATCCCTTTTAATGATTAAGACATCATCCAGTTTCTTTTATATGTCCAGTGTAACATCTTTTTCCATATCATTCTTGTTGCCTGCCATTTTTAAATCCACTTTCAAATCAGTCTCAATCTTTTCAGGTAAACCTTGTTCCTCTTCCATAATATATTTTAAACACAGTCTATCTATAATTAAAAAACTCTTAAAATTAACTTCTGGGTCTTTTGTTCAAAAATATCCTTCAATATGTCCAATGTTCAAATATTTTGCTTCATTCTGTATTTGTAAGTTGAGTTTGAGCAAGATGACTATTCCCTCAACACCCAGAGCTGTAAACTCACCAGAGACTGCTGTCTTGAAGTTTCCTCATGAGAAGCAACAGTCTGGAGCACTTGTGGGTGATCTCAAGTCCTCTTCTTGTCCGAAGAGGAATTATTGAAGAGGTGGTCTACTTGCTGGCTCTTTGTTCCACCGCAGTTGTTGACTCTGCTTTTCACATACCTATTTTCAGTCTGCCATTTCTTCCCCAGAAATCAGCTGCCATTATGCTGATGATTTTCTTTTCACAGCTGTTCTTCTGGGTGGTAAAGGTGGTGAAAGGCAAGTTGAAGTGGATAAACACTTACCAAGAAACAGGGCATAAATAAGGATAACAAATATTAGATAGTTGCAAAGCAGCTGCAGGTAGTCCTCGTTTACCAACCACAACTGGGACTGGCAAGTTGGACATTAAACAAAGCAGTCACTAAGTGAAACTGTGATTGTGCTTACGATCTTCAGCTTTCCTTTGCTTTACAGACCTGAGAAGGTCATAAATGTGAGGATTGGGTGCAAAGTTACTTTTTCCTCACTGTTATAATTGTGAATGGTTGCTAAACGAGGTAGTGCTAAAGGAGGACTACCTGTACAAGACTTCCCTCACCAAGACAAGGAGGTGACATGATCCAGTTCTTTGAAAGCTTAGCATCCCTCCAAAGCTCTTTTAAATGCCTCCCTAACAGACCTTCTACCCCAGTATGATGCTCTCTCAAAATGGAGGATTGGCTTGCTTTGGATCTGTTTTCTAGGCCTGTGGCCAGGCATCTAAGCCCTGATCTTTGCCCACCTAGCTTTTTTATTTTCAAAGGTTGTTTCTGAGACCTCTTTACAGCCTAGAGATGTTATTGGAAATAAAGAGGAGGCTAAAGCCTTCCTATTTATCCATGTTTTTAATTCAATCCAAGAACTGGGCTATAGATCATAGGATGCTTGAAATATCTATGTTGAGCCCAGATTGATTATAACTGATTATGTGCCATCAAGTCATTGTTGATGTTTAGTGACCACATAGATAGATTTTCTCCATGACAATCTGTTCCTAACCTGGAGGAAGAACCTTCAGGTCTTCCAATGGTGCCCCCATTGTTACTATAACTGAGTCCATCTACCTTGCTGCTGCTCATCCTCTTCTTCTCTTTCCTTCCACCTTTCCTAGCATTAGAGCCTTTTCTAGGGAGCTGGGTCTTCGCATCATGTGTCTGAAGTAGGGTAATTTGAGCCTGGTCGTTTGTCCTTCAAGGGAAAACTCTGGGTTCAGTTGAGCCCAGAGCATCCTCATAACTAAAGAGGGTGAATGGAAGAAGTTTGGGCTGGTTTGCAACCACTTTGCTTCCCATTTAGTTTTATAACAACAACATGAATTGAAGTCAAGACGCCTGGTGGATGCCAACAGACTGACACCTGAACACCTCAAATCCAGGATGAGGAGAATTTACATTGTGTTAGATGAGCTGGTTAAATGCATGTGGTCTGGGGAGAAGAAAGTCATTTACTTTGCAATGTTGTACATTGAAATAGGAAGACGAGGGAAAAGTTACCCGTCGGGAGATGCGATCAATACATCTCCAGGATGCTGAATTTCTTTTTAACTCCACGGCAGAGAACAGGGACCCTCCTATTTCTCATTACGGAAAGCAGCTTTTTTTCACAGCCCGTTTGGCCACTTGCACTTCATTTTCACCAGCCTTCCTGAGTGGAACATTTTAGCCAGGGCACGCAGGCGACCATTTGCTCAGATGGCCATTTACCCTGGAATAATTCCTATTCCTCCCACCCGCCATGCCACACTTGTGGAAAGCTATTGATCTGCACTGAAGCAAAGAAAACATTCATGGGCAAGAAAAAAAAAATCCTAACAGGCGCAGAAGAAACACTTTGAGTCAAACCACAGATAAATAAGCTTGATCAGTTGTGGCGAAAAGAACGAGAGAAACGCATTATGCATCACAGATTTTGCTGGAAAATAAGCACGGCTTAGATATTTAACATATAGATTGCCTGCACTTGAGAGACAGGCAAAAAACATTAATGCCAATAAAACAGACCGTCCCCCCCACCGCCCTGCTTAAGAAAAGGAATTATTAGCATCAACCTTCTCTGTAGAATTCTCACAATTTTGGTCAGGTTGAAGGTATTTATTTATTCAAAACATGATTAACTCAGCTCTTTGGTACAATCAGTGAAACAGGACTGTTCCTCCCATCTATGGAGTTTTGACTTAAAAGGCATCACATCAAGGAAAGGACGAGGAGGAGGAGGGAGGAGGAAAACAAGAAAAATTGGATGCCAATTCTTAACATTTGACAGCTATCTAGTCTTTATAATAAAAGCTAGACTGGAAGAAATTGGAAGAGGAGAGGCGCCTGTTCAATATAATGTTCAGAAGAATGGATGAAGTAGACCTACATCCCAACTTGCTCAAGGTTTATCTCTAACTCTATTTTTTTCCCGGGAGATATGCAAGAGAGCTGTCTTTAAATGCTGCTGTGATGAGATGGCATCTTGGTCTTCTGATGTATTTATCCCTTTGTAAGCATTATTTTTGGCCTGCTCTGCCAGAGTGGCCTGCGATGAATGAAAACAAAGCTATAGCAAACCCTTTAAGTTTACCGTTGAATAAAGGGCACAATGCAAAAGGAAAAAAGTGGTGGGAGTAGGAAAGGAAAAGGAAAAGACGTAAATCCAGGACCCAATTCTGGTCATTGTCTTCAGCAGACCAATTTGTCTTCATGCAGAGATGATTTTTATTTGTAAGCCGCCTAGAGGCACTTATATAGTGAGACGGATGGCGTATAAATGTGATAGATAAATAAATAAATATGATGAAGGCCCACAAAGTTAATGAAGAGTGAAAACAAGCCCCTTCTCATCGAGTGTGGTCTTCACTCAGAATGAGCTTTGTTTGTTTGTGGCCTGGTCGTATTCCCATCCCCAGAAGCCCAGTTTAAAACGAATGTAGGGCATCAAGACTATAGAGAACTAGGACTAAGAAGAAGCTCTCAGCGGATTCATGCTGCTGCTGGAATACAAACTATACGTTTGTGACTGTGCAAACTGCACCATAGCTCCTCTGAATATTTGCTTCCATTTGGGGTCCCCTGGAAAATTTGTTTGGCTTTGCTTTATTAATGTGCATGCATTCTTTGATTAAAAAAACCTCACACCTTAATGTGCTAGTAGACATTAAAGTACTAAAGTACCTTGTGGTGCATCAGAGCAGGTATCATCACCTGGGTGACCTAGTTATGTCAGAAAAAGCTAAGCATGGTCAGACCTGGCTAATACCTGGATGGGAGACCACCAGGACATCTCAGGGTGATAGGCTAGACTCAGAACTGGAAAACAGATGGCCATTGTTGCCCAGAAAACTATGAGAAATGAACTGAGGCACCTTTTCCTACTGACTGTTAACAGCTTTAGTTGGAACCACCAGCCGCAAAATGCCTGTGAGTGTCACACAGGTTTGCTGTCTATAAGCAACAGGCACACAGACACAAGGAAATGCAGTATCAACCACCTTTTGAAGATATTTGATTGCATATTATAGTAATAGGGAATCCATTTTATGGATTCTCACTTTAATTTCTTTAACCTGTACTTCCTTTAGGATTTATTTATTTGCTAGCTTTCCAGCCCAGGAAGTGTACATTAACTCTCCATCCTTTAATTCTTCCCCAGAACAACAATTTTATGTGGCAAGTTGTGTTGAGAGGGAAGGACGGACCCAAAGGAGCCCAGGGAGCCTTGTGGTTGAGGGGTGACTAGAATCTGGGTTTTCCTGCTTCAAGACCAGTGTTTCTCAACCTTGGCTGGCTGGGAATTCTGGGAGCTGAAGTCCACACATCTTAAAGTTGCCAATGTTGAGAAACACTGTTCTAGACCAATGCTTTCACCAGTATACCACACTGTCTCTTCTGACTGGGGAATTCTGGGAGTTGAAGTCCACCTATCTTAAAGTTGCTGAGGTTGAGAAACACTGCTTAGCTGACAGCTCTTGCAGTCAGAAAGTTCCCTTTGATGTCTGTCTTGATTCACTCGTAATTTTAACCCCATGGTTCTGGCTTTGCCCTCTAGAACAGGGCTCCTCAACCTTGGCAACATTAAGACAGGTGGACTTCAACTCCCAGAATTCCCCAGCCATCAAGGCTGGCTGGGGAATTCTGGGAGTTGAAGTCCACCTGTCTTAAAGTTGCCAAGGTTGAGGAGTCCTGCTCTAGAAGACAGAAAATAAGCCCACTGTTTCTTCTATGAGACAACACTTTAGATATTTGAAGAATTTTATCATCTCTTCTTCTGGCTGTCTCTTTTCTGAGCTAGACATATTTAGATCCATTAACTGTTCCTTCCAGGGCTTGTTTTCCAATTTTTTCACCATCTGGGTAGTCCTTCTCTGAACTTGGTCCAATTTGGCACTCTCCTTTTTTGAACTGTGGTGCCCAGAACAGGACACAATATGCCACTTCTTGTCCAATCAGGGCAGAAAATAAAGTAGAACAATGACTTACTGTGATCCAGATGCTATACTCCTGTTAATGCACCCCAAGATAGTATTTGCCTTTTTAGCAGCTTCATCACACTGCTGGCTCCCATTTAACCGATGGTTGACAAGGAGACCAAGATCCCTTTCACATGTATTCCTGTCAAGCTGGGTCTCCCTCGTCCTATACTTGTCCCTGACATTTTTCACACCCAGATGCAGAATTTTACATTTGTTAAATTCCACCCTCATCATCCTATTTCTTTAATCATGCCTCTTTGTATTCTGCTTTTATTATCCCTGTTTTATAACTTACCATTTATTTATGACCATGCCTATTTTCTTAATTATTTAATTATGCCTCTTTCATGAGGGTTATGTTTCAATCCATTAGTCATGGATTTCCTGCTTGAAAATACTAAACACCAGGAAAAGTGCACTGGTGGTTTTTCACAGTTACGTTCATCCCTCCCCATGGATGACATACTTGATAAAATATTGCACCCAAATGTTAAGTACGGCCCTTTTTGCCATTTTTTACTTTTCTTTTCTTTTTTGCTATGGAAACACAATTACTTTCTGCTTTCTGAGAAATAAATGAACTGAAATTTTATGCCCTACGGACACAAGCATATTGAACCAGCAATGTTGTTGGCTTCCTCGATTTTGGAAAACGTTTTTAAAAGGTGATTTTACCACCGCATTTACAGTTGCTCTACAAGCCACAGAAGACAGTGAGATGGACTGTTTGGGGCTGAAACTGCATTAGAAGAAAGAGGTGATGTAAATGGATGGGGCCTTGGTAAGTGAGGAGGGAAAAAAACCCAGATTCCATTAAACAGTGACCTCCATGTATAAAGAATCTGTAATGCGCTTTCACTCTTGTTCGAATGCAGCCAGCACATGTTTATATAGATGGGAAGGGGCCATAGCTCAGATCGTGCCATCATGCAGAAAGTCCCAAGTTCAATTTCCAGCAATTCCAAATAGGATTGAAAACACTCATTCCCCAAATTGCAAGGAGCTGCTGCCAGCGAGTGTTAATGACATGGCAGTGGATAGATCTTACTCGGTGTTCTCCATACAGCGCTAGATGGATCTGAAGTCATGCTGGTGAAAGAGCATTAGATGTGGTGGAAAATTAGAACAAGTAATTTCCCGTTTAGTCAGCCTTCACCATGCTCCCAGCCAGTCCCTATGTCCAAATCAGAGCAAGTACACATGCCACTCAATACAGATAGTAAAAAAATATATAGCTTGGTGTTTATTTATTAAATCTCAGCAAACATAAGAAAAAAAAGGTAGGCGAAAACAGGAGGAAAGGCAGGGAAAAACAGGTGTAAAGGGACATGAATAACAGGCAAGAATTATGGAGTCCTTGGTGTTCTCTGAGCTTGGTTGTTTGATTGCAGACGTTTCATTACCCAACTAGGTAACATCATCAGTGCGAGGGAGTGTGGGGTTTGCTCCCTGTTTATATACAATAACTTGCCCTGCCAATGTTGGTGGGGGAGTTGTTTTTTCCTTGGTAGTTCCTTGATTAGGGTGTTGTTTTCTGCTTGATTGTTTGTCTGGGGTTAATCCCTGCTTATCTGAGTGTTGGCTGCTGGAGAGGATGTGTTCTGCTCTTTTTGTTTCCTTCTTAGCTTTTTTTATTGTCTCTTTTGAATGGTGTGTAAATGTGGGTTATCGCTATGTCTTTATTGATGGCTGATTTGCCTGAATTCCTTCCAGGAATTCTCTAGTGTTTTTGGAGTTAGCTTAGTCTATATCAGTGTTTCTCAACCTTGGCAGCTTTTTAATGTGTGGACTCCAACTCCCAGAATTCCCCAGCCAGCCTGGGGAATTTCCCTGCTGGCTAGGGAATTCTGGGAGTTGGAGTCCACACATTGGAAAGCTGACAAGGTTGAGAAACAATGGTCTATATTCTCTTCTGTTGGAGGCAAGAATTAACTTATCTATAGCTATATATCAAAAGGGACAGGACTTTCCAGAGTCACTGGAAACAATCCTGTGGTTAATTATCAGCAAGTGGCCTTTGGTTATTCCAAAATTAGACCTTTAATGTGCACAATGGAGGCAAATAAAGATGGAAAGTAAAACACCAGGTGATCCCTCCTCTATTCTACACCATTAAAGGAACAGTTTGGTGGATGGGAATCTAACAAGATGGATCCAAGACAGCATTGGCAGTGCAATGCTAAACGGATCTGAAGTCATGTTGGTCAAACAGCCTGAGATGGACCTAAGTCAGTGTTGATGATGATACAGCATTAAGCGGACCTAAACCAGGATTTGCAAAAGGGTGCTAGATAGAGCTAAGTCAGTGTTGACAACATGATTGTAAGAGATTGTGGGGAGGCTGGGAAAGTTATGGAAGAAAAAATAGAGCTAAACAATTAAGAGAAAAAAGGGGAGTCCTTTATTTCATAAGCAGCTTCCTAGCCCGGGTGGAGAGAAATCTGTGAATAAGCTTTTTCAAATGACTTAAGGAAATATGGCCTCAATTAGCTCATTCTAAATGAGGCTGGGGCATTCCTCTTAACAGTTTACAAAATTCTGTATTTACTCTAGATGAGCATTAACAATACCTTACTGAAATCTCTGTAGGTCTTGCTTCCTTGTGCTGTGGGCTTGACAGTGGGGCTACATGGACTGAGTCAGGGTGGCAAGATGGCACCAGGTGGTGTGTTATGGCAGTAGATGGACCTTGGGTGGAGTTGACAGAACCCACCTTGTTTCTTGAGGGATGGAGATGGAAAACTACTGTGGCTGTTTCTTTTTTAAAAGTTTGCTTGTCACGCTTTCCAAACTTGAAATGTATTCTAAACACATCCTGTGGTACAGTGGCTGTGCAATTGAGTTGAACAATCACACCCAGAGATTGCCCAGAAATGGTTTTGCATCATCTTGAGGAAAGTATTGAGCAGACTCCCCCATGGCTCTGTCCTCACCCCAGGGTTTTACTGAATGTTAAGAAGGAATTCCTGATAGTAAAAGCAATTTAAAGAGGCAGTTTGGGTGTAGTGGTTAAGGGTTAGAAACCAGAAGATGGTGATTTCTAGTCCTGCCTTAAGGCATAAAGCCAGCTGGGTGACCGTGGGGCAGTCACTCTCTCTCACCGTGAGAAGAAGGCAAGGCACTCCTGAAGGCACTCCTGGAAATCTTGCCAAGAAAATGCAGAGACTTATCCAGGTAGTTGACAGGATAACCCTGACTTGAAGACACACACACACAAGAGCAGTGGGACAATCTACTTAGCAGCACCTTGCTGGGGTGAGCAAGTTTCACATGAGGGATGGAGGGCCACCAGTCAAGGATGACCTAACAGCTTTTGGCACTGAGCATATTTTTAGAATGGTATATGGAATCTACTTTGCTTTGCATAACATTTCAGACAGAGATGTGTAGATATTATATTATGTCAGGCCTTCATTTTATGAGATTTTACATGACTGCCACCCCTCTTCTTGGGAAGTGGGAAATGTCTGTTTTTCACAGTGGATAACTTGTGTGGTGAGGGTCAGAATAGGTGACCTCTAAGACTCCTTCAAACTCATAAATTCTAGGATTTCTGTTGATGCCCCATCTTTCCCAGGGGTGCCACTTGAGCAATGGCTGATTGTTATTGTTGATCAACAAAAACAGCAGTTCCAATTTGTCCCATAACCAATATTTGCTTTAGGATTACACTGGTAAAAATGTTTAAAATATCAGAACAGCCCCTAAAATAACAAATGTAGATTGTTCAGTACAGTGACTAAAAAGAAGAAAAGCTGCTTCCCAGTGCTGGTGCTTAAAATCAAATGGAACACAAACGATAAAACCTAACCATTGGTGCTTACCAATTGGGTTCTCTAGCAGAAGGAACATGTTTTATACATACATACATATATATGAAAAAAAGTAATCCATGTTCAGCCCCTTCCTGAAACCACAAAGGCATTTTATCTTCCTGTGGATGTGACACTGGGTGTGGGTTGCAATCAGCGCAAAGGGTAATTGGCATTTAGCAGGTTGCCATTTGCTATTATAGACCCAACCACAAATTATCTTTCCCATTTTTATCTCCTGCAGAAAGCTATGATTTCTTCCCCCACCCTCCCAGGGACAATTCTGAGTTCGCTCTGGGTCACTCTGAGGAAAGATTATGTCATTTTGCATTGCTTTCTGTTCCCTATCAGAAAAACACATTTTCCACTTTTCTCTTACAACCTATGGTACAAGCAGAGTGGGAGAATGAAAACATTTCAAAAGTAATTGACATCCTGAACTGCAGAGAACAATACACTGTGTGCATCTCTGTGTGTGTGCGTGCTCTTGATAGATAACAGAGTTGCCTGTCAAAGCAACTTTCAGCATTTACAACCCCAGGCACACTCTTTGTTTAAAGGATTTCATGCATCTCCATAACAAAACTCTTTTATGGGGGTATAAAAAAGAGGCTTACCAAGAATGATTTGTTTCATTGGGCAGTGTTGGGGTTCAGGGTTTAGCAACCATGGTCTAGATAACAGATTTCCTGATGTTTCACCAGCAACTGTGGCTAGCATCTTCAGAGGCAAGGCACTCTGCTATACAGACCACAAACAAATGAGCAGGGATTGACGGGGTTCCTGTCTTTATAGCCAGGTGTCCTGACTGCCGATTGGACCACTCAGGAACCAACACCACCAAAATGACTAATCAGGATTGGGCACAAACAAAAAACCAATCAGAGCCACCAACCTGCACCAATTGGAAACAAGCTTGGCTAAAGACCAATCAGAAGTCAGGGCACCTAGTTATAAAGACAGGAGCCAGTCAGTTCTTACTTAGTTAGACCATTTTTTCTGGGAAGATGTTAGTTGTGGTTGCTGGCAAAATGTCAGGTAATCTGTTGTGTAGACTACAGTTATTAAGCCCTGAACCCCAGCACTGCCTGACAGATATTGGCTTTGAAAGCCTATACCAGTAAATGGTTTGTTTTCATGAGGACTAGTGAGTTGCTTCTGTACAGTAGTAATGTGAAAACTGATTTAAGCTGATTCTAAGTGTTTACATGAACACAGTTGTGTTCTCTTTGCAGCAACACAGCTGTGATTTGCCAGATTTTGTTTTCTTCAGTCTAGCCTACAATCTTAGGATTTTTTGCTGATTCCCTATTCAAGTACTAACCAGCTATTGCTACAAAAGTCCCAGGAGGTCAGCAGCAATGATATCTAGGGGAAGAGAAAACTTTTGGGATATATTTCTAACATTTGTGTGTACAAATTAAAGTTGGGCTGAAAAATTCTACTTTTTTTTTAAACCAGTGTTTTTCAATCTTTAAAAGGTATAAACTTCCCCATGCTGGATGGGGAATTCTGGGTAATGAAGTCCACATATTCTAAAGTTGCCATGTTTGAAAAACACTGGTTTAGACCATTCTCCTGTTCGTTGGAAAAGAAGTTGCTTTAGAGGATTTGTTTCATGAAAATTTCATAGGTGGATTTGGGATTCTTTATTCAATAGGAGTATAGCCCATTCTTCTTGAACTTCTAGCTGGCCTATATTAAATTCCCTACTCTAATTTTAGCCTCCCAACAGGAACCCTAAGAGGCAGACTGGCCTGAAGTCACCCAGAAAGTTTTCATGGTTGTGCTAAGCCATCACTTTAATCATGGTCCCAAACTGGATCTCCGACATCACAAGATAAGGACTCCTACAGAGCATGGATTCTAAAATGCTTTCCAACCACTTTACCTGTTGGATACATCCCTCCTTCCACCAATTGTTTCCTTCATGAGGCAGAATAAAGTTGGGATCACCTGGTGTCCTATTTTCCATCTCTATTCTGCTAGTGTCATGTTTCTCAATCTCGGCAATTATTCTGCTGCTGCTAAGTACACAAAAGGGTTAAAACTGGAGCAACCAAAGGCAGTTACTTCTATGACTGTCCATGCACAGGATTGTTTTCAGTGTCTCTGGAAAGTTCTGCATCCTTTGATATAGATATTGGTCATGTCAATTTACTTGCCTGTTCCTGTCTCCCCCTCTCTCTTTTTGCAGGCCTTTGATCCATTGTGCCAGTTAACTGAGTTTTATTTATTTATTTATTTATTGTGCAAATTCAACTCAGTGTTGACTCCTGGCCACTGCCTGGACTAGTCCCTGCAGTTTTCTTGGTAAGATTTCAGAAGTGGTTTGCCCTTGGCTCCTTCCTGGGGCTGAGAGAGAGGGACTGGCCCAAGGACACCCAGCTGGCTTTGTGCCTAAGGTGGGGACTAGAACCCATGGTCTCCCGGTTTCCAGACTGATGCTTTAACCACTATACCAAACTGGCTTTTTATGTTTGCTGCTCTTTAAATATCAAGCTATATATTTTTGCCGGAGGTGTGGAGTGGTGTGTGCTCGCTCTGACCTGGATATAGGGATTGAGTGGAATATGCTGGTTGGGAACAGATCTGTAAATTACCTACAGGAATTTCCCATCGTTACCAGCAGTGGCTATAAGGGGATGTCTGTATTTCTGTCCATGTATTATGTGTTTGTTCTCCCTGCATATTGCATCTCTGTGGATTTGTATGTATATGCACACTGGGAACCATGGAGCGATCTGCATGTGCTCCAATCTGGGCTATGTGTCCAAGAAAGTGGGGTGTAGAATAGCTAGAAAGAAGCCATTATGAAAACTGCAAAACTTACCAGAGAGAGAGGAATGAATGGAATTCATTCATTCATTCATTCATTCATTCATTCATTCATTCATTCTCTATATGTGATCCCTTGACCTTCCTGAGTTTCTGAAAAATTCAAGGAAGTATCTATGAGGTGCAATTAAAGCCCTGTCCCTTTTTTATCTGCATTGTGGAGGCAGGATTTCAATCACATAATCATGGTTGCCATCTTAACTGTGGACACCCCTTCCTGCCCACCTCAAGTTACCCAAATTTAGGGAAAATTGCCCAAGTCTACGACCATGTTTGTTTTTCAAACAAAACAACAAAAAATCAGCAGTAAACTAGATGTCTTTTAAGCAGGATAAGACCCCAATTCTACCCATTTTCCCCTACCCCCTCTCCCCCGAATATTGCTACACAGTTCTAGATGGTTTAAATGGATTAAAATATTGAAAGACATATTTTGCAAAGGATAAACATTTAAATATGTATCCGAGTGCATTTAGACAGTATATGGAGAGATTTTTTTTAGAAATAAGAGTAGTAATGCTATCACTAGCAGAGCACACAGAATGAAACTGTTCACCCATCTTAGACAAAGAACAGGAATGTCAACTTGCTGGTGCTCACCTTCTTTCCACTCAAGTTCCAAAAATGGTTTAGGTTGCGCAAAACTGGGAAGAATGTCAACCTTGCCTTGTTTATAGTCAGTGATTAAAAAAGACAGATCGGAACCTTGTTTGAAAAGTCATTTCCATATGGTGCTCTAAATGCCATCACATTAAATTTATGCTCATAAATAAGCAATAAAGGTTAATCGGAAAGTCTCTTTTCTGGATTGGCATGGCCTATCCATTGGTATTTAACTACTTCAGAAACATTGTTTCTCCTGTCTTGGTCAGAGATCTTAAAACTATCATGGCATCTATGGGTGGGGAATATCTGAGATAGATCTAAGAATAAAGGGAACCAGAAGCTGGTTGTGAGCACTGAAGAACATCTAGAGGAGTGATTTTCAACCTCAGCAATTTTAAGATGTGTGGACTTCAACTCCCAGAATTCCCCAGCCATCATGCTGGCTGGGGAATTCTGGGAGTTGAAGTATACACAGCTTAAAGTTGCTGAGGTTGAAAAACACTGATCCAGAGAATACTTGGCTTTGGTTCTGAAAAGGGCTATCATCTTTCCTATCAGCTCTTAAGACTAAACACACAAACTATGTTTGACCCTTCCTATGGATAGAAGTAAAAATAATTCTATAGGAATTCTGATACACACCTAACCACTTTTGGCTTTACAAATTTTCATGCAAATTGGAATGCCCTTGCATGACAAAGTCTATTTTTTCAGACTGTTGTGATGATACACAAATCAAAGCTGTATTTTAAGCACATAAAAATACCCACATTGGGGAAACACGTGCAAAGAAGTGTACGGTATCAGGTAAATAGAGCTTGCAAAAGCAGTGCACCCTGGGAAACATTGCCTCAAAGAATCTTCTCCCTCCAAACAAGCCTTGAAGCATTATTAGAACAATAAAGCAATAGAATAGAAAACAATGCATCTTTAAACAGCTAAGGACAGTTAAAATTATCAAAAGACCTGGATTAAAAAAAATCCTTTGAGTACCCTTCTAAACTATAATAAGAAGTGGGTTTCTTTCAATCCAAGGATAGTTCACAAGATGGACCTGCTAGCCAAGAATACTGAATGGACTATAGCTATGCACTGGATCCCCAGCCAGACTCAGGAAAGATCCCTCATTGATCATCCATGAGTGAGGGGCAGACATGAAACAAGTACGTAATCCTGCTAGTAGCTGGGTTCTCTTCCATCAAGGTTCACCCACTTTTAGGCAACAACCATTACCTCAAAGGTTAAGTGTGGCCATGGAAAAGTTGCTTATCTCTGCTTTGGCAGTTAGGCACTGTTCTGTGTCACCCTTTTGTAGTGCATCTGTTCGTTAGCTAGAGCAGTGCTTCTCAACCTTGGGAACATTAAGATGTGTGGACTTCAACTCCCAGAATTCCCCAGCCAGCCTTGCAAGGAGTTGGGAGTTGAAGTCCACACATCTTAAAGTTGCTATGGTTGAGAAACACAGCTCTAGCCTCTCACACAGGGGTAGCAAAAATAACATTCCCCGGTCTTCTGATCTGGGGAATCTGGGAGTTGAAGTCCACACATCTTAATGTTCCCAAGGTTGAGAAACAATGAGCTAGAGAAACAATGGGTTGCATCATATGGGAACAATCTGCAGGAAGTCAGTTCATGGATGGATCATTCCATGCAAAACTCATCCTGTTAAAGGACTGAAATTATGCCCAGTTTGTTCCTTTTGTAAGACAAGGAAGGTACATTTACACCACCCTTAAGGCACTGCTGAGCAATCTCTATCATGGAGTCAAGTAGTGGGCAATTTGGAATAGCTAATGTATGAAGGAGTACATTAAAGGCCTGGTAACATCACATCTGATGTGTTGTTCTTGCTTAACTGGATCTACTTGTATTGCCTTCATTTCATAGCCCTGGATCTGGGTAACAGATTATAGGGAGCTACTGGTTTTCATTGGGAGAGGCCAGTTAATGATACACTAAGCCTGCTGTGATGAGTTCAGATCCTAAGCACCACAGTATGGGTTTCTGCATAAACTCCATCAGCCTGATCACATTTCTTTGTACCACCATTCTTTCTATAGTTTTAGTTGCTTACTTCTGCAAAAGGTTGTTGCAATAGTGTTAACTGGGTTAAGGAGAGAATTGGTGCAGAAGATAAGTAAGTGTGGGAGGAATAAGAACCTAGCAGCTAAGCATTTCACCTTCTAAGTAGAGAAGTCAAAATATAAGTCATTTAGTTAAATTTTATACATATAGGATATAATCAGATTTTATTAGTGTACATATTTATGCTGTATCTATTTATCTGCACACTTATTTGCTAAAATTTTTGTAAATAGACGTTGGTTCATTTTGTATAGCAATATACAACACTGTATACATTAGTTAGCTGCATGTGTGTGTTTGGCTTTAGTGGAAAGAGGGAATGGCCTTGAGGGACAGGAGGAAGAGCTGCTACCAAGACAATGGTCAGATAAAAGAAACCTGAGTCTGGGCCAGAAATGTAATTTGAGTAAGTATCTCAGTCAAGATCCTCCCTACTTCTCAGGCAGAAAAAGGGAAGGAGAGAAGAAACACATTCAGACTTGCAAGATTCAGTTACTATATCTTTATAATAAAAGTAATATTGGCCTGCATGACTTTGGTCTCCTAGTATAGCCTGCCTTGAAGGGCTTACATCAATCTTGCAAGTCTGAATGTGCTTCCCCCCTCCCTCCTTTTATTTCCTATCTGTTCCGACCCTCCAACAGATGGACTCCCAAACATCTGCCAATTAGCTAATTGGCCAACTACCTGGAAATCTGGATTGTGCAAGAGAGTTTATTCAGAAGACAACAATCCCTGGAAGTCCCTGAATCAGGTGACCATCAACTTTCCAAGAACTCCATCTGCTGGGCAGTTGGACTTGTAGTGAGCCAACCACACGAACTCACAGAAAGGGGAAGGAGCCCCATCCTGTTCTATGTGTTAGGCAACAAAATAGTCGTCTATGTGAAAATCCCCAAATATTGTTGCATTTTCTTCAATATGGGCTAATTTTAAAACACAGCTCAGCAGTGAATTCAATTTCTTTTTTATATGAATGAGGAACCACTGTCTCTGGTTGCAAATGGTCCAGTCTAGTTTTAGCATTTAAAACAGTACCTTTTCATTTCGCTGCATCTAATCTAATATTGCAAAGGCTGATTTACATCTTCTGTCCAGCAGTTCTTGCTAGAGTTTCTCCAGATATACCTGGTCCTGAGACCTGCATTTAACTCCTGGACTCTACCACTAAGCTACATTCTTTCTCTAAACCACTGTTTCTTAACCTTGGCAACTTTGAGATGTGTAGACTTCAACTCCCAGGATTCCCCAGCCAGCATGTTGGCTGGGGAATTCTGGGAATTGGAGTCCACACATCTTAAAGTTGCCAAGGTTGAGAAACAGTGCTCCAAACCCTGTTATCTAAGGGTTTCTCATTAAGTTGCAACAGTACAGTAGCAATTTCCTAGTATTCTTTTGAAAAATGAGGGATCCCTTTCTGCTGATAATTATAGGCTGGCTCCAATGTATTTGGTATTTACTGTATTAGAATGGCATTTGCAGTCATAATGAACCCAGAGGAGCCATGCTCAGCAGTGTATTACAAGCCTGTCATTGGAGCCAAGGGGAATACATAACCTAATCAAAATTAGAAATGGGGGAGAAGCAAGAAGGGTGTGATAAGAGACAGATAAAGCAAGGAATCCATCATGTTTGTGATATTATCTGTATACAGAGACAGTGTGCCTTTGAATTTCAGTACCTGGGATAAAATTGCAGGAAAAAGCACTTTTTTTCCTGCCTTCTTTGGGGCTTTGTGGAAGTATCTGATTGGCCTTGACGTAGCAGGACCCAGGATGAGATGAATCTTTGCCTCGATTTTCTTTTTCAGATTGCCTTTCTTTATTCCAAAGTTCCTGACATGTTGAATCCTCACTAAGAATGAATAGTAACATTTTTTTTTTTTTTTGTCTGCGCTCAGTCATTACTGACCCTGCAGTGACTGCCTGGACGAGTCCTTGCAGTTTTCAAGGCAATTGTTTTTCGGAAGTGGTTTGCCAGAGCCTCCTTCCTAGAGCAGAGCCCAGCTGGCGAGCGCAGGAGGCGGGGTTTCCATTGCTTCGCACCCTTTTCGGGCGAGCGCGGTTTCGCGCTTACCGGCAACTGGCCCCGTCTCTCTGTGCAAGGCGCTGCCAGCATTTTTCCTCCCACCGGAGTGAGAGTCCCCATTTATCTACTCACGTGAGTTTTCGACCTGTTGGGTTGACAGGAGCTGGGGAGGAAACAGGAGCTCACCCTGTTAACGCGAAGGCTGGACTCAAACCGCCGAAGCGTCAGCCATTTCTGGCCGGCAACTTTCAGCGTCATTAAGCCGCTGCACCACCGCGTCCCCTATAGTAACAATAATTAATAATAATTTATTAAACTTGCATGCTACCCAACTCTCAATGAGTCTGGGTGTTTTGAAGGGTTTGGGGTGGGGAAAATCCCCTTCTAGATATTTCATTTTTCTGCCCAGGTTGATCTCATTCCTCTTCTTGTCTTTGGATGACCCTGTTTTGATCCCAGGCCCCACAAACACTTCTGTGCATTTAAGCCAGTGGCAATAGTAAAATGGTGGATTTAATGAATTCAAATGTTTGGGATCCTTTGAAGATGCAAGTCTTGGCAGAGAAAACCTGGGCTGAGGGCTGTCAGTTAAATCTCTGCTAATGGCAAGAGATTTAGTTGCAAACTTTCCAACATTCTAACAGGATTATTGTTTATGCTCCTGACTTTGGAAGAGGAAATGCTGTCTGTGAACTGATTTTTCTCTCCTCATACTTGGTAAAACACAGAACTTCCTTCAACCTCAGAGATCACATTTGATTTCCTGAGATGGTAATGTTCTGGAGAAATGAAAATAGCATCACAGAGGTGGAAGGGGTCTTAGAGGTTGTCCAGTTCATCCTCCTGCTCAGAGTTTTGGGCTAAATTAAAGCTGACATGTTGTAGAATATTCTATGGCGCAGGGCTTTAAAGCTAGTTGCCTCCCCAAGAGAAGAATTTCCCAAACATGCAGCAATTGTTAGCTTAAGGATTTCAGTTGAGGGATAGGAGGAAAAAAAAATCAGTTCAGTTCTGCTTTGTATTAACTTATCCAATTACCATTTCTGGAACTGGATTCCATCCCAGTGTATTTCTTTCTTATTTCAATCAGTCAGTCAATTTATATGGCTGCCTATCTCACTGCAATGACTCTGGGCAACTAACGTAGGATTAAAACTCAATACAGCCAAATAATAATAATATATGTGTATGTGTGTGTATGTATGCATGTATGTAGGTATAATGGCATCTAAGGCCAACCACCACCGTCGTAAATAAGCATAATTAACCTCCTGATCCATGGGAAAACAGACATGCTTTTAAGGCTTTATGAAATGCCAGGCGACTGGATATTGAGGGGTTACCAGAGGGCAGGCACTGCAACAGATGTGCTGGCACTTGGCTTCCCAGAATCCACAGTTCTGTTAGTCGTGGCCATGTCTAGCAATATATATATATACACACACACGCACACCTTTATTATTTTTTATAGATAACTCAAGGTGGCGAACATACCTAATACCATCAAAGGCTTTCATGGCCAGAATATGATGGCTGATGTGGGTCTTCCGGGCTGTGTGGCCGTGTTCTGGAGGTTTTGGTTCCTAACGTTTTGCCAGCATCTGTGACTGGCATCTTCAGAGGACAGGAGCACAGACAGGAGCGGTTCTCTCTGTGCCCCACTGCTCCTGTCTGTGCTCCTGTCCTCTGAAGATGCCGGTCACAGATGCTGGCAAAATGTTAGGAACCAAAACTTCCAGAACACGGCCACACAGCCCGGAAGACCCGCATCAGCCATACCTAATACCCTTTCCTCCTCCTACTTCCTCCACAACAACAACCCTGTGAGATGAGTTGGGCAGAGAGAGAGACACCCAACCCAGACAGCTTTCATGTCTCAGGGGGGACTAGAACTCACCATCTCCTGTTTTCTAGCCTGGAGTCTTCACCGCTAGACCAAACTGGCTCTCTGCATTACCATTCCAATACATCAAACACAACCTCTCCAGGACTGCACCTAGTCCAAACATCTAGAGAGGGCCTTTTGAGAGTCCCCTACCTACTGAGGTGTGGATGAGGTAAGAAGGCTTCTGTGTGGTAGCCCCCTCTCTTTCCCTCAGAAATCTGTGGACCCCAATTCTCCTTGCCTTGTGAGCAAGTTGAATCATGCCTGTTGCGTTCTGCCTTGGGCCCAGGCTGATGGTGGTTGCCATCGTAGGAAATGGATTGCATACAGGTGAAACTCGAAAAATTAGAATATCGTGCAAATGTTCATTTATCAGTATGGCAGTATGGTTTCAAAAGGTGAAACCAATATATGAGATAGACGCATTACATGCAAAGCGAGATATGTCAAGCCTTACTTTGGTATAATTGTGATGATTATGGCGTACAGCTTATGAAAACCCCAAATTCACAATCTCAGAAAATTAGAATATTACATGACATCAATAACACAAGGATTGGAAATAGAACAATATCGGACCTCTGCAAAGTATAAGCATGCATATGTACTCAGTACTTGGTTTGGGCCCCTTCTGCAGCAATGACTGCCACAATGCGGTGTGGCATGGATGCTATCAGCCTGTGGCACTGCTGAGGTGTTATGGAAGACCAGGATGCTTCAATAGCGGCCTTCAGCTCCGCTGCATTGTTCGGTCTCATGTCCCTCATCTTTCTCTTGGCAATGCCCCATAGATTCTCTATGGGGTTCAGGTCAGGTGAGTTTGCTGGCCAGTCAAGCACAGTAATCCCACGGACATTGAACCAGGTGTTGGTACTTTTGGCAGTGTGGGCAGGTGCCAAGTCCTGCTGGAAAATGAAGTCAGCATCCCCATAAAGCTCGTCTGCGGAAGGAAGCATGAAGTACTCCAAAATCTCCTGGTAGACGGCTGCGTTGACCCTGGACTTAATGAAGCACAGTGGACCAACACCAGCAGATGACCTGGCTCCCCAAATCAACACAGACTGTGGAAACTTCACACTGGACTTCAAGCATCGTGCATTGTGTGCCTCTCCATTCTTCCTCCAGACTCTGGGTCCTTGGTTCCCAAATGAGATGCAAAAGTTGCTCTCATCAGAAAAGAGGACTTTGGACCACTGGGCAACAGACCAGTTCTTTTTTTCTGTAGCCCAGGTAAGACGCTTCTGACGTTGTTTGTTGTTCAGGAGCGGCTTGACAAGAGGAATACGACATTTGAAGCCCACGTCCAGGATCCGTCTGTGTGTGGTGGCTCTTGATGCACTAACTCCAGCCTCAGTCCACTCCTTGTGAAAGTCCCCAACACTTTGGAATGGCCTTTTCCTGACAATCCTCTCCAGGCTGCGGTCATCCCTGCTGCTTGTGCACCTTTTTCTACCACACTTTTCCCTTCCACATAACCTTCTATTGATGTGCTTTGATACAGCACTTTGGGAACATCCAACTTCTTTTGCAATGACCTTTTGGGGCTTTCCCTCCTTATGGAGGGTGTCAATGATGGTTTTCTGCACAACTGTCAGGTCAGCAGTCTTTCCCATGCTTGTGATTCCTACTGAACCAGCCTGAGAGACCATTGAAAGGCTCAGGAACCCTTTGCAGGTGTTATGGATTCATTAGCTGATTAGAGTGGGACACTTTGAGCCTAGAATATTGAACCTTTTCACACTATTCTAATTTTCTGAGATTGAGAATTTGGGGTTTTCATAAGCTGTACGCCATAATCATCACAATTATACCAAAGTAAGGCTTGACATATCTCGCTTTGCATGTAATGCGTCTATCTCATATATTGGTTTCACCTTTTGAGTTGCCATACTGACATAAATGAACATTTGCACGATATTCTAATTTTTTGAGTTTCACCTGTATGCCTTAATTGGGTATATTCTACTTATGTATTTTTATTTTGTTCTATTGCTTGCCCCCCAGAGCTGTCAGGACTGGGGCAGTTTAGGGGAAAAAACCTGGGAAGGTGCAGGGTTGAACACAGCTGCTATGCATAAATAAAAATATATACCTGCGCTTTTTAAAATTCTTTTTAAAGCTATTCACAAAACATTGGCATAGAAATGTTTTTAAATGGGGAACACATGGACCAACACTTTTTATTTATTTATTTATCAAATTTATATAGCTGCCCATTTCACAAGAAGTGACTCTGGGCGGCGTACAGCAATCCAATAAAAACAACAATGATATAAATACAGTCATTATAAAATATAAAACAATCGTGATTAAAAATTTAATTAAATTTAAAATTAAAATTACATGTAAAATTTAAATGGCAATAAATTAAATTTGAAATGTAGATTAAAATGAATGAAAAATTAAATGAATGAAAAATTAAAAATGCTTCCAAGCTTGCTTGCATCAGGCAAAATTTCATACAAAGGTGAACGTATTAAGAGAAGTACAAACAAAAACGTCTTTTGGATGACTTTTTAAAATGTGGAATTGGAAAAAAACAGAGTTAAGAATTGAAAAATTAGAATCTAAGCAAATTGAATTTAACTGATTCCTGACAAAGGTGTGGTTTGTAAATAAATATCCAGCAATTGTTTTCACTTCCCAAATGTTCTCCATTCAATTTCTGCTTAAAAACTTCATTGAATTAGGGTTAATAGGTATATCTTTTGAGAGACTGAATGCTTGTCTCCTTGCAAAGGTGGAGTAAGGACATTTTGTGTGTGTTCAGGAGTACCATTTTATTTCAGAGCATTGAGAATTACCTGCTACCTACACCAATAGAACATGCAGGATTTTGTGCCTAATTCCCACCCTTTGGCTTAGTCATTTGCAAATCATAGGAAAAGTGATGTCAATGCTGAAGCTACCCAGTTACAGAGGTTCTCAGGAGTTCATAGGATTTGATGACTGTCCATGGTATTCTCAGGAGTCTTCTCCACCACCAAAATTCAAAGGCGTCAATACTGTTCCTATCCTGCTTCTTTAAAGTCCAGCTTTTGCTTTCTTAGAGTGTCACAGGGAATACTTTGGCTTGCATACTCAAGACTGCAGCCTAAATTTGCTCTAAATGCACATATGCTTGCAGGCCATAATATTTACTCTAACAAGCATGTATGCCATTTCTAAATACTTTACTCCTTACTTACATCTTCCTGCAGAGATAAGATCGTGCTGGCCATATCCTTTCTCACTGATTGGTACAGGCATCCTCTCTCTGCTCTGGGTAGCAAACTGTTTTATCTTCCATCATCTTTAATCCTTGAGGGACCATCTACATTGAGTAGATAAGATCCCACAGCAAATCCTCCCCAATGATTCTTTTCATCAATCTTCTCTGGACCTGCCCTGAAATACTTCAGGAATTTTCAAGCTCCCCTCAAATTAACTGCTCGGTCTCTCTCAAGAGTTGTAGCCAACTTTTTTCTTTACTAATCCCATAAATCTTTAACAGCCACTGTTGTCTGGATCAAAGTTAGTTTGCGCCAGCCATTCTCTCTCCTTCATCCAGTTCTTCCCAAAGTTCTGGGTAATGTAAGTGTCTACCTTGGATGCCAACATAATAGCCATTCCTCCTTCTATGGGAACATTTCTGTATGGGAAACTAAACTGTTCCCTAATCTCAACATCACTTATCAGCTAGCTAGCACAAAGTGTTTGGGTTTTTACATGGATACATGTCGTACAAGCAGGAAGCCACAGTGTAAAAAGCTATATCAAAGAGTTTCAGGAACAATTTCACATCATGGTTGTAGTCTGTTTACAACTGGAATGAAAGCCTGTTTGCATCTAGCATACTACTAGGTTCAAACCAGCAAAGGAAAAACGATGAATTGGTTTTGTACAATTTGTGTTAGGCATGTTGTTGCTATAATTAATTTAGATACCAGATTATGTAAATTGCATAATTTCCAGGGAGAAATGTAAAATTCACAGTGTGGTTTTAAACCCAGTAGTGATTCTCAACTGGGTCAAAGAAGGACAATGAAAATAATCAGGAATTAGAAACTAAGAGCATATCCTCACTAGTGATTTACAGTGTCTTCACAGCATTGCCCAGCCACTGCTGAAGATAGCCGGTCTTCATTGTAGATATTTTCGCCCAATGATGGTTGAATGACTCTAGAATACTTATAAGTTTTGAGTGGGAAAATGCACTAAGTTCTGTGAAGAGAGGCTGAAAGAAAGCACTTCTAGGTATGCTTAGTCTTGAGAAAGGATGACTGAGTAGGTTCATGATAGTAGCCTTCAAATACCTGAGAATATGTCACATAGAAGAAGGTCAAGATATGAACTGAAGAAGAAAGAAAGCCTGTAGTGAAGGTAGAAGGAGAAAAGAAAGGGGGAAAAAAGGAATTGTATGCCTTCTGTAGTAAAATTTGTGGATACATTGCTAAATTAAGTTCTATTAATTCATTGTGAAAACAAGCCTCAGAAAATGGCATAGAATTTACAGTTTTTTCCCAGCATTAACAGCAGACATCAGCAATTTATTTCAGGCTTGGTTGATGCTAATTTAAGAATAGGAAGTATTTTGAGGCTGAACTTATAATTGGCTAGCCAACGTCCTTACATCGTTTTAAGAAAAGCCATAATATTGGTGGATGTTCAGAAGTGGATGGATGAAAAGGGTTATGTTGTTGAGTGTTTCAGTAAAACACACACAACAGCGTGAATATAATTTTTCCACTATGATTGGAATGATTGTTGTTTGAAACTTTCTTCCCCGACTAGTGCCTTTCAGAGGAATTATTTATTTCAGTAAATTAAATTTAATTAAATTTATTATAAGTGCCCACTCCAACAGATCCTAGGCATCTTGCAAAATTTAACACAAGATAAGACAATTAAAAACATAGATAAAACATTATGATCACAACTCCCAAAATTCTCTATGTTGGAAGATAGGATCAAACACATATAGAGATAATGAGTTGTGGAATGCTGTTGTATAAACATATTAAACATAATATAATAAATATAATATAATATATAATATAAACATACACTGAAACGCTTGCTCTCTGCCTGGTGGACACCAAAAGCTCAACTTGTAGAAGGACTAGGGTGGAGTTCTAAAAAGTGATTTAAGAAGATTTATGCTGATGAGAAACATACAACTCTCCTCATTAAAATAATCAGGTAGAAAGAAGAGGTTTGCACTCACTACGTGAGATGGTTGGAGATCAATATGTTCAAACATACATTTTAATTCCACATTTTCTCAGATATGTCTCTCTCTCTCTATACACACACACACACATGTACACACACATTTTCTGTCTTGAAGGTTATGATTCCAAATACTTTTCTGTATCTGGAGAGATTAAAGTTTTGAAGCAGTATTTTAGTCTCTTATGAAAATATTTCTTAGAGGAGCAGGCTTCCCAAAGAATCAGTGGTGTCTCCTGATTCTCATGTCGAGCATAAAGGCACCGTTCCTCTCTCCTTTATTATGATTTGATGGAGAGAAGTACAAGTCAACCACTTTGGATGAAAGTCAAGTCATGACTGGCAAATCGCTGAGTACAAAGTTTCAAATTATTCTACTTTGGACATATGATGCAAAGACCCAGCTCTTTGAAAAAGGGTCTAATGCTGGGAAAGGTGGAAGGAAAGAGAAGAAGAGGATGACTAGCAGCAAGGTGGATGGACTCAAATTATGGCAGCAATGAGTACATGATTGGAAGACCTGAAAGATCAGGAGAGAATCTATGTTGACACTGACTTATGGCACACAATCAATCAATCAGTGGGATTGGAGCATTATACCCTATATTTATGAAGATATTTACAGTTGTTTCAGAAACAATGTCATAATTGTCAGGTTCAGCCAGCGCTGCACGGCTAGGAAATTTCCCAAGCGTGCTTTAGTCAGTTTCACCGCTCGAGCGCTAGCGCAGAAAGAGGAAGTGCTAACCTCAAACTAGTGAATGAGCCACCTGGCGCCTCTTCACTAATCTGGAGCAGATGCGCTGTGTTAACGCCAGAGGGCCGCGGGCGCTATGGACAAAGGAAAGAGCTGCGGAATTGAGGAAGAGCAATCAGTGTACGAGGGAACGCTCCCGGCTGTGTGCGCGACAGAAGCCCAACGAAGGCAATGACCACGCCAAGGGCTAACAACAATTAAAGAACAATGGTACTCAGGCCGAACCTGCCATCTGGACAATTAAGGGGGATCATTGGGGTGCTGATAATCCGCAGCCTGTAACGCGATCGCGGGGCGAAACCGTGGGAAGGGGGGAGGTATAAAGGAACCAATGTATTGTACCAAGCCAGTCCTGGCTTTGCTTGTAACTGTTGCGTTATGCTTGAGTAAACCTCTTTTGTGAACCACACGTGTCACGGGAGTGTTCTCTTGACGAACGGGACAAGATCTTACAATAATCAGGAGCAATTTTTTCATGGTGAGGATTGGCAAAGATCTCCCTTACAACTGTGCCTGCAGTCTGTTCACCTGTTCTACACTGACATCACATAATTACCAGAAGCTGGATGAAAAAGGTTTGTGCAAAAAAGTGCTGAGACATTTCCATGAAATTATAATGGCTCAAATTCCATAGGAAGACTTGGTTGCTGGGGCTATATGGCTGACCCAGGCTTTTCAGTTCCTGACCTTGTCATGTAATTGGGGCCCAGTTTTCAGATATATAACACTTTCTTCTTTAATAATCCAACATTCTTCTGTTATCTATTACCAAGGCATTTTTTTTAAAATGGAAAACTCCCTATCAGTGCACAACACTTCAGTGAAGGTCACACAATTATAGGCGGAACACTCACTCCGAGTTTATGTATATATGTGTTAATGGTTCCCCCTTTTTTTTATAATGCATGCCATCTGAAAATAATTAAAAATTTTTATTGACCTATTTCACTAGAAAGCTGCTACAAAGCTGATTTTGCTGTTTGTTTTTATGATAATGGAACCCTAATTTTGATGCCATTTTTTTACAAAAATGGGGGAAATAATTTTGCTAATTAATTCCTTTGCTTGAGGAATGCATCAGCTGATAGGCTCATGGGCCAGCCTTAGGTGCAATGTTTAGACATCCAGTGCTGTTTGATAGGACCAAGTCATCTGTATATGAACCTCAACTAAGTTTGAACATCTAAGGGATTTTTAGGGAACACATACTCTTCAGCACAACAGAAGGAGGAAGAAGAAAAAACACTTTCCCCAACCCTATTTGGATTTATGAATTCTGCTGGAAGACCATATTCCATTTTCCATTTCCTGCAGACATCAATCAGATGCTTCATAGAAGCTCAAGAACAGAACCCAAAAGCGACCCTCCCAAATATCCATCATTGTCTTCTAGCAGCTGAGTCAGGAGAAGAGAAGGCATCACATTTCTGCTGGGCAGCAGCATTTTCAGATTTTCACCCCCCCCCCCATGGGTGTTGCTGCTCTTGGGGAGGGGGGATGCTGAGATTTGTAGTCCACACATTCTCCTGAAAAGGAAAGAATGCTCAGTGAAAGGTACAAGTGCTGTTTTGTTATCACCTCCTTCTCCTCCCCTGGTAAGCTAGTTGACTCTTCTTGGGAGAAGAAGAGAGTGATTTACATTATTTAGGGCTGGAATGGAAATACTTTTGATGACTAGGAGTGTACTTCAAGTCTGGGGACAACCAAGATTCGTAGTGAGCAATGTTGTAATGCAGAGTGGATGGGACTGCATCTCATACATGGATGGGACCAGAATTTTTCAATTCAAAATTCTATTGTGATGGAATGGAATTATGAAGGCCAGACTCAGGGACGGAAGCATCCTCTTTTGTCTCCTGAAGGGTGAGGAAGAGATAAGAGGATGAGACTGGCACCTCCCTGAGGAATTCACTCTGTGTTGACTGGCTGACCTTGGGAACTAGTTTCAGTCTGGGAAGATTCTTGCTAGAGGTTGTAGCTAATAAACATTGCTGAACTGAATCTGCATGGTCTCCTGGAGGCCTTGGGCTAGGCCTGACATCTATGGCCTTTAGCCAGCAAATAAGTCAGAAATAAAAGGGAATGAAGAGAGTCAAAATAGATAAACACAAATAAACATATATAGCAATCCATTTTAAATATCACTATGGATCCACTGCTAAAGCCTTTATTATGGTTGGTCACACAGTCAGCCAGATGCTTAGACTGGATTTGGCATTTTTGTCTACCTACCCAGTTCTTCTTAAGGACCTGGGATAGCCAGATATTGTTGTTTACTAATATTAAAGGTATCATTGCAGGATATAAGCTGTTCCAAGTAAAGCTGCCTTTTGCAATTGACCAATGGTGATTTTGTCAGTGCCAATGGTGTTCAAGTGGTGCTCCAGATGTTTTGAAATTGCACACCCAAGGGACCTATTACTATAGGTAATAGTATTGCAGTGTCACTATCCAGACTTTTTTGTCTTTCTTATCAACAATTGTTAAGTTGGGGTTGTTATGTGGCAGGTGCTTGTCTGTTTGAATCCTAAAGTCCCAGAGCACTTTAGCTTCTTCATTTTCTATTACTTTGTCTGTTTTGTGGTCCCACCAATTCTTGCTTGCAGGCAAGTGTATTTCTTGCAGATATTCCAATGCACCATTGTTGCTACTTTGTCATGCCATTGTTTGTTGTCAGTTTGTGCAATTTTCTTGCAGCAGCTAACTAGGTGGTGCACTGTTTCTTCAGCTTCTTTGCAGAGGCGGTATTTGCTGTCTGCTGCTGTCTTCTCAATTCTGGCTTTATATGCATTTGTTAAGGCTGGTCCTGTGCAGCCAGAATTAGCCCCTCTGTCTCTTCAACTTTCCTGCTCTTAGCCATTGCCAGGTCTTGTTGTTATCTGCTTTGCCTGCTAGTTGTTTTATGTACTGGCTGTGTAATACTTTGCCTTGCCATGTCTCTTTTCTATTCTTCATTTGGTCTTTCTTGTACGCCAGTTTGGATTCTTTGGTATTCAGTAAGCCTTCATGGTGTAGTAACTTCAGTGCATCTTCTTTACTGTCCTTCAGATATTCTTCCAATGCCTTTTTTTCTTCTTCAACTGTCTGGTGTACTTGTAACATTCCAAGCCCACCTATGCTCCTTGGTGAGTAGAGTCTGTCAATGTTGCTGCGTGGATGAAGGGCGTGATTCATTGTCATTATTTTTCTGGTCTTCCTATCCAGAGCTTTTAGTTCAGCTTGAGTCCAGTCCACTATTCCAGCTGTATATCTAATGACTGGAATTGCCCAGATGTGAATTGCCTTGATGGTATTTCCACCATTGAGTTTGGTCTTTAAGATCCTCTTCGCTCTCACAATGTATTCACTACCAACCTTCTTCTTGACTTCAGTGTGCTTGATGTTGTCAGCCTGAAGGATGCTCAGGTATTTGTAGTGATCTTCTTCATTCAGACTCTTGATGTTATTTCCATAGGGCATCTTGATTCCTTCAGTTTTCACTATTTTTCCCCTGTTGATGGTCAAGGTGGCACATTTGTCCAGTCCAAACTCCACTGCAATATCTTGGCTGTATATTTGTTTTTGATGTTTGATAGCCATGGCCTGACTTGTTCAGTATTGCTGACAAAGGAATCAATGCAACAACAAACAGTAGTGGTAATAGTGAGTCTCCTTGAAAGATTCCTGTCTTGATGTTAACTTCTCCCAGTCTATCACCATTGACCAGCAACTGTGTCTTCCATTGTGCCATTGATCTTTGCACAAAGCTTCTGAAGTGTCTACTGTCTCATGTTATTTTTAGGCACTTGATTATCCATTCATGTGGCAGGCAGTTGAATGCCTTCTTGTAATCAATCCAAGCTACATTCAAGTTGTTCTTCCTTCTCTTACAGTTTTCCAAATTATCTTGTCAATTAGGAGTTGATCTTTTGTCCTTCTGATGTTTGGGTGGTTTCCTTTCTGCTCAGATGGAAACAGCTTGTTTTCAACTAGATGCTGTTGGGCTGCATCAGCTACCACACCAGTTAGTAATCTGAAAGTTGTTAGCAAGTAGGTAATTGGCCTGTAGTTGCCTGGTGCTGCCCCCTTTGCTGGATCTTTTATTATCAGGTAGGTTTTGCCAGATGTTAACCAATCTACCATTTCAACTTCTTGCAGTACATTGTTAAACTGCTTGGAATGAGTGGGTGCAGGCCAGTCAGATGTTTCAAACAAAACCACACAGTTTATCTTCACCTGCTGCTGACCAATTCTTGATCTTCCTTGCCCTTTCCTCCACCATTTCTGTTGTTATTACAAGTTCTTTCATTTCAGCTTCTTTTTTATTTTTTCTACCTCCTTTATCCAAGCTGCATTCTTGTTGTATTTCTTTGGGCTGTCCCACAGCTGTGCCCAGAACTGCACTGTTTCTTCTTTGTCAGGTTTGACTGGTTCATTGCAGTCTCTCCATTGATGGATTGGTAGAAAGATTTCTGATTCGACTGATATTGGGGATTCTGCCTATATTATACAATTCAGGCTTCGTATCTGCTGATCTTCTTGGCTATGGCTGTTATTTGCTGCTTTATTATTTCCAGTACTTCCTTGATCTTCCTTGTTTCTAGGTGATATTTCTTGATCAGGTATTCTTTGGTCTTTTAGTTCTTCAGTTTCTTTTCTTTCATCTGGTCTAGCTTGCTTGCATCTGATTTTAGCATACTGATCTTATTTTCCAACCTGATCTTCCATTTTGGTGGTGCACTGATTGGCTTTTTTTCTTGTTTGTTGATTTTGCATCCCAGGTATTTGGTTATAACTGCAGCCATGCTGTACATCAGTTGGTTTGTTTTTTGGAGTGAGCTGGTGCTTATATTTGACATTACAGTATTAGCATCATTTAATACTTGCGCTAGCTTTTCCTTTGTAACAAGCTTCAATGCAGGCAACCTTATTCTGTTGTTTTTGTCTGTTCTAGATGCTCAGTTATTCTTTGTTTCAATTCCTCTTGTTTTTTAGTTAGAGGGCTTTGTTCTTTCTGAGAAGAAGTCTCTACTGTCTGAGCTACTTCTGGCAAGGCTTTGATTTCTTTGCCCTGGGTATACCTTTGCAGTTCTTCCAATTCCACTTCTGTGAATACTTTATTTTGTGTTATAAATCAGTGTTGATCTGCTAGCCTCTGTTCTGTTATTTCTGATTCTGAATGTTGTTCTTTCCAGAAGTGGTGAATTCTTTACAGATATCCTCTTCTTGTTGGACTTGATTTGTAACAGCAGATCATTATTTCTTTGTTTTCAGTCTTTATATATTTGCGACGGGTAAACAACTTTTCTTCCAGTAGTTCCACAGCTGCTGCCCCTGGTTGCTCAGCCAACAGTCCTGAGTCCTGTAGCCCACTTGTCACCAGATGTCCAGGAACTGGAACACCTAGCGTGGTCCTTGTTGACCTGGGTGACAACTGATCTGGTATGGGTTTCTGTAAATTACGTCTCACCATATTGTTTATGCGAGAGACCCTCTTTGTCTCACTCCTCTGATGAGACCTGTCCAGTATAGCTGAACCTCTGGCATAGCTCTCATCCTCCTTGGAGCATGCAAGCCCCACAACCACGTCCAGGTAGTGCAATAATAATAATAATAATAATAATAATAATAATAATAATAATAATAATAATAATTTTATCCCAACTTTTTATAGATAACTCAAGGTGGTGAACATACCTAATACTCCTTCCTCCTCCTATTTGCCCTACAACAACAACCTTGTGAGGTGGGTTGGGAAGAGAGAGAGGGACTGGCCCAAAGTCACCCAACCAGCTTTCATGCCTAAGGCAGGACTAGAACTCACCGTCTCCTGCTTTCTCAGCCAGCTCCTTAACCAGTACACCAAACTGGCTTGCAACATTGTAGGTAATATAAACAAATCTTATCAGCAAGCAGAAAATCAACATAGAAAGTGTCTGATAGTCTGGGGATTACTGCTAGAAGGGGAAGAATAAGATTTTGATCCAATGTCAGATAAAACCTCCAAAATAAAAGAACAGGTGTTATTAATTCTACTTCTTGGGTGCCACAAGGGCAGAAATGATGAGCTCCATGGAGTTTGCAATATCTATCCTGTAATGGTGCTGAAAAGAGGATAACATAAATCTGTTGCTGTTTTTTTTAAATCCCTTGAAATTCCCCTCACAAAAAAATAGAGGGGATTGAACCTCCCGGAACCAGGATGGAAAATAAAAAGAAAAACAGATTCATGCTTACAAAGAACAGAGTTGTTCAAGCCATGGCATTCCCCGTGATGCTCTATGAAAGTGAAAGTTGCACTTTGAAGAAGCCGGATAGGAAGAGGATTGACGCTTTTGAACTGTGGTGATACCTTCACAATAAAAGTCATACTGAGCTACATGGCATTGGTCTCCTTGTCTGAGCTACCTTGAAGGGCTGACAGAGGGACATCAGATTTTCATTGCTGGAGATGCAAAAAAATGTGAAGGTTCATCGATCCATATGATACAGTCTTGTGAACTTTTGGTATTTTTCTGGAATAGTATTTTAATGTACATAAGTAGATTCATGAGGAAATTGGGAATCTGACAGTCTATGAAAAATTATGGTTGTACTGGGCATGAGAGGGAGCCAAGAGAATTATACTTAGAAGTTGGAAAGATTATATTATTCTAGGCATTAAGATTGGTTTTTGGTTCTGGGAAAGGCAATATTTTCAGCTAATCAAAGAATGAAGTGGTATGTTCTTTTTTGGCATAGATATGATATTTTATAATAATATAGTGATATCATTTGGCATTTTTTATTTTTGGGGGTATTATAAGGTTGTTGGTTTTTTTGTTTGGAAACCAGTGCCTGTAAGTTTAACATATACACTAGAGCTTTGATTTCAACCCTACCCTAACCCTTTAGAATTGTAATTTGTTCAATTTTGTTTAAGGATTTTTTAGGGAGGTCTTTTTTTCTTTTTATTTCATGGATTGCTTAGTTTAAATGTTGTCATTGTTGTGTATTCTGGTACTCTGTTTATGTTTTGTATTCTTCTAAAATACAAAATGGTTGGAAAAAAAATTATTTTAAAAATGATGCCGCACAGGATCTCCCCTGCTCTTCTTTGTGGACCCCCATGCAGAGTCCCTGCTTCCTAAGGCACATCTGCTGTCCAACAGCTGGGACTACTTAAAGATTTCTCTGAAGGAGCTAAAATCTGCAATTGCCACCCATACTACCTTCTGCAACGACTTAAAAACAAATCTTATTCATGACAGCGTTAATAATAAGGATGTGCGGATCTGTATACAACTGGGCTAATACTATGAATCATTATTTCTCTTCATCTGTGTTATGGATTTTTTTTTTTAAAAAGGAGCCCAAATTCACACTCCTTTACCATATGCAAGCTTCCTTGATACAAGCAAGGTTCCTCTCTTGCTGTCTCTCCGTATTTGTTTAAGCAAATGTTTTAAGAGCAGAAAGGTGCTTTGGAGCACACAGGGTTGCACAAATCCTTAAACCAAACAGGTCTTTTCCCAGGATCGTGTTGCAGCTATAGAGGGCAGCTGTGCTGTTTTGCGAAAAAGATATAGCTGCTTTAAAGAGTTGCGGAGATGTGTCAGGTGAGCACGATCATGACCGCCAATGTATCTCCTTCTCTTTGAATGCAAAGCACTGCACGATGCCACAGTTCCAGCTTCAGCTAGATTTTCTCTCCCGTCCTACCCTGGGATTGCATCTGAGCCCTTACTCTGTCTTTGAGCTATCATGCTACAGTTTTGTCCCTAAGGCATGTCTTCTTATGCTGCCCAAATCTACTAAATTAATCTGTGTCCTTTTCCAGCCTCACCCCCATCGTGCGGTCTAGAGGCTGAATAGAACAACAGCATTTAATGTTACTGAATCTATTTTAATAAATGATGGCTAAGCGCTTTTTCGTTGAGGTAGTAAAATGGCTATAAATTGCTTTTTAAAAATCCCCCCGCACCGCTCTTTGTAAGATTTGAAGGGTTTCAAGGAGAAAGCAGGCCTAACGCTGAGACACCAATGACAGTTCGTCAATGAAAAGAAAAGAAAGGAAAGTGACAGAAAATCAAGCGGGGTTGCTGTCTGTCTCACGACTTGTTCGAGCACTAAATTACAGAATTAATAGGCTTTTAGAAGAGGCTGACACAACGTTACTGTGAAAAAGACAATTAAATGTGGGAAGCTGGTGTTTGCACTGCATTTAATTTTAAGTGGAGGTTTTGAAACTCTATAAATCTTTCTTATTTCATGGTTACTTTCTCTCTTCCCCCTTTGACAACAGGTATTAAAAGTGTCAGAAGGGATGGAAGAAAAAAAACCTTTAAAGCCTTACACTCGGTGTGAACAATTCCATCTCACTTCGATACCTCCTATCTTTATCATTCACACTTCCCAAAGTAGTCCCAGACCAAAACACCATTATGCTTTTGTTTTACTCTGAATTTTGGAGCACAGATCTCTGGTTAAAAAAGTATACAGTACATTCAAAAAGAAACATTCAGTATCAATTTTAGTACTGAAAGTATTTGCAAGAGTGTGTCTCTTAGGCAAAATCACACACAGAGAAGGGTATAGTGGGAAAATTATACATAAGGACACAGAAATTTTCACACCAGCCTTTTTTTTTTTAAAGAAAAAAAAAGATCCATAGGCCACTGAAATGTGGATGCAACAAACCTAAATATTAGGAACTGAAAGCATGGTCTTTCCCAGGCAGTGTCAGAAAAGTCAAGGTGTTGGCTGTGACCATGCAGTTGAAGACCTGCCCTTTTTTTTTACACGTATCAAAACAGGAATGGGCCTTTGATCACATGGTCATGGCCACCATCTTGATTTTTTTGACTCCCCCTGAGGATGCCCCTCATTGAGAGAAATCAAAATCAGTTTATTTGTCCATCTGTCCTCTCCATGAGTGAGTATATTTACCACAAAAAATGAAACATTTTGTCCCATCTTGACAGTGGACTTCAAGAAAGGCCACTATGGAGTAATAATATATGAGTAGTAGTAGAATCATAAACAAATCTGGTTTCAGGATTGTATAAATCCTCAGCAAAGGAACAATTGTTTCAATACATTTTTGTGATCAACAAAAGTCTTAAGAATGCTGGAAGGGTTTGATGGTCCCTTAGCTCCGTTCCTGCTTGCTATTTGTTCTAAACATAAATTGTTCACAGCCAGGTCTCTGGCTAAGAAATTGTAATGGAAGAATCATCCATTCAAGGAAAGGCTGGAGCTTCCATCTGAGAAGTTACTAAAGGAGGTGTGGAAACATTTCCCTAAACTAAGTCAACTGGGGTATCACTATATGGAGGTAATTAGGGCTCAGGATGATGTTAATGGCTAATGAATGGTAGTGCCCTTGATGAAAATGGTTGATGGAAACGACATTCCTCTTGTTAAATAAAAATGTTGGACATGAATTTGTCCTCATTAAGGATGTACCTGACCTCACTGGGAATCCTCTGGCTAGGATATTTCTGCCTATAATTTATAAAGTGTAGAAAATTCAGCCTCTTTTCCTTAAACAGAAATCTGAATCTTCTCAGGATTGGAGGAAAGCAGACACCCTTGTTTTTCATGATACTTCAGGCAGGATTTAAATGATGCTGATTATAATTGTGTTTATACTAGCGGAGATGCATGAATCACAAAGAAGAGCCAGGGTGAGTTAAAATATAGTACAGTGAACTGTGTTCTGAACCCACTGCTGGCCCTTTGCTCCTGGGAGCATAATTGTCAAACTTAATTGGCTCACAGTAGAAAGTAGGTGTGCCAGCCCAAGTAAGCTCACTGCTTGGGGGTTCTTCTGCACACACACATTCATACATGTAGCCACCAACAGGTGGAAGAAGAGGAATTTGCCAGAGTTAGAGGAAAGTGAGAGATCTGAACTCCTGAGAGCACTTACTATGTTCTACATGTTCATCCAATGTAAGTGAAGGGGATGAAGGTCCTATAATAAAGCAGTGGACCATGAAGTGGGGTAAATGTCTTGGTTTCATTTGCTGAAGTCTCATGTAACAGAAAGGGGCCACTCAGATGCCTGGGGATGTTCTTCCAGAGGAGAGGACACAGATAGAAAAGGCATGCTTCTGCAGCCTCTCTAGAGTGAGAAGAGCAGAAAAAGCCTACCCTACTTTGACCTATCAGGTGGGCAGATGTTACTGGGAGGAGGTGGTCCTGCACATATCCAGGCTCTGAACCATGATGGGTTTTAAAGGTGACAGCCAGCCCCTTGAACTGTACCCAGAAGCTAATCCGTAGCCAGCGCAGCTTCCAAAGCAACAATGTGCAATGAGGCATGCCCGTGACTTTTTGGGCTGCTATATTCTGGACCAGCTGCAGATTCCAAATGCTTCTGGAAGGCAATTCCATGGGGAACACATCACAGGATGCACCAGATGAGCTCTGCAAAGGCCTCCCAGCCATAGCTGCCACCTGCTTCTTAAGTAGGAGTGGTGAGCCCGGGGGAATGCCCAGGTTAGAAGCCAGTTCAGTAAAGGATAGCATGACCCTGTCAAAACTTAAAGATGGAATCTCTCTAGAATTGGATGGCTTAGAAACTCAGAGTCTTGCTGGGATTAAGATTCAGTTTGTTGCTCCTCATCCAGACCCAAACAGCCTTCAGAGATCTGGACATCACTTGCACAGCAACACTTGTTTTACCCAGGATTAACAACTCTTACAGTTCAGACATTTTTTCCTGATGTCCAACAAGTCTACTTTTAAAGCCACTGTTTCTAGCCCTTTCTCCTGGAACAACTTTGAACAATTATGCCCCATCTTATATACAACAGCACTTCAAATTTTTGAAGACAGTTTTCAGGTCTCCTTGAAGACATCTTCTCCCCATGAAATCTACCCAATCCAACTGTTCCTTGTATGTTTTTCCTTCCAGACTCTTACCATCTTGGTTGCTGCCTCTGGATACACTTTTAAATGTCTATATTCTTCCTAAAATGTGATGCCCAGAGTTATTCTCATTTATTAAAACAGACAGCATGGTGAGTTGGAAACATGTGTCATGGCTTATGTAGCTAAACTGGTGCCAGCTATGCAGAACAGGCAGGCAACATTAGCAAGTTTGAGAATACTCCCTAGTCTACAGAGGTACTGCTTTTCAAAAATTCTTTAAAATAATAATAATAATAAACCCCCACTCAGGACTGACTATGTTTAAATAATCTGGAACATTGGACAACAATTGGAGAAGACTCTAGGCAATACAATTTAGTGTGTACAATCTTGAAAAGAACATGTGCCACAGTGCAGCTTTCTATTGCACATCAGATTGTAAATGTAATCAATGAATAAATTCCCAGTGGTTTTTGTCAGCCCATCTCTCTCACTCTCTTTGTGTATATATGTGAGTTATCTTAAACCAAATCTAGTTGCCAAGCCGAGATGCCAATGTCTACTATATTTCCAGACAGGTTACATTATTTATAAAAAAACATTTTCTTCCTTGACACACCTTCCACTTAAGCACCTACATGTAATTTCTTCTAGATAAATGGGTTGGAGACACCAAGGAGATAAATCTGTCAGCATAAGTAGTTATAAACAGAAATGTGTGCTTGAACATCTTGAAACTTTCCCCTGAATTCTCGGCAGGATCCTCTAAATCATTTTACAGATGTGAAGAATGCTCTTGGCAAATTTCCTAAAGCTTGGAGAAAGTGTTCTGTTCAAAATTTATATCGATGTTTCTTCTGTGTAGAACTTGTCTCTCGGCTTTACATTTCCACTTAGGTAAAATTTGAAGGCAAACCTGGAAATTAGCAATCCTTCAACTATAGCTGTATTTTACATCTGTTAAATACCAACATCATCCATATGGATGGGGCACCCCTATGTTGCCAGGTAGCTCTTCTTTTTATTCTTTCCAACCTGACAGTTGTTGGAAAGCAATTGCTTAAATCAACCAGCCGTTGCGTACCGTTTCTTGTCCACATTTTCGCAGCTACACAACTTCTCTTTTTTAAGAGGGGGAGAGGCATCTTTCCCCAAAAACACACTTCCTTTGGGCAACTTTTTGGTTGTGGAGAATGACAGACACCAGGGTTGTATAGAGAACTCGATCTGGAGGACAAAATGTGATTCTCCATGTGCATGGGTGCACACACAGCAGCTGTGAGGAACCCTTTAAAGCAGCTGTGACTTTCCAGGGTTTGTATAGCTGTTGTCCACAGCTGGTATGAAAACCTGGGAAAAAGGCATATTTACAGATGTTCCTGATATGTGCTCCGTGCCCACCTATACACTGAAAATGTCTTTTATGTGTACTACATTTTATTAGTTGATTGATTGACTGGTTTGAATCATAAACCCATCTTTCCCCCAAGAGCTTAAGGTGGCATTCGTACTGTACCCTCCTTTTGTTCTTGTTTTTTTCTACAATAACAATCTTGTGAGGCAGGCTGGGTTGAGAGACAGCAACCAGCCCAAAGTTATCCAGGAGCTTCCATGGCTGAGGGTGGTCTGGAACCTGGATCTCCCTGGTCCTAATTCGGCTGAAACGTGACCAGGATGGTGAGGGAACTGGAAAGCAAATTTAAGGGGAGCAAGAGAAAGAACTGAGTATGTTGAAATGGGAGAAGAGAAAACAAGGGGGGAAAAGGATGCCTTTCCCCCCCCCCCCCCAAATATCTGAACAGCTTTTATGCAGAAGATAAAGCAACTGCGTACTTTGCTTTCAGAGGGCAGGATGAGAGACAAGAGAAGCAGATTTCCCCTAAAAATGAAAAGAAACTTCCTAATTGTGCAAACTGTTGAACAGTGAAATATGACGTCTGGGCATTCCTTCACTTCCTGATTTCTTACATTAATTGATCTGCAATCTCTCCAAGGACTGTAGACAGCTCATAGAAAGATCCACCAAAGAAATAACGTATCCTTAAAAACAGTGTAGAAAACAATAAAGAAAAATAAAAACCCATAATGTAGTTCATCTTCAGATACTGATTGATTTTGTGCCATCAAATCAGTGTCAGCTCTTAGCAACCACTTAGATAGATGTTCTGCAGAATGATCTGTCCCCACCCTGGCCCTTCAGGTCTTCCAAAGGTTGCACTCATGGCCACTGTAATCAAATCCATCCCCCTTGCTGCTGGCCACCCTTTTTTTTTTTTTTCTTTCCTTCCACCTTTCCCAGCATTACAGACCTATCAAGAAAGCTGGGTCTTCACATAGTGTGCCCAAAATATGATAATTTGAGCCTAGTCATTTGTGCCTTGACTGAAAACTCTGGGTTGATTTGTTTGATGATCCATTGGTTTGCTTTCTTGGCTGTCCACGGTATTCTCAGGAATCTTCTCCAACACCAAAGTTCAAAAGTATCAATACTCTTCCTGTCCTGCTTCTTAAAAGTCTTTTATGGCTGCCATCCAATCAAGGGGGAAAGGACTAGGATGAATCTGTTTTGCTTCTGCCTTTTAGGATCGACTATCAACAGTAAAGGAAGCAGTGATCAAGAAATCTATCTCTAGCACTTGGTAGGGCTGGAGTAGATGATATCCAAAACATTTCCCTCTTTGACTAGATTTGCATCCCGTGGTAACTTGCTTATTAAATTGTAGCAGGAAAGGACCCCAGCAGGACATCTGGGTTATACATTCTATGCTATCATATATAATCATTCCTCTTTCTAAGTGAAGCATCAAAATAATGAATACAAATGAAAAAAGGAGTGTTATTTGCTGGGAAAATGGATTAGGATAAAAGAAGGAGAGAGTGAGGGAGAGAGAAAATCAAGATGTAATATATTGAAGCTGGAAGTTTAGACTGGTTGGTTCAAAGCAATGTTTGAAAACGATCAGAGCTAAGCTGAAATTTATTAAAAGATGCTGCTTTCCTAAGAACGTTGCTTCACTTTGTCTCCCCCTTCCCAGAAAAAAAAAAAGGCAGAGGGTTTTTTTCCAGATGATCTCCATTTTTAAATTCCTCCTCCCCGCTCCATTGCAGTGAGTTTGGATCCAGAGCAATATGGGCTGGAAGATAGCAACATGGTTGCAAAGCAATTTTTTTTAAAAAAAAAGCCAATCAGCCCCCCCCCACCAATGAAAAATGAAAGAAAATGTGCTAGTAAGGCCAGTAAAGCAGATCCTCATCTCTCATAAACTTAATGCATGCTATTGACCAGGGGCCTCCGTGGCAGGCAGAGAGGGTCACAACAGCCAAGATGGTGGAGATGATTGCACCATCAAATCTCCTTTTGGGGGTGTTATGATATTGTCATGCATGTAAAAAGGGATGGGGCTTTGCTTATCTGGCCATAGCTACCATCTTGACTTTTTTGCCCACCTCCTTTCCCCCAGACACCCCGACTACTGAATTCACCTTGGACACCTGCATTGTCATGGATATTCACAGTAAGGAATTGGGTCATATCAACTGTATTGTAAATCACTCTGGGCTGGTTTGCTTGGAGTATATGGGTACAGATTTGATAATAAAAATAAAGTATTTGCCATTGTGCATGTATGATCACAGGGTACAAGGTAACGTCATATGGTTGTTGTTATAGGGATGAAATAAAGAGAGATTCCCCATGTAGGCTGCTCTGTGCTCCTGGAAGAAAAGTGGGATATAAATCTAACAAATACAATAAAATAAACACATACATGGGCCTGATTGCTGCCATGAGGTCCTGATTCTTCTCTGGCAACATTTGACATCTTGCAGAGAACAAACTTCAGAGAATGAACTTTAGGATCAACTCTGCAGGGGCAACTTTGGGCAAGAATCTGGATCTGAATTTGGAATGGGGGCAGGAATAATCTGTCATTCCAGTCATGCCAGGATCCAGTACAAAATGCAAAAGGACAACAACCTGAATTCCAAAATATGGAAGGAACAGTTGAGTTAGAGGCAAGGGGAGGAGCAGTAAAAACCTGATAGGGATTAAGGTCCAATAGAAGAAGCACAGAAAAATGGCTTTGACAGTTTTCTAGTACCACAGAAGAAAATGCAAAGACTTTATAATAGCTATGGAGAACTGGTGGGCTTCCAAATGCCACTGAACTATACTGTAACTCTAGCAATTTCAGAGAAAATTGCCAATGGCAATGAGGTGCTAGAGTTCTACAGGGCTCTAGATTTCATAGCTACTTTCAAGGGCCCCCTAAGCAGGATCTCATCCTTGAAATTGGCTGCTAAAATAATCAGGCATTCTAAATTAGGCTTTCCCAACTGAGAGTCTCCAGATGTTTTGGAACTGCAACCCTAAGAATTTGGAAGCCTGAATTTGTGGAATTAGCATCCCACACATCTGGATATGCCAGGTTGGGTTAGGCATATCCTGGACAGTATCCTCCAAAACTAGAAGTCTGGGTGGGAGGCATGAATGTTGGATCCTGAAAAAGCTCAGTTGAGAGTCACTCTTCACACCAGTGTTTCACACCAAAGTTCCTCACTGTCTCAGTTGGAAAATAAGCCAACATTTGACTTCCTGCTTCACTACAATGACTGCAGTGAAAGTTTGTGTAGCCATTTTCAGTTGCTAAAAATATCCTAGCCCTGGTTCTTCTCCTCCTCCTGTTCTTAAAGGCATTTATAATATTTCTTCACTTCCCTTACCTCACATTAGGTGGACAACTCATAACTAGCATGCAGGAAGGATGCAAAAGCTGTTAAGAGCAGCTGAGGGTTATCTGAAGGCAAAAGGGCTTAGGGGTCAAAGAGGGAAGGGAATGACAGCGAAGTCCAGGACATGAGTCTAGTTTTAAGAAAATTGGGTAGGGGAAGATCTTGGTTGACCTGGTTTTGCTTTCATACTACTCAGCAAAGAGTGGCAGTATACAATAATGGGGAGCACAGAATATCTGGATAAAACACCTGAAAGCCAAAATATTTTCCTCTGCATTGTAGTCCTAGATCAGAATGTACAGGTAGATCTTGCTTACCAACTGCCTTATGAAGTGACCATTCGAACTTATGATGGTGCTGAAAAAATAACTTTGCAACCAAGGTGCGCATTTATCACCTTTGCAGCATCTCACTCATGTGTTCACCATTGCAGTCAGTTAGTATGTTTGTCCTGTGCCTGACCTGCTTTTTTCCCCCTTTTTTGTCCCCTTGCAGAGCAGAGAGATTGGAGAGGACAGGATTATAAGAGAGTAAGCAGGCATACAATAGGGAATACACACTGAAAGAAATGTGCTAGCTCCAGCTGTTTGCCTAGAGTGCTCAAGCTGGGAACTGCGAGTGTGCTAGACAAACATTCTTTTTGATGTACATTCCCCATTGTGTGCCTGCTTACTCTCTTACAATCCCTTCCTCTCCAAGGAATGTAAATACAAACATTAATCCCCAACTTGCTCCTTATCCCAGTGCTGGGATGAGCATTCCAAAGGGTGGGGGAATGGGGAAAAGGAAAACACAGTCACGGTCATGTGATTTCCCACTTGGTGACTGATTTGTCGGTCCCAGTTCTGGTTGCTAAATGAGGACTACCTCTTGGCTTGTTTGCTCCATATTTGGATACAGTTCAAAGTTCAGTGACTCTCATGACAATTCTCTGAGGAAGCCCAGAGCTTGGAGCAAGTGAAGTATGAGGAACCCCATGGCTTGTTTCCATCCATCAAAACAGCAACTTGCCAAAGCGAAGCCAAAGCTGGCATCTCCCCAGGGCTGGTTCTAGGCCTCAGCAAACTCGGCAGTCATCTTTTTTTGGAGCGGGGGTGCCTTTGAGTCAGTGCTGAGTTCTGGCGACTGCCTGGACAAGTTCCTGCAGCTTCCTTGGCAAGGTTTTTCAGAAGTGGTTTGCCACTGCCTCCTTCCTGGGGCAGAGAGAGAGAGTGACGGGCCCAAGTTCACCCAGCTGGCTTTGTGCCTAGGTGGGACTAGAACTCCCAGTCTCCCGGTTTCTAGCCTGAGGGCTTAACCACTACACCAAACTGGTTCTTTTTGGGTGTCAAATGTTAGGGGGTGCCAATATTGAAAAGACTTCCAAAAAGACAATAAAGCAAAATGCAGTAACAACACACTCTGTGTGCCAGTGCGCCTGCTCAAGGGTTAAATGTACTTTTGCAGAATTGTTGCCTTATGACAATGGGTGCTGATGAAATTAAAATAGGGTATAAATAGGGTGAAAATGTCTGAGGAAAGAAGAAAAAAATTGGGACTGAAAATCATAAGTGTAAAGTGAAAGAAAGAAAGAGAGAGAGAAAGAAAGAAAGAAAGAAAAAAGAAAAAAGAAAAAAGAAAAGAAGGAAGGAAGGAAGGAAGGAAGGAAGGAAGGAAGGAAGGAAGGAAGGAAGGAAGGAAGGAAGGAAGGAAGGAAGGAAGGGCACCTATTTGAAATTCTTAACAAAATTGGAAGATTTTAACAAAATTGGGGGAAAGGGGGCAGAATATGACTTTGCCAAGGGTGCCAAAATGTCTAGAGCCGGCCTTGCACCCAGGGATGTTAGTGGACCCACAGACCTTTCTCTCAGCGCCACTGAACTATAACTCTGTAATTTAACAGTGAGAAGGTGAAATGTTGCAAAGCCTTCAGGAGCACCATGATTTCCAAGAATTCCTTTGGCCCTGTGTTTTTAAGGCTTTTTTAAAAAACAACAGTGATGAAGAGCTACAGCCCGTCTGATCATGACAAGGGCAAAGATAAGCAAGGGTAGGAAACATAGGAGCAGCAGTTACACACCCACTAGCCCTAAAACACTTGGGAGACCAGCTGTTAATAGTAGAAACCCTCTGAAAGTTGCTGCCAAACTAATTTCAAATATGATAAAACATTTTTTTATCATACTGGGAACAGCACCTGGCCAATCTTGGTTTGTTTCCAAATTAAGCAGGATTGGGCCTGGTTAATAATTGGATGGGTGACCATCAGGGAATCCCAGGACTGGAGGCTAGACTGGGAAATGAAAAACTTCTGGAAGAAGGCAGTTGCAAATCATGTCTACATTGTTGCCAAAAAACCTGTTGCATATTTATTTATTCAATACATTTATAGGTCACCCATCTCATATACATGACTCTGAGTGGCTAACAATTAAAACAGTAGAAAACAATAAAAACAACCAGAATTAAAAGCAACAGAAATAAAAGAGCAGCTGAGAACCCTCATAAATACTCAAACTAACCGTGGAACAAGCTGACCCATGTATCAGGTCCCCAGGTTCAATGGCAAAGCCATATTGGGTCAGTTTGGTCACCAAGAGTTGAGTTTGACTGGAGGGCATCAGTATCTTTAATCGTATGGCCTGTATTTCGTGCATTAAATTTAAGTCTGTGGAAATGCATGTGAAAACATGTATGGGTTTTGGAAAAGGTAGAATGTAAGAATTTGAGGTTAATCACAATCCCACAATGAGAGCTGGTCATGGAAACTCACAGAGTGATGTGGGGCTAGTCACTCTGTTTCAGCCCAAATCACCTCCCAGGGCTATTATTGGGGGAAAACTGGAGGATGATGTGCTATATATACTACCTTGAACTGGACAGAAGCCAGGTTATAAATCTAACCTATAAGTAATTAAAATAAATTATGGAATCAGAGTTGTAAGGATCCAGTTAAGGTTCAAATCCAACCCCTGCTCAGTGTTAAAATCTAAATCAGTGTTTCTCAACCTCAACAACTTTAAGATGCATGGACTTCAACTCCCAGAATTCTTCAAGGTGCATGGACTTCAACTCCCAGCATTCCCCAGCCAGCATGCTGGCTGGAGAATGCTGGGAGCTGAAGTCCACACATCTTAAGGTTGTCAAGTTTGAAAAACACTGATCTAAACTAAAACATCTTGATCTGGAAGCTGAATAGAACAAACTTTTGCTTAAGGGGAAAATGCTTATGTTAACCAAAGTGGAACAGCTAGATTGGTTTGTCTCTTTTTGCAGGTCATAGATCTGTTGGAAGGTCACCTCACACAGTATCACCCTATGTTCTTTAATTCTGGTCTCGTTGCCACACAGCTCTTGCCTCAATCTTTCTGAGCTTCATGAAACACACACACATCTTTGCAGAAAGCTCATCTCAGAATAAAGATTCTCTTCCCTGCCCCCCTTTTCAAATTTCCCCAGAGATCTTATAGATCAAATTTAATTTTGTATTGCAGGAGCATTCCCCAGGAGGAAAATAAAATACTCTTCTCTTAAAGAACGTGTTATTCTTCATTCAGTGTCCTGTTATCAAAATCAGCCAGCAAAACCTTTCAGGGTCTTGGAGCTCTTGTTCTTGTTTGCAGTTTTTGACAAACTCAGAGGACTTCCTGCCTGCCAGGCATGTATGTATATTGATATGTGTGCATGTGTGTGATTTAGAAGTTTGTGCTTGAGTCACACACCAACTGAGCGTGCCACAATACTATATTCCAGTAGAGATCTCTCAGGAATAGATGTTTTCCGTAAAAGGTCACCAACAGTGTGAAGCTTGGGATTATAGACATATGTATTCGCCTTCTTTGACCAAAACGTAAGGCGGACATCTTTCCAACCAGTTTTCCCCAGCCTGGCACCCTTCAGGAGTTTCAGAAGAAATCCAACATCCCCCTTCATCGAGCAAATGGCCCTGGATGATTGATGCTGGAATCTAAAATGGTAGAAGAGATACCTTGCTAGCAAAAGCTCTTCTGTAAAAAATGGATAAATCAAAGTATTTCTAATTGTTGTCAAATGGGCTGAGGAAATACCAGGCAGGGTTGGAAACACCAGGGACCAGCTGAGCCATGTCTTCTGTCAGGAATCTGTTCTCCATCCCCTGGAGATTCTGAGCCTTGCCGCTGCTGCTGATCTCTTTCCTTGAAAGGAGCGTCCACAGGTTCCTTGGCTTGGCTCTTGGCAGTTGAATGGATTCGTTCTAGAAGGGCTTTGCACAGAAATAAAAAAGGGCTCATCCATGGTATTTTGCTCAAGCTGTCTCACCTTCTCCCAAAGCAGAGAACCCGGACCAGCAGTGGTCAGAGCTTCAGCCATGCTTCTCCTTTCTGAGGTGGATTTACTCTCTTGTATTGCACCAGATTGATATGGCTACAGGGGAAAACTGGGGGCGAGCATGACACAACTGCAATATGTGTTCAGTGGACCTCTGAAGGAAATTGGCAACTTTGCTGGGACATAATAGGGTAGAGAATCATGCTGGAGATAATACAGGATGAAACAATACTGCAGAGGTATTGCTTCAATGCAGTATTATTGTTGGTTGCACAGCCAGATGTTTAGATTGGATCTGGCATTTTTATCCACCTATCAAGTCCTTCCTAAGGACCTGGGATAGGCAGATGTTGTTTGAGGGTGTTAAAGGTATTGTTGCAGGATGGAAGCTGTTCCAAGTAAAGCTGCCTTTTGCCACTGACTGATGGTGATTTTCTCAATGCCGATGGTGTTCAAGTGGTGCTCCAGATGTTTTGGGATTGCCCCCAAGGCGCCTATTATTATTGGCAATATCTTTGCTTTCTTTTGCCACAGTCGTTCTACTTCTATTTGCAGGTCTTTATATTTTGTGATTTTCTCCAGTTCTTTCTCCTCTATTCTGCTGTCTCCAGGTATTAAGTCACCCTCTGGGGGAGATGGGCAGCATACATATTTAATAAATAAATAAATACATACATACATACATATTGCAATGTCCATTCTCCAGACTTTTTGTCTTTCTTATCAACAATTGCTAAGTCTGGGGTGTTGTGTGGCAGGTGCTTCTCTGTTTGAATTCTAAAGCCCCAGAGCCCTTTAGCGTCTTCATTTTCTATTACTTTATCTGTTTCGTGGACCCACCAGTTCTTGTTTGCAGGCTTATTTTTGTCGTCGTCGTCATTGTTGTTGTTATTCAAAACCCACTCTTTGCATTAAGCATATTATGGTTGACAACAGTCAACCAGGATAGATGCTGATATGTGCTTGGATGTAAATAACTTCAGGCAAGAAATTGCAAGCATGTGAAACAAGCTTTCCAAGAGCTTTGAACTGCATGCCTGTGTGAATTTTTATTATGGCCTTTGGCCAATCATCCAAGAGTTTTGATAAATTTAAATGCAACATCCAGAGAATCTGGGGAAGTGACTAAGTTTATCAGGGTGTCTGGAAAACTAATGGAATCTAATAGTTCAAGTAACAGCTCTCAATGATGTGAAGGTGAAAAAAAAATTAAATTACCATCAGACAGAGAAAAATCTGATTTTTTTCTGTTAGTTCTCATATAGTTGTATGAAATAAATCATCTACCCAATTTTTCTGCTCACATACTTGATAGAATATTTGGAAAAACCATTTCTGTCCAGCTCTACCCTCAGTATTTTACATACCACATTCAAGCTGGGACAAATACGTATTTAATGAAAGCCATTCCAAACCATCATTAAAGGTAGTCCTTGCTTAATGACTGCTCATTTAACAATGTTTTGAAGTTACAACGGCCTCAGAAAAAGTGCTTTACAACTCACACTTATGACTGTCGCAAACTGTTGCACCCCCCATGGTGCAACAATTTGCTACCTTTTTTACAATAGTCATTAAGTGAATCATCATGGTCGTTAAGCAAATTCTAGCAAAAAACATCCATTGGGGAAGCTGGATTCGCTTAACAACTACATGATTCATTTAATAATCATGTGATTTGCTTAATGACCATGGTGATTTGCTTAATGACCATCATAAAAATGGTTGTAAAATCCGGTCTGGTCACGTGGTGACTGCCCCACTTAACAACCAATTTTCTGGCCTCTATTGTGGTTGTTAAGCGAGGACTACCTGTATGTCCTTCCTGGCCTATAGAGAGGTAAAATAGAATTTCCTGGAAATAAACAAACAAACAAAAACACTTCAATAGACACCTGTGATCTAGGACAAAACCCACTGATTCAGATCAAGACGATATACTAAAAAATGACTCAGGGTTGTATGTGAACATTAGTGTGTTTACAAATATGTCCTGCCTTCTTAGAATAATGAAGGATGATGGCAGTCATTTGGACCTTTCAGAAGGTCATCTTTCCAGAGTTTTGCTGCTGTTTTTAGATTCCCCATGGAATCAATCTGGCCAACCATGGCAATAATTCCCATTTTGGTAACTGCCAACCTGGACAATCTTGTCCAGAGATAGGCAACCTTTTTTAGGTCATGGATACAATTTGGAGTTTTGGCAGAATATGGTGGGCAAACTCACAAAATGTCTGCTGTGGTGGGCATGCCTCAAAACAAAGCCCCCATTTATCATGTGGCAATCTGGGTCCCCCAGAACTTTACCCTCCCAGTGGGATGTTATGGGTCCAAAATGTATTCTGGCAAAGTAAAGACTCTTCTTTGGAGCTTAGCAGTTTCTTATTTTTCTTAAATAAAACATTATTTTAAAAACAATATTCTAAAGACAATATTTTAAAAAATATCTTAAAAACAGTATTTTTAAAAATATCTTAAAAACAATTAAAAAAAAAAGTCAAGTAGGATAGAGAGACTGGACGATATGAAGGGTTTTATTCCCAATTTGGTTTCTCTTCCCTGTACTGAGAACAAGGATTACATATTATGGATATACAATCCTTTTTATCAATGAATTTGGTCACTAGGTCTTTATAGTTTGTGTGATTCTTGTGTTTAAAAATCCATTGTAGATTAATACAGATTTTACCTTGGCCTGCTCTCTACTCTAAAAGCCAGGCCATGTCATGGTGGGCTCAGATTTGGAGTCTGAGGAGAAGTCCCCATAGACGAGGAGCCCTCCGCTCCAGAGGCACCAGACGGACTGCCGTCTGAGCAGGTAGAGGAGGTAGGGCTGGCTAGTAATCAGCAGTGACCACTGTCCCCACTCTCCAAAGATGAAGGAGGGGAATTACCGTGCCCTCCCAATGCAAGAGCTCAGCAGGCTGCAGAGAGCAGAACAATGGTGCTCTGCGAGATTACTCATGAGGAAGGAATCTCGCCCCGCTCAATGAGCTACACTGGGGCCGCGTCTATTAAAATGGAGCAGCAAATTCAACTCCCCTGTTGACGACAACTGTCTATTAACCCCTGCTCCGTGTACCTTGACTTTGGACCTGTAAACCTCAATACCTCAACCCGGACCGGCTGACGAACCTTGAACCCAGTTTTGATCTTTGGACTTTGCCTGATGACTCACTCTCTCTCTGCCCGCTGTATTTGGACTGGGCTCAATAAGGCAAGCTTGCTAGGCAATTGGGACTTGTTGCTTTATTACGTGGGTGTGTGCTTGTACTTCTATTTACTTTATCAAGCCATTTTTGAGTCAAGTGTTGCAATCACCTCTTCGTGTGTGTGTGTGTGCTGGCCTGAAACAGGACAGTCACCCAGTCCAGGGACGTTTTTCACCAAGGCTTATAAGCTTTCCTCCCCTTGTTACTGTTGGAAGTCAAAGTGTTCTGGAATTATTCTTGAGAGCCAGAATCTGGCCTGCACAAGGATTAGCAAAGCAGGTTTTATAACAATAAATTTATTTGCAAAAAATACACAAAAGGGTTTGGCGAAGCCTAGCACCTAGCGAGCTACATCCTACCAAGAGCATGGGCTCTGTAGGTGTGTGTTCCTGGGAAGAAAGTAGAAGGTAGGGACCTCACATTAGCAACCTCATAGACAAAGAGCAGGCAGAGTGCTAGACAAAGAGGAGACCCAGAATAATTCCTTAACTTTCTATCTACACCCTACTGCTGCTGGTGGTCAGGAGGTCAGAAGGTGCTTGTCAGGCCTAGCCCAAGGAACTCCAGGAGACCATGCAAATTCTGTTCAGCAATGTTTATTAGCTACAACCTCTATCAAGAATCTTCCCAGACTGAAACTCTGTTCCCACAGTAGCTGTGAAAACAGAGTGAATTCCTCAGGGAGGTGCCAGCCAGGTCCTCTTATCTCTTCCTCGCCCCTCAGGAGATGAAAGAGGATGCTTGCCTCCCTGAGTGTGGCCTTCATAATTCCATTCCATCACACCACCCCTCCCTCCATCTTCATCCTCCCCCTCGGAGTTCTCAGCAGAACTTGGCAAAGGTGGGAGGGACGGCATGTCAGGTGATGATGGTCTCTCAGTACCTCCTGCCTCCTCCATACAGTCTTCCGATGGGTCCTGCAAAACAGCTACAACATTAGCAGAATCAGCCCCCCTCCCTCTGACCATCTGCATGATGTAACTCCTTCTTCTGGAAGGTAGTATGAGTCTGGGAAGATTGATGTCAGGCCTAGCTCGAGGAACTCCAGGAGACCATGCAAATTCTGTTCAGCAATGTTTATTAGCTACAACCTCTATCAAGAATCTTCCCAGACTGAAACTCTGTTCCCACAGTAGCTGTGAAAACAGAGTGAATTCCTCAGGGAGGTGCCAGCCTCATCCTCTTATCTCTTCCTCACCCTTCAGGAGATAAAAGAGGATGTTTCCCTCCCTGAGTGTGGCCTTCATAATTCCATTCCATCACAGCGCTAAAGATATTAGAAGTTAAGATGTTGTTCCCCAACTGGGCTACAATAGATAGCAGGTGACACTGTGGTGAGATCAGAAGATGGTTTTATTGCAGTAGAACCCAAATCAGCCAGCAAGATCATTCCTCACCACCTCTCTTATAGATGTTTAATTCAAAAGTTTAGGCCAATCATTAACAACGAGAGTGTAGGGTATTGACCAATCATATGCTCTCTCCACTTGTTTACACTTTCTGAGCATGGACATCCCACGTGCAGTTCCCCTCCCCTCTTATCTGTGGTCAGCCACAATGGCTAGCCAGGCAGCGCCTGCAGTAAACCACAAGACCTAAGTCTTTAATCTTCCTTTCCCACAACCTTTGTGACATACACATTTACCCATGTCACAGCTAGCCTTCCCTTGCAAAAGTGGCCTTACCCCTGCTCATTACAACCTTTTAGCTTCTTACCAATTCTTATTCTGCTTTAGATATTATTGGAAACAAAGAAAATATTCCAACACGGAGTCAACGCCATTGGGTTAGAACCTTTAACAATGACTAGGATTTGTGTCTAATTACATGTCCATTCATTTTAGATTTGATTGAACCACAGAACTAAGTAAATGGTAGGAATTTCTTGATTACACTCCTATCCCTGATAGATTCTTTTACGGGAACGGTTCAAGGGATTATTTGATTCCAAGGCCCCGATGCTTTATTTCTAGCTTGGTTTGGAAATACATTGCAGGAGGAAAGGAATTTTTATGGGGTGCCTTTTTGTAGATGTCAGCCGCTGTGGGATTCTTCGTCAATGACATATCCCATCTCTTGAACTACACGCATCATGTAATGCACAACCGACGTAGTGGGAAATCCTGCCTCTTATCCGATTTTCTCCTCTCTCCTAGTCTGATGATAAATGTTGCCTTTTGAATATTTTCCTATTTGAAATAAGGACATTTTCAAGAGAGAGAAAAAAGAGCTTTATCCTACGACGATGATAAATCTCATTGTGTTTACAACGGAGGACTGACCAAAAAGAGTTTATTAAATCTATAAAGAGTTTGATGTATACCAAGCTGTTACATAAAGTCAATACTTTGGAAAGAACCAGGCAATAAATACTCTACAAGGAGCAATATTTCTATGAGAGAAGAAGCAATCATATAAAGATTAGAGCACCCATTTCGATATGAAATGGCAGTCAGTGGAAAGAAGACATTTGTTCTCCTACTTCCCCTTGAGTTATATCCTGAACATGTGATAAGAGAGAAAGGAACCATTTGTTCCCACCCAATTATTGCTGCCCAATTTATAACGAAGAAAGAAACAAACAAAATATTGGTATATCAAACATGAAACATCAACCCCCCACCCCATATGTCTTGTTACAGGATACAGGCCATAACTAGGAGGCTGGCTATGCTCACACAAAATGCTTTGCCAAGTTAGCAGGGGCATTGAGGGGGGTCAAAACATTCCAGATGGTGGCTGCAATTCTGTAATGGAAACCCCATCCCTTTAAAAAAAAATATTATTATTATTATTTAACCAATTTATATAACTGCCCATCTTAACAAGTGACTCTGGGCAGCAAACAAAATAAAAATTAAATTAAATTAAATTAAAAACAATGACCATCAACAATACAAAAATTAAAATGCATAGCAGCTGAGGAAAATATCACAGTGAGCAAATGTGAATACAGCCAGGAGATGACTGTGTGTGTGACTTTCACACACTCAGGACCCCAGGCCTGGGCCTAGAATCAGGTCTGTAGGGTTTTATGAAAGGCCAGTAGGGTCGGGGACATCCTAATTTCTGGAGGGAGAATGTGCCATGGGGCAGGTGCTACGGCAGAAAAGGCACATTTCCTGGGCCCCACCAATTGGCATTTCTTAGCCGATGAGACCCATCCTGCTGGACCGGAATGGACAGGTAGATGGTCCTTCAAGTAACCAGGTCCCAAGCCATGAAGGGCTTTAAATTTGACTTGAACCCGGAAGCACACCAGCAGCTAATGCAGTTCACGAAGTAGTAGCGTTACATGTGCTGACACATGCATGGATGACACATATGAACAAAGACAGCTTTAACTGAGCAGTCATGGCCACATTCTTGATCTTTTGACAACTCCCCCTCCCCATATCCCCTCAAGTTAGGGAAAGATTTAGCAAATTCATTTGCACAACATGCTAAACTTGGATATTGCTAACCTTGTGGGTGTGTGTCTGGGTGTTCTGTAGGTTAGCTTATGTGAAGGAATGGTTTGATGAAGCCCACGCTCAGGGAAATAAGCATTCCCTTAGCCCCCAACAGGAGTGTGGGAAGGTTAAGAAGATGAGACTGGCACCACCCTAAGGAATTCACGGTGTTTTGGCTTGCTGGCTTGGGAAGTTAGATTCAGTCTGGAGAGATTTCTGTCTTTGAGGTGGAAGCTAATAAATGCAACAGAACTGTATCTGTACTGTCTCGTGGAGTTCTTTGGGCTGAACCTGACAGCTTATTATGCAAAACAAGCTGATTGATTTATGGTTCAGTATAGAGTAAACTCAGAAAATTTGCTATCAGGTTAAGCATGTTGCATTACTGGCAATGGATTTTATGGATTATGTATTTATTTTTCCCCCAAACACAAATTTTATGTAGGGAACTTGTATAAATCAGAGTGGGGAAGGAACAGCTGGGTCATGTCTGAAACTCCACCCAATTTGGGTAATGGCCACTGTTGGTTCTGGTCACACATACTGCTAAAATATGGATTCCAACTTTTCAAACAAATATAGGACTTAACAGAAAAAAATAATATTCCTACCCTTTTCATTTGTCACCAACATATTAAGTGGCCTTCTTCAAATAAGACAACTTGTTGGACTATATGAAGGATGCAGAGTCTGCGATCCAGGACTACATGTGCTCCCAGAAACCTCAAAGTTGCTTTTGTGTCATAACTTTTAGGAAGAGAGAAGATGAAAGTGTGAAATAAATTCAAAATACAGACATACCCATTGCACCCTATTTCTTAAGGGGTACGCGGTATTATGCAAAACTCAGAAAAAAGTAAGAAATAGTGAATGGAATAAATTAAAGGCTTAAAATAAGAGAAAAGAAAATGGGATCTAACTAATCTCCTCCAACTTTGTCAAATCACACCTATGCAATGTTCCCTACCACACCTTCAAACATTGCTCATTTTTCTTCCTTCACTGGAGTTTTTAAGGCCTATCTGACAAAATCTGGACTGACAAGGAAATACTGTTTCATTTCTTGCCTGCGTGCAATGCTCTCTAAATTAGAAGGTGAGATTAAGATTGATTGCAATGACAGGATGGGGCCATCAAGCAACACACAGCAGTCCTCTCCTGTTGACAGAACATGTCAACTGTGTGTGCTAGCTGAGAAATGATCTAGCCCTTCCAAGCTGTAGCCTCATTCTCTCAATGATTGCTCCAATTATAAGGAAAGAATGTAGTAGGCAAGGGGTGAATAATTCTGGGAAGTTGGTGTCTTTCTTAGGGAATTGCATTGTTAAAAAAATAAAAAAAATAAACAAATTAACAAGCAGAACTGATATGAGTTGCAAAGTGACTAGTGATTCTATGACAGCTGATGGAACCCTAAGTTCCTTATGTGGTGCAATTTGCCACATTTTTTTCCTTAATCTTCCAAAGCTTTGCTCAGCATATGTTCCCTTGGTATATAAGCGTTGAGTAAGTCCAGTATGTTGAAGGTCCAAAACTAATGGCACTCACTCTTGAGCACTTTCTGACCTCCTGACCACAAGGGGCAGTAGGGTATAAATAGAAAGTTAAGAATTTACTCTTCCTGCTCCTCTAGCACTCTGCCTGCTCTGTCCCCAAGAGGTTGCTAATCTGATGGTTGTATAGGTCACAACTGGAGGGGCACAGGAATCCAGGAGATTCCAGATTTCATAAACAATTCATGTGGTTGAAAGGTTTTCCCCAGAACTCTAAATGGAGACTCTCTCAAGAATTTCAAATCTGAAAGGTCATGTGCAAAGCTTTCGGGAATGGGCAGTATGCAAGCCAATTAAATTAAATTAAATTATCAATCAATCAACAAGCTTTGCTTGTATCAACACTCAACCCATATAAAAGGGAAAGGAGGCTCAAATTTATTTGATTGTAAATATATGGAGGCCAAGGGAGGATTCATCAGAGGAAAGGCCAAATCTCTTTTCCCACTAGCCTAGGTTTTAAATTTTAATCTCCTCTGTTTATTTTATTCTCCTGGCTTATCAGCATCATGTTCTTTTATAAGAACAGAATATTATACAGTCGCTATACAGATTTCAGTTCATCAGTTTTTAATTAAATATGAATGGAATTTTTTTCCCCCATCTGCCTTCGACTAGTAGTCTAGCGACAAGGAATATAGGAATCCTGTTTTATTCCAAAAGAGATAGACACAAAAATACAATCAAATTCTTTTTTCCCTCCATAGTAGAAAAAAATCCCCCACCTCTGCTGAAAATCCAATAGGTATTTCAGTCACATTTGATTGGTTTTTGAAAATGCCATTTTTTTTCATCAACTTTATGAAGATGTTATGTCATTTTAATGTTACACAAAAATCCAGACCAAGCCAAGGATATTCTCAACTCTACACTGGCTAAATTCAATAGGTACAATTATTTCTAGCATGGAGAGGATCATTACAGAACTTAAACATGATGAAATTGGCAGAAAAAAGAGGTGCTATTTCAAACAAATTAGAACAAATGTATGTTTCATGCAGTTTTTTTTTTTTAAATAACAAAATGAAGCTGAAGTCAGATGAAATGCATTTGAAGTTGCGGCGGTGGGTGGGGGGAGAAAGAAAAATGGAGTAAAATAAAATTTTCTCATATTTGACCTCCCTACTTTTAGATTAAAATAGTTACTTGAAAATGTTAACCGATGGGAAGCGGGCATGGAAAAATGTTAATTAATTAGTTAAATAGGATCTGTCTTATTCTTTGATAGAAATGGGCTTTTGTTTTAATGAGCAGTGTCTGTGAGGGGTCAAAAATCAGAAAAATGGCAGACAGAATATTATGGTGCAAACCCCACCCCTCTGGAACATGCATATGACACAGGTAGAAAAGGGGCGGAGCTTTCATCACAATGCTCGGTCCATCATCTTAAACCCCTCTTGTGGACACTCTTAATAGAGAGTAATAGTTTGGGGTAACTTAGCTTTAATGGTGTGCTGACTTGCTAACCTCCTAAATTCAAAGCTGGAGCTAGAAAAATAGATATGGAACCTCTGTTTCTACAGGATCCAGACAGGCTCCAAAACAGAACAGGCTGGTGGGATCTATCCCATGTCCCTCCTTCTAAATGTAAAGTTTAAGAAGGGACTTAGAATGAGGAGCATCCATGACACAATCTTGACTGGGATAGATAGCCACCAGGGTTACTTCATGTATCCATGTGTTTATTTATTGATTAAATTTTGCTGGTGCTGACAACAACTGAGATCTCTGACTCAGTCCTACCAAGACCAAGTAACTATGGATATTAGGGCCCCCAAGATCCAGGGATTGTCCATCTTTAAACTTGGATGGGGTAGCATTTCCTCATTCAAGAGTGGTGCGCAATCTGGGGGCCTTCTTGGACTCACAGCTCCTGCTCAAAGAGCAGGTGGCAATTATGGCTAAGAAGGCCTTTGCACAGCTCCATTTTGTGTGCCAGTTGCACCCCTTCCCTGATCAGGAGGCCATTCAGACAATCACTTCATGCTGTAGTCACCTCACAGCTTGACTATTGCAATGGGGATGCCCTTAAGGACCACTTGGAAGTTTCAACTGGTCCAGAATGTGGTGGCGTAAGCAATGATGGGCTTCCTTTGGCATACCCATGTGATCCCTCTGCTTCACAAGCTACACTGGTTGCCAGTTGGTTTCCGGGTACAATTCAAGATGCTGGTCATTATCTATGAAGCCCTATATGACATGGGGCCAGGTTATTTGAGGAACCCCATATCTCTCATGGCTTCTGCCTGACTGGTATGAGGCAACAGAGTTGCTGCCCTCTGGTTCTTTTGATTAAACAGTGAGATCTATTGGGACCCAGGAAGATGCCTTCTCTGTCATGGCACCTGCCCTCTGGAATGAGATTCCCCCCCCACCCCGAAATTCTTGTGGCTCCCATCCTGAAGGCGGTCCATAAAGGCAGGAAGACCTAGCTGTCCTCCCAGGCCTTGGGTTAAGACGGACGGAGACCCTTGTTCGATGTGCTTTGGTCAGTGTTTTTGTATAGAACAACAGGATCCCAGTGTGTTTCTCTATTTTGTATTGTATTTTTATCTCGTTCTTCATTATAAGTTGGTTTGCAGTCAGGCCTAAACGGAATTAATTAAATAAATAAATCAAGGCAAAGTAAGAACGTGCATTTAAAAATAAACATGAAGAATTGGTCACAATTAAAAGCCTGGTGTTTTTTTTTTTAAATGTGCTTTTAATGTCTTCCTAAAATGCAAGAGATTATAACAACCCATTCAATTCAGCAAGGGAGTATATTCTAGAATGGCTGGAAAGGAAACTATGAAATCTCTAAAACAACTCAGATCAATCCAAGAGTTATGGACGGATCCTATACCTGAATATGAAGATGACATTTCCTGTACTGACGTTGGCCTTAGGAGATTGTTGGCCAGGCTAGCTGATTTTTGTGAAAGGGAAAAATTGAGAACCAATGACCATAAAACAAAGGTAGTGGTCTTATTACTTCTTGTTGTTGTTGTTTAGTCGTTAAGTCGTGTCCGACTCTTCGTGACCCCATGAACCATATTGCGCCAGGCCTTCCTATCTTTCACTGCCTCCCTCAGTTTGCTCAATTTCATGCTCATTGCTTCAGTGATGCTATCTAGCCATCTCATCCTCTGCCGTCCTCTTCTCCTTTTGCCTTCCATCTTTCCCAGCATCAGGGTCTTTTCCAAAGAGTCCTCTCTTCGCATTAGGTGACCAAAGTATCTGAGCTTGAGCTTCATTATCAATCCTTCCAATGAGCAATCAGAGTTGATTTCCTTTAAGATTGACTGGTTTGACCTCCTAGCAGTCCAGGGGACTCTTAAGAGTCTTCTCCAGCACCACAGTTCAAAGGCATCAATTCTTCGGCGTTCAGCCTTCTTTATGGTCCAGCTCTCACAGCCATACATTACTACTGGAAAAACCATAGCTTTGACTATGCGGATCTTTGTCGGCAAGGTGACATCTCTGCTTTTTAATATGCTATCTTTCTACTGACATCAAATAAAGATGGACAACTAATTGCAATGGTCTGTGGGAATGACCTTGGGAGACAGGAGGAATTGCTGCAGCCTAGAAAACCATTATGCAAAAGGTATCACAGCCCACAGAAGGAAAAGAGGAGTGGGAAGCATCTCAGAAGGGACCCTCCCTAGTTTTCTGGAAAGTAAAGGCAAGGGAGGGAAGAGGTGCTTTCAGACTTGCAAGATTCTGTTACTGTAACCTTACAATAAAGGCAGTGTTAGTAATCATGGTTTGTGTTTCTTGTCTGAACTACCTCAAAGGGCTGACATCAATGCCCAACAAATAGAGCAATGTCCTTCTTTTAAATATGTAGGTATATCACCTTTCATAAATCCCTTATATGGAAAACTCATTTATCCACCCTTTTAGCAACTTCCCCAAACATAGTGGGCACCATCCAAAAGAAAGGAGGACAACTGGTAATCCTTGCCCTTAAGATATTCCAGGACAAGGTGGATGTTGTATGAGGATGAGATCTCAGGTAGGATGAGAAGGTGATTGCCTAACTGGAAGTAGTCCAAAATAATTTCATAAGGAATATTTTGGGCCTCCCTCAGGGTACCCTTGCTGCTTATCTAAGAATGGAGGTACAGTTAAGTACATCTTGCACTGTTGGGGCATTATAAGAAAAGCTTTTAAGAATCCCATCTTGTTAGATTTTGTTTTCTTCATTCTACATTTGAGAATCAATGGATCAAACTTTTGATCCCTAGCCTACAAATATATTCCCTAACTTCTTGGGGGAAATTAGCTCTTGGAACAGAGAAAATAGTGGGCTTCTTGAAAGGGAGGTTAATAAAGATGCTATTGCAGTACAGTCATCTAAATTTTCATCCTGGGACCATTACTATAAAAAAACACAGAACTTTCTCCCAGTACAGGTAGTCCTCATTTCGCTACTACTTGTTCAGTGACTGCTTGAAGTTATGATGGCAGTGAACAAGGGGACTTATGACCGGTCCTCAAAGTTCCAGCTGTCGCAGCATTCCACAGTCACATGATCACCATTCATGGCCTTCACTGCCAGTTTCCCACAAGCAAAGTCGATGAGGAAGCCAGCAGGAGGTCACAAATTGGGGTCACATGACATTGCGTATTACAATTGTGCGGGACTCGCTTAATGATGGCAACCGGAACTGCTGTCGTAAGTTGGATTTTCTGTCCTAATTACTGTCATTAATTGAGGACTACCTGTTTGGGTTAATATGACCAGTGCCCCACTGAGAAAGGCTTTTAATCCTCTTCCCCTGTGGACCATGCCTTTGGCATATCTTGATTCTGTAAGCGCCCTGCTGCCCCTGTGGTGGGGATCAAGGTGAGGACTGCCCCATTTACCATGAGATCAGGGCCAAATGATTGATGATCACTGGATTCAAGAGCTTGGACTTTGAATGGTTGAACTGAATTCTTGCAGATGTGCTTCCAGCTAGTAGCAGTCTGGTTGCTACCTATGCTTTGTTGTCATTTAAACTGAGAAAGAAATGTTTAAGTTCTTAACTGTAGGACTGGTTTTCTCTTCATCCAATCTTCTTATGATTAGCACTCTTGCCATCATGTTATTTTATCTTATGTTCTGTTATTTTATTTTATTGTTGTTTTGCTTTGTTGTATTTTATGCTGTGGTACGTTGGCTATGACCAGTGATTACAATAAACTTATTTACTTACTTAACTGAATCTCAAGGTCGATGGCCTCCACTGCCTTTTTTGTATGCCACAACCAGCAAAGACTTTTATTGTTTTGTAAGCCAAGGACTACAGCCCCATCTCAACCCCCCGTCCCCAGTTGTCCTGTTGTTTTCCAGGAACCTCACTAAATCTTTGCCATAGCCGCTTCAGCACTTGGAAGTCAAAGTTCATTCTTTTTTTTTCTTTTTAAAGTGCAGTATCTCGCAGCAAAAAAGATTGCTCTTCCAGGAAATGAAGAAAATGTTCCAACTTTATGCTAGCATCTTACTGGTACCATTTCTGACTGAACCTGACAAATATTTTGAAATTTTTAAAACCTTTTTTTTCCCTATGTGCATAGTTTCTTGCATAGCAGTTCTACTGGACCCCATTGTGGCATCTCTCTCTCTCTCTCTCTCTCTCTCTTTCTTTTTCTGTCTCTAACACATAAACACACACACACACACACATGCGCGCACACACACCCCTCTCTAGAACAGTGTTTCTCAACCTTGGCAACTTTAAGACGTCAGGACTTCAACTCCCAGAATTCCCTAGCCAGAGCGTTCTGGCTGCGGAATTCTGGAAATTGAAGTCCAGACATCTTAAAGTTGCCAAGTTTGAAAAACACTGCTTTAGAAGAAATCTCTCCAGCTTAGAAATGCTGAAATGGAGATTTTTTCTGGATCAAAACATGAAATAATAATTGTTTGTGGGGTTGGTTGTTTCATTATTAAATACAGCATTTATATACTGACCCATGCCAATGACTCTGGGTGGTCTACCATCATAAGACCACAAATTAAAAACAGTAAGCATTAAAACACAAGAGATCACGATAAAATCAAATGCCATTTAAGCAGTATGTAAAAATTCAGATCCCAATCAAATCAGCTTTTCCAAATAGAAAAGCAAAGAAAAATGTCCCAGTATCTGAGCTGTCCTGTTTTGATTGACAAGCAGTAGGTGGCACTGTAACCTAGACCACGTTTTAAAAACTGCTTTACGGAGACAGGCTTTCGCTCACTTCTAAACAAAATGAACGAAGAATTGGCTGCTTAGTTTAAATCAGTGTTGCTCAACCTTGGCAACTTGAATGTGTGGACTTCAACTCCCAGAATTCCCCAGCCAGCACACTCTGGCTGGGGAATTCTGGGAGTTGATGTCCACACATCTAGACCACTGAAATTCACTTGCACACAAATTTGTTTCTCCCAGATATGTGTGCAAGTAAATTTCCATCGTCAATTCAGTGGTCAATAACCCCCGTGCATGATGACAATGAAAAATGAGAATAGAGAGGCAGAAAACATGAAGAATTAGTGAGAAAGACAAAAAAGGGAGCAAAGCAGAGGGGTCCCCGGGGGGAGGTCCAAAAGTCAAGATGGCGGCCACAACTGTGTGATTGAATTCCCGCCTGTTGTGTCACAACACATTTAAAAAGGGTGGGATTTTGATTGCACGGTTCTGGCTGCCATCTTGAGTTTTTGGACTTCTCCCTGGGGACTCCCCTGGACAGAAGTATGTGAGACAAGAAATGAAGCTAAAGGAGACAGAAGAAAAGGAAAGAGATGCATACAAAGAGAGAGCAATAGGAATTGTTGGAGAAAAGTGAGTGGGTCATGATACAACCAGCAGTCAGGTTAAGGAGGTGTCCTAGAGCAGTTGTCAACCTTGGCAGCTTTAAGACATCTGGCACTTGGTGGCACTGTGGAGTCAATCAATCAATCAATCAATCAATCAATCAATCAATCAATCAATCAAAATGTCTTGGATAATGTTATGGCCTTCAGGAAAGGTGTGAAATCCTGGCTATGCCAGAAGGCCTGGGGGCCGGATGGGGGCTTGCACCAGTGGAGGTGGCTTGTGGGGTAATTGACTTTGCCCCCCCCCCACCGTCGTCTTGAATGTTTTTAGTATAGGGTTTGTTTTTACAGTTGATTTTTAATGGATTACTTAATTTTAATTATTTATGGGGTATTTTTAATTGTTTATGGGTTTTTGATTTTAATTGTGAGCCGCCCAGAGTCACCCATTGGGAGAGATGGGTGGCAAACAAATTTAATAATTAATAAATAAATAAAAATAAATAAATAAATAGCGTTAGTATTAAACCAATTTTGCTCACAAGTGATGGTTCTCTTTATTTTTGGTAGATGTTCCCATGGACAGATTAGAAGTGGAGGGCACCCTCCCACTTTATTCAGAAAGGTGGAGACATCTACAACATTTTTTTCATTTAACAGAAACAAGAAGAGTTGGGGGGATATCGGAATCTTTGGAGTACCAGTAGAGGCGAAAATGTGTAGCTCAGGGTTGAACTGTGGAGTCCTTGGGGTTCTCTGAGCTTGGTTCTTTTCTTGCAAACGTTTCATTACCCAGCTAGGTACTGAAGATGTTACCTAGCCGGGTAATTAAACGTTTGCAAGAAAAGAACCAAGCTCAGAGAACCCCAAGGACTCCACAATCTTTGGAGTGTTGGAAAACTACTGTAGGCAATTTCCAGTTCGGTTTCCACACTCCCAGTCAATCGATATCCAGATCAGAGCAAGCACACACCCCACTCAATACAGCTAGGAAAATATCTATCTATCTATCTATCTATCTATCTATCTATCTATCTATCTATCTATCATCTCTTTATTTATTTATTAAACATCAGCAAACATTTTTAATTAACTGGCAAAACAGGAAAAAAGGCAGGGAAAAGCGGTGAGAAAGATATATGAACAGGCAACAATTTACCTTACCTCTATATCTATGTCTCAAAGGGCATAGCATTTTCCAGAGCTATTGGAAGCAGTTCTGTGGGTGATCAGCATGGACAGTCCCAAAGGGTTAGTTATTTAGTTATTCCAGCCTTAAGCTTTTATGTACACAGCAGTAGCAAAACCAAGATGGAAAGCAGGACACCAGGTGATCCCTCCTGTATTCTGCACCAGGAGAGAAACAAATAAGTGGATGGGGTAATGTATTCAACATGGAGTAGACCAGCTCCTGAACCGAAGACTTCCAGGGATGGCATAACAAATGTGTCAAATTCTCATATACATTTGGACATTTCTGTTGTTTTATGGCACCATAGCTTAGCAGTACAGCATATGCTTTACATGAAGAATGTATATGCCATTCACTGTTATCTCAGGCATTTAAGTACTGTATATAGCATATGTGCATACGCGCATAGAAATTGAGGAAAGAATGCCCTTTCTACCGCCATGGAGACCAGCAAAACAATTACCCATTAAAGAACGACCCAAATGCTGTGCCAAAAACCAAGCTGCAATTTCTCAAAATGTTTCCTTCCCTGAGAAAGAGATTACTCTTACAATGCTATGTAGCCAGGATGCTTGAAAATTCCTTTTAAATTTCTCTTAGTGGTATTTCTGGGCTGTTCTGATCACTGGAGGAGATGGGGGGTGCTATTGCTGTTTGATGTTAATTCTTTCTGACACTCGGAAGTTGCCCTGGTTCCCCATTCCCAGCCTCAGAAGACCACATGAGAACTCTTCCTTCCAGAGGTCTTTCCTTGGGAGGAGCTGGGAGCATGGAAAAGCATGGAAGTTGTAGAGATTGTACAATGAAAGGCAGGACATCTTAGTAAGCAAGTAAAGATAAGGACAACATGGCCGTCTCTCAAATGATCCTACATCTCAGAGAAAAATGTCCATTATATCAGGGTTCCTCAACCTCAGCAACTTTAAGATGGGTGGACTTCAACTCCCAGAATTCCCCAGCCAGCATGGCTGGCTGGGGAATTCTGGGAGTTGAAGTCCACCCATCTTAAAGTTGCTGAGGTTGAGGAATCCTGCATTATATGACCGGAACAAGCAAACAAAGGGAAATAAATCTAAACATCAGGTAGTCTGTCATTGCATATGTCTTTCTCAGCCTTCTGAGTTGCTCATGGATCAATAAAATATGAAACGATGATTGATATGTAAAATGGCTGCTAGACCTCCTTTACCCAGAAACACAGGAATTTCTTCTCCATCTTTTTTGTTTCTAGAGATAGTCTTTTGTTCTAACAAATGGTGTGTGTTTGTTTGTTCTGGCAAATGGGGCAAGGGGAATAAATTGGCACAGTTATTATAAACTGTATTGTAAACGAAGTAACCTTAGTGATATGTGACACACACACACACACACACACACACACACACACTTTAGTTGGGCCTCTCCTCTCCTCTCCTCTCCTATCTCTCCTTCCTTTCCTATCTCTCCTTCCTTTCCTTTCCTTTCCTTTCCTTTCCTTTCCTTTCCTTTCCTTTCCTTTCCTTTCCTTTCCTTTCCTCTCCTCCCCTCCCCTCCCCTCCCCTTCCCATGCATTTAAAAAAAAAGAAAGAAAATGACCTTTCTTCATTTAATTTCAGCATGGATTGACTATTTTTAGGAGTGAATGTTGGAACAAAACCTAAGAACAAAGCAAAAGCCATTGCAAGCTGGCAAAATGCTGCTACTGGCAATTAAGAACATTTTTCTTAATGTGTTTGGGAAAGGGGGGGGGCTGGCCTGTGAATTTTAAGTAACAAAATGAAAACAAGCTAGTTGTTGCTAGGGAGAAATCGGCTTTTCTTGGCTGCATCCTTTTCGATTCTTCCTCTGAGTTGCATTCCTATGATTCTGAAATCCGATTAAAGATCATTTTTTAAAAATAGTTCCAACAGTGCAGCATGCAGATCCTGCTCCAACTTTTCAGCTACTTTCTGAAATAACAATAAAAATCTGGATATGAATGAACCCAGAACCAGAAACTTTGTGGCTTTTTTTTGGTTTGAAACTAGGCAGTCTTCAGCTGCAGAGAGGATAGATTGTGCCTGCAAATTCATCTCATTCTATTTTAAAATATTTTTAAAATTAAGCCATTTGTGGTTTTTCCAAAGTAATCAATGCCAGGCATACCACGTCTGAGCTGCTGGAGTCCAAGCAAGCACTGAATGATGGCAAACCGATACAGAAAACTCTTTTAATTCCTTGCTTTCTTTTAGATACATTTTTTTCTACTGATTGTCCAGAGTTTTGCAGCCCAGAGAGTAGGTCTAACGGGAACTGGGAAGCCACTGGTGGGGTTCAAGTTAAAGCAACTGTCCACAACTTCCAGGAAACAGTTTTACGTCTTGATGTGATGAGACAGGAGTATCCGGTCAGGCCATAAACCAAGAAAATATTGTTGGATTAAAGACCAGCAGGACAAGACACACAGCTGGACCAAGATTCACTGTCACCTTGCCCTACTCCAGTGTAAGATGTTGGTCCTTGAGGAACCAGGAAAGAGGTGAATGATTCTCACAGTGGACCCTGCTGTACAGCATTGCAAAGGGCATAAAGAGGGCTTTCGATCCCAAGATGAACTTTGCTGAATTTCTCATGTTCTCTCTTTCTTGTTAATGGTAAAATGGCAAGATGCTATCCTTGCTTTGCTACTAGGCATCCTGGAAGATCACACTGGACTTGAACAGGCCAGGGCTGTTGAACTATCCTTCGGTTGCTAAGGAAACTGAATTTGTACTAATGGGCTATGCCAAGTATGATGCTTTTCACACTTATCCTGTTGGAACAAACCTGTAAAGCAGAATATTACAAAGAAGAAGAAGAAGAAGCAGAAGGAAAAAACCAAAGCATAATCTAAACCTTAACAACAAAGGTGCCTAAGAGCCCTGGCATTCTGTCTTCTCTATTCCTCTGTATTTTCTATATTTTATTTTTCTCCACCTTTTGGATTTTTTTCCCAATAGAATGCAGCGTGGTGCAGTGGTCAAGAGACTGGGTTCACCCTGGAGAGACCCCGTTGAAGGCCATCTCGGCTATGCGAGCTCAGTGGGTGACTTTGGGCCATTCACTTTCTCTCTCTCAGCTCAATCTACCTCACAGGATTGTTGTTGTGGGACAGATGAGGAGGGGAGGATGCTGTGTGCTCCTGGAGGAAAGGCAGAAATAAATCTGGTGGATTTAGTGAATTAGGAATCTGCGGTGTGCACCACCTGTCAATTATTCCCTCCCTTCTTGATGTCTCTTGTATTTCTTATGGTAAGGTAGATTTTGGATGACCATTCCAAGAAACTGCTGACGGTAAATGCTCCTGATGAAGGACCTTAGCAGAGGCTGGTCAGTCATGCCAAAGATCTACTTTCTGGCATTGAGCAAGGAATTCGATCTGATGGTCCACAATTTCCACACTCCCCACCCACCCACCCTTTCCATAATTATATAGATGACTTAATAAAACCCCAGAAGGAAATTTAAAAAACCACCAATCTAGATATGACTGTTTTGCACAGTAACATTGTATGCTGAATTCTCTGAGGCTGGCATGTACTTTATGCTATCTAGGAAGACACGGATCCGCACATTTGTAGAACAGCATGCGGCGAGAATCTTGCTGTAATCATAGCCGTAATGGGGCATATTTCAATTTGCTCAGTGCTCCATTATTTTTCTTAAGCTTCAGTCATCTTTGTTCTATTTTTGCATCAGTCTGAATTTTCCTGAAGTTCATATAGAATTCACAGGCATTTTGATTTACCTTTCCTCTCTGATGTATGCCTTTTTGACTGTGTCTTTTCCCTAAGATGTGCATTTTGAAAAAGCCGTCATCCGTAATATGATAGAGTTTTGTACATTCTCTCTTTACTGATCTGCAGAATTTTATGCAGACTTTGATCTCTGATGCACAGTTTTGTATGACTCTTTTTGACAGTGTGCACTAAGGGAAGGGCACTTACTGCCCTTGAAGTATTTCTGAAGTGCAACTCTTTCTTGGTTAACCGTTGGCCATGCTGGTTGGATGGATGAAAAATGAAGCCCAGCAGATCTACGTGATCATGCATTTCAGTGTATGAGATAAATCTCAAAGACAGAACCTTAAACTTGGAGGGGGCCATTTAGGCCAACAAATCCAATTCTTGCTCAGGGCATGAATTTGAATCAAAGCATCCCAGATGGATGGCTGTCTATCTTCCACTTGAACACATCCAATGAAGGGAGCCCACCATCTGTCTAGGTGATTGGCTCCATTGTCAACTGAAAGACTTTTTTTTCCAAGGTTCAGTTGGAACTTGCCTTCCTGTATTCTCAATCCTTTATTCCATATTGTGTACTCTCAGCATGATCTTCCTATTGAGGCTTCCAAGATTCCATTGCTGGAACCTAATCTAACAAACCACCCAGAAGTTTCACATTACAGAGGAGTCTGCAACATTGACTAGTCTGAGAGACTTAGCAAAACCATGCTTGCTTGCTTGCTGGCTTGGCTAGCAATAAGGTATATGACTAGAGCTGATGCAGCTGGAGCAACAGCATTATCAAGCAATTTTCTAGTCCTCATGTTCCTAGCCTAATTTTTCTGCCTCTTCTACAGGCAAATGCTGTATTAATGAAAATAGCTGCTCAATGGGGCAAAATGTGATTTGCACTCTCAAAAGAACATTATCCTGGGGACATCCAGTCAATTTATTTTCCATGCCTAAGAAGTGAACTGAATGAATGGCCAATTTTCTACAAGAATATCTTATAACTCAAATGACTCTGGGAATGTAAAAGACATTGCAGACCCACTGAATGACTTTAGATAAATGTCAAAACATCCCATACATTTATTTCCACTCATATTTGCTGCAGCAAAGTGTGCAATGCAAATGATCCTCACTTAACAACCACTTGTTCACTGGCTGTTTGAACTTACAGCAGTGCTGAACAAGTGGTACTTATGACTGGTCCTTGTACTTATGTCGGTTGCAGCATCCTTGGCACCCAGCTTGCGATTACAATGTTGTAGTCACATGATTGCCATTTGTGACCTTCTTTGCCGGCTTCCTACAAGCAAAGTCAATGGAGAAGCTGGCAGGAGGTCGAAAATGATGACTGTGAAGTCCTCACTTAACATCTCACGGCGATTTGCTTAACAATGGCAACCGGAAGTGCTGGAATTTCCATTGCTAAGCAGCGTGGTCACATGATGTCGTGCTTTACAACTGTGTTGCTTTGTGATGGAAATTCTGGTCCCAATTACCTTGTTAAATGATGACTAACTGTATAACATTGTGGATATACCAAAAGCTGGATAGATGTTTCCCATATAGGAATGTTCAGAATCTATTAGGAGAAATTGATGATCCATCTAGTCCAATGTTGGCTACTCTGACTGATAGGAGCTTCTTAAGGTCTCAGGCAGAGAACAACTTTCCCATCATCTCTGGCTTGATCATTGTTCTAAACCGGAGGCAAGGATTGGACATGGAATCCCTTGCATCTAAACAATATGTTCTACCGTTGAGATATGGCCCATCTATGAAAGTAGGGACAATCTTATATCAGGTGAGACTTATTATCCATTTACACTAGTATTATGTATTCTAGTAGGGATCTTCTGGACATGCTTTACCACTGAGTTATAATTCTTATGTATATTCTGTCAGATTCAGCCGGCATGGCACGGCACGGCACGGCACGGCAAAGCGCTGCTCAGCCACGCCTAGTCAATTTCACTGCCTGGGCGCTAGCTGAGAAAAAGGGGAAGTGAAACTGCGAACTGATTATGGCCAGGTGGTGACGCTTGATTCAAAACCGCAAGCAGATACTTTGTATCAGCACGGTTTCCCCTCGGGCACTGCAAACAAAGGAAAGCGCAGAGGCTCGGACACGAAGCAATCAATGAACGATCGAGAACTCCCGGCTTTGCGCGCAAACAGGCAAACCCAACAAAGGCAACAACAGCATAACCCATAGACTGCAATCAGAAAGACAAAAGCACTGGACTGAATCTGCCATTTGGGCGAGGGGGGATTAATGCGGGTAATCTGTAACTAAGCAACAGGTAAAGCGTGGGAATGGGGAAGCTATAAAATACCATGTAAGCTATGCTAAGCCAACCCTGGCTTTGTCTGTACTTACTTACGTTGCTGAACACACGCGTCACGAGAGTTTCTCTGAGACGAACGGGGTAAACCTTACATATTCTACTCCTGCCTATTTCCCATTTTCCCCCAACTTAAGCTGTAGGGGCTCCCCAGAATCTTAACCCAGCCCCTAACCTCTTAGATGCCTATGTGGAAACATCATCACTCCAAAAGGACAAGGACACCTCTTTAACATTATCATGACCATCTCTTTTCCAGAGTAAGATCATTGGTCTACCTTGGACAATAGTATCTACTCTGATGTGCAGTGGTTGTCTGAAGGTTCCTCAAGTTCTACTACCTGATATTTCTTAATTGGAGATGCCTAGAATTCAATCTGGGGCTTGGCCTACCAGCTGCTTCACAACAGCTTTAAGCCCTTCACAAGGGTTTTAAACAGCCCTTTAACTGAAGACAGTTATGTTACACTGAATTAGGCTATCAAGCCCAGTATGGTTTGCACTGATTGGCAGCAATTCTGTACAGTAAGAAGCAAAGAAAGACTTTCCCAACCAAGCTCAGACTTATCAACCAGCACAAAGAACCAATCAGGAAGCAGCTCTCCAAAAATGACCAATCAAAAGCCAGTATGAACAAAGCACTGATCAGGAACCCATACCACCGAAATGACCAATCAGGATTAGGTACAATCAAAGAACGAATCAGAGACCAACCCTCACAGTCTGCACCAATTGGAAACCAGCTTGGCTGAAGACCAATCAGGATACCTGGCTGTAGAGATAGGAGCCCAGTCAATCCCTGCTCAGTTGCTTGTGGTCTGGGTAGCAGACCACCTTGCCTCTGAAAATGCCAGCCACAGTTGCTGGTGAAATGTCAGGAAATCTGTTGTCTAAACCACAGTCACTAAACCCTGAACCCCAGCATTGCCCAACCTTCCCAACCATTTGTTGTTGGGTGCTTTTGTGAGAGATGCTGGGGCCTGAAACTTGGGTGCTTCTACTATATATGCAAAGCATAGATGCTGCACTACAGTTTCAACCCTCCTGGAAACTAGAGATGGTGTGGCCTGAACAAAGAATGAAGGGATAGATAGATAGATAGATAGATAGATAGATAGATAGATAGATAGACAGACAGACAGACAGACAGATGACAGCCAGCCAGACTGACAGCACATAACGAACCATTCAAGAGAAGAGACAACAAAAACAGCAAAATATGATATCAACCAATTATTACAATTCGATATAGAGCACAATTACAAAAACATGACAATCTAATAAAAACAACTGAAGTATAATCATGGAAACAGCAAACCAATTAAGATGCATGCAATCTCAAAAAACAAAGCAAAGAAATCCATAACAACAACAACAAGAAGAAGAAATAATGACAATCCACACACCATCTGGATAAGTTAGAAGCAAATTCTACAATATTGTCAGGCTGGGTGTCAGGCCCCTCAAAGGGGAGCACCATCAAGGAAGTTCAATAAACTATTTTTAATGCAAGGTTTGGGGATAATGTACAGAATCTTGGAAACTAACTATAAGAACTTCCCACCCTCATTTATTAGAAATCTCATTAAGGCAGAGTCTCTTGGAATGTTTTGAATCTCTTATTCTCAGGCTTTCCACAGTTTGTACTAATGTGCTATTTATGAGATAAGCTTTATGAGATAAGATGGTCCTCTCTTATTTCTTGCTTGTGAATGCCTAACATTTCTCCTGTGACTTTCCCAGCCTTCCCACGATCTCACAGTGGGGTCAGTTTCTTCCACTGCATTCAGGGCTGAAATAGACATGCTTTTCAACTTTTCTTAAGAATATTAAAATTGATTGTGGTCTGAGAGGTATTAAGGACACAGGCTAGAGGCAGTTCCTGGAAGCTGTTGAGCTGTGAAGGAGCTGAGGGACAGGAAGGCTCAGGCAAGGACGCTGATGAGGCCGCACACATTGTATGAGGAGTATAGGAAGATCTAAGAGAAGATAGGTAAGATGGTTTGAGGTACCCTATTAGGTTCCCAGGGGTGTGTACATACCTGTCAGCCTTACCAGGTAGTCCAGACAGGAAACACCACCAGATAAATTAATTCTACTTTATTGTAAAGCTACATTAAGGGAATCTTGCAAGTCTGAAAGTACAGTTCTCCCACCGTCATCTTTACAGCCCGAGAACTTAGGGAGGGTCCCTTCTAAGCCGCTCGCTCTGCCTACTATGCAGCTATGGGCTATGCTGTCTCTTATCTGACTGTTTCCTAGGCAAAGTCTCTTCACTCCATTTCTCAAGGTCTTTCTCACTTTACACAGATTAAGTGTTATTGCTGGAGCCTGAGACGTCTGATTGCACCCCTTTGAGCTGAAAACAACAAAAAACACCCTGACCTAAATCAGCAGTGCAATATGGGAATGCCTGGGGTGCGAAATAGGATATAAGAAGTATATGTGGCCAATAGATTGCATTTTTAAAGGGGTCTTACCTTCCCTCTCTCCTGTTGAACTGGAGCAGGGTTGCCCAAAAGAATCCTGGTGGTTGGTTGGACAATATGAATTCCCTGGTTTGGCCCAAGAGATCTTTTTGACCTCTCTTGTTCCACAGAGCACGAGGACCTGCTCTTTGTAGAGCAGATGATGAATAAACTCCTGGATCACCCATGCACAGCCAGGCATTGATGGAGAACCTTTTCGTTTTGCATTGCTATAAGAAGAGCACATCTGTTGCCCTATGACAGCTGGATTGCCAAAGGGCTAATTATAGTTGGCCTGGGCTTGCATTCAGCTTAGGTATGGATAGCTGAAAGATGGTTCTAGGAGACAAATGGACAAGGGTGATTCCACTGCCATTTCCTTTTGCTTTCTCTTCTATCTCTGCCTTATTAACAAATGTGTTCATCGTGGCACATCATTTTTTAAAAAAACCTCTCTCCCCTTTCTAGACTAAGGGAGAAGCATGCTAATGAGACTGCTTGGGCGACCTAGAGGGGATTCTGTAGATCAGTGTTTCCCAGCCTTAGCAACTTTATGTTGAGGGGACTTCAACTCCCAGAATTCTGGCTGGGGAATTCTGGGAGTTGAAGTCCACCCATCATAAAGTTGCCAAGGTTGAGAAACACTGCTGTAGATTCTCAGGAACAAGCAAGCTGGGCCAGGTTAGCTGGCACTTTTCTTGGTAAGAGAAAGATTTCATAGACATAAAGTGCTGGAAAAGTCCATTTAGGTCACTGAGTCTGGCTCCCCACTTGATGCAGGGATCCAAATTAAATTCATCCAGCCTTGGCTTGGATAAATCCAGCACAGGGGAGTTTATCACCTCCTTCAGTAATTGGTTCGCTCATTGTTACTGGTAGGATGCTTTTCCTCTGCAGTTGGTTGGAATCTGCCCTTCTAAAAATAAAATGTTGATTTGGGATCTGCCCTTGAATGTTCAGTGGAAATTCCTGCTGAAAGTGAAGGAGCCTTAAACCTGAAGGAACGTTCCTATAGAAGAGAATGTCTGTAGGTCAGGGTTGAGTGGTGGAGGCCTTGGTGCTCACTGAGTTTGGTTGTTTGCTTGCAGATGTTTCGTGACCCAACTAGGGAGCATCAACAGTGCAAGCAAACAGTCAAGATCTCCAAAGGAATGTGCTTTTGCAGGGCAGTAACCATACCATGCAACACGTTTCTTGCAGGATTATTACTATGAGGAAGGAGGTGGGGGAAATGATCAAGAGACTAGCCCTCGAGGTTTCTCTTATAGTTATTTTTCAAATGTTCAGGTTCCTTCTGTTTGTGAAACAAAGATTAAGAATTTTCTTAAGTTCAATCCCCCAACAAAAATGTGATCTAAATGCTCACTCATAACTAATTCGAAACTGGCAAAGGAAGCAGGGCTTTGAAGAACCCTTCAACTCAACAAATCCCAACTCTTCCTGTCCCCCCGGCCAATCTATCACTCCTGAACTTTCAGAGCAATTAGTCTTTAGGGGCTGGACACACAAGGATGAGAAGGTATCAAAAATTCTGACACAGTCCCCTAAAATAGAGAAGCCTGTGCAACTTCCACACAGGTAGTCTCCAACTGCCTGAATTCTCACCAATGGCCATTCTGGCTGGGGAATTGCGGGAGATGAAATCCACACATCTGGAAGTTACCCAGGTTGGGAAACATTGTTAGAAACCTTTGGGAGTCAGTGGCTATGATGGGTAGGAATTCTGAGAATCCAACTCAAATACATCTGGAGAAGGTTGTGGTAGATCTTCTTCACTATCCTTATTTGTTCTATGTTTGCTTTCTTAAGTCCATCTGCATAGCACACTAACAGCCATTGAGTCCGTCCCTCAACTCAATGCTGGAATTCAGATTAAAATGTCTCCAACAAACATCTATTCAGCTTCTGCTTTGGGTGAGGACAACTGGTCCCTGAGCTAGATGGAATAGTTGTCCAATTTGGTGTAAGGTGATTTCTAATATCCAGAGGAGGTCCAATGAGCAACACCTTGTCTAATTCTGTCTGATTTCCAGAAAGAGGTAGTTGGGCATGACAACAGCAACTGACTTAGGCTGAATAATATTTCAATTCACCACAATATTGCTAACACTGCCTGCCGAAAAGCTACATTGTCCTTGTCTGGCCAGTGAGAGGAAGCGAGTCTTACACAATATTTTTAAAGACAAATTAGGGCAGCAAGTGCTTCTGACAATGATAAAGGGAAAAGTTTAAGTCTTGCATTTAGATAAATTGCTTGGAAAATCTGATCCACGGACTCTTTTCAAATATGATTATACAAACATAATTTGCATAAATATTATAATTAAAATTCTGCCCACAGCATAATGCTTAAAAAAAAAGGAAGCAGAGAGAAAATGGTATCAAATGATCAAGGGAGAAATGTTTGAAATGTCACAATGTGATGTTCTCAGCTCTTCGTTAAATAAGTAATTCATTGTAAATGTTATCAAAGGGAGAGGAAATTAAGCTTGATATAGAAGACCTGATATTTGATGGTTAGATTTTTTTTAATGAGTTATCATTATTTTCAATCTGAACATAGTCCAGAACTTTATATTATTCTTGCTTTCAAGATCAATTTAGTGTAAACTAAATTGGGTCCCTGGGCTTCCCTAGAATATGTACTTTTCCAAGTCGAGTGTTACAGCCTACATTGATGCTGTGATTCATGTCAGGGCACTTAATCTGATGATTGGTAGGACTTCCTCTAGGAGACTGGCTTTGTAAAAGTTGGTCTGAGTCTTAAAGATTGAAGGCTTCCTTGTAAGCAGGGGCAGCCCTGGGGATTGCATATCAAAAACGTCAAGATGGTGACTGCAGTCATTTCTAACATTGTTAGCCATCCAGAGTCATACATTTGAGATGAGCGGCCATATAACTCTATAAAATAAATGAAATGCAATGCAATGAAATGAAATAAAATGGGGTGATCATAACCTCACCCCATTTTTAATGTAGGTTGCATATGCAATGGACCTAAAAAAGGGTAGGGCTTTAGTTGAGTAGCTGTGACCAGCACTATAGATGTTTCTTTTTTTTACAAAAAATATATTTATTGAAAATTTTCATATAATAACAACAAACCAAAAGGAAAAAGGAAAAAAAAACCAAGCAAACAGAAAAGTGCAAGAAAAGAAAAAAAAAGAAAAAACAAAAAGTTAAGAAACATATAGATGACTTCCAACTTTTCAACAGATAATTACATTCTTATTGTCCCTCCATCCTCTTAAGTATTATACAAGTCCCTTCGCTCCTTCATTGAAGTCTTATCTTTCTTAGCCTTCAAATCCATAAATCATTAATTCATTTTTTTTCTTCTTTCAGCAAAAAGTCCATGCAAGGCTTCCAGTTGTTCCAAAAAGTTTTTGTTGTTTGTTCTCTGACCAAACAGGCCAGTTTCACCATTTCTGCAAATTCTGACATTTTGACAATCCATTCCTCCATTGTGGGAATTTCATTGTTCTTCCGTCAACCATCTTAGCTTTTTTGACCCTCCTTCCAATGAATGCCTGACTGAAAATAAGAACATGTTATCTTTTGGGCTGAGTGCCTACTCCATTTTATTATATGTATAATTTTTATTAAAGATTTTAATTACAGTAATAAAAACCGATACAAACTAAACTTAGAGAAAGAGAAGAGAATGGAAAGAAAGAATAAAAAGTTCAGGAAAAGAAAAAAAAGAAGAAAAAGAAAAGAGAAAATATAATAAAGAAAAAGAAAAGAAATATGTAAAGAAATGACTTGCGACCTTCATCACACCAGATATAAACAAATTTGGGAGATCTTCACCCTCTATAAGGTTACAAACAGGTATCTCTTCTTCACATAACCCATCTCTTATCTATAAGCAAATCCATAAGACATCAACGTTTCAATCCTGGTGTCAGGAAAAAGTCTGTAAAGGGTTGCCAGAATTTCATAAAAACAGGTCTTATTTTAACCTTGATCAAATAAACGAACTTTATCCTTTTACCTCTGGAAATCTTAATCTTTAGTTCATTCAAATGTTGTCATAGGATTTGATCTCTCTTCAGTTCTTCTTTATCCTATTGCATAAGCTTCTTCGAGGCTTTAACAAGCCTCTTTGGTCAATCCAGTAAAAAGACATTATCCAGGTCATTCTCTTAGTTTATCATTTCCCGAGTGTCTTCTCTATTTTTAAAAATCCTTTGGAACATTAGTCCCTTTCCTTCTCCTTTGGTCAGATGATCCTTTCTGGTGGCCTGTTCCATATCGTTGTGGGGAAAATGTGTCAAGGATAATCAGCGGCCACCCTCACAGGGTGACCTCCCCCATACAAATATTCTTCTGATTTTGGCAAAGGTGGGCCTCTCACCCAGTCTGCAAACTGCTTTGTTTTAATTTTAACCTACTTTCTGAAAATGAGCAGTATTGCAGCAGAGAAAGCAGCCACAGAAAGCTTTTGAAAGTTGCACGTGGACCCAAGGACATGGGCTGTTCATCCATGTTTTAAGATACAAGAAAGTATGCATTGTAGTGGGAAAAAAAGCATGGTGGGTATGTACTGTGCGCATCTGCAAAAAAGCAGTGAACAGATGAACTGCAGACTCCCAGCATAATCTATATCAGTGTTCTTCAACCTTGGCAACTTTAAGATGTGTGGACTTCAATTCCCAGAATTCTGGGAGCTGAAATCCACACATCTTAAATTGCCAAGTTTGAAAAATACTGATCTACAGTATATGAACTCAGGTAGGTGACATTGTAATAGCTGCCCAGGTAAGCCATAAGGTAATGAATCAGCTGCTATGACCAAGTGGGCAGATTACAACTGGAAGACAGTAAAATTTCACTTCAACAGGCTGGGTGTTGGTACCTCCTGAAAGCACCTTAAATCATTTGCAGTGATTTGCATCATTTGCCTAATGATGTCATTGCACGAATGATGTAAATATGATCTCATGTTAGGCAAATGTCAGTGCCATGCTCAGACAACTCCAGACGCATTGCGTTTGTCTCTTATTTCAGGGGGAATGACTAGCTAGAACATGTGTCTGCTACATCCAAAGGCCACGAATTTATTTATTATCAGACTTGTATGCCGCCCATCTCCCCCAACGGGTGACTGTGGGCAGCTCACAATAATAAAAAAGGAAGGAAAAACACAAGTCCCTCCAACCTGGATAAAATCTATAAATAATTAAAAACATATATTAAAAATGCCCTAAAAACCTCCTATGATTATAAGCCCTAAAAAACCTGTAAGATGCTGGGGAGGGGGAGACAACCCATCACCCCACCAGCCATCCCCACAGGTGCAGGCCCCCCTCTGGCCCCCAGGCCTTCTGGCAGAGCCAGGATTTGATCCCTTTCCTGAAGGCCATGAGGGAGGGGGCACACCGGACCTCAGGAGGCAGGATGTTCCATAGGGCGGGCGCTGCAGCAGAAAAGGCTCTCTGCCTAGACCCCACCAGTCGAAATTCCTTGACTGGTGGGGTCTGCAACCTGCCCCTTCTGCTGGACTGAGTGGGGCGGGCTGAAATGACCGGGTCGAGGAAACAAACTGGTAACCAATGCAGCTCACGCAACAAGGGAGTTATACGGGATCCAGGAAATTGAGGATTTTCTGTAACAGAAATTTGGTAGAGATGTCCTTAGTTGTCTAGTAGGTTAGCTTCTGGGAACCTGGTATTCTGCCAAAGGGTGGAAGTGAAGTCTGCTTAATCTATTCTTCCTTCTCAGGCTCAAAATGCAAAGCTAAAATGCAATCTGCTGTTTACATGAGTCATTCCAGGATGCACACAAGAGAATTTCTGACTCCCGAAAAGAGCACTCCGTTGACACTTGTGTACCAGTTTGCAAGCGGGGGAAAACATCTGGGCAGGAAGAAGCCTGACACTTTGCATTCCCTCTGTGGGTGGAAGCAAAGATGTGGAAAGTCTTTCACAGCTAAAAAACTTCCTTTCTGACGTTAGAGAAATAAGGAAACAAAGAAGGTCCTTTTTCTCACCCTCAGGGTCAGTTACAGCCCAGTCAAAATACAAATACAAACACAAGGACATTTTTTTAGGAAAAAGTTTCTTAAATTAATTTTTCCTCACCTACCTTCCTCTCACATTATTTTTAAAAGCATATTACCTCATTTTGGGTGGGTAGGTGGGAGGGGGCTGCTGTTTCACCTGCACCCAAAGGAACAGGTGAAGATCCAACTCGAACAAATGGTTGGAAAATCTGGCAAATTACTGTAATCTTACCAGATGCAAGTAGACCCTGAAAATATTATACAGGTAATCCTCACTTAACGACCATTTGTTTAATGATGGTTCAAAGTTACAACGGCCTTGGAAAAAGTGCTTTACGACATGTACTTGCACTTATGACCATCACAAACTGTTGCACCACCCCCTGAGGTCATGTGATTGCAATTTATGAATTTTTATTACTATGGTTGTTAAGTGAATCACATGGTCATTAAGTGAATTCTGGCAAAAATTCCATGGGGGAAGCTGGATTTGCTTAATGACCATGGTGATTCACTTTACAATCATTGTAAAAATGGTTGTAAAATTGGGTCTGATCACATGGTGACTCATTTAATGACCACCCACTTAGTGACCAATTATCCAGTTCCTATTGTGGTCATTAAGTGAAGACTATCTGTATACACACACACACACACACACACACACACACACACACATGAAGACAACTCCAAATTTATTAAGACAATGCCCTCCAAAAGCAGGAGCAGACAGCAAAAAATTATAAACACAAAGACTCTGTGTAACACCCAATTTTCCTAATCAGGATTGCCAATCCAGATGAAACAGTTGGAGATTTCCCCCTTTCCCAATAAACATCTGCAGTTAAGACAATTATACAGGGAGTCCTTGCTTACTGACCTCTCATTCAGTGACTGTTCAAAGTTATGACAGTGCTGAAAAAGGAGATTTACAACAGGTCCTCAAAGTTGCAGCCATTGCAGGATTCCTGCAGTCATGTGATCATGATTCAGGCACCTGGTGACCGGCGTGGATTTACAACAGTTGCAGCCTCCTGTGGTCACATGATCACCATTTGTGACCTTCACAGTCAGCTTCTGACAAGCCAAGTCAATGGGGAAGCCGGCAGGAAGTTGTAAATTGCAGTCATGTGATGTCTCGTTTAAGTACCATGGGCGATTCGCTGACAGTTGCAGCTGGAACTGCCATCGTAAGCTGGGTGCAGTCATGTAACGTTTCACTTTACAACCATGTTGCTTAGCGACAGAGTTGCTGGTCCCAACTGTGGTCTGTAAGAGAGGACTTCCTGTGTATGACAATTCAAAAAAAGTTGAGGGCCAGAACAAAACTTTTCTATTTACATGAACAGATTTTTTTATGTGCATATGTATGCATATGAAGAATTATATGCCATCATGTGATGCTCATCCACAATCTGAAGTGATAACCTGAAGCAAGGCTAGCTGTCACTGCCTACATCAACAGAGATGGTGAGCAAAAGGATTTTTAAGAGAAGAAGAAAAATCTTGTATCAATACCCAGAATTAAGCAACAAAGTAGTAGAGGTAGCACTAGCTAATGCAGTGTTTCTCAACCTTGGCAACTTTAAGATGGGTGGACTTCAACTCCCAGAATTCCCCAACCAGCATGCAAGAAGTCCACCCATCTTAAAGCTGTCAAGGTTGAGAAACACTGAGTTAATGATACAATGTGATCACCATTGTACAGGCAGGGGTGTTCATGTGCTTAAAAAAGTCAGAGTGGCAATTGGCATCAAGATACCTGAGTGAAATAGATACATGGAAAAACTTGGAGTCTTTAGAGAACTGGCAGATAGACATCAGACAATAAGATCTATTATCCGAACTTGGCTGAAGACCTTCAGGACATGGAGTACAGCATGAGGACTTGTCTGTGCTTCCATAGGTAGGCAAAGCACGATAACAACAAGAACTTCAGATAGTGAAGATCAGGACAAATTGATTGGAGCACTTTTTGACGAAGAGAGGTCTTATCTCAGCACGGGACCAACAGCAACAAGCTACCTGCTAGGGCAGTGCTTCTCAACCTTGACAATTTTAAGATGTGTGGACCTCAACTCCCACAATCCCCCTGCCAGCATGCTTTAAGATATGTGGATTTCAGCTTCTGGGAGCTGAAGTCCACATGTCTTAAAATGGTCAAGGTTGAGAAACACTGGGCTAGGGAAAGAGGTTCTAGTGCCCCCCCCCACCTGCTGGATGTTGAAAGTGAATTGTAAAGGTCCCAAGACTTCTATGGGCCCATGTTCACCTCTTTCTAAAGTAGGATGATTTCACTTTTGCGTCTTCCTGGATATTGCTGAGTCTCCAAACCTAACTCACCATTCTTCTGCACAAAGTTTCATTACCAATATCCTTAATTTTAACTGAAATGTTTAGGGAATGTGGGTACCAGGAGGGTCTTTGCCTGTTGTTATTGTTAAATAATGAAGAAGCAGAAATCCATAACCATCTGTTGCAAACCTCCCAGAAAGTGGTCAGTAAATACATCGTTCTCTTCTACTTAGCTCTGTGTGGCAAAGGACAAATTAAAGTTGAGAGTGCCTACCCTTTCCCCAGGCTGAGGGCTGCTTTTAGATGGTATGGAGGAGCTACAATCCGAAAAGCAGTAGGTGAGGGCAAGATAAACATTAATTTATTGATTTCCATTTGGCTTTCAGTGAAAGGAAGCATAGTTAATAAAGTAGTTGTGATTTGTCTCTGGGGATTCCATGAAGTGGTACAACATATTAGGGTGGTTTTGCTTGGCCTTTTGGAAGAAGAAGCGGGCGCACATTCCTTTGTGAAGAAACTTTGGAATGGAGCTTCACTCAAACCTTCATCAAAGGAAAACACCTCTTTAAAAATTTGCATAGTTAATCTTAGGCACGCTTAATGAATTTGTACAGCTAACGAATTTGGAACATTGCTTGAAAGGTGATTTAACTGCATCTTCAAACTGAATCAGGTTTCTGAATCAAATTGGAAAGTTGAATTGATGAATCAAACTGGTTCATTCTGAACTGGTTCAGCAATTCCAGCATTTCTGCCCTTGAACAGAAATACAATTTTAGGAATACATTTTAATACATTGAAAAGACTCAATTCAAAAAGTAGATTGGTATTCTGAATGGATGTATCTTATGGGTCAAGTCAAAAACACTGTTTGCATTAAAATGGTTGGATGTTTCAAACTGAGATGACAATTTGCACCAAACTGGAATTGATTTGCACACCCCTAGTTCATAGGATTATTCTCCAGCCATGTATTTAACAATTGAAAAATTACAATTTTGGGATTAGATTTGAAGAGTTCTTGGTGTTGTAACCAACAGCTTTGCACCATCTGGGATACAAATGATGTTGTAGCCAATAGCTGGGCACTGGGATTCTGATTCTGCCCCTCTGTATTGAAGTGACCGGAGTTGAAACCTAGCTTCTTTGGAATGCAAAGATAAAATGGAAGTGAGAAGTCTTTGTGAATGTGGCATATTTTTTAACAGTAATATTCTATCCACACAAATATTTCCACCTATGCCTCCTGGGACCAACTGCAATCAAAAGAGGAGGAACCCCCCCCCCCCATGAAGCATGATCTCGTCTTGAAAATTGTGTAGCACCATTAATATATATTGTCTGCATCTATAGATTAAATTTGATCCAGCTGAAGAAAGACCTAGCTTTGGAACATCCTATAGTTCATTCCCTTTCCTTCCCCAAGATGTTGTTTCCTTAATCACGTAACCTTATTTGAAATAAAAAGGCTGCTACTGAAGGATTTGCTTCAGTACTGAGAAGTCTGTCCACACATCTCTGTGTTATCAGTTCAGGGCAAACATTGTTTCAGGTAGCTGGCTTTCAGTAAGACGGAGACTGTAAACAGTAGGAATTCAATTCAATTCATGTCCAGCAAAGCAACAGCAGTGATTCAATATTGAATATTCATCTATGGCAGTAGTTTTCCACCTTGGCAACTTTAAGATGGGTGGACTTCAACTCCCAGAATTCCCCAGCCAGCCATGCTGGCTGGGGAATTCTGGGAGTTGAAGTCCACCCATCTTAAAGTTGCTGAGGTTGAAAAGCACTGTACTAGAGGCTGTTGACTGGTTGTGAAGCTTGATCTAGTGCAAGGCTATCTAGGTGTATAGAGCTTTTCTCAGATATCCTTGGACACCGTTTGAATGTCTTTTTGCTTTCTGATACCAGATGTGGTTCACATAGGTTGGAATGGTGGCAGTGGTGAGTCTGGATCAAATTTGGGGCAATTAATTTTGGGCTATTCGGGTCTGATTCTGGGATGACTACTGGGCAAGGAGCTGGCTTATCTAGTGTAAAGGACTCAGAATACAAGACATGGAAGAATGCTTATGAGTTACAGCAACACAGATTCTGGCTGAATGTTAGGAGGAACATTAATGGTAGAACCAATCACCAAGGGAAGTAAGTTCAGCCAAAGAGGCTGAAGATCTATTGGAAAAGGTTTAGATTCCTGACATGGGTCTGGGGTTAGATCTGAAGGCCTAAATGGCCACCTTCCAATTTGTTAATTCAATGACTTGGCAAGATTATCTGACCTAACTTCCTCCTTTGAGGAATCTTTCTCAAATGAAGCCATCCCATCCATTTTCCCCATTGTGGACATATATTTCAAATTTTAAAAAGGTGTTACACCTGCCTTGAGATTTGCAATTTTCACTGTTTCTTGCCTCCAAAGGAGAGGAACCCTGCCATCGATTTTCAGCTGCCATGCCACCTATACTGATTAGTATTTCTAGAGAGGTCTTACGCTTTCACAAGGTTGCATTTTTAATTGAAGAAATTCTACATTTCCCGGATTAGTCAGAACAGAACACATCTTTATTCAGTCAATCACCAGCAAATTTAAGAGAATTAAACTGGATTAGTCTGTAAAGGCAACTGTGTTCTGATCCAGGAAATGTGTCATGCTCATTGTAGGAGCTGCAATGACTAGAACAGCATTTCCCAATGCTGGTGACTTTCAGTTGTATGGACTACAGCTCCCAGAATCCCCCAGTCAGCATAGGCATTGCTGAGAATTCTGGGACATATAACTGGAATTGCTCAGGTTAAGAAACATTGGATTAAGTAATTGCCTAGGCCACTGCATTGTTTACAGTTAAGTAACCAACCTCCCTTTGGGGACTTCCACCTGTTCAAAAATAAGCACCCTCCTTCCAATTTTTGCAAAGGACAAAGGTTCTTATGGGAATGGCAGGGAATGTTCCCCTTTTTCCCCCCACAAAGTATTTACATTTCAAATTTGGTCACCGCCCATCTCACTAGGAAGTGACTCTGGGCGGTTTACAATAGAAACAAAAATAAATCTTCATTAAAATACAGTCAAACAAGTGTAAAAATACAATAAAAATACAATATAAAGAAAAAGTATGTTTTTATTACATTTTAAACAACAATAACAGAAGAATAAGGGTGTTTACACACACACAAAAATCATCTTTACAATTCTGTTATATAACTTAATTTAAAAGAGTAGTTTAGTTAAAAGTCACATGGAAGAAGAATGATAGGAAAAAAAATCCATTCACACCGGCATTATCTAGTCCCCAGCAACTGCAGTCCACAATTCCACACAGGAGGTTTTCTAATGCTACCTGGAGCGGCTGGGGACTGAACCGATGAACTTCTGTGTGAAAAAGTAGATGCTTTACAGTTGTGCTACAACATTCACTCCTTTCTACAGCTGCAATGCTCCGTATCCAGAGGCATTGGGAGTAGTAAAAAAAAGTCAAGATGATGGCTACCACACAATAAAATGGGTCAGGGCTTCAATCAAGATTTTTCTGACACCCACCTTGGATGCTCCTGACCATATATGAGGTCCTTTCTCAGTCATAATCCCTGCCATGCAGGGGTGTCCACAGGATGTGATAAAAAATGTCAAGGTGGTGGTTGCGATGATGCAATTGAATGTTCACCTGCTTTTTATGTGTGCCACATATAAAACAGGCGGAAGTTCGATCTTACCATTGTGGCCAACATCTTGACTTTTTTGACCTCACCATTGTCCCCATGTCTTTATGGAATTATCCGCCTCATCATTTCTTCTTTGTTTAGTCATTTTTGCTCATTGCTAATAGCAAGGCTGACCCTGGGAAATTACTGGTGATTCTTCCCACCCAACACCATAAAAATTCAGCGAAATGGATGGCTGCCTGCAATTTCTCTGTCTGAAAATACAGAAATGTTGAGTGGTGATTCAAGCCCAGCTCTTCTTGAACTTCCTCCTTTTCATGAGGTCCACTATGTTTGAATTCTTCCTTACTAATCTGCTGAATCAACCTGTCCTCTTTAAGAAAACTTTTTTTTTTTTTTTTTAAAAGAAGAGATGCAATGGCTATGGAAACAACAGCTAAATCTCTTCCCCAAAATAACCTGAGAACACTTTTTTTTTAAAAAAATCAAGCACCATTTCATGCCAACCCCAAATTTGGAGATTTCATTCCAGCTGAGATGACAACACCCTTAAAAAAATCACATTTACTAAAATATTTGAAAGTGTCTTGGAAAAACAGGACATGCATGTCCTGTTTTTCCACCTTCGAGCTTGGAGAACGACCTCGTCTCCATTTGAGTGATGTTTTGGCCATGAGGAAGAAAGTACAACAGCAATAAAATGCTACTTTGTCAGAGCAAATGGAATTTTAAATTGAATTCTTATCAAATTAACGACTCATCAAGGTCAGGCCATATTGCACAAATAAGTTCTGCCAGGGCTCAGACAGCCTGCTCTGTTGAAGCCACTGGAAAAAAAAGACTAATATGATCACCCAGTTGGTCTAAGAGTGCATGATATAGGACACATTGAATGGGGAGTGCTATAAGAGGCAGGTCTGGACTTCAGAGAAAGCTTAGCATCTATCAGCATAAGAATGGCAGACAATTTCAATCTAGGTCATCTATGAGAGGATGAATGCTACCAAGAATGGAGTCTATTTAGCTTTTTTTCAGGGTGGGCAGGGAGATAAATTGATTCTTTGAAAATGTGTGATGTGTCAGGACTTCTGAATTTATTTTTTCGAAGAGAAGAAGAGGAGGAAGAAGAAGCCCACAAACTCATGACAATCACATGGTCATTCCAGGAAGTGCTGGAAAAGATGCCGTCTTTAAGGGAAAATCTCATGCTGCCGTGAGAATGTCTATCATTTTTGGTGGGGCGGGGGGGGGGGGGAACTCCCAGAAAGTTTTTACGTCTTCAAAAGTTAGTTAAACCTCATCTATCCCTAAATGGACCGATAATTTTTTTTTCCCTAGGCACTTAATAAAAAATGCAAGCATAAATCTGCTGGAGCAGATTTTTGTAATGCAAGCTGAATTCAATTTACACCAATAAAACAGATTTACACTGATAAAATGGATTTTATACCAATAAAACTGATTAGATTTATACTAATCCATGCATTGCTAATCAGCATTGCAGGCAATGGCTTTGTTCGCTAGTTTGAATAATGGAGCTTACTTCCTCTATGGATGAATTAAATATTTAGTTTTGCTTTCTCCTACCTTCCATTTTTAAAAATTAAAAACTTGATTTTTTTTCCTGTCCTATTTATGAAGGAATCTGGGATTTTGTTTTACTTCTTAACAAAAGGGAGCAGAACACAGTTCGCATCTATCTGCAGTAGCCACATTTAACACTCACATCTAATTCCAGGCTACGGTACCTGCTTGTCATATAGCTCTTAAGATGAGATGCCCTCCAGCATAAATAAACTCAGTCTATGTCCCCATCACATTATTCTCTTTTAGGGTAAGTGATGTTATGCAAAGTACAGAAAAGGAAGAAGAAATTGTAAGGCAAAGAAATTAAAGGCGTGAGGTAAGAAAAACTAAAGGAAATATAGTCCTATCTAGTTCAGTGTTTCTCAAACTTGACATGTGTGGACTTCAACTCCCAGAATTCCCCAGCCAGCAATGCTGGCTGGGGAATTCTGGGAATTGAAGTCCACACATCTTAAAGTTACCAAGTTTGAGAAACACCGATCTAGTTTATACCAACACCATTCAATATACTTTTCCACACCATTCTATCCTTGCAAACCATCCTTACTTGTACAATGTCTATAGACTATTGGCTTTTGTTCTTTCAACTTCTTAACTGTTTCTTTTTCAGGATGTCCTCAGCTCCATCTGACACCATCTCTCCTGATCTTCCCCTTCCTCTTGACCCACGGACTCTCCTGTTGTATTGTTGTTTTGCAGTTCCATCTTCGTTCATTCAGTAGACTTCTTTCCTATTTTTCTATTCCATCCACATTCATTCAGCACTCATGAATCCTGGTTTTACGACACTCATTTCTTAAGTGCCCTACTCCCTCTGTGTACAACTGGGGATCTCCACAGGAGTATGGTCAAAAGAATCAAGAAGGCCGCTGGGATGGTGAGATCAAAGTTCCACCCATTTTTAAATGTGTGATGCACACTAAAAGGTGGGCAAAGCTTCCATTGCACTATTGGGGCTGCCTTCTTGACCCTACACTTCATACACTTCTACATCCAACTCTCCTTGATATTTCTTCAACTCTCACTGCCTTATAACACAGAGGGCAGAGCATGCTCTTACACAACCATTTTTGCTTTTTCCATCCAATATTCATTCCTCGCTGCAAATCACATCATAAACACTAACTCTCTACCTGCACGTGCACATTTTAACATCTACCTTCAACATGCAAACTGCTCCATGCCACCTTCAGAAATCCCCCACAAACTCCCTAAAATGTTCAAAATCACGCCGTCTGTCAGGCCTAGCCCAAGGAACTCCAAGAGACCATGTAAATTCAGTCCAACTATGTTTATTAGCTACAACCTCTAGCAAGAATCTTCCTAGACTGAAACCCCAGCTCCCAAGTAACGCCAGCCACAACACTGTGAATTCCTCAGGGAGGTGCCAGTCTCATCCTCTTGTCTCTCCCATGCTCCTCCGGTGAGCTAAGAAAATGTTTTTCTCCCTGAGCCTGGCCTTCATCATTCCATTCCATCACACCGTCAGAACTGGGTGGAGAAATGGCTAGATTTTTTTAGGATGACTTGAGGTCACTAATGTGGGGGGACAGAAGGAGCTTAAGGATGGAAAGAGAATTGGCTTGCCTTACATCCCCTTTCCAACCCTTATTTTTGAAATAAGTAATCAAGTTAAGCTGGTTGTGTGAACGCAGCCACTGTGTGAGAGGGTGAGTGCTGTGTTGTTTTGCTTCCTGATGGATGGATGAACTCCAGACCCTGTGCCACTTCTATTATCCAGCAACAAAGATATATGACAGCTGGAAAGTGGTTTTGGATGACTTCCTGAATAACAAAATGGTAACATATTTGACAAACTATTTCGGAACACATAATAAGAGAGATAATGATAATTAGCCAAGTGCTTTATGCCCAAATGCTCTTGAATGCCGGAAAAGAAAATACAATATTTTCAGTCAAGATAATTGAAAAGATTATTTGGCTTATCTAAAATAACTTCACTCCTCCTCAACACCTCTCCCCTCCGCACAAGCTTCTGCACATCTGTTACATACATTTATACAGATGCACACAATTGTACCTGATTCAGTTCTCATGTTTACTGATTGGGATAAGGTGGGAGGGGGAATGTGTCGGCATGAAGGTGAGTGTTGGATCAAAAGGGGACCATTTTCTAGCTTGATTTCAGTCTGGGGTGGGTGGAAGGGGAGAAAATGTCGAAACTTTGGGGTAAGGGTGAAGCCAAACCAAGGGCAGTGCAGGGTGGAATAAGGAGGTCCTCAATGAATGCATGTATGAGGAGGCTGTGCTACCTTTTTTGAGCTGCAAACCTCTAGATGACCACAAGATGGCAATAAAGAAATAGAGGAAAACTAAATGTTATCATCTAGTGGTCAATCCTTCCTCCTTCCTCCTTCCTTCCTTTTTGTGATTTGTGGAACTCCCCTTTAATCATAAATGCTTAACATTGGGGCCGTACGGTTTCTGCCATGTCCGTGTTTCTGCCATGTCCACCCTGATAAGTGCATTATAATCCCCAAAATAGGCTTGGCACAGTTTTTGTCCCCTTTTCACTCCCCTATGCCCAGGAGACAGCAAAGGAACAGTGCCATGATTAATTTCACCCTGGTTTACTGAATAAACAACAGTTGGTTAGGTTTTTGCAACATGCTAAGCCAACAATCTAACCTATTGTTGGCTTAGATGAATATATAAATCTGGTCTATTGCTTTGAACATGGATGAGTCAGAATAGAGAACTTCCGAAGCTAAAGCCATTGGGGTTCCTCTAAAGTTCTAGCTGCCAGCTATGGAGAGTCTTAGAAGAACTACCAAATGCACGTAGACCTGTACTCCTGAAGAAACTTCTTCCAAAAAAATGAATCCTATTTCCAGAATCACTTCCTTGGGCTCGTATCTATAAGTCCCTTGCATTCTTGAACTTGGACTTAGAACTGGGACCCTCAGCCTGCAGGTGGTCAAACTAAGTCCTGACAGTCAAATGGTTGGATTATTAAGAGTTGTACTATACTGGGCTACTCAAACTTTGGCAGATGATGTGAAGGGAATACTTGGAATATTGAGAGAAAGTTGCAGAGGGTCTCACTTTATGGCTGGTGTGAGGAGGTTCCATTCACTAAAGGCCACTACAAAGAGCCAGATCAAAGTCTTTGTAGGCACCGGGGACACTGATAATCCTACACCTGGACTGTAAAAACCTTGATAACCCCTCAATGGCAAGAAAAAAAAATGCTTTGGGGGAGAAACATAGTTGTTATGGATGTAAATGCGATGCTGAACTACATTCTAAAAATATGGAATTTGACATTTGTGAAGAACTATTGAGCCTGGGGATTGGCTAACAGAATCATCCCACATAAGTAGAAAGAAAACACTCCAAATGTCAAAGAGTGGATTCAAGAGATGTGCTCTTTATTGATGTTTGAAATGTCCTTATGTTGTAGAAATGAAAAGATGAAGCAGAATGTTTCTTGATGGTCCAGATTTAATAATGTTAAAAGATTCCTGGAACTTTTAAATCCCCCCCTCCTTTTTAAGTTTTAGTTGATTTTATCACTATGACATATCCTTGTTTTTAATTGTACTACCACCATTGTATCCTTTTTATCTTTGTTATCTTTCCCGAATTACATTAAAATAAAGGGAAAAACACTCTAAAAACACCAAAGAAATACTATTTGCTCCCATTAAGCTGAAGAGAGAAAGAGGAGAGAAACTGGTGAGGCTCAGAGCAGGGCTGTCTGTGGGTTGCACGTATGTGTAATGTGTGAAAAAGTCAAGACGGCAGCTGCAAGCGTGCAATTGAAGTTCTACCCCTTTCGATGTTCGTTGCATGTGCAACACACATAAAAAAGGGTGGAGGAGCTGGATTATGTAGTTGTGAGTGCTATCTTTACTTTTTTCACTCCCCTTCCCTCCCCTCACTGACACTCTTGGCTCAGAGACAAGTAATAAGCCAGAAGATAAGGTTGTGTGTGTGTGTGTGTGTGTGTGTGTGTGTATGTATATGTATGTATGTATGTATGTATGTATGTGTGTATATATATATATATATATATATATATATATATATATATATAATTTTATTAAAGATTTTTTAGAAACTAATATTAAATACTAATGTTTTAAAAGTTCAAAATGCGATGGTCTGCATGGTTTTGCACAAGTCTAGATTTGCATAAGTATCACCTCTCTTGCGGGAGCTTCATTGGTTGACAATTTGCTTCAGGGTCCAATTCAAGGTGCTGGTTATCACCTTGAAAGCCCTACATGGCTTGGGATCAGGTTATTTGAAGGAATGCCTTTTCCCAGTTCCATCTACCCAATCCACCAGACTGGGGAGGCAGGGTATGTTACGGGTCCCCCTGCCCCATTAAGGAGGTTCATCTGGTGGGAGTGAGAAAAAGGGCCTTTTTTGTGATGGCTCTCTCCCTATGGAACATCATACCCCTGGAGATAAGACTGGCCTACACCTTGATGCTCTTCCGAAAGGCCCTGAAGACATGGTTTTGCCAGCAGGCCTGGGGATCCCAGGTTGATACGGAGCCCATCAAATAGCTAGTCTGAATGCGCTGTTGTCGCTAGGAGGGTGGGGGATGTAGTGGGTTTTGTATTTGGGGTCTAATTTTTGTAAGCCACCCAGGGTCACCGTGTGTGAGCTGGATGGCTATATAAATTTGTTTAATAAATAAATAAATAAATAATATAAAGGAAGGAAAAGAAAAGAAAAAGAAAGAAATCAAAGAGAAAGCTAAAGGTCCAAGAAAAAAAAAGGAAAAGAAACATAGAAACGAAAGAAAAGAAGATACAAAGAAGTGTCTTCTGATCTTCTTTATAGCAGTTACTGCTATACTATAGAATAAGTATAGTATATATATACAGTATATATATAGTAATAAATATTATTGTAACTATAGAATAAGAGGTAAATTTATAATTGTACTTATACCTTTTATTCTATAGTTACAGCATGACTCTCTTCTTTCTATAATCTATCCTGCCTAATCATCAAAACCATAAATCATAGGGTTTATGGTTTTAGGACACAATTTAGGGGTGCCCTAAAATATAGAGACAGAAAAATGGTAATTCAAGAGAGTATACCTACTTTTCTGAAAGACATAGATTCTTTTCAAGAATAGACATGACTTGGATTTCAAAGAACTTGGCTACTAAGATTCTAAAGTAGAGATATTACCAAAGATGTTTTCGGATCATACTCCTATGAATTTGGTTTATAATAGGAAATCTAATTCTTTTAGATGGAGACTAAATGAAATATTGCTTCAGAAAGAAGCAATAGTGGAGGATTGTAAAAAGAAATTAAAATAATTTTTTGAAAATAATTTAGGTAAAGGCATTGATTTACAAATGCTTTGGGATGCGAGTGAAGCTTTTATTAGAGGTTATTTTATACAACATAATAGTGAACTTAAAAAGAAGAGTCAAGAAAAACACAAGTTATTTTGGATGAAATAAAGAGAAAAGAAGAATTTCCAAAGAAGATAAGTATTTCTCAACAAATTAAGTTTTTACAATGGCAATTATCTATGTTAACAGTAAGAGACATGGAAATAAAAATGAAATATGTAAAGCAAAATATTTTGAGTTTGCAAATAAACCAGGGAAGTGGCTAGCATATAAATTACGAAAAGAAAAGAAAATGACATTGAAATTACAAGAGAGAGATACTGTATTAATGGACAGTGCAGCCATACCAAAAGCATTTAATCAATATTATTCCAATTTGTAGAAAGGAAGTGGCACCTGTCTAGAAAAAAAAAGATGAATATCTAAAGAAACAAAATTTACTGAGGATTACAGAGGAACAGTTTATGAATGGACCTATAGTTTCTGAAGCTATAAAAAAAGATTAAACTAGGAAAGGTGCCTGGACCAGATAGATTATTAGGTTCTTATTATAAATGCTTTAAGGATGAACTTTTACAACCTTTACAAAACATGATGAACTCTATCCTACAGGGAGGAAAGATGACAGAGAGTTGGAAAGAGGCCAGTATAGCCTCTTTAAAGAGGGTCAAGATTTGACTTTAACAAGAAACTATAGGTCGATATCATTATTAAATGACTACAAGTTGTTCAGAACCATTCTAGGTGATAAACTGAAAATAATTTTCAAGAATTTATTCATGAGGATCGATGTGGGTTTTTTAAACCTAAAAGACAGTTAAAGGACAATGTTAGAAATGTGCTGGACATTTTGGAACACTTGGAGTAACATAAGGAAAAGCCAGATTGATTTTCTTAGATGCAGAGAAGGCTTTTGACAGTTTGAACTGAGCTTTCCTGTTCAAGGTTTTGGAAGATATGAATTTTGGAGGGAGCTTTATAAAATGGGTAAGATCAATTTACATTTCACAGAAAGCACAAATAATTGTTAATGGAGATCTAACAAAACCCTGTGAGATACAAAAAGGAACAAGATGGGGATGCCCACTATCTCCTGTTTATTTTGGTTCTAGAAATACCGAATAGAGATATAAGATGATGACATGATTGTGGGAGTAAAGAATGAAAAAGAAAGTTATAAATTAAGGGCTTTTGCAGATGACTTTGTGTTGGTTCTGGAAGATCCTTTAAAATGAATTGAAATATTAATGGGCAAATTAAAAGAATTTGGTGCATTAGGAGGTTTCAAGATTAATAAATAGAAGACAAGGATGTTAACAAAAATATGAAAATAGAAGATTAAGCAGAATTGATGAATAAAGGGTTTTAAGATTGAGAAGAAGGTAAAATATCTGGGTATCACTAAGACAAATATGAATTGTACGTTATTTCAAAATAATTATGTTAAGACCTGGAATGAAGTTAAAAAGGTTATGTTAAGATGGGAGAAATTACAACTGTCATTGATGGGGAGAATTTCTTGCCTAGAGTGATGTTTTTGTTTCAGACAATACCTGTTTTGAAACTGATGCACCATTTAAACAGTGGCAGAAGGATATATCTAAATTTGTGTGGTAGGGGAAAAAATTACAAGTTAAATATAAGGTGTTACAAGACACAAAGGAAAGAGGAGGATTAGGTCTACCTGATTTGAAATTGTATTTTTCAGCTTGCTGTTTGGTTTGGATAAAAGAATGGGAGCTGCTGAGAAATAGAAGGCTTTTGGAGTTAGAAGGAAATGACCTGAGATTTTGGTGGCATGGATATTTGGAGTACAATAAAGTCAAGGTTAATGTGGATTTTAAAAATCATTATGTTAGACACGCCATATTGAGAATATGGAATAAATACAAACCCAGGTTGTGCCTGAAAACACCTTTGTGGCTTTCAGCACAAGAAGTATTTTATAGACAAGGAATAATAGGAAATACAAATGGCTAACTTATCGTGAGCTACTAGAATTTTGTCAAGGGGAATGTAAAATAAAATCAAGAGAAGAATTGGTGACAGAGGGATATAGTTGTCAATGTTTTTCTTATTTACAACTATTAGAAAGATTTGAAAGAATTTATGGCTTTGAACATTGGAAGGCTGAGTTTGAAATAGAATTGTGTACAAATGATGAACATATAATTGCTAAAATATAAACTTTTATTGAAATTTGAAATAGAAGAACAAGTGAGAGAATGTATGATAAAGTGGGCTAAATATTTTAGTTATAATATACAGATGGAATAATGGGAAAATATGTGGCTGAAAGGATTGAAATTTACATTATGCTATAATCTTAAAGAGAGTTTTTATAAAATGATGTACCATAGGTATATGTCACCAGAGAAATTGTCTAGAATGTATAAAGGCACTTCAAATTTATGCTGGAAATGTGAACAAGAAGAGGGCACATTTTATTATGCTTGGTGGATGTGTAAAAAAGCTAGAAAATTCTGGATTCATACACTGATTCAAAGGATTTTAAAGTTTATTATACAGTTGAGACCAGAGGTTTTTCTTCTGGGATTGATGGACATACAGTTGGAAAAAAGTCATGGAACTTTGTTTTTGTATATGATAACTACAGCAAGATTATTGTATGCACAAAGATGGAAAGATTCAGCATTATCCACCATGGAGGAATGGTTGGTGAAGATGATGGAACTCGTTGAGATGCCAGATTGACTTCGTTGATCAGAGAAAGACAATATCTACATTTATTGCTGATTGGAAATCCCTTATAGACTTCTTGCGTGAAACAGAAAAAAGAAGATAAGGTTCTGAATCCTAAATAAGACCTTACAGATTTAGGCCTTCAAACAACAAAATTACACAGGAGCAAATTTGCAATGCTCAGCAATGCACAGGTACATAAACACACAGGGAAAACATAAACCATAGTTAACCACAGACAAACTCTGGTCAAAGCAGTAAAACCACACCACACTGCCCTACATCAAACAGCAGCTGACGCCCACCATTCAGCATGAAACCACGGACATGAGCTGCATTGGCATCAATATTGTTTCATTTTCTTTTAACTCATGCACAATTAGGGGCAATTCCAAAAGAAAACTGATTGAAGGGAGAGTTTGAAGTCCTCCAGCTGGACATGGTGGTCCTCATCCAAATTTCATGGTGTTCCTACAACATAAATGGCTCTTTGGATCAGCTGCATTCTACATATGATGAGTCGTGCAAGTTTCAAAGATTATTCAGAAATACTTTGGACCTTGGAATTTTTTTCCTGATGCTCGCATGGGTGCCTTAAAAAAAGAGGCCTTGTTTTAATGAATAGCAGAAAGCTGCTGTGTTGATGTGAAGTTCAAAGTTTACACAGCAAACATCTCCAAAGCTTCATTGCCCTACTAGATATTTATATCTGTCTACTAGATCTAGCTATCTATCTTAACATAAAAGTCAACCTTCCCTGATCTGGTGTTTTCTCAATATGTTGGATCTAAATCTTCAGAACTCCCAGTCCACCTTGCTAGTCATGTTGAGTCAGAATTTTGGAAGTTTATTCATTTATTGGATTTATTACCTGCCTCAGTCCCAAGACTTCGGGCAGTTTATAGTAATAAAGACATAAAAAGAAAGCTTCCCTGGTAAAAATTAAAATTATATAGTGGTAAAGGCTAAGTGCTGCCACAGAAAAGCAACACCTATAAGCCTCCTTCTATGTACTTCATGGAAATGGTGGATTAGCAGCAGTTTCTCCCAGGTCAAATGAGTAAGCTAGGCTGATTCTGGTTGGACAAGGCAGGCTTGGTACAAGCCTTACTGGTTTTTATATGAAACAACCAGTACCTTGAATTTATTTATTTATTTATTTTATTTTATTTATTTAAACTATTTATATGGCCACCCCACTTGGTACTGTGCCTCTGGATAGCTAACAAGAAGTTAAAACCAGAAAACAATTGTGCTAATCTATGATCATAATCCTTCCCTCCCTCCCTCCCTCCCTTCCTGCAAATTAATTAAAACATGAATTACGAAAACAAAATCAATCTATCAGGTGTCAGAAGTCCAAATAGGTAATTCCATCTTACAGTCAATAAGAAAGAACAGACAACCCAGAAAGGCTTGAAAGATTATTGGAAGCCTGTGCAAGGCTCAACACACAGGTGTAATATGTTCATAGCAGTGAGTGCCACCTGCAAAACACCCCTCTGCCTTCTGGACCAATTGAAGTTTCCAGATGGTCTTTAAAGGGCAGTCCCATTTAGAGCTCATTACAGTAGCCCAGCTGTCTCTTGATGAAGGCTATGTTATGTTCTGAACCTATGTTAAGTAGGGCTACAGGTAGTACCTCAGCTAAAGCTTGGTGAAGGCCCCTTTGGATATAGCCTCCACTTGCTCATGAAGCAGCACAATGAGTCCAGGTGGGCCCCCAAGTTCAGGAGCAGAGTCACCATCTCAAGAGACAACACTGGAACTGTCAGGGACCTTGATGAACAAACAACAATTCCATTTTGCTGGGATTCAGCTTCAGCCTGTTTCATCTTATTCAGACCCTAACAGGATCCAGACACTGGTACAAGACATTGACAGCATCTCCTCTGGGGTTAATTGACTGGATTAATTGACCCCTTTTTGGTTTCTCCAAAACAATATCCATCCTTCAGGCCCAGTTAAGTGTGGGGACAGAACCAGTCTGTGGTATTTAGTTCTGATCAAAGACCTTTGAAGTTGGGCTGCATTATTAACCATCAAGGAGATGACAAATACTACAATGACTATACTACATAATACAGCTGTGACTGTTGGATTATGGAACCCATCACATGCTACACTTGTGAGAAAAAAAAATCCAACCAGACTTTCCATAAGTAGTTGTTATAGTAAAAAAGGCTGAGCCTAAAGATGCTTTGCTTCGTTAAATAAGCTCTAGCCTATTGTATGAACCCAGCCAAGTGGGACATTTAGTGAGCATAGTGAAACAAATGATTCCTTTTCTAGGAATAAAACCCCCAAACCAGCAAAATTTAGATTTAGAGAGGACTAACTGCTCAGTGAGCAGAGGAACATTAGAAGATGCCTTGCACTAAGTCAAGTTGTTGATCTACCTAGCTGGCTCAATATTGTTCATTTAGAGTGGGTTCAAATGTTATATTGCCACGCTTTGTTGAACGGATCACAGTGGTGGGTTTCATACATCATGCGGTGCCAGGAACCATGGTTTACAAGTTACAAAGGGTTGGGCTCAGACTTCATGTCTGGGAACCCATCATTTAATGACTTGGGGCAATGTGTGCACTCAACCTGCAGTTGATCTTCAGTATTTCAGGCAGGAATGGTTTCAGCTCCACCTGCAGATGTAAGGGGTCAAACAAGAGCTTCTGCTGCAAAGCCAATCCTTTACTGTTAAGCTATAGCTGCTCTTTGTGCATTTTCAGTACAAAAGAAAAAAATCATGTTTGCTCCCTAACATCTTCAGTGGAAATTCTCTTGAGGAACAGAGCTGAGAAAGATTTCTGCTGTAGTCTTGCTGTCAGCCACAGAAAGCAACACATTTGGCCCAATGGACTGTGAACTTGAAGCTTTATCAGGGGGTTGATTAATATAAAGATCTGGGCAGTAGATTTTGCATAGTAATGTATGTATGTGTGTTATCAACAGAACCCAGTCAACTATAGACATTAATCTACCTGCCAGCTTTTTTGGAATACCAGCTCCATAAATTCCATTAATGAGTCCTGTTTGCCCAAACCAAGATTTCTTCTGAGAGGCTGCCTGACATGACCCATAATTTGTTTTCTTTATTCTAACTTGGTTGTTTGTGTTTATGTGCAGAATGTATGCCATCCATTTGCAGTATTTATCTCCAGGCTATTGCTGGCTTTACTACATTGTGAAGAGTTTGCATTGCTCTTGATTTCCCAGGAGAAAAAGAAATCTATGTTCATGTGCTTATAAAGGTTGACTGGTGAACAAATTCTTCGACAGGGCAATTTTGAATGTTCTGAGTGACATTTTAAATTCTTCAGATTGGGTTCAGTTGGTTTTTATTTTGTTTTCCCCAACATCCTTTCCATTTGCAAGCAAAGATGGACTTAATTTAAGAAAGCAACTTCACCTAGAGAATGAGTAACATTATTTCAGGGCAAGCATCACTTTTAATGTTATTGTAGCCAGGATTGGATGGTTTGGAATGAAGAACAATTCCATAACCTTCCTCAGAACTGCTCCCTGGAGTTTGGAGATTTGAATGTTCGGGTCTGTTTTTTGAAATGGAAGTAGTAGGTTGGGATTTCCCAGGCTCCTGGGTAGTGCATTCATTTTACTATATTATATTATTTTTATAAAGCCCAGCCCATTAGTTGTCTGCTGCAACTTTCATTTCCTTCATCGTGTCATGTTATAGATGCCTACTCAAAAGTAAGTCCCTCTGTGAGTCAATAGAATTTCGTCTCAGGAAATTATTAATGGGATTGCAGTTTTCGTGTATTTTTGCACTGCAGGCTTATTGTACCTTGCTAGTTCTCTCTGGATCGATAAACACATCAATATCTTTTTGTATGGTTTTAAGGCTCTGTAGATCATCAAAGGGACACCTCACTTTCCCAGAGCTTTAATCAAATTACCTTATTCAAAATGAAGTCATGGAGAAATGCTTAACTTCTATTTGTCAAAATGGAATAGACTCTTTGCTCTATGTTGATTGATGAGGAACTTCTCTGCATGTGCAATGTGTGTGCAGAAGCCCCTGTGAGCAGTTCTGAGGAAGGTTATGGAATTGTTCTTCATTCCAAACCATCCAATCCTGGCTACAATAACATTAAAAGTGATGCTTGCCCTGAAATAATGTTACTCATCCTTGACTTTGCCTTGACACTTCATTGAAGAAGAATGACTTTTGGTTGTGTCAAAGTGAAGGGACTTGCTTCTGTGAGGTCCAGCCCATCACTGAGGGGTATTCTGGCTGATCTGCACAAGCCTCATGTTTTTACTGGCTGCACATGCACACGTCCTGATGCGCACTGAAAATACACCACTAACGAGTGTGTGGAAGGACCAGGGTGCAGACAGGAGACCCACAATGCGTGGTGATAGAGGTGGAATGGTGCAGGATCCAGTAGGAGACACAAACCCGCGAAGCTATAAAAGGAAGCTAAAAGGAAGTTATAGGAGGTAAAACAGAATATGTAGCAATAGAATGTATGGGATTGTTGTAGATGAAATCATTTAGTTGTAACCTAAATTACAAGAGTTGTATCTCTTTTAAAATAATCAGGACATCCCTCTGCTTCATCATCAACTGGACTGTTTTTGTCTAGTTCTGATACCATTCATTTCCCTTCCAGGCCTCGCAGATGGGGCAGCCTGATCCTTACCTGGAAACTTTCACTGTGATTGAAATGTAAATACAGCAGAAAAGGCAATTCGCTACACAATCATAAAATTCATGAAAAAAGAAGGGGAGAAATGAAGATGCATGCAGAAATAATTTCTGAAAATGTCAGCCATGCTGAGGGGTGTGCGTGCGTGTGTGTTTTAACTCAGAATCCTTAGCAGGAAAGATAGATTAGCCTTAAGTGTTCATATGATACAGGAGAGTACAAATATTTACATCCATCTGCACCTTTAGTCTTTTATGAAGAGAACCTTTAGGGCTTCTTCTTGATGGGAAGAGCGTCCTGGGACTGTGTGGGAGAGAAGAAACAGAGTTTATACTCTCCCTGTTTTACTCAATGTGCAGGATGGAATTATCACTGTCTTAAGTCCTTTCATTTTAGGAATCAAGGGCTACCATAGGACTTTAAACAAATAGCATGATTGAATGTTAACAGGTCTCCAGATTTCCCAGTCCTGCTTGTAAATAATGTATCCCTATTCCAGTCCACTTTTTGCAAGGTTGGAAAAACTCAAAGATGGATCTAAATTAGTGTTTCTCAACCTTGGCAACTTTTAGCTGTACGGACTTCAACTCCCAGAATTCCCCAGCCAGCATGGCTGGCTGGGGAATTCTGTGAGTTGAAGTCCGTACAGCTAAAAGTTGCCAAGGTTGAAAAACACTGATCTAAATGAACTAACAGATTACAACAGTAGCTGTGATTTTTCTTGTCCCTAACACCTGCATTTTCCCTCAGCCTCTATCCATCTGCAGTGAGGATTATAAAACTATGAAGTCTTTCATTTATTCTGATTTAGCTACATTTATTCCTAATTAAGCAGCAACTGCACCCTGTCAGGAATACAGTGTTTCCTGGGAGCCATTCTGAGGAAGCAGCAGTGGAAAACAAAGGTTAAGTTGACATAACTCATAAATCAGAAGCATCTGGGAGCCACATAGATTTCAGGAGAATAATTTTCCAAAGGGCAGGTGCCTGGATCCCAATAAATTTTGACTGACTGATTGATTGATTATGTGCCATCAAGTTGTTTTCATCTCCTGGCGACCATATAGATAGATTTTCTCCATGATGATCTGTCCGTAACCTGGTCTTTCAAGTCTGCCAATGGTGTACCCATCAGCGCTGTAACTAAGTCCACCCCCCTTGCTGCTGGTTGTCCTGTTCTCTTTCCTTCCACCTTTCCTGGCATTAGAGCCTTCTCCAGAGAGCTGGGTCTTTGCATGTGTCTGAAGTAGGATAATTTGAGCCTGGTCATTTGTACCTCGAGGGAGAACTCTGGGTTGATTTGTTTGATGATCCATCAGTTTGTTTTCATGGCTGTCCATGGTATTCTCAGAAGTCTTCTCCAACACCCAAGTTCAAAGGCATCAATACTCTTCCTATCCTGCTTCTTTAAAGTCATTGTTTAATTGAAGGAACCTGGATTGTGCCAGTCCTGTTGGTTTGTACCAGCTGGGCAGAAATCATGGGAGATAGGTGGTCCCTCAGGTAACCTGGGCTTATGTCACATAGAGCCTTATAGGTGATGACCTATCTTGAATTGCACCAGGAAGCACACTAGCAGCTAATGCAGCTTGTGAAACAGAGGTGCCACATGGACATACCAGTATTGTGCTGTACTGGAATGAGCCAGTCTGGGCTGGAATGAGCCCATACGCTCATTGAAGTTCTCAAATTCAATCTTCCAGAAGCTCTGTGTCCTGTTCTGGGGTACCAGCTTGGTAGTTTATTGCTACCACCTATCTGCCAGAAACACCCCAGCTGCCATCTATATGGTTCCCCCATGGGTTGGTGACATAGGGCTCTCTCAATCTATGCTGCATTTGTAATGATTAAATCTTAAAAATAGGAAAAGCAAAATAATTTGAATAATGCAACTTCCTGGCTATGTAGAGTAAAGGAGTATGACTAGGTGATTTAATCATTCCTTTCTTTTGGAAGATAGATCAATCTCATCAGATAAAAAAAATATCAATGTTCACTTTAAAAGAAGTTAAAATGCAATCTCCTTCTTTTAACTTTAAATATTTCAGTGCAAATATTTTAAGAAAATAGCCTCATACAAAGCCTAAGGAATGTATGAAAGAAAGCCGATAATAGATTGTTTTCCCAATCTTATACAGAGAAATGCAATCAATGACACTTTACTTAGCACCACACAGAAAAGAAATCAGGTGTAATTCCTTATTAGAATGTTACCTTTTATTTCTTTAGGGCCTTCTAAATTATGAGTCATTTGAACATCAAATATCAAAAAATGTACTTTTGCTCCATTTGCATATATGAAAACCTAAGTTGGAAGGGTCGCGTCTAAAACCTAGTTGCTTTTCAGAGGTCTGGACTGCAACCACTTGTCTTCTGGACATCATGCTGACTGAGTATGACACACTTCAAAGCCATTAAGTTGTCTAATCCAAGTCTAAAAAACGGCCAGAGTTTACATGAGTTTTTGAGTCTTAAACTATATTTATCCTTGTTGCTCTTTTGGAACATAGTCTCTAAAGCTAATTAGCTATGAAACTTTATCTTGGGTTGCTCAGAGGGAGGATAGAGTAAAAAAAAATAAAAAAATAGAAAGTCTTGCAAATGAGCTGAACCCCCTGCAAATAAACCTAGTTATAGGACTGTATTGGCATACTTGAAGGTTATACCAGGACGTATACGTGTGGGCTTTCTTCGGAGATTACAGCTGAACACAAAGAAATCAGAAAGTTGTGAAATTTGGTAAGTAAATGAGGCTGTTTTCATCCAGAAATATTATAAAGAGAGAATCTGCAATTTCCAACTGTGCCTTTAAAGAAATAGCCTCCTCTTCGTAGAACGTTTGTAAGCATTTACTGAATATGTTTATAAATGGAATCGGTGAAGGAAAGGCTTAGGCACTTTAACAATGGTCCTCGCTAGAGTTGGTTACAAACAAAACAGGCTGTGCCCAATCACTGGGTACATTAAATCTCCAAAACAATGACATTTTCTCTAGAGGTGCAACCCCAATACATTCTGGTAACCAGAGCAGCAACATGAAAGAAAATGGAAAGGAAACTTCATGCTGTAGGAATGGTCTTCTGGTCCTTCTTGCTCTTGGACAGATATCAACAACATTCTAGAGAAGAGGACCTCAAATATTGCTACTATCATGGAGGAAATAGCTAGTGCTGAGAGGTCTAATGAGAAAACTGGCCCATTCAGCTTCATTAATGGCATTCCTCATGCCCCAAACATAAATGGGGGAGCTAGGCCTGTATGAGGTAGCCATCATTTGTCTCAGTGTGGCACTTGATATAGTGACAGTGATCCTACTTCCCTCATTGAAATGAGGAAGGCGGTGTAATTTGTCTCATTGTGGCATCTTGTGTTGTGCTCCTTGCTTCCTCCAGGACATCCAGTAGCTTGCTTGCGCAGAAGTCTCTTCTGGCTCTCAGAAATGCCAGAGAAGGTTGAACGGGTGATCCCAAGCCATGTGGCAGCTTTGCTTTGCTCTTTTGAAATGGGGTGGGGGACGGGGCTGCCTTGCTGCATGCAGTATTTTCAAAAGAGAAATTACAGGTGTGTTATCTAAATTAGGCCACAACCTATTCTGATGACCACAACTGGTTCCACCTTGATTTGTTGGCCAGACTACTGTCTTGCACCTTGCCTATCAGGGACCTGGACTATGCTTGTTCCAAGCAGCAGCAGGAATAGAAGCCATGGCTGTAAACAGGGCAGCAGTGAGAAGATAAACATGATAAGCTTGGACCTCCTGCTGGAGAGGGTGACCTCTTTGCTCAGCCTACACCTGCTGGGCTTCTGTCTCTTCTTCTTCAGAAGAATTTGTCAACGGGTTTGCAAAAATGAGACCAAACATGCGAGCTAACAATCCTTAGTGCTCAGCTGAAGGCATCACTGAAATAAGGCATTTCTTCTGAGCTTTGCAAGCCCTAACAGACCCTCATGGCAGCCTTGAGAATGAATACTTACTGAAATGTCCTCAACAAGCCTTGGAGAAAAAAAAAAGAAGTGAAGAGAGCCTGGATTTCTTATCCTCTGAAACATGGAAATGCAAACTGCTCTGGGCCTTACACAATGCACAGCCTTCTAATGTGTTATTCCTGCTTGGATTCGCTTCTTGTTTGGGGGGTGATTGTTTTTGATGCTTGATGCTAAATAGTGCCTTTGGAAGTGCATCCATGCTGAGATGATGGCAGGGTACGCTGCTCAGCACATTTGAAGGTTAGCAAATTCAGCCCTCCAGTTGGAGCTCAGTTTTAACTTCACCAAGGGGATGGTTTCTCTAATTCCCCACTTCCCAAAGAAATTGTGCCTTCTCATCTGCTTTGCTGTGTCACGGACAGATAAGGCATTCTGTAGACTATCTTGCATCTAGCTATAGCTTAGATCAGTGTTTCTCAGACGTGGCACCTGGAAGATGTGTGGACTTCAACTCCCAGAATTCCCCAGCCAGCCAGGCTGGCTGGGGAATTCTGGGAGTTGAAGTCCACACATCTTCCAGGTGCAACATTTGAGAAACGCTAGCTTAGATGGTCAGTTGTGGGCAACCCCTATAAATCAGGTGTGCGCTGGGTAAGCTCTGCTCCAAATTTCCAATGCTCCAAATAAAATCCCTAACTCAGAAGACTTTTATTTTTTGCATACCCAGATCTGTTTGGTGGCTCATATATGGCAAGTCCTGGACTACAGAATCTACATAACCACTAGATGGCAGCAGAGAAAAAGAAAATGTTGCAGTCAGCTAATGGTCTTCTACATTTTAGACCTAAATTTTGCATTCCATGTTATGGTTTTAGGAAACAAACAACCCCAAATTTAAGTGCTGCAGATCCCACAAGCTCTGGTTGATTTTTTTTTTTTAAATTCAGGCTCATGGGAAAGATTGTTCATGCAGTCATCTCCCAAAGCCAAGCTCTCTGTCTCCAGCCCAGTGTTTCTCAACCCTAGCGACTTAAAGATGGGTGGACTTCAACTCCCAGAAGACTTCAACTCCCATGCTGGCTAGGGAATTCTGGGAGTTGAAGTCCACCCATCTTAAAGTTGTTAAGGTTAAGAAACACAGCTCTAGCCTATAAGAGGTACTTGTATGCTTGATGTCATGGAGTGTCAAGGGTAGAGAACCCCCCAACAAAGCTTTCTGCTCAAACTGATGATGGCAAGAGAAAATGAATATATTATAGCATTGATCTCTTGAAGGTTTGGTGCTCTTCTTTGTAAGGCAAGTTGGAAAAGAAGTCTTTTTAAACCAAGAAAAAGATATGGTTGGTGGTGAATGAACTTGCATTTCCAGACTCACGTCCGTGTCAGCAAGCACTGCCCAGGGCTAGCCCATCAGGAGTGACCTCAGGTGGCAGAGAGTTCATTTCTTTCTTTCATCCTACCCCTCCTTTTTAAAGAAGATTAAACTCTTTGTTCTGCTGGATTTGATACATGGAATGGGAGGAAGGGGTATCCCTGTGTAAATACCAAATACATATTTCCTCCTGACCGATACGCTACTTAAGAAATTTATGTGGGATACTGGATCCTCAAGGCTTTCTTTAGCGAAATGAGATGATTGTTTGAGGAAGGTGGTTTTAATTTATCAGATTTTTCTTCTTCTCTTTTCTTTTAGGGTTTCTGTTGTTGTTTTTTTAAGTTTTAGGATTGTTCTGTTTAATTCTGGCTTTATTTTAAAGTGCATTTTGGTGTTTTGTCTATATTTTGTATTTTTTCCTTAAATTGAAATTTTAAAAAATGTACTCTGCTTTTCTGTTTATATGAACACTCAAGATGGGCTACAATAATAGCAAAAAAAGATACAGAATGCTGGAAAGCAGCAGTATGGTGTTGGAAGAGAGATCTGTGTCCTGGCCAGTCTTCCCAGAAGCTCTTCAAGTAACCATTGGTCTTCAGAAGTGATCCTATGCCTCATGTTTAAAGAAGATTAAAAAGTTAGTTCTGCTGGATTTGATACATGGAATGGGAGAAGGAGTTCCATGATGCTCTTTGCCCAAGACAGCAAAACAGTTTGGACCGGCCCTGGGAGCTGACACAACTAACAATGTTTGTGTAAGACTCCGTGACTGCATCTGCCTGCTGAGATAAGGGCATGAGTGGGGAAATTAGAATTCCAGCTTGTACGAAGGATTTCTCTGCTACTGAGAAGGTGGTATAAAACACAAGGCAGAAAACCCCCTTTTAGGAGATTATGTTTATCCATCAGTTAAGGCTTGCTGTATATATCTTAAAATGGCTACAAGCAGGACAAAACCCAGGATATTAAAGAGTCCGAGATTGAAATCTCCGACTTTTATTCAATATCACCACCAAAGGTATCTTTTGTCCTTCCCCGTCTAAATTAATTTTTTGCTTTTATTAGGTTCTCTTACTGTAATAAGGGTTGATGATACCATAAGCATACATTTACCTCCAAACACCCAATTGTAGATCCATCAAGAAGAAGCCGCCATTTTTGGAGTCTTCCACCTGCCATAAAAGGAGGTGGAGCTGTGCTTTTTTTCTCCCTAGGGAGAAAGAAGTAAAAAGGAGATAGAAATGGACTGCCTAGAGAAGACTCTTTGTTACAATGCCACTCTAGTCAAGGCCACCATCTTGACTTTTTGACCCCTGTCTCCCCCTCCACAGATGTCCCTGTAAATAAGAAGTAGTTTCTTCAACCTGATTGAACAGAGGGAATTAGTTTAACTCCAAGCAGCTCCAGGACTGTTTTAGGCTAAAACTAACCATCTCTGGGTTAGTCATCAGGGTTAATTGACTGGATTAGGGAGTCTGTATTCTCTGTACACTCTCTCTTCTTATTCAATTAAGTCTGTTGCCCAAATGGGTTAGGGCTTTGGGAGGTTTCCCCAAATATAGCAAACTATATAATGCTTTTAGCTCTCCCTCCATCAATGAGAAAAGCGTATTACTTGCATAAATATCCATAAGCTGAAGCTGTTCCAACATTTTTCATCAGAGGAGAGCATTTCCAGGAATAGGGAAAAAAGTAATCAGAAGCAGTGTTTGGAAATGAGAGGGGTCTGGTTTAAAGTCATTGAAACCAGATAATAAAATGAACCTATAGTGACATTTCATGTAGAGGAATTGGATGTCCTATTAGCTTCTTGAAATGGCTTTAAAGAAGCTAAACAGCTTTTTCCCAAAACAGAGAAGTAGGCTAGCTAATTCTAAGCCAATTAAAGTAACATTTGATTGCACTGTGGCTCTGAATAGGTGATAAATTTAAAGTTGGCCCTGGGAGTGGGGAAGGAATTAAGGGAGGAGTTTCAGAAATGATGACTCAGTACTGGAAAGGAAGAAAGCATGAGAAAGAAACTCAAAATAATCCCACCTTGATTTTGTTTGGTATAAGATGGAGTAGAGAGAAACTCTGAAAGGCTTTCAAGATTCTGTAATTATACCCTACAACAATAAAGAACACTCCTGGAAACTTTGCTGCTCCTGTTTCTTGATCTGGCCTCCCCTGAAGGGCTGACAGAATAGAACATTTCAGAAGTTGAGTTTCATTCCCTTGTAGAGCACATATTTGTGATGAAGAAGGGGAGCTGTTCTCAAGACCTATCCCGTTGATGCAATCTTTCAACTAGCCCTGACTTTCAATCACCATGTGCTAGGCAGTTTTATGCAAAAGGTGAACTGTACATGAGAAACAGCTGGCACATAGAAGCCTATACATTGTGTACAGCTTCTTCTATGCATGTCCTAATCATGTGCATGTAGTGGTGCATACATAGGGGTGGTCTTGTAAATGAGCATGCTCCATGTGTGGATGTCAGAGAGCAAAGCTATCTTGGGGAATACCATATCAAGAGAAAGACTCTACACAACCCACATCCTAGTTCACCTGATAATCACTGAACATGTAACTCTATCTCTCCCTGTAACGTGGTGGAAGAAGGTAGTCAGAAAGGAAGGAGAAATAGTCTCTTAACTTTTGCTGTATCTGCAAAAGTGGCATGGTTGTCTCCAAGAACCAGGTGCCAGAGAAATGAGAATGGTAGTTTCCTCATCATTCTTGATGAAGACTGCTGAGAAAAACTACATTTCCCAGCACCTGGCTTAAGAATAATTCTACCACGATGGAGTAGCAATAGCAGCACAGCAAGATGAGAGGAAAACTGGGTACTTAATTCATTTATTTACTGGCTGTGTTCATACAATATGTTTAGCCAGGTCAAATAAAGAGTTATCTGGTGCATGTTCCCAACACACTAAACTTGGTTAATGTTAATGTTGATAGGTATATGTGTGTGCACCCTAGCATGTTATGAGAATTCAAGTGCCGGCCAGAAATGGCTGACAGCTTCAGCGGTTCGAGTCCAGCCTCGCGTTAACAAGGTGAGCTCTTGTTTCTATACCCGCAGCTTCTGCCAACTCAGCAGATCGAAAACGTTCGTGAGTAAATAAATGAGCACTCTCACTCCGGTGGGAGGAAAATGCTGGCAGCGGCTCCACAGAGAGACGGGACCACAGTTGCCGGTAAAAGCGCGAAATCACGCTTGCCCCGAAAAAGGGGCGCGAAGCAACGGAAATCCCGCCTCCTGTGCTGCCAGCTGGGCTGACGCTCTCGGAATTAGGCTCTGGCAAAGTCTAATTCCGAAACTAGAAAGATGCAATTGCCTTGAAAACCGCTAGGGGGCGGTCACTGCAGGGTCAGTAATGACTGTTAAGCAGATTAAAAAAAAAAAATGGTTCAGTGTATTGTGTTAACTAGAAAATGGGTTAATTCTGTACCCAGGATAAGTGTGTTGTGTGAATGAAATCAGTGTATACCTTGTTATCTCAATAGGAGCAATAGCATAGTTCCCCCTTCAGTGTTATCCCCAGAACAACAACCTAGTAAGATAGGTTGGGCTGAGAGGCAGCAACTGACTCAAATTTATCCAGTGGGTTTCCATGGATGAGGATGTTCCTGAACATGAGACTTTCCAGTCCTTGTCCAATAACCTAATGACTATATGGTGAAGGATGAGGGAGTAGTCACTCAGCAACTTTGGATGATCACGGGCTCCTCACCCTTGACCCAAGCCATTGCTTTCCTCTTTCAATGTAGAAAGCTTCCAGGTGAAACCACAGGCCAGAACAGGGCAGAATGGGAGACATAGTTTCACATAAGGCTCCCCAAATAACCTCTTTCTCAGGATCAGCATATCGGATCAAATGAACCCCTGCAACTGTGGGGAAGATGCCATCCTGATAGGATCATTGACTGAAGCTTCAAAGGCTGCAGAGAAAATGTCTCTAACTCCACATTCTCTCCTCTCCTAGAATCTTAGGAAATGTCCTTGTGTACAAAACAGCAACATTCAATATGAAATTGAAACCTGGTACATCATGGGGGTGCAGTGAATAATGACAATGATGGAATGTTCACAGATCATCCCTATTGTAGTCAGGAGAGGAAAGTTTTCCAAAAGAGAACAAGCAGAAGTTGGACAGTCAAGGTCACCTTTTTGTTTCCCCACGACTGTGCCGCTTGAGTAGACATTTATGACCATGCTGAGCGTTCTCAGGCAGTTGGCAGAACTCCAAGTTCCTATTTGTACAGTGCATTATTTGAAATGACAAATATATGTAATAATCAGTATCAAACAATAGCACTTTCTCTGGAGAGTTGATACTTAAGACAGAGGTCTTCCTTCTCTCTGTTGTATGGCTTCTAAGAGTTTTTCTTTCCTTTTTCAGAGCAAGTTTCCAGATTTTGAGGATGGAGCCAAGTAAGTTTATGTATGTTGGGGCTCAGAACATCTTCACCTAATCTGGCTGCCAAACTTCACTCTGTTTGGTGGGTGCAAAGCAATATTTTAGTGATATATTTATAGCCACCCATCTCAAACCAGTGACTCTGGGCGGCATGGCAATTCATTGCAAATCTACTGTTTTTTTCTGGTCTCTTGTCCATGAAGCTCCTCATGATGCTGAAACACTTGCAAAAACAGGGAAGGTTGCAGACATTAGAGCAGGGTTTCACAACCTCAGCAACTTTAAGATGTGTGGACTTCAACTCCCAGAATTCCCCAGCCAGCCATGGGTTGAATAGAAAAAAGGACTTATTTAGTTTTTAAAAAACAATGTTGGGAGAAGTCTCTCCTACTTCCTTTGCAGTGGCTCCTGGCCCTTATTAGAAAAAAAATAATAAAATAAGTGGAAGCACCTTTTAATCTTGTTCAACTAGTATGTTTGATCCAGTTTCCTATTCTCTTGCTCCAGCAATGGATAAATCTGCCAGAGACACTCAAACTAGAATTTCCCAATGGTGGTGCTGGTGATTTTATTTTTTCTCTCTCTCCCAAATGGCATCTCTGACAATTGGATACTAAATATACAATAAAACCCAGCAGATACCTTCACACTGTTTGTAGACCACTGTGGCTGATCTTTCAGAAGCTGGAGTTGGCAACAAGTTTCAAAAGTCTAGTGATTGCAGGCTCATGATGGTGATACAGGGATGTTGCTGGAGGGGGTGAATTTTTGAAAATTAGGGAAATTAGGGGAGGGGAGGTTAAAAAACCCCTCTATTTAATAAACCAATTGGAGAGTCAGCACACCTGTGTTATCTTCTTTTATTCAGACAATTGTATTGTGATTTCCCAGGCTCTCAGTGACTATGTTCACACAGTTTCAGATCCTTTTTCAATTTGTGGGGAGCTTCAGGAACTTATAATATCCATAGCACCCATTAAAAGCCTGACTACCCTTCAAAGTTACCAAAGTCACACAAATTAAAAAAATATTTTGGCCCTACCCTCTCCTGTGAGACCATGAGATAACCTGCCACCCTTATCAACAGTTTTCAGGCACAGTAGAGAGGAAGGGAAGTTCAAAGCTGTGTACCCCATGCTGGCTGGGAAATTCTGTGAGTTGAAGTCCAGACACCATAAAATTGCTGAGGTTGAGAAACACTGGTCTGTGATGTTGCTAATCTGAGGCCTATGATGTGCTTATCTGAGGTCTATGATGTTGCTAATCTGAGATTCCCTTCCTTCTACTTTCCTTCTAGGCACATACCCCACACAGATGCTCTTGGACTATCATCTTGGTAGGATCTAGTTAGCTAGGTCTAGGCTGTGCCAACCCCTTTTCTGTGTTTTCTGCAACTAAACTTCCTTCTGTTATAGTTATAAAACCTGCTTCACCAATCATTTGCTCAAGTCAGATTCCTGCTCTCAGAAGCACTTGCACACAAACACACACACACACACAATGTTTCCATCTCCAACTCACCCTATTCTGCCCAAACCAGAATTTACTCCCCCTTCCAATGAAATGTCAGTCTCTCCTATCTCGGGTGACCAGACATCCGGCAAAAGGAGGAGATGTTCCCGTTTTTGTCTTCATATCCTCTGTCTGGCAGGCATAGCCTTAAAATCAAATCTTGTCTGGCTTTTTGAGTGCCATGTTTTTTTAAGGGGGGGGGGGACTGTTTTCACAACAGTGATCATTCAAACTTTCATGTATTGTGACCTTGTAAATTGTCTGCTTCTTTCTCTCCCTTGTCTGCGGACAGACTCGGCAGCCTAGATTTAGATGATGTCTTTCCTGATTCCAGCAATCAGCTTCAGTCCAGCTCCTTTAAATCTATGATCACTGGAGGCTGTAGATCAGGTGATTATTGCTAGCATATGTTCTTGAACATAAATATTTGTTGGAAAAATATTGTGACTGAAAAACCAGTCTTTCTGATGCTGGAGAGAGTAGGTTCATCTACATGTAGATCTAAGAACATTTTTTGCAGGTTTTTGCTGTAATTTTTGTCACATATGTCAAGAAACTTAAACAGTTAGTGTGTCCTCCTTTGCCCCCATTTGTCCTCCTTTCCAATTGTCCGTGTCCTCCTTTGCCTGTTCAGGTATCTGGTAACCCTACACTGGTCATCACCATCCTTACCACAGCTTCAGAATTGCACACCTGCATTGACTGAGGCTATGGAATATGGAATAATGGCAAGATCAAGTGTGTGTCAGAAGAAAGGACATAAATAACTCAGTGTCTGTGGTAGAGAAAAAGGGGGGAAAAAGTACAGTGCTTCTCTTGATAGGCCACTTTGGAATAGATTATTATTATATGCTCAAAGACTATCTCTGGGAAGGGAGCTGAATGTGACCTTGCGCACCACAGGACAGGTATGAAAAATTTTTAAATTTTACAGGAATCTGTTGAAAGGCATCAGTGCTCAGCCACAGCCATAAATGGGGGTTGTTAGAAACTCATACAGCACCCTTCTTTCTCTGTATTATCTACTGTATACCAGTGTTTCTCAACGTCAGCAATTTTAAGATGTGTGGACTTCAACTCCCAGCATGCTGGCTGGGGAATTCTGGGAGTTGAAGTTCATACATCTTAAAATTGCTGAGGTTGAGAAACACTGTTCTGTACCATGGGAACATATTTTAGGAGAGGGAGTGGGGTGAGATGTCCATTAGAGATTCTTCCAGTATCACCAGACAGAAAAGCAGAAGTGAGACATTTTCAGGAAACGGAAAAAGCAACAGGAAGGAAAAGTTGATCCAGAGACAGTGTTTACAGATTGAGATCCACAGAGCATTGGTGGTTCATGAGGTTATCTGTGTTGTAGGTACAAAAAATATTTTTTAGAGACTGTCTAAAACATTCCTGGGGGAAATTGGTCTTTTTGCCCCAAATTTCATATGATAGATATCACCATCCCTCACAAAATACCACTTAATGTTACAGGTAGTTTAATGCTTGGCAGTATACCAGCTTCATCTTTGATTATTTTTAATTCAAGCAATCTTTGAAAAAAATAGGTCTGACAGGGAACCTGTTGGGTAACAAAGGGAGTGCTTGAAGGTACCATGGTGCCCATCCTTAACCCAGCAGCATCCGTAAGGGGAATCAGAAATGTCAAGATGGTGGTCACAACTGTTCAGTTAAGGCCCCACCCATTTGTATGTGCATTATGAAAGGGTAGGGCTTCAACCACACAATCATGACTGCCACCTTCACTTTTTTGACATCTTTCCAGACGTCAGTGCTATTGACGCAAGAAGTTGGATAAATTAGGATTATTACAAAAGAGCACATTCTGGATGGAGAAGGATTATATACATAACTTCTTACACAACATATTTATACCTATTTGTATTCTGTATCCCAGTGTACCTGCAAATGACTTATTAAACCCATGATGGCTCTTTGGATTGCTCCCACCAGGGTGAACTAGACTTGAAGCAATCTTTCAAAATCAAAAGTCTCTCCCACTTATAAATCACATGGATGTTCCACTGACACTGTGAATAGCTCATTAACTGACTGTAAATCAATAGCATCTTTCCCTAAGTAGCTGGTTGATCCTGCTTAATCTGAAAGATTAAGATTAAGAGTAAACCCTGCACACCTGAATACACATGGTGGCTCCTTAATTCAGTACAAATCGATAGTCTTTTTGTTGTTGTTGTTGTTACAGAGATCTGCTCCAGATAACAAACACACTGCTTCCCATTCCCCTTGTCTTTTTTGAAAACTCAGGATTTTGGTGTTTAATTCTAGGCACTGCAGTATTTTCAAAGAGGTCAAGGGGCAGTGTTCTTCCCCTAACGCCAGCCGAGAAATATTACTAAATAATGAGTTCTCACTGTGCCAAATGTTCCTAAGCCCAAATCAAAAGTATATCCAAATAATGAGAAAGATTTTCATGGAATTGAAGTGGTGTTTCAGAAACTCTGCCACTTCAAACAGTGTTTTGAAACACCATATAAACTAGCATTAAATAATGTCTGACTTTCTTACCCTCCCTCTGTTTCTCTCTGAAGCAACCAAACCATGGGACCACATGGGAGAATTCATGCCTTTAAAATTCTAAATTTGCCCTAGGTGTCCAAAAGGCTATTTAGCTTGAAGTAGGTAAATAACTGAAAGTCAAGGAGCACAGTGAAAAAATGGGACTAAGATTAAATACGAAGGCCAAAGTAATGACAACAGGAACAGCAACCAGCCTTAGAATTGATAATGAAGATACTGGTGGACAGCTTCTGCCTTTCAGGATCAACTGTCAACAGTAAAGGAACCAGCAGTCAAGAAATTCACCACAGATGAGCACTTGGTACAGTAGTCATGAAGGCCTTGGAAAAGATATTTGTATGCTGTGATGTGTCTATGCCTACAAAGATCAGAATCATGTAAGCTATGGTATTCCCTGTGACACTCTATGGAAGTGAAGATTGGGCTTTGAAGAAGCTGGATAGGAAGAGTATTGACGCTTTTGAACTTTGGTGCTGGAGAAGACTCCTGAGGATATTGTGGGTAGCCAAAAAACAAACCGATGGATCATCAAACAAGTCAACCCATTCTCATTCGAGGCACAGATGACCAGGCTCAAATTATCCTTTTCAGGACACATTATGCCCAGCTCTCTGGAGAAGGCCCTGATGCTGGGAAAGGTGGAAGGAAAGAGAAGAAGAGGACGATCAGCAGCAAGGTGGACTCATTTAAAGTGGCAATGGGTGTAATATTGGAAGACCTGAAAGACCAGGTTAGGGACAGATCGCCATGGAGAAAATCTATCTATGTGTTCGGTAGGAGTCAAAAATGACTTGATGGCATGTAATCAATCAATCAATCAATCAATCAATCAATGCGAAGACCCAGCTCTCTGGATAAGGCTCTTGTGCTGGGAAAGTTAGAAGGAAAGAGAAGAACAGGACAACCAGCAGCAAGGTGGATAAGGACAGATCCTTCTAGAGAAAAACTATCCATGTGGTTGTTAAGAATCAACACCAACTTGAAGGCACACAATCGATCAATCCATGAAAAAAATCCTGCAAATGGAATACAATGGCATGTTTAGGATTTCAGAATCACAAAAATGTAGTGATACAATAAGCAATTGCTAAGCAAGCTGCAGAAAGCATTTTAAAAAGATGATGGGGAGATGTTATTATTTACAGTCTTCACCCTTCCAAGCTGTTCTGTCCACAATGCCTTTGCCATCGAACATCCTGTGCAATCAAACATCCTGAAAGCAAAAAATATAAAAATAAGGAGATCCTGCCTTTGTTGAAGGAAAGGAGGAGGAGGAGGAGGAGGAGGAGGAGGAGGAGGAGGAGGAAGAGGTGGAGGAGGAGGAGGAAGAGGTGGAGGAGGAGGAGGAGGAGGAGGAGGAGGAGGAGGAGGAGGAGGAGAAGAAGAAGAAGAAGAAGAAGAAGAAGAAGAAGAAGAAGAAGAAGAAGAAGAAGAAGAAGAAGAAGAAGAAGAAGAAGAAGAAGAAGAAGAAGAAGAAGAAGAAGAGGGAACCCAATACTTGGAACATGTTATTGTTTTATTAAGGAGAAAAAAAGAGAAATGCAGTGTGATAAAAACTATTTCTTCTTGGGATGCAAACCTTCAAAGAACAATCTATTGTTCCTTCTGCATTTTGGGCTGCCTGTTTTATTACTTACATTTTCTGAAAAGAACTCCAGAGCCCACAGAATATTTATGCCTTCTCTCATAAAGACAAATATTGCTTACAATAATTCAGGAGGGGGGAATTAATATAAAAAGGAGAGAGTTCCTAGCAGTTACAATACTTTGACAATGAAACCAGTCGTTTAAAATCCAATTCTTCATAGTTAAGAGCATTTCACCAAAGGAAGTAATTATCTGGACAGAAGCAAGCAAACTCCTCCACAGTTGAAGCCTTTAAGCAGAGGTGGAGCATCAACTCTTGAAGGTGTTTTAATTATGAAATCCCTGCGTGAAGCAGAATTACTCTCCTCCAATTCTATGATTCCATGTGGTGGTGGTGGTGGTGATGATCATTATTTAGATGGATTTCCGTAGGAACTCAGAAAGGCTTCCATGGGAATCTTCCTTCATTTCCCCAACACAACAACCTGGTGAGGTTGGTCAGACTGGGAGAGAGTGACAGCCTTAAAGTCACTAACTGAGTTTCCATGGCTGAGAGTGGTCTTTAACCTGGCTCCTCCTACTTTTAGTCCACTCTATAACATTGGCTTTCATTTTAGTTGGAATGATTTGGAAAGCAATGTAAAGGAGGCATCGCTCTGGGTACGGTGATGTGGAGAACAAAAACATGGGGGGCCAATTCTGTGCATGCATAGAAGTAATTAGAATGGATTCAAAGACACCTGATTTTATCTGATGAGCTGAATTGGCTTGACAGTTCATTTCTGAAATCCGATTCAGTTCGGACAGTTCAAGGAATGAATTTCAGATCAAATCTCTGAATCAAATATTCACAACTCTCAAAAAGAACTATCATTAATGTGTCATGATTAGGGTCTTTCTTCAGACCAACCCGGGGTGTCTGCAAGGCATAGTAGAAAAAGTCAAGATGGCGGCTGTGATGTTGTGATCCAATCTTTGCCTGTTTTTTCACAGTAAAAATGAACGGAGCTTTCATTGCACCGTAGCAACCACCATCTTGAGTACTTTGCGGACATCCATGAAACCAGCCCACCCATTAAAGGATGTGTAAGCATCTTTTAGTGTGACCCTGAAGCCAAATGGGATTTGGGGGTATTTTTCTTCAAACACTTTCAACTCCAAAGCAAATTTTAACTTGCTTTGTTATGTTATTGGCGCAATGTGTATTTCCAAAAACTACCCTCTCCTTTGAAAAGGTGTGAACCTCCTCCACTTGTGAAATCAAAATAATTTGACCCACCCTCTGTGGCCATAGAAACCCACCAGTGAATCAGAGCCTTAGAATTTCCCACTCCTCAAGTCAAAACTCCTATAAAAGACCTCCCCTTTCTTGATTCTGGTTCCTCTTTCTCCTATGAACTGGAAGCCAATGATCTTTGCTTGCAATAAGGTGTGATCTTTTTCGTCATCATTGTGCTCCATCTTTTGAATCTACAACAGCATTGAACCCTGCAGACACCTCTGGCTGGCGAATTTAGACTGGAGCTCAAATTTCACAGAACATTTTTTTCCCCCAAGAAAATGTCACTTGACTTAGTTAATTTATAAAGAGCAAACCAATACAACGTAATCCCATGAAACCAAAATAAAACCTTAATGCTCTAAGAGCCAAACAAATAATAAAATGAATAACGAACTCTGTCTGGATAGGAAGAAGTCAACCAGACTGTTGTGGTATTAACTTTTTATTTTGGTTTTACGTGCTGGTGGTTTATTGGCTTGGCCTTTGACTGTAAATAAGCTGAGAAAATGTCTGTGTTTGCTACTGTTAGGTCTCAATGGACTTAAAGGCCATTTTACAGAATACTTTCAGAATGTTTGTTGTTTTAGTAATTGATTGATGACTGACTGCTCGATGGTGTGGCAATGCTCAGGAAAGTCACAGAAGGCCCAGGACATTGTGAGAGATAGAGCAGCAAGGGAAAAAAAAGCACCACAAAAAAGTGTGGTACCCTTCCCTAATGCTGAGTTCACAAGCCAAAAAAAAAAACTTTAAACAATTTCTCTTCCCCGGTGAATATTTGATGAAATGCCTCCCTGCCTACTTGCCAGCTCTCAAATCGGCTGAAAAATTCTGAATAGTGATTTGCACTTCAGTGTACCTGCTCTGCTTTGTTCTTGCCATCATTTTTATCTTTCTCCACCATGCCTAGTCTTCAGGAAAGGGCTGAAAGTGGAAAAAACAGGAAGGAACTACTTAGATACTGCAGAGGTCCCCAACCTCTTCAGGCAAGTGAATGATCACAAGATCTTGGGGGAAAGCTGCCTTCTCTTCCCATCTCTCTTTTCTCCTTGTTTGTGATAATGAAGCCCAATGACTAAGACTGGAGGAGAAGGCTCCTGAAGTGGATCAGGCTAAGGGTCTATTTAGTCCATCATTCTGTGTCCCACCATGTCAGCCAGATGAATCTGGGAAGCTCACAGACATGGACAGGAGGATAACAACCTTGTTCCATTGTTGCTCACTAAACAGGCATTCAGTTGTAGCTATGATGATGAAACTAGGATGAAATGTGCATTGTGATGTCACATAGCAAACTTCACCGTTTGTATTTGCATTGTGATGTTCCCATTAGCTCCCAAGGTTTTTTTCCTTGCTGTCTCCAACCTCAGAATATGCATGTGTTGTATCCATACCAAGATCACCCACACATGTTCTGGGACCAGATGGCTGTTCCATGTCCAGAACAGACCTGAGCACAGAATGTTTTGCACATCCCTAAAGCTTAATAGTCCATAGTAGCCTGATCCTCCATGATTTTGTCTACGCCTCTTTTTCAACCACCTCAGTTGATGGCAGTCATTACCACCTCTGATGGCAGAAATACCATAGTTTATGTAAGAGATGATTCCAAAACTGATAGAGCTTCAGAAGAATGTTATGTAAGCAACCAGCTGCAAGCTCTCCATTATCAGTCAAGGGACCTGCCCACTTGCTATATCATAGGAAGGCTATTAGAAAGACAATCAGAAAGTCTCCACCCTAATGAGCATGGAACTGTACTAGTTCTAAATGGAAAATAGTTCAGTTGCTGAATTCTTGGAACCCTATCCCTTTCATCTCAATAAATCTAGCTAAAGAGTACTCTGAGAATTGTGTTTGGAAAACAATCAGTTTTGGGTTTAGGCAGCTGCCAAGAAACCTGGCAGTTTGACTTGGCACTGTGTAAAGAACATCTTTGCATTCATTCCAAATTTCTCCTTTTTTATTTTCAGAGGATGCATTATCAGATCTCAGCAGAAAACTCATGTGGCTAATGCCATTCCTGTCCATGACAAAGGCACAGGGTAGGGAGCATGGTGTTAACAATTGTTGGATCCAAAGAACTGTTTGACAGTGAGTTGAGTCTCAGCCCATGAATGTCAAAAATGTCCCTTCTGACTGTCCTTCCTCTTTCCTAATCTTATTTCATCACAGACAGCTTAAGAGAATTCCCAGGCAAGTAAACTTCTTTAAGTCGCAGCCCCCCCACCCCTGTAAAATGGGATGATAATGGCCAAAGGTTCACCTACATGATGTGATGGTAGGAAAGAAAATGAAGGCTGAGAGCACCACCCACATAATGCTCTTTTTCCCCTATAATCCCTTTTGCTAAATGCAAGCAGAATGCTAGACTCCTAATTGTGTTTTGCTTTTCATCGCTTTCTGCAAATGGGTTAATGATCTTGACTACTGTTGTTATCAAAATGCAGTCCTCCATCCCTTTTCCAGCCCTACATTTATTTCCCTTCTCCTCCCCATTTTTCTTCTTTTGTTCATCGCAGATCGCCAGCATACCTTTGGATCTGCAGTCACAAAAACTGAGTGGCTTCTTCCAATCTGCCATGCACAGATGAATACGTAGGAAGAGGGTATGATCATATTTATTCAGGCAAGGTGAGCTATTTGACTGATCTTACTTTTTTACTGTACTTATTTGCCAGATGAATGCCAGGGTATTAAATGGAAGGATGCCAGCCTTATGCCTTCCATTCAGAAAACTCTCTCTTCAGCTGGGTTCACATAGGCTAAACTCTAAATCTGGATTAACAAAAGGCAATTGTTGCCTTCACATAATATTCTCTACCCAAATAAACTATACTTTAGCTTACTATAATGGTCTGGCTCAAGCAAAGTATTAAGACTATGGTTGGGTTCTGTAATGGTATGTGGGAATGACCTTGGGGGACAGGAAGAAGAGCCACAGACTAGGCAATGTCAGATAAGAGGCAGCTTAGCCCAGAGAAGGAATGAAGGCATGGCAAACATCTCAGAAACATCCCTAGTTTCTTGGACTGAAAAGGTGAGGGGGGAGACACTTTCAGACTTGCAAGATTCTTTTAATGTAATCTTACAATAAAGATAGAGCTAGTGCTCCTGGGTGTGCTTCCTGTCTGGACTATCTCGCAAGGCTGACAGGCTCCCACAACATACTTGAACTACAAACTACTCAACTCTATTTTACCCTGGTCTAGTGTGTTATGAGAACACAGCCATAGAGTTATGAAGATGTCATTTATTTACCTACAACAGGTCAAGGTCAAATTGCATGGTCCTTTTTTAGGAGACCCCAGAATCCAGCAGATCTGCCAAGAGACCTCCCCCCAACACCAACCCCCCCCCAAAAGACAAATACTAATGGAAGAAAAAGGAAAGAAAAAACAAACTCCTACCTTCTGTTATGCCATATTGATATGATCCTAACACTATCCCACTATATCAATAGAAGAGAATTTCTGTAGCTCAGGGTTGAACTGTGGAGTCCTTGGTGTTCTCTGAGCTTGGTTGTTTTCTTGCAGACCTTTCACTACCCGACTACGTAACATCTTCAGTAATACTTGAAGCCAAGCTCAGAGAACACCAAGGACTCCATTATACCACTGTAGATCAAGGTTCCAATTTTTTTTTTAAAAGGGGTGAAGGGGAAATAAAGGAAAAAAGAACCTTTAATTCTGCAATCAAATTACGATGCTTCCATTGAAACAAACTGGAGGATGAGATCACAGATTTGAACTGCCCTGGGCTGTAAGAGGACTTTGCATCTTCACTCCAGTTGAGCGCAATCAATGTTTAACATGGCTTCATCATAATATGCCATGAATGTTCTTATCTAACTAGGCTGGGCTGTGTATCTAGCTGAGTACAGACCTAGCAACCTAGTTGATTTATCCAGGCATTTCTGCCAAGGTTTGGCCAGGGAATCAGAAAACCTGAGGCACTTGCCTTCATTTCAGTAATGTTAGGATCAGACTTGAACATCATAGGATTATAGATCAGGTGATCCAACACTCTTGTGCTTGATCTTGAAACAAGTTCAGGCTCAGAGTATCTCCAAATGACTGGCTGCACATCTCTGTAGACTTCCAATGCAGGACAGCCCAGAACATCTCTGAGTCCTTCTCATGACAAGACCCAGAAGTCCAGTTAATAAGTGTGGAAGGATTTTACTCTCCTCCCCCATCACCCAGGACTCTTAAGATTTAGGCTTAGAGCTTAATCCAGAATGGCCCCTACTTTGGTTACAAGGCTTGTAAGTTATAAATTCTTGTTTCTATATCTGTAAATGGTGGTCATTCCATATTAAAATGACATGGTCAGCTAGAGTGTGGAATCAACTCCATTCACTTAATATTCATTGGAAAGCTACACAGTTAAATACATTAAATTTAAACCCTGTTTCTGTTGTATCTTTTCTACTGCCCAATCACCAAAAGATGTTAGAATCAAAAGTAGGCTTTTATTTTTGCTACTCACTTTACAGAATGAGAACCAGTTTGGTTTAGTGGTTAAAGGAATCAGGCTGGAAACCAGAAGACTGTGAGTTCTAGTCCTGCCTTAGCCACAAAGCCAGCTGATGATTCTGGGCCAGTCACTCTACCTCAGCCCCAGGAAGAAGGCAAAGGCAAACCACCTGTCAGAACCTGCATCACCCATCTGTTGTTGTTTGCCATTGTATTGCAGTCGTTGGGAGTTAGAGTGAATTGGTTCTGCCACTAGTAACTAAAGGGGGGGTGTTTCTGTTAATGGTTGTAATGGGAGCTGGGAAGCAGCTTAACCATATATGGGCATTTTCGCCTGGCTTGATTGCCGGCAAGGCAGCTGGGGCCCCAAAGAGCCAGGAAGAGGCTCGGGGAGGAGGGGGGAGGAAGGAAAAAGGTCACCACCCGGTGGAGAAGACTCAAGACGCCAGGCAATCAAGGGAGGGGGGATAAATAGAGGGAAGTTTAACCAAGGCTTTAGTTTTAGCAATGTTCTGTTTACAAGCTACCTGTACCACTCAATAAAGAGTATTTTTCTGAACCAAGCCTGGTTGCATGAGAATACTTCGGAATTGGGAGTCAGACGGGGAGGACTTGACACCACCTATGAAAAATGTTGCCAGGAAAGCTGCAGGGACTTGTGTAGGCAGTCACCAGAAGTCAAGACCGACTTGAACGTATGCATGTACGCACCCCCCACCCCCATACACATTTCTACTGAAACTTCCAGAAGATTAACACTAGTAGGTCTGCAAGAATTACAGCCTAAACAGGCAGACCCAGGCAATCACAGTGAGATGGGCAGTGATAAATTTGAAAAATAAATAAATAAATAAATAAATAAAAATAAATACATTGAGAAGCTGCGCTAAGTCACAGGCAACTCTACTCAACCAGTATCAGCTATAGGTCAAGGCATGATGCTTTCTAGATCTAAACTGATGGTGTTATAGCAAGCTGTCCATCTGGGGCTGGCCCAAGTTTTTTTTCCTGCTTAAGCAAAGAATAAGATGGTCTTCATTCCATATAGAAAGCCACGTAGAAAGTTTGTCTTCAATACTGGAGAAACGAGAGCATCTTTCACTGCATCTGAAGGCATCAGGCTAGACTAGCAGGCACAAGGTAGATTATGTGGCCTATACAGCTCTGATCTCTAATAAATGTTGCTCCTCTGACTATCTGTCACCTGAAACAACTGCCTTAGTTTACCTAATGGTGGAGTCCATCAATTCAAGTGTGTATATCCCTTCCTTCTTTTTTTTGTCCCCTAATTCTGGTCTCAGCATAATCATTTCTGATTTCTTAAGCTACCAAGCTAACAAAACGAGGTCATGTCTAATCCAGTAGGCATCTGTAGACCCCGCAAAGAAGCTCTAATTGACTGCTGTTGAAATTGCAGGGTTGTCTTCAGTTTCTTAAGTTAGGGCTCTCTCTCTCTCTGTGATAGCAGAATGATCATGACAGATGCATCTCCACCAAATGCTTTAGGTCTTAGTGATGCTATTATTTGAGACAAAAGGCTCAGAGAATTCCCATCTCCAGCTCAACAGAAGACCTACTTTCCTCGTGGAGCGAGGAAGAGATATATAGCCAAGTAACCGGTAAATATATAACGATAGCAGAGAACTGGAAAACATTTGATCGTTGGATTATGTGCCAGGAGACACGCTCCTAAAAATGCCCACAGGAAAGATTAACATTGATTTGATTAAGTCAAATTAATTGAATGCAATGTATATGACCTTTCCCCTTGAAATGAATAAAGTTTCCTTCTGTCTCATCAAAAAAAAGGTCTCTGCAATTTAGTGGCAAATTTCAGAGGGACATTTGAGGTCCATCCAAAGCTCTGGGAAGCCACACATGGCCCTGAAAATCAGGCTGGACAATTTTGCTCCATCTCTTCAGAAATATAATCTTAAAGAATATTTTCAGTGTCTCCCAAAATACTGGTGTCCTAGCAGAATACAATTCTAAAACATTCTGGGACTGGATTAGGACAAAGAGAAGCCTATTTGGGAGGACAAGTGTTTTTTTTTAGAAATTAGAGGGCAGATTCTTTTTTTCTTTTTTTGGATCACCTTCCCCTAATCTTTGCAAAGAACATAATTCTGGAGATCCTACTTGCTCTCCCCTTCGTTACAACAACCCCACGAGATAGAGTAAGGTGAGAGAAGATGTGTGCCACAAAGCCTTTAAGTGGAATTGATAAGTCAAATAAGAATGGGAATGCAAATGTCTCTTGTACATGCATGCTGGCTTTATGCAACACACTAAAGGCCTTGGTGACAATAACTGAAGCCCTCATCATCCTGATGCTAGATTACTGTAATACATTTTATACTGGGCGGCTTTTGAAGACTGTTCAAAAGCTGCCATTAGTGCAAAATGTGGCAGCCCCCTGTTGGTGGACAAGAGCCACTACAGCCACCTTGCACAGGTTCTGGGGTCACCACAATGCACACTTCAGAATACAATTCAAACTGCTGATTTCGGTCCTTAAAGCAATACATGGCTTAGCCCCTAGATGTCCTTGAGGACCATTTCCATCAAAGAGAATCAGTGCGTCCTGTGCACACATCTGGGAAAGGAATACTTTAAGTTCCCCCATTGAAGAGGTTGTGTAATGGGCAGAAGAAATAACCTTGAGGAACAGGAGGAAGAGCTGCTATCAAGACAACAGTCGGATAAAAGAAATCTGAATCTAGGTCAAAACTGTAATTCAAGTAAGCGTCTTAGACAAGACCCATGAAGATAAAGGGAGGGAGGGGGGAAGTGCATTCAGACTTGCAAGATACTGTTACTGTAACTTTATAATAAAAGTTGTGTTAGCATTTGTGACTTTAGTTTCCTAGTCTAGTCTACCTTGAAAGGCTGACAGGCTGGTAGGGGGCAGGATCAGTATTTCAGCCCCTTCCCTTGGGTATCACTCTTCCCCTGAGTTTCAGCAAGTGCCCACCTTGTTAAAGAGAGCTATTGAACAGCATCACATAGGAGATGTATGCTGCCAGCAAATTGGATGTCAGTAACGGTTAATATTCATCCTATTCTTTTTAATTGTCTTACTAATTAGTTATTTTCATTGTTTAATTGTTCTTACATGGAAACCGTTGGGAGTTGTACTGGCATATGGCAGAAAATGAAAACAGCAAATAAATACACAACATGCTTTACACCTGGCTCAGCAAAGCACTGTGTTCATGTAGCATGCTTTTCCCAAAACAAGGAACTGTGGTATAATATGGCTTGATGCATTGAACTGTTTCACACAACATGCTAAAACAATGGCAGCATTCAAACGTGTCATACCCTATCACCCCATCCAACCCTCCCCTGGTCTTCCTGGAGTCTTTCTTCTCTTTACCTACTCAAAGCTGCTATATTGTGCTGTTAGTGATCTTACTTTTTCCCTGCTGTCTTCCACCCCAGAATATTTCTGTCCAGGCACTGTTCCAGGTCCATATTGAAACCAAACATGGGTGTTTGGGGCTCATGGCCAGATAAAACACACATTTCAGTCCAGGCATGATCCAAATGGAGTTGGCTGTTCCATATACAGAATGGTCCATGCCCAGAATGTTTTGCATGTCGTTATTAGCTAAGATAGCTTGGGAGCACTTGACTGGGAAACCTCCAGGGCTGAAGACTGGGAAATGTTTTGGAAGAAGGCAATGACGAACTTCTTCTGTATTGCTGCCAAGAAAATGACATGAGTGTGTTCATGTACTCACCGGAAGTTAAAGTCAAGAAGTTGAGGATGAGTTACCTTTTGGTCACAGAAGGAGGCAACGCCTAACCAACCTTCTTGAAAAAAGCTAAGCAGAGTCAGAACAGGTTACTGCTCGATTGGGAGACCACTAGGAAATCTCAGGCCTACAGTCTAGAGAGAGAAATTGGGAAAAAAAATCCCAAAAGAAGGTACTACTTCTGTATAGGAAAGAAGAAAGGCAGGCAGGCAGGCAGGCAGGCAGACAAGACAAGACAAGACAAGACAAGACAAGACAAGACAAGACAAGACAAGACAAGACAAGACAAGACAAGACAAGACAAGACAAGACAAGACAAGACATTCATCTTACATGAGGGTATCCTGGGGGGTGTCCTCTGCAGCTCAGCTCAGTTAAAAGATGCTTTTCATTTATTTGTGAAGTCCTTGGGGTTCTCTGAGCTTGGTTTTCTTGCAAATGTTTCGTTACCCAGCTAGGTAACATCTTCAGTGCTAGAAGGGAGTAGGAGAGCAAACCCCACTCCGTTCTAGCACTGAAGATGTTACCTAGCCAGGTAATGAAATGTTTGCAAGAAAACAACCAAGCTCGGAGAACCCCAGGGATTCTACAGTTCAACCCTGAACTACATATATTCTCTTAAATTGGTTTCATTTATTTATTCATCTTCAGAGGAGACTAAACTTCACTATGTAGCAAATCAAGTTGTTTTTATGTTAGAGGAAAGCAGGAACATGCCAGTACCATCAGCCATGCTTCAAATCCATACACTTGATTTCTTTTGTTAAAAATAATTGATTCAGCCAAGGCAAGCCAATCTATTGCTTGACAAAGAAGAATTAAAGGGGCAAGTCTTTGCTATTTTAATACTTATTGCATCTTGGCAGTTTCCATTTCTGTCTGGGTTGATATTGGATCTGTAATTTTTACTCTATTCCTCCAGGTTGCCTTTGCTTTGAATTTTGTTTTTATTGCATTTACTTGTTGAACTTTGGCTGTTGAGTGGATTTGAAGTAACAATAGTAATTGCAGTGGTAGTCCTAGTAAGATTTATAATGAGAATAAATTTTCTAGAAGCATGCTTTTAGATCTCTGACTTATTCCACTCTATTATTTTCAATGAAGGACTCTGAGAGAACTTGCTTTATACAGCCCTTTGTAGAATTTATTAATCTAAATTAATAAATCCTTGATAGTCAAGAGGAAAGCATGCATTTCTACAAATCGCTATAATATACTTCTGTAGGTGTTACAATTACTTCCTTCCTTCTGCTGTCAGGAAAACAGCTACAATCTTTAGCCTATCCTCTTGAATGAATTTAATCATGATTCTTTCCCCCCACTTTTATTGGAATTCATTAATCATTTCATTAATGGTTTCATTATTATTTTTGGCCACCAATCACCCAGCTGCTAGGAAAGGCAATTTTAACTTGAAATCAATGAATAAATATAGGAATATTTTTGTTCTGCTTCTTATGGTTGTGAATGCAGGTTTAAATGGGGAAGTATCTTTATGGATCTGCTCTTAACATTTCTGTTATCTTTGCCAACATTCCATTGAAGGATGTCTTAAAGAAAAACTTAAAGCTGGATGATTTTTGAAGAGAGTTAAAAAAATAAGCAATGAAAAGGAAATTAGGTCTCTCATGCTGTCAAGAATCAGTGTGTGCTGCCATATGGTTTAATATTTTCATCTCCCTTACAAGTCTTTGGGGAACTGTGGCAAGGTTTTCATGCTTTCTTTCTCCATTTCAAACTCCAGGCTGCTCTCATCAATAAAAGATTTGCCTATATATTCACGGCGGTGAGCCTCTGATGAAAGCAGGTGCAAGCATAGACTCTATAATTACCTGTTGAGGAGGAGAAATGGAGAAATGGATTAAAGAAAGGAGAGGAAGCAAAGACAGGAAGTCAGAGTAATAAGCTTTATGTATCAAGTATTTAAGTGATTTTGAATTACAGCACACACTTTGACTTAAGGGAGTAAAAATCGTCGATCACATCTAAGGGATGAAAATACTAATAATTCCCAAGAATGAGGTAGAAAAACACAAGCATCTATTGGTTGATTGATTATGCGCCATCACATCAGTGTTGAGCTTAGTGACCCCACAGATAGACCACCAGAATGATCTGGCCCCAGTCTGGTCCTTCAGTTCTTCCAATGGTGCACCCAATCACTGCTGTAACGGAGTCCATCCACTTTGCTGCTAGTTGTCCTCTCCTTCTCTTTCCATTTATTTATTTCTATTTATATAGCCACCCATCTCAAATATATGAGTCTGGGTGGCTCACAAACCATTAAAAAACAATGTAAAAACACTAAAACAATACAACAATATAAGAACAATAAAAACAATAAAAAAAACATTAAAAACCATACAACAAAATCCATAGCTGAACTAGTTTAACATCCATCAATAACAATCAATACAGCTACTCCCAGGCTCTACCACACTCCCGGGTCTCCACACCCATTGGCAAAACCATGTTTTCAGGGCCTTATGGAAAGCCAGCAAGGTCAGGGTCAACCTGATCTCTGGGGAGATGATGTTGCAAAGGACGAGAGCCACAACAGAGAAAGCTCTCTTCCTAGGACCCATACCCAGATGAGATTCTCTGGCTGATGGGATCTGAAGCATTCCCTCCACCTTTCTCAGCATTATAGACTTCTCCAGAGATGTGTCTTTGCATAATGTGTCCGAAGTGTAATAATTTGAGTCTGGTCATTTGTGCCTCAAGTGAGAATTCTGGATTGATTTGTTCTATGATCCATTTGCTTGGCTATCCATGGTATTTTCAAGAGTCTTCTCTAACACCAAAGTTCAAAATGTTAATACTTTCCTATCTTACTTCTTCCAAGTTCAGCCTGTGCTTCCATACAGTGTCACAGGAAAAACCATTGCCTGCACAATTCTGGCCTTTGTCGGTATAGACATGTTATGGCATATGAACATCTTTTCCAAGGCCTTCATTGCTGCTTTACCAAGTGCTAGTCTCTTGACTACTGGTTCCTATACTGTTAAAACTTGATTCTATGAAGCAGAAGCTTTCTATCACTTTAATACTTTCATTGTCAATTCTAAGGGTGGTTGCTGTGCTTGTTGTCATGAGTTACCAATCTGTCATCCACTGTGTCATTCTCCAGATTTGCAGGCATATTTTGCTTAGAACCTTACAGATTCTTCTGTTGTTAGCAATATTTCTGTAGGTATTCCATCAATTCCTGTAGCCTTTTGACTTGGTAATGACCAGAGTGCTGAACATCATCTTCTAGTACCAGAGCTTCTTATAAATAGGTAATTTCTTCTAAGGTATCTTGAATGTTGATATCTCTTCTGTATAGAATTTCAGTATATTCTTTCATCTTGGTTTGATTTTCTTTGAATCAGTTATTGACTGTCCACTGGTGCCCTTTAATATAACAATTCGAGGTTGGAAGCTCTTTCTGATTCAGAGATCTTTTGGAAGACTTTCCTTGGTTTTCCATCTTCAGTGTCTTTACAGATGTTGTTGTACTACTGCTTCTTGTCCTCTAACAGCTCTCTGAAATTCTTTGTTAAGTTCCTTTCTGAGATTTTTGTCTTTCTTGGCTTTGTCTTCTCTTCTTTTCTTGTCTCTGCAGGTTTGGATTTTATTTTCCAGCATGGCAACATCAGCAATTAAACCTCCCACCATAAACCCCATTAGTACTTTGAAAGATCCTCAGCTCTTCCTCAACAGCATGTGAAGAGACAGTCAACCTGAGGGGCCCATCATACAACACTATATTATCAATAACTTTGTCTACCCCTGTAATCTTCTTGGTAAATATAGAAGTGGTTTACTATTGCTTTCTTCCATGCAGTATGAAATGATGCCTTTGCTGATGTCACTAAACTGATCATCTTTCTCCAATATCTTTCTGTATTGCTGCTGCCCAATATAGCTGCCTGATTGCTTTAGCTGGGCATCTGGGATGACCTTCACACCTAGGATGACTTTGCTGGGAGCACAGACTCTTTGTGTATGCTCCAGATGTTCTTTGCTCTTCCCTCTCCCAGGGAACACTCCCTCCCCCATCACAAGGAAGCAGCATAGTAGAACTTGGGGGTAGGCAAACATTTTTTGCTATAATACAATGCCACATATTTATTTCGTTTCATTTATTTATTTATTTATCAAATTTGTCACTGCCCATCTCGTGAAGTGACTCTGGGTGGTTTACAAGATAAAAATGCGTTAAAATACAACGTAAAAACAATCCTAAAAATAAATAAGTTCCAGGAAGATGGAAAATTGGCAAGTGATTCCAGGGAGCATCACCAGGCGGCTAACCACCCCCAGGGACGGGTAGAGCCCGTATCACCCCATGCACACGGACAGAGCTAGGCCTTTAAACCTTTTTGGAAAGCTGGGAGGGAAGGGGCCCGCCACACCTCTGGGGGGAGAATATTCCAAAGGGTGGGGGCAACGGCAGAGAAGGCTCTCTTCCGGGTCCCCACCAGCTGACATTCCCTTGCTGACGGGATCCGCAACATGCACATATTCCTTGCTGGTGTGCACATGGGCTCCTCAGTATTTGTAAACATTGCCCAGAAGGGTTCTCTTGTATCCCAAAGAGAATGAGAAAAAATATGTACATAGTGCAGGAATAATCTTGCAGTGTAATCAGCTCGAAGGAGACTTTATACTACGCATGAAGAATCTTACACCCACAATCACATTTCGGTAGTCACTGCTTCTACCTTTGCAAATTCACATTTGTGACAAAGGATGCCTCCACCCTTCCAAACCTGCAAGTCAAGACAGATTGTCCAGTTAATGAAGTAGATGTGCTGCCTCTACTCGTGTGATTTAAAAATATCACAGCTAACTAAATGTCACTCCAGACAGAAGAAATGAGGCTGAACAGTTGCAGTTTTAGAGAAGGCAGTCACCTTTTTACAGAACTTTCCTTTTCTACCTCAAGAACCAGGTGTGTGTGTTCAGTAGTCTCACACAGGGATAAGATCACTCCCTAGAGCAGACAAGAAGACTACATCAGCTCACATTCCAAGTTCTATACATTTATTAAATGATCCAGCAGATAACAGCTAGAAACAGTCAATTCAAGTTGAAAACAAATTTTACGAATTAAAACTTAGCTACCTAAATGTATCTGGAAGTTTTATATTTACTAATACTTACAGGGCAAGTCCCTGATGTAGTGTATTGAGTTATTGTTACTGGTTGATCAGGCATGGCTACAATCTCATTGCTGTTGTTGTTCAGTCGTTAAGTCGTGTCCGACTCTTTGTGACCCCATGAACCATATTGCGCCAGGCCTTCCTGTCCTTCACTGCCTCCCTGAGTTTGCTCAGTTTCATGCTCATTGCTTCAGTGATGCTATCTAACCATTTCATCCTCTGCCGTCCTCTTCTCCTTTTGCCTTCAATCTTTCCCAGCATCAGGGTCTTCTCCAAAGAGTCCAGAGGTGGTTCATAGAAGTAAATAAAAATAAATAAATAAAGGTGGTTCATAGAATGGCAGTAAACCCATAAACCTGGTTGATCAGGCATGGCTACAATCTCATTGCTGTTGTTGTTCAGTCGTTAAGTTGTGCCTGACTCTTTGTGACCCCATGAACCATATTGTGCCCGGCCTTCCTGTCCTTCACTGCCTCCCTGAGTTTGCTCAGTTTCATGCTCATTGCTTCAGTGATGCTATCTAGCCATCTCATCCTCTGCTGTCCCCTTCTCCTTTTGCCTTCCATCATTCCCAGCATTTTTATCTTGGACTGCCTATGTGTTGTAAGTCTTGCAGACTCAGTGGAGTTAGTTCTTCCAAAGTTTCAGTAAAGCAAGCAGCAGACAAGTATGTTCCTGACTCTACTATATATAGTTCGGTCAGCAGAAAAAAGGAATAGGGGTATCAAGGCTGGAAGCTTCTGAACACCTGGATGTCCATAGCAAGTTTTGCCCTTTGTTTTCCATCAGTATCTGGAAGACCAAGTAGGGTAACCCAACAAAGAGTTTTCTAGTGGGTGGCAGTAGTCTTTCAAAGTAGTCTTTCAAAGACTTTCAAAGTAGTCTTTCAAAGAGGGAAATTGAGACTGACCAGTCAATGCCTTGATCAGGTATGATCTTCCAGTATCAGGTTAGTGTAAGGCAACAGTCAGCCTGGGATAGGTTTTGGTCTGGATATGTCACATGTGGACATGTGTTTTCTTTAGAGGAACAATCTAGTAAGTTGGGGTGGCATCTGGATACAGTATATTATTCCAAAAGAATCTTGATGCAAAAGTCCACCAGAGTAGAGTAGTGGTGCAGGCGTATATGGATGGTGTGGAGGTGTCAGCCCTTCAAGGAGGATAGAAAATGACATGTTACTTGAATGAGATTCTCCACCCATTTAGAGTCCAGGCTTCTACCAAAGTTGGTTTGACTGATCATCTCTTGCAACGATGACTACCTACCTAACCAAGATTTGAGATCTGAGTGATAATGGCTTGGATTTAACTCACAATTCGGTGTGGGTTTATTGTTCTGATGTTGCTATATTTTGGATATTATTATTATTATTCCTTCCAGTTAGTTTTGATTCCTGGCAAGTCCCTGCAGTTTTCTTGGCAAGACTTTTGGAAATGGCTTGCCCTTACCTTTTTCCTGGGGCTGAGAGAGAATGATGGGCCCAAAATCTTCCTCCTGGCTTTGTGCCTATGGCAGGACTAGAAGTCATGATCTCCTAGTTTTTAGCCTGGTGCCTTAAACCCAACACCAACTGGCTCTAATCATCATCATCATCATCATCATCATCATCATCATCCTGCCATTAGTCAGAAAGATCAAGTTAGTTTACATCAGGGTATTCCCAAATTTTATGCTCAAACAACCGTTTTGGGATATGTTGGGCTGAGCAGAATCCCTGACCCAAAATCAGACAGTGAATCCTGTGATCAAGTGGAGATTTGAACCTGAGTCTATATTGTCAGGTTCTAACACTGTACCAGCTCTGATTGTGGCAGTGTATTATTATAGCTTTAACTGATTGTATCTGCTGATAAATGTCATTTATTTCTATGAAAATCCCCAACTTCATCTGCAAATCAGTTGAAGCTATGCAGGAACAATGTGTTCTGCAGTATTTGAAGATTAGGACCATGCATGAATGCCTTCTCCAGATGTTAGGTGATTCAGAACCCCAACATCTGGAGACAGGGGTGTCCGTAGGGAAGCAAGGGGGTACCAGTGATGCCACATGCTTCATGACATTATCATGCAAATGGTGAGTCATTTATATGATGATGTCATGACATACACAATGTCATTTTGACATCACTGTGCATTCTACTCAACCCTATGTCTGGAAATTATAATGAAGATTGAATACTCATGTTGAAGGCTTAATATCATGTTCATGAAATCTAATATTTGTCCTTTTTTAAATCAAGTTTTTATGGAAACAAAAACCCCACTAAAGAAGAAAGTGTTTTGTCTTCTCATTCCTTTTTATTTTTACTTCTCTCAGCCACTTTTCTCCATCACTAACCTTGCTCGTATGAGTTATGAGTGAATTCAGTGAAAAAGCAATTCTTCTATTATTTATGCATATTATCTCTTTAAAGCTGAAGCCCTCCAAGATTCATAAAGGGATTCTTTATTTGGAAATATAGATAAAATCTGTCTTCTAAATCTTAGCCACACATACCAATAGTTAATGTTTAATTCCATACCAGATGCCAAGGATCTTATGAAAATAAAGGCTAAATTCTTTGCAAACGGATTGACACAGCACTTAACAGGCTACAAGTTAGCAGAGGAAAGTTGCTAAATTATGCATGGTTAAGTGTTTGGAGTCCTTGGCTTTTTGGGGGGAAAATGCAGGAGTGTGTTTTTCTGCAAATTGCTCCAGAGCTGTAGAAGAAGGGTTCATCAAATTGACAAGAGTCAGCCAGTACAAAAAGGAAAGGGACAGTCATTCTTATATTAATCAGTTAATGTAAGCTGGCTGTATGATAACCATAGGCAGAACAATTTTCTGTTTCTTCTTCCTGATGTGCATGGATATTTCACAAGTTACATTTCCATCGAAGTATTGCACAGGGTTAGACAGTTGTGAATTCTGCTGACATTAAAGTAAGGTAATGTTTCCAGGCAAAAGGCGAAGGGTTGATAATTGCACACGTCCTGGGGTATTTAGGTCCGGATTAAATTATGCCGGTATGAGTAGAGAGCCCAGACAGCCCACATCTTCACCATCTTCACCAAATAATATTCTCATTCCCATCATCATCATCATCATCATCATCATCATCATCATCATCTGCAACAATACCTTGAACACCATCAAACAACATCTGCCATCCCACCACATCTTCACCATCTTCACCAAATAATATTCTCATTCCCATCATCATCATCATCATCATCATCTGCAACAATACCTTGAACACCATCAAACAACATCTGCCATCCCAGGTCCTTGGGAAGGACTCGCTAGATGGATAGAAATGCCAAATCCACTCTGAACATCTGGCTGACTGTGCAACCAACCCTAACTCATCAAAATCTTGCAAGATACCCAGTTAAATGTGATATCGTTGATCCCATGCAAGATTGCCAATATTTCTGCATCTCTCTGTCATAATGTCCTGAACTGGGGGTTGTGGGGGGGAGGATGTCTCCAATTCTTGTGAGAACCTGGCATGGTCTTAGATGATTGTTGGGGGGGGGGGGGGAGTGCAGTGGCTTCTAGGCCATTGTGTGAAATCACATAATGGTGCCCAGAAACAGAATACATTGTTAATCCTGTTTTATATTATTCCTATCATTTATTAAAATCAGTACCTGCCTTCAACTGCTACAACTTTAAGAGGCAATGATGCAGGACCAAGTTTCCTTCATAGTTTCTCCTTTGCACTGGAATACCCTGCTTCAAAAACAGAGTCATTAAAAGTGATAATGTATTTTTAAGAGACATTTCCTAACTAAAAGTGTCTATAACATTTCCATTGGTAATGCCTGTGGCACAAAGGGGCTGTGCATAGAAACGTTGATTAAGACAGCCAGAGAAAACCTTTGAAACAGCCATGTCGAACTTTTCAGAAGATGCGGCTATTTTAATGCTTTGAGAAAGAGTGCTTTGCTGACATACCACACTTTGCAAAGCACCCCTTTTGAAAATATATGCCTGTCTGAATTATATGAGGAAAGCTGGTTTGGGAAAAAACATTGCACACATTAGCAAAAGTGCAAACGAGAATTCTGGATTTCAAGATATGCATGTCAAGTTGTATATAAGTTGCCCTTTGGATTTTCTTGTTAATTGCAAAGCAATGTCAAAATACTTTGATCAGAATTTGACAGTGAAAAGATGAGAACCTGAATCAAACCAAAATGGATAGATTTATCCTTTTTCAACTGTTTCCATTTGGCATAGGTCCACGAGTAACAATGCAGGCTGTCAAGATGGGTTGGATAACAGTGCCCATCATCCTAGAACCTTTATATTAGTTGAAGCTGATGGCCTTTGCCATCTAAAGTGCTAGGAAGGTGACATTGCTGTATCTTCCTATAATATAGGAAGGCCTGATGTCAATCAGCTACTGGATCAAAGTCAGCAAAATATAACACTGAAGAAATGACTCTCCTTCACCAAAAGATGCCAATTGCAAATCCGAATTGTCTGTCACCTTCCCACCCCAGATTTGCTAATTATCCTTCGGCAAAAGTTTCTGGCTCTTTTCCTTCTGTATTTGCTGGAATTAGGAAGCCTGTCGACTATCACTGCATACCCAGTGATAAAACACAAGCCAATTTAGACCCCCCCCCCCCAGTTCTGCCTTTCTTCCCCCTCCTCATCCAACAGATGCAGTTAATTAAGGCTGACGAGGATAAATGCCCAAATTTGGTGGGTTTTTGCTTAAGCCTTGGGAGCTGTGGAGATGCAGTTTGGATAATGTGCTTCTGTCTGCCAAAGCTATCCTGCCAGACATTTTGAGTGATTCAGAAGGTAGCTGGCAGAAGGAGCCATGTGTAACGTGACGTTGGGAACAACGCACACACATGCATAAACCCAACACCCCATTTGGGTGCCAGTTGTGTAGCATAGAAAATGGGCATTATCTCGAATCGTATGTAAGATGAACAGCCCACTGGGACCCGCATCTCAGAACAACATATTTTATGTGTGGTCAGAATTCAAATATCACATATAAAATGGCCTCCTTTTGGAATAAAACCGTGCAACTGAGCACCGCACATCTGATTGAGATACATAAGGGTGATAAGGATACATGAGCTGAGATTTTGTTTTAGTTATACTGTTACGGATGACTTTGTTTAACCTTTTGTGGTTTGATGTGGCCGTATGGCTCATCCATAAATTCCTCTGGCTCTTGCAACACAACAAAAATGAAGCCTGGAAAATGTTATTTTCACTGCAGGGAATCCAAGGTTTATACAGCACTTTCAAGCCCTTCTCCACTCTAATGGTTGTTTTTTAATCTTTAAATGTGCCAACCAGCAACCATTTCCTTAATGTAACTCACCAGTGATCCAGGAAATAAAGGCGCAAATGCAAATGATCATCTGTGGTTACCCGTTCCCAGTGTGACTTCATTTTTGGTGGCTGAAAAGGTGGGAGATTGATAGCCGCCTCAGGGAAAAGAAGAGATGGGGGGACTGGAAAAGTTGGGGTGACAGGGAGTAAGAGATGGAGCAGGGAAAAGAGAGAACTGGTGGCCCATCAAAGAGGAAAGGGATGAATGCAGGGCATGGTCAGAAAAATTAAGATGGTGGAAGAGGAGGAGAAAGGGGTGGGGTGGTGGAGAGAGACAGGAATGGGATAACTGAGAAGGAGGAGAGGAATGGAATTGGAGTTGAAGAAGAAGGAGAGATTGGTTGGCAAAAGGCAAGACACCACACTGCTGGTGTTTCAAAGGGTTGAAGACCTGGCTGTTTACCCAGGCCAGGTGAGGATGATTGAAGCCTTCTTTTAACCTAGGTTGTTTTCTTTTGCTTCTGCCTGGTTTGGTACCCTGCCATCTCTACTGTTCTTTTTGTTTCTTGTCATTTTTAATGTTTTTCAAGTTTTAAATAATTTGTAAACCACCCAGAGTTGCTGGGAGTCAGATGGCATATAAATTTAAATAATACAGGTAGTCCTTGGTTAATGATGGTAATTGGGACTGGGAACTCTGTCACTAAGTGACACGGTTGTAAGGTGCAATGTCATGGGACTGTGCTGACTTACAATGGCAGTTCCAGCAGTCCCAGTTGGCATCATTAGGCAAATCCCATGTGGTTGTTAGCTGCAACGTCACGTGATTGCCATCTGTGACCTCCTGCTAGCTTCCCCATTGACTTTGCTTGTGGGAAGAGAGCAATGAAGGTCCCAAAGGGCGAACCCGTGACCGTGGGATGCTGTGACCATCGTAATTGTGAACTGGTTGCCAAGCATCTGAATCATGACCATGTGACTGTGGGGACACTGCAACGGCCACAACTACAAGGACCAGTTGTAAGTCTTCAGTGCTATCATAACTTCGAACAATTGCTGAATGAATAGTCGTTAACCAAGAACCACCTATAATCATAATCATAATTGAGCCAGTTTGGTGTAGTGGCTAAGGCACCAGGCTAAAAACTGGAAGACTATGAGTTCTACTCCCACCTTGATCCCAAAGCCAGCTGGGTGACCTTGGGGCCAGTCCCTCTCTCTCTGCCCTAGGAAGCAGGCAGTGGCAAACCACTTCCAAAAATCTTGCCAAGAAAATTGCAGGGACTTCTCCAGATGGTTGCCAGGAGTCAACATTGACTTGAAGGGTAATCATCATCATCATCATCATCAACATCATCATCCCCCAGTGAGGCACGACCTTGATGTGGTTGTGGGGCTTGCGTGCTCTCAGAAGGATGAGAGCTATGCCAGAGGTTCAACCATACTGGACAGGTCTCATCAGAGGAGCCCGACAAAGAGGGCCCCTCCCATAAATAATATGGTGAGATGTAATTTACAGAAAGCCATACTGGATCAGCCGTTGCCTGGGTCAACAAGGACTGTACTAGGTGTTCTAGTTCCTGGACATCTGGTGACAAATGGGCTACAGGACTTGGGACTGTTGGCTGACAACCAGGGCCAGCAGCTGCAGAACTACTGGAAGAAAAGTTATTTACCCATCACAAATATATGAAGACTGAAAACAAAGACCGTCGGCATTGACAAAATCACCATCAGTCAATTGCAAAAGGCAGCTTGACTTGATTACATCCTGCGATGATAACTTTAACATCATCAAACAACATCTGCCTATCGCAGGACCTTGGGAAGGACTCGATAGGTGGATAGAAATGCCAAATCCGGTCTAAACATCTGGCTGATTGTGTGACCAACCATAATAACAACAAGAATTCACAATATAACCCCAAAGTGCTGGAAACTCACATTTCCTCAGATCAGTGAGCAATAATGACAGCGAGCCAAAACCATTCAGTTGCTTGCTCATAGCTTAGCTTTTCAACCAAGGTTTGTGAATGCTTGACTGCTCCGCAGCCACCCACTCAAGAAAACCTGCCTTTTCTTCCATTTTTATGATTCTGGTTGCTTTCCAAGCGGACATTTTCAAGTCCCAGTGGGCTCTCCGAAGGCTTTTCTGATCTCATGGACGTTAAAAGTACCTCATCCCTGGTGAAGGGCCAGAGATAGGAGCATGAAATGATGGCCTTGAAAGGCCTGCCTCTGATTTGTAATAGTTGAAGGAAGGTTGGCGCAGTTCTGGGAGAACCGGTTATTCTCTGGGTTGAATCTTGTTTCTTTCATCTCAGCCACATTTGAAGTCGGGCTCATTGAAATGCACTTTAAAGAGGTCCTCAAAAGTTATTAGGGATGATAATTGAAGCAGATACTTTCCCATCTCCCTTTTGGGATGGTGGTGAATCTGAGGATCTAATTACTGCCTTGGCAGCTAAGCAGTCTTTGCGCTGAAATTACTTGTCGTTTCCGCAACCCAGTTCATCCTTCGGGGGGAAAAAAAAATAAAAGAGATTCATAGAGGCTTAGACATTTCTACCTTTTGAAGCCCTTGTCCATAATGCTTTTTTTAAAAAAAAAAAAAAGATGAAAAATAAAAGAACATTCTAAAAAAACGGAGGCAGTTTTTAATATTTATAAGTTTTAAAAAGTCTAAAGTCTTTGAGCTGGAGGCTGTACTGGAATGACCCCTTCCTTGCAAGGTTGGCTCCAATAGTCCCGCATGATTTCTTGGCTCACCAATTGAGAATTTTCAAAGGCCCTTTGCTCCCAGTGCACTTCCATTTCCACCGAAGCCATTTTAACCTTCCTCCACCCCACATACTTATTTACTTGATAGCGTTTTTAAAGCGCCTCAGTGCCTCAGCAGCAAGCTAATGCCAAAGCAAGGGATACATGAGAATGCAAGAACATTAACATTTTATAATGTACGTGAGAACTATAGCAGTGACACTTATTTTGGGGCGGGGGGGATGGTCAAAACAGGCCAGATGTTTGAAGCCTTGCACCTTTCATACGTGCAGTGACATTGCATGGACATACAAAGGGATGGGGCTTTGATTGTGCTGCTTGGATGGGGCCAACCCTTCGAGATAGACCAGACTAGGAAACCAAAGTTATGAATATTGATACTGCTTTTCTGATAGGGTTGCAGTAACAGGATCTTGCAAGTCTGAAAGTGCCTCACCCCTCCGTACCTTCATCTACAAGAGAACTAAGGAAGGCCAAGTCTGAGACGTTTTCTCAAATTACATTTCCGCCGTGGACTCAAATTTTGGTTTGTGGTCTTGGTTGCGGCTCTTCCTCCTGTTCCTCGAGGTTATTCTCACAGCCCATTACAGATTCCCCACCCCCCACCCCAACACACATATTCCCCATAGAGCCTGCTAAATTAGAGTTAGCGGTTATGCATCTGGTGCTGATATCTCCTCATAGGTCTTCTGGAACAGACAAGTTTTTATAAGTTTCCGAAATGCCACGAGAGTGGGATTTTGGAAACTCCCTTGCTGTTCCCAAGGAGGGGGAGTCCACAGAGAATTCCTGCTTTGGGGCCTCCTCCTGCTGTTTCCTTAGACTTGAGGTGGGGCAGAATCTATTTTGGAATAAGTGGTCCAGGTCCTAAGTTGTATATATGTGATGGAATGATTTGGTGAAGGCCGCGCTCGGGGAGATAAGCATTTCCTTAGCCCCCGGAAAGAGTGTGGGAAGGTGAAGAGGATGAGACTGGCACCACCCTAAGGAATTCGCAGTGTTTGCTTGCTGGCTTGGGAAGTTTAGATTCAGTCTGGTGAGATTCTGTCTTGTAGGTGAAAGCTAATAAATGCTATAGAACTATATCTGTACTGTCTCGTGGAGTTCTTTGGGCTGAACCTGACAATATAGGTCATAACCAGCACCTTGAATTGCGCTCAGAAACAGAGCAGTAACCAACAGAGCTCCCACAGCAGAGGTCTTCCATGACAGTATGGAGACTATAAACATACGGGCTACCATTTTGTGCCAACTGAAGTATCGAGGTGGTCTTCAAGGGCAGCCCCATGTAAAGTCAATTATCGCAATCCAGAAGCATATTCAGACTTTCCTCCTGTTTACCAGGCCACCTGCTTGAGTGCGGTGGCTGTGATGGAAGAGTAAGTGAGGTGTATTCTCCTCTGGCTCTGATTAAAATCTAGCCAGAGAAGAACTAACAGGCTTATGAGGTTTGGATTATATTTGAGGATAGCATTACCAGCCTGCAAGGCTTATATTTCTTAGTCTGGTGATATGGAGTCCTATCACAGCTCCACTTACCTCTTTTGGGACAATGTGGCGCTATAACTCTCAAGATAGGAATCCCGGGCTTTCAAAACCAGACTGATGATTCTGGAACTTGTAGTCCCAACCATGGCACCATGGGATAGTAGCAAATCATCCTAGATTTGGCTGTAAAACTTGAAGTTTATCTATCATCTGGCCAAACAGGAAACTTCCCCCATATTCTGCTTTTCTTTTTCTTTTTTCTTTCTTTTTGCCTTTGAGTGACTTCTGGTGACTGCCTGGACAAGTTCATGCAATTTTCTAGGCAACATTTTCAGAAGTGCTTTGCCATCCCTTCTTCTGAGGGTCACATGGTAGAATATTGTTAGAGTGCATATTTACTAGAGCACCCTATAAAACGCTTGCGGTTGAGTTTCAAGAGGATGTGGCTTGTGGAGCAGACGTTTGACAGCAGGGAGAAAAGTCGTACCTTGAAAAAGGGAAGCGGACTGGTTTTGGGGTACTCAGAGACCATCGAGTGACCCAGTTATGAGACCGCCTACGGCCCTAGTGTAACCAAAAGCGACTTAACATAGTAAAACGCACACCCCCAAGGTGGAAATTTTAGAAAACATAGAACATGCTAAGCTTATTATGGGATGTTCGTATGTAACATGGAATCAAGTGTGTCTGCGCAACCAAGTAACCAATCATGTTTTTTTATGCCTACTTCCCTATTTCTGAAACGTATAAAGATTGATGTAAAACTTTGCTCGAGGTTCCTCTCCTTAGAGAGACAGGACCTTTTTGGCTGAAGCGCTTCAATAAAAAGAATAAAGGATTCCCCGACTTGGTGCGTTGATTGGACCTTGCGTGCCGGATAGACGCACCTGCCACCCTTTTGTGGCCAACACTTCTGGATCGGAGACAGAATAACTGGCCCAGGGTCAACCTGTTGGCTTCTGTGCCTGAGACAGGACTAGAACTTGGGTCTCCCCACTTCTAGTCCAGCCCTTTAACCACAAGATCAAACTGCCTCTCCGTTCCTTGCATTACACAAACATTATTCAGAACCAGAGATGACCCTTTTATTAGCCCAGTTACACAAACCTTTTTGGGATTCGGAGTGAAGTCCCAGGGACTGCACAACAAAAGTTGTGGCCAAGAGAAAAACTGAATTTGATTTAATTGACATTTCAACTTAACATTAATTAACCATTTAACTGAGTCATTGAATTAACTAAACCTTAACCTTTGGAGGTCTCAGACTGACAAACCAAGGATCTTCGGGAGGGGGGCATAGATATCTGCAAGAGGAAGGGCCAAAAAAATCAAAATGGTGGCTTTGATCATGCAGACATGGCTGTCATCTTGACTTTTTTGACCCTGCTCCCATAAATGCCCTGCTCGGATGCATATTTGGCTCTGCAGGACCTCACCTGATTCATTTGTACATGAAATGAGGCATTTGCTTCAGGCAGTAGACATTATACAGCAGTGGCATCTCCTTCTCACCACTCCTTCCTATTTATAAATATATTTCGCAAATTTACAAGTCCTTCTATTAAGAGAACAGAGCTGTGTATGCCATAAAAACTATAATAGCTTTTATCCTAGTTTGCACCCCTCAGGTGTGGTAACGCTTCAGCCTTTAGCACCAAAGTGAGATTCAGCTGACAAAGCAACAGTCGGAGAGGGGGCCATCTTTCTTCCTGGACCTCAGCGGGCAAACTATCTCGGACCGCTCCTGTTGCCCGCCAAAGCAGAGGTCGAAATGCCTTTTAATTCACGCTTACCTCATTGACACAATACGTGAACGTCATCACCATGGGCACCTTTCCCAAAGTTGCAATGCAGTGTGCCAGTCAAACCCCTCTGCATGATAATGTAGATATTAGGGAAATGGGTGCACAGAGGTAATGCGTCATATTAGAGGAAATTGCTTGAAAAATGTGTGTGTGTGTGTGTGTGTGCATAGAAAAATGCATCTCTGGAGAAAAGCCAAAACATCATTCCAGATTTTAAAAAAGGCATAAACCCATGCAGACACGAGATGGAACAGCGTTAAGGGCTGTTCTCCCATCCTGGTTTAGCCCTCGCGTCTTTAATTCAGCCCTGTCCCATTGAATCACAGCCGTGCAGGCCACATATCTTGCACCGGGCCTGATCAGGCAGTTTATGTCTCTCACCTTGCTCCATTGATCTGATCCAAGGATTGTGGTGTTGATTTACAGAGCTATCTAGATTTTCTTGGAGATGAGCACATTCCATTTTATAATCTGCTCCATTTCGATCGTTCTGACAGCAGGCCTTCGCAAACGATTAAGGCGTTAGAATTTAGAGTCTTGCAAGGCAGGGGCCGGGAGGGAGGAGAAGGCGCCTTCGTGCAAGCTTGGCTACAATTCGTGTTCCCCCACTCACACTTCAGCTGCCATTGAGCATCCACTGGGTCTACCACCATGTCTTTTGATGTTGGCGAGCCATCCTCAGAGTGCACAACCCGACCAGGTAATTCATGCATTGGCCAAAAACAAAAAAATAAACCCTTCTTGTTCGCTGGCTTTGTATCAGAAAGATATATTGGGATTGTAAAGTTGGCTTCTTATTCTGCCTTGACTAAAGTGGAAATTCATGGCAGTGCGAGAAGACAGTACCTAAAGATTAGTGTGATGAATTTTTCAGGGAATTCAATTTGGGGGATTCTTTTATTTATCAGGACAAATTTCCTCACCAGGGTCAGATCAAGGGATATTGAACATAGCTATAAAATGCCACTTGCTAAAGAGGGATTAGGTGTCAGGGGAAGAATAGATTCTACTTCTACGAAGGTAGCCAGCAAAGCTTCCAAGGATCCTGAATGCATTATTGTTCAAATTTGTTCAAGGAAAGGGAGAGGTGAAAAACTGATTGCATCTGACTCTTGGTATGAATTTCCTAATGCTATGTTGGATATATTCGCCTCCATTGTTGGAATCTGCCTTGCAGTTTCTCATGGTCTGTTCCTGATTTTCCTATTCTCAGTGTGCTTGAGAATTTCCTTGGAATTTCTCTTACAGGTGTTTTTGAGGTGGATTGACTCTTGGGAGAAATGGTTTCTTTTGCTGTCGTTTCTGTTTCATGTCTTTCCAACATCTAAGCAACCTCTTTGGCCATCCAGACATCCTAATCTGAAAAAGCTAAATTGGAGGGGCTTAAACCCCAATTCAATTGTACAGTGAAATACAGATTATGTTTAGCTACCTGGTAATTAAATTAGAAAAACAATACTACACTACAATACTACTAAATTTCAGTAATTTGAAAGACATTTACAAAAGCACATTTTCTTTCACCCAACTGAATGAGAACCAGCAGGAAAAATGGGATTTTTCTTCCTGCATAGCACTAAAATGTATCCAGTATTGCCATCCAAACCTGTAAGCCAGCATTATATAACCCAGAACTTCAGGACTGACATTAATATCTGGATACAAAATGTTGTCTATTAGAGAAAGTCATAAACAGCAAGTCACGGAGATTTTCTAGTTTCTTCTTTTAAACAAAATCTCAAAGGATTGAGTGAATAAAATCCTTCAAACATGGCCCTGTCTGTATTTAGACATGTAAGTGAGGCTCTATTAGGAATTATGTCCATTCCAGTTTGCACCTAAGTAGCCTTCCCAAGATTATTAGGATGAAGAAAGAACAGTTGATCCCTCATTCTTGCAAATGTAAAATTCAGCTGTTGCTAGGGAACCGTTACATTCTTAGGTTGAATTTCCTGCCTGTACATCCAACAGATGTGCAGTACTCAACTGGCATTCAGCCATTTAGGAACAGATGTACACGGTAATAATTATTTAGTAATAATGATTAATGGCCATTTCCGCTGATAGAACCAGCCTATTTTTTATTTAAATGTCCAGGTTAGATTGATCTAAGCTGATGGCCCTCTTACTAAATTATTGTGGCAGCAAATTCTATTAATGAATTATGCTATGCAGTCCTTCCTTCCTTCCTTCCTTCCTTCCTCCCTCCCTCCCTTTTCTGATTGCATTGCCAGAACTTTGCTGGTCAACTATAGTGTTTGCGTAAAACAGGCTTAACTAGCATATTAAAATAAACAAAGGACACACCCAGTGTCTCCCAAACAGAAAAAATGAATGAAGAAATAAATAAATAAATAGAACCCCCCCCCCCCCCAAAGTGTCAAGCCTTTTATGGCAGGACACGATCACAGTAACAAAAATCTAATAGATTCTGATAAGGAGTTTTGATGCAAGAAATGAAGGTACAGATGCTTGGAAACTATGAGAGCAACTGCCTGCCATTTTTATTAATGAGTTTGTTAAGGTAGAGTCTCTTTGAATGTTTTGAATCTCTTTTTCCTGGTTTTTTTGCACTCTAGACTAAGCTGCCGTTTGTAAGTTACTAACAAATTCCCCTTCCATCTGTTGCTTGTTTATGTTTAAAGTTCTTCCTGTTCCTTCCTCAGCCTCCTTCAACCTCTCATACCTTCCTTGGCCTTTTGCCATCCATGTGGTGGCCCTAATCCTCCTCAAAATGATTGGAATGCATCTTTTGCCTTCTGATGGTTCCAAATCCAGCTGAGTTTTCAGTTTCCTGCCCAGATTCTCAATCATTTCGCTCCTTCAGCCCATTCTACAGCTTGGACCTGTTGCAATTCAGCTCAGATCTTGCTAAGCCAGCCCGGCTTAAATTCCAAATAGGTCTCCCAGCCAGCCTTGTCATCTGTATGTTTGGCTGCCATGTGCCAAGCCAAGCATAAAAGGAGGTCAAGGCTGTGATTTCTTCAAAGCATTACTTTTCCCCTTTTGGAGCTTCCATTTTGGTACGGTGGCTGTTTAAAGTAATGACAGGTTTTGCATAACTCCATCTGGCACAAAGCTGCAGTTTCTTCTTCGCTTACCAACTTAATTAATTGAATGCCCTGCGGGGCGTTGTTCGCTTTCCCTGGTTTTCTTCTGCTTTGTGAACACCTTGCCATGGCTGCAACTATTGGGGATACCTGTGTTCCAAGATGGATTTCCTGCTTTCCAACTACTTGTCTCTTTCCACTTGATTGTCATGGGAAAAGGGCACACGGCAGCCCAGGCGGGCTGACTTTTCTCTGTGCTGCAGGAGGAGAGCTGACCCCACACGTGGGCTGAAGGAGCAAAACAAATCCAGCTTTTCTTTGGCATGCTTCCAAAATCCTTTTGGCCCTTAGATATTGGGAACTGAAAATTGCCCGATTGGAAAATTGCCATCTGAAGTAGAACCAATGCATTAGGAATAAGGTGGTTCATGTCATCCTTGGGCGCACATTTGAGTGTGTTGTTTTGCTTCAATTTTTCTTCTGTGATGAAAGTGTACCAACTACTGTGTTCTTCATTTATGAGACAGCGAGGACACAAGAGGCGAGCTGACTGTGTTTATTAAAATCAGCTTGGCTACAACATTGACCTGGACCAAAATGAAACTTAAACATATTAATCGTATCTTCCTCGCAACCCCCACTTTCTAAATAAAATAACTTAATCATGCAAAATTCAACACTGTTCAATTAGTCTATCTAGCTTTTTGATTACACGCCCGCTCCATGTTCAACTTGTGATAAACACTAAATACTCCAAATGCTTTCTCTAAATACTAAATGCTGGCTATCGCTACTGTTTCTCAGTTTCTTTAGCACTTTTCTTCCCAAAGGAGCCCCAAATGCTGAGCAAAGAAAGAACCTTCAAAACAATCTTCATTTAAAAGCAGAGATAAAACAACGACCTGTAAAACCATCATTCATAAAACAGGACAGTCCAAAGAATGCAATGCAAAAATTGAGCAAAGGTCATTAAACAAACAAATTAAAAAAGTCCCCTGCTTTTGGAGCATCGTTAAAGCTCAGACTTTGTTGCAGATTTCCCCTCATCTTCCATAAAATGGTAGAGGTGGATGGACTCAGTTACAGTGGTGATGGGGGCATTGTTAGGAGACTTGAAAGACCAGGTTAGGGACAGAATGTCACAGAGAAGGAGAAGATCTATCTTTGTGGTTGCTAGGAGTTGAAAATGACTTGATGGCACATAATCAATCAATTAATCAATCACTTCTGGTTCATGTGAGAATAAGGAAATGGATGTCTCAGCAGTAGTGGCAAAATGAAGCATAAGATTATATAGTATTTCCCACCACAGTTGTCCAAGGAGGTGGTCTTCGGTCAGTGGTGAATTTTGACATCTCCCACAAAATGGCTGCCCGTATCCACCCAGCAACTCAGCCCTAACCCTATACAGATTCTAGACTGAACTGTGGGAAGAAACAGAGATGTCCAGCTGCCTCCAGCCCGATGTGAGTAATTAGGATTTTGTAAAGCCAAGCCATCTGGAGAGATCTTTTTACTTTTGGTTATCAGCTACAGAAGACTGCATGTTCTTCCTGTTGTGAAAAGGGAGATAAATTGTGTGATCTTTGAGGCTGTGAAGCGTCTTTCATGGTGACACTTTTGGCCAGCTTCCAGAAGATGACTAAGTATCGTCATCTTTTGTTAACACTGAGGAATAGCAATTAGCTCACACCATGAGCTTGTAAACGAATCTCAGCAACTCTCGGGTCATGTCCCTCTGGAAACCAATGATCTTAGTGACCCTTTTAACAACCATCTGTAGCAATACTTCGGTGTTCTAAAATGATTGAAAATGTGCAAGAACTTCCAAAAGATTCACATCTATGGTAGGATGTATACTGCTAGCTTAGAATATACGTTGCCTTTGTGTTTTAGAATAAACAATGATGTGGAGTAAGATTCACTGAACTTTACAAAGCTTACTATTAAGTAGATATGTAGAGGATGGTGTTCTTACAATTTTCAGTTATTGATGTATCTTATTCAAAACAATAAATCCTGTGCTTGCTTTTTCATGTTGTACCTAAAGCTAAACTTCTTGACCTGCACACATGTATTTTACATCCATTGTAATGTAGTGCTGAAGTTGTTGGACTGGGAATGGGGAGACCCACGTTCAAATACATGTAGAAACTCAGTGGGTGATTTGGGGGCCAGCAATTTTCTCTTAGCTTAGATACTTTGGTCACCTAATGCGAAGAGAGGACTCTTTGGAAAAGACCCTGATGCTGGGAAAGATGGAAGGCAAAAGGAGAAGAGGACGGCGGAGGATGAAATGGCTAGATGGCATCACTGAAGCAATGAGCATGAAATTGAGCAAACTCAGGGAGGCAGTGAAAGATAGGAAGGCCTGGCGCAATATGGTTCATGGGGTCACGAAGAGTCGGACACGACTTAATGACTGAACAACAACAACAACAAATTTTCTCTTAGTCCAGACTACCTGACAGGGTTGCTCTTTTGGGGATGAAGTATGGCTGTGGTCAGCCTCATGAGCAGGAATATCCACAGGGAGGGTGTCCAAAAAGTCAAGAGGGTGACCATAATTATGCAATCAAAGCCCATTTTTATGTTGTGACAGACACAAAAACGGGATAGGGATTTCATTGCATGGTTACAGTCACCTTGACTTTTGATCCCCTCCCTGCAGACACCTTTGCTCATTACCATAAATAACACATTATTTTATTATTATTTATTATTCAATTAGTAATCATATCAGTGTTTTAATGCTATCCCCCCCCCCCCCCCCATCCTAAATTGGAATGGAAATAGAACAGAGCTGGCAGGAATGATCCAACACAAGAGCAACATGGATTGGGGATTAGTTCATCCATCCACCTTTCCATAAAGGGAACATAACAAAATAGGCATTGAGGTCCTGCAGATCAAAGTAGGACTTTGGAAGATGTCCCCTAAATTTACCACCCCCCACACAAAGAGCATCCACAGGCTTGATTTCATTACATTTAGACTGCATTAAAATTAAGAAGAGTCACTGGGATTACTCTCCAACAGTGTACATAATAATTTCCCCCTCTTATTGCAGTCAAATTTACCATTTGGTAGCCTACTTGCACAGTTTCAGCTGCCAGTCATATGGGGAATGTACTGTTGCAAGTTTCCAATATTTGGCATACATGTATGTATATATGTATGTATCTATTCCTGGGCGTTACTATTTATTTCTCATCCTTGGTTACTTGGTTATACTTGTTATGTTAACAAGCAGACATCCATTAAAGACTAAATTTCAAGATTGCGATGAATATTAAATCAAGAAAAAAATTACGACTTGATAACAACTTATTCGTTGGGATTTCATCAGCTGCTCTTATGGATTATGGGTCCCTGTTTTATTCGGACGTGGTAACTGCTCCATCAGGAACGCCCTTCCCCATTTGCATCTGGAATAGATCTTGAATATACTTACAGTTCAGCTATGACTAGCAGAGTGGGATACTAAGGGTTAACAGTGTAGCTCACTTTGGAGACAATTTGAAAGGGATTTCATCTGGATGATCTATTTGCAAACTGATATTATACTTGGACCCCTTCATGGATCACTGCCTTGTCGTGGCGAAGGGGCTTGTGTAACTCAGTGAAGCCATGAGCTATACCGTGCAGGGCCACCCAAGACGGACAGGTCATGACAGAGAGTTCTGACAAAATGTGGTCCACTGGAGAAGGAAATGGCAACCCACTCCAGTATCCTTGCCAAGAAAACCCCATGGACAATGTTAAAAGGCTAAAAGATATGATGCCGGAAGATGAGCCCCTCAAAGAGGAGAGTGCGAAAGCTGGCTTGAAACTCAACATTAAAAAAACTAAGATCATGGCATCTGGACCCATCAATCCCTGGCAAATAGAAGGGGTAGAAATGGAAGCAGTAACAGACTTCATTTATTTGGGCTCCAAGATCACTGCAGACAGAGACTGCAGCCATGAAATTAAAAGATGCTTGCTCCTTGGGAGGAAAGCTATGGCAAACCTAGATAGCATATTAAAAAGCAGAGACGTCACCTTGCCGACAAAGATCCGCATAGTCAAAGCTATGGTTTTTCCAGTAGTAATGTATGGCTGTGAGAGCTGGACCATAAAGAAGGCTGAACGCCGAAGAATTGATGCCTTTGAACTGTGGTGCTGGAGAAGACTCTTAAGAGTCCCCTGGACTGCTAGGAGGTCAAACCAGTCAATCTTAAAGGAAATCAACTCTGATTGCTCATTGGAAGGATTGATAATGAAGCTCAAGCTCAGATACTTTGGTCACCTAATGCGAAGAGAGGACTCTTTGGAAAAGACCCTGATGCTGGGAAAGATGGAAGGCAAAAGGAGAAGAGGACGGCAGAGGATGAGATGGCTAGATAGCATCACTGAAGCAATGAGCATGAAATTGAGCAAACTCAGGGAGGCAGTGAAAGATAGGAAGGCCTGGCGCAATATGGTTCATGGGGTCACGAAGAGTCGGACACGACTTAATGACTGAACAACAACAACAAATTATACTTGGAAATCAGTTTTAAAAGGGGAAGGCAACCAGTGACATGGCTTGGTTAGAATGTTAATATAAAATGTAATCTTTCTCTTCTGTCTTAAGATCCATGTGGGATTTATCCTACCAAACATTAAATGCCAAGACCTTTATGCGACGAGGCAACTTTATTGGACACAATTTTGTCAAATAAGAGAATAGTAATCTGGTTGGCAGAGATTAACTGTGTGAAAGGGTCCTATAAAAATGAGCTCCTTTGTCCCATTTAAAGCTTTTAAAGTAAGAATCAGTGGGGCATTTTAGTCTTTCTAGTCTGGTGCTGAAAAGTAATGGCATTTTTCCAACACAGTTCAGCAGCAGTGAAAAGCACCTTCTCACTGGTGATTTTTCACAGAATTTGCTCCAAAAGGAATAACATTTTTTGCACCATTCAGCTTTGCCCTAACTCTCCATTAGCTTGGTTTAGCTAACTAAACTAAATCCTCACTCTCAATTAGCTTCGTCATGTCGGAAAAAATCTGACTGTATAGGTTTACAGCATGACTACATTCTTTACGTTTTCCCTGATTGGCTAGAATATCAAGTGACTGTTCCAGGATGAAACAACAGGGAAAAACCCCCCTATAACATTGAAGGAGAATATAATTCACATGATTTAGAGATAGTGTGAGACTGCTTCTCCCCTTCCAAAAGAAGAACTTTGGAAGAAGCACCCGTTCAGTGCATGCCCCCAAACAATCTGTGTAGAGCACTGCACGTATCGGTCTCCTAATGTGTTATGAAGATCTAGATTTATTTCTGCCTTCCCCTCCAGTCACCCTTGGATGCGCTCATCATCTTGCAGACGTAACTGCTGCTTCTGAAGGGGAAGAGGTCTCGGGAAGCCGAAGTTGGATGCTACCCAAAAGCTCCTCCTCCTTTTCCTTCCTGCCTCCTAAGCAAGCTCTGAGCAACAACAGTTGTATGGACACCTGCAGTGCTTTTAGTTTCTTGGACCATCAACATTGGCTGCAGTCCAGAAGCAAGTATTCACAGCCCATGAATGAGTTATTTGTCAGGATAGACTTCTGTCAACTCTTGCCTTCCTCTTCCAGTCTGGCAGGGCTCCAGAGCCAGTTCGACACAAACATGAATTTAATGATCTGATGGGAGAATGGATGGAAGAAGAAAGCAAAGACAGGCAGTCTGCTTCCGGAAAAGACAGGATCAGAAGTCATGATGGACTCGAGTCATGCAGGATTTGGTACCTTTAGAGAAACATCTTGATGGGAAGGGCAGTTTGACAATAGAATCATTTAATCAGACAGGAAGACATAACATTTGGTCTATCTGAAGGGCCAAGTTATGATTTTAATATCATGGGAGGGGAGAAGCGAGCCTATGGAAGGAAGAAGGGGAGTACAGTTTAGGTGAGAAGAGGGAACACAGACCACTTGGGAGAACAACAGGAAGAAAGCATTTCAAAGAGACGCCATCTTAATTAACTTACTATAAATCTGGCTGGGAATTAGTTTTCAAGATTATGTATTTATCCCGGACTAGCATGAAAGATGCCTTTTTGAAATCTGTGTGGTTCCTGCTGCTACATAGGCCTTGAAAGCAGTCTTGAAAACTTTGTACTCCTACAAAAGAGGTACTTGATTTCCTGTTTTGAATCTGGGCCATGGCCTCCTTGCGCATTCCTCATGCATTTGGAATTGGGAACACACAATCCTGATATTCACTGGGATCAAGGGATTATCTCTTCTCACAGGAATACTCAAATTGTATAATTTAATTTAAATGGAACTTTAAGTGTAAATCAATTCTTGGGTTTGTTTGTTTTTTTTTGGTCCTGGCCTAGTTGAGGTCTTTGTCCTGCCCACTTATGGAATGCATATCTAGGTAGGCTGCTCAAAATTCAGTCACCTGGATCACCTTCATGGAATAAATCCCAGCATGCCATTCTGTGGCCCAGCAACCAATTTTTTTAATCTCTTTGAAAATCTTCAGGTTCTGAGTAACCAGATATCCACTGTTCTTGATGACCCTGGATATCCTGCATCACAAAGGAGTTAGATATGATGGTTCCTAAGAAACTTATCCAACTTTTTGTTCCATGAACAGAAGGTTAGAAAGAGACAATTACTTGGTGGACAAACTTATTGATTCCAACTTTCTGGGCATATTAGATACAATTTTCTCCTTTGTGGCACTTCCACACTCATATTCCTCAGCCTGGACACCTTCCAGATGTGTGGACTTCAACTTCCAGAATTCTGCAGCCAGGATTGGTTCCACACTTTCCAGTTATGTCTGGGAACTCAAAGTAAGCAATTATGTATGTATGTGTAACAGTATGTGAGAAAGACCTTGAGAAACAGGATGAAGAGATGCTGCCTAGGGAATGGTCAGATAAGAGATGGCATAGCCCACAACTGCATAATAGGTGGAGGAAAAGGCTCAGATAGGACCCTCCCTAACTTCTCAGGCTGTAAAGGAGATGGCAGGAGATTTGTACTTTCAGACTTGCAAGATTCTGTTAATGTAGCCTCACCATAAAGTAGAATTAACTCATCTGGTCATGCTTCCTGTCTGACCTACCTGGGAAGGCTGACATCAATCTTGCAAGTCTGAAAGTAGAAATCTGCCATTTCCTTTACAGCCAGAGAAGTTAGCGAGGGTCCTTTCTGAACCTCTTTCTGTACCCATTATGCAGCTGTGGGCTATGCCATCTCTTATCTGACTGCTCCCTTGGCAGCATCTCTTTGCCCTGTTTCTCAAGGACTTTCTCACATATCATTACAGTATGTGTGTAAAAAAAATCAGATCCAAGAAAAAGTAGGTATAAGAAAAGGAAGACACAAAAAACTTTTGGGCTGTTTTTTTAAATTAAATTCAATTATGATTTACACACCTATAGGGAAACAGAATGGTAAGGAATTACTAGGAGAGAACTGTGACCATAAGCAGAGCTTATAAGCAGAGCAAAGATACCTTGCTTTTCTGCTTCATATACTTTCCCCTCCCATCTGTTCTGAATTAACAGACCCTGCATCAAACAGGGGGTTGACCTAGAAGACCTCTGAGATTCCTTCCAACTCTATGATTCTATGATTCAATCAGAATGCTTTAGCAGATCCTGCACCGAGCAGGGGTTAGACTACATAGCCTCTCAGGTGCCTTCCAACTCCATGATGTTATGAGTCTGTCAACCCTTCCTCATTATGCTCTGTACTTTCCTGCATGCCAATAACACTGATGGGAATTATGTGACTCTGATCATACTTTTTGACAGAGACAAGTGTCTTACTTGCTATTTGCTGAAATTTATGCTATTGACAGTTTTCTCCCCTCCCCGCCCCACTTCCTGTGCCAAGAGGCATTCAGTCACACAGATCAATCCTGTGACATTTCCCCTTGAGCAAAATGTCAATAATATTGTCTCTTCCTCACTCTGGTAAATTAAACCTTTTGCAAAGCTAAGAAACATTTGACTGGATCCCAGGGCATTATTCCTGTTCTTCCTTTTGCCAATGATTAGTCTGGAGAAATAGAAATTAAATGGAACATTGGATAGCACAGAATCAGGCAAAATACAGATTTGCCATGCATTTCATTCTTGTCTCAAGAACCAGCTGTCACACCTTCTCCTCTTGATTTCACTGGGATGTCACAGACCCCGCTCCAAAAGTCATGAGCTACACCAAGGCAAACCCCAAAAGACTCCATTTACATTTAAGTTTAATTCAGGCAAAGTAAAGTGAATACGATCATCCGTCTTGGTGCATTAAAAATGACTAGGGCCATGTAAAACTTCAAAAGAAGGTTTTGATTTGAGGAAGCTTCACTCAGGTTCCCCCATTGAGCCAAACTGGAGAACCACACAAGGACGTACTCTAAAGCAATGAATGGAATCAGGGAACTTTGAAATGCATCATAGTCTTAGGAAGCCCCTTGCAGGCTCAGTGACTCTTCTCCTGCTCCTGAGGACCTTAGAGATAATATTTGTGTTGTAACTTTACTTCTATACATGGAGAATCCAACAGTGGATTGAACGTTGTGGTAGGCTCCCTAATTCTGACATGGGTACCCATGAGATTGATCACCTCAATCAACTCCTTGCTTATCTGAGATCTTCCGGGATGGCAAAGCCAACATGCCTTTGGGCACCATTCCCTCTCTTAGCTCTTAATTTCTTTCATGTGGCACATACAAGCTTTAATTTTGCCCTCTCTGGTGCCAAAGGCATGTTACTTTTCTGGACTGGCAAGAGAGGGTCAAGACTGACCTGTCCAGTACATCTTCTTGAAGAGGAGGAGAATGATGATGTACCATCAAGTCGTTTTGGACTTCTAGCGACCACACAGATAGATTTTCTCCATGATGATCTATCCCTAACATTTTCTTTCAGGTCTCCCAATAGTGCATTCAACGCCATTGTAACTGAATCTATCCACCTCTTCTTCTCTTTCCTTCCACCTTTCCCAACATTAGAGCCTTCTCCAGAGAGCTGGGTCTTTGCGTGATGTGTTCAAAGTAGGATAATTTGACCAATTGGGTCAGATCTTATTTTTAAATTCTGCAATGGGTAGAGGGATAATCTTGAGGAAGAGGAGCAAGAGCCAAAAGACAATGGTCAGATAAACGAAATCTGAGTCCAGGCCAGAACTGTAATCTGAGAAGGTATCTCAGACAAGACCCTCCCTAGTTCCCACAAAGATAAAAGGAGGGAAGGAGGAAATTATTCAGACTTGCAAGATTCTGTTGCTATAACCTCATAATAAAAGTAGTGTTAGCCTGCATGACTTTTGTTTCTTAGTCTGGTCTACCTCGAAGGGCTGACATTGATTGGGAATGGTTTAAGCATCTCAGCTATGAATGAGTGGGTGCAAGGTGACTATTTGCAAGGACTGGTCTAAACATTTACTGTTTTGGGGAAAAAAGATAGCGTGGCTACAAATGCCACTTGTTCTGTTCCAGCCTCTTCCTCGGTGACCTGACTGTCTCTGTGGCGTTGCATCTCAGAGTGCCAACCTGGTTCTCTCGCTTCTGCTAATGTACTAATTTGCATAGAGCATGGTCAGCAAGCTGCAACTTTATGCAACTGAGTCCTGCCAATGAGAAAGGGGTTATGGCCAGGAGAAGTCCAACACCATTTAGTTAATTTATTTATTTTAGTGCATTTCTAGGGTGCTCCTCTCGAAACAACTCTGGGTGCCTTCACAAAATTAAAAGAACAGAAAACCTGACAACCACCTATACTAAAACTTCTACCATTCTCAAAAAACCAAGGATCAGAGGAAGCATACCCACCCCATAATTCACCAGGATAGCCAGTAGTCAACTTGCAGGGCCATGCCAAACTTTGCAACTGGGGAAATCAGGGGAAAGTAAGACCATATATATGATGTTCTTTTTGAAGTTTTTCTTTTTCTTTTTTTTTAAAAACTAGAACAGGACTGTATTGGTTCAGCAAAACCTAAGACCTTTGCTGGAGAATTTGGAGGCTGGCTCCTCCAAATCATTGCCACCTCTATCTTAGAATAATTCAGAGATTCATTTCAGTGTACCCCTTGAAGATATCCAGCTGAACCTGGCAAGGTTAATGTCCTTTAATGGCTCAACCATATATGCTGTTTGCATCTGTTAAAAAAAAAAATGAAGTACTTGCTGGCATTTTGATGCTCCTCTATTGAAGCCAATGGACTTTTTTTCCCAATAGCATATCTGATTTGGCTCAGATCAAAGCCATTTGACCTTAAATTGCAAACTAAAATAAGATCATGTCCTCTTTGAATCTCAGTTCATCAGCTTGAATCAAGTCATGGCTGATTTGAAAAATTACAATTGAGTTACGACTGTTGGAGATCTCTCATGACTATATCTATGGCCACAGAGCATTCTGTGGGAAAGAAATAGACTGTGGTGTTCAAATAAAATGAACAGTGATACCAACCACAAGAAGAGCACAGGTAGTCCTTGACTTACAATCACAACTGGGATCAGAACTTCTGTCGCTAAGCGATGTGGTTGTTAAGGGAGTTGCACCCAATTTTACGACCTTTTTTGCTGCGGTTGTTAAGCAAGCCACCACAGTCGTTAAGCGAATCTGGCTTCCCCCATTGACTTTGCTTGTCAGAACCCCCCTGGGAAGGTCACCAATGGCGATCACTTGACCCTGGGTCACTGAAACTGTCGTAAATACATACCAGTTGCCAAGTGCCCAAATTTTGATCACATGACGGTGGGGATGCTGCAACAGTTGTAAGTGTGAGGACTGGTCGTAAGGTACTTTTTTCAGCACCATTGTAACATTGTATGGTCATTAAATGAATGGCTGTAAGTTGAGGACTACCTGTATTCCTTTTTACTGAGGGGAAGGAATGTAAGAAAGACAAAAACTTATGTGAAAATTTTTCAGAAAAATAATGCCCTCAACATTTCATTTCACTGAGGGGCAATACCTTAGGAGGTATTTCTGAAAAATATGAAAAAAAAATTAATGTTTCTGAAAAATATGAAAAAAGCATCTGTTGCTCCTAAAGGTTGCTGCTGCTGTCCAGGGGTATACATGAGGAAGTCAAAAAGGTCAGGATGGTGCTCTGACCCTGTAATCAAAATCCTGCCCCCCTTATTATGTGTGTTAGGCATGCCATCTTGATTTTTTGAAAAAAAAAGAAGATGTCTTTGCTGCTATCTCTTGGTTTTCATTTAGCCCTCTCCTCGAAGTGCACCCTTGCCTTTGTAAACCAGATAAATAAATAAGTAAATAAATAAATAGCTTTTATATTGTCTCAAACATCACCTGGCATCTTTATCAAGCTCTTTCCCTTAGCAGTTTGCATCTGTCCAATTACAGCATGTACTTTTAGTTTTGGTTTACTGTCAGAATGCTACATTTACAATTCAAACATTCCCTGATCGCCCAGTTTAAGTGGATGTGAGGTAGATTTTAAAATGGAGTCACTTGGGCAAGGAGGGATCAAGGTGCACTTCATTTTAACTTTTGTAACAGTTTTTGATGATAGATGGTGATTACATGCCCACAAGCTATTATTGACTCTTAGCAACCACAGAGGTAGATTTTCTCCATGATAATCTGTCCCTAACCTGGTCCTTCAGCTCTTCCAATGGTGCACCCATTGCCGGTGTAACTTTCATCCACTTTGCTGCTGGTCCTTCTCTTCTTCTCCTTCCTTCCACCTTTCCCAGCATTAGAGTCTTTCCAGAGAGCTAGATCTTCACATAATGTATCCGAAGTAGGATAATTTGAGCTTGGCCATTTGTGCCTTGAGGGAGAACTCTGGCATGATCTGTTTGATGATCCATCTGTTTCCTTGGCTGTCCATGATATCTCAGGAGTCTTCTCCAACGCCAACGTTCAAAAGCATCAATACTCTTCCTATCTTGCTTCTTCAAAGTCCAAAATCTTTCAGCCTGCCACAGCTTTTTCCATCTGGCAATCTAATGGGTCGAAATCTGGGGTATGGGTCAAAATAGGCAAGATGGTGGTTGTCACATTGCATTGACATTGTACCCAAATGTGTTGACATTGTACACCCATATCAAGGCATGGGGCTTCAACTGCAATGTTGCAACCGCCATCTTGTCTGTTTTGAGCTCCCTCACATGAATGCTGCTGGGATGAACTGAAGTTCCATTATCCCCAAGCTTGCTTGGAAGAAAAAAAAGGTCAGGTTTAAAAATGTTATGTATTTTGGTGTACAATTCTCCTAATCAGCCAACAGCAACTATCTGCAAGGCATTTCCTTTGCAAATATTTGTCCTGCAAAGAGACTTGGTTTCCTAATTAGGAGAAAAGGGCTTGCAAATGCATGCAAGATTAAAGTTGACTTTTCCACCAAAAATATTTGCTTTTTGGCTTACAGACATCGTTAGGATGTATGAATTAGGTAACTATGCATGAAAAGGAAAACAGAACATTCTTTAGGACAGGGGTGCAGAACTTGACCCTCTTTCATGTGCTCCCTGAAAAAACTTGGCTGTATTAAGACCCTTGAAAAATTTCCGCTGAATTGTATTTCCTAGTGTGGCAGATGGGATTAAATAATTAAATACACAGAGGGTAATCATTCTAACTAGTTAGATTTAAATAGTTGTTCAGTTGCTTTCAACTCTTCGTGAATTGATGGACATAATGTTGCCAAGATTGTCTGTCAGAAGATGCTTCTTCAAGTTCTTGAAGCTCCTACTTGGGTCCTCCTGTCTTCTTTCAGCCTTTTCCCTGTTGATTTGGATTTTTCCAAGCGTTAGGATCTTCTCCAGTGACTCTTGCCTTCACATTATGGATCTAAAATATTTAAGCCTCAACTTTATTATTAGTGCTTCCAGGGAGTAATGTAATTTTACTTCAACTGGCATTGAATGATTTGTTCTTCTTATAGTCCAAGGTAGTCTTCTCCAGCACCACAATTCAAAGGCATTAAACTGTCTTTATTCACCCTTTCTGATGATATATAAAATATACAATTTTGTATATTCACACCATTTTGCCTTGTCTTTTATCATACCCACCTTTGCATAACCTGTTTTGTAATTTTCTTCAATAAATTTCTTTGCCTTTTCTATTCAATTATTATCCTCAGTTCCTTTGCACTCCTATTTAGATTTAATACCTTGTCTCCTCTGTGGAACTGTGTATTTAGTTCAGTAACTCTTTTTTCTGTCTCTTATTTCAGCTGTTTTCAGCGTATCAGCAGACAACCATTCCACCTTCTTTTGTATTTTGGAATATTTTTGCTTGTTTCATCTTTAGTGATGTCACAAATTTCACTCCAGAGTTGCTCAAACACTCTGTTTATCAAATTTAGTTTATAAAATCTATTATTCATATTTACTGCATAATCATAGGGAATATTACTGAGGTAGTATTTTGCCAGACCAATGATTTCATTTTTTTTATAGTTTAAGTTGTAATTTTACAAGGAGTTCATGATCTGAGCCACAGGCAGTATTAAGCCTTGTTTCTGCTGACTAAATAGAGCTTCTCCATCTTTTCCCAAGAAATATATAGTTAATTTGATTTCAAGATTGTCCATTCAGTGCTGTACATGTGTAGAATTATTTTTTAGGTTGTTGGAAGAAATGATTCAGTATAATACTTAATTTTTTTGGCACAGCTCTCTCAGTTTGTGTCCTGCTTCATTTCATACACTGAGTCTAAAATTTTCCATTATTCCAGCTTTTACTTCCAAACTTAGCATTCCAATCTCCTATAATTAGTATGATGCAAATGTCTTTTTTGGGGTTGGGTTTTGTATGTCATCAAGCTGTTTCATCTTTAACTATTTCCTCATCTGTAATTGGAGCATCGACTTGGATCACCATTACCTTGATTGGCTTGCTTTACACTCTAATTCAGATCATTCTATTATTTGGAGAGATTCTCTTTCAGTACTGACTTTGACATCCTTCTGTTAATAATCATGGCTACTCCATTTCTTCTATGATTTTGCACTAAGATCTGATGCTTCTCTCATGGGAGGTGACCATTTTAGTCCATTTTAGGTTGTCAGTGTGAAATCTTGACATTTATGCTCTATCATCATCAGGTTTGCCTTAGTTCACCGTTGAAACCTTCCATAAAGAATTAATATTCATATGTTTGCAAACTTTCCTCTGCTTCTAGCCACATAAGAAGCTGGACATCCTTTCAGCTTTAATCCAGCCACTTCATAAGGACTGGTGCTATTTGTACTTGCTCTCTGTTGTTACCCAGCAGTTCGTTAGTTACCTTCCAACCTGCGGTTCATCTTCCAGCTATATGTGGACAGCTGTCCCAGCTGTGAATATCCATTTGGTTTTCTTGGCAGGACACTGGACTAGGTTGCTATTTCGTTCTCCAGTGAATCCTATTTAATCTGATCCTTCATCTATGTCCTGCATGTCATGGTCTACTCCCAATTATTTTGCTAATAGCATCATCAGGGTGCCTAAGCTCCTTCACCACTACAAGGACACAGTCCACGTAGGAAAAATTAAAGTTGCATTAATTCAACTCAAGTTTATATCCTGACTCTGCTCATGTGCAGGAATTTGCTCCCCACCTCCATCATGCCATTTGAAGGCCACATGACCTAAAAAAGGTTGTGCACCTTTGCCCTACTCACTGTCCATCCATCTGTCTGTTTCTCTTTAACTCTCTGGAAGACATGAGAATTCTTTAGGAAACATGCCAGAAAGGAAGGAAAAAGGAAGAAGAAAAGAAGGGAGATGAAAAGTTACTCATGAAATATAGACAGATTAAAGAGTAAAGTTATAAAATGTTCATTAAAATTGGGATCCAGCTATATCATTAGCATTAAATGAATTCAAAGCTTTCATTACTCCATCCATTGTCTTGAGACCTTTGTAAAATATCATTACAGGGGGATATTCTCTTTTTCTTAAAAAGACTGTTTTCCCCACCCTTTCCTTCAATGAAAGTTACAGCTCTGTAATGAAGCAATTAAATCTCAGTGCTTTGAACTTATAGGTCATTGTTTGCATCTCAAAAGTCCTTTCTACAGGGGTTTCTACTTCAGAGACTGGGCCAGCAGACACTAGCAAAAGGATCTTCTCTATACTGATCTCACAGAACTATTTTGAAAGGGTGGCCCAACCCCAAAGGGGAGCAACATTTTGATGGCCAGGACAGACACATTTCATTTGGGGTAAGTCAGTAGAGAAGAAGAGGATGAAGAGTTACTACGGTGATGTAATGATGGAAAATTGGCAGGGCTTCATCATTCATGTGGATTGAGCTGAGATTTTCTATATTTAGGGTGGAAGTGTGGTTTTGCTTTACTTTTTCTAATGGCATTAAGCACATCTGAGGGCTTACAGTACCATTTCCATGTATTTCCTGCCTTTAAATGGCAGGAAATTATATACTGCATTTCAGTGGCATGTATACCAAAGAACACAAAAACAGGATTTGGGGTTACAGGTGGTCAACCCTCAGCCCTAACCCATCCCTGGTACATTTGTGGAATCTTTGTCACCCCTCTTGGTCTGGGGACTGATTATGTCATAAGTCCCATCCTTCCATATCTATTTCCCAACGGGGCTATGTGGTGCTTCGAAGGTTCACTTTGATTTCTCAAAGCCTCATGCCCTTTGTAGCAGGGCAAGAACAAGGAAGCAAGAATCACAGACCTCTATGAAGTGTTTTTAATGCTAGGATTATGAGTAAGATGCAGAACCTTGGAAACTGCTCTAGGAATTTCCAGCCCTCATTTGTGAGCTCATAAAGAGTCTCTTTGAACAATTTGAATCTCTTCATTCCAAGCTTTTTGCAACTTGCACTGAGCTGCTGTTTATGAGATAAGCTACTAATAAAACCCCTCCCATAATTTTCCCAGCCTTCCCACAATCTCTCATTATCAGCCTTTTAATGTAGGCTAGATCAAGAAACAGACTCCATCAGAATGATTGCAACCCTACTTTATTGATATAGACAATAATAATAGGATCTTGAAAGCCTGACAGCATTTTCCCCTCCCTCCCTCTTATACCAAAGACAGTTAAGGTACAGCCAATTTAAATTTCTTTCTAATGTTCTCTTCTTTTCCTGGGCTGAAATCATGTTTTCTTAACTGTTCCATTCCTTCTCCAAGGTCATCTCTGTGATCCTCAACACTCACACACATCTTTGAAGTGGTACTTCCATGTCCCTTTGACCGAGATGCTAAAAGGGGCCTTCTGAATGCCTTCTTCTGGCAGAATGAAACAGCTAGTTAAATCAAGTCAGACTTCTTGGACATTTCAAGTCAAGATGTTGAGATGGAGTGATGTTCCAGATTGAGAAGATGCCTCAAGGCAGAGCAGGACTGTTCTGCACAGATCTACTACTGAAATTTTAACATGGTCTTCAGAGGCCATATTCAGGAAATTTTGATGCAGTGAGGTAAGGCAAATAGCTATAAAAGATAGGACACTATTTGTGATGGCACCAGTTATGGAAGAGTCCAAATAGTCTGATCGGACTCACAGTTGGTTGTCTTTTCAGGTGAGGAGGTGAAGAGATTAATATTCTCGCAAGCTTTTCCAATCTGTGTTCATAAATCTACTCTTTCATCCCACTGACTGATTATATTGGCGTTTTAGAAATAAATTTCTTTTAATAAATAAATAAATAAATAAATAAATAAATAAATAAATAAATAAATAAAACAGCCAGCATGGCTTTTATTCACGTACAGGTTTTGACACGAGAGAATTATTGATTATATACAGTTATTATTTCTAACGATTTTTAAAGCATCAATCACAACAAAGAATAAATGGGTTTTATCATTTCATCTTGGTAACCCAGCCACCGAAGTTTGTTATTGAAAAGCCAATGTAAATATCATAAATAACCTACTTGTTTAAAGAAAAGAAGAAAAAGGAAGAACTCAGGGTTTGAATCCTTATTTCTTACACGTAGAGTTCACTGGGCAGCTGTTGGTGCACCTTGTGCATTCACAATGCCTGTTTTTCATCTATGGTGTGGATGTGATAAAAATTTCCACATACAGATTCTTTGTTTGAATGGGTGCTAAAATGCTCACCTCTGGCATACAGTATTATGTGGAGATATTTGGCAACCTGGTTGTTATCCTGAACATAACTTTTCAGGGTGCAATATTTTACTACCCATCATTTGGTCTGTGTCTCTCTGTCTGTGCATTTAGATTTCAATTTGTTGGGGAAGGGTCTTGCGGTTATGTTCTAAAGGATTCCACAGACTTTGTGAGGGTTTGGAAGGCTGGTGTGGATCTTCCGGGTTGTGTGGCCGTGGTCTGGAAGTTCTGTTTCCTAACGTTTCGCCAGCATCTGTGACCGGCATCTTCAGAGTGCAGGAGCACAGACAGGAGCTGGGCACAGAGAGAACTGCTCCTGTCTGTGCTCCTGCACTCTGAAGATGCCGGTCACAGATGCTGGCGAAACGTTAGGAAACAGAACTTCCAGACCACGGCCACACAACCCGGAAGATCCACACCAGCCTTCGTATACCGGCCGTGAAAGCCTTCGACAATACTTTGTGAGGGTTTGTCAATCCATACGGGCACTGTGTTTAAAGAAAACTTACAGACACGTTCGTGGAACATTGTTTTAGTTAAGCAAACTCTACAGTCCTAGAAAAATTGTTTTTGAGGCCCACAGCCTATAAGAAAGCTGTTGATAATAAAGACAATGGACTCTTCCTCTGGAACATATTGCTACTGATGACAATTATATATATCTCCAATGGCTTTTAATGCAGACGGTGGCATCCAGCCATTCCTATACAATTGAGATTTTGTGACCTTGAAAGCAATTTAGGTTGCTAGTTGATTCATTTTCTCCCTGGGCATCTGCCTTTTTTTTCCACATGAATATGAACAAAAGAAAGCAGCCTTCACAAAATGCAAACAAAAACTTATCAAGTCACTGGGAACAAGGCTGTAATTGCTTCACATCCCCTCAGAGATATTTACACATCTTTTCCCTTCAGGCTTACTCAGAAGTAAGTCCTGTTAAATTAAGTACCACCAAGTCAGTCTGCAGAGCGCACGTGGACAATCTGAGGAACCTTGTTCCAATCCATGGAGGCCCTTGGCCACAACGGCTTGAAAAAAGCACAGCAGAACTTCCCATAATTTCAAGGGAGAAGATACACAAAAACTGTAGGGCAATTTGAACCCCCCAAATGGATTTCACACAACTGAGAAACAAATACTTTAAAACTCCCACCTCAATCTCTGCAAACCCAAGGGGGGGTGTCAGAAAATGTTGGCCCTGCCGACGTACGTGGGACAGCCTCACCTCCTCTGAATCGTTGTCCCACACACTGTAGCCTTCCACTCCCATAAAAATGTTAAGTGTGGCCTCTGTGAACACCAAAATGTTGGTGTTTCTGCCATATAGGAATACAACCTTCAAGTGAATGTGGCAACGATTAGAACAGTGTTTCTCAACCTTGGCAACTTGAAGATGTGTGGACTTCAATTCCCAGAATTCCCCAGCCAGCCATGCTGGCTGGGGAATTCTGGGAGTTGAAGTCCACACATCGTCAAGCTACCAAGATTGCGAAACATTGTATTAGAACCTTAATAAACTCACTACAAATAAGGCAGAGAAGTTCCTCTTTTCAAGATTCTGGCTTTCTTCCAAATTAGAATTAAGGCTACCGTACTGAAATCTGTGAATCCCGCACTTCCTTGATCTTGCCCAACTGCAGGGGGCTTGACAACTTTGTATTCAAGATTTTTTTTTTTCTGCATCTGCAAACAAAAGCAACAAATCTACCCGGTCCTGTCCATTGAATCTTCTGCTGTTCAGCTCCTAGGTGTGCGTTTGCATTCCTAGAGAGAGATTTATTACCGTGCCCAGGGTGAAGCGGTGACAGCAACTTTTCAACTTTCATCTTTACCATGCAGACACTGAAAGCGCCTGGCTCAAGAGGAAGAAGCTGTAGCCTAATTATAAAAAGAAGAGCTGTTTTTCAGCAGCGTCCTCAGGATCTTGTCTACTTTTGTCAGGATGATGAAGGTAGCATTGCAGTGTTGGGCTCTAAGCTCTGCCTCTTTGGGGGACGTGTGTAGCATTTCAATGCGTGTCGAAACGCACAGGGCCTTGCCCTGCAACATTGTGTGGCACTGTTTTCCTTAGACTGAGCCCTCCTCTTGCCCTCACAAGATGTTGCTGCCCTTCTTGGCATCTGATGACCAGGGAAGAAGATGCAGAGGAGGAGAGAGATGGAGAGGCAGAAGGTAGTAAGATTGAGGCTGGCTTCACATAACTTGCTCAACCCTAAACCTTCATTAATCACAGACAATTGCTGGCTTACATAAAATGCTTAGCCCCAGTAGCAAGGCTGAATATTTATCCGTCAGAATGGAAACAGTTCATAGAGAGAAGAGGGTTGAACTCTTCCATTTGGGTTTTTTTTTTTAGTTTTTTGAAGAGGGGTGCCTTCACGTCAGTGTTGACTCCTGGCAACTGCCTGGACATGTCCCTGCAGCTTTCTTGGCAAGATTTCAGAAGTGGTTTGCCATTGCCTGCTCCCTAGGTCTGAGAGAGATGGACTGGCCCAAAGTCACCCAGCTGGTTTGGTGCCCAAGGCAGGACTAGAACTCCTGGTCTCCCAGTTTCTAGCCTGGTGCCTTAACCACTACACCGAACCGGTTCTTCCACCTGTAGGGGGAGTTAAGAAAAAGTCAGGATAGCAGTGAAGCCACTTGATGAAATTCTGACCCCTTTTATGTGATTGTGAAAAGAAGTGGGGTTTCAATTGTTTAATTACAGCCACCGTCATGACTTCTAAAAATCAGGCAGAGTTTTGATCACACCACTGTGGCCACCATCTTGATATTTTTGACCACATCCTGTGGACATCCATGGTCGAGGGTCTCTCTGATGGGAAAATAACCTCTAAAACACACACACTCACAACAGATTAGAGAGTAAATACTGGACTGAATTAGTTATGAGATAATTGGTCAGAGAGAGCTACTGTATATGTCTTTCAAGGGCAAGACACTTCATTACAGCAGCTCGTTGCTGCACGGTTGGGACCTACTTAGGGAATCAGAGATTTTAGCTGAACCTCAGTGATGGGTGAAATTCAGACATGCTGGCTGGGGAATTCTGGAAGTTGAAGTCCACATATTTTAAAGTTGCTAAGGTTGAGAAACACCAGTGTAGTGGATAAGGTATTGGGTTTTGACTGGGGAAATCCAGGCTCAACTCACGACCACTGCAGCTCACTCCATAATGTGAGGTCAATCGCTTGCCTTCCTAGGCCAACCTACTTTGCAGGATGGTTGCGGTGGAGGCAAATAATGAGTGGAGACACCCACGGCCCAGGTAGGCTATCTTGACCTCTCAAAGAAAAGGCCGTATATAAATGCAATAAGTATAAAGACCAAAATCTTTTCTCCATTTGGCTAGAGAACAAAATATGAGCTAATACATACATTAATAAACACACAGAAAAACAACCCACTGGAACAAATATGGATCCTACTTGCTAAACCAGTGGTTGCCAACCTGGCAATTTCCAGACACATGGCCTTCAACTGCCAGAATGCTCAGCAATAACTACAGTGGCTGGAGAATTTTGGAAGCTAAAGCTGGAAGGTGCCCAGGTGGATAAGCATTATTTAGACCATTCTGCTAATGAAAGAGAATGTTCAGATATGCCAAAGCATACCCAGACCCAAACCTACCTGAATCTGCATCTGTTAGCTAGATACTGGGAAAATCACCTGGAAGACACCAGATCCACCAGTCTAAATTCCTTCCATGAAAGTTATTTTCACTCTTGGAAAATTCCCAGATGGGTGCATCTTCCAGACCCTGGTTGTAAGCAAAGACCAGGCCCTGTGATGGAATCACAGGGACTCATCCAGTAAAAATAATTAATTACTTATTGAAATATTGGATGTATATGCAATCAAATTGTGTTGTGCTTTACAACTTGTGTGTGTGTGTATGTGTGCCTTTGAGTCATTTTTTTTTTTTTTTACTTCTGGCGACCACCTGGACGAGTCCCTGCAGTTTTCTTGGCAAGATTTTTCAGAAGTGTTTTGCCATTGCCTTCTTCCTAGGACTGATTGAGAGTGACTTTACAACTAATCCACAGTAAAAAATGACCATGATAATGACAATTAAATGTCCACAGTAATGACCAATCCACAATTCAAACACCCATGGCAACAGTTTGATTCACAGTAATGACCCAACTAAAAGGTCCATGATGTAATAACTATAAAACATCCCCAGTAAACAGTTATAATAATGAAACATCCCCAGGAACCATAAAATAACTTTCATCATCAACAGTGCCGAGACGACAATCAACCATCAGATGTCCTCTAGAGTAGCTTGGTCTCAACAGCAGTGGCAGCCATTCAGATATTGTGGAGAAGATTATTCCCTAATTTTGGAGCCGATATGGCTTCGTGTGATGGTATGTGGGAATGATCTTGGGAGGCAGGAGGAAGACCCACAGCCTAAGCAATGTTCTGATAAGAGGCAGTGCAGTCTGCAAGTTGGGGAAAAGCATGGGAAGCATTTTAGAATGGATCCTCCCTAGTTTTCTGGCGACTAAAAAGAGAGGAGGGAAGAAATACTTTCAGTCTTGCAAGATTCTGTTTAATGTAACATTACAATAAAGACAGTGCTGGTGCTCCTGGTTGCCCTTCTTGTCTGGGTTACCTCGAAGGGCTAACACTTCGGCCCCTTTGACCTCATGACAGCGAGGGAGAAGAAAGAATGTTTCCCCAGATGAATGTACTCAGTGGGTCAATTCTGGCTGGAGAAGGCAATGCTGGAGATTAGGGTTCCTGACAAATCTAGGAAGCTAAGATGGATAAATCTGAATTACAAAAGTTGAGGAGTTATTTTATTTAGCTCTGCAATTGACAGTGGTAACCTCTCTGTTGGATTCCTTAGTAAATATTCTTTAGGAACTAGACTTGATTTAGTTTTTTTGCCTTGTTCAGGAGTGGCCTTACTTGTTCTGTTTTTTCAGGAGGAGGCCATGACACAAGAAGTGACCTAACTATATTAATTAAGGTCGGCTTGGACTTTACTATGACCTGGAATAAAAAGGACACTTGATGTCTTGCAAGGAACGCATTATTCCTCCCCATAATGTAGGTAGGTTCAGCTTCTGGTAGATCCCAACTTCCTCACATGACTAATATGTCAAATGGATAAGGCCTAAGCAAAGTTCTAGAAAAGGAAACTGCTATCTCTAGAAGTGCAACCTTCATGTCTGGATTTTTGAAAGTTTAGGGTGAAATTTCAGTAGTTGTTGTAAATCATATAAGTGGTGGCCACATGCCTACCTTGGAAATATAGGACAAAACTGAAAGCTTGTCCTACCTTAGGAAGCTGAAGATCCAGATGCCCTCACAGGATGTCACAGCATCTCTCAGTTTGGTTGAGATGCCTCTTTGATGTGAGATACCCTGATTCAGCCAGGATAAACTTTGGGATTTTGGTTGACTGCTCCCTGGAGTCCACACTGGACACCCCATTCATCTATTTTGAGCGTGGGTTTGCTGGAACAAGCCAGTTAGCAGTAGCCAGGATTATGGCTCATAGCTAGTTTGAAATCTCCCTTGAGTTTTTCAGCCTCGGTGTGAAGATGAAAAGCCAACGTGCTGCTGACTAGGGTAGTAATTTACTGCGCAGGTCCTTAGGGAGGTCTGAAATGGAAAGTGCAAATGCTTCTCCTCCAGGCTGGACCCTTATGAATCAAACAGAGAGGCACCATCCTAATGTGGGGAAGAAAAGCTGGTGACACATTTGTGACCGAGGCCAACTGAGGCTTGAACATTGGTGTAAGAGAGGAGGAGTAACCCCAAGTGGGCAGTGAAACAAGAGGTTTTCAAATATCCATCTCCTTTACATAAGCTATTTGGCAGCCAGGAAGATGGCTAACTAAAAAAGGAAAAGCTTGGGGAGTCAATTAAATCTTAGCAATTGCTGCATATTCAGTCAATGGACTGGCACATAGAAAGCACCCAAAACTGCATATACTCGAGAAAGCAATGCAGTTTTTTTTTTCTCTTCTGAAACAAAGGCATGTGGAAAGTATACCTAGGCAGAAAAGGATTCCTTGGAGATGTGAGTCTAATTAGTTGCACAAATATTTGTGCAAACTTTCTCTGCTAACTACACTGCCAGTCATTTGGGAAAAACAAAACTACTGAACTTCTGGGTTAGCCAGATGTGAAGTGGAAGGAAACGGGTGAGGGTGGGGGGAAGAGAACTGAAGAATATCATCTGGAATTTCCCATCCTTTATGTTTGTTTTGTTTCTCTGTGCAACAGAGTGGCTTTAAAACACTCATCTCAATTTACACACCCGGCGATTGCAAAGGGAGCCCTTTGTTATCTGTCACGGTGAGACATAAACAGGGTAATCAAAGGATTAACAGCAATCACATTAAATTCTGGAACTGAATGTTTACACACTACAGCCAATCCAGAGAGCCCAGAAGATGGCCATTTATAACTGAAACAGTGACGGTTTCCCAGTGCAGAGCATTGATTTAAAGTAAGGCTAGAAATGGACAGATTCTCACGTAATGATGTTCTTGAGGACCGGACTAGAAACTGGCTAGATGCCTGGAAGACAGACTGACTGTCCAGTTAAATTCAGTCGCGTTTTTCTGCCGAGGAAAGTGCAGTAAGTGGCAGGCTGAATTGTTGCTGTTTTTCAAACCCAAAGAAAAGGAGATGTGATCAGAATTAGTCGATGAATGTAGATATAGGCAGTTCTTCCCGCAAGACAGACAATGGTCTGCAATCAGGAGGCTAGTGATAAATGCCTGGGGAGCAATGAAATACTTACAAATTTAAAGGGCTGAGGTGTCTACAGGGTGGGGTTAAAAAAGTCAAGATGGGCCCTGTGATAGCACAATTGAAGCTCTTCCCCTAGGATGCATGGGTGGGCTTTCAGTGGTGCCTTCGTAGTCCCCATCTTGACTCTTTTGACCCCCTGTGCACGCCCCTGCCAAAGAGCAAGTTTGCACAACTCCTGTTGGGTTGAAGGCTGCATCAGACATTTCATGGCACACTGCAGGACACTTTCCACAAATGGCCTGAGGACATTTTGAAACAGGGTTTCAGGGATTTTAAGGAGGAAAAGGGGTGCCTGAAGCATCTTCAAGGCCCAGAGCCACTCTGAAGGACCTTTCTGGCTTTGCATCCAAAGCACTCCACAACCTGTGATGGAAGATCTTACAAACCCTTGGAAAGCAGAGGAGGAAACAGACCCCTCAGCCCAGGGAAGCGGGGGAAGCATGAGAAAGAAGCCCAGAGCAGCTCCACCTTAGTTATGGTGGGTATAAGTTGAGCAGGAGAATTGCAATGACTGGCTTTCAAGATTCTGTTCTATTACCCTACTGGCAATAAGGATTTTTCCAGAAATCCAACTGGTTTTTGTTTCCTGAGTTGGCCAGCCTCACAGGGCTTGACCCACTATTATTATTAGATGTTTATCCTGCCTTCCTTTTTCATATATAACTCAAGGTGGTGAACATACCTAATCCTCCTGCCTATCTTCCCCACAACAACAGTCCTGTAAGGTAGATTGGGCTGAGAAAGAGGGACTGGCCCAAAGTCACCCAGCTGGCTTTCATGCCTAAGGCAGGACTAGAACTCACAGTCTCCTGGTTTCTAGCCCGGTGCCGTAACCACTACACCAAACTGGTTCTCATCAATCCCTATGAACCAAAGTAGTTGGATTTATGCAATGTGCTAAGCCAGAGAAAAACACTAACCAGGTGTAATTGTATGGTGCAGATCCAGTGTGATATTTAAGGTGTTGCACTCAGAGCTTGGAGACCCAGGTTGAAGTCCATGTTCAGTCACAGAAAGGCCTTGGATGGCTCTGGGTCAGTCCCTCCCAGTTTAAAAGTTTAACATGTTGGACTAGGACTGGGGAGACCCAGGTTCTAGTCTCCTTTGGACCAGTTTCTCTCTCTCAGCCCAACCTACCTCAAAGGGTTATTATTATGAGGGAAAAATAAGAAGGAATGTTGTGTACACTGCCTTGAGCCCCAAGTGCAGAACAGAAGTGTAACAATAAATAAATATTTATTATCTGCTTATTAATTTTACATCCTGCCTTTCCTCTAAATGGCTTACATTTTATCCCTGCAAGCAACAACCTTGTAAGGTAAGCTACACTGAGAGAAAAGGATCAGCCCAAAGTCGTCTGATGCAACTGCTGTGTTTGTATCTCTAGATAACAAGGATCAACTCCATATTAGTCTTCCCTGATGCTTTTTGTTGGCTTTTCTAACCCCCCCCCCCCCCAAATTCAGGGATGACCCAGTTTCCCACTTTTTTTTTTTTAAAACAGCTTCAGCTTCCTGCATCTCCCAGAACGGAAGAAAAATGAGGAGGGAAGCATGCATTTCAGCTCCCCCAAAGTTGCCTGCCTTCTGTATGTCAAATGCAAGCATTAGGCCTATTTTTTTATTTTATTTTTTTTGAGCAACTATATGTAGGTCAGGGTTGGAATGCTGGGCTGTCGAAGCTTAATGAGTTTGGATTTTGACGTGCAGATGTTTCATTACCTGGAGTAGCTAACATCTTCAGTGCTATGACCTTGGAAAAGCTTCGAGATAACAAACCGGGGGGGAAAAAGAGCATCTTTGCATTGTTGCAATAACTTAGGAAAGTGGCTTATGGTGAGTCAAACGGCTACTTCATCTAACGCGCTAAAGACAGTCTGGCAGCAACTGTGGAGAATTTGCGCCGCGTGCTCCCTGAATACTACACGGAGTTAATGCCATATCTTGCATGGGGGGGTGGGGGTGGCAGGATCTTTGCGGTGCCTTTCGATAAACGTCACAATCAATGCATGAGCGAACACTATTCTGAAATGTCCGCGAAGGCACTCAGCCAGATGTTATGCTTAAAATATTGCGGTGCATAAAGATGAAGAAGCTTGCGTTTCCAATTTGGAGGATAACAGGAAAACTGATCTCGGCAGACTCCTTTCCTTTTTAATTTTTCCTGAACAGGAGCTCACACATCTGCCGTCTTCAACCAGCAGTTCGATTCCAGATTTGCTGTCAACGGGGGCTCTTCCAGCCTATTGATTTTTGCGGCTGCCAACCTGTCAGTGAATAGTGAGGAGTAAGCAAGGGGAAATGGTGAGACGGGACTTAGTGAAAACTCAGAGCTTGGTACAGGACTTGCCAATCAACAGCACCCTTCTGCATCAAGATGATGAATCGTCTGGGGTCCTGATTCATAGGAGGATATCTTCACCGCATTCAAACCCAGCTGACGGCATGGTTTTAGGGAAAGCTGAGAAGGGTGGGATGTGGCCACCTCGTGAGGCAGATGAATGTGGGCAATTGAGAGACTGAACTCAGAGAGCGGAGGATAATGGGCAGAGCAGATAGCTGTTGGAACAAAGGAAGCAAAGTGACTGATGGGTGGTTTCTGGTGGAAACCAGAATCAGTGTCCGGCAGCAGCTATAAATCTGTAATGCAATAAATACAAAGACTCAACTGAGCTGAGCTGGTGACGAGAGGGATAGGAGGGTTTTTTTGGCAACAGAATAGAAGTCTGCCCCTGAGATCTCTCGGTGGTCACCCATTTCACCGCTAACCCAGAGTCACCTTGTGTGAGAAGGGCAGCTATGTATATGATAAATAAATAAATGTTAAATAAAGCCCATCTGATCTTGCTTAGCTTTTCTGGATCATTTGAGGTTGGCTAGGCGGTGGGCTGGTAGCCCAGTGCAACACCCACAGGAATTCATCCAGTTCTTGTCTGCCTCAAGCAGAAGGAATAAGACCACTACATCGTAGCACCGATCAGCATAAACCTGACTCATTTCAGTGCTGTTGGTATGTCTGCGGGCTGTTCTATACTGTTACATTTTTTGGCTAAGCTTTTTTGACAACTGCCTTCTAAATCAGCAGCTACCATCATACCAATTCCCTACCCCTTTCCTCACAATGAATGGATGCATTTTTCTATGCAAGCTCCATGCTGACCCCAGTGCTAACTTTACACATTCGCACATTTTAAACGCAATTTTCTCTAATGCAAAGCTCCTGTCTGTTTCGCCTAGGGGGAATCTCTGGAATTAGGCAAGAAGGTTGGGCATTCTTGAAAAGTCTTCGGTTGCAGAGGTCTTCAAGGCAGACAAGCAGAAACCTCAGTCAGCAATCAAGAAGTCAGGAGGCTGACCTGGGTTCAAGCGTAAGAGCTGAAAAAAATCGGCAAAGTAAAGACACAGCATTTAAGGAAGATCCCAGAGGCAATGCAGAAATGAAAGGAATGTGAGTTTAAGATCAATTAAGGTCAAAACTGAACCACTAAGCGTTGTTCTAGCCTTAATCGTTGAAACTGAGTTTCCTCAGACCTCTCTCTAGGGTACACACTACACGCATGGGAACACATACCAACACCCTTGTAAACATGCAGCTTCAGTCTCAGCGTCAGGTGAAGGTCACCTGAATCAATTTATTAGCAAACTACTGGAGGCTTTTGTAAGCCATGAATTAGCTTCAGCTTGAGTTATTCCATTGTCATCACTTCGTCTGAGATTTTGCTTGTTAAGAATCAGCACTTCCTTCACTTGCTAGCAGGGGCGAGAAAAATTGACCCCAAATGCTGGTCACAGGCTGACCACCAACGCTCCACACATGGACTAGCTGGGAGGTTGTTGCTCTGACACCTTGCTAAAGAAATGCTGTAAGTCAGCCCATTGCTGGAATAAAGAAAGGAGACGTGGCCTTCAGCTCCAGCTGCAGTTACAGATGTCCGGAGGTGAACAAAAGCATGCTAAAATGCACACCCAGAGGTGGAAATCTCATATGCTAATATCCCCCCCACTGGACTATTATGGGATAGAATGCTTTTGTGTGCATGTCTAAGATGTGTACCAATCATCTTATTACTTCCTTGCTTAAACTGTATAAAAGATGGTTTTGGCTTCACGAAGGGTGCTCAGTTTGGACTTGGGTCCTGAGTGTACCTCAGGTTTCTGCTCAGAAATAAAGGGTTGGGATCCACTTTCCTCCACTCTGTGTGATTTATTGGTTCGTTGCACTGGGTGAAAACGAACCCAGTGTTGGGCTGGGCCAACACAGGTAATTCATAAAATCATAGAATGCTGGATGTGTAAAAGTCCACTAAGGCCATCTTGGCCAATGTTTTTCAAACTTGGTAACTTTAAGATGTGTGGGGCTTCTGGCTGGGGAATTCTGGGAGTTGAAGTCCACATATCTTAAAGTTGCCAAGTTTGAGAAACCCCGATCTAGGCCAATCTCCTGCTCAGTGCAGGTATCTGAATTCAAGCATCCCAGGCAGATAGTTGTCTACTCTCTGCTTGAACATAATCAGTACAGAGAAGCCCACTCTGAGTCTTTGGTTGCACTATCAGCCTGATGTAACTGTTTGGCAGTTTGTTCTAACATCCAGTCAGAATCTCTCTTCCTATAAATCAATTTTCCCCTGTCCTACACACTGGGACATGAGAGAACAGGCTTTGAGCTTCTTCTGTGTAACATGCTAGACCCAGGCCTTCTCAGGACAAGTGCCTTTATTCTTTGAATAAACAGTTTGCTTACAAAGAGGGCTGAACGCTTTCTTCACTGACCCCAATCCTCCTCTTCCAGTCCTTCTGGATGGAGATGGGTGGTGCTTCAGTTTGATTAAGCTTGTGGATCTTAAGCCACATGAAGATGGAGACCTGGAAGACGGTCTTCTGTAACTCTAGGATTTCAAGGTTTCTTAGAGTCAGCTGTTCCTCCAGTATATCTGAGTATATCTTCTATGGAATACTCCTCTGGCAGAAATATACCAAAAGGTCTGACAAATTTCTGATTAGACTCTTAATAATCATTGAAGTGAACCAGATTTTCTCCATTATTCTGGTTTGTCCTGCCTTCCAACAGAAGAGAATATCTGTAGCTCAGGGTTGAACTATGGAGTCCTTGGTGCTCTCTGAGCTTGGCTGTTTTCTTGCAGACGTTTCATTACCCAGCTAGGTAACATCTTCAGTGTGGGGTTCTCTATCACCTTCTCTGTTACCTTCTGCGTCACAGTGCCTGATGGCCCCGACCTTGTTAGCCTTCTAGAAAGTCTTTGAAGACCTGACTTTTCCCTTGGGCACTGGGCCTAAGCTGTTAGTCTACCCCAACATGTATAGTTTGACTGAATTGTAATTTTTAGAGCTTCAGCATTTTTGTAACATTGTCTTATTGCTTCTTGTTTTCATGATTGAGCTATCCAGAGTCTCAAAATTGAGATGGGTGACTATATAAATTCCATAAATGAATATATGAATGAATGAATGAATTTATGTTCACTTCTTGGAAGGAAAGAGAAGAAGAGGATGACCAGCAGCAAAGTGGATGGACTCAGTTACAGAGATGAGGGTGCACTGAAGGAAGATCTGAAGGGCCAGGTTGGGAATGGATCCTCCTGAAGAAGATCTATCTATGTGGTTGCTAAGAGTCGACACTCACTTGAGGTCACATAATCTTCATTATCATCATCAGTTTATCTTCTGGGAAATGGGTGCTTGTGATTGCCCTCTGATGTTAGCCATTTTGTGGGAATGCCCAAGATGTGTCAAAATTCCAAGTTTGCCACCTGTCCCAAATTGATTGGGGACTCTGACTGATGTATGTGACTACTAAAGGCACCTATTCATTGCAATTTCTACTACAGCTTGACCTAATTCATGGATTGATGTGCAAATTGGAATAACTTTATCCTTTGGAATTTCTGTCTTTTCTAATTTTCAACCCATTATTTGGCTAACCAGGCTTTAGAAAGTGTGCTTTTCCAAGAACAATAAGTTTACAAAAGTGCAGTGCAAAGGAGAAATGCTTTTAGAAGTATGTACTGAGAGGCAAGGAAGAGGAGTAGGGAGAGGAAGTGAGAAAGTAAGGTAGAAGCAGACTGAAATGTGCTCCTGAATTAATGACTCAGTCTGGTCCATCCATTCCTATCTGGCCGCAATCTGACATATTAAGCTGAATTCCCAAACTGGATAGATTTTGGGATGGGCCTTTTTGTTTCTCCACTAGAAAACCTGACTGCTGAGAAAACATCTATCCACCCATCCCTCCCCTGGAGGTCTATGGTTCAACAAAATCTGACTGAGCCCATGTAAATAATTCAACATAATAATTCAACATTTGTCTAGCTGAATGAGTCAGTCATCCACCTCTATACTGGTGTAAAAAGGAATGTGTTTTCTTGCTATATCATCCTTCTCTCCCTGCACTTCATTATAAGAATGACTCTAACACCACCCATTTTAGATCTTGGCATCAGCCAGAAAGTTTTAATGTTTCTTTTAAAATTCCCCCAAGGAACCAATGGTGTGCTTGCCAAATTGCCAATCTTTTTAAAATCCAATCAACATTGTTCAGACAATGTTCTCCCTTCTGTATAAACTGCCAAGCCAACAACATTTCCTTTGATGGTTAAGTGTTTGAGGGGCAGTCCAAGTTTGGAAAGAAAATTGAGTGTATTGCCTTAGGGCCAACTGATGCTTTACCATGGCAGACATGTCTGCCATTTCCATGCTGGTGCCTGTTCTGCTGAATAGTGCAAGAGGTGCGCTTGTGAGCCTCTGGCAAAATGTGCAATTGAGTCATCTTAAGGTCATTGGAAGCTGCTCTGGATTGATGTGGGTATTGATGTGGTCAGTAACTCTCCTGCATCTAGAACCAAAGTTCTAAATATGGGTCCTAAGGGAGCAACTGAATCCATGTGAACATTGTGGGGTCCACCATACAGTTTCTTGCAGGTAAAGAGAGCCATGTCTTCCTTTCACCGGACTAAGTGAAGGGGCATAGAGTTGATGTTAGGAATTGGGATGGAATAAGCAAGCTGTTAAGTGGGGGGGGGGGGGAGGGGGCTCTCCAAAAAGATTACCCAGTCCTACAAAAGAGGAAAGTGTGAGAAAGGAACTCAAAATAACCTTACCTTGATTTTGTTTCGTGTAAGGCTGGACTGAGAGCAATTTACATTCTGCAATTTTGTCTTACTGCAGTAAAGACCATTCCTGGAATCTCTGCCATGTTTGTCTCTTGACCTGGCCTCTGTTGAAGAGGTGACATCAGTCTTGAAAGTTTGTCCAGGTTTCTCTCTGTCCCATCAACAAAATCAAGGTGGTGCTATTTTGAGTTTCTTTCCCCGCTTCCCTCTTTCTCAGGACTGTGTAATCGTTTCTTCAATTTCCCCCTTAACGATTCACTCCTTCTTTCTCTATCCCCAAGGTCACCTCAGTGTTTCTTCACAGAATGGAAGAAACCACCCATTTATTTGTTTGGGAGGGAATGTCAATCCTCATCCAAACAACTCTTCCCGCAACTCTTCTCCCCTCTAGTCTCTTTTTAAGCAATGGGCATTTCTCCCCACTCTGTTCCAGTAAGTAGATGTATTTCTTAAATTTAAATTTCTTAAAATTCACTTGAAGAAGGTTGGAGGACTTGCCCTGCTGAAAAAGATGCTTTGTTCTCATGTTCCTCTGGTTTTTCTTCTTTTTCTTTTCTTTTTCTCCTCCCCGTTGACCTGTTTTTGTTCTGTTTTTGTCTGTTGGCCCAGCCCAACACTGGGTTCATTTTCACCCAGTGCAATGAACCAATGAATCATGCAGAGTCAAGGAAAGTGGATCCCAACCCTTTGTTTCTGAGCAGAAACAAAGAGGTATGCTCAGGACCCAAGTCCAAACTGAGCACCCTTCATGAAGCCAAAACCATCTTTTATACAGTTTAAGCAAGGAAATAATAAGCTGATTGGTACACATCTTAGACATGCACACAAAAGCATTCTATCCCATAATAGTCCAGTGGGGGTGGATATTAGCATATGAGATTTCCACCTCTGGGTGTGCATTTTAGCATGCCTTTGTTCACCTCCGGACACCTCTAACCGCAGCTGGAGCTGAAGGCCACATCTCCTTTCTTTATTCCAGCAATGAGCTGACTTACAGCATTTCTTTAGCAAGGTGTCAGAGCAACAACCTGCCAGCTAGTCCATGTATAGAGTGTCTGTGGTCAGCCTAAAAGCCTTTGTGGTCAATTTTTCTCACCTCTCCTAGCATGTGAAGGAAGTGCTGATTCTTAACAAGCAAAAGCTCAGAGAAAGTGATGACAATGGAATAACTCTAGCTGAAGCTAATTCATGGCTTACAAAAGCCTCTAATAGTTTGCTGATCAATGGATTCAGGTGGACCTTATGACCCTCTGCATTTTTCTTCTCTCTCATCTCTTTATGTGACCCACCTAGAGGGTCAAAATATCAAGATGGTGGCCACGAGTGTGCAGTCCAAGCCTGTCCCTTTGTTTACATGTGTTCCAATGCACCTAAAAAGGGGTGGGGCTTCAGTCATGTGGTTGGGACTGCCATCTTGACTTTTTTTTACTCTTCCCAATCGCCTCCGAAAGAGACAACCACCGCTCTTTTGTGTTGTGCTCGTAGCTCTTGTTTAAAAAGCAAACATTGCCAATCAGCCCCCCCCCCCCCCCCCAAATTGGCAAGTCCTGGTTGTCTTCACACCACATGCTAAGCTATACTTTGTTAAATATTTACCAGATAACCCACAAGGGGCTGATTTTGCACAACCCACTATATCATATGCTATAATTTACAAACTACCGTGGTTGGTATTTTCCACCCTACCTTCTGCCTTATTGGCTTTTTAAGCAGAGTCCTAATGATTTAATCCAGGACTTTATGGTGCAACTGTGGGGCTCCCTATCAGATTTAATTTACTTATTCTTAATTGGTGGTTTGTAGTGAAACATACCTGGCAGCAAAACATCAAATAACCACTAAATGGCAGTAAAGAGGTACCTTTTTTCTTTCCAGCCACCTACTGCCCCTTCAGATTTTTACAGCCCAGATCTAGAACCCCTAATATTGATAGTTTACCAGAAATCCAAGGCAATTTCCTAATTATGAACAGAATCCAAAGGCAGCATGCTTTAAATATCAATTGTTGGTCCCTTTTGATGTCCTTAAACAGAAAATCAGCTATTGTAAAGTTTATAAACAAAGTATAATTGTCCACATCCTTTCCTTTTGTCCATTTATTTCTCTTAATTTCCTCTGAAAAACAAATCTGAACTTAAAATTCTGCATGGAACATATCTTAGCAAGGAGGTATATGGTGTCACCATATTGTTATCTGTGTTACTATGTGGTTATGTGGTCTTTGAGTTGCACGGTTTTCCCCTTGGCTGACACAAGAATTTTGTAAAGTGAGTTCGGTTGTAAAGTAATGACTCATTCAATTTCTAAGCTAAACACATTTCAGGTCCATTTTTTAAAATGAAGCAACCGTGGTAGTTCATCAGATCAGATCAGAGGACAATTTAGCTTTAGAAGCTTAGAAGAAAGCCAATCTTTTCCAAACTAAAAAAAAAAGAAAAAGTTTTCCAGTGCTTCCTGGAATGGCTATGTGCATTCTGGAATTACATGGACAGTCCAGGAAGTGCCAGAAAAGAAGCTAGGCTTTTCAAAGAATTTAATGCTTCTAGAAGTTCATTGGACTTTTTATATCTAAAACCCCCAAAAAACTAGAAAACAGAGGCCCTTGGCCATTGTTAAAGATTTTAATGTGCAACCTCCCTTCATTGCCACCACATTTTTTAAAAAAAATATTATTCTGGGGAAGAACAGATGCCAGCCAGACTTTATCTTGGCTATATCTGTCCCACCCAAAACCTCTCAGAAATGAATAATCCAATGTGACTCTCTCTGGATTCAGAGTAGAACTCATTTCAATCCCTATTGAATTATTTAGTAAATACATTCACAAAATAAGGAGCTGTTGGGATAAAAGGGTTCCGGGTCCCCTGTTTTTCCTGTTTGTTAAAAATGGCGGTGGGGTAGCAGATCTGAACGTTCATCAACAGCATTGCTTTAAATGTCATCCTTCCAATGGTTCACCGTGAGAGAAAAAGAAGGGTTGCCAATATTAAGCAAGGACCTTCATCCTGGAATGTTTTGTATCAGTGGAACAAAGTGGGGCTGAATATATAATGGTTTTTATCGGATGATGACTTGGAATTCTATTTGGTGAGATAAACCCTTTCAATTATAATCCTTTACATATAGTCACTGTGAAAGGAAAAACTCTTATCAGGGAAATTAATTGTAAAAGTGACTGGAGGCCGGAGCTGGCTTGCAATGATTTTCTCTTACTCTGCTGGGGTGGAAAAGAAATTTGGATCATGTGCAGTTTGGTGTGACTTACCCAGTCCTTAACTCCTGAATATAAGTGTGAAATGGAAGGCATTCTTTGGCTGAAAAAGGCACATTTCTCAAGTTTCTGATGCAATTTGCAACTTGCAAATGTATGCATAAAAAATGAAGAGCCGTACATCCAAAAATATGTGTTGTAGAGAAATGGATATTCCCCAGTGCATTATGGTAGGAAAAAAATGCTTGCAAACCTGTGATATTTTAGAAAAAGTCTGCACTGAGAGGCATATATACTGCTTATGTATGTATTAGGAAAAGCTCCCGTTGTGTGCATACCATTTTGTGCAAATCTTCTAAATCCTTTCTTCCTGCTTTAGAGGAGTAGATAGATGTGCACAAAAACCTATCCAACTTTTCTGGGGGGAGTTTTGTTTGAAAAAGTAAGGGAAATCAAATTTGATGGATTTAACCAACCACTCCGCCTCAGCGGCTCATAGTACCTGGAACATTTTGTTCAGCATTTGTGTTAAGACTTTGATGGGAAATCTCCAGGGTTTATTAATCCTGTAAGAAAGAACAAGAACTTTAAAAAAGAGCTCTCAGAACAAAGCAGGGGCAAACTTGAAATATTTCCATTTTTTTGGCAAATGAAACTGAATAGATGTATCCATGAGTCAAGTTCGACTTGAAGGAGACTTAATTATTTGGTTTGTTGCCCCTTTAAAAATAAAGTGGTTTTTTGCTCCAGTAAGTATGACTAAGAACTCCAGACAGGTTGTTAAATTAGGCAGTGTGCAAATTCCACAGAAACTTGTAAATCCCCCAATTACAGAAACATAGTTCTGCCCATTTCAATTTTTTCCAGTCTTAGATTTTGTTGTCTCTTGTTTGCATCCATTTGAAAATATTGCATGAACATTTTTGAGAGCATTTCTCCAAGCATTTGCCTTCCTAAATGTATTTTATTCCACTTCACATGCTTATATAATAAACTTCTGGACATGATTTTTGCTACTTTATGCTCTTTTGTACCCACTTTATACCCTCCCTTCTTTTTCAGTGTTGATAAGGGAGGTGCCAACATTTACTATGTTGCTGTGATGGTGTAGATCCTCGTTTGGAGGGTTGCAGAGTTTTAATTGCACCATTGTGGCCGTCATCTTGACTTTTTTGACCCTAACCTACAGATGCCTCTGTAGTTTGCTGTTAAAGTTGTGACCCTTTGCCCATTGTATAGGCTTGTGTCTTCCTTGCTCTGGTGGTGGTCCTGAAGAAGGGGGCAAGAGACATCAGATTATCATGCAAGGGAGAGGGGCATGGTTAGTTTATAGGGATTACAGTACAGGTAGTCCTTGCTTAATGACCACAATAGGGACTGGAAAATTGGTTTTTAAGTGGGGCGGTCGTTAAGAGAATAATAATAGTGGTTTTTTTTTAAAGAAAAGGATTATATACTGCTTCAAGGTGGCAAACGCAGTATTTAAGACAACTCTGAGAGCATAATTAGGACAAAATGGATTGTGAATGAACAGTTTTCTGTGGAAATAGATTCCTCAGAGATACGACAATAGCATACACATTTTTTGGGAGGGGGGGTAGGTTTGATATAGAGAACCAGCTGGTGTAGTGGTTAAGGCACCAGGCTAGAAACTGGGAGACCATGAGTTCTAGTCCTGCCTTAGACACAAAGCTAGTTGGGTGACCTTGGGCCAGTCCCTCTTTCCCAGCCTTAGGAAGGAGGCAGTGGAAAACCTCTTCTGAAATTTTGCCAAGAAAACTGCTAGGACTAATCTAGGCAATCGCCAGGAGTCAAAAACTGACTTGAAGGCAGGCAAGCAAGCAAGCAAGCAAGCAAGCAAGCAAGCAAGCAAGCAAGGGGTTTTATATACCTATTTTGGAGGCAGACGCACAGTTTTGCCCTCCTTTTTACAAGGCTGTTTTATTTGCTCTCCTTGCAGCTCCCCAGAATTTTCTAATAGGTATTCATCTGAGTGACTGAGTTTCCTTGTCGTTAATCACTCCCAAGCAAACCCATTGACAGTTTCCCAATTAGGTTTACATCTATTAAAATATCATTTGTTTTAAACTAGAAGTGATGTGTTTGATTCCTCCTACCCAAGTCCTGGTAATTAAAATGTAATCCATTTACCATATGGGAAAACAGACAGACCAGCAATGTAAGTTGAGACCCATTCCTAACACTATCTTAAGGGAACAGCATTGTTTCTTGGAAGCGGGAATGATATCTACCGATAACACATTGTGTAGTACGTTAATTGGCCATTCTGGCATTTAAATCATATGCATTGCTATTATGGGTTCCACTGGGTGAGGGAACAACCTTGAAATGTGTTTCACATCAGCACATGGACTGCAGTTCAGTAGATGTTTGCATAGCAGTAATTCACACTGAGAGAAGGATCAGGGCAAAAAGAGTATCAGTGTTTTTGAACTTTGGTGCTGGAGAAGACTCCTGAGAATACCGTGGACAGCCAAGAAAACAAACTGATGGATCATAGAAAAACCATCCAGACTTCTCATTTGAGGCACAAATGACCAGGCTCAGATTATCCTATTCTGGACACATTATGCAGGCCCTGCTCCCAAAGGAAGCCCATAATGTTGTGAAAGGTGGAAATAAAGAGAAGAAGATCAGTAGCAAAGAGGACAGACTCACTGGCAATGGGTGCACTGTTGGGAGATCTGAAAGACCAGGTTGGGGACGGATCACCCTTGAGAAGGTCTAGGTATGGGGTCACTAAGAATTTACATTGACTTGATAGTACATAATTCACCAATCAATCAATCAATCAATCAATCAATGAATCCCCAAACAATAGGCAAAAGAATGTACCATGGCTTTTGGTAGAGATGAGCTCAACCAGAATGGACTCTGCTACAACATGGCTTAGGGGTTGCAAATGGAGTTTGTGATCTCCTGTCATTTTCCACCAAAACATTCATATTCAAAATGGATATATGTAAAGTGTATATCTAAAAGTATTTCAGAAAGTTGTGTATTATCTAAATTTGAAATATAAATACAGTGGTACCTCGGTTCATGAACTTAATTTGTTCTGCGACTCTGGTTGCGAACCGAATTGGTCGTGAACCGAATCAAATTTTCCTATAAGGTTCAATGTAAATACGGTTAATCCGTTCTGACCCCTACGAATGTGGTCGCCAACCAATTTTTGCTCGTGTCCCGAATCAAATTTCCCTATAAGGTTCAATGTAATTACGGTTAATCCGTTCTGAACCATATGTTGTTTTTTTTAAAACTGCAAAAATATGACACAAAGTACAGTACGAAGAGAGAGAACGCTAACCTTGCTCGACGCGACTTCTGGCGTGGAGGACAGGAAGGCGGGTGGGAAGGCGGTTACTGCTTGGAGGGAGAGTCCCCCTCCCTACAGGAAGCCGCGACCACGTGTCACGGGAGGGAAAATGGCCGCGGATCCTGTTCGTAACCCGATCCGGCATTCACGAACGGAGGCAAAATTTTGAGACCGGAGCGGTTCGTGAACCGAATTGTTCGTGAACAGAAGCGTTCGTGAACTGAGGTACCACTGTAAATAAATTAAAGCGCAGGCATTAGTGTCATTTTTAAAAAGGAACTATTAGGAATATTGTCAGTGTAAGAGGTGATCAGATGGAACAGGAACTGAAGGAAGTCAGTTTCTGCAGAGTTGTCGGAAGAGCTATACTTTCCTTCCCTCTGTTGCAGTCTGAAAATAGAGGGAGAAACAAAGGCAGCTGATATCTATGGTGACTCAACAGAATTGGTGATCTGCATGTGGGAGAGAGGATGAAGGGAGAGGAAAGTTCTGCAGGAACAGAAAGCCGGGGAAAAGTGGAATGCACAAGACTTTCTGCACAACTTGGAAATAGGATTAAAAAGCAAATACTAAGACCCGAGTTCTGCCCATGCGACAGTGTAAGCATCTAGGAAGTAGCACTTAGCCAATCTAGGCTGATCTCAAAATAGTTAAGCAGGGTCAGATCTGGTTAGTATGTACATGGGAGATCAGTAGGAAATCCTAGGGCTGAGGACTAAAGTGATTGAATGATTGATTGATGATGTGCCATCAACTCATCTTCATCTCCTAGCGACCACATAGATAGATTTTCCCCATGGTGATCCATCTCTAACCTGGTCTTTTGGGTCTTCCTATGGTGCCCCCATCACCATTGTAACTGAGTCCCTCCCCTTGCTGCTTGTCATCCTCCTCTTCTCTTTCCTTCTACCTTTCCCAGCATTAGAACCTTCTCCAGAGATCTAGGTCTTTGCATAATATGTCTGAAGTAGGATAATTTGAGCCTGGTCATTCGTGCCTTGAGTGAGAACTGTGGATTGATGTGTTTGATAATCCATTAGTTTGTTTTCTTGGCTGTCCACGGTATTCTCAGGAGTCTTCTCCAACACCAAAGTTTAAAAATGTCAAGCAAAAAATATAATCTGGAAGAAGGCTATGACATCTTGCTTCCCAAATAAATATTCTTGCTAGTTGAACTTAATTCCTGTTAAGTACATGGATATGGGGATGCTGTTTTCTTGGCAATATTGTGTTCTTCCAGGATACATTTGTTGACTTCCTAGTTTAGTGTATAGTCCTGCAATTTTCTGGAAGTCTCCCATCCAAGTACCAACCAGGTTTAACTCTGTTTAGCTCTTTGAGCTTAACCAAAGTTATTTTTATTGTTACAAATCCCAACAAAAACTATGGAAACAACAGTTAAGCAGATGTGCATGCTTTTTGTGGACTTCCTGAACAGAGGTTTTTTTAAAAAAAAATCAGTTCCTTCACCAATTTTTCTGTAGTTTGGGGAATAGCTAGCATTCAGCATGGACCATCATCCTACCTACTTTTGTGGTTTTAAGATGAAAATGGGAGTAAAAGATAGTTTCAAGTTATCTATGATGGAATGCTGAAAACATTCTGATTTTTCTTCAAAAATATTCTCTCACAGAATGCCCTGAGTGGGGCTATTTTGTTTTGAACTCAGAACAACACTTCTCCTGTCACATTTATTTATTTTATGGAATCACTGAATTTAATGCTTGGAAGGTATGTTAGAGACCAGCTAATCTAACCCCATGTCCAGGAATCCTATTAAATTGAGAGACGGAAGAAAAATGAATTTGCAGATACAGCAATACTGATTCATGCTTTGTTGACCTGTGTGTGCACCTATGCATTTTAAGCACATAAGCACTGGGCCAACTAAGGATATGGCTTTGAACAGGACATTGCTGCAGAAAACCCTATATCATTAGAAGAGAATACTCTACCTTGGACTGATGAAGCCCTAGGAAAACCCTAAGATAAGACAGAACATCTATTCCGAGTGAAATAAAGCATTCTCTGAAAAATGTGTACTCAATCTGCAGCATTCATAGAACATCTGGCGAGTGTTCAGTGTCCAAGTTTACACTTTTCTTCTATTTAGCTTCAAAAAATGCACCACATAAAGCCTAATATGTAAATTTACAGATTGTGCACATAAATACCAAATATTAGAAAGGAAGCTCTTACAAGCTTTAATTTGGTGGCAATCATCAACAACCAATTATTGTAATAATTATCAGACAGTGTCTTCTATTAAATCAGGAATGGGGAATCTGGGGGTTGTCTGATGTGCAACTCCCAACATTCTCTGTGATTGTCATTGCTTGGTAGGGACCCTGATGGGTGCAATTGAGCAAAACAGGAGTTTTCTATCCTTCAATAAGATACAGAAAAATCTGCTTTTTAGGGATGTGCTGAGAGGTGTGCTTTTCTTTGTAGCACCTGCTTTATGGAATATAGTGCAGTGAAAAACTACCCACTTTAATGAAATTTCATAAGCATAAAATAAGAGTTATTTAGAAGACTATTTGGTTATAATTGTTATTCTCAATTTATTTATTTTACTTGTTGGTTTTATTTGGGGGATTTGGGATATCTCTTACATACTAGGTCATATGTAAATATTTTTATTGGATTTCATTTTACTAGGATTATGCCATGGACATTTTAATGTAAAATAGAAGATATGGTATGAGAGTTGTTATAGTGTGGCAGGTAAGAAAACAAAGGAAGAAACAAACACACGGCTAGAATAATCAGCATTATTATCACAGCAGGATGTTCTGTCATAGATCCCCAAATTTCACAAAAAATATTTCATCCAATTTCTCCTGTTTAATACACAACTGGTTGAACCCAAAAAGATACAGGCTGAAAATTCCTGTCTATTTTGGGGTGAGGAGGACTTCATTTTGATCACTTAAATGAAGGATGCTAATAACATTTGCAAACCATGAGCTTATGCCATGATTAATGACATAAATGTTGCAATTCTGTAACTCATAATTAGGCATTGTCTTGCCTCCTGGCCCAAACATCCTAAGCAGTCCTGTTCAGATCCACTATCTCCATCCTGTTGAGATCCAAACATTCATAGAGGTGTATGAGGTAGGCTAGGCTGAAGGTATCTTCTGTTGTGGCCCCACACTTTGGAACAAAGTTTGCAAAGGGAAGTATGTTAGGTTCCCTCCCTCCTTGCATTTTGGAAATGCAATTAAAACTATATAATTCCAGTATGCATTTGCTCAGACTGATCAACTGGGTGCTCATCTCAAGATAGCTGACAAATATTGTGAAATAAATAAATAAACCCTCATGAACCTAGTTTTTCAATCATAAAAAAACATGCTTAGCATTTCTGAAAACTCAGGACCATTGGTTTTATAATATAGGATATTCTCATTCTCTCTCTTCCAAATGTCATCCAAATTTATTTCTGTAACGTTTTTTAATTGTTAATAATACTGGATCGTTGGTTTAGTTTCTATAAAAACCTTCTCTAGTACATTCAAAGCTTTCAGAAGCTGCCAAGGCAGCTGGACCCAACAAAATAACAGATGCTTTAGCTCTGTGAATTGCCATTCAGCTGTTTTTGGTAAACTATAGTTCTATTATAATCTTCCAAAACTTTTGAAAGTTCCATTAACAATTAACTGATTAAAATTAATTACCCCATTTTCCACCCATGTTTTCCAAAAGAAAGGAAAAACAAAACCCCCAGCTCAACAGGCAACTGAGGGTAAAGGAGGAGCAGAACCCAGAAGATTCACGACTCCAGCAGAAATGCTAAGAAGGTCCAGCCAGCCAGCAGCTGGTAAAACACCTTCCTTTCCCCACCCCAACGCAGACTGAGAAACTGCCAAGCCAACCCTTTAGAACAGCGAACATCAGCTAACATCAACAGAAGCCAACTTGAAGGTGATTAAATGGTGGCTAGAGACTTTGGTGTAAGCTTTGGAAACAAAGGAGAACAGAGTTGTTATAGCCTGTTTAGGAATAAGATATACACATAGGTGGTATGATATACATTAAGTAAGATATACACATAGGTGGTATTATACATCATAGTGTGGGTGAGCCTACTTTTTGGTTATATTGATTTTGGGGTGTTGCAATGATTGTCAACTGCTATTTTATGTTGTGTTATGTTATTTGTGCTTTTAATTATCGGTTGTATTTTTATTCTGTTTTATTTTGTTTTAACTGTTAGCCACCCAGAGTCACGTATATAAGATGGGCGGCTATGTGAGTTTATTAAATAAATAAATAACTGATCTGTACCATTTCCTTTTTTTAAACAATAATTTTTATTGAAAATTTTAATCACAAGAGTAAAAGCAAATGCAAACTAAACTCCGAGGAAAAAAGAGAGATAGCAAGAAAGAGGAAAAGGTACAAGGAAAGAAAAAGGAAAAAGAAAGAATAAAGGAAAAAAAAGGAAAAAAATAAATATTTAAAGAAGTGACTTCCAATCCTTATCACAATAAGTAAAAACAAACTGAGTTTGTTTAACTCTTTACTCCCTACAGAGTTACAAACAAATATCTCTTCTTCCCATAACCCATCTCTTATCCATGTGCAAATCCATAAATCATCAACTTTTCAGGCCTCATGTCAGCAAAAAGTCTGTGAAGGGTTTTTTTTTGTCTGCGCTCAGTCATTACTGACCCTGCAGTGACTGCCTGGACGAATCCTTGCAGTTTTCAAGGCAATTGTTTTTCGGAAGTGGTTTGCCAGAGCCTCCTTCCTAGAGCAGAGCCCAGCTGGTGAGCGCAGGAGGCGGGGTTTCCGTTGCTTCGCGCCCTTTTCGGGCGAGCGCGGTTTCGCGCTTACCGGCAACTGGTCCCGTCTCTCTGTGCAAGGCGCTGCCAGCATTTTTCCTCCCACCGGAGTGAGAGTCCCCATTTATCTACTCACGTGAGTTTTCGACCTGTTGGGTTGACAGGAACTGGCGGGGGGGGGGGGGGGACAGGAGCTCACCCTGTTAACGTGAAGGCTGGACTCGAACCGCCGAAGCGTCAGCCATTTCTGGCCGGCAACTTTCAGTGTCATTAAAGAAACATGTCTTATTTTAACCTTGGTCAGACAAACTAACTTTCCTTCCTTTTATTTCTAACAATCTTGATCTTTAATTCATTCAGATGTTGTCACAGAATTTGCTCCCTCTTCAATTTTTCTTTTTCCCATCCCAAAAGCTTCTTTGAGACTTTAGCAAACCTCTTCTTAAAATCCAATAGAAAAGCCATTGCCCAAGTCATTCTCTTGTTTTATCATCTGTATTTCCACTTTAATTTTCAAGGCTTTAACCAACTTCTTTTGTTAATACATTAGAAAGTCCTTATCCAGGTCATTCTCTTGGCTTGTCATTTGTGTTTCCACTTGAGTTGTCTTCTCTGTCTTATAATCCATACTTTTTTAGTTTCCAATATTTCTGCTTCTAATATTTTTACATCAGACAAAATTGGTTTCACCTCTTTCTCTTGTAAATCTCTCAAAATATTATCTTCCATATCTTCCATTCTTTTGTTAACATCTTTTGGACATAGTCTACATTGCTGACATTGTGGCTGCTAGTTTCTGACCCCATTCTTCAAAAATCTCTTGGAATATTTCAAATGTCATAATATTTTGTGTTATTTTGTAAATTCCAGTACCAACCCAACACAAAAGGCAAGCTTTCACTTTTTTTCTTTTTCCTTTTCTGCTTAGAATCTTTAGTCCCCTTTAGTTTCCAAATTCTGAAATCAGAAAGTCTCAAATTTCTGTTATGACCTGAGAATAGATAATTTAGTTTCCATGAAATGCTGCTTATTTATATAATTATTCCCAAAATCTTACAGTAAAAGTCCTAATATTCCAAACTTGTCTGGTCCCTTAATTCATTTATAACTTTTTTGGATCACAGTCTTATTTAATTTTTTCCCCTTTATTTCCAATTCTTTAAATTCTTAAGCTTATAATTAATTTTTTAAATTCAAGGATGAAGGTAAACTCAGTAGGATGCTTTTCAAACTTGTCATTTTGAAGATCCCTATTAGCTTTAAAGTATTTAAATAGGAATTTCCAAAAGTGCTTAGAAAGAGAGTTTAGCGAACCCAGTGTCTTTAAAAGGCTCTGCCGTGGTTGAGAGCATGATGGCTTATCTCTTTGTCTCCTGGTACTCAAACCCATGGAAAACTGCTGTCCTGTAGTCTGCTCATGAGGAGCAGCCATCTGGAGCACACACAAATAATTTTCCATCCTTTCCTTAGCCAGAGAGGTTCTGTAGGGCCGGTCTACTCCCTGGTTCCTCTGTCTTTGCCATGATCATCATCTCCGCTCCTTTGGAGATGTGCTAGTTCACCATTCCTCCTCCAGAAGTCCTGGTCTGTACCATTTCCTAAAAGAACCCCCTCATACTGCAATAACTAACCTTGCTGAGTCACGACTGACAGCTTTTTGTTGAGGAAGGCAATTTCTGAATAAGGGGTTAAGCGTCTGGAGAGCCAGATGTGGCAGTCATGCCTATGTAAAGCTGTCTAGAACCTGAGTAGGTGACAAGTTCCACACAACTGGGCAAGATCAAGGAAGCCAGAATTATGCAGACTTCAGTAAGGTATCTTTAATACTAATCTTGGGGCAAATACAGAACCTGCAAGAGGATTTTCCAACCATAATTTATACTGAGTCCATTTAGGTGGAGTCTCCTTGATTTGAAATGTTTCTTCCCAGGTTCTTGCCACCGTTTGTTGGGCTCTCAACATACTGCCTTCTATCTCTTGATTATTGATGTCTACTCTCCCTTCCATGACTTTCCCAGCCTTCCCACTATCTCTCATGGTCCCCATTTATCAATGCTATATAGTCTGAGATATTCATGTCTTCCAAATGAGATATTTTTCTAAGAATAATTATTCCCTGGTATTTAATAGAGTCTGAATAAAATCAAAACTAGATTTTTTTGCATGCTTACCTTATTACCTATTGGCAGAATATTGGAATTGTCCCAGTTTATTTTATATCCATCATTTTAAGTTACCACTGTACCATTTCCAGAAATCAGAGTAGAAATGTGAATAGAATTCTGTAAAGTGCAAATGAATAACATTATAATCCCTATGAATTGTCCCAGTAAGAATTATTGATTTATGTAACTTTGCTTCCCTTGTTTCATATAGGAGACCAATAATTTGTCAGATTTTTCCCTCTGCTTCCAATAAATTTGCTTAATATACTTTAACAAATATTCCATATTCAAAGGATATAATGGATCAAATTCCAATTTAACAGATCTACAGACCGTGATACAATTCCAATATATGAATTCTAGGATAAATATTCAAAGCTTCCTCTACACCCTTTTATTAAATTAATTTTACCTGATTCCTTGAAAACGATACTCTAATCAAGAAACTGCCAAGGAGACAGACAATCAAGCAGACAAATAATCAAGCAGAAATCAATACCCTGATCAAGGAACTACCAAGAAGAAAACCACAGCCCCATCAACACTGGCAGGGCAAGCTATTGCATATAAATAGGGAGCAAACCCCACACCCACTTACACTGATGATGTTACCTAGTCAGGTAATGAAACGTCTGCAATCAAACAACCAAGCTCAGAGGGCACCAAGGACTCCACAATCCTCACATTGTTGATCTTCTATTTTTTGTTTCTTAAATGTTGATAGATAGATAGATAGATAGAGAGATAGAGATAGAGATAGAGATAGAGATAGAGATAGAGATAGAGATAGAGATAGAGATAGAGATAGAGATAGATACAGATATTTGGTCAATAAATGGAGGGTCATTAGCAATGCTGTGCTTCTAACTTGTATGTATGTATACGTATGTATGTGTTTCTATCTATCTATCTATCTATCTATCTATCTATCTATCTATCAAGACATTGACTGATTATTGATTATGTGCCATCAAGGGAGTGCTGACTTTTAGCAACCACTTTACATACACCTTGTGATTGGATCAATTTAATTCTTTTTCCCAACTAAATTAACCATGGACCAAGATATTAAAAAATAGTTCAAATAAAAAAGTGTGTCAGATAGAGTAGATAAACAAGTATATTCCTGTTTTGTTATATTTAATTATCTCATATTTCAGCTAAATGAAATTCCCACATATTTGAATGGAAGCATTCTGAGGCCGTTTTTGTTTTTAAATATTATTCTGATCCACTGCTATATCCAAGAATAAATGAAAATAAATAAAAAAAAATAAAATCCCCAGCTACAGTATCCGGTCCATCTGTAAACCAAAAAAAAAATAATAATTTTTTTTTTTTTGCAAAACAGTTGCATAAAATATCTGATTGATCTTAATTGGATCAGAGAAATATATCCAAGCCATCCAACTATCTCCATTATTAAATACTAAAATTATATGAAACTCATCAACGTCCAACATTTCTGTCTGCTATAAAATTTGTAAATTTCTTAATTAACACTATCACCACTCTGGCCTTTTTCAAATTTCCACTTATATGAATTTGGCTCATCTGTTTTCTAACCCCAAAATATTTTTTTCCAGAGAAAATGCAAGGTCCTTGTAGAAAATTCCCATCAGGCTTCAACAGTTTTAGACGGTAGAAGAATCTTTCTAATTGAGTTAGTCACTTGACCCTTTAACATTCCACAATAGAAATAACACTATAATTATGCACAGTGGTGTCTTGGCATTTGGCAAAGCAGACAAGATGGCGGTTGCAGCAATGTGATCCAAGTCCTGTCCCTTTTTAACATGTGTCATTGATATCCTATGCACATACAAAGTGACAGGGCTTTGATTGCATAGCTCCAGATGCTGTCTCTGTGAGCCACCTGTCCCCAGTGTTATCTGCTGGTCCCACACACTTATTATGAGGGGCGCATTTCAGAATCCCTGCTCTGGAGCAAGGTCTTCTGGCAGGACCCAGGAGGTGTGATTTTCCATGGCAGTGCCTGTCCTCTGGAATGATCTCCCCTGATATAGAGTGAGCCCTGACCCTGTTGGCCTTCAGAAAAGCTCTAAGAACCTGAATCTCTCCTGGGGTGTTGGGGCCAAGGTCATTGGAATTCCCATCTGGAAGGGTGTAATTGGAATCTGAATTCTGACTGCCTATTAATTTTTGTTGTAAATACATCATTTTCGGTTGTTCTACTGATTGTACACCACCCAGAATTGCAATTTTCCAAGTTGGGCAGTCATATATGATATTATTATTTGATTGATTTATATAGCTGCCCATCTCACATATAAAAAACCGGGCAGCGTACAATATTAAAATGAATGCAAACATATAGATGTAAAAAATAAAAATTAAAACACACACACACACACACACACACACAGAGCAGCCTGGAAAATAATAAAGACAATCATTAACCCTACCGGGAGACTGGTTCCATCAGTCATACAGACATATATACACACAACATATAAATATAAAACATTTTATATTATATTTAGAAGTAAACAATTTAAACAAAGGAAAGAATCTGAAAGTAAAATATAAAGTATAAAAATATGTAAACAAAAATAAATTCTGACAACTCTTAGTTGTAAAAGTGGAATAACATTTTACGAAAAGGATGAAGACATGGATGCCAGATTGGGAAAAGCTGTTCTTTACTAAGAGTGACTATCTATGACAGTGTTTTTCAAAGCTGGCAACTTTACGATGTGTGGACTTCAACTCCTAGAATTCCCCAGCCAGCCATGCCATTCTGGCTGGGGAATTCTGGGAGTTGAAGTCCACACATCTTAAGGTTGCCAATTGTGAAAACACTGATCTATGATTTCCGATGGGTGAATTTTGCTCCACTTGGTGTTGCAGAAGGCATGCATCTTTTGCTGGATTGAGGCTGAAGCTGTGTCAGGAGTGTTTTTATTTGGATTTCAGCACTGATCAGGGGTGTAGGGGCCCCTTCCCATTTGAGGGATCCTTGATTTTATACCAGATTTGTGGGTGGGTGTGCCTTCGAGTCAGTGTTGGCTCTTGGCAACTGCCTGGACATGTCCCTGCAGTTTTCTTGGCAAGGTTTCAGAACTTCCTGGGGTTGAGAGAAAGGGACTGGCCCAAGGTCACCCAGCTGCCTTTGTGTCTAAAGCAGGACCAGAACTCACAGTCTCCTGCTTTTTAGCCTGATGCCATAACCACTACACAAAACTGGCTTTCCCATACTAGGGTCTACTGCATGCAAAGCAGAAAATCTATCCCTCAGCTGTAGCCTGAGGAGAGATGAGCAGATGGTCGTCTGCAAATCAACCATCCACATTTGCAGGTGAAACAAAGAATCTGTGGAAGTTGTTGGAAGAAAAAAAAGTGTGAGCTCTGACTGAAACCATCCCTCCTTCCTGTTTACTTAATGTAAAGTTTAGTAAGTTTGATTATTTTGATAGATTGGTTTCCTTTCCTTTTCAAGGTTAGAATTCTCAAAAACCAGATTGCAGTGTAACATGCAATCTGAGGTTGTCCCCTCTTTCCTTCTTTATTTTTATTGGTGTTCGATCCATTGGCAAGGAAGATAGGGCAAGAGAATCCAATTTCAGGAATTAAATGGGCAAATCAAGAACATAAATGAAAACTATATGTTGATAACGCTGTACTTAAAGTTACCCATCCAAAGAACTCTTTACAATCGATAATGAAACATTCACAGCATAATGGTTCGGTATCAGGATATGGGATTAAGAAGAACAAGGCACAAATGATTACATGGAATTTATAAGAGGAGGAAAAACTGCATTTGTAACAAATAACATGGTTTAATATCATTGTTAAACTGATTAAGTAGCTGGGAATTTACTGAACAGAACATAATAAAGATGTTTTTATTTGTTTATTACATTTACACGCCACCACAATCCTGAAAGACTCTTGGCAGTTTTCAAGATAAAATACACAATAAACAATGCACAGTTAAATGAAACCTCTACAAGCCAATTAATAAAAACAGACATTTGTTGATTAAGCCAATTAAATAGCAAAGCCAGTCTGTAACCCAACCAAGAAGGTATCGTGGTCCAAATGCCCTCTGGAAAAACTCCATTTTGAGTTGCTTCTGAAAGGCAATCAAAGTGGGAGCCAACTGGAGGTCTACTGGAAGGCTTCCGGAAGTGCAGAAACATTAACAGCTTCTCCTAAATAGACTGAACTAGCTTGGCTGGTTCTGATGGGAGAATATTGTTCTGCTAGTAACTTGGTGCCAAGCCATATAGTGCTTTATAGCAGGGTTCCTCAACCTTGGCAACTTTAAGATGGATGGACTTCAACTTCCAGAAGCAAGGCTGGCTGGGGAATTCTGGGAGTTGAAGTCCACCCGTCTTAAAGTTGCCAAGGTTGAGGAACCCTACTTTATAGGGTTGTGGCCCAAATCTGGCTCACCTAAAACATGTCATAGGATTGGTAGTGAATGCAGCTAACATGTGTATGGGGTGTGGGTGTGCATGTGTGTACCTTTTACCATCACAATAAGTTAGCATCAGCAATTTAAACTGCACCTGGAATTTTTAAAGGAGCCTTAGGTAGAAACCACTGCAGTAGTCTAATTGGACAACTCCAGAAAACATAAATGAGAAATAACATCATTAATAAGATACATTTTGATAGCAGCAAGAACAAACCTGGTATCACACTGGAAAAGATAAATTTTGCCAATGATAGCAGATTAGGAGACCAACATTGGAGACTATGTTGCAATGGCAAAATTAATAATATATATCCACAATAGAAGTTTAACCTAATTCAAGCAGGAATGGCTCCCTGAGATACAACACATTACATGGCAAGGCAGATTTAGACATTGGAATGTGGTTTCTAGGGCTTTGGCAGAAGCCAACAACAATAATTGATGTTCAGTGTAAAGCATTAATATTTAAACTGTGGTTAGCAGTTGGAACACAAATGGAACGGATGGAGAGGATGTGTACCTAGAAAGTTTTCTTACTAGGCTTTTAAAAAAAATCTATATTTAGTAGTTATTCTTTTGTTCCATCTTATCCCTTTTCTTATCTTCTTTTGCATTGCTTTATTTCAATAATAATAAAAAAAAATTTGAAAAATGGATGGTGACAAAGGCATGAGTCATTGTAGCAAGGTCCTCCCATCTCAGGCAGAGGTGCAGCTAGCACCCCAGCCAAAGGTGGGTGAAGGCTCCCTGGATGCCACCTCTATCTGCTGTTCTAGCAGAATCCACAAGACCTGCAAATTGTGGATCTCAATCTTCAGGAGAAGTGCCACCCTGTCAAGAGGCATCACCAGGTCAGGAAGAGAATCCCTATGCACAAACAGTAACTCCATCTTGGTAGAGTTCAATTTAGGCATGTTCTTTCCCTTCCAGATCCTCATAGTATTCAGACACTGGAACAGAACTTCAATGGCACCGTCACTATGGCCTGGAGAAGCAGTATAAAGCTGGATATCATCAGCATATTGATGATACCAAACCCCAAAGTACCAGTAAAGTATGAGATAAATATAGAAGATAAGCAAGTCCAGGTTTACCACTCCTTTCTTCAGTACTAAATATTTATTTTCATGAAGGTGAATGTGCAAAAAAAAAAAAGAGCAGTAGAGAATAAATCTTTGCCTCTGCAAAGAAGCTGAAGAAACAGTGGACCACCTAGCTAGCTGCTGCAAGAAGATCACACAGACTGACTACAAACAAAGGGATGACAAAGTAGCAACAATGGTGCTTTGGAATAGCTGCAAGAAATACACTTGCCCACAAGCAAGAACTGGTGGGACCACAAAACAAAGTAATAGAAAATGAAGAAGCTAAAGTGCTCTCAGACTTTAGGATTCAAACAGACCAGCACCTGCCAGACAACACCCCAGACTTAACAATTGTTGATAAGACAGACAAAAAAGTCTGGATAGTGGACACTGCAATACCTGGAGGCTGCAGAAGAGAAGAGAAAGAACTGGAAAAAATCACAAAATACAAAGGCCTGCAAATAGAAGTAGAACAACTGTAACAAAAGAAAGCAGAGATAGTACCAATAATTATAGGCACCTTGGGTGCAATCCCAAAACATCTGGAGCACCACCTGAAGACCGTCAGCATTGACAAAATCACCATCAGTCAATTGCAAAAGGCAGCTTGACTTGGAACAGCTTATATCTTGCGACGATACCTTTAACACCCTCAGACAACAGCATCTGCCTATCCCAGGTCCTTGGGAAGGACATAAAATGCCAAATCCAGTCTAAACACCTAGCTGACTGTGTGACCAACCATACATTTTCAGTAAAGATTAGTAAAGTTTAGTAAAACAAAGATGAAATATTTTGAGACTCTTGTCTTTGGAACAGTCAGAAATGCCTAATTAGTTCCAGTATCTTAAAATTAGAAGTACAGATAAATAATTACAAAAACAAGGCAGAACACTCAGAGACTTGACTGAATGTTAAAAGTTTATGACACAATTCAGAACATATGTTGGGACTTATGTTGTGTTAAACAGGTCCAATGATATACAGCAATGAGAATATCAGTAGAAGATAAATATATAATTTACCGCAAATATTGTACCAAGAGAAGACAAGATTTTTGATGTTAGTGGTGTTGTATACTGGCAATCCAATATTGATTGCCAGAATACATAATTCACATTAAAAACTGCTGAAAATGTAATAATCAGGTTTTATTGATTGATTGATCTGATTTTAATAATAGTTAAAATTATTCATTATAGTTATATCTAGTACTAATCTACTGTAATGTGCTTTGCAAATTCTTGTTCAGTTTTACCCAGCTTGTAAAACTATATTTTATTTCGTTTTTGTTCCATTATTTCTTTTCCCGCTGTTTTTACTTGGTTGTGCTTTTAAGTATCTATTAAAATAGTAAAAAATATCAACTATAGAATCCAACATGAATAATAATAAAAAAACCTGATCAATAGTCAATCTACACAGGGTATTTCTTTTAATTTCTTTTTTTGGCGATGGCATATTTTACTTCTCTTCCACCGGAGAGGACCCACCCACTTGTTCTTCCTTGGCAAACATTCCTAAAGCAAAGGCTATGAGAGAGCTGATTTTTGTCCCCCTGGCGATTGTGTGGGGGAGAAATCTCATCATCTCAACTTTTTGCCCAACCTGATATAAACCATCTGAAGGGCATCTGTTAGGAATGTTGCTGCAATGTTGTCTATGCCTGAGGCTATTTTAAGACATTCTGGGGTTACACAATGCTATTTTATGCTTCATTTCTCTGTTTTCTACTGGAGGCCATAAATAAATGAAACAGAAGTAGTTTTCTTATTGAGGAATAGAAATATACAAAGAGACGTGTGGTAATTGAAGGGGACCTGGAAGGAAGGATGCTATAAAACTAGATTTTAAGTCAGAAACTTCCATTTTCCTATTTCTGGCTCTTCTGATCATACATAATAATGGAAGAGTTCCTATCATTATGTTTCTATCTGGAACAATGAATAGATTACCTACATGTCAGCCCATTACCACTCTGCTCTATATTCTGCTCGTTCCTTGTTCTACTTGGTGTCTGAGAAGTTCTACATCTCATTTTGGAACAGGCCTGCCATGTATTTGGCATTTTTTCCCCTTTCTCTTTCTCTTTCCCCTTCAGTGCTCTGACTTCCTTTTCTTCTAGGCCAGTGTTTCTCAATCTCAGCAACTTTCAGATGTATGGACTTCCACTCCCAGAATTCTGGCTGGGGAATTCTGGGAGTGGAAGTCCATACATCTTAACATTGCTGAGATTGAGGAACACTGTTCTAGGCTCGGCTGCAGTGGCTTCCCCTGTTTTGGATGCTGCTGGTCTCTCTCGCTGGTCTCTCTCACTGGCCCCTCTCACTGGTCCTGTCCTGATCCACCACTTTTCTCCTTATCGCCACTGCTGAGCTACTTATCTCGTATCTTCTCTACCATTGTCATTGGTCCCTATTTGTGCTGCTACTCCTGACCATCTTCTGGGCCTCACCTGATTTCTTTCCTCTTCTGTTCTTCTCTCTTCCTTGCCCCTCCTATTCAGCCTACCTGGTTCTCTCCTTTTATACTTCCTTTATCACGCTTCCTTTTTCTCTCCTCCCTTCTCCTGTGTAACATAATGTTTCTTGCACTGCCTGGCCCTGTTTCTCAGAGGTTTCAATTTCCCATCCATTATGATTAACTTTAGCTCTCTGTACTTGAATCTATCCTGTCTCTTTCCTTTCTAATACATCTAGCTGAAAGTTGCCGGCCAGAAATGGCTGACGCTTCGGCGGTTCGAGTCAAGCCTTCGCGTTAAACAGGGTGAGCTCCTGTTTCCTCCCCAGTTCCTGTCAACCCAACAGGTCGAAAACTCACGTGAGTAGATAAATGGGGACTCTCACTCCGGTGGGAGGAAAAATGCTGGCAGCGCCTTGCACAGAGAGACGGGACCAGTTGCCAGTAAGTGCGAAACCACGCTCACCCGAAAAGGACGCGAAGCAACGGAAACCCCACCTCCTGCGCTCGCCAGCTGGGCTCTGCTCTAAGAAGGAGGCTCTGGCAAACCACTTCCGAAAAACAATTGCCTTGAAAACTGCAAGGATTCGTCCAGGCAGTCACTGCAGGGTCAGTAATGACTGAGTGCGGACAAAAAAAAAAAAAAATCCACTGGAAGAAAGAAAGAAAGGAAGGAAGGAAGGAAGGAAGGAAGGAAGGAAGGAAGGAAGGAAGGAAGGAAGGAAGGAAGGAAGGAAGGAAGGAAGGAAGAAAGGCAAGCTCTCATATTCACTCTCAAGTTCTGTCCATTCTGTTCCTGGAGGACTTTGCAATTTATGCTGTACCCTTACTAAGAAAATGCCAAATTGCATGGAATTACCCACTTGCAATTGTCACTCAAAATCCTTAGCCATCTCTACCCAACTGCTTTTTGCATATAGGAAGAACTGGACATTTTTAGAGCAGGCAACACTCCTTTAGTTGCTGTCAAGGATGAGATAAGTCAGGACAGCAAACAAGGAACAAAGTGCTGGGGGGGTTTCTTTGTTTTTTGTTTTTAAAGTTCTGATGCTCATTTTGGAGATGTCCAAACACTTCAGGCTGTTTCCTCTTGAGAGGTGCAATTAGGCAAAAATAAGTATGTCAGGGGAAGCGGATGCCCCTGGAAGGAATAACCACTATAAGCAACATTAAAAAATCAGGAAGTGTTTTGCTTTCTGCATCTCCCAAGTGCTCCTTGAAACAGCAGTCGACAGTTTTAGAAACACTTCAGACAACTCTTTTTTTTTTTTCTTGGAGAGATTGTATGGTCCCCTCCTCCCCAATCCAGGCACATCAAACAGATGGAGGAGTTTACAGAAAAAACAAACCTTATGTTTTTCATTGAATCATGGAAAGGCCAGGGAAGCCCAGGGGACAAGAAGCTAACCTGGGAAAAAACACGTACTCTTTACCAGTTATATGCAACAAACTTTTCTTTCTTTCTTTCTTTCTTTCTTTCTTTCTTTCTTTCTTTCTTTCTTTCTTTCTTTCTTTCTTTCTTTCTTTCTTTCTTTCTTTCTTTCTTTCTTCCTTCCTTCCTTCCTTCCTTCCTTCCTTCCTTCCTTCCTTCCTTCCTTCCTTCCTTCCTTCCTTCCTTCCTTCCTTCCCAAGAGAAATTTACATAACTGATGTTTTACAGAGGGTTACCAGACATCCAGCAAAAGGAGGACATGTCCTCCTTTTTGTCTGCACGGCCTCCATCCAACAGGCATAACCTTAAAATCAAATATAGTCTGGCTTTTTGAGTATCTTAAGGGTTTTTTTGGACTGTTTTCACAACAGTAGTCATTCAAGCTTTCATACATTGTGACCTTGTAAATGGCCTGCTTCTTTTTTTCCTTTGTCCATTGACAGACTCAACAATGTAGATTTATGTAATTAGATTGATTTTCTGATTCCAGCAATTGGCTTCAATCCAGCTCCTTCAAATCTATAATCACTATGGCCTCTGGATCTCATGACTCATCATGTATTTCTATGGTGAAATTTGAAAAGTGCTCATTGTTGATTCTATATTATCACTAGCATATGTTCTTGAAAATAAAGATTTGTTGAAAAAATATTGCAACTGAAAAACTAGTCTTTCTGATGTAAATTCAAATACATGTAGGACTAAGTACTTTTTTTTTTGCTGTTTTTTGCTGTAATTGTTGTCGCAGATGCCAAGAAAGTAAAACAGTTAGTGTGCCCTCCTTCCACCCCTCTGCAATTTGTCTTCCTTTCCAATTGTCTATGTCTTCCTTTACCTGTTTAGATATCTGATAACTCTAGTTTTACATGACATCACAAATGATGTAATTGTCTAGACAAACTTTGAAAACAATGGACTTGTCTGTTATTTAGGAGTAAAGTCCAAGAACAAATTTGGTCTGTTGCATCCAGATTTAGATAAGCGTTGATTGATCCCAGTGAGTCTTTCCTCAGATATCTCCAAAAAAGGACATCAGCCTGAGAATGAAGTTTAGCAGTGACCCTAACTTTTGGGATCTATGAACAATTTGTCATTTCAAGAGCATATTGGTTGTGCTTTTGGGAAATCACTGCCATGGGGAGGATCTTCCCCATCAACCAAATGGTTGCCATGGTGGGTACAGCTAGTTATTCACCAGAAGACCCTGGGGAAGGCTGCTGCCTGCCAATCCTACCAAATCCTTCTCAGATGCTCCTTAACATCCTCTTCCTTCTTTATCTTTTTTTCTGAGCAGGTGAGAATTGTGAGCAAAGCAGTAGGCTGTAGCCACCAGCCATTTTTATTTTCAAAGACTGCCCTTAAGTCCTGTGTCAATCCCAGAGACATTCTTGGAAATGAAGAACATGCTGGAGGCTGATATTTTACTTGGAAGAAAATCAATTTCCAGCTTTTAAAAACTGTTTCAACCTGACCTCCTAAATGTGAGCATGAATGTTGCTGTGAATATATTCCATGCTACTTTTTGCATCTTCTAGCCTTGCTGCGTGTGTGCTTGTGTATGCGTGGTTCCTATCCTAGAAGATGCCAAGAGAGGTTCCCCAGGTCCATTTGTGTCACAGGTCACATTTGAAGAGATTTTTTTTTTTAAATCTCCAAAAGAAGCTCTATTGTGAAGTTTGTCTCTGGTTGCTGTTTTTCATTGGGTTAAAACAATGCATTTTCAGATGATGTTATATTCCCATTCTGAATTTCAGTCACATTTTCTTTTTTATTGCTTTGTTGTCCATAGCCTGGCCCTTTAATGGGAATTATGGTAAGTAAGGAAATAGTTACCTCATTTTCACTGCAGATCTGGATTTCAGTTGTGCGGCATTCACAAAGATTGAATTCCTCATGCACCCTTGAAGAGAATTTTGAAAGCATTCATTGCTGTATCAACTCACCATAATGCAGAGGTTAAGATACTGAGCTAGAACTGAGGAGACCCAGGTTCAAGTCCACCATCAGCCATAGAAACTGACTGCATGACTTTGAGCCAGACACTTTCCCTCAGCCCAACTACCTTGCAGAGATTTTGTTGGGAGTAAAACAAAGATCTCCATGTAAAGCATCATGCACTACTGGTGGAAAGGCAGGATATCAATCAATCAATCAATCAATCAATCAATCAATCAAATAAATAAATAAATAGCACCACCATGCCTGGGACAATGAAATTGGAGAGCCCTTTGAGGAACAGTTGAAAGAATTGGGTATGTTTAGCTTGTGGAACAATGTCTGATGAGAGAACAGATAGCTCTCTTTAAAAATCTGTTGTCACGCAGAAGGAGTGGATTTATTCTCTATTGTCCCAGAGGACTAGTGAATGTCAGCCCCGCTAGGTAGTCTAGAGCAGGAAATCAACCCTACAGGAAGGCAAAAGCTACTTTTACTGAGATTGTATAATTGTTGTTGTTCAGTCGTTAAGTCATGTCTGACTCTTTGTGACCCCATGAACCATATTGTGCCAGGCCTTCCTGTCCCTCACTGCCTCCCTGAGTTTGCTCAGTTTCATGCTCATTGCTTCAGTGATGCTATCTAGCCATCTCATCCTCTGCCGTCCTCTTCTCCTTTTGCCTTCCATCTTTCCCAGCATCAGAGTTCTCTCTTCGCATTAGGTGACCAAAGTATCTGAGCTTGAGCTTCATCATCAATCCTTCCAATGAGCAGTCAGGGTTGATTTCCTCTAAGATTGACTGGTTTGGCCTCCTAGCAATCCAGGGGACTCTTAAGAATCTTCTCCAGCAGATTGTATAATAATAGGACCTTATAAGCCTGATTGTGCTGGACCTTCTCCCCATTCTTATACTCCAGTGAATCAGGGTGGTATCTGCCTGGTCCCTTCTGAATGTTATCTCGTTGCTCCAGACTTAAAAAATGCTTCAGCCCCTTTTCCCTAAGTAATGGTTCTTGCATATTTCCATCAAGGTCATCTTCCATACTCTCTACAGTGGATTACAAGTATAAGGAAGCAGCTGAAGGAGATAGTCAGGAGCTTCCTTGTTGTACAAGCTGATAGCTACTGGAATCAGCTGCCATAAGAAGTGATAAGTTCTCCTTTGCTAGTGATTTTCAAACAGGCTGGATTGTCCTCTGTTAGCAATGCTCTAGAAGTTCCTGCATTGAGGGGACTGGACTAGAGGACCCGACATTCTTTTCCAACTCTATGATTCTAGGATTGTAAGAATCTAAGATGTACCATTATCCTCCTGTTTGTGTATTGTATTTAAGAGAGCCTGATGCATTCACTACCTCTGCTGATTCCTGAAAAGAAAGTTACTCCAAATTGTTATGAACAAGTGCCACGCTATTTTAATTGGCCCCCCGGTGAATAGCAGCTTGAGAATGGAAGCAACTAATTGCTGCCCTTTGTGAAGTGTCTGTTCTGAAATCCATAATAGGAAAGCACAGCCTTGGTGCTCTTGGGGAAGTTTTAAGTCATCAGTGCTGGCTTGGCCACAGTCTTCAAACAGCTTGCTGGCTGCATAGAGATGACATCCCAATTGTGGAGTGTAAGAGGAGAAGGACAACAAACCCAACCACCAAGAACTGAAAATGGTTTATGGTTTTATCTCTGAAAGGAGACCCTGTAAATGAGCAAATTCGGTTCCAGGATGTCAGAAGCAATTTATCTGGGGCTTGAAGCCTGACGTGCATTTTCCTGAAGAGGTGCAGAAAAGTGACCAGGTTCACTAAGACAGACCTTGTCGACCAGATTAAGATTAAAATCGTGACTCGGGGAGATGAGAAAGAACTATTTCTGAATAAGGGATTAAAGTGCATCTATTTCTTCAGGCAGCAGATTCAAACCGCATAAAATACTAAGAGTTCCATGCAGACACAAAGCCTAATGTGTCATGTTGAAGCATTCCTAGGAGGGAGATTTTTATACAGGTGAAACTCGAAAAATTAGAATATCGTGCAAATGTTCATTTATGTCAGTATGGCAACTCAAAAGGTGAAACCAATATATGAGATAGACGCATTACATGCAAAGCGAGATATGTCAAGCCTTACTTTGGTATAATTGTGATGATTATGGCGTACAGCTTATGAAAACCCCAAATTCACAATCTCAGAAAATTAGAATATTACATGACATCAATAACACAAGGATTGGAATTAGAACAATATCGGACCTCTGCAAAGTATAAGCATGCATATGTACTCAGTACTTGGTTTGGGCCCCTTCTGCAGCAATGACTGCTGCAATGCGGCGTGGCATGGATGCTATCAGCCTGTGGCACTGCTGAGGTGTTATGGAAGACCAGGATGCTTCAATAGCGGCCTTCAGCTCCGCTGCATTGTTTGGTCTCATGTCCCTCATCTTTCTCTTGGCAATGCCCCATAGATTCTCTATGGGGTTCAGGTCAGGCGAGTTTGCTGGCCAATCAAGCACAGTAATCCCATGGTCATTGAACCAGGTTTTGGTACTTTTGGCAGTGTGGGCAGGTGCCACGTCCTGCTGGAATATGAAGTCAGCATCCCCATAAAGCTTGACTGCGGAAGGAAGCATGAAGTGCTCCAAAATCTCCTGGTAGACGGCTGCGTTGACCCTGGACTTAATGAAGCACAGTGGACCAACACCAGCAGATGACATGGCTCCCCAAATCAACACAGACTGTGGAAACTTCACACTGGACTTCAAGCATCGTGCATTGTGTGCCTCTCCATTCTTCCTCCAGACTCTGGGTCCTTGGTTCCCAAATGAGATGCAAAAGTTGCTCTCATCAGAAAAGAGGACTTTGGACCACTGGGCAACAGACCAGTTCTTTTTTTCTGTAGCCCAGGTAAGACGCTTCTGACGTTGTTTGTTGTTCAGGAGCGGCTTGACAAGAGGAATACGACATTTGAAGCCCATGTCCAGGATTCGTCTGTGTGTGCTGGCTCTTGATGCACTAACTCCAGCCTCAGTCCACTCCTTGTGAAAGTCCCCAACACTTTGGAATGGCCTTTTCCTGACAATCCTCTCCAGGCTGCGGTCATCCCTGCTGCTTGTGCACCTTTTTCTACCACACTTTTCCCTTCCACATAACCTTCTATTGATGTGCTTTGATACAGCACTTTGGGAACATCCAACTTCTTTTGCAATGACCTTTTGGGGCTTTCCCTCCTTATGGAGGGTGTCAATGATGGTTTTCTGCACAACTGTCAGGTCAGCAGTCTTTCCCATGCTTGTGATTCCTACTGAACCAGCCTGAGGGACCATTTAAAGGCTCAGGAACCCTTTGCAGGTGTTATGGATTCGTTAGCTGATTAGAGTGGGACACTTTGAGCCTAGAATATTGAACCTTTTCACACTATTCTAATTTTCTGAGATTGTGAATTTGGGGTTTTCATAAGCTGTACGCCATAATCATCACAATTATACCAAAGTAAGGCTTGACATATCTCGCTTTGCATGTAATGCGTCTATCTCATATATTGGTTTCACCTTTTGAGTTGCCATACTGACATAAATGAACATTTGCACGATATTCTAATTTTTCGAGTTTCACCTGTACATGACATGCAGGCAGTATAATTACAAATGCAGTTAATGAACATTTCTCTTGCTTAAGACAGAAATAATGTCTGGGATTAGTATCTGGTCTGATGTGTCCACATTCTGCAATGGTCAGGGTCATTCTAAAACGGAATCGTGGACATCTGTAGAAACTGCACATGGTGATATCATGATGTCAACTCTTACATACTTGTGCCCAACACCTGAATAGGTAAGCTGTAATTTTTGCAACATGACATCTTGATGCATATATAGACACTTGTCCTTCTCTGCCTCCTCCCCTTCCCGACACCTATAAATGGAATTATCCTCCAGCAATCGGGGGAGGGGGGAGAGCAACTTGCTTAACATGTTAAATCACATTAATAACCTTTGTAACATGGAGCCAAAACCTACCTTGCAACTGCTCAGAAGTCTTCTTTTCCTGCAAAGGAGGCATCTGTTTTTCTATCTCATTCTTCAGGGTGCTTGAGAATTTCCTTGAAATTCCTCTTGATGGTGTTTTTGAGCTGGCTTTATTCTTGGAGGTGGCAGAAGATGCTGCTGCTGATTTTATTACTTCCTGTTGCCAAACTTTCCATTATTCTGAAGGCTTCTTCGATGCCAGAATGTTTCAATCTGAAAAAAACTCATTGGGAAGAATTCGGTTCAGTTATGAATCCTAAACAAATGCCCTGTTAAAACGGAGACATTTCTTTTTAAGCTGTGACCCCACTGTTCTTAGTCATGCACCCCTAGGTGCAGTCTATTGGAATATAACCTAGAATTATTGTACGAAATCAAATTTGGATTGTATAATTAATTGGCTCCCACAGACACATTTTATTATCATTATTATATTATTGTTTGATTTAACCTTTCAGTTTTTGTAAATATTATGCTTTATTGTGCATCACTCAAAAGAACACATGGATTCTCAATGGGAGAAGGGTTAGGATTAGTTATGCAATTCTACGTAGGTTGGAATTTGCCATATGTTAATTTTAATTTATTTTACCTGTCCATATATATCCACTTTCTCTTTTGGAGAAAGGCTTTCATTTCTATTGAATAACTATTAGAACAGCCATAACAGATATTGCGTTCCTCAAAAATGGTCCTTCACTACCCTGCAGAAGATTGAGATAAGAAAGAGTTTCAGCACTTTTTCTAAACTTGTCCATTGCCCTTAGCTTGAGAATAGGGCCCTTTCACTTTCCACAGAGTTTGAGGAAGAGGCTTCATTACCACCTTCTTTTTCCTCCACTTTTGTGAAACCTAGCAACTACAACTGACTATGATCTGTAAAGGTGCCAGCAGTCACAGGCTAGCACTTAGTAGGATAGCAATGAAAGCCTTGGAAAAGATATTCAGTTGCTGAGACATGGTGATCAGAGTCAAAGGTCAGAGCCAAAGGTCAGAACTGTGCAGGCAATGGTTTTCCCTGTGACACTTTATAGAAGCAAAAGTTGGACTTTGAAGAAGCAGGATAGAAAGAGTGTTGATGCTTTTGAACTTGGGTATTGGAGAAGACTCCTGAGAATACCATGGACAGCCAAGAAAACAAATAAATGGATAATAAAACAAATCAACCCAGATTTTCCACTTTAGGAACAAATGACCAGGCTCAAATGATCATACTTTGGACACATTATGTCAGGATTAGCCCATGAAACTCCAGGAGACAGTACAGATTCAATCCAGCAAGGTTTATTGGCTTCACTCCCATTACAGAAATCTTCTCAGAGTGAAAGCAATTCCCAGAGTCACCCCACAAACATCCTGCATTCCTTAGGGAGGTGCCAGTCTCATTCTCTTATCTCTTCCTCTTTGTTCTGGGGATAAGAGTACGTGCTTAACCCCTTTCGCTCTAGTTCTCACACATTATGTGAAGATCTAGCTCTCTGGAGAAGGCTCTAATGTTGGGAAAGATGGAAGGAAAGAGAAGAAGACACTAACCACCAGCAAAATGGAGGGATTCAATCACAGTGGTGATGGATGCACTGTTGGAAACTTGAAGGACCAGGATGGGGATAGATCCTCCTGGAGAAAATCTATTTGTGTGGTTGCTAAGAGTTAACACTGACTTGATGGCAAGTAATCAAGTATCTACAAAAGCAAAGAACCTTCAAAACACTGCCAACTTCTCCCAGCTTTTATTTAGTTCTTTATTTAAATTTATTATAGCCACCAATGGACCCTGGGCAGCATAGAAATTTTAAAAAAATCCATAAAAACAGATAAAACATAAAACCGCACAAATGCCCCAAAATAAAATGATCTAAAAATGACACCAATCAAACGAAACAAAACAGCCCTCCCCAAAATACAATACATTAACCCCAGGAGAGAGGGTGCAGTCCTTATCTCTGTGGGGATGCTGTTCCAGTTGTCCCAAAATAAATCAAATCAAATCACTTTATTACAGCTATAAGGCCAGTGGGTTTTTTTTAGATTTTTTTAATCCCACCTTTATTATTTTTAATAAAGAAGTCAAGGCAGTGAACATACCTAATACTCCTTCCTCCTCCTATTTTCCCAAAAGCAACAACCCTGTGAGATGAGTTGGGCTGAGAGAGAAGGACTGGCCCAAAGTCACCCAGCCGGCTTTCGTGCCTAAGACAGGACTAGAACTCACCGTCTCCTGGTTTCTAGCCTGGGGCCTTCACCACTAGACCAAAGTGGCTCTTTGTGCCAAGTATACAGCATGATTTCCTATCTTCCATCAGCCTTCAGGTAGCTTCTGTCCTTTGCTGTAAGAACATTTCTTTGTAGCAGAGAAGAGCCCATCTATGTTCCTAAATGGCTTAAAAAGATCTAACTTGGCCTGCTTGAAAGGAACAATTTCATTACTTTCACTTCCCAAATAAAGCTCATTTCCTGGGACAGGATAATCTAAGCCAGTGTTTCTCAACCTTGACAACATTAAGGGCTGGCTGGGGAATTCTGGGAGTTGAAGTCCACCCGTCTTAAAGTTGCCAAGGTTGAGAAACACTGATCTAAACCCTGGATAACAGTATAATGATGAAGCAGGTGGCTTGCTTCTAGAGAGTTCTAGACACAATCTCTGATAACTGTATTTAAATGCTCTTTAATGATTAGTGATATGAAAGAACTTCCTCTGCTTGAATCTTTGAAAAGTCAGCGTCTCTCAGAACAGATGTTATTAGACCAGATAAACTACAGATCTGAGTCATCGCAAGGCAAGCTCTATTGGGGACGAGTCTTCAGCTAAGCGAGTTAACAAGTAGCAGCCATCCTTGGCTGACCCACCTCATCTCATTTCTTCCTAGGTGGGATTCATCAGAGATCTGGGTTCAACCTTCTCCCCATGCCTCATCCCTTCTTTCATATGGGAGCACAGTGTCAGTCTAGGGGAGAAGCCACCTACTCTGGGGTTTGCATCTCAGCATGTTTTTCTAAGGTCAGGCTTAGACCTTCAAAAGTCTAAATATGTATTGATATCTTTCCGCGTATATACTCCAACACATTTCCTCAGTGTTGCTGGAATAATCTTTCCATTTTTCAGAGCAGCACAATTTGCTCAAGCTAACTGTTCTTGAAAAGGTCTGTTGGGTTTCATTGTGGCAGGTTGAATGGAATAGAAAAGAGTATTAGCTGGTTCCAACCTTATTCAGATGAATGCTTTATTGCTCTGGTGTGTTATTATCCCATCTTGAATCTGCTTACTATATAGGGTTATCTTGATCTGGTGAATGGCAATGAAGGTGATAGATACATGTAGTTCCCAGTTGAAGAATAAGTTCTGCTCCCAAGGCCTGTCCTTAAGCTGAATTTGTATGTAAGCCAGAACAGTGTTATTGTATAATACTGTATAAGTAGTGTTGTGTAATGAACTCGAACCATTGTGTGTTTAAAAAAAAATCATGGTGCATTTAACTGAAATTTTGCTAAAATAGACTCCCTTCTAAACTGTGGGTTGTCTGTAACCTGAGTATTCTTATCCCAACGTTCAGAATGAAGCAGGGGGTGGGCTTTTTGGTCCGAAGTGCCTGCAGATGGTCCTTTGAAATTGGGCATCTGGGAAAACCACTGTACTTGATTTTCTCCCCGTGTGTCAGGTTCAGCCCAAAGAACTCCAAGAGACAATGCAAATACAGTTCTATTGCGTTTATTAGCTACAATCTCCAGACAGAAAATCTCCCCAGACTGAGCCCTAGTTCCCAAGCCAGCCAGCCACAACACCGTGAATTCCTTAGGGAGGTGCCAGCCTCATCTTCTTGAACTTCCCACACTCCTGCTGGGGGCTAAGAACATGCTTATCTCTCTGAGCTGGCCTTCATAAGTCCATTCCATCACACCGTGGACACATTTGGTGATGCTTCCTCAAGAGTGGGACTCCCCTTTGGCAGTGATCTGAGCACAGTTTATTTCTTTGTTTCCAGACACAGCCCTTCCGTCAGGCAGATTGACATGGTCATCTCAGGTGAAAAATAGTGATGGATTCCACTTAATTAGCTTTGATAATTAGTATTATGAAACTTCCCCCCCCCAAGCCATGACTAACGTTACCCAAAATCTGAGTGACCACTAAAAGACAACAAAGCAATAAAAATTGGGTATTTTTTGCCACAACGAAAGGTTTGCCTATCTTTGGGCTACAGGAGAACCTAGGCCTAGAGCGGTATTTCTCAACCCTGGCAACTTTAAGATGTGTGGACTTCAACTCCCAGGATTCCCCAGCCAGGATGCTTTCTCAAGAGTGGGACTCCCCACTAGCAGTAGTTTCAGCACAGCTTCTTCCTTAGTTTCCAGACACAGCCCTTCCATTAGGCAGAATGACATGATCATCTCAGGTGAAAAATAGTGGGCAATCGCTAGAGGATGATGGAGGAGAGTGTTATTATTACATAGGTCCTCTCACACTCTTGGAGTCAGCCTGCAAATGGCCCATGGCCATTTTTGAAGAAAGATTCAGCTGTCAGTCCAGTCAGCTTTTGTACATGGAAGGGAAGGAACGCCATCTTGGTCTTTGCCTTAGGTGTAAAATATCTTGGGACAGCTCTGTTTTCCTCAACATCTTCCTTAAAAACAACAACAACAACAACAACAACAACAACAACACTCATGATTGTGTGAACAACCTGATCACTGTCCACAAAGCCCTGGCCTAGGACATCATATCCATGGATTGAACAATGATGCCCACTTCTATCCTTCCTTTCTCTTTTCAGTTTCAGGTAAATAGAAGAGAAGATACAAGGTTGAAGAACATGAGAATAGGTAGGGTTTTTTTTGTTTTTTAAGAAGGCCAAAAAAAAAAAAATGCTTCAAAAGTTCAAAGGCTTCACTTTCTCACTCACTCCAAATTTGAATCAAAATTCTTCTCCTCAATCTTTGATCCCTTTTGACTTTGTCCTTTCCTTTTTATGAATGAGGATGCGCAAAAGTTCAACCCACTACTAACCATCCCATTCTAGAGGTAGTTCTCAATATTGACTTTTATTACTAGAATTGGCAGGACCAATCCCTTTAAATGAAAAGGATTTTTTTTTTTTTGAGGATATATGTTATCTCTGGATGTACTGTATCCTGAAATAAGACAGAACAATGTCATGGGTGATGTCTGATTTGAATAGATTGTCCAGAAACTTCAAGACAATACAGCTAAAACAAGCGTAGTAGAATGTTTGAGAAGCCCTTGGAGGAACCTTTATGGTGGCAAAGATTCCCTGTTGGGGCTATGGGACTTTGGATGGAAGGGACAGATCTCTGCTTGGCCTTGACTTAGCCACACATCTAAAACCATGGATCTTGCAGAGAATTAGTGAGTTATACATAGCTATCTCAGTACCTGTAGCTGTGGCCACTTAGTTAGAGATAGTAAAGTGAAGGGTAAAGCTCACTCCATTAATATAATATTACGGTTGCTTGTCATTTCCTATTTCACCCAGTTCCTGGTTAAGTATTGAACTGTTGTCACTATTTCATCCACATTCCTATTTGAGATTTCTGCACCCGCCACATATTCACAATTACATCTAAAGAGAATCAAAGGCAACAGAAATGGGCAACTCCTCCCTTGGGTGCCTTGGATGGGTGCCAGCTGTCATGGTTTATGTGACTGAGCATGATGGACCATTGATTTTACTTAGGAGGAAGAACCCTCCTTACATCCTTTTAAATGGAGCAAAATCAGAAGAATAAATGGATACATTAGCTGAAGCGTCATTAATAACAAAGAGAAATGTGCTGGAAAACAGCAGAGAAAAATTGCAAAAGGACAACAGGTTTGGCAGAAAGGAAACACAAAGCTTTGCGGGACTCAAAGAATCACTTTGACATGGCATCAACAAACAGACAGTCCTCGACTTATGACCATTCGTTCAGCAACCATTCAAAGTTACGATGGTGCTGAAAAAATGGACTTATGACTGGTCCCCAAAGTTATGGCCATTGCAGCTTCCCTGCAGTCACATGGTCAAAATTCGGGCACTTGGCAGCCCACCCACATTTACAACGCAGGGATGCTTCAACATCCCCCACCTATCTCACCCCCCTTCTCTGCCCTTTGGGCTGCCCTACATCCTGCCTTGTGGGGTGGCAAGCAACCCCAGAACGGTGTGGCTCTGCGGCTGCTTGCCATGCTGCAGCTCAGGGGCTTCTTGGCACCCCACAGCTATGGAGCTGCAAGAAGCCCCTGAGCTGCAGCACAGCACGAAGCTGCAGCTGTCCCTGGAAACCTCAGTCACCCCATCTGCCCCAGCAAGTGCCAGCACACCGCAGTGCCCAGGAAGCCCCAGGAAGTGCCAGCAAGCATTTGTTCGCCCAGCTGCCTTCTCTCCCAATTCTCCACACCGACCTTTCACCTTTTGCACCCAGCCACTGAGACCAAAGCAGAAGCCCCTCACCGCTTTTGCTGTCTCCTTGACCCAGCTTCTCTGGTGAATGTTTCCTACATGTGGCTCCTCAGCCCCACCCAGCAGCACAGCGCAAATAAGAATGCCAGTGAATCGGGAAGGCCAGAAGCAGTTTTGCCCAATCGGAAAGCCTTTGGGAAGACAGTGCAGTTTTCTGAAGGATGTGCTGTCTTTGGAAAGCTGTGCTGTCTTTTCAAAGGCTTTCTGAAGGCTCAGGGAACCACATGTAGGAAACATTCACCAGAGAAGCTGCATCTGAAAAGGAGACAGCAAAGGCAGTGAGTCTGTGACGGAATGGAATGATGAAGGCCAGGCTCAGGGAGATAAGCATTTTCTTAGCTCGCCGGAGGAGCGTGGGAGCTACAAGAGGATGAGACTGGCACCTCCCTGAGGAATTCACACTCTTGTGGCTGGCTGATTTGGGAGATGGGGTTTCATTCTGGGAAGATTCTTGCTAGAGATTGTAGCTAATAAACATAACTGAACTGAATTTGCATTGTCTCTTGGAGTTCCTTGGGCTAGGCCTGACATCAATCTTCCCAGACTCAAACCCCAGCTCCCAAGCCAGCCAGCCACAACAGTGTGAATTCCTCAGGGAGGTGCCAGTCTCATCCTCTTGTAGCTCCCACGCTGCTCCGGCGAGCTAAGAAAATGCTTATCTCCCTGAGCCTGGCCTTCATCATTCCATTCCGTCACAGAGTCGCTTCTGCTTCAGCCACAGTGGCTGGTTGCAAAAGGCGAAAGATCGGTGTGGAGACCTGGGAGAGAAGGCAGCTGGGCCAACGAATGCTTGCTGGCACTTGCAGGCTGGGCTGGGGCAGGTGACGCTTCATGCTTTGCTGTGGCTCAGGGGTTTCTTGCAGCCCCAGAGCCGTGGAGCACCAAGAAGCCACTGAGCCGCAGCGTGGCCAGCAGCCCCAGACCAACGAAGTTCTGGGGCTGTTTGCCGCCCTGCAAGGCAGGGTGCAGGGTGGCCAGAAGGGCAGAGATGGGGGGCAATAGGCAGGTGGGGGGAGTTGGAGACAATCCCTTATCTTACTGAGGCTCGGGGCTGGGATGGACCAAGCTGGAATGGCTTGGATTGGGGTGGGTCCTCAGCTAATGACCAGTGAAATTTGCTTAACGATGGCAAAGGGGATTGCTGTCACTAAGCGATGCGGTCACGTGACACCTCACTTTATGACCGCATTGCATAGTGGCAGAAATTCCAGTCCCAATTGTGGTTGTTAATCAAAATTGCCTGTACGTACATATTAAGCCAACATTATAGAGTAATGCATATGCTATTAGAGAACATTTAAGCTGCTTAATGTTCAGTAGAGAAAAAAAGTTCTCTTTTCATTGCATTTTAAGATCTCAAGTTCTGGCTTCATTTCTTCCCTCGTAGTTACTAGTAAAAACAAGCAGAAGAAGGCAGAAGAACATTAAGGAATATGGCTAAATAGAAAGCAGATGTGGTTTCAATAAAAGAGGGGGAAACAACTCAAGGTATGTTTTGTACTAAGTTTTCCCTCAAATCCTGAGAACTCACAACCCCTTGACAACCACCTTTAAATCTCGCACTCCCCAAAGACTGAGAAGATGAAATGCACGCACACTTAAATTACACTATGCACAATTTGAAGTGTGCACGGGCAGCCACATAGCCCTTGAATGTAACTCCTACAGGACAACTGCACACACCTGGAAAAAGATGGAGTTGCAGACGCTATTGTGAGCTCTCCCAAGCATATTCTGAAGCGCCTTCCCATCCAAAGCGCTGCAGAGGCTGTAGCCCGTATGAGCAATATGTATGCGGTGCTCTGTCAGAGAGCATAACCCTCTGTGAATACTTAATCTATGTTTACAAAACCAAATAAGACAAGATTCCCATCTATGTGGACCTTTTGCATATCCATGCAAATAGCCTTCTCTGACTATTTTTCTAGTAAGCCTTTTTCTCTTTTCTTCAGAAAGCATTATTTTCCCAGGAGTAATTTGTTAAGGGAGAGAGGAGAGGCCCCAATGGGTAGAAACAATTTTCACTCTCTCTCTCTACTCCCCCTCCACTTCCTCCTCCTCTTCCTCCTCCTCCTCCTTTTTTTTCCTTCTCCCTCCCTCTCCCTTCTCCTTCTGATATCTTTTATCTCCCTCTCCCCTTCCTCCTCAAGGAGTAGCAAAGGGACAGATCAACTTAAAGGTGGGGCCCGATCAATTGGGAATGAGGCTGAAGCCCCCATTGGTTGTAGGCCCCTTTTGTCTGTTGTAGATATTTGTGCTGCATGCACAGAGGCACAGCCTTGCTTTAACGTTTTAGTGCTGTGGTTGGCGTGTGCTACGATAAGGAGGAAACATATGTTCGACAGAACATTCAGATTAAATAGGCTCCCAGGTGTACAAGTCTTGCTGTACACATTTGTTTGCTTCTAATGGGTTTTAAGCTGAGGTGTTAGCAGTGCAGCCCCAAGAGGAACCTGTTCATTGCATGTTCTGGCACCTTTGGCAAGAACAATCGGGCAATTCTAGCCTTCCAGAGAGTTCTCGCCAGACTCCTTAATTTCTGTGTTGGCTTCCGCAAATTGGAACCCCGAAGAATAGCAGCCACTGATTCTAGCTATTCAAAATACCTCTGCAACACTTTTTTTTTTTTTTAATACCTTGCATGAAAAATGCCTAAACCATTTGCTCAATCAAGAACATTAAGCAACTCGGCTCTACCAGGCATAACGATCCATGGTAAATAGGCTGAGCGTTTCCAAAGCTAAATGTTCATCTTTTGCATGCAGGTCACACTTTAATGAACTCTCACACAACAAAACCCCTCTGATGAAAGGAAAGCAGGAAAGAAAAGAAAAAGAGAGAGAGAGAGAGAGAGGAAGGAAGGAAGGAAGGAAGGAAGGAAGGAAGGAAGGAAGGAAGGAAGGAAGGAAGGAAGGAAGGAAGGAAGACAGACAGACAGACAGACAGACAGACAGACAGACAGACTATTAGATTTGGAGGCTCCAAACATATCTATAGTACCTCTTAGGAATGAGAACGACTGGGAATTTGTCATTTGTAAGTTACTGATTTTGGATGTTAATTCTCAACCAGATACTTTCATGTGAATTTTAACCCCAAATATGTCCTGGCACCCCATCTTTAACAGCTAATGGTGGGAGTGGGGTAGGGGAATGAGGGAGAGAGAGAGAGAGAATCCACAAAAGATGTTCAGCTGGGGAAACTGCAGAAAGCATGTCAGTGATGATCAGAAGCAAACAATAAGGACAGGAAACCAACCACCTGCAGGGATTTTAGGAGGATTAACACATCCTTTTTGTTAAAAATGAATGCAGGAAAGGGGGTGAGGGCTGAAGCTGGCAAGACCAAAGTATCTGAGGTGCCAAAAGCTGTTGATATGGTTTGAATCACACTTTGGGTTCATGTATTGCCAAAGTTTAGAATTTATTTCTTGGATTACAATGTATAATTTTAATCTTTCAATTTGCATAGTTCCTGATGGGATTATGTCACCCGTTATTAAAATGCAACATGGAACTCTTAAGGTTGTCTTTTATCACCTTTAATTTTCAGTTTGGTGTTGGAACCCTTGGCATGTCGAATAAGACCAACTTGTGAGATTAGAAACTCCACAAGGCCATGATCAAAATGCTGTGCAGATGCTGTCCATATCCAAGGCTGAGAAAATGGCAAAAAGTCCACTAACACATAAGGGTGGAGGGAAAGATGCAAGGTTTAAGCCCAGGAGCTGCTGTATATGCTAGATTTCCAGGTTTTGCTGTAGTGTATCTTCATCATTATAAGAGCTTTTTCACATTTGTAGTAAAAACAACACCAGAGTCTCATCCTTGAGTCTTCATCTGTTAAGTTCATGCATACATATTTGCATTTATTACCAGGCTCAGGGTAGAAATCTGACAAGAAGACAAAACACACTAGCCTCCCCTCTGTTGCTGACATGCTTATGGTTAGCACCACCCCATGTTCAGAACACTTCATAAAGAATTCAGACTTGGTTCACACAACATGCCACAGTATGGTTTATTTGCTTGGGCAACAGCATTTTATGTCAGCATAACATTTGTTAAGCTGGATTTAGGGTTTAATGTTTTGTGTGAACCCAACTTCTATGTGTAGCAATATGCAGGTGAAGAAATTTTCCATGTGAAGAAGGGGTCTGTTCAAATCCCTTTCAGTGCAGGATAGGAGTGGAAATTGAGAAATAATTGAAAATAAATTTAAAGAATTGAAAATAAAATAGGAGAGCCACTTTGGTGTGGTGGATAAGGAGCTGGCCTAGAAACCAGGAGATGGTGAGTTCTAGTCCTGCCTTAGGCATGAAAGCTGGCTGGGTGATTTTGGGCAAGTTACCCTCTTTCAGCCCAACCCACCTCATAGGGTTGTTGCTGTTGGGAAAATAGGAGGAGGAAGGAGCATTAGGTATGCTCACTGCCTTGAGTTATTTATTAAAAAAAAATAAAGGCAAGATAAAAAAAATCTCCAATGTGTAACAAGTTAGCAGGTCAAGGGCAGAGTCAGGTTCCTGGTCAGACTCCAAGAAAGACTTTGAAGTTAAAGCTGTCTGCCTGATTGTTCTTTTTCATAGGCTAGTGAAGAAGTATTCTTAATTGAGAGGTCTCTAGCTTGAAGCCTGGTGTTAACAGTTTACTCACATGTTCACTCTCCACATTGTCTTTCCTCATGCATAGACTCAGCAGCACAGGTGAGCCTCAAGGTCAAAGATGCTGGATTGTTGGTATTTAGGAAACCTGGTCTAGTGTCCTGCATTCAAAAAATCCCTGACAGTTGAGTTCAGACTTCATGATGTCAGTGGTGTAATTTCTTATGACATCCAGTTATGACAATGAAAGGTCCCACTAGTGCTTCTGGACATTATGTCTGTGGTCTTTCTGTTTCCTTGGCTGCTGTTATTGTCCCTTTGGATCAATGTCAAAGCTGCTGTAGAAACACAGCAAGCCCTGCCCTCCTAGTTATGGGTAGACAAGTAAATATATAAAGCTTGGTAACCTCTGTGTTTGGAACACAGACTAACCGATGGGGATGCTAAGAAGGGGATGCTAAGAAGGGGATGCTTGTTGATATGTTCTTAGCATTTCCTCACTCAACTAGGGGAAAGAAACGTTTTATATTTAGGCAAGAAAAATGTAGAGCATAAACAAGACAGGGGACATCAGAGAAGGACATACAGTGGTTGCTGACAGCAAGCTGAACATGAATGGCTAATACAGTTCTGGGTTGCATTAGAAGAAGCATTGTAGCAACATGATAAAAGGAGCATGAAATCCTTATTCCCCTCTGTTCTGGACTGATGAGACCTCCCCTGGAATAATATGTACAGTTCTGGATGCCATCTCTCCAGAAGGATATTGGCAGGTTAGTAGAGGTCCAGAGAAGGGTAGCAAAGATGACATGGGGATCTGAGGACATGCCTTATGAGGATAGGCTGGAGAAACTTAAGATGGTCTTTCTGGAGGAAAGAAGACAGAGGAGAGATATGATGTCAGTGTTCAAGCAAATAAAAGAATGCCCTAGGGAAGATGACAGGAACTTCCATTGCAGTAGAAAGTAGGAATAGAAATAATGGATACAAGTTGTAATCACCCAGATTTTGTTTAAATGTAAGGCAAAAGTCCCTGTTGGTAAGATATAGAACAGTCTTCCTATGGAGGGTAGGGGTTCTCCATCTCTGGAGGTTTTTAGATGATGCTGGACAGGCAAGTCTCCTGGATAGTTTAATTGGTTTTCCTGCAGATTGCAAAGACTAGAAGATCCTTATGCAAGAAGATCCTTATGGTAATCCATCTGCACAATCATATGATTGTATGATCAGATTTCAACATAACCAGGACAGAAAGAATTTGAGAGTTATTATAGATTTAGAAATAAATATAACAGAAAACAAAGTCAACAGATTCATCTACCCAGACAGAGGACAGAGTCTTATGTCTTAAACAATTGGCTTTGCATATTTAGTAAGGCTCTGAGAAGTTTCATTTTGCAAGCAAGACAATTAAACCTTTTGAATCAAACTGTCAATTCAATTTGATACATTGCATCATGCTTTCGGACCAAATACAATATCAGATGGATGTGCCTATGTATGTACATTTTCCACCAGCAGAATATTTGAATCTAATTGACTTGATTCGACCATTTGAATTGCAAATCTGAATCAAATGAAATCAGCTTTCCAACTGAATCTCAAAGTCTGAATTGGATCTTGGCTGATCAGCACATACCTGGTATTTAGCATGTTTATGTGCTGAATTACAGTTTCCATTTTTTAAAAAAATATCTTGAGAGGCTCCTTTTCTTTAATAGTTAAGCTCCTCACCACTTGCCTGACATAGATGGGTAAGGATTTGGGGTTTGGATGTAGTTGGATCAACATTTGTACAAATTCACAAATGCTTCTGGAACTTGAAATTGAAGGAAAAAAAGGAAGAGAAAGAAAAGAAAAGAGGGAAGTAAAAAGGGAAAAGAAGAGGAGGAGGAGGAGGAGGAGGAACCCCCAAAGTTCCACTACCCATCCTGGTTTTTGCCTCTATATTTCTGTGTTTTAAAGGAAACACAGGATCTAGTTGGCTGTTAGTTGCTGCCTGAAACACTAGCATACCTATTAGAGATCACATGAGGGAGCAAAGAATGCCATAAAATTATTAAATCTTCATGGATTTAAAGTTTTGTGATATAACCTATACCCATCCTCCCCCTTCCTTCTGTCCTTCTGTCCTTCTGTTCTTTCCTTCTTCTTTTCCTTTCTTCCTTCCTTCTTTTCTGGAAAGCCATACATAAATATATGCCCTTAATACTGTATTTCAATATACAATGGTGGCTATATAAATCTTTTCTCTTATATCTTTGTTTTTGCTTTTCTTAATAGGCAGCCAAATACATTCCTGTCTTTGTGGATCAGTTAGGCCAGAACCGCTATGAACTAGAAAGCTTTTTCATTTTCATTAAGAAGGTTTTTGCTAGAGAAAACCTAATATCCATTAAAAAAATACATCTCACAAACCATTTGGAGATGTGGATTCAACCAGAACTAAAAGCACTGTAAATACATCAATTTCAGCATATAAAATACTCCAAGGAGAAGCAACTCTACAAGGCCATTTAATTATGTACATTTGACTTTCAATAAAATTACAAGGGTTGATAGATTTGGTTCTGCTGATGTAGAATATACAATCCAGCCTTTTTCAGCCAGGGGCCCTCAAAATATATTAAGAGTGAAAATCCCAGAATTTCAAACTCTCAATAGCTTGGGACGGACTACTTGTGAACTTGGGTAGTGGTATTCCCTGAAGATACTTGATACAGTATGCAGATCACTTCTCATCTGATTCAGATCACTGATTTGATTCAGACTGTCACTTTGATCCAAACTGAATGGTTGATTCAGTTTGGAAACATGATTATCTTTGATACAGCACTTCAAACTGCATAATGAAATGGCTGGATCAGAGTGCGTCAATCTGTTTGATTCAGAGGCATCTGCTTTGCTTTGATCCAATTTGGAAAGTCAATTTGATCTTTGATTGAATCAAAGCTTTGCATGGCTCTGTATATGACTGGAGAAGGCTTGGAGACTTATGACGGGACCAGTATACTGGAGCTCCTTTGAGTGTTAAGAAGATCTCAGCCCATCTAACTTTCAAATCAGCTTCTATAGACCCATAGTAAAGGCTATGTGCTTTCTGCAAACTTGACTGGGTTTGAGGAAGTGCACCCTACTACTCTGGACCATCAGGTTGGTGGATACCAAAGAAGGGACCTTTTCAGTGGGAGCCCCATAGGTCAGGAGTTCTCTCTCAAAACTGCTACTGTACATAAGTTTATTTGATCTAAAACTAACTTTAAAAGATTGCAACTTCTTTTCAGAGATGCTGTGCGCACCGACTCATCGCTGTTTCTGCATTTCCCTTGATTGTGGATGAATCATCCTTATATTTGAATATTCTTGCAAGCTACCTTGGGATATTTTGTGTGCATATATTCATATAGACCAGCTGGAGGGAAAATGTACACTTGGAGGAGCCTTCAAATGTCTCCTTTGAAATAGTCAAGGATTTTCTCCATTACACAAAAAAAGCAGCCCCAGGAAGGTGTTCATTGACACTTTGACTTTGACGTTGACTTTAACTTTAACTGCATTTTTTTACCTGGACATTCCTCTCTTCTCCACTGTCAATGGCCTGAACATGAATAGGGGAACAGAGACATGGCTGGTTGAAGGTGCACTGCCTATGGCTGGGCTGTCCACCCCAAAATCATGTGCATTCTCATTCAATCTGTTGAAAAACAAATGGTCCTCTTCCCCCGCCAAAAGAGAAAATGCTGGAGGGATTATGGAATTCTTCCCCATAGCTTAACAGTGCAGTTTTCAATAGTGTCCAACTTTTCTTCAATACTTTCTTTGCAGGCTTCAGTTTCCCACGTTTGCTCCTCTTGAATTCAGTCTTGAACTATGACCAAAGAAACTGCACAGGACTTTTTCAGATGAGGAAAGCAGGGCAGCCATGGAAGCTGCACAGTTATAAAAAGACATGTAACATGTAACAAATAAGTGAACAAAACCAAGTCATCAAAATGTTGACTTTTAACACCTCCCTCCCCCACTGGGACACAGTCCAACCACTGGAAAAATTAACAAGTAAGAACTCACCAGCGATTAAAATGACACAAAATGAAGAAAATCAATATATTCCATCATACAGAGCATCCGTTGGGGGGTGGGTCAAAAAAGTCAAGATGGTGGTTGCAAATGCACAGCTGAAGTCTCGCTCCTTTTTACATGCATCACACATAAAAAAAAAAAGGATGGGTTATGCTTATTTATTTATTTATTTATTTATATTTATTTGTCAAATTTCTATGGCCACCCGTCTTACACAAGGTGACTCTGGGTGGTGTACAATAAAACCAACTATTAAAACAGAATATAAAAGCCAGTTAAAACTATGAAATAATTAACATAAGTCAAAACAAGGTTATGTGATTGCAGCTGCCATTTTCACCTCATTTGAATCCCCTCACTGAAGTCCCTGTCTCAGGCTATTTACAATCCGTGAAAAAAGTGCTACACAAATCTACCTACCATCTAACTTTACTAATTCGATTTTTAGTAAAGCCCCTTCAGCACTTGCTCACAACCTCTTCCACCAGTCAATCTGCTTGACTGAATAAATCGGTTTTCCAATCCTTATTAAACGCTTCCAAGGACATCTCAAGCTGGATAGGATGAGAATACCATAATCAAGGATCCAGATCCTGAAATGCACGTAAGCGAGACAGAGTAACATGAGAAAATGATAGGGAAAACAGCCCCCATATCTATCCTAATATATGTTTCAATATATGCTGACTCATTTTTTTCAGCAAACCTTGTAAAAAATAGAGTGCTAAGAAATAGGGTTGTTCCCTGAAATCAACAATTGGCTTGAATTAGTTTTGCTGAAATTGGTTTTGTGTTGCCATTTTCAGCCTTCTAATATATTCCCACAGTGTGGTAGGAAAAAAAATCATTAAAATATATGCAAAACTTGAACTCTCTTTTGACTTTTGGTGGGAAAGATCAAACTATCTTGGGAAATCCAAGGATGTAAGAGAAAAATGATTCATGAAGCTTGAATAGGGCAGTAACATTCACCATTAATTTAATTTAATTTAATTTAATTTAATTTAATTTAATTTAATTTAATTTAATTTAATTTAATTTAATTATTTATAGCTTCCATACACTCTGTTGTTTTCCTATGTATTTCATAGAATCATAGAATAAAATGGGTGGAAGGGATCTTTGAGATCAAAAAGTTCAACCCCTGTTTAGTGCAGGAATCCACTTCTATGTTCTATCTGACAGCTGGTCATCCAGCCTCTGCTTAAAGGCCTTGAAGCAAAGAGATCCCACCACTCCCCAAAGCAAACTGTTCCATCATGAACTTCTCTTACCATTAAGACCTTTCTTCTGTATTTAATCAAAATCAAAGTCTGTTGCTTTTGTCTTGCTTTCTGGAACCACTTGGAACTAAGCACCATCACTGAATGTCATCTTCTCAAAGACAGCGCTTCAGATACTTGAAGGCAGCTACCATGTTTTCCAGAAGTCTTCTCTCCTTTTGACTAAGCACACCCAACACCTCCATCTGTTACTTACAATTATTTTCTTCCAGCCTCTTATCTTCTGTTTTGCTGTCTTCTGGACATGCTCCAGGTTGTCAACGCCTGTCCTAAATATGCAATGCCTAAAACTGAATGCTGTATTCTAAATGTGCTACTTATATTGGTTTATTTAAATGCACATAGATTTCTACATGCATTTATTTGCATCTTGAAAGGATATGGTTTTATAAGTATGGCCTGACTTATGTGATTCAGTTCATTCTCAATATTTCTCACCACTTTCAACCAAACTGTCTAACAGCATATTGGTGCCTGCAATAAAAGACAAATGCAATTTTAGGAAGCATCAAAAGAAGTTTAGTTCTTCTCAAATCATGGGAAGAAACAGATCTGCTATATTCTACCTTGAGCAGACCCCACTACCTTAATTACTGAGTCCAGGTCTGAAAAATTAGAACAGGTCCAAAGAAGGGCAGTGAGAGTGATCAGGGCCACAGACAAATGAAGAGAGATTGAAAACATGTTTCTCCATGAGAATGGAAGACCAAGAATGGATATAATGGTATTGTTCAGCTATCTGAAAGACTGCTCTCTATCATTCCACAATGCAGGATGTGGAATCATGGATTTAAATTAGAGGAAAGCAGACTCCAGTTGAACATTAGTGAACAACTTCCTAACAGTAAAACGAGTTTGACAGTGAAACCAATGACTCAGTTGTGGGTTTCTCTTCCCTGGAGAATAGACAGCCATCTCTCTCTCTGATATGCTTTTATAAGGATTGCTGAAATGGACAGCATGGCCTAGATGGCTCCTTTCAATACTGTGAATCTATGGTAAAGTAAGGATCATGGAAGACACCAAGAGAAAATGTGCTCAAGAGAATATATGTAGCTCAGGCTTGAACTGTGGAGTCCTTGGATGATGTTACCTTGTTGGGTAATGAAGTGTCTGCAAGCAAACAGCCAAGCTCAGAGAGCACCAAGGACTCCACAGAGAATATCCTGTGTATGTTCTGTAAACATTGCACTTGCCTGAATGTATTTCAGTTGAGAAAGAAGGGGTCACTGGCAAATGTAAGGGAAGAAGTGGGATCAATCCGTTAACATGGCAAGGAAATAAACAGCAGTAAACCTCTCACAACATTCCTAAAATAAACACTGAAGCACCCTGAAGATGAGATAGAAAAAGCCACGTCTTTCATAGAGCGAGCATACTTGTAAGTACACAAAAGAATCGAGTTCGGTACACTGCATGGTTGAAATGTTTGGCTAGAAAACATTTGGACCAATGTTTAATGCATGCAAAAGATTTTTTTTTAGCCTCCCCATGCTTCCTTTGTGGTAGAAAGGGTTTTGATCTATACTGAAGTACAACCATTCATTGTATCTATTTTTAATTGAGCTGCTTATGTACTGTATGTAACAGTGCTGATTGACGTCTTGGTCACCCTTCTGATGTAAGAGAGAGACATCTCCATTCTGCCCTGAGATGGAAGATGTTATTGATAAACAGCATGTATCAGCAAAACCAAAAGGAAAGTAGCAGATTCATAGAGAAAAAGATGGGTACAATTCCATTTTCTGCATGTTTGCTTAGCCGCTGGAAAAAATGCAAAAAAGAGAATGACCAGAATCTAGGAAGTTTTAGCTGGGGGTGAAGGAGCCCAGGTATGGTATGGGATGTGATGCAGAGAAGTTTATTTTTCCTCTCGCACAATGTTACAGATTGGAGTCCTCTATTACAGTTTCCTGTTGAGAGATTCAATTGATAAGTTGTCTTTACACAACAGGCTCTAGACTTGACTGTCATCAGAAGTGGAGTTGGATACCACTTTACATGATTTTAAGAGGAGGTGGTAACTTTATAGAGGATTGAGCTATCAACTGATGCCTTACTATCTCAGAACCATGGGCAACATCCATTAAACTCTAGGTTCTGGAGCTCAGTAGTAGAAGATGATGTTTGCCTTCTTGTTCTTGTTCATGAGCTTCCAAACTGTATCTGACTGGCACATAGGTGCGTCATGATCCATCAGAGCTCCTCTTATGTCCCATCAGTGTCCACAGAGTGCCTGTGTCAAAGTCTGCAAGATGGTAGGTGTGGCATCACATGCCAAGATCCATCCCTTTGTACATGTGGCAATGTCACACACATTGGTGGTGTTTAATCACAATGCCTCACTGGGCATTTTGCAGATTTTGATCTCCCCCAAATTGTCCTTATGAGAATCAATACAGCTATGTGGGTTGTGAATCCCAACTACAGGGGAACAGAGTCTTAAGAGAGAGATGGGTGGTGATCGCAAGAAATGAATGCTGTGTGAGCAGTATAATGATGCCTATTCTAGTGCATGCTTTATCCTGTACTGTTTCCCAGTGCAGATAGGGAACTGGAGTCAGTTAGAGGCCCAAACGGAAGCTTCCATTTACTCTGGTAGGCTAAGTGACCTCATAGTGAGAGGAGGTTTAACGAGTGACATCAGGAGTTATGGTCTTCCATTAAGAGCCATCCCTGATGGCATCTATTTCCACATATGGGAGAATGCCTGGCACAACACAAGTCCCATTGAGAAAGAAGTATGTTGGATGAATGGGAAGAGCTTCCCCATGTTCCTCACAGCCAAGCAAGTGTGTGCACGCGCATGCACACACACACACACATAGGCTTCTTGAGAATGGTTCTTAAGTGCTGGAACTCTCTGTCCCGGATCTCCTCTCCTAAATTCAGAATTCTCCTTATTATTTAAAGCTCCCCCTGAAGAAGCTCGTAGCTCACTTTTTGCTGTGTGTGCTTTTATTGATTTAATCTTGAATGAACTAGCTGTTCCATTTGTGAATTGCTTTAGCATGTTTTGTAATATACAATATTTTATAACACTTGTCGAAAGACACATCCCTCTTAATGCATCTAATGACCTTTAAATATGTTTGCAATTCCCTCCTTTTAACGTTGGGATCAATTTTTTAATTCATCACCAACATGTACATTATTTAGCTGTTTGTTTATTGGCTATTTTCACAGATCATAGTAATTTTGTACTTGTCATTGTCATTTTGTGATTGCATTTCTAGCTGTTAGCTGACATCTGAATTTGGTGAGAAGGTGGAATATAAATTCTGATAACCAGCCAACAGTTTTGTTGTACTGTTGGTAGGGACTGACCTGGAAATGGATATTGTAATCAAAGATGATAGTGGAATGCAAATGCCAACCAATGTATGTGAAAAATGCTGTGAGAAAGATTAAAATCCATCTGGTGGCTCATGAAGAAAAAGCTTTCAAACAAAAGTGACAAGGTTGTGATGTCTTTTGATGCATCTGTGGCTTGAGGAAACTTGAAATATTGGTGTATCTTTCTGATCACCACATCTCAAAACAGAACTTGTCAATCCAGAAGCAACACAGAACGGGCCAATCAAAAGAAACAAGAAGGCTGAACAGCTCCTCCAGAGGCTTTGTAGCTTGGCAGTAAACAGAGGTGAGGACATGGTAGAGGATGTAAAATTATGAATGGTAGGGAGAAAGTAGAGATATTTTTTTCTCCTTGTTTCATAATACTACAATCATCCAATGAGGCTGGATCATTGAATCATCCAATGAGGCTGAAGAGTGGGAGATTCTAGAAGGAGATGAAAGAAGTTCATCTTCTCACAGTAGAATCAACTGCTAAGATGATAAAGTGGCTGCCGGCTTGCATGGCTTTAAAAAGGGAACAGGTCAATCCATGAAGGAGAAGCCTCTCAGTAACTACTAACAAAAGAGGTTGTATGCCAACCTATCTGGAGGCATTTGGTTCACTTCAACAAGAAGAAAACACTACATTAGATAGATGGAAAACCATACAAGTCAGTTGTATGCAGGGGGAATAGGGAGCTTATGAAGAAGTCAGGTCTAGAATGAATGGATGATGAATGAATGTGGATTGAATACAAAAATTGAGTGGCCACTGTGAGAAAAGTGGGCTGGGGTGGTATTGGCCTTGTGAGGTATTCCAAGGTGTACACAAAAGTACTAGCTCTTACTTTACTGTAATGTTACATTAACAGAATCTTGCAAGTCTGAAAGTACATCTCTCCCCTTTGCCTTTACAGCCCAAGAAAGTAGGGACGGTCCCTTCTGAGACATTTGCCATGTCCACATTCCTTCTGGAGGCTCAGCTGCCACTTGTCTGACCATTGTCTACTCTACGATTCTTCCTCCTGTCTCCCAAGGTCATTCCCACATACCATTACAGCTGGTTTGGTCATATAAAGAAAATAAATGAGGAATGAATCACAAATCAATGAAGGAAGAGTAGATGAATTAAGAGGAAGATCCTGAAAAGGAGAGATTTAAAGAACAAAATGTGCATAAATGTGGTGGAAGCAAAGATGGTTCATGGGGACAGGAAATATGGATTTTCTTTCTTCAACTTTTTCTCCGTTTTGCATAATGTGTAGATCTCGAAAAGGAATAATATGATGGACATATATGTCTGTATCAGCTCTTTCCATCTGTGTCACTCCTAATTCCATTCCTTTGGGCTGGTGCATCCACCTGAGATTTCAAATTTTGTGTGTGTATTTTTTTCCTTCAAAATCAACATCAAGATATAGAATTAAATACATTTTAAAATGGATTTTCTCTCAAAGTATGTTATATATGTCATTGCAGTGACCTGCCCGGGATTTCTGATGAGGGTGGCAGGCAAATACTATAAAATAAATAAATACCTGAACTCAATTAACTTTACATTCTGTTTTTATGCAGGGTTCATTTCATCCATGATTTGTGTCCCTGTGTTTTTAAATCAGATGTAGAAAGGTGGGCCCAAGCATTCAGACATAATGAACAACAGGCTTTGGCTGAACCCTGGTAAGACGGAGTGGCTGTGGGTTAATGGCTCCTCTGTTTTGGGGATTTTGTCATCTTTGGTGCTGGATGGGGTGGCGCTGCCCCAGACGGACGCAGTGCATAATCTGGGGGTCCTCCTAGACTCACAGCTCCTGCTTGAAGAGCAGGTGGCAGCCATGGCAAGGAGGGAGGCATGGCAAGGAGTTGCACAACTTCGGGTTGTGCATCAGTTACGTCCTTTCCTGGATCGGGATGCCCTTTGAACAGTCACTCACACCCTTTTTATCTCCCAGATAGACTACTGCAATGCGCTCTACATGGGGCTACCCTTGAAGACTATCCAGAAGCTACAGCTGGTCCAGAATGCAGCCGCGCGGGCTATTGTTGGTGCCCCAAGGAGGGCCCATGTAACGCCTCTGCCCTGTGAGCTGCACTGGGTGCCAGTTTGCTTCCGGATCCAATTTAAGGTGTTGGTTATCACCTTTAAAGCCCTACATGGCATGGGACCAGGTTATCTAAGGGACCACCTCTCCCCTATGACTTCAACCCATCCCACTCGATCATACAGAGAGGGCATGCTTCAGACCCCCTCAGTGAAAGAACTTCAACTGGCGGGGTCCAGAAGGCGGGCCTTCTCTGCGGTAGCCCCCGCCCTTTGGAACATTCTTTCCCCGGAGGTGTGATTGGCCCCCTCACTCCTGGCCTTCCAGAGGGCTTTGAAGACCTGGTTCTGCCACTTAGCCTGGGGTGGGGAGGGAATATCTTGAGCATGGGGATGGCTAGCCCCATAGAGGCCTCCTGTCTTCAGCCCCAGATTTTTCAGCTTCTTGGACTCTCCTTCCCCCCTTTTAGTAATGTTTTTAAATTGATGTTTTATGTATTTATATATATTTATGGTTTTAATGTTCTGTGTGAGTTGCCCAGAGTTTCCCCATTGGGGGAGATGGGCAGTTGAAAAATTAAATAAATAAATAAATATAAATAAATCAAGAGAGGTGGATCCAAATGTCTGAAAAATTAGTATTTTGTCTTAACTTGCTATTTATATGTATATTTTTTAACCCTGAAAAGAAACTTTTTTTTCCTGACAAAGAGACAAGAACAAAGATGTCTGAGCAATATGGTCAATGTTCTGCAAGTTATTTTGTTTGTAATATAATTTTCTGGTCCTAATTTTCATGCTTTTTAAACCTGTATTAGTATGACGATCACTAATTTTGAAGGACAGGAAGCCACAATACTGACGGAACGTGACAAAACAGTTTGGCTCCAGGTAAGCAAAGGAGTGAGACAAGACTGTACAGCCTCTCCTTACTTATTCAAGTTATATGCTGAATATGTATTGAGGGAAGCTTGACTGGAAGAAAATGACCATGGTTTGAAAACTGGAAGAAGAAACATCAGTAATCTGTGCTGTGCTAATGCCGCTACTCTGATAGCTGAGAGTGCAAAGGATCTGCAAGCTCTAGTAATGAAAGTCAAGGAGCACAGTGAAAAACATGGGACTAAAATTAAATATAAAGAAGACCAAACTAACGACAACAGGTAGACCAACCAGCCTTAGAATTGATAATGAAGATGTTGAAGTGGTGGAGAGCTTCTGCCTTTTAGGATCAACCATCAACAGTAAAGGAACCAGCAGTCAAGAAATATGCCACAGATGAGCACTCGGTAGAGCAGCCATGCAGGCCATGGAAAAGACATTCAAATGCCGTGATGTGTCTATACCTACAAAGATAAGAATCATGCAAGCCATGGTATTCCCCGTGGTGCTCTATGGAAGTGAAAGTTGGACTTTGAAGAAGCCGGATAGGAAGAGTATTGATGCTTTTGAACTTTGATGTTGGAAAAGAGTCCTGAGAATACCGTGGACAGCCAAGAAAACAAACCGATGGATCATTGAACAATGATCCACTTGAAGCACAAATGACCAGGGTCAAATTATCCTACTTTGGACACATGATGCAAAGACCCAGCTCTCTGGAGAAGGCTCTAATGCTGGGAAAAGTGGAAGGAAAGAAAAGAAGAGGACAACCAGCAGCAAGATGGATGGACTCAGTTACATGACGATGGGGACACCATTGGAAGACCTGAAAGACCAGGTTAGGGATAGACTGTCATGGAGAAAATCTATCTATGTCGTCTCTAGGAGTCGAAAACAATTTGATGGGACATTATCAATCATAATTTAATAACTACTATTAGATGTATTTTACATGTTTTCTGTTGTTAGTTTACCCTAATAAAATTATTAAAAGGTGCATTAAAAGAAAACTGATCTTTTTGCTCTTGCTTTTCTGGCTCTTCATCTGTTATTTAACATGCCTGTAATTTGTTTTTACCAACTTTGGCCATTTGTCTTACCATGAAACAATTTATGGGTGTATTCTAATCAAATATTTGACTAAACGTTTTATTTAAATCGTAGCAAAGGATTTTGTTTGAGCTATATTACAAGTAGTCCTTGCTTAATGACCCTAACTGGGACCAGCAACTCTATCACTAAGCAAAGCGGTCGCTAAGTGGGAATTCATGTGACTGTGACTGCACTCTCTGGCTGGAAAGAGACAAGACTACAGGTAGTCCTCACATAACAACCATTTGTTTAGTGACCATTTGAAGTTAGAATGATGCTGAACAAAGGGACTTAACAAACGGTCCTTGCACTTACAACTGTTGCAGCACCCCTGCAGTCACGTGATCATGATTCAGGTGCTTGGTAACCAGCTCTCACTTATGACGGTTACAGCATCCTGGGGTCATGTGATCACCATTTGCAACCTTCCCTGCCAGCTTCCAGCAAGCAAAATCAATGGGGAACTGCATGATTCACTTACCAACCATGTAATTCACTTAACAGCCATGGTGATTTGCTTAATGACCATTGCAAAAAAAGGTTGTAAAATCAGGCACAACTCGCTTAACAACCACCCTGCTTAACAACAAATTTTCCAGTCCCTATTGTGGTCGTTAAGCGAGGATGACCTGTACACTTTCGGCTTTTGTTTGCCTCCTAACCACTCCTCCATCCTTTGAAATGCTCAAGTGCCTGCTTATTGTCTTGTACACATCGAAAGCAATGTGATCACGCCACAGCCTAGGGCTGGTAGCCACAGGCATGTTATGCAAACAATTTACTCTCTTGAAATCTCTTTGTCTCCAATCTCTTTGCTCTGCAGGGGTGGGGAGAGGAAAAAAAAGCAAACGATTTCTGTAGGCAACCTCTCCTTTGCCTGACCTTCTCCCGCTGCCAGTGCGATCTCATTGCTTTCGATGCGTAGAAGAGCTAACAGCTTACTTTCTTGAAATCTCTTCCTCTCCAATTTTTCCATTCTGCAAGGGGGAGGGAGAGGAAGGCACAAGAGAGATTGTCTACAAAAATCACTTGCTTTTTCTCCTGCCCTCCTCCCCCCCTTTGCAGGATGGAGAGATTGGAGACAAAGAGATTTCAAGAGAGTACTGAAAGTGTAACCCCTTCATGGATCACTGCCTTGTCGTGGCGAAGGGGCTTGTGTAACTCAGTGAAGCCATGAGCTATACCGTGCAGGGCCACCCAAGACGGACAGGTCATGACAGAGAGTTCTGACAAAATGTGGTCCACTGGAGAAGGAAATGGCAACCCACTCCAGTATCCTTACCAAGAAAACCCCATGGACAATGTTAAAAGGCTAAAAGATAAGACGCCGGAAGATGAGCCCCTCAGGTCGGAAGGTGTCCAATATGCTACTGGGGAAGAGCGGAGGGCAATTCCAAGTAGCTCCAGAAAGAGTGAAGCGGCTGGGCCAAAGCCGAAAGGACGTTCAGCCGTGGATGTATCTGGAAGCGAAAAGAAGGTCCGATGCTGTAAAGAACAATATTGTATAGGTACGTGGAATGTAAGATCCATGAACCAAGGCAAGCTGGATGTGGTCAAACATGAGATGACAAGATTGAACGTCGACTTCTTGGGAATCAGCGAATTGAAATGGACAGGAATGGGTGAATTTAATTCAGGTGACCATTATATCTACTACTGTGGGCAAGAAACCCTTAGAAGAAATGGAGTTGCACTCATAGTCAATAAGAGAGTGGGAAAGGCAGTAATGGGGTACAACCTCAAAAACGACATAATGATCTCAGTGCGTATCCAAGGAAAACCATTCAACATCACGGCAATCCAAGTCTATGCCCCAACCACTGATGCCGAAGAAGCTGAAGTTGACCGGTTCTATGAAGACCTACAAGACCTTCTAGAACTAGCACCAAAAAAAGATGTCCTTTTCATCATAGGGGATTGGAATGCTAAAGTAGGAAGTCAAGGAGTAATCGGAATAACAGGCAAGTTTGGCCTTGGAGTACAAAATGAAGCAGGGCAAAGGCTAACAGAGTTCTGTCAAGAGAACAAGCTAGTCATAGCAAACACTCTTTTCCAACAACACAAGAGACGACTCTACACATGGACATCACCAGATGGTCAATACCGAAACCAGATTGATTACATACTTTGCAGCCAAAGATGGAGAAGCTCTATACAGACGGCAAAAACAAGACCAGGAGCTGACTGTGGCTCAGATCATGAGCTTCTTACTGCAACATTTAGGCTTAAATTGAAGAATGTAGGGAAAACCACTAGACCACTCAGGTATGACTTAGATCATATTCCATGTGAGTACACAGTGAAGGTGATGAATAGATTTAGAGGATTAGATTTGGTAGACAGAGTGCCTGAAGAACTATGGACGGAGGTCTGTAACATTGTACAAGAGGCAGCAACTAAAACCATCCCAAAGAAAAAGAAATGCAAGAAAGCAAAATGGCTGTCTGATGAGGCTTTACAAATAGCTGTGGAAAGAAGGAATGCAAAAAGCAAGGGTGAAAGGGAAAGATATAAGCAACTGAATGCAGATTTCCAGAGAATAGCAAGGAGAGATAAGAAGGCCTTCTTAAATGAACAATGCAAAGAAATTGAAGAAAACAATAGAATGGGGAAGACTAGAGATCTCTTCAAGAAAATTGGAGATATCAAAGGAATGTTTAGTGCAAAGATGGGCACGATAAAGGACAAAAAAGGCAGGGACCTAACAGAAGCAGAAGAGATTAAGAAGAGGTGGCAAGAATACACAGAAGAACTCTACAAGAAAGATCTTAATGTCCCTGATGTCCATGCTGGTGTGGTCACTGACCCTGAGCCAGACATCCTAGAGAGTGAAGTCAAGTGGGCCTTAGGAAGCATTGCTAACAACAAAGCTAGTGGAGATGACAGTATTCCAGCTGAGTTATTTAAAATACTAAAAGACGATGCTGTTAAAGTGCTGCACTCAATATGCCAGCAAGTTTGGAAAACGCAACAGTGGCCACGGGATTGGAAAAGGTCAGTTTACGTTCCAATTCCAAAGAAGGGCAATGCCAAAGAATGCTCAAACTATTGCACAATTGCACTCATTTCACATGCTAGCAAGGTTATGCTCAAAATCCTACAAGCTAGGCTTCAGCAGTACGTGAACCGAGAACTACCGGATGTACAAGCTGGGTTTCGAAGAGGCAGAGGAACTAGAGATCAAATTGCCAACATTCGCTGGATCATGGAGAAAGCACGAGAGTTCCAGAAAAGCATCTACTTCTGCTTCATTGACTATGCAAAAGCCTTTGATTGTGTGGATCACAACAAACTGTGGCAAATTCTTAAAGAGATGGGGATACCAGACCACCTTACCTGTCTCCTGAGAAATCTGTATGCGGGCCAAGAAGCAGCAGTTAGAACCGGTCATGGAACAACCGATTGGTTCAAAATAGGGAAAGGAGTACGACAAGGCTGTATACTGTCACCCTGCTTATTTAACCTATATGCAGAGTACATCATGAGAAATGCCAGGCTGGAAGAATCACAAGCCGGAATTAAGATTGCAGGGAGAAACATCAATAACCTCAGATATGCAGACGATACCACCCTAATGGCAGAAAGTGAAGAAGAACTAAAGAGCCTCTTGATGAGGGTGAAAGAGGAGAGTGCGAAAGCTGGCTTGAAACTCAACATTAAAAAAACTAAGATCATGGCATCTGGACCCATCAATCCCTGGCAAATAGAAGGGGTAGAAATGGAAGCAGTAACAGACTTTATTTATTTGGGCTCCAAGATCACCGCAGACGGAGACTGCAGCCATGAAATTAAAAGACGCTTGCTCCTTGGGAGGAAAGCTATGGCAAACCTAGATAGCATATTAAAAAGCAGAGACGTCACCTTGCCGACAAAGATCCGCATAGTCAAAGCTATGGTTTTTCCAGTAGTAATGTATGGCTGTGAGAGCTGGACCATAAAGAAGGCTGAACGCCGAAGAATTGATGCCTTTGAACTGTGGTGCTGGAGAAGACTCTTAAGAGTCCCCTGGACTGCTAGGAGGTCAAACCAGTCAATCTTAAAGGAAATCAACTCTGATTGCTCATTGGAAGGATTGATAATGAAGCTCAAGCTCAGATACTTTGGTCACCTAATGCGAAGAGAGGACTCTTTGGAAAAGACCCTGATGCTGGGAAAGATGGAAGGCAAAAGGAGAAGAGGACGGCAGAGGATGAGATGGCTAGATAGCATCACTGAAGCAATGAGCATGAAATTGAGCAAACTCAGGGAGGCAGTGAAAGATAGGAAGGCCTGGCGCAATATGGTTCATGGGGTCACGAAGAGTCGGACACGACTTAATGACTAAACAACAACAACAACTGTAAGTGTTTGTGTAGCAGACCTACGGCTCCCAGCTCTGGGCTGCTGGCACAGTTGCATCGCTTTTGTTTGTAGAAAAGCATACAGCTTACTTTCTTGAAATCCCTTTTTCTCCAATCATTCTGCTCTACAAGGGGGGGTGGGGGGGGGAGAAAAAAAACACAGGTCAGGCACAGGTCAACGCATACTGACTGTAATTGTGATCATATGAAGGTTGTAGATGGTTGCAAATGGGCCATAAAGTTATTTTTTCAGCGCTGTGGTAACTTCGAAGGGTCACTGAACCAATGATTGATAAGCAAGGACTACCTGTACAGGTAAAGGTAACAATGCCTTCAAGGCAAACTAAGTTCCTAGTAATGACATGGATACATCCATGCAACTTTCTTGGCAGAATAAAGACATTTTTTGCCACCTTCTTTCAAAGTTTGCTTTTGATTTCATAATTTAGCCCACAACCCTGTAATTTCCTAGTAGTTTCATACTCAGATATTAACCAGGCTCAAACCTACTTAGCTTCTGAATCCAAAGAAAATCAGCTAGCTGCTTCAGCTAGTGTGAGGCCATGAATAAATAATTCTGGGTTGTTCCTCTTTTGTTCTTGTATTTTAAAAATGTCCAAAAATCCACATTCATTGTGGCTGACATCTTTTTCTAACACAGGGAATTTCCCCAGTTGGATGGAATTCTTATTTATTTTATTTATTTTTCAATTTTATATATGCCACCCATCTCACTATACAAATGGCTCTAGACTTATGCAGCTTTCACTAATATATATCATATATCACATCACATCACATCACATCATATCAATCATCATATACATATGATAGATACTATTAGCTGTGGTCTATTCTTCTAATAGATTCCATTTTGGAAGATCACACCGTTTCATTCAGGGGTGTCCATGAGAGTTTAAAAGAGTGAAGTTAATGACAGAAACTTTGCAATCAAAGCTCTACTCCTTTAAATGGGTATTGCACCTGCCATGGATATAAATAAGGGTGTGACTGCCATCTTGACTTTATTTTTTTTACTTCCCTTCAAAGATCCCTGATTTCATCTCCTTTGAAATCAAAGGATGATTCCTTCAACCCTTTACTTAGAATCTACCCAGGTCAATTCGTCAAGCATTTCTTATGCAGCGCTGGTGGAATTTACCTTCAAACCAAAGGTTAGGGATGAGAAATGGACAGTTTTACCCATTCTGCTCCATTATTATTTCATGCACCTGTTCGCTCACTTATTTATGTATGTATTTATTTGATTTATGTCCCACCTTTCTACTCAGTCGCAACACTCATATTGGTTGGCAATAAATAAACAGAAGGTGGGATTCCAAAAGGAAAAAAAAATCAAAAACATAAGTTACAACCAATCCGGACATCAATTAACAATGAAAAGCCAGATGAAAGAGGTGAGCCTTGGCGGCGCTTCTAAAGGAAGAATGAGTGGAAGCCAAATGCAATTTCAGAAAATGCATTTCATAGTCTGCAGCAAAACACATGGAAAGGCCACCTCTCAGGTACCAGATGGATGCATCTCTGGCAACGAGGACGTTTTCCAAAAGGCCTTTTCTACAGATTTCAGCAGCTGGACACTGGGGCATCCATTGAGGGAGAGGTCAGAAAGTCAAGATGGTAGCTGCAACTGTGGGATTGAAGGCCCCCCTCTTTTGTATGTGCTTCAGTGTCACAGACGTGTGTCAAGGGGTGGGGCTTCAATCTCATACTTGCCCCGCCATCTTGACTTCTTTTGGTGCTTTCTGTGGATTCCCCCAGCCTGGTAGCTTTGGGGCAGGAAAGACACTGCTGAGATGAAGACATTATGACATTAGAGGAAGATGGTGGCGAGAGTGGGGGATGTGCATCGTAGGCTCTGCTTGTATTAGAGCAGTGTTGTCCAAACTTGGCCACTTTAAGATGAGTGGACTTCAACTCCCAGAATTCCCCCAGCCAGCTTCTTCGGCATCAGTGGTTGGGGCATAGACTTGGATTGCCGTGATGTTGAATGGTTTTCCTTGGATACGCACTGAGATCATTATGTCGTTTTTGAGGTTGTACCCCATTACTGCCTTTCCCACTCTCTTATTGACTATGAGTGCAACTCCATTTCTTCTAAGGGTTTCTTGCCCACAGTAGTAGATATAATGGTCACCTGAATTAAATTCACCCATTCCTGTCCATTTCAATTCGCTGATTCCCAAGATGTCGACGTTCAATCTTGTCATCTCATGTTTGACCACATCCAGCTTGCCTTGGTTCATGGATCTTACATTCCACGTACCTATACAATATTGTTCTTTACAGCATCGGACCTTCTTTTCGCTTCCAGATACATCCACGGCTGAATGTCCTTTCGGCTTTGGCCCAGCCGCTTCACTCTTTCTGGAGCTACTTGGAATTGCCCTCCACTCTTCCCCAGTAGCATATTGGACACCTTCCGACCTGAGGGGCTCATCTTCCAGCGCTGAAAGTGCCGGCCAGAAATGGCTGAAGGCTTCAGCGGTTCGAGTCCAGCCTCGCGTTAACAAGGTGAGCTCTTGTTTCTATACCCGCAGCTTCTGCCAACTCAGCAGATCGAAAACATACGTGAGTAGATAAATGAGTACTCTCACTTCGGTGGGAGGAAAAATGCTGGCAGCGGCTCAACAGAGAGACGGGGCAGTTGCCGGTAAAAAGCGCGAAACCGCGCTCGTCCGAAAAAGGGGCGCGAAGCAACGGAAATCCCGCCTCCTGTGCTGCCAGCTGGGCTGACGCTCTAGGAATTAGGCTCTGGCAAAGTCTAATTCCGAAACTAGAAAGATGCAATTGCCTTGAAAACCGCTAGGGGGCGGTCACTGCAGGGTCAGTAATGACTGTTAAGCAGATTTAAAAAAAAAAAAAAAAAAATGGGTTTTTTTGGTAAGGATACTGGAGTGGGTTGCCATTTCCTTCTCCAGTGGACCACATTTTGTCAGAACTCTCTGTCATGACCTGTCCGTCTTGGGTGGCCCTGCACGGTATAGCTCATGGCTTCACTGAGTTACACAAGCCCCTTCGCCATGACAAGGCAGTGATCCATGAAGGGGTGACAGAGTTGAGCATTGGTTTAATTTAAAAACGACAACAGGGGTAGAAGATGTCTGGTGGCCTTGCCCACAGATAGGAATCTGCTATCCTTTGTTTTCCAGAATTTTTTTCCTAGGAGGACCTACATGGCTGCATCTCTGCCTCTCTCTTGTTTGTCTGGCATGCCAGTTCCCAAATTTTGAAAGTGTGCTCTTGTTGTGAATGCAGCAAAGATATTGCAGTTGTTGCTTGGTAACTGGCCGTGACATTTCAAAAAAAAAGAAGAAGAAAAAACCTTGCTTTTCAATGAAGCTTTCCAAACTAATGACTCTGAAAGAGAACAGTTGTTCTTTCAGGATCATTTTGTATATATCTTTTTAATTCTTCTTTCAGAGGCAAGTACATATATTCACATCTGGGCTTTAAAAAATCCTCTTTGCCTTTGGCTTGGTCTGGTGTGGAATCCAAATGTGTTGCTTTTCAAAGGAGGGTGGGAGTGAACCCCTTTCTTTTCCCTTTGAGAGGTGAACAATTATCATTCCACAGCAAAAGAAGGGGTTCATATGTTTCTTATTCTCCTTTCATCAGCTTCCCCTTTGTACTTTTAATAGGGTGTTTGGATTAAAGCTTTTGCTTGTGTTCAGCATTAGTGACAAGAACAAATTCTCTGGGATTTCCCCCCACCTTCCCCTACACTCTTGTAAATCTTTCAGAGTAGAAAGAACTTGGGTGAAATTCTCATGGATTAAATTCTAAGTTGGCCAAGGGATTCATAAGAATATCCTGTTGTTAGCCTCCCATCCCCTCTGTCTTCACACACTTCCAATTAGTCCCAAGGAAGAAATCCATAGGAATCTTCTCCAAGAGGGAGGGTGTGTGTGTTCAGATGGATGCTAATCTCATCAGGAAATCTTGCCATAGAGAAAGTTTTGAGAGCCTTTCTCTTCCCCTGAAGAAATTTAGAGAAATTTTCTGTCTATCTTTCCTGCACACAACTGTGGTGGAGAAGTGTGAATGAGATTTGGACCAAGCTCTAATTTGATATAATCCTGATTTTAGTTGTGGGGAACTATAATCCCATGTGGGAGAGCCTAAAATAATTTGCACAAAGTTAACAGTGTAGGGGCAGATTGAGTTTCTGGGGGAAACTGTTCCAAGTGTAGAAAAGAACACCTATGGACCTTCCCAGATGGCATGCTAAGGTTCATGGAAGAAAGTAAATGATAATTCTGGGTATTATTTGGGTATTATGGCTTTTCCTTCACATAGAATTGTGAAGGTGTTGAACTCTCACCAGGGAGATCCAGGTTCTAGTGCCAACTCAGCCGTGGACATTTACTGGATGACTTTGGCCAGTCACACTCTCCCTCCCAGCCCAACCTATCTCCCAGTATTGTTGTTATGGGGAAAATGGGAGGAGGGAATACTATATACACTGCCTTTTGCTCAGCAGAATATAAATTCAATAAATATGTCAGTAAATAAATGTTATGCAAAACTTCTTTCCTAATTTGGGCACCCTTTGTTGAGGCATTGCACTGATATAGGTTTCCCCACTGAGATACTTTATGTGGCTTCAGAGGCCTCCTCCAGCACAGATACTAACCAGAAGATGTTTCTGTGTATGCAAAATGATGGGGGTGGGGAAAGAAGGAGGGACTCCAAAGAGGTGCTCCATTCAAAACATAGTTAAAGTGAAGCTTTGCTCAGATTTCCCATTGGATGACTTCATGTCATTCTGCAGCTTGGCTGCATATTGTCTCTGTCTTTGAGTTCCTTTCTCCTAAAGCCCTCTTGAATCATACTCTGATAGGATGTCACACAGAAGAGGGTCAGGATTTATTCTCTCTCATCACAGATTGCAAGACATGGAATAAGGGAGTTCTATTACAGGATGACAGCTTCCAGTTGAATGTTAGGAAGAACCAATTACCAATGTTCAAGGGACCTGGTGCTCATTGGACGTGTCCAAATGGAGGCTAGATAGTCATCCATCAGGGGTGCCTGAATTTGGATTCTTGCACTGGACAGGAGGTTGATGTCAAGCCCCTCACAGATCGGCATGATCAGGGAAGTGAGACTCACACAGAGTTTCATTAATCAGGCTTAATAAGGGGTTAGAATAAAGAATCTTGGAATGTGGTTAAGCAAAACTCCTGTCCTCATTTATGAGTGACTTCATTAAGATCAGCTAACTCTCCTGTCCCAGATACGCCTGCCACTGAAATATCCATATGCTTTTTCTTAATGATATTTTAAAATACTCTTCTTTTCTTTCTCATCCTCAACAAGTTTGTTTACTGTTCAACTGGATGGCCTCAATGGGCATCTTCCAACTCTGGCACTCTGTGATACCGTTTTGCCTGCCTACCAAAAAGATGCAATATATTTATGGGAAACTTAGCCCAGAGTTTCCCAACTGGACTTCATCTCCCAGAATATCCCAGCCAACTTGACCATTGCAGAGAATTCTGGGAGTGAAAGTCCACATATCTGGGAATTGGCCAGGCTGGGAAACACTGCTTTAGCCAATATGATTCTGCTAAGAGATATCCTGCCTTGGTAGAAGGTAAAGACCAAAAGTCAAGCCTTCTTAATGGCTGCACCCATATTATGTCAAAGTTGCGCACCCCTCACTACTGGTATTCTAAAAGTCTTTTTTAAAACCCGCTTTTGATATTGAGTTGTGATAGAGGGTCACTGCTATAATTTTTATCGTACTATGAGTTTTAAGTGAATTTTAATTGAGACAGGTTTGGCATTCCTCTTTTATTGTGGTGTATACTACCCAAAATTGGGCACTATATTATCATTATTTTTGATTATTTTGATAAATAATAAAGAAGTAACTAATAAATACAACACAACATTCACATTTGCCTTGTTTCTGTTGTGATTAATTGATAATCTTTCTCTTCTCACTCTTGATGACATGTCTAACTGTTGTTTGAATTGATTGGTTATGTCCTTTAAGAAGAAGAAAAAAAAACCCTTCCCAGGATGGGGTCATTACTAATTAGCCTGATTCGCTCCTGCCCTGAAACACGGTGGTAATTAAGTTGAAATTGACCAAGAGAGACTAATTGTCCAGTCTCTACTATTTCTCCTTCTGATGCCAGTGAGGTGGGGAATGCTAACGACATGAGCTGACCCATGAAGGAGTCCTGCCAGATTGTTGCCTGCTCTAATTTGGAGTCTGGATTGGTGTACTCGCTGGTGCTCCTGATGACAGCAGTTCACTAATTGCTACTGTCGTCCCCATAACAAATGACTGAGTCAGCATGTCATACAAGGAAGGAAGGAAGGAAGGAAGGAAGGAGGGAGGGAGGGAGGGAGGGAGGGAGGAAGGAAGGAAGGAAAGATACAGAGAGAAAACAGAAGGGAGGGAGGGAGGAGAGAGAATAAGGAAGGAAGGAAGGAAAGATACAGAGAGAAAACAGAAGGAAGGGAGGGAGGAAGGGTGAGAGGGAGGAGAGAGAATAAGGAAGGAAAAGAAATTCAAGGCAAGGCAGATTTAACTCTGCAAATAGATGATACACTATACTGTTTGTTGTTGAATTTCCAAGGAATGTCAATGCCTATACATAAACATCCCCTCATTTAAAACTGGGGAACTTTGACCTGCTACTCTATCAAGCCAGTTTTTTGGAGTCAGTCGATCACATCAGTGTAAGGTGATTTTCCAAGAGAGGTTCCAATAACACACCTCACTGTTTCTTTGCTCTAAGTTATCTGAAGCTGAGCCAAACTGACCTCTGACCCCTGATTTGTGGGGAGAGGAATTTTTCTGGGACAGGAGATATTCTCAAATCATTTCTGAAAGGCAGGACTTCCCCCTTGGAGGTGATGGTAGCACTTCCCTCTTTGATGCCTTGCCTTGAATTTAATGGAAGCACAGGAACCTAGGAGAGCTAGAAATCGTGGGAAGGACATTTGTACATGGAAGGACATTTGTACATTGCTCACCTCATTAAATACAGAAACACTTCATCCCACCCATGATAATGTCCTCGAATTCTCTTTTCTTTTGAAAGTGAAGAAAAGAAGACCCTGAAAATGCAACTTTTCTTACATCCAACTGCATGAGAATTGATAGAAGAAGAAAAAAAGGAAAACATTTCTGCCCAGCACATCAGTAGCCAACAAGATGCTAGACTTGTTGGTTAATATTTCCAATCAAGTGATAATAAGAGACCTTCTTTTTCCATTACTGAGAATTATGTGGAGTCATAATGCTGAACTGTTTTGCTCAGGAATTGTGAAGTTTGAAGCAGTAGCACTCCAGAGAAAGGCACAGTAGACTGAGTTGAGGAAATTATTGTAACTCCCAGGCCTGGGTCTGCAAGGCCAAAAGGCAGGTAAACACCTCCCCCCCCCTCCCCTCCACAAAACAACAGAACACAACACAGTTCTCCCTCCAACTTCTAACATAAAGATGAGATCAGGCCATCTGGACTTCAAAAATACAGATGATCACTAGATGGCACCAAAGATAAGGGGTTTCTGTACCTCTTTGCTGCCATCTAATGGTCATCTGCATTATTGCAGCCCCCAGACATAGTAAGCTTAGATGAAGTGACAAACAGAAATCCATTGTATTTTTTAAAATTAATTTATTACATTTGTATCCCCTCTTTTCTCCAAGAGCTCATGTCCACTCCAACAGAAGCTCAGTGGAAAAATAATTGAGGAGGGGGCAGAGGGATCCTATTCCATGATGTCAACCAAGTTAATAGATGTTTCAGCACTGGTTTATAAGACATAGAGCTTTCATGATCATATTTGCATCCTACCCAGGTTCAGCAATTAGGCTTCAATAAACCAGAAGCCTATTCATGATTAAAGATTTATTCTAACTGGGAATGTCCTGTTACTCCTGAGGAAAGCTACATTGTAGGTAAGCACACATCTATCTTCTCCTTCTTTGCCCTGAAGACTGTGTTCATACTATTAACCTACTCAGGTCAGTTAGAGACACTAGGTTCAGTCTTACCCAGGTAGGTTTTTCTGGCTTGCTGTGATATAGGTTAGAGTTACTGCACTCTGCAAAGCCAGAAAATGGCTGGATTTAGCAATTAGCTTAAGCACACTTTGTAAATGTAGTCCAAGCTTTCAGGAACCTGCCAAGGTGTCTTCCTTTATGTCAAAGCTGGGTATCACATACCGAGGATTCTGTTCAGGTATCTTGGCTGCCACATCCTTAAATGTATCTGAATGTGAGGGTTTCTACCCATTTTTCTCCTTTGCGAATAAGTGTTTATGATCTCAGCAGCTGTTATAGCCTTGTCCACGTGAATTTGTTTTACTGCCTTTTGGATTGCTACATCTTTTAGTAGCTGATTGCACAGAGTAACTGGGGCGTGTAGATTAGTTCTGATTAAAAGTGTGATTCATATCATCCATTCAATCTGATTGTTGCAAATCAGTTAAAATAATCCAATCAGACTGAGTGGATTTGATGTTTTCAAACGATACAGAAAGAAAAAAGAAAGGCTTTTCTTCGTGGGCAAAGTCCTCTGAATCCTTGAATTGATACAGATGCATCCAAGGATTCAGTCTGAATTACAGGTCCCACCTGGGATGTCAATATGCAGATTCAACTGAACCACATTCTAATTAAATGACTGAATGGAATTTCCATTTGGCCTCAGCAGAGTTCACAGCGTGTTTGTGGGTCAAAATTTGCAAGATGGCAGGCACAATGTTGAGATCCAAGACCTTGGATCTTGGACCCAAGATGTACAAAAGTGGTAGATCACATTGCTGCACCTGCCACCTTGCAGATGTTGACTCCACCCCCTTTATTAGGATTTCCCTGTACAGCTCTATTAACCATCAACATGGTCCTTAGAAGGACTTCTCCTTCTCCTTCTCCTCCTTTCTTAATGGAATTAATGATCTAGAGGTAGGAGTTTTACATGGCCACATATATTGACCATTTAATTTCACTGGAGAAATTTGACTACTAGTATTTTCTCTCCATTATCAGACAGCTGAAGTTCAGTGATTAAGAAGAAATATTCTTCCAACAGAAGAGAATATCTGTAGCTCCTTGTGGAACTGTGGGATTCTTGGTACTGAACTTGGTTGTTTGCTTGTAGACATTTCATTACCCAACCAGGTGACATCATCAATGCAAGCCAGTGTGGAGTTTGCTGCCTGTTTATAGTTACTCTGCAAGCTGTGTGTGTGTGGTTTCCTCCTGGGTGGTTCCTTGATTGGAGTATTGTTTTCTACCTGATTGTTTATCTGGTGTTAATCCCCGCTTATCTGAGTGTTGGCTGCTGGGGGGATGTGTTCTACTCTTCTTGTTTCCTTCCTAAATTTTTTTATTATCTCTTTTGAATGGTGTGTAAATGTGGTTCATCTCTATGTGTCCCTGCCAGTCAGAGATAAAAACATAAACTTGAAAACTGTAAAAGTAAATTCCCAGGTAGACCTGCAGCAAGCCAATTAAGGCGGACTCTCTTTGAAATGGTTCCTTTCCTTGGTTGTTGCAACTGAGCTTATTTCTGGCCTCACAAGGTGTTTCCTAGGAAGAGCACATGGATAAAGAAGAAATCTGCACCCAAAACCATGAAGCAGAACTCTTAAAGAGAGTTCCCTTTGTTCTCATCCAAAATACAGTCACACATAAACACACCCACACGTGCACTAACATGTGCACACAAGAAACACAAATATTTATTTGTGACAAAGCATCTGAAAAAAATATGTTTATGTAAAGTGCATATGAAAATGATAAGAGAGAATGAGAGAGAGAGAGAGATTAGATCAGGGAATTGTGTATTTTAAAAGTCTGAATCTGCAGTACAGATATTTACATAAAAAAGACAACAACAGAGAAACATAAGTTAAAAATCCTTCTCTGAGAAAACCTATATGCCACAGGCAAAAGCTGTGAACACCTGGGAAAGTAACAGAAATGAATGCTAATTTTTAATAGAACTTAAAAAAAAAAGATAAATAAACCCTGTGATGTAAAAGACAACCATATTTACTGAATGGTACTTTTTAAATTCTTCACTTTCCATTGGCAAAAAGCTGTTTTATAAATGCTGGAGAATACATTTGTGTTTCATACGAAGCCTTGGTTTTGCAACTTGGGTGCATTAAAGCTAGAACTACAATAGGAATGGGGTTCCTTCCAGGCTCTTGTTCACACACCACACTTAACTAGTTCAAGGAAAAACTCAGCAGATACATTCAGACAAAGCTTGGTTCAATTTAACTTTGTTTTGTTGTTGTAGCATGTTTTGTGAACCTGCTTGGTTGGTTGGTTGGTTGGTTAGTTCATCATTCAAACCCAGAAATGGAATGAGTATGTTATACAGGTTATGTGAACACAGCCATGGGGTAGAAAGGATTTAAGTCAACTTCACAGGAACACAGAGAGGCAAATCTGAATTGCTACCTTTGGGTGGGCAGTCAAGAAATACAAACTAACACTTGGTAGGTAGCAACAAAGGCCTTGAAAAGACATTCAGATGCCACAATTGGACTGCAGCTGTGTTGGTCTGGTAGAGATGACTGAGGTCCAGTCTTGTCCAGTTATCTGGGCAACTTCAATCCAGTTACTTCTGAGGACCTGAATAGAGTCTTTGGGAAGTTGAGCTCTACCATCTGTGTATTAGATCCATGCCCTGCTTGGTTAGTCTTGGCCTCCTAGTGATATGTGGCAAGGTTCAAGTGATGGAAAATAACCTTTTGAGGAAAGGGATGGTTCCACCTGCTTTGAAGGATGAAATGGTTCGCCCCCTCCTCAAGAGGCCAACACTGGACCTGGCTGCACTGAACAATGTCCAGTCTCCAATCTTCCCTTTTTAGGGAAGATTGTTGAGAAGGCAGTAGGCCTGCAGCTTCAAAGGAGGAAGCAGATTATCTGAAGCTTTGTCAGTTGGGGTTCAGTCTGGGGTATAGTACTGAGATGACATTATTTGTGCTTGTTGATGTCCACTGGCAGGCTTGTGATGGGGCCCTCCTTGATTTCTCAGCAACTTTTGATACCATTAATCATGGTATCCTTTTGGACCGATTGAGGGGGTTGGGAGTAAGGGCCACTACTCTTCAGTAATTCTTTTCTTTCCTCTGAGGCCAGTTCTAGTTGGCATTGGTTGGGGAGAGAAGTCCCTGCTTTGTGCGGTGCTGCAGGGCTCGACTGTCTCCCAACTCCTATTTAACATTTATAGGAAACCAATATGGTTAAATACCATCAGTATGGTGATGATAGTCAGTTGGACTTCTCGGCTCTGGGCCCGCCAAGTGATGCTGCTGAGGTGTTTCCCAGTGCCTGGAGGCTGTGCAGATTTGGACTGGGAAGATCTGGCTTTGGCTTAACCATGACAAGACTGAGTGGCTGTGGGTTTTAGGGCTGCCTGGATCTAGGGACTTTCCACTGTTAACTCTGAATGGGGTAATACTCCCTCCACTCAGAGTCAGTGCACAATCTGGGTGTTCTGTTGGACTCAGGGCTTCTGCTCAAGGAGCAGGTGGTAGCTGGGGCCAGGAGAACTTTTGAAAAAATACAGCCTGTACATCAATTGTGCCCATTCCTGGATTGGGAGGCACTCATGCCTTACTTACCTCCCAACAGGTCTATTGCAACACACTCTACATGGGACTGCCCTTGAAGAGCATTCAGAGCTGCTCCAGAATGCAGCGGCCTAGGCAGTTTTGGGTGCACTGTGGTAGTCCCATGTGACACCACTGCTACATGAGCTGCACTGGCTCCTAGTACACTTCTGGGTACAATTCAAGGTGCTAGGTGTCACCTTTAAAGCACTTCATGAAATAGAACCAGGTTACCTGTGCCTCTCCCCAGTGATTTCTGCCCACTCCACCAGATCTGGCAGACTGGGCATGCCCCAGGTACCAAAACATGATCTTCCAGTGGGTCCCAGAAGCATCCTTCTCTGTTATGGTTCATGCCCTGTGCAACAATTTCCACCCTTGAAATATGGACAGCCCCTACTCTGTTTACAGATGTGATGGAGTGGACTTATGAAGGCCAGGCTCAGGGAGATAAGCATGTTCTTAGCCCCCAACAGGAGCATGGGAAGTTCAAGAAGATGAGGCTGGCACCTCCCTAAGAAATTCACAGTGTTGTGGCTGGCTGGCTTGGGAACTAGGGTCCAGTCTGGGGAGATTTCTGTCTGGAGGTTGGAGCTAATAAATGCAACAGAACTGTATTTGCATTGCCTCTTGGAGTTCTTTGGGCTGAACCTGACAACAGCACTCTGAACTACAAACTATGTACTTCCAATTTATCTCCATCTTGAATCTCCAAACTGAATCTTTGATCAGTTCTAGTTTTTAGCATTAAGCAAAATCTGAATGCTCTCCATCCATCCACCCATAGATCAGGAGTGGGCAAATGCTTTGTGAGTTTTCTGCAGCCCCTAGAGCCTCTCCAGAGCACTCCCCAAATGAGTGAGTCTATTTTCAGCCCTTTTTTTTTAAAAAAAAAATTGGAACAGTAGAAGACAGAAGGTAGGGCAAAGACTCTGAAAGACTTTGACGTTCTTTGTCTCCCCCCCCACCCCAAAATACCAACCTTTTTCAAGGTTCAGAGAACAAAATAAGTGCCTTAACCCTACACAAGTCTTGCAATATCCATTTCACCTCTTAAATCCTCTTACCCCCTGCAATTCTTTTTTTTTAAAGACCAAATATTTTGGCTCTGTCCATTCTGATAACCATCATGCAGTCCTCCACATATTCCTTTGACTCTTGCAGGTCAAATCTTGCAGGTTAAATCAAAACCAAGACTGTTCTCCTCTAGTTACATGAAACTTGACCATTTTCTTGACCATTTGGGGTAACCCTGCATGGGAGGTCACGGGGCTGAAGCATTTGGCCACAGATGCATGCACTCTGAGGAAATGCAAATGCAGAAAGCACACATTAGAATACAAACCCAATAGATCCTTCCCCCAATGCTAGTGAACATATAGCTGAACCAAGATTGACTTTTTAGCTCTTTGTAAGACATTCCAGTGAACATTCTGCTTCTCTTTTTGCATCTGCTTGTTTCTTCTTTTGTTTTTAGTATTGAAAATCCTGTTCTCTGCATGAATAAAATGGAAACTCACTTTGATTTACTTCCTTTCCTTTCTCCCTCTTTTCTTCCCACCTCTCCTTTCTTTTTAAGCTTCACTTTATTGATTCTCCCACCCCCACTGTAAACCCCCTCCCCCATGGTATCTTTTCCTTAACAGTCTATTAGTATAAAGACGTTGCTAGAGTTATCTATGTCAAGAACCAGTTCAGCAGAACTGAAGGATGATAGTAGGGAGCCACCTGGGGATCAACAGAAATAACTGTTTGTTTCCAGTTTTTTAACACAACTCTGACCAGTTTGACTGTGTTAAGGCAAGTAGAGTGATCCACATCCAGCCAATGACAGTTGGGTTGCATTATAAAATATTTGACATTTCTCTCTGTGGTATTGCCCTCTGAAGAGATAAATCCTCCTCTCGTCTTCTTTTTTTGGATTTTTCTTCATTTGAGTATGGTGACAGAGAGTCAGAATGTGCAATCTTCCACTTTTCCAAATCAGATTAGGTTAAGACTTATATATACAGTAGAGTCTTGTTTAACTGACCTTTGCTTATCCGACATTCCATCTTATCCAACGCCCCTATAGAAAAAACAACACGCATAAATCAGCGACGAGAAAAGCGTGCTGCTTGTTTGCGAGCGTGAGTGTACTCTTTCTTGTTGCTCCTGACGGTACGGCACCGCAACACAAAAATCAATTGCAACAGGCGCAGCGGATCAGGTTTTTTTTTTTTTTACCACACTCAATCGTTACTGTGTGTTATCCGACATTTTTGCTTATCCAACATTCTGCCGGCCCGTTTATGTCAGATAAGCGAGACTCTACTGTATATTAAAAAAAGAAAAAGCACAGGAAATATCACAGCTGAAGGCTGGACTAGGAACATTTTTTTCCTTTTTGGGGGGGGTATATAAACATTATTAAAATTCTACACATTAAATAGACATTTAAAAACCCACAATACATATACAAAAACTTAAACCTGCAAACATAAAACTAAACATCTAACACCCCACACATGCTCTACTTCTGCCCTTCAGTTTCCTCATGGATCCATTCACCTTTTCTGATTCTTTTATACTGTTGTAAACACTACTTAATTTTTCTGTTATCTCCCCTTGCTTAATCTGGAAAACCCTTTATCATGAAGCTCTACTCTGGTAATATAATCCATAAACAGAGGCCAGTCTTTAATAAAAGCCTCTGTAGGATTTTCTCTCTTTGACTAGGAATGTTTTTTTTCAAAAAAATAAAAATCCCTCCAAAGTGACAAACAGTATTTCCAAGAGAACAACATGGATGCATCCATGGAGCTTCCAAAAGTAGAAGTCAACTCAATTGTCCTTTCCTTTACCTTTTCAAATAAAGTAACGGCACCTGACTGACCTTGTCAGAAGTGAAACAAGGTCAGGTCTGGTTAATATATGTATGGGAGACTACCAGGGAATTTTAGTAGACTAGACTGAGAAATAAGGTGGAAGAAGGCAGAGGCAAACCATTTCTTCATTGCTGCCAAGAAAACTACAGTAGATGGATATTTCCATGAAATCACAAGAAACTGAGCTCAATTGTAAGGTGATTTACCTTTTCTTTTCCAAGTTGGGTGGGTGGATGGGTGGGGTTAAAAAAGCAACTTCTTATCCATGAAACAGAATGAGAATAGTACAAAAAAAAAATGCAGGGGGCATTTTCAACACAGACTATCTGGTAGGAGACAGATCTCCTCTGGTTTTATCTTCACTAAAAGCTTAAAGAAAATCCTTGATGTATTAGGCCAGTGTTTCTCAACCTCAGCAACTTTAAGACGTGTGGACTTCAACTCCCAGAATTCCCCAGCCAACATTGAAATCCACACATCTTAAAAGTTGCTGAGGTTGAGAAACACTGTATTAGATCAAGCACCTTTTGCTTCCACATCAACAGATAAGGCAACTGAGTGAGGTTTGGGCTTGCTTGTTCTCACAACCATCTCACAGTTCCTTCCCACTTCCCTGTGATTCCCACAGGTCAAAATTTAAAACAAAAAGCAAAACCCATAGTTCTTCCTTCCAGGTCTGGTTGTGTCTTTTGCATAAAGTTTCCATCTGTTCTTTGCTTTAGATCTTGATCCTCATTCTTACATTATGAGTCTCCTTCTTGCATATGGAGATGTCCCTGGTTATACCTCTCTTAGTGGAGCAGGCTGAAGATGTTTTCATGGCGTGCTTCACCTCTTATATACATCTACCATTCACTCAAGTTACATTTTTAGCTGTGTACCAGGAAAAAAAAAGCAGAAGCCGATGCTTTGCCTGTGAACAACTGCTGATATTCCCATGGATACATTTGTTTGTTAATTTAAAACATTTCTGTGTTCCTTTCCATTAAAATAAACCTCGAAATGAGTTACAAAGGATTTTGCATAAGGATAAGGGTTTATTTTTGTAAAATAGTTGACAAGGTGGGCTAAAAATTATGGTTCATCTCATTGTATTGCTGCAACACCCAAAAAGAACTTAGCCTTCTAGTTTATAACGGTATTGGGAGACGGGGCGAAGAGATGCTGCCTAGGGAATGGTCAGATAAGAGAGAGCATAGCCCGCAGCTGGATAGTGGGTAGGGCAAAAGGCTCAGAAGAGACCCTCCCGAGTTTCTTGGGCTGTAAAGGAGATGGCAGAAGAAATGTACTTTCAGACTTGCAAGATTCTGTTAACGTAGCCTTACAATAAAGTAGAATTAGCTTATCTGGTTGTGTTTCCTGTCTGGTCCACCTGGTAAGGCTGACCAGTTTATTTAATTGGATATGTTGACACCACATTTTAACTAGGTCAGTTAAAGCCCAATGGTTACAGCTGCACAACATGCTAAGGTTAATTAGTGTTAGCCTAGATTAGATCTTTGGGGTTTAATTTGTTGGATGTTGGTCAGCTTATGGTTTATGGCTATCTTATATTGAGCAAACCCAGAAAATGGATTAACTAAAGAAGCAGATTTAAGGAGTTAAGAGCCAGGTTTTCAGAATAGAGATGTCAGTTATGTCTATAACTCACAGTAGCCCACCTTTAAAGCCAAAACATACAAGGCAGAAAACCTGTTAAGTCATGGGAAAGGTGGGAAAAAGAAGCCAGAAAAATGAAGAAAAAGAGTCTGTACATCTCTATTGAAAAAAATTCTCTTTAAGTTCTAGGGTGGAAATAAGAATGGATGTAAATATGATATTACTGTAACTAATAGTAATATACATCTGTGGTAGGTGTCACAGTCACTTTAAGAAAACAGCACTTTCCAAGCTGTCCTTCATCCCTCCAAAGCTCTGGATTTATAAGGAGCTTCTACTTCCAGGTTCTTCCCTTTGAGTCTCACATATGAATTTTAGGACCCCTGAGATCTCACAAGGAATGGTAACTGCCACCCCAAATCTCCCATGCCATCAGTGCCATCTTCCATCTGAAACGTCTAGCCCGCTGGGTCAGCTCCTGAGTGATACTTCAGACTTCTAGCACTATCTCCTGACAGCTCAAGTCTTCAGTGCTGTCTCCTGACTGACACTCCAAATCTCCAGTATCATCTGCTGACTGACACCTCAAGCACCGAATGCTATCTCCTGAGGGACACCTCAATCTTCCAGTGCCACCTCTTGCAGATCTGGCTGACCTGGAGGTGGCCTGTCTAGAATGCTTCAAAGTCATGGGAAAGAGGGAATGGAGCGGCATTCTTGATCAGCCCACCCTCGAGGCAGGAAGCAAACTCTTTCCGCGCTTGTTGTTTATAAATAATTTACTTCCACCTGTGCTCAGAATTACAAATTGCAGTGGGATTATACACACACAGCAGCTGTAAAGGGAAAATATGTATATCAATCTGAATATATGTTGTTGATACTAACATATGAGATATTGGCATTTCAAATTCAGCCTTTCCAGCTTGGAGCAATGGAAAATTCATCTGTGGAATGGACTTTTTTTCCCCCAGCAACCATGAGGGTCTGTAGGCTTGTTTTGTGTTGTTTGAGTATGCATTCTGCTTATGCTGAAACCCTACATAATGGGTTTTGTATTACGCCTAAGCAGAAAATCCCTAGGTATTTATTTTGGTGAGCATTTGTGTGCATATCCTGAACGTGTCACTACACTGCATGTGTCTTCCAGCTGGTGGGATTTAGGTAACATATGTTGGCTTGTAAGGTAGCCTCTAGATGAGAAATCCTAGCTTGCATGGAACAGTATGTTCATGCTTGGGAAAAAACTGAGGTTTGCGTGCGCAGTATGGCATACTGGGTAAAATGTGTCCCAAATGAACAGTATAATCCTTATGGCTAGCAGGGAATGTAGGACAGGTGCAGCTAAAGTTAGTAATCTGACTTACTGTTCCCTTCCCTTATTAAAAAACATGTGAAAACTTCAGTTTGGATGGGAAGCAGAGGTCAATATTTAGAGGCTGATTGGTGACGATCATGCTATATAGAAGATTGCAGCTTGCAAGGTAAGAGGATAAAATGGTAAAGAATGCGAGTTCACCAATGAAAGAAAACAGATATGTTGAGTGTTTGTGAAGCTAAAAAAAGGAGATGGATGCAATAGATTTTAATAATGATCTCTGAACTCGTGCAGTATAATTGATGAATACATGTATGGAAGTGAGGGTATAGGCATAATTATGAATGGAGGTGCTAAGATGAGAAAGCATGAATTGATGTTATTATGTGTTATTTAGATTGGATGCTTATGAAAGTGGGGATATTCCTAGGCTGGTGACAGTTGCATGCTACCCTCCCAGGAATCACAGTAATAGAAGCAACAGAGAGAGGGCTAGGGGAAATTGGGAAAAAATTCGGAATGAAAATGATCTGGGGGAAAACAGTGTTCTGCCAAGTGACATGAATGGATGGGAGGGAACAAGATGAGAGAGTGCAGTAAAAAGTGATTTGGCTATTCAGCTGAAGTGAAATTTGTTTGGTGAGAATTGGCTTAGAAAAAGGTGTGTTTAGTTTAACTATATGGCTTTAAGTGCAGGCATATGTCTACTCATACGCGTACATGCAAAGGGAAGAATCTAAATACAGAAGCATTCACCTGCTTTATTTTTATTTCTTAGGAAACATTTTCCTCCTTACTATTTTCCAGTTTTGGAATTCCAGTCTCCAAACATAAGCAGCACATCTTGCTGGCATGTTCTGTCAATTTCAGATTGAACTTTACCTCTTCTTTGGCTTCCGTGGTTGGAGCATAAACTTGGATAAACTTATTAAAAGATTGTCCATAAAGTCTAATTCGTATTATTTGACCACTGACTGCATTGTACACAAGTACTATCTTTGCTATATCCTTCCTGTCTATAAAAACAGCACTGTTCTTTTGTCATTTTTCATGTCTTGAGTAGCAAACACCATGATTTTCTGACTGAAAGGGTCCAATCCCTGTCCATTTCAAATCACTGATGCCTAAGATGTCTATGTGTCATTTCAACTTTCACTGCACTGAGTTTTCCAATCTTTGTGCTTTTTACGTTCCATGTTCCCACTGTAATTCTGCCTTTGCGGCTTCAGATTTTCTCATCCTGCATGGCATCATCAGCAACTAGACATCCCGAAGGCTTCAATCTAGCTGTGTCATAAACACCACTGGTACTCCAAAAGATCTTCAGCTCTTCCTCAGTAGCAAGTTGAATGTCATCCGACCTGAGGGGCCCATCATCTGGCACTATGTCACCAATCATTTTATATTTTCTATCCATGTGGTTTTGTTGCTAAAAATACAGGAGTGGTTTACCATTGCCTTCTCCTGCACAGTACGAATTGATGCCTTTGCCATTGCCACCAAAGTGATCCTCTGCCTCTGGCATCTTCCTATATCACTGCTGTCCAATCTAGGTGCCTACCTGCTTTAGGTGGGCAGCTGGGATGATCTTCATGCCTTGGGTGACCCTGCTAGGAGGAATGGCATACATTACTGGCATTCTTCACTCATCCCTCCCAGGACCACCCCCTGCCATGATAAGACAGCATAGCAGGACTTGGGGAGGGCAGGGGGGTTGTACTCATAGGAACACTTCATAATGTCTTCCATAGTCATCATGAAAATTTCATGGTGTTCCTATACCTGTTTTGTTCATTGGCAAAAATAAATGCAAGCTTGAAAGGTCTGAAGTAATCATTATAGATATGGATGGTTTGTTGCAAAATGGTTAAGAGTTAATGGTTAATGGTTGGAGTGACTGTTGCCAGAACACAGTGTAAGTGTTTCCATTATAAACAACTCATTGAGTTATTATAAATTCATACCCTGTCTTTCCTGCTTGGAGATCATTTGAGCAAAGTGAGGTGATATATTTTCCTTCCTTCCTTCCTTCCTTCCTTCCTTCCTTCCTTCCTTCCTTCCTTCCTTCCTTCCTTCCTTCCTTCCTTCCTTCCTTCCTTCCTTCCTCCCTCCCTCCCTCCCTCCCTCCCTCCCTCCTGTAAGATCTTGTCCCGTTCGTCAAGAGAACACTACCGTGACACGTGTGGTTCACAAAAGACGTTTACTCAAGCGTAACACAACAGTTACAAGCAAAGCCAGGACTGGCTTGGTACAATACGTGGGTTCCTTTATACCTTCCCCCTTCCCGTGGTTTCACCCCACGATCGCGTTACAGGCTGCGGATTATCAGCTCCCAATAATCCCCCTTGATTGTCCAGATGGCAGGTTCAGCCCAAATCCCATTGTCCCTTGATCAACTACCCCTCCGGCATGGGCTGGTTCCCTTGGGGTCCTTTTCCTTGCGTGCAGAACCGGGGTTTCAGGATGTGCGGTGACCTTAGCTTCATGACTCGTGGCTCTGCTCATTGTTCGCTCACACCGCTTATCAGTGTAGATTAATTGTTTACACTCTGCGGTTTCCCCGCTAGCTAGGCGCAGGTGGCCATTAATCAGCTGCACGGTTCTCACTTCCCCTTTTTCCCCGGCTTGCAAGCAGGCAGCGGAATTGGCTCAACCCAGCGGCAGGCTTCTACAGGAACACCGTGCCGGCTGAACCTGACATACCGCCCCCCTGAAAACAGACCCCCCCCCCTTCTCTTTACCTCGGTTTCCCGGGGTACCTGTCGTAAAAGTCCCATACTAGGTCTGGTGCTTTTACATGGGCTCAGCTTACCCATTCGCTGTGGGACTTGGGGAAATGTTTCCATTGCACTAGCAGCTGGATCTGTCCCTTGTGCCTCCTCACGTCCGGTATCTGCTTTGCCTCGCTGCTCCCCGCCGATCATGATGGGTGCCGGTGTCACCTCTGCCTTGTGCCAGTCATTCCCTGGTTGGTGCAGCTTCAATAAGCTGCAGTGAAACACCGGGTGGATTTTCCCGAGCTCTTGGGAAGTGTCAGCCTGACCATTACTGGGTTGATTATTTCCATGATGGGAAACGGTCCCACAAACCTCGGGCTGAGTTTCTTCGACACCTGGTATGTTTTTAAGTTCCTAGTCGACAGATATACCTGGTCCCCCACCTTCCATTGCCACTCGGGGAGCCTCTTGCAGTCAGCGTATTTCTTGTATTCAGCTTTGGGTCCCTGTAGTGCCGTGCGCTCTGCTTGCCTTGTGGCATCTATCTGGGTGAACAAGGAGTCCAGTGAGTCTATGCGGGATGCTGGTTAAGGCAGTTCCGGCATGGGTACGAAGTCTTGCCTGGTGGCCACTTTGAATGGGGAGAACCTGGTACTCTTGTGGATGGCGTTGTTGTAGACTACTTCCGCGAACAGCAGTAGCTCTGCCCAGTCCTGCTGGTGCCCCACGTAGCACCGAAGGTACTGCTCAAGCCCCCCATTCAGGCATTCAGTGGCTCCGTCTGTCTGCGGGTGCACTGTGGAGGAGAGGGCTCGCTGTCTCCCTACCCGCTTCAGGAACTCTCTCCAGAATCGGGTGATGAAGTTGCCCCCCCGGTCACTGACGATCTGTCGGGGAGCACCGTGTAGCCGGTAAATGTGTTGCACAAAGAGCCTTACCAACCTCTCTGCCATGGGGACTTGCCGGCAAGCCACAAAGTGCGCTTGTTTGGAGAACAAGTCTGTGACCACCCAAATGGCAGTCTTGCCCTTGCTCTCTCATAGCTCCACTATGAAATCCATGGCGATTTCTTGCCATGGGCCGTCGGGGTTCGCCACCAGCTGGAGTAGCCCCCTGGGTTTGCCCTTGCTCCCCTTTGCCATCGCGCACACCGGGCAACCCCCCAAGTACGCTTCCATGTCCTTCCGGAGTATTGGCCACCAGAACTGCCGCCGGATTAAATGGAGCGTCTTCACGAAGCCGTAGTGCCCTGCGCTCCGGCTGTCCTGGGCTCTCTCCATCACCCACCGCTGGCATTCCTCCAGGACGTATACCTTCCCCTCATGCCACCACAAGTCCCCTTGGTTGGTTAGCACGTCTCAGTTTTCCTTGAGCCAGGAATCTCGCTCCGCCGCTTCCGTGAAACTCTGCTGCAACTCCGGCGTTGCGTTCCCCGCCTCCCTCCTGGTCTGGCTCTGGGTGACCACCTTTGCGGCCAGCCTACCGGTGGGGATGATGGAGTCCACAATGTCCTCTTGCATGCTGGTGTGTTGGGGCATGTGCGACAACCCGTCTGCCAGGAAATTCCTCTTCCCGGGGATATGTTTTAAGATGAAATCGAACCTCCCAAAATACTGAGACCATCGTGCCTGTTTAGGGGATAGCCTCCACGGGGTTTTTATGGCTTCGAGGTTCTTGTGGTCCATCCACACCTCGAACGGCTTGGTTGCCCCTTCCAGCAAATGCCTCCATGTGGCTAGGGCCCACTTTACCGCATATGCCTCCTTCTCCCACATCATCCACCTTCTCTCAGTCTCGGTGAATTTACAGGAAGCGTAGGTGCATGGGTGGAGGGGACCCTCTGGACCGGGTTGTAGTAGTATCGCCCCCGTTGCCACATCCGACGCGTCCACCTGGATGACGAATTGCCGGTCCGGGTCGGGGTGTCGCAGGATTGGCTCCGCTGTGAACCACCGCTTCAAGTCCCCAAATGCCTCTTGGCACTCCGCGGTCCACGTGAGTGCCATGCTGGGCTTCGGGGATTTCCCGCTGCCCTTGGTCTTCAGCAAGTCTGTTAGGGGGAGGGCGACTTGGGCGAAGTTCGGGATGAACTGCCTGTAGAAGTTCGCAAATCCCAGGAAGCTTTGGAGTTGCCTCCGGGTCTGTGGCACTTCCCAGCCCAGGACACCCCTCACCTTTGCCGGGTCCATTTCGATCCCTCGGCTAGATATACGGTAGCCGAGGTAGTCCAGCTGCTCCTGGTGAAACTCGCATTTGGAGAGTTTCGCGTACAGCTGGGCCTTCAACAGTCTCTGAAGCACTGTGCGCACCAGCTCCATGTGCTCCGCCAGGGTTTTGGTGTAGATTAGGATGTCGTCCAGATAGACCAGGACGCCCCGGTAGAGTAGGTCATGCAGCACCTCGTTTATCAGCTGCATAAATGCCCCCGGGGCCCCTTTTAATCTGAATGGCATTATGCAAAATTGGTAGCTTCCAAGCGGGGTGTTAAACGCCGTCTTCCACTCATCCCCTGAGCGGATCCTAACTTTGAAATATGCTTCGTGAAAATCCAATTTTGTGAATACCTTCCCCTTAGATAGATGTGAAAGTAGGTCCTTCGTCAAGGGGAGGGGGTAGTTATGCTCAGTGCTGATTGCGTTCAGCCCCCGATAGTCCACACACATCCGGAGCGAGCCGTCTTTCTTTTCCCGGAACAATACCGGGGCAGCCAGTGGTGACTTCGCGGGCTGGATGAAACCTCGCACCAGATTTTTGTCGATGAACTCCCGAAGGGTGCCCATGTCCTTCATCGATAGGGAGTACATTTTTGGCTTGGGCAGTTTTGCCCCTGGTTCCAGCTCAATGGCACAGTCACTGGGTCTGTGGGATGGGAGCTGGTCGGATTCTTTCTCCTCGAACACCACTGCCAAGCTCCGGTACTGACACGGGATGCCCCCGGCTTCTGGGGCTCCCCCCGGTCCCAACCCGCTCTCCACCTTGGTCCCGCTCGCTGCCGCCGCCTGGTCCCGCTTTGGTATCAGCACCATCCCTCGGGGCTCCGGGACTGTCTCTGGATGCCTCGGGCCTTCCTTCGGTTCCGCCGTGGCCACTGCCGGTTGCTGACGTCTCCCGCTCTCACACCTCCCTGGCTCCTCGTCCTCGAACCTCAGCGCTTCCAACGCCCAGTCAATCCGCGGGTTCTGTCGTCACAGCCATGCCAATCCGAGCACTACCGCATAGTCGGCGATTGGGACCACCATGAACCTCAGCTCCTCTCGGTGTTTACCGACCGTCATCTGGACCGGCTCGGTGTAGTACTGAGCCGGCCCCCCCCCCCCCGCTACTGAGCCGTCTAGTTCGCTGAATGTGATGGGTTCCCTGAGGCACCACAGCTGCAACCTGAGCCTGGAGACTATGCCTGGGTGCATCAGGCAGTGCGTACAGCCCGAGTCCAGCAGCGCCTGTATCTGCGCCTCCCCCCCCAGATCTCACCCCCTGGACGTGTACTCTCACCCGCAGGGGGGGCAGTCCTCATCGGCTATTGGGTCCATGTGTCTCGTCTCCCCTGCTCGCACTGGGATGCCGTTCAGTTCAAGCGCACCTCGTTTCCCGCTGGCCCCGATTCCTCCCCGGAGGACGCCGTCTCGGGGGTTGACCACCCCATCTGGCCTCGTTCGGTCACTGCCGCCGCACTCTTCCATGGTCGATCACACGCTCGTTTCCCAGTTGGACGCGGTGGCTTGACCTCGGTGCGCGGTGGGGTCCCTTCCCACTCCGTCGGGCATTGTGCCACCCGATGGCCTCGTCCTCCACATCGGAAGCATAGGTTCAGGGCCTTGGGCGCCTCTCGCCTCCCCATGGGCTGTCGCCTGCTGCTCTGCCTCTCCTCTGCGGTCCTCTCCCTCGGCTTGTCTCTTGCCCGGTCCCGCCTCCGCGCACTCTGTTGGATCTGCTGCCACGCTGACTCCGCTGTCCCGGCCAGCCAGATCCAATCCTTTACGGTGGTCGGGTCATCCCGGCCCAGCGCCCGCTCCAGGATCTCTGGGTTGAGACCTCTCTTGAAATACTTTACCCTGAGCGACTCCGGCCAGTCCGTGAGTTTCTCCACCATCCTCCGGAACTCCAATGCGTATTCGGACACAGACTTATCCCTCTGCCTGAAGTGCAGGATGTTGTACTTGGCCCGCCTGGTGCTCAGGGTGTCCTTGAACCTATCTCAGAATGCCTGCATGAAGTCTGGGAAATGCTTCAGCTCCACTGCGTTGGCGTTGTACAAACCAATCACCCAGCTGGCCACTTGGCTGTCCAGCAGTTTGGCCACGTAGGAGACCCTGTCCTCATCCCTGGTAAACAGGTGACCCCCCCTCTGCATGAAGCTGCACACGTGGGTCAGAAAGTGGGGCAGCTGCTCAGGGTCTCCTGAGAATTTTCCGGTTATGCCCCGGAGTCTCAAAGCATCTGCTGCCTGTCGATCCACTGACAGTGGGGTTGGCACCAGCACTGGCTGGGGTCCCGGGCCACTGCCCCCGTCACCCGTGCTGCCACTTGCCGCCAGTGGACCCACTCTCAGCAATATGGCTTGGAGCATCGCCTGCATGGAATCCAGGTGCTGCCCGACCCTTGCCTCCAGCTGGGCGAACTCTTCCTCCCATTTTCGCGTCTGTGACCCCGAGCCTCGGGTCATCATAACTCCTGATCGGTCGGGCCCCCGGTTCACTTCGATCGACCACCTCGCCAGTGGGAGGTTCCCAATCCCGGCCGCCATCCCGTCGCTCGAGGCTGGCTCTGCCATCGCCTCCGCGATCCCGAGCTCCTCCTGCTCCAACTGACCAACGGATTCCTCGTCGCTGGCCATTACCTGTACTTAAAAGGGAAAAAGTGCTACTCGGTAGGTACTGGGTCGCGTTAGAGGTGAGTCCTGGCTTTATGTAAGATCTTGTCCCGTTTGTCAAGAGAACACTCCCATGACACGTGTGGTTCACAGAAGAGGTTTACTCAAGCGTAACACAACAGTTACAAGCAAAGTCAGAACTGGCTTGGTACAAGACGTTGGTTCCTTTATACCTCCCCCCTTCCCACAGTTTCGCCCCGCGATCGCATTACAGGCTGTGGATTATCAGCACCCCAATAATCCCTCTTGATTGTCCAGATGGCAGGTTCAGCCCGAATCCCATTGTCCCTTGATCAAGCGTGGGCTGGTTCTCTTGGGGTCCTTTTTCTTGCGTGCAGAACCGGGGTTTCAGGATGTGCGGTGATCTTAGCTTCACGACTCGCGGCTCTGCTCATTGTTCGCTCGCGCCGCTTATCAATGAGATTAATTGTTTCCATTCTGCAGTTTCCCCACTGGCTAGGTGCAGGTGGCCATTAATCAGCCGCGCGGTTCTCACTTCCCCTTTTTCCCCAGCTTGCAAGCAGGCAGCGGAATTGGCTCAACCCGGTGGCAGGCTTCTACAGGAATGCCGTGCCGGCTGAACCTGACACCTCCCTCTCTCCCTCCCTCCCTCCCTCCCTCCCTCCCTCTAGAAGGGGGATAGCATTTCATATGCATTACATCTATTGAGTTACTGAACAGCCAAGCTTTACCATGACTTAAATAAACATCTGTGGCTCCTCTGAGCTTCTGATATACCAGTGAAAATGCAGAAGCTAGCCATGATATGAAATGGCGAATCATAAGCAGACTTGCATAGGCAAAGTGGGGAGCACATCCCAAACTGAATTTTGACCTACCCCCACTTTGCCTGCATGAACCTGATTAGATTTAAAAATGTGTGACAGCCCAGCTCATCTCAAATCTGCATGCAACTATTCCAACCCACAGTTGGAGAACTTCTAGGTTAGGAAATTTGTATAGCTCGTATTCGTTTTTTATCTTTCCATTTGTAAACTTTAATAAAACTATTATAAAAAAAAATAATAAACCGGGCAGAGAATTTAGAGAGCCCTGCTCTAATTTTTCCCTCTAAAGCTGAAATCCTGTCCTGCAGGTTACTGGCTGCAGAGGGAAATGCAAATTTTATGATTGGTTCTAAATTATTTTTATGTTTGCTTGTTTGCTCATCTCATCTGTGTGTATTATGGTACACACACAAACCATGTTCTTTTGTTGTTATATATAGTTGTATTTTGGCTCTCTAAAACCCTTGGGTTTCTCCTCCCCCGACTTTAAATGGAGTTTATAAGTCTAGCAAATTAAAGAAAATATTCTTCCTAAGAATATTAGGTGATGTACAGAGCTTTGATTTTGCACATAAAAGAAGAACTGAGGAACTGAGATTAAAAAAAAACACACGATTTTTTAAAAGAAAAAATGGGGATCGTTGAGATAGGTGCCTGTAACACCTACCCACCCACCCATATCCACCCACATATATACAATTTTCAGGAAATTAAAAAAACAACAACACTCATTAAATTTACACACCCGACAACATCGTTACTTCATAACTCCCATCATGAGACTTTATAAACAAGTCTGCAGAAATTTCTCACAGAAGGATTTTGGATGTGGAGCAATCATAAATGTAAAGATGGATGCAGGTGTGCGGCAAGGGAGGGAAAGAAGAAGGAATCAACAATCTTCAGATTCACTTTCAACCAGCCCACATGATTGCTCCACCTTCCTTTTGGAAATGACTTTTGAGAGTTAGCATCAATTCATTTTTAACAATATCAGAACTGAATCTCATTGTCCTTCCAAACCAAATCTACAATCCCAGCTAGAATTATATTGTCCAACCACTGTTCAGTGTAGAAATCCAGACTGAAGCACCACTAACAGTTGAACATCCAGGCTTCTCTTGAACTTGCCCAATGAAGGCAAGTCCACCTCTTCTCCAAACATTTGCTTCTACTGTCAGATTGCTTTTACTATTGCTTTTGGCAACATTTCAGCAAAATTTGCCTTCCTGTGACTGAAAGCCCTTTCTTTCTGCCCTGCCCTCTGGAATGAGAGAGAACAAATTATGACCTTCCTTGGGATGGCATCTCTGAAAGTTCTCCTTCACAGAATCACAGAATTATTACTGGAAGATTTTCTAGTCCAACTGCTGGTTCAGTGCAGGATCCACTAAAATGTCTCTGAGAGATGACCATCCGGCCTCTGTTCAAGACCTCTAGTGGGACAGCCTGTTCTTCTGGGTTAGGGTTAGGGTTAGACAGGCTGACAGCTCTTAAGTTCTCTTGAGAAATGCTATCATATCTCTTCCTTGGTTTTCTCTTCTCAAGGCATCTAGGTAACCCTACAACTGGTAGAACTGTATATCTTACTAAGAATGGAAACAAGTATTTGGCTTTTGATGAGTTTTCCTTTTAAAGCCTACATTCGTTTCATGCCTTTTTTGCATCCATTTCAGCATATTTTGATTCAATGTTGTCATGAATCTTTTATGCCCTTTTGTCTGCAGTCCCCTTCATACAGGCTTTTTCAGTACACATTTTCTCGTATGCATTTTTTATATATAGTTTTTCCTACTATACATGTTTTTGCAAAATAATTTACCTGATACTTGACCTTTCAAATTTTCTCTAGTGTATCATTGAATGTATTCCCTGATTAAAAAACTACACCACAACATTCAGACTGGTGTGACAGTTGCAAGAAAATTATATATGCCACACTTGCAGTAGTTCAGGAATTTGCTTAGAACAGTGTTGTCCAAACTTGGCCACTTTAAGATGAGTGGACTTCAACTCTCAGAATTCCCCAGTCAGCCATGCTGGCTGGGGAATTCTGGGAGTTGAAGTCCACTCATCTTAAAGTGGCCAAGTTTGGACAACACTGGTTTAGAAGGTATAAAGTAGATCAGTTCATTGTTGTCCAAACAAGATTTTCTCCAAACTCTCCAATGTTTCACTTACCCTCCCCCAACTCAAATGACCCCAACATTTGTGGACTTCAATTCCCAGAATTCTCAGCAATTGGGAGTTCTAGAAGAGGAAATCCACATTCATCTGGAGGTTATTCAGGGCGGAAAGACAATCCTGACTAAGGAATGTGTGTTTGGTCACTTAATTTTTTGAAAGAACTAATATGAGACAAGAAGATGTAAAAAACAGTGTTAAAAATGAAATATGGAAGAAAGCAATATTGACAGAAGGCTTTGAATATTTAGGGCTCCTGTGTCAGATGAGTTTTGAAATCTCTTAAAATTACATAAAAGATCTTTTGAGCTGAAATCTCAAAAATGTGGTGATCTTGAAAGAGGTAGGCCATTTAATATTTTCTGTACTTGCTGCACAAGAAACCCCAGGAATATAGAACAGTGATCAGTGCAACTATGCTGAGTTTCAAAGAAACACTTTGAATTGATGAAGCTTCCATCTCAACATTTCTTCAAAGCATGTCCTAGATGTTAGCATAACATTAATGGTGCTGTGTAACTTTGATCCAAGATGATTAAAAGGGGCTTTGGTACATGTGAGCACATGTTCCACAGCCCCCTTTTCTCCAGAATATAGAGATGAGTCAAACTGAATGTCCACATCCATTTGAAGCGCCCAAATAAAGTAATCTGATTTTTCTAACTGAAATGCCACTGTGAATGGGATCACTTTGAGGATCTGAGAAAGTGATATATCTAACCTGATCACAGCGACTGACATTGGAAAAGGCTTTTAAATGTAGCTCTGAATGCTGGGATCAAGTCAAACATGCTTATAAGGCTGAATTAGATTTGTGGTCTTCATTTCTCACTTACTTTAAAACACCCTCCTCCTGTTGCTGGAAAGAACTGTAGCTATTCTGTTCAGTTAGTGCAGTTGGATAAGAATTGAATAGGTTTATTTATTTATTATTGTCCTGAAAAGCAATGTAGAGATATTTCCATGTTTCTTCATAAATAAGGCAGAATGATTTTGAGATGAAAACACTATGAATGTGGGAGGAAGTAAAACCGATACAATAGCTCACCCAGCATCTGAGCTTATTAAGAGTGCTTTTTTCTCATCACATGAGGAACTGTAATTACCCTTCCCACCTTCGCAACACACAATACCGTCGGCTCATTTTCTTTGAATTCTTCATTTTGTTTGTCACAATGTCTGTTCATGCCTGCTGCTTACCAATTCGGGAGAAAAAAACAATCATATAGACTGTATATTAGCATGCATCTTTGCATAAATGTTCATAGCATTCATACTTTTTTCCATTTTTCCATAGGAAACTGCATTTGTGTCTGGTTTTAATTTATGCATTCACGTCTGTCTATCTATCATCTATCCATCCATCCATCCATCCATCCATCCATCTCTCTCTTGGATATGCATATTTTGTGAATATAACTTGAATTGTGCATTATGTGGGATTTCTGAAGAGTGCATATTTTGGCACTTTTTAATTTTTTTTAAATTTCATTGGCAGATCCCAATTGTCTGTATAAAAATTCTGGTGAGCTGAATTTTTCATTCTGCTCTACACATCCCTCTTCTTCCCTACACATTAGAGAAACTTGGGTTCCATACCCGTTAAAGTACCTTTCAACAAATCTTGAATCCCCCCTCTTCTGGAAATAAAGAAATCATTTTCAATTTAATGTCAGTTCATGGATCAAATGGAACTTTTCAAATTTAACTCAGCATCTGTTTTTTATTCGCACACTTCAATGGTTTGAAACGATAAAACATTTAGACGATGTGCTTTTTCTGCTTTATTTCAGTTGGAGGTTTAGCAGACCAGGGGCACACTGGCACAGCTTCTACAATTGTTTGTTTGGACTGCTTTGGAGGAATTCATCCAGAAATGTAGAACGACAGTGGTGAAAATGTTGTCAAAAAAACGGAGGAAGGATTCACAGTTTACGTGTCATCAGATCAATCCCCCCACGCTGCTGCCACGGGCTCACCATTCCTTTTCCTGCAGCCTGTACGCCTTGCAAACAAAAGCTAAAAACACAGCTTCCTTCCCTGGTCTCCTGAAGCAACGCGGGTGATATTTTGCATCCTGGGTTGTCATGTCGAACTGTGGCCGAGTGAGTCACTTAGGACCCCGGAGAGCTCCAGCTTGTGTAGAAACAAAGGCTGGTACCCACTGAGCATGTGCAGAACTGGGTCTGCTCTCTTAAGGCTCGGTTAGTTACTGATATAAACAGCTGGAGGTATTCAAATGCTGAGTTTAGAGACCAAGCAGAGCTGCGAGAGCGGAGATGCGGGAGGATTAGCACTTCTGTGTACTTACATCGGGCTGGCAGAGGAAGGATTAGTCAAGGGCACCCGAAGATTGCTTTTCAACGCTGCATTACAGTTTGGGGTTGTCTTTCATGGGATTTGCCAGGGACTTTCTCTCTTCCAGAATCGGAGTTTGGAATATTGTTTGAAAAGGTGAGTGTTTCTTTCCCTTCTTCCTGGCACATGGCAAAGCCTTTGCACATTTCCACCCTTCACTGTCTGACTCGGGACTAGAGAACTTTTCAGGGGCTTCTTCACCACAGTTTTCAGCCATAAGGGATTGCATGCATGCTAGAAGTAAGCATCTCTAAGGAAGGATGACAATCATCTGTGCTGATTCCAATGTGGGGGAAGAACATGACAGTCTCATGAAGGTTGTGGTTAGTGGCTAAGGGTTCATCTCTCCTATGTAGGGCACCAAAGGACCTTCGGAAGGACCAATCGTGCCTGACTCTGTTACAGAACGATGGTTATCTGGGCATGTTTTGAATAACAGCACGTAGAATCAGGTCTTCTTTTAAGCACCCTTATCAAGGCACAGCTATATATTCCAGGACTTTATAAATAGCATTTATTGCTTTTGGGGCTCGATTGCTCAGGGGGTCTTCGGGCATTTTGGGAGCTTTCAACCATCAGGCCTCTTTCCAGATACATTGGCAACAGTGTTCTCTCGCGCTGGAGAGAGCTGTTTCTCTGAAATGAGAGTTATGCAAAGCTTCTTATAGGGGCTCTCTCTTTAGGAGAGAAACTTACTACTCCATCTCTTAAAATCATATGGGCTTGCAGAATTGGTCACAGGGAAGTCTTTTCACTCTGTTCTGGGAGATCCAAAGGGAGGGCTTATCTGTTTTGCTTAAAGTCAGTTTATATTGCAAGTTTTATACGAATTCTTCTTTCGCAGCCTTCCTTCCCCTTTTAAATTTTTATGTAAAAGACAATAGAGACTTACACATATGCTCATAAGGATGCCAAACACAGACACACACACACGTGCACACACACACACTCATCTTCTAAAGCTCAAGTTTGTTCCTATAGAGATGTATGGCTTCATCTCGTGCCGGGCTATATTTTTCAGCCCATAATTTGCAAATGTTGCTATTGACTCAATGGGTCATTGCAAGATTGCCAAAAGCAATCATATAGTTTTACTTTAGATCACTCCAGGAGAGCTGGAAGGAAGGGAAGAAAGGAATTCTGTCCTTCCATTTCAATCAATCTCTATCCTTATTTCTCCAGGGTAACAATGATGTTCTTGAAAGTAATTCCAAGAATTCCATTTCCTTCTCCAAACTTATCTTTTCCCATTAAACATTGAATTTGACAAAGGAGCCATGCTTAGTAATAGCAACCTCAAATTGTTGCTGATGGTATTGTTGATGACCAATGCAGGTTCAGTTTGATAGTTTCTCTACAATGCCATGTTTATTTACTGCTTTCCACCATCTCCTTGGGCATCCTTGTAATTTTCTGCATCTCTACTGTTGTATCTGCCTTCCGTTCACTGTTCTGCTCAGCGTATTCTCCAGACAGAAGGTCTGATTGCCCTTTGCCACTTTTGTATCTATTAGGTGCCCTTTAAGTCATAAATGCTTGCCAGCTCATGCAGGTGAAAATCAGCTTCTGATCCTCACAACATGGAGAAGAGTGCAAATGAGACATGCAGGTCATCAGATGGAGAGGTTGTTGCCCAAGACAAATTGGAAGCAAAGCTTCCTTATAGGAAATAGGTCCATCGATGACTATTCTTCTTAAAGACTCTAGGACATTAAGGATGTAAAAGAAATAATTGCCTATTTCCTTAAGAACAGAGAGATACAAGCCACCAGTGCAGTCTGAGTCATAGCACGGCTGGTGGAAATTTACCGAATGTCCTCAAAACTTTTGTACAAAACAATGTGCATTTGAGAAAGATGTAGCCACACATCCCCCCTCCCAATAAAAGAAAAAGGCAGGCGAGGGAGTCATGATATATGCATGAGTAAAAACACAGAGATCTGAGGAAACTGCACAACATGCAGAGTGTATATTAGGAAACTTTGTGTGCAAAGATGTGTTTATTTGGGAAAATTGCATAGAAAAAAGTGACCTGATTTTCTTGATTCTATCTTTCTATCTTTCTATCTTTCTATCTTTCTATCTTTCTATCTTTCTATCTTTCTATCTATCTCTATCTATCTATCTATCTATCTATCTATCTATCTATCTATCTATCTATCTATCATCATCTTTGCAGAAAGATAGGACAGAATAATAATTGGAGATATGTAACCTGACACAGAATAGATTTGGAATAAGCCCCACATCCTTATGTAGGATGTCAAGAGTCAGAGGGAGTATGGTCCTAACCAAATGTTATTTGCCAATGGGTGACAATCAGGTAAGCTCATATCATCTGTTGATCTGTTAAGTGACTTCTAGGAAGTCTCTGGTTTATAAGCATAAATATCTGGATGCTCAAAGAGCTAAACCGGGGGAATAATTGTGCAGAGCTCAGTTTAATTCTCCATGGATATTTGGGAGAGAATACTCATGTTCAGAGACAGTCTACCTTTGAGAACCAGGCATAAGCAACAGAGGAGGTTCAATTGCTTTTGAATCCTCCTTGTAAGCAATGCAAAGAAATCTGGCTGGCCTCTATAAGAAAGAGAAAACTTGGCTGGATGGTCTTAGATATAATTCATCTGGATTATGCCAATATCCTTAAATTCAATAATTAAAATGTTTAGCATGTCCGTCTAAGAAGAATTCCTTTTAGATGGCTAGGGAGAAGTGGGATGAAGAGAATGGTGAGTGACACACCGAAGAAAGGGTCAAAAAAGGGAAGAGAGGGAAGAGCAAGGGTGTCCACATTGGGAGGGTCAAAATCAGCAAGATGGTGGACAGAAGTAGGCAGTGCAAGCCCCTCCCCTTTTGAATGTGGACATTGGAAGGGGCGGGGCTTGCATTGTGACATTCGTCCACCGTTTTGCTAAATTTGACTCTCTCAATGTGGACACCCCCAAGCTCCTAAAACTGACCAAATCTGTTATTCTTATCAATGTTTGGCTCTAGACCCAACTCAATCTTTGCTTAGGCTCCACCCACCATCGACTTCCCAGCTCCCTACAAATTATGCTCCAGGGAACGTGGTCCTGGGGAAATATTTTTATTTGAAGATAGGTCACTGCTGTTCTTCTGGGTTCTTGTTTTAATGTAGAAAAAAATACAACCCCCCCAAAGTTTTTTTTAAAAAAACAACAACCAAGAAAAACTACAAAATAGTAGCATAGTTTGAGGCTTGATGAGAGCAGCAGGCTAGGCAGAATAATTCCAGTTTATGACTGAGGTTGTCTAAATGTTGTACATCAGTTGGACTCACTGGGCACCTACAAGATGGTGGGAGAAAATGAGACACAACTTTTCCCACAAATACCTAAAACTGCACTCATTGTTTTATTCAGTAATAAATGGAATAAATCAGAAACCCGGTCATCCGAACAGGGAGAACCTGGAGAATTAGCGGCCCTGTCTTCCACTCTTCTTTCATTCTGGTTTAAAGACAGCAGTCTCCTATTTGGATTCTGCAACTCTGCTAATTTCATTCACTTGTATCTTTCCCCTTCTATGCTACTGATGTACATAAAATACATTAAAATAAGATAAACGCTGCTCCTCCCCTTCAGACAAAAGCAAATTTGATGCGACTGTAATCTGATTTTCTGCAGAAGAAAAAGACCTTGTCTTTGAAAGATGGGTGCTTGATTTCTTTGCCCTTTGCTAAAGCACCATAGGTGCATCAGTAATGTTCAGTCAAGAGAGCCAGATGATTAAGGGCACCAGGCTAGAAAGCGGGAGGCTGTGAGTTCTGGTCCTGCTTTCGACACAAAGCCAGTGAGTGACCCTAGGAAGAAATCAAGGGCAGTCCGCTTCTGAAATCCTGCCTAGAAAACTGCAGGGACCTGTCCGTGCAGTTGTCCAGGGTCAAGACTGACTTGAAGGCACCAAAATGAATAAGTGCATAAAAAGGTTCAGTCAAGGTAGAACTAAAGCAACTGAAAACTGTGTAGCAAATCATGCAGAATTTTGAGATGGAATTTGAGGGCTAATTTAGCTCTGCTGTTGCACTTTCTTCTAGCCATCGCCTGGTTTGAAAGCCGTATGTTTAGGGAAGGCGTCCACAAGGCTGATCCTTCCAGCTCCTTCCAACTATTTTCCTTCTTCCAGCCAACATTGCACCATAAGTGGGCAATGATTTTGGCACAGGGCATTCCATGCATTCATTGGTATGTCAGCTTTTGAGAGGGACATGTCCAGTGATGCTGCAACATCACTAGAGGGCAGTTGAAAATGTATGCTTGATGTCTCATGGAAGAACTACAAGACCTAATTTATGTCTTTCTCAGCAGGTGGAAGCACATAAACAATGCAAACTGGGATTGAAAGCTAAGCAGGCTTGCTTAGTGCTTGGATGGGAGACCACCAGGGGATCCTAGATCTGTTGGCTAGAATAGAAAGTAAAAAAAGAAAAAAATCCTGGAAGAAAGGAAGGCAATACCATACCACTTCAGTGTTGCTGCCAAGGAAACTATATAGATATGTTCAGGAAATCATCAGCTTCAGGCTTGACTTGAAGGAGATTTTATTTGGTGCAAAACCAGTTGTTGAGTTCTGCCGTTGAATTTCAGTGATGTGAACTGGTGTGCTTTGAAGGCTTGTCGCTGCATATAATTTACTGGCTCTCAGTTCCCCAACCCTACCTAAAATTCATCCTATAACAATGGGGCAAAAATTTCCTGCAGGATTTCTTTCAGCCAATATTGGTTGGTCCATGCCTAACCTCAGAAAAATTAACTAATAGGGATAGGCACCATTTTTAGAAAGTAGAAGGTATTATTTTTATTTAGTCATTTTGTATACTACCACGACAGATTTCCAGCAATTAACAACAGAAACCAAAAACAACTAAAAAGCCAACATTTACAATCATATGAAAACTCATAAAGACAATAGCAACTTAATCCTTATGTCCTAGAGGAAGCGGTGATCTGGGCAACAAGGTGGGTAGGTCCAGGGCAAAATATACCCTTGAATGAATGTTATCCCATCACCCCTCATACGCTATTCCTTCTTTTATTTTAGATTTCACAGAGCCAGTTGGGGTAGTGATGAAGGGGCAGAACAAGAAGGGAGACCCAAGTTTCCCTGGGCCACAGATGCTCCCCGGGTGACTCTAAGCCAGCCGCAGCTACCTCACAGGGTTGTTGGGGATAAAATGAAGGGTGTTCCCCATGTTATCTGCCTTGAACTCCTGAGGGGAAAGATGGAATATAAGTCTAGTCAAGAGCCGTAAAGGGTTGGCTCCCCACCCCATCCTCAGGCACTGGGGTAGCATAAAGTTGGGCCCTGGCGGTTGTACTGCCTGGTCAACTAGAGATTGTGCGTTAGGCGCCTAGTTTTTATTGTCTTCAGTTTTTTTTTAATTATTATTATTGGGGTGGTTTTTATTATTGGTTGGGAGCTGCCCAGAGTTGTGTTTTACAAGATGGGTGGCTAAATACATCTTTTAAATGAATAAATCTAGTCCTACCTTGATGGCACCACTAAAAGCAATACACACAAGAGCACACAGGCTCTTAACTGAAGTACTTTTTAAAAAGTGTCTTTGGTATTGTCTAACCCCCAGGGTCTCTTCAGCAAGAGAACATATGAAATGGTTATCATGTAGAGCAGCGTTTCTCAATGGGTTGGCTTCCCACCCCATCCTCAGGCGCTGGGGTAGCATAAAGTTGGGCCCTCCTCTGAGCATGTGCAAAATACTTCTCACCCAGGAGGAGTGGGAAGAAGTTTGGTGCCTCCCTGAGATCTTTTTATTTTTAATCAGAGTTAAGTTGTAACTCTTACATAACAAAATGATGCTAGATTCATGGCGCGGTGGGAAAGACAGGAAGTATAGTTTTCTGTTGTTTCCGGACACCCACTCTGTCCACGGTTGGGTGACTCATGGCTTCTTGAGGGAAGGGAGGGAGGGAAGAGAGCTTTAAACGAGGCATTCTTCATGGCTATTATGATGGAAAATGCATCATTGTTTGAGTTTCAGTTTTTCGTTTTTTTTAATTTCCAGAAACTGCTTTATTTATCCTGGGGGTAGAGAAGCTGAACTGACCCCATTCTAGTGATTCTCAGTGGGACTAACATTGTATAGAAATTTTAGTCCTTTGCAGCTGTCACACAGACCAACATTTCTCAACCTCAGCAACTTTAAGGTGTGTGGACTTTAATTCCCAGAATTCTCCAGCAAGGCTGACATAGACTGAGGGACTGTGCATGGTGATCCTTTTCAGAGATTTTAAGATAGGCATGATAGGTCATGGATTAAGGGAATGGTAATCCAAAACATCTGGGAGGATGGCCTTTTTCTGTATTTAATCTAAAGCTTTAGCTTCATTGGGAAGAGTTGCAATTTGAGGAAGTATTTTAACATCTTCAGGATAGAAAATTACCCCATCTCATCATTCCTACTACCAGGTCACATTATCCTTCAAGATACCAGTAGAATCTCAAATTAGCCATCCTGATTAATGCGGAACTCAAATCAGAAATTTCTCCAATCTCCTCCCCCTCCCCCCACAAAGAGGGCTTCTGTTTTTCTACCTCATTCTCAGCATGCTTGAGAATTTCTTTAGAATTTCCCTTGGGGATAGGTCTTTGAGCTTACTTGATCCTCAGACACAGTGAGGGTGCTCCTGGTGAGGGTGTCACTTCTGTGGCACATCATTCTGTTGCTCTACAGCTGTCATAGCTTCCCTGATACTTCCCAATGTGGTTAAGGCCTCTGGGAAGAGATCTCTCTAGATGTCTTCCCTTGTGGTTGAAGGGAAGGATAGAAAGCCAAGGAAGCTGTCAATCATTGGAAAGAAGACTGCACAATGTCAGACAAGGCAATCACACAAACAACCTTGCCCACCTTGTCATTAAGTAAGTGCAAGGATACAACTTTCCTTCCATGATGAATTCACCGTCTTTTTCTTCCTGGAAAGAAACGTTGAACTCAAATTCTGTTTTATCAGAATAAATAGGAGCAGACAGCAAATAAATGCAAAAGACGTTTTTGACTAGTCCTTCTCTAAGTTTGGCACAGGAGATAAATTCTACCTGGTAACCATAACTTTGTGAAAGCCAGTTCGGTGTAGGAATTAAAGGCATTGGGTTAGAAACCAGGGGACTGTGAGTTCTAGTCCTGCTTTAGGTGTAAAGCCAACTGAGTGACCTTGGGCCAGTCCCTCTCTCTCAGCCCCAGGAAGCAGGCAATAGCAAACCACTTCTGAAATTTTGTCAAGAAAACTTCAGGGACTAGTCCAGTAGTTGCTAGAAGTCATAAACCAACTTGAAGGCGCGCACGCGCACACAAACACACACAAAAGCATAACCTGAGGGCAGAAGAGATTTCTTTTTATGTAAGCCCATAATCTCCCTTGGTTTGTTTGTCCTTCATATATTAGCAGATTTAGAACCTCACTATCTAGACATTTAGTACAAGGAAAAACAAATCGATCCCTCGTGCCTCCAATGACCTCCCTTGACAGCCATTTCCCACTGCTTTTATTGACCAGTCATCAAAACATGTTTGGGTGATACATGAATGTTGTTAAAAAAGAGGCAAAAGAAGTCATTGCAATCTCTGTTTGAAGAACCAGAACAGAACAGAAACTCTACAATATATAGGAGAAGCCTTCTGCCAATCCCATTTTGTAAAAACACCTGCTGGATTATCAAAATGTTGTCCATTCCTCATCATGATGATTCTGGAGGCAATGTATATAGTCTAAATGTGAAAAGTATTAAAATACAAAGCACCTCCAATTATAATAATGAAAAGTTCGAGAACAGTGTGGTTTAAAAGATGGAGAAAAGGGAAATTTTTATAAAATATATTGTCTGGTGGTACATCATCCAAACGGAAGTTTATAGAGTGGTGTTTCTCAACCTCAACAACTTCAAGATGTGTGGACTTCAACTCCCAGAATTCCTCAGCCAGCGTGGCTAGCTGGGGATTTCTGGGAGTTGAAGTTCACGCATCTTGAAGTTGCTGAGGTTGAGAAACACTGTTATAGGGTGAGTCAAAGAAGATGACCAGGATGGCGAAGTTGTGGTTTTTGACAGGCGGGGAGAGCTGGCTTCCTGAGGAATTGCCATGCATCCTACTTTGAGCACAGCAGAGCTCAGCCAACATTTCTCAGGCTGGATCTGATGGGAGTTGTAGTCTACCACAACAGAGAATATCAAATTTTGAAGGCTGCATTAAACAGCAGAAAACTCTATCACCCAGCAGAGATACAAAGGCACAACAGAATGGCCAGCAACATCCATGGTAGATATTATTTATTTATTTCAATTTCAAGGCTGTCCAACTCAACAGTGACTCTGGGCAGCTTATAATTATCTATTTTTTAACAATGTAAACAAAAATATATCAGAGAAAAGGAATACAGCTGACCGGAGACAGAACCCACAAACCCATAGGGGTTCAACACCATCCTAGCCATGGTCTGGAATGTGGAATTTGTGGAATCGGATGGTGAGACATTGCATGGGGATCCCACAAGGATCAAAATGATAAAAATAATGGCCATTTTTTTCCCCCCATTTCTGACTCTCCCAGGTTGACAGGGAATAGGTTTCTTCCCAACCAAACAGGAAGCAGATTGGTTCATTCCTTAAGCTTAGAGTGAGTACCCTATAGCTGTTTTGAATTTATTTATTTATTTATTTGTCCGCACTTAATCGTGACCGATTCTGCGGCAACTGCCTGGACGAGTCCCTGAAGTTTTCAAGGCAAGGTGTTTCGGAAGTGGTTTGCCATTGCCTCCTTCTTAGAGCGGAGCCCAGCTGGCGAGTGCAGGAGGCGGGATTTCCGTTGCTTCGCGCCTTTTTCAGGCGTGCGCGGCTTCTGCATTACTGGCAACTGCTCCCGTCTCCTTTGCAAGGCGCCGCCAGCATTTTTCCTCCCACTGGGGTGAGAGTCCCCATTTATCTACTCACGTAAGTTTCTGAGCTGCTGGGTTGGCAGGAGCTGGGGAGGAAGCAGGAGCTCGCTCTGCTGTGCGGAGCTGGGCTCGAACTGCTGAAATGTCGACCATTTCTGGCCGGCAACTTTCAGTATCATTAAGCCGCTGGCAAAAGGATCATAGGAGACCATAGATCATAGGAAGAGGGGTCCCCAAAAGTCAAAATGGCAGCTGCAACCATTCAATTGAAGTCCCACCCCTTTTTATGTGAATTGTGACATGTTCAAAGGGGGCAGGGCTTCCATCATGCAGAGTAGAGGGCATAGGGAATGGCCTTGAAGGAAAGGAGGACGCTAATACCAAGGCAATTGTCAGATAAGAGGAGCTTCAGCCCATTCCAAGAAAGTGACTTGAGAAAACATCTCAGACCAGCCCCTCCCTAGTTCACACAAAGATAAAGGGAGGGAGGGGGGAAGCACATTCAAGCTTGCAAGATTCTGTTTCTATAGCTGTTACCATAAAAGTAGCCCTGACGTGTATGGCATTGGTTTCTCAGTATGGTCCACCTTGTAGGACTGATATTCAGTCACAGCGACCATCTTGGCCTTTTGGACCTTTCCCTGACGTTGCTTCTGGTGGGAAAGACAATCCAGCATATCTGGAGACCTCGGGCTAGATGCCCTCAATCAATTTGAGGGATATGGATAATGTTCTGGTGGTGTCTCCTGATCGTCTGCCCCTGCCCCAAAGTCTCTTCAGTCTTTGCAGAAATACTTGGGTGCAGTCTAATTCTATAGGCAAATTTATGTTGAGAGAAGATCCTATAGTTCTCCCCAACACGTACTGTATGGGTTGCTGTGCTGAGATTTCCAACTTTGCTTACTCACCATCATGGTACAATAATCCATGGAAAAATATTCAGTGGAGATACCCAAGGGGGAAAGTCCAGAGACCAAAGGACACTTGGTTCTGAGTTGAGCCAACAGTGACAGTCTGAAATAAATCTACAGCTGCGATCAGAGCATTAAGACCGATTAGGAGTAGAGGACAAACTAGAAGACAATGCCAGAAAACAACACTTAAGGAAGGGCCAAACTGCTATTAGGAGCAAAGCCAGTAGGCAAAGCCCCCAAATCACAGATTTATTCTTTTGTTCCACTGAGACAGGAAGCTTTTTATAGTATCAAAAGGTAGCCAATGACCAGACTGGGTGGAATCAGTCCACACGTTTATTTCAGTTGATCTTCCCACATCGGGCACCACTTAGCTATTCCACTTCCTCGCCCTTTGGGGGGATTAGAAAGCAATCTTAATATGTGAAACTTATTCTAAAATCTAAAATATTAAAATAATCCTTAAGACAGCAGACAAATGGGCTGCAGATTTTTAATCTGAAGGTTGTGACAGGTTTTCCATGGCCCAGGCAGAGTGGGCTCTGGGAACTGCAGAAGGAAAAAGGAAGTTTAAGGGCCTTCTATCTCCTACCTTAAGTAAGGTACCACTGTTCTGACCTACCCCAGGAAGGCCAGGGATGGGGTGTGGGAGGATTAATTGCTGCTTAGATGCTTCTATCTTAGAACTGTAACTATACTGAATTCTATCGTATAGTGCAGTATTAATGCAGCATCAGGGGTTGTGCAATATGGAATGTGAAGATTGTGTTTTATGGGTTTTGTGTGTGTTATGTGTTCTATGGTTTTTATATTTTTAAAGCTGCACTGGGGTGGCATTTAATTTCGTTGTACAAGTAGTAGTTGTTGTTGTTCAGTCGTTAAGTCGTGTCCGACTCTTCGTGACCCCATGAACCATATTGCGCCAGGCCTTCCTATCTTTCACTGCCTCCCTGAGTTTGCTCAATTTCATGCTCAGTACAAGTAGTACAATGACAATAAAGATTTCTATTCTATTCTGATCTGAAGAAGAGAAGAAAAAGTTGGGGAGGACACGAAGTTACTTGCAATTTAGGAGCTCTGGGGAGAAATGCAATGGATAATGCAATTGGACGCTCCCATCTGTTACATCTTACTGACCATCAACATCTTGGAAGATATTGTGTATGTGTTTGGTTTTTATTCTGTTCTGTTCTGTTCAGTTCTAATTTTTATTGTATTTTATACTGTTTTTATTGTATTTTAATATTTATTGCTGTTTTATCGTGAACCGCCCAGAGTCACTTTTCGTGAGATGGGCGGTATCTACATTTGAAATATAAATAAATAAATAAATAAATAAATAAATAAATAAATAAATTGCCCTTGTTGAGCTGATAGGGAAGTTGAAATCAACATTTGAGACATTAACTGCAAGTTAGAGATTCTACCTGCCTAGTTTGGAATACAGAGAAATTATATTTTTCTTGGGAAGCTTGTTTTATAAGAAACCCAGTGATCTCCTCAACTTTTGACCATAAATAGGAATGGAAACATCCAGCTGGAAAGAGAGAGTTTACTTTTTTGCCTTACTTTTGACCTCCTTGATGGTCTAAGCCAGTGTTGTCCAAACTTGGCCACTTTAAGATGAGTGGACTTCAACTCCCAGAATTCCCCAGGCTGGGTAATGTTGGCTGGGGAATTCTGGGAGTTGAAGTCCACTCATCTTAAAGTGGCCAAGTTTGGACAACACTGGTCTAAGCAGAGATTGGATTGCCACCTAAAGGTTATCCTGTATGGTCAGTTTCCCACATTTGTAGGGCCTTGGGACAAGGTGACCTTCAATGTCCTTTCCAGTGATAGGACTCTAAATATTGGAGGAATTACTGTGCAAAATACAGTGCCGAACTAGCTGGCCCTCCGATCTCATCCAGAAGTAAGTCTGTATTTCAGATGTAACTGAATTCGGCAATGGACCATGCTTGGAGTAGTTCAGATATTTTACTTTCAGAAAACCAAGCAATAATAAAGTCTACCTCGTATTTTTAAAATGTTCAACTTAGCCTGGATCTCACCATTTTCTTTCTTTGAACAGGGAAAATGCCTCAGACACTCACAGGGTGTGGGCTTCTTCCCCAAGGCCTCTCTGCCTTGGCAGAGCTTCCTGGAATGACCATGTGACCAGACAATCTTGCAAGGAGCAGGTGATCCTGTTTACTTTTAAAGAAGAGAAAAGAATGAGATCCTTTGATCATTTTAAGAAATAAAATTGAAAAGTAAAACCCCACTGCCTATTTAAGGGTTTCCCCCTGCCCCCTGCCCCCCGTTCTCTGGCTATTTTAAACTAAGAATCTGGGAGGAAATGGTTGATTGGAAAACAGCCAAAATGGGCCAGGCTGATATCAGTCCACATGTTCCTGTTCATATCTATGGATATTTTGATATACAGTATATGGAACAGTTCAGTTCTTCCAGACATCTCTCTCCATTGGGTGCCTTCTGGAGTAACCTTTCGTTAGCTGAGTTGGATTCTACTAACAACAGTCTCTGTTATATATGCATGCATGTCTTCTTTTCTTGTCTTCTTCATGTGTGACACTTTTACTGCAGTTATTCCAACTATATTTTGCACAGGATGGTAGCGGGAAGGGATTGTAATGGAACAAGTTACTTTCCGTAACGACAGTTGTTTTGAGCCGAAATAAATGTGCGGCTAATTTATGTGCCATTGCTGGAATGGTGTTAAAATGCACTAATACAGCTGAGCAGTTTTCTGACCACAATATGGAATTCATGGCCTTCGGAGTCCAGCGGAGAGAGGAGGAAACACACTCAAATGGACACAACTGGAGCATGTCATTTTAGTTATTAAATGTTCTTCCACAAGACAGGATCCTGAGAGACTTCCGCAAGACAGGTTTCTTCTGAGAGGAGAGGATGGCTTATTATCATACCTGATTGAAGCAGCTTACAGCTGGTTTTCTCTCTAATTCAGTGTTTCTCAACCTTAGCAACTTTAAGCTGTGTGGACTTCAACTTCCAGAATTCCCCAGCCAGCCAAGCTGGCTGGGGAATTCTGGGAGTTGAAGTCCACACAGCTTAAAGTTGCCAAGGTTGAGAAACACTGCTAAAGCCTATCTTAACGAAATATAGTTTTCATTATCCTGTGGAGTCAGTTTCCTGGCCCGTCTACCTTGTAGACAACCCTCTTTCCACTTGCGTACTCAGTGGGGAAGGGCTATTGAGTCTGAGAAGTCCACCCTCCTGCTCAGTGAAGAAATCCAAATTCAAGCAACCCTGATAGATGGCTTTTGTATCCTCAGCTCTGACCCATCCAGGGAATGAGAACCAACTTCTTCTTTGGATAATTGGTTGAAATGTTGAACTGCTGCTGCCAATGTTTCTAACATCCCCTCAGAATCTGCCCTCTTGTAACTGACATCCATTATCTCTTTAGTTCTGTGGCCAAAGGAAGGCTTGAACCCAGTTCTCTTTGGCCTAACTCTACTGCTTTCACTGCCACACTCTGCACTCCTGTAGGGAGCCATAGAAATGACCTTGGAGAAGGTATCCAGAAGCTGTCAGGACAACAACAGGTCCAGAAGACACATTATTCCCAAGACCAGCTCCCCCTGACTCCTTAGGGCATCATTTCTCAAACTTGGCAACTCTAAGATGTGTGGACTTCAACTCCCAGCATGCTGGCTGGGGAATTCTCAGAGTTGAAGTCCACACAGCTTAAAGTTGCCAAGGCTGAGAAACACTGCTCTAATTGGAAGGTGACAGAAAGTTCCAATGATCTAATTTGTCTTGGTTTATGGATAAAAAATTGGATCCCAGGAATGTATTAATTTCACTGTGGGTCATTACGAAGGGGATGTGAATTTGAACGGCTGCCTCATGTTATTTCTTCAAAAAGAAACTGGGAACAGCTGGACAAATAGACCTCTGCGTATTTCTGCACCTTCCTCCTTGACATGGTACCATCATCACATCTTTCCCCTAATAGTGGAAATCTCACCTAGAAAACCAAGCAGATAGAAGAAGAGGATCTAAGGGACTATTTTAGCTTGGTAAATATTAGTGAGCCATTGGACTCTGCACAGGGTCAGAGTGAGGTGGGAAGGCTTATAGATAGCAAATGTATCTTCAAAAGAAACAGACCTGCATGATGTTAGTAGGGTGCACACAGAGGAAATGTGTTTGTAAGTGATAAGGAAAGAATGTGAAGTTCTTTACTGGTTCCTAAGGAGGCAGACTGTTCTCCAGAAATTTGTTCTAAACCCTTTATCTGGTTGTAGAGCTATCTGGCCTACATGTCAAGCAAAGGTCATAAAACGGGATCTGACAAGCTGTCTGTTCAAAATCATTCTCAAGGATTAATGTTACTACTAAGTAGTAATTCTTAACATCATCTCCAATTCTGGGAGTTGAACTCCACAGATCTTCAAGTTGCCAGGTTTGAAAAACACTGCTCTACACCCTCTGCTTCATCTTGGACATGTCTGAGACCAGCCCTACCAACAGGCTGAGTGAGGCGGTTATCACAGCCTGTTGAGGTAGTGGACACATTTGCAATTCTGAGAATGGGTTATGGTCACCTTCAAAAAATGGCGGTTGTGGGGACCACCACTCACAAAGCACCCTTTTATCAGGGGATAAGTTGGTATAGTTCTTCCATCCTTTCTGGCTTCCTCAGATATTCTCTCCCATTCCAGGACATGAGTCCCCTTTTACCCTTGCAAACAAACCATTGGGTTGTAGCTTCTTCTCATTTTTATTTTCTAAGAATACCTTTGCATTGTTGTTATTTCTATTCATCCAGATTGTTCACAGTCTAACTGATTGGGTGTTGAGTCCAATGATTTAGGTCCTATGCTGCTCCAAATAAGATAGTCTGTTGCAAAATGAATGGTGTTAAGTCTATTAAGCTTAACATATCTAAATGTTTGGGAATCCTTCTGGTATTGAACCAGGAGCTCCAATTATGACTGGTATGACAATTGTTTTTCTCTCTATGACCTTTCAACCTCAATTTATAAATCACAATATTTGGTTATTTTCTTCTGTTGTTTTATATCAATTCAATCTGTCTCCAGGTATTATCACATCAATGGACCATACCTTATTTTCTATAACAAAAATATCTGGTGTATTACATTTGAAGTATCTATCAGTTTGAATAACAACAATAACAACATCATTATTGTTGATATTTACACATGGTCTAACAGAGAGTTCTGACTGGTTTTGATCCTTTTGACTGTTGGATCCTTCCCAAGGATCTAAGATAGCCAAAGATACCGTCATAATATAACTGCTGTTCCAAGTACTGTAATGCAACTTTTTGTAATTGATGAGTTGAGACTGTCCATTCCTGTTGTGTCCAAGTGTTTTTCCAGACCTTTGGGGTGGCTTCCAGTGCACTAACCACTACTGGCACTTCTACAAGTTTCTTTTTCCACATTTGTTTGATTTCTATTTGAAGGCCTTTATATTTCCCTATTTTTTTCTCGTTCTCTCTCATTGACTCTATCGTCTCCAGTTACTTCAAGGTCAATTATCCGTTCTTGTTTCTTTGTAACTACATTCACGTCTGGCTTATTATGGGCTAAATGTTTATCAGTTTGTATTTGGGAGTCCCATAGAATCTTAATCTCCTTGTTCTCAACCACTTTTTCAATATTGTGATCCCATCAATTCCTTGTTATTATTTGTTGTTGCTGTGATTGTCGTAATTTACTACAATTATTGCCCGCCTTTTTGGTGAGAGCTGCAGAGGGCTTTCATGGAGTTCACCTCTAATTGTCTCCTTTCAATAATCCTTGACGTAAGTTCAGGTGAGAGAGGAGGACTGCCCCCAAGTCACCCAGTGACCTCTATGATTGAGTTGAAACTGGATTTACAGATACAGGTCCCAACCTTTAACCACTATACAATATGTGAGAGCCAGAAATAAGTTTACAGATGAATGTTTTGCAACATGCTGACACCTATTATTTTAATGAAGAAATCTAAAGTGAAATACAATAAAATAAATAAGGGGGCATGCAACCTATGGTTTGTCAAGGATGATGTCCAGGGTACAGATCATTGTCTCCATAATCAGTCCATTTGAAGATCTGGATGTTAAGTGAGGGATGTTGGAGAGATAAGGAAAGGATACAAGTGGCTAGAGAGGTAGGAACCAAAATGATTTCCAATCTGCATCTGATTAATTTATATTTAATCATCAGTCCATTTCTACATGACCCGGGGGGAGGGGGAACTGCACAACTCCCATCAGCCCCAGTTCTTGCTATTGTTAAAACCTGGGAACCACACAGATCATCATACTGAATTTTAATGTATTGTATTTCCTACATGGAGGCCCACACCATCTGGGAACGATTGAAGAATATGCTACTTCCCACACTGAAGTGCATAGAGTCAATTGTATTTGCTATTTATTTATGCATTTGCTTATTTTATTATTTTAACCCTACTATAGATTGGAGGGTTTAGGACTTGCTCGCAGTCCTTGGAACTGTTAAAGTTCTAATACATTTCAATTTAAAGTTAAAAACCTTCCTCATCTGCATGGCACTGAAATTGATGGGACAATGAACTGGTGGCAATTTAGCAAGCTGGGTGAATTATGCCCTAAACCCCAGATCCTTGTTATATGCATGGATTTGAAAAGGTGGAGAATTCAAGCATCCATGCATGTAATTAGAAAGCTTCCTTCCTCCCTCAGTGTCCAAGAAACATCAGGCATTCGTTGCAGGCTTGGAGGCTCTCACTGGGCACTTTGTTTCAGTGTTCTGAACAGTGGCAGGCCTGTCTCCAAATGAGAAGAAAACTGTTTATGCTCCGGGTAACCTTTAACCCCTTCTTGCAAATGAAAGGCAGTTTCTGGCCAAGAGTTTTCTTGGGTTTCCAAGGAGCATCTTTTCTGTGAAAGCAGCTTGGAGGAAGGAAAAGAAAACATGTTCCTTGTTCAGCTTTGTATGAGAGGGCAGGAAACATTTCCACAGTGAGAGCTTTCTCTCTCTCTGATCATAAGGATGTCAGGCAAAATGTTAGGTGCCGCTTGGAAAGAGAGATAAAACAATGATTGGATTGGATTAGATTAGATTAGATTTGGTGCCATCACATCAGTGTTGAGACTTAGCAAACACAGAGACAATCTTTCTCCAAGTTGATCTATCCTCAGTCTGGCCTTTTTATTCTTTTATTGGTGTCTTTGTGGTCCACCCACCTTGCTGCTGGTCATCATCTTCTCTTTCCTTCCACCTTTCCCAGCATGATGCACTTCTCAAGAGAGTTGGGTCTTTTAAAGAATGATAGTTTGAGCCTGGTCATTTGTGCCTCAAGTAAGAACTCTGGATTGATTTGTTTTATGATCTATTTGTTTATTTTCTTGGCTACTCATAGTCTTTCCAGAGTCTTCTCCAACACCAAAACAATGTCACACTGAAAGCTCCCCCACAAATAAGAAGGTTAAACAAATGGAAATGCAGTACATCTATCTCAAGAGTTGGCAAGATGGCACCAAAGGGAGTCAACAACACTCCCATAGACCACCCACAGACTCCCCCCCCTTAATTTAAACTAAAAACTGGTAGAAACCTTACAAGCTCTTAAGTGAGAATGGCAAATTTGCATTAGATTTTGGGATTCTCACACCAATTTTTCAGCATTCTTATGTGAGAGTGTAGAACAAGATCACCAAAATCATCAGAGTTCAGCTATTCCTTAGTGCCTGCATTATTGTTGAAGCACAATAGTGCTTCAAGTGGCAAAAAGAGGCTAAAATGATATTTTATGGACTTAGCAAGCTGTAAATCTTTCAACTGGAAACAACCCTGTAGCTAAAGACAGGCCTAGGGGCTTTTTGCAGGGTGTGGTCAGAAGCCATGATGGTATGATTGAAACTCTGCCCATTTTTTAAATGTGTGTTGCCCACATAAAAATGGGCAGAGCTTCAATCACACTGTTATGGCTATTGTCTTGACTTTGTGGATACCTCTGAATAGGCTCTACAGTTTTAAAGACAAGCCACTCAACCTTTTAGTAGTTTATTTGACTTTATTTGGTAGTTTATTTGACCATCGTAGCTGATGTGAACATTCAGAAACCATCCATTGAGAATAAAGACAACAGGAAAATTTCCATAGAGGGAACAAAAATATTTTAAAGAAATGCCTTTGGTGGGGAGTATGGATAGATATCAAAAGATCGTAATGTAATCAATAACGGAGGTGTTATTGTCTCAAAGATTTCTAGACGTTTTGAGATTTACAGCTCCTGAAAAAGACAGAGGTGTTTTCAGCTGAAAGTTTGATGGTTTGTTCAATTCACAAATGATCTTTAGCACATTAGGGGACTGCCTCTTTTTTGATTCATTGTTGACCAATCTAGGAATACCATCAGCACTGTGGAATGAACACAGAAAGTAGAATTTTTGGTAAAGAGTTACAACTTCATTAATAAACAGCAAGGATCTACAATGTTGGTGCATCACTTGTGGCCTGGGCCCGCATGAAGATCACCAGGGGTTTGAGGTGGTATATAGGGTGGTTACTTATATGTCCTAGGTTCTGTTAGCCACTAGCACAACACACTGTGTACATCTCTATGTAACTTTTCTTGTCTGCCTTCTGCATCTGACACTGATGTTTATGTATATGTGGAAGAAGGGTGATAATTATTTATGGATTTTTGATGGGCAGGGAGGTTGGAATAAATGTGTGAATACATGTATGTCACATATAATTTACATACCGTATTTTTCCGACTATAAGACGATATTTTTTTCTAAAATCCTTACCCTAAAAATTGAAGGGCGTCTTATTCAAGGAAGTCAGCTGAGGAGAGAACCGTGCGGTTGCAAAACTGCCCATACTTTGTTTCTGCAAAGAGGCTTCCTCCTATTGCTAGCCTCCAATCATGAGTGAAATAGCTTGTCTCCTAAACAGACTTCCTCCAATCGCGAGCCTGATGTAACTGATGTCAGCTGATGCTGAACAAACCAATTAGAGGAAGTCTGTTTGCAGAGACAAGCTATCGGCAGTTTCACTCGTGATTGAATGTAATCAGTTATGCAAAAGAGCCTGGAAACAGAGCTGCAGAGAGACGGTTTGGACCTCCTCCCACCGAGTGTATCAGGTCAATGTTAACTAATTACTAAATAAAAATGTGTTCTGCACTATCTTTAAAATATTGATTTCTTAATTTTGGGTTGGAAAAGTGGGGGTCATCTTGTACATGGGGGCGTCTTATTGACGGAAAAATACAGTAGTTTGTTTAATCAGGTCCTGTAACTCCTACGCAACATAATTTTCCTTGATATTTGAATAGCTTCTTCTCTTTTGGCATTTACAAAGTCTATTATGATGTTACTGTTTAAACAAGCCCTGGAATTTGCATGATTATGGTTTTTTCCCTCTCTGATGCTGAGAAAAGCAATAACTCTATCAAAAGTCTGAATGTCATCTTGCATCCTCCCCAGGCCGAAAACCCACTTTAGTGTTTATCTGAACATGTGAAGGGCTTTTGCTGGGTACAGAATATGACCCCTGTCCCAGGTCTTAGAAAGGGATCTGAACTGCCTGGTGAGCTGGACATGGATGTGGAGGAACATACAACAGCAGAGGAGAAAGGACTGGAAAAGCTAGTGTTTCCCAAACACTGGGTTTTTGCTATACTCCTGTGGGTACCTCAGGTTCCAGCAAAAGGCTTATCAGCAAAATGCACAGAATTCTGGACAGAGCTGAATTGTACCAAATCCATAATGGGGGAAGTGGTTCAGTATAAGTTCACACCAGTATAAGTTCAGCTTTCCCTGTGTCCAGGATCTGAATGAAGCAGGGTTCTACATCTGGCTCCACTGTGGTCTGATCCCTACAAACATGTGCAAAGATCTCCTACAGAGCAGAATTCCCTCTAAGCAGGTCTACGTTGCTTGCATGTTCCCATTCTCTCTCCACTTTGAGTCTTCCAGATGTTGAGGAAAGGGTCTGAACAGAGCTTTAGCATGATTCCAAGACATTATGGGAGAAATGGATCTGCCTCCGGAAAAACAAGGGAAATGTTTAGTGAAAAGAGTTTGCAAATAGGCTACCTCTTTGTGCTTGAGTGGAAAAAGATAGCAGTCAATTTATTAGAAGGTCGTGGCTTCAGACAAGTTTGGCTCAGCTCTAGTTATAGTCGTGATAGGGTGGACAAGCCTCAGCGGGTGGAAACATCTAGCTGACCTGGCTGATTTTGGAAGCTGTGCAGAGTTGGCCTCAGTTTGTACTTGGATGAGAGCCCTTCCCCAAATCCCCATAGGCTAGTCTGGGAAGTTGAAAAAACACCCTAGAAAAAGGCCATGGTAAACCACTTCTATATTATTTCCAAGAAAACTACATGGATTCAGTTATCAGGAACTGGGCTTGGCCCAAGGGCATATTTACTGCTTTAGGAACAGGTAAATCAATCTATTTCTAGTTTGTGTCAGTTTTGCATAAGGTCAAGCATAAATTTTTTCTTCATATTTTTTGAGTTTTCAAAAAAAAAAAAAAAGGATGAACATCTGCATTTACATCATATACATTTACTCTCTCTAATTTGCATTTCCCCTAAAATACTAATTTTTGTATCAATATTTGCCTAAAACATGGATGCTTGTACACATTTTTTTTTAGAAAGAAGTGAAATGGAAAATGTGGAGGAGTGTGAAATATGGACAACTATATTCTGATTTATGAATCCTGGAAATGCAAATTAGCCTGCTTTGCTTTAAAGAGGAATACACAATCTACAGTTCCATCTGAGACTTGGTTGAAGCTCAGAGCTCTTGAAACAACTGGCAGTGATGTAATTTTAATGTTCCAGAAGGGGATAATTGTTAAATACATGGGGAACAATCCTATCAACTCTATTCAATTAATTTCACTCAGTTTTAATTAGGTTTTAATTTAAATTAAGTTTTAACTTTTCCTGGCCTTGCCTACATTTTGGAAGTAGTCCCTTTGCTGGCCACCCAAACTCCAAGTATAACCTTGGCTCAAAATAGGTTATGCGGCCCATTTTAAAATAGGGACCAAATATATTTCTCCATGGTTCCTATTTTAGACATTGAAATGAAAGTACCATGGCTGCCAAAAGAACACATTTTTTATCAGCCCAAACTTTCTCAGTTTGAATTTTGGTTAAATTCAGAGAAAGCAGAGGGAAGATGAGCTAGGACCAGCTGAAGATCTCTTGCTGGTTCTCTCCTACCCAACGTCTCATCCAGCATTTCTGCAGGATTATTGTTTTAGACTGGGATAGCAGTAGACTGTGGTAAATTACAGATGGAGAAAGTTTTAGTGAAGGGGAATGGACCAGATTAGGAGAACAAATTGATAACTGGAACTCAACAGACTTTGCTTTTTTGTTGCAGATCTAGGGATTGGAGATTTTGAAGTGTGACAGGCTACAATCAAGAAGATGCTTGTGAATGGTTGACCAGATGTTCTGGTCCTCTGACGCCTCCTCAGTGCAGAGAACTATGGCATCATGCCCAGCAGTGATTGCGGAAGAAAGCATATTTGAGACAGGAAAAGTTCTAAGATGATGAGACGAACCGATGGGAGGAACTAGCAAGAAGCCAAGGGGTGGCTTCAAAGCTGTTCTAAAGGTGTGAACGGCTCAGATTCCCAGGAAGGGTATGGCCAGATCCTTTTTCAGACCACAGAAGTTTCTTCGGAGGACCCAGTTTCTGCTCTTTTTCCTCACAGCAGCTTATCTGATGGCAGGCAGCATTCTCCTCTTACAACGATCCCGCTTAGTTCTGCAGCAAGGCTCCCGGGGAACCTCCAGGAATCAAGGCCTACCAGTCGCTGAAGCTTTGCTAAGGGACACAAATGCAGATAGCAGACCAGTGCAGATGCCTCACTCGACTTCTAAGCTTCTCGTGAACATGGATACAGTCTATGGATCCACACCAGACCAGAAAGATGGACCGCGGTGGCTGATCTCCAGAAACTCTGAATTGAGACAATTACGGAGGCGCTGGTTTCTCCAGTTTGTAAATGATCAAGAGCCAGTCCTGGCTTCTGGAGCAAAAACATTGAAGCACACCTCCAAAAGCAAAGGTAAGTATGGTTTTGAAGCTTGTGCTAGACTTTGTAGAAGCATTTCTGAAAGGAGAAACAGATACTTTGCACTACCTTCTGTGGGTGACATTACTGTTACTATTATTCCCCATCTTTCATTATAAAGGCATTATAAAAGCACATTTGGTAGTTTACAATAACATGAAATGCAAAATATAAAACACCACCAAGAAATCAATAAAGATCTAAGTCAAAATTTAAATTAACATTTAATTGCTACTATTAAAACATGATGATGATGATGATGATGATGATACCAAAAACAAGATGAGGAAAGCATTTCATTTATAGTCCACATTTCCTCTGAGTGGCTTATAATTCACCATCTGCCATTTTACTTTCACAACAGCTCCATGGGATAATTTAGGCTAAATTGAAGTTAGTAACTGGTCAGACCTACAAGTAGACAGACCAAGAAATTGACTCCACAAGATGACTAGAACTATATTTTATTGAGATAGCCTCTAGTAACAGAGTCTTGCAAGTTTGCCCATATTGTCCCTTCCTTCCCTTTTGTAATGTAGGGCAGTGTTTCTCAAGCTTGGCAACTTTAAGCTGTGTGGACTTCAACTCCCAGAATTCCCCAGCCAGCCATTCCCCATGCTGGCTGGGGAATTCTGGGAGTTGAAGTCCACACAGCTTAAAGTTGCCAAGGTTGAGAAACATTGGGCTATAGTAACAAATCTTGCAGGCATACCTATGTTGTCCTTTCCTTACTTCTTATTTCCAGGCAGCTGGGGGAGGAGGAAGCCAGCCTGAGTCTCTTTCTACAATACTTTCCTGCCCCACTGGGCTTAACACATGCATCTTCTACACCTGTTGTTGTCCTAACCTGTCAGCCCTTTGAGATAGATCAGACTTGAACACCAAAGTCATGAATATTAAAACTACTTTTATTGTAGGGCTACAGTAACAGAATCTTGCAACTTGGAATGTGCCTCTCCCACTCCCCGCATTTATCCTAAAGAGGACTAGGGAGGGTCACGTCTAAGACGCTTTCTCACATTCCGTTCCTGCTTTGGACTCTGATCTCTCTTATCTGTCTATTGCCTTGGCTGGAACTCTTCCTCCTGTTCCTCATGGTTATTCTCACAGCCCATTATAGAACTGCTTCTGGATGCCAAGGATTTGGACCTGCCTATCCATAAGATTTGTTCAAATGTTGAACCCAGGACCACAACTTAGGGGTGTATGCCACTCCTAGTTTTCTTATTTGTAGTGTTTACTGACCCCCTTGACTACTGTGGCTGAAAATGGACAGTGCAGTTTCTCTCCATTATGAAGTATGAAACCTAAAACAAAACAAACTATTGTAGCCCCATAATGGATATCAAATTATTATACAAAGGTAACTCCCCACAAAATCCCCCTAAAGCCCTAGGGGAATAATGATAATAAATAAAATACACAGCCATAGCCCGACCCACATTGCATTCTGTCTGTATATTGTACAAGATGGACTGTCCTATGAATTGACTAACTGAATGAATGAATGAATGAATGAATGAATGAATGAATGAATGAATGCCCATTCCTGGAAATGCCCTTTATGAATTGACTAATATGTATGAATGAATGAATGAATGAATGAATGAACGAATGAATGAATGAATATCCATTCCTGGAAATGCCCTTTGGGTAGCAATTGGCAATGGGGGTTAATGCCCCAGGCCCAAATATGGCAAAGGACTGATCCAAAATATAGTTGAATTTGTGACATCTAACTCAATCAATCCTTTTCATTCAAAGCAATGAAGCTAATCCATTGAAAAATGCAACCCCACAAGTCACTTCCATATTCCTCCATACAATCCTTTTGATTGGGATATCGAAGGTAGAGTTTCCCATGAACTGAGCTCACCTGCTGGGGACTTCATGGACACATCTACGCAGCGGCACCTGCAGGGAAATCAAAACAGGCAAGGAGGACGGCGTGACAGCATGATTGAAACCTGCTCCTTTGGCATATGCACTGATGTTACCCGCATGTTCAGAAGAGCTTTGATCATGTTGTCATGCTCACATCTTGCCTCCTTTGAGCACCCCCCACCCCTCGCAGTGGCTCTGTGTCCATGTCCTATTTTTGGCAATGGTAGAAAAATGGTCTGCTCCATATGGTTTCCTCTAGAATGTGTTTCTCCTTCCCAAGTTAGACAACGGCTCAGCCATTTCCTGGTGGCCTCTCAACCCAGCACCAACCAGGTCCAACACTGCTTAGCTTTTCTGGATCAGCTAAAATTGGCTACCGATTGTCCCCTAGGTGAGCCAAAGGCAACATCAGGAAAGATGTGAACTGTATGAGCCCTGGATGTAGTGAGAGGACAAGGCTCAAAATATCAGAGCAGGCCTGTTTGTATCTTAAGAAGCCTGTTGTAATATTAGTCTTAATTAAAAATACTGACTAACATAAAGCAGAAGGAAGGGAGGCTAAAACACAATATTCCATCTACCTCACTATGCAACAACAACCTGATGAACCCAGATGGCTTGGAATCTGCAGCTGCAAAGGACAAAAAAATTTCAAACCTGTGAAATGGAGCTCAGAGACAAACTCCCACCTTCTTAGCAGGTTATTGTGGGTGTCTGTTCACAGCTTGTGAACTTCCTAATTGCATGTTTGCAAATTGCCAATGTTCACCTCTTCAGAAGAAACATAGCATTCACCTTGTCTCAACATCTTAATTCAAGAGTTCTAGCTTTTCCTCCTACATTGCTGATTTCTTTTTTCTTTTGCTTCTCTCCTTTTTTTTTTCCTTTCTTTTTTTCAAAGGGAGAGAGATGTAGATTCTGTTGGTTATTTTTAGCAAAAAAACAGCAGCTGAAGATTGAGTGATTTATTTTGGATCCATCTGTGAAAAGCCTTCATTCAGAGACTGTACTGGAGTTGACTAAACACAAGACTGGAAATAATTGAAAAAAAAAAAAACAAGGAAAAAAGAGTAAGAAAGCAAAGCCTCCAGTTAAGTCTAAAAACCTTGGATATCCAGGCATCCATGGAGGGGTGTGTGTGTCAAAAAAGTCAAGATGGTAGCTGCAATTATTCAAAGTCACCGTCTTGATTTTCCTGATTCTGTTCCCTGTCAAGGAACATAGAATTGACTTTGGGAAAGGTATGAGCAACCCGTCAAGACAGTCAACTCTGCATGGCTTTATACCCCTATAGATGCCAAGGTTTGTGCAGATTAACTGTTGAGACTCAGCACAGAGTTTATGAAGGAGTTTAGGACATTAGGAACAACAGGTTGGATCCCCTTTCTCCTTTCATGCTTAAACAAAAATGGGTCTGCACATGGAAAAATCCAGCTGTTCATTTAAAAAAAAAAAAATCGTGCTGGGCTTAAAGTTGAAAAAGGCTGTTAACCGCCTCAAGTTTAAATTCTGATCTGGGCAGGAATCCAAATTAAAGCACCCCTACTGATGGATGGGTCACTACGGATGAGTCACTAGTTGCATTCTTGGACCATTCCTACCATTAGAACATTTTCCATAACACTGGAGCTGCATTCATCCCCCTATCACTTCCTTCCTCTCTGTCCCTCTGCCGGGGATGACAAAGAACAACCTATGACCTGTATGAGATGTGAGCAACAGTAGCTTGGCTTGCAAGTTAGTCTCTAGATTAGGGATCCTAGCTTGCACAGAATAGCACAAGCTGGGAGTAGGATCGAAAAAGACAGGGCGGTGCTGCAATCAAAGCATTGGACATTTTTGTGGGTCACCCACGCAACACACATAACAAACGGATGGAGCTTTGACCACACGGTTGCAGCCACCACCTTGATCTTCTTGGCCACACCAAAAAGCAGACTTGGAATAAAAGAGGGCTTTGACTTCGTTCGTGGCATGCTGGTCAAAAGTGGTCAGTACTGTCCATACCATTCGCAGGGAATCCTGCAAGGGATGTGGGTATGAACATGGATGCTAACCTCATCTAGATCAGTGTTTCTCAACCTTGGCCACTTTAAGATGAGTGGACTTCAACTCCCAGAATTCTGGGAGTTGAAGTCCACTCTTCTTAAAGTGGCCAAGGTTGAGAAACACTGGTTAGACCTTCCATCTGTTATTAAACAGAAAGCTATTTGATCAAGGGACAGGGAAATGGCCTCATTTTTGGCACTGATATTTAAGCGTCAGCTTATTGAAGGCAAAAGGAGAAGAGGATGGCAGAGGATGAGATGGCTAGATAGCATCACTGAAGCAATGAGCATGAAATTGAGCAAACTCAGGGAGGCAGTGAAAGATAGGAAGGCCTGGCGCAATATGGTTCATGGGGTCATGAAGAGTCGGACACGACTTAACGACTGAACAACAACAACAAGCCAGCATCTTTCACAAACATCTTCATGGAGGCAGGTCTAATGTATGGCGACCATATTTTCTTGGAAAAAATAAAAGACAAACCTGAGAAAGGGGCACATCCGAAAGAGGTTCATAAGGATAAACCACTTTAACTGCTTAAGTTTCTAAGTGTGCTTGACAAAGAAACATTCAAGAGCAAAACCAAGAAAAGCTTTAGAGAAACACATTCTAATTAAAAACATATCTAGAATCACACGGTATATGTACATTCATTTTGAAACAACCATTCCATTTCCTTATTTTTCACATGACTGGGAAAGACCGCGCATTAACTGGTACCCTATGTACGGGAAAAGTTAAATGACTAAAATAAAGGACAAAGGTGAATTTTTGAAAAAGAAATACATCTATTTCCTCCCTCCCTCCCTCCCTCCCTCCCTGCTTGCTTGCTTGCTTGCTCTCTCTCTCTCTCTCTCTCTCTCTCTCTCTTTCTTTCTTTCTTTCTTTCTTTCTTTCTTTCTTTCTTTCTTTCTTTGAATTTATTGACTGCCCATCTCCGGTGGATTCTATTTCTGAACTAAAGGAATATCCTTTATCATAAGTGACATATAGTCACTGTAGTCTTATGCTAAGCAGGCTGTTGGACTAAATGATCATCCAGATTTCTTCCAACTTGTTTCAATCTATGATGGGTGGCTTGACGTTGCACATCAGGCTCATACAGCTCTACCATAGCCAGAAAATGGAAGAGGTGTGCAGAGGTATGAAACTCCTGTCGAAACAGGACGATGTATGCAATTTCAGCAACCGTACAATTCTTTCCACTTCTCTCTCCCTTCAAGAAAAAAAAGCATTGAAGGCTGAAGAGGCAGAGTTTGCAGGTTGTTTTGAAGTGAAATAAATGATTAAATGACAACATAAAGAAAAAATGTTAAGCCATCTCTCTTCAGATATCTTTTCCCTACCTTAAAGCACCCAAATGGGAAATGGGAAATACCTAGAAAAGTGTTTCTCAGCCTTGGCAATTTTAAGATGTGTGGACTTCCACTCCCAGAATTCCCCAGCCACGTGTGGGAGTTGAAGTCCACACATCTTAAAATTGCCAAGATTGGGAAACACTGGTGTAGTGGATAAGGTACTGGGTTTTGATTGGGGAAATCCAGGCTGGCTGGGGAATTCTGGGAATTGAAGTCCACACATCTTAAAATTGCCAAGGTTGAGAAACACTGATCTAGAATCTTCTGTAACGAACTCTTGGTGTGGAAATATTTTAACTACATTGCATGAATCTTCCATTCTCAGAAATGAAATTGTTCACAAAGGTGTGTGTGCATGTGGAAGATGGGAAACAGGAAAGGGGGATCTGTCAATAATCATTTTTACCCACAAATGCTTGCAGGAATAAACTCTGACTTCTCCAATGAAGCTCCATATCTTTTTTTATTATTATTATTGTTTTCAGGCGCTTCCCTTTGCATCAAAGCTCTGTGATGCAGATTCCTTGTATGTCTTTATCTTCCATGATTCAACCCAATCAGATAAAATTTAGCTATGCTTTTAGAAAGCACTCTGCACATTTGTGTTGCTCTCAGATCCTGTGTAGGATAATGCAAGCAGGTGAAGAGATTTCTAAGAAGGCAGCTAGATGTCATGGGAAAAGAGCCTTTAGGAATCATCAGCCTATCCATTTCCCAAGCTTTTACAATACACACTTAAATGCAAAGGGGATATTCTTGAGCACAGGTAGTCCACAGGTTAAGAACACCTGGTTTACAGACAACCCATAGTTAAGAATGGAGCCTTTTGTAGCAAAATTCAAGTTAAATACACCACGATTCGAGTTAAATACACAATGGTTCAAGTTCATTACACAATACTACTTATTCAGTATTATACAATAATTCTATTCTGGTTTATGGTACAAATTGACTTAAGGACAGACCTTGGGAATGGAACTCATTCTTAAACTGAGGACCCGTACTACATTTTTCTAGTCGATATGATAAAGTGCTATAATAATGCACATGTATTTAGTTTTGGAAGTCTTACAGAAAATGTTAGCTGGTCCATGTTCAGAGCTGCTGCTTCACATTAACCAATGGGTGAATTTTTCCACCTGCCTAAAAGACCTACCTCTAGCACTTACATTTGCATAGGTCATATATAATTAAAAATTCTTTTCATGGCCTTTTACAAGAAATGAAATAAATGGCTATCCTTCATTTTTCCCTGTATGATTTTCTCTGCCTCCTTTTCTCTACGTTTGCCTGACAGTTTGCAAGACTGAATTCAGAAGCTTTATCAAGGAGATGTGAATTTGATGGTTTCATTTTAATCTTGCATTACAGAAGGGGGGCAGTAGGGGAATGAAGGAAGATTGGTTTTAAATAAATGTTGCATTGCTTGAAGATTTTCCAAGTAAGGTGTCAAAGTCAGAGAAGAGCTGCAGACAAACCTTAATAATTTACCAGAAGAAATTGAATCACTTCTGCTTTCTACCCATGGTTCTCGTCCCTTTTCTTGTTTCTCTGGTTAATTCCAAAATCTGGATTGGCTCATTTCTCTAAACAGGTGTCCTTTAAAGTCTGACTGGGATCAGGGAATGGATTACAACAGTTTACAACTGATATGAGAAGCTTTATGAACGCACCAGTCAACTTTTATGGAGGAAGAGAGAAAGTTGATTACAAATGGTCATCATTCCAAACAAAAATGAAATGCTGAAGTTGAGCACAGACATGGGGAAACATAGGGAGAAATCTTTCCAACAGGAAACAGGTGACCCATGGGCTGCAGCAGTCCAGCTGAGGTTTCTGATGTAATAATAATGCTGGCACGATTGTGGGTTTCAAAGGAATAATCTGCTTTTCTTCATTGGGAAAATGCCAACAGGGGGGAGACCATGCATCAGGTTAGATATGGGAATGGATTTTGCATCATAAAAACTACAGTAAGTGGAACCTTCTATTCAGGGACTAAAACAACTGAAAAAGGATGTTTCCTAATACATTGATGGTATATTGAACATTGCTCACTGTACATCTTATCCGATCCCACTAACATGAACAAAGGAGGAAGTTTGAGGGGAATGCATAAAAAGGAGAGTGGGAGAAGGAAAAATGAAAGCTATGCAAAATTCTTCCTCAGACCTTGAAAATGAGACGAGAACAACTGGACACTGGGGAGAGTGGACCGGTCACTGGAATTTAGGTGGAACAGGAAGCTGTTGCATCAGTATCAGCTTAGCCAGTCCTAAGAAACACAGGCTGCTCCCTCATGCCAGTCATACCAGTGGTTTAACGAGCCTGATAGCGTTTATATTGACTTACAACAGTTCTCTTTGGTCTTAGACAAGAGCAATCTCAGCAGAAGAGTCACAGCATTGAGTGTAGGGTCTTCTGTATGCAAAGTGAGTGTTCTGCCATTCAGCTACAGTTCTCTCAAGTGCCCAGGAGCAACGATCCTACGCTGTAGGTCATTGAGCAGTGATTTTATCACTCCAAGGGGAAAGGAGATTTCTGAGCATGCTCAGAAGCTGGCGAAAAGGTCTTGCTGTGCCTGTAAGGTCTTGCTGTGAATTGCACAACTGTGAGAGCTAGAGCAGAAAGAGTTAAGCGCATTCTCTTATCCCCAGAACAGAGAGGTAGAGATAAGAGAATGAGACTTGCACCTCCCTGAGGAATGCAGGATGTTTGTCGGGTGACTCTGGGAATTGCTTTCACTCTGAGAAGATTCTGTAACAGGACCGAAGCCAATAAACCATGCTGAATTGAATCTGTACTGTCTCCTGGAGTTTCCTGGGCTAATCCTGACAACAACAGTATAAAAGGCTTTTTTTCAAAACAGGGCAGCAATGCAGCCAGAGCTGAGTGATACTTCCAACGCCCCGGGAAACAGCCTCTACGGGGCTCCTCTATTTCCTCTTAGATGATGGCCAACACACGCTTCTTGATACCACCACGCAAATGATGTGACTTGCGTAAGTGCATCAGATGGTACAATACAATTATATAATCGAGATGTTTGTGCAGTGACATCATGATGCACTTGTTTTCATTTTGATGTCATCATGGCTTCTTAGGAACGCTGCTGCTCTTGATGCTGCTTCTCTCCCACACGGCACATTTTCTCCTTCTGGAGAGGGACAGAACCTCTGGTGCTTTTTTAAGACTTGTGTGGTGCTGAAATAGGAGCCTTCTTCTACTTTGTGGGTTCCTGGAGATATGTATGAGGATCTTGCCGTGGCAGCATTGCTGGGAGATGGTGGGTAACTTCAGCGAATGCTTAGTAAGCCTTTGCAAATCCTTGAAAGACTTCTTTGCTTCCATAATGCTTTGAATGAATCATGGTTTGGAACTGCTTCACCAAGAACTGGCTGGCTTTCCCACCATATGCTGATCCACAAACTAACCAACCTGACTTTAGCTCTTTCTAATGTGTGGTGTGAACGTATCCTTACAGTCCCAGAGTAGAAGCACACAGAAAGTTTATAAGCAGGAGAGAATGGTCATAATTTTCCATGGTTGCACTAGATCACCTCTGGAGATCATTCTGGAGCTTGATCTTCCATGAATCCATCTGGTCTTCTTTGAAAGTCACCTAAGATGGTGGCTGTCACCCCACCAATTCCATATTATCTCTGCCTTGGGTAAAGATGTCCTTCCTTTATTTGGTCACAAATCTACCCTCAGTAAGTTTCAGAGAATGTACTCGAGTTCTGTTAATATTCAATACATAATAAATAATATTCTTTTTTAAAAAAATCATTTTTAAAAATTCTCACTGCTAATACTGCACAGAACGAGGAAGAGGCAGAAGAGGAAAAAAACAAGATAAAAGGGCTGCATATTTTGTCACATAAAGTTTAGTTCTTAATCATATTTTATTGGTTCTTCCTGGCAGAACATGGTGCTGTTGATATTATGTGAGAGAAAGGCAAGGCTGTTCTTTATAAAGGAGAACCTTAGTTTTTTGTATTCAGTTGCTCTACTCTCAAGATTCTTTCTAACTGTCTGTAATATTTTCATATGCTCAAGGCACTTATATTGGATGTTTTGGCGACGACTCAAGGAAAAGGACGCTGAAAGGAGCTGTGTTCTATGACTTGAGAAAAATGACAATTTCCCATTGCCAAGAAGCCTGCGCTGAGAGGTAAAAAATAAGAAAAAGAAAAAAAGGAAGTATTTGACTTCTTGTGCATGCAGTTTCTCCTATAGTGTTCAGAATAGCAATGGACAAACCAGTCTAACATGAATGAGTCCCTGTTTTGTATATATTCACTCTCATTCTGGTCAATGGTATGTGGGAATGACCTTGGGAGACAGGAGGAGTAACCGCAGACTGGGCAATGGTCAGATAAGAGGCAGCTAAGCCAGCAGAAGCAATGAAGGGGGGTGGGGGAAAGTCTCAGAAGGAACCCTCCCTAGTTTCTTGGACTGTAAAGGTGAGGGGGGAGAAATGTACTTTATTTTATTTATTTATTTATTTATTTATTTATTTATTTATTAGATTTCTCTCCTGCCCAACTCCCCTACAATAGGGGACTCTGGGCAGGTTACAGAGAGAATAAAACCATAAATATACATAAAATACACCCCATATATACAATTAAAACAATACTAGAAACAAAAAATCCAAGAAGATGGAAAATAAGGGCGGGGACAGCCGGCCACTATGGGGCTAGCCATCTCCCTGCTTGAGCTTTCAGACTTGCAAGTTTTGTTAATGCAACCTTACAGTAAAGATAGAGCTAGTACTTCTGCGTGTGCTTCTTGTCTAGACTACCTCACAAGGCTGTCATCAATCTTGCAAATCTGAAAGTATATCTTTCCCCCTCTTGCCTTTACAGTCCAAGAAACTAGAAAGGGTCTCTTCTGAGACGTTTGCCATGCCCCCATTACTTCTGCTGACTCACCTGCTGCTTGTCTGACTGTTGCCTAGTCTGTGGCCCTGTCTCCTGTCTCCCAAGGTCATTCTTACATACTATTACACAGCAGCATTGGCAAAGAGGGCCAACAGCCTCAAAATGGTGGGTGTGATTGAGCCATCAAAACCCTGCCCAATGTGGGTTGCAAGCATTGCATGCATGTAGGAAGGGCAGGTGTTGATCAGCTGTTGGCCTCCTGAGGATGTTCCTGTAGCTACAAGTAGTGTTTAATTTTTCCACTTTCAATTATTTTTGTGTGCAACTTTCCTGAGTGTCCACACTTTTGCATGGAAGTTTAGAATCAAAAAGTGCATCACTAAATTTAGAGAAAATAATTCTGTTTTGATCCTCACATGATTCAGCAGGTATAACGGAGACCAAAGAAAGCCAAAATCTGTTCTCTTTTGTTCCAGAATGCAGGACATGAAATCCTGGTCTTTAGTCGCAAGAAGGCAGACTGTAGCTGAATGTTAAGAAAAAACAATAATTCAGCAGGTGATGGGCTTAAGTGGATGTATTCAGGGAGAGGCTCATTCTTAGCCGCTGCCTAGTGGCTGTCTGGATTTTGGCAGTCCAAATATTTCTTGGGTGAAGAGTGAGAAAAAGAAACCTCTTAGAATTAGGTAAACATCATCAGTGGATGTAGGAGTGGAATTTGCTGGCTGTATATATAAGTTTTCTCTTTCTTTTAATCAGTATACCTATCCATCTGTCCCACAAAGTATTGTCCTTCTTCAAGTGGCAGTTGTGATGCAAGCATCTCACTATAGTTGGTAACCCTCCTCAAAGCAATGTCATCAGACAGGACTTTGGGACAGATCTGTAGGGTCTTACTCAGAAAAGAGGGTTTCTGAATGCCAAATCCCAGGATTTCTTTTTTTACTGGAAACATAAGTTATTTTTGGAACTGCTCAGGATCAGAATAGTCCTGGTCTCAAAGTTAAAGTCAATATAGTAGCCGCTCAGATAATTTTTTGAAGGGCCACTTAATGTATATGTATATACTGTATAATATATGACAAAAGAGGTAGATTCATCAGGGTCTATAATCATCTAAGGCTCCATATCACATTTAGAGAGGGTAGAGAAATATATTTGATTCCTCTTATTGCATTTGTACAAAATATTTAACCTGGTTACAAAATTAAGTTTTTTTTTTCCTGGGTTCTGTACAATAGTTTGAATGAGAAACTCTCTAAACAGTATGGATTTTCAATACATTGATAAGCTATAGTAAACTTAATTCAGATTAAAAATAATCAAAGTTCATGTGTGATACAAATATATGCAAGAAAAATGCACACAAAATGTGTTACATAACCAAAAAACACAAGTGACTTCTTTGTATTAGGCAATAATGTTTGCAAATGTGCTTCTGTAAGGCGAAACTGTGTTTGCTGGCATCAGTCAAGGGTGCATATCACATATGAGGCTTTAAGAGCACCGTGCGCAATGCTATTTGGAATCCAAATCCTAGTCTTGTTGGACCTATATCATCCTGTATTGAAAGTGTTGATTAATATAGCCAGTGCTGATGTCAAGAGGAAGGGGGCCTTGGGTACAATGCCTGCTTGAGGGGTCCTTCAGACAGAGAATCATGCCATTAATGGCTTCTAGCCTTGATGGCTAATCGTTGCTGGCACCATCCCTTGAAGACTAGCTTCTGGGGAGTCACAGTGAAAGAAGGTTATCATCCTATTTTCTGATCTTAGGAGCTGCCTGAGTGTACATGGCCACTCTCTGACCCAGAATGCTGGCCTAGATGGACCTTGGCCTTATCCAGCAGAGTCCTTAGGCCCTCTACCTTTCCCTCTCTGACTTCTCTCCTTTCAATTTCCCCTTGACTCCCCCCACCTCCAACTCCCAGGTCTCTCTCTCTCTTTCTCTCTCTTGTTGAATATCACTCAATATTTGTTTTCGCTGTAGGTTGCAATGATTACATTGGAAGGATTTTGTTTTTGGTTTTGTCCAGGGCTTATAAATATGCTGGCTTGGAATATGGAGCAGAATGCTATTGTGGAAACAAGCTGCCAGTCAATATTGCAAAGCAGGAAGAGTGCAACAACGAGTGTAAAGGGGAGAAAGGGACCACCTGTGGAGGCATCAACAGGCTCTCTGTTTATCAGGTGGAGGAATCCCAGGCAGGGCCTAAACGACGTAAGTGATGTAAGCTTCTTAAGTCAGTACTTATTCCCAATAGGGATGGGCAACAGAATGCATGCTTCCTTAATGAGCTTTTATTTCCAAAATCGCAGGGATGAAATATGGTCATGGTTGCCCTATGGACAGCATGGGGCCTTTGTTCCCAAGATGGCCTACTTTTCCCAAGATGACTTCCAGTTTGACATGTCTGGGCTATCAAAAGAACATCTTCTAAACCTTGGGAAAGGTTTCATAGCCAAATTAAGCCTCGAAAATGAGTAACTTGGAACACTACAGATGTATGGCTAATCATTCCTCTGTAAGGCATATAGCTGATGAATGCCATTGGCTCATTGAATGATATACCATCTGTAGTACAAATGGAAAACCGGTCATCCATAGGCTTTGGTGTCTCCTTTTCCCCTCCTCTTTTGCAGACCTCAGAATCCCCTAGGTCAAACTTAAGCAGCAAATGGTGCAAATATGGGGTCACTTTAAACAAGCATGCATTCCTCTCCATAAGTTCTTTCCAACATTTTGTTGAGCTGAAAAGCATTCAGAAAAGTGCACTAGGCCTCCAATAGACTTATGTCCCTATTTCAATTTTTTTTAAAAAAATCCGCAAACCTCAAATACTGAAAAAGGGGCAGGTACAATTCCATCTCTCTCCCCCTGACACACCTTGGGGACCTTCCCCACTTTTCAAAATCCATTTTGTATTAAAAAAATGTTCAGTCTCCATCTGTAGAAGAATTGTTTTTCTTGATCTCTAGTGGCAGATCATGGAGTAGAAATGAACTTTTCAGAATTGAGGTCTTGCTATGCTTTGGAATTAGTAGGCAGTTATGTTGATTCTTTGGAATGCAGAGGAAGATGACTATCTAGATAAAATTACCAAGAGTATCTCTTGCGTGGGACATCTAAGTTCATTTTCTAAAGGAAAGTATTTTTCTCTTGTGGGAATGAATTTTTGTCTGTCAAACATTACAAGACATGTAATGGACAAATGTTATAAGTTGTAGTGAGCGTACAGTATTTCCTCCAAGAAGAGAGAGTGGATATAAAATTAACATATAAGATACTGCAGCTATCAACACACACACATACATACATTGTGCTCTTGATGTGGCGCATGGAACTTTCCTTAACTTAAAAGAAGGCAGATTTCAAGTGCACATCAAGGGTGGGGGGGAACTTAGTGGAACCATTTTTTTAGGAAGGTGATAGATTTTCCACCATTGCATATATTCAGACAGAGGCTGGACACCCATTTTTCAAACTGGATCTAAACTGAATTTCTTCACTGAGCAAAGAGTTGGACTTTATGCTTGGAACAACCCCACCCCAAACAATTATTACTTCTACATCTCTATTATGGGTACAGAAGATGGAACTGGGTGCAATGATGGTGGTGGGGTTGCATTTTGAGCTCTGTCTACTTAATTCACCGCATCAGTACAATTCCAGAAGGTCATATGTTGTCTCCCTGCTGATGCTCACATTGACTCACTTTGATATGGAAAGACCTTAAAGACATATAGATTAAGATTTCATCTTGCCATCAATGGACCCTGTTGAGTGATTCTTAGCTCCAGGCCCTAGCTCTAGCCCAGCACTGACACTGCTTTGTAAAAATATTGGATGACCTCTGAAAATAGAAAGATTCTAAATCTAAATCAAATTACTAAGTCTGCAGTCAAGGGCTATGTGTATAAGATTTATTCAGAGTAAGATACAAATCAACAAGTGACCTTCACTGTATTAAATATAGAATATTCTCTATTCTAAGTGAGGGAACCCCCTTTTCAATCAATTGTTATGCCTTTCCAAGAAATAATAGATGAATGCAATAGGATGCCCCTTTATGGTTGCCAAGAAAACTATATGAACCTGTCTTTACCTTTTCAATTGGTTGGTTAATTCTGGGGGACTCAAGGGGCTGCAAAAAGAACCTTGGTGGGACGTAAGCAGCTAAATGGCTTCACTTTTCACATCTCTGCTTTAAGATTTTCAGAGCAGAAGAAGCCATAGATTGGGAAATCTAGCTAACATGATCTGGTCAGAAAATTACTTCTCCGACTTGTCCTCACTGAAAGCTAGGTGACAGAGCCCAAAACCTTGTGAATTTTTCTCCCTGCTGTCAAGGGCCAGAGATGGTATATCTGGTAACACAGTAATTTCAGCCATTTCCATACTTCCAGCCCTAATTATTGTTGGTTTACAGAGGTGGGGTTAAACTAATAAAATAAGAAAGAAAATTGCACTGGTATTGGTACCAAATTTCTGCATCAATTCAGAGTGCTGGCAGATGCTCTGAAATTAAATTATGGATGCTGTGGTCTAAATTATGGGGTATTTTGTACCCCTTTCCCCATATGCTCTAAGACATGATTTTAAAGCATAATAGATAGACAGAGGGACTGAACAAAAGAAAAAAAAAAAAGGAAGATTCTGCAAAATACCTACAATGAATAAGAGTTAACTTTGCAATGAATAGGGCATTCAGGGCAAAATTTGTTCCTCTTTTTGTTTTTAAACAAAACCCTTTTCTTCTTCATTCTTTTCTAGTTATCCTGTTAGAGAGAGTGGGGAATAATATATCTCAATCTCGGATTCATTCTTATTTTGCTCAAATATATAGCTCCCCATGAACGCTATTTGTGGAGCAGGAATGCTAAAACTGTTGCTTCTGCAAATAAAAAGGACATTTAACCTGCAGAGTTTAACCTATTTCTTGGCCCATTTCCCAAATTTGCACCAGTGCTAACACTTGTCCAAGTATGAAAGCCGCCTAGGGTTTATGGATTTATTTACTTATTTGTTCCCCATATTAGGGATGTGGGAGTAGCGTGGGGGGATATTCCTGAACCTTTCAAAATTCTGGTTTTTATACTGTGGTATCATAGAGACCACTTGGGCTCTGTGAGACACCTAAAATAAATGTTTAAAAAGTGTTATTATTGATTAAAACAGTTGGGCCATTTAATTGATGAATTGGGCAGAATATTAAGCGATTGACATTCCTATCCTATTCTTACTGACTTAGGAATAAAGCCTACAGAGTTCAATGGAGCTTAATCAAAAATATCTGGCTGCAGAACTGCAGTCTCTGCGTTTTTTTTTGTTAAAGTATACCCCAGTCAATTGGGAATTTTTTGGGGGGTAAACTGTTTTTAATAGTGGTATTTACAGATTCTGAAAGGGAAATGTGTGTGTGTTTGTGTGTGTGTGTGTCTGTCTGTCTGTCTGTGTGTGTATCCAAAAAGGCACTTTCTCATTCTGTCTGACTTTTCCTCTTCTGTCCTGATGTGGCAGTTTTGCACCCTATTTAAAGAGAGAGAGAGAGCGCGAGCGCTCTCTTTTTGTTGTCATTCATATGCAGATTTAATCAAGGTTAATTGATTCATCAAATAAAATCAGTTGGTTAAGAACTCTCTAATAAGGGAGTTAGAGTCTCCTGAAGCCTGCCTTTTCTCTAATGAAACTAGGACTTTTTAAACACTTCACTTAAAAGCCTAATGATCAAGAATACATTTTTTTCCCCCCAGGTTTTTCTTGTTTTCTGCTGGAAATGCAGAAGCTCAGGTTCTTGGATGCGACTCCCAGAATCCCTAAAAAACTGACAAACACCTTGCAATTTTGAATTGGTTGGGAAGGAAAAGCTAATGTGTATGTGTGCATAGTCATATTAATTATTTTAATTATATTACCTTTATATTTAATTACATCAACATTCATTTTTATTCTCGCCCATATATTTTTATAGCACCACTCACTCTGGGGAGTTTGACTCATTGCAAAATACTCAGAAGCAAGCACAACCCTGCTTTGCCCTATGAAATGTTTTGGTCCTCTGATATTACTTCCTTGCCATGTTTCCTTAGCAATGGACTAATTTATTTATCCTCTTTTTTTAAAATTAGAATGGCAGAACAAAATAGAATAAAACCCTACCACTCAGAGTTTTCTGTCAGTAACTGGAATCAAAAACTCGTACAAAGGCAGCAAATGTTCATCAAAATAAATTACAGTTATGTGGTTGGTCCAACACACAAAGCCCATATCATGATTAGAACATAAGAATATTCCTGCTAGACCAAGCTGAGGTTTGCCTTAGTTCTCTAGCATTTGTTTCTTACAGCAGCCAAACAGATCCCATTGGAGTGTTGTAATCAGGACACCAGTTATGGAGGTTGAAGGTTCTCCATCTCTGGAGGCTGAAGAACCTCTCTATTGGATGGCTTAATGGTTTTCCTGCACATTGCAGAAGATCAAAGTTCCCCAAAGTGGCCAGTATCGACACCCAAAGGTTGATGGGACTATCCAAGAGGTCAATTATTATTGTTATTGTTATTATTGTTATTTGTAGTACTATTAGTTAAAGTATTATTTACTAAATTATTGTCATATAATAAATGTTTGGGGGTCAATAAACAATCTGAAACTTCATGAAGGGGTCGATAAGCTGAAGAATTTGGAGACCCCTGCACTAGATGATCCTTGTGGTACCTTCCAATCCCACAATTCCATGATTCTGTGCATTTGAGGGAGATGTTTTTCACTGTTGTCTCCCTGGCAACTGGTGTTTGGAGCATGCTGCTTCCAACCCACAGTTGGTTCTGCTTCTTCAAGACCAATAACCCTCAATAGACCTGTCCTCCAGTCCCCTTTTAAAGGACAAAGCCAAACTGAAACATATAACATTATGTCTTTGTACAATCGATGGATTCCTCCTTCATTAAAGTCTCCCAGCTTTCAAGGATGCTTGGCAGACCTTCCTAGAAACCTTATTTTATTTAATTGAATATCATTCAAACTTTTCAGACTTTTGGAAATGGACCCTCCTGGACTTAGGTGTTTTTATTTCTGATCATCACAGTAGAAATCTGTTCTATATTTGAAAGATGAAATAATCTTCCTGCCTTTGAAAAGGAATAAATATGAAGAAGTGATGTGGGTAAAAGGGCCCCCACACAAATACACAAGGGGCTTCCTGAAGCTGTTTTGCAAGTCATTGAAATTCCAGGTCTTTCCTGGAACAGAACAGGAACAACTTTGCAGATTTTTATCAAGAGCTTTTCAAAGCCTTGCAGAGAGAATAAGGAGGGGATAGAATAGAGGGGAACTTTTCAAAAGAAAAAATGGTGTTGCCTCCCTCAGAGCGGGGTTTAATTTCGAACCAAGCTTTGGAACAAGCAGGTGGACCAAACTAGAAATCAGGGACTGTGTGCAGCCTCATAGAAACAAAAGCATATTTTTATCATATAAGTATATACAGTGTGTGTGTATGTGTGTGTGCAGATTCCTTGTGGTAGTGAGAGGATATCCTGGTTGCTGTTACTCAAGAGAAACTTCTTGCCTTTCTTTGCAGGGCAAAATATTATCTATCGAGGATGTTTTAAAATACCAGAAAATTTAACAAACATCTTACCAGCCTCATTGATACATTCCAATTTGACAGTGGAGATGTGCTCTGAATTTTGCTCCCAAAAAGTAAGAATTACTTTCTTCCTGCCTTCCTGCCTTCCATATTATTATGGTCACACAGTCAGCCAGATGTTTAGACTGGATGTGGCATTTTTGTCCACCTATTGAGACCTTCCCAAGGACCTGGGATAGGCAGATGTTGTTTGATGGGGTTAAAGGTATTGTCACAGGATGTAAGCTGTTCCAAGTCAAGCTGCCTTTTGCAACTGATTGATGGTGATCTTGTCAATGCCAGTGGTCTTCAGGGGGTGCTCCAGATGTTTTGGGATTGCACCTAAGGTGCCTATTACTATTGGTACTATCTTTGCTTTCTTTTGCCATAGTCATTCTACTTCTATTTGCAGGTCTTTATATTTTGTGATTTTCTCCACTTCTTTCTCTTCTATTCTGCTGTATTATTATTATTATTATTATTATTATTATTATTATTATTATTATCATCATCATCATCATCATCATCATCATCACATCACATCACATCACATCACATCACATCACATCACACTACAGTTTTCCTATGTTTTCTGCTACAAAATTACAGCAACCTATACCACCAATCCTTGACAATTGAGGTCAGATAAGTCTCTTAGGATATACAGTATCTGTGAAAGATGTTTGTAAGTTCTGAGTCTTCAGATTCCTAACTTCTCCCCTAAGCTAGAAGCTTCTGGGATGGAAAATATATCTGTAATTGCATTTAAGATGTAATATGAGCCTATTAATGGCAACCAAAGGAGACTGTAGGATGCATATCTGCAATTCCATTGAACAGTTGTTGATTAGGGTACCTATTTTATGCTCACCCAACACTTCATTTCATAGTCAAAAAATGCAGGATTTGTGCATTTTAGAATTATAGAAATGTGATTTGCAACATAAATGCCTTCTTCCCTCCCCCCCTCCCTCCTCCCACACACATTCATTCGTTTGTATCAGAACAAAATACACATTGATTATACAGCTTTTACTTTGCAAAATTTGCTTCATTTGCTTTGCAAATTTCAGGATTTGCCATCATGCAGAGGCACCTAATGGTATCAGATGGAAAATCCATTTAGAGAAATTTAGGACTGAAAAGGTGGGGCAGACACAAATTGCAGACCCTGGGCATTATACCAATACATGTGATTCTATTCTCCTCACTGCCTGAGCCTTTGCACATTAAGAACAACATGTGAGAAGGCTTGTTTTTACGTGCAGTTGCCTACCCCAAATCCAGAAGTTGGTCACTGTGACATCCGTTCGTCCATTCATCCTTCCCTCCCTCCCTCCCTCCCTCTCCCACTGTTATCAACTTGACTCCCCGCAATTTGATTTGAATAATTTCTTTGATCTGCAGAGTCAGGTCAATTCAGTACCAAAACATAGATCTGATCTGATTTGATTTACTTGATCTGATTTGCTAATATGTATGCTTGTACAACAATCCACTGAATTGCCAAATCGACTGGAAGGCACCTAATTCAATTTGATGAGTGAAAATGAGTTGGTGATTTAAGATTTGATTTGAAGCAGAGATGCAGTAGATCAACTACGAACTGACAATTCAAACTGAATCTTCAGTCAATTGTACTAAAGAAACTTTTGGTCTAATACTGTCGAGCTTATTGTTATGACCAATCCCCGTCATATATGTTTATTCTAGCTTCCTTTGTGATCTGGAGAATCTTCCAGTTCCACAAATCACTTAAAACAATTAAGATCCAGGAAATAAAGCTATATGATTACTAGTAATGGGACTTTAATTGCTTATTTATGCTTAGTCCTTGTGATAGAAACCTATTTGGTTAAAATGGTACCTGTTAATGTCTCCCTTCCTGTAAACCACAAAAAGAGGGAAATTTCATATAGAAAATTTGGTAATAAGAGGAGTCCCCCCCCCCCCCCCAGAACAATATATTTTAGTTCTGCCCTGTGGAAAACTTCAGGATATGTCAAAAACAAGAATATGATTTGCTACTTATTCAAAGTTTCAGTGAAAAAAATTCTTTAAAAAACCAACCCCTTCATGATGGATTAGGACAATTTCATGGTGGGGTATATGACTGCCAGTTTCATGGATATCAAGCTGCCTAGAGTCATGTATGTAAGATGGGCAGCTATATAAATTGAACAAACAAGCAAACAAATCAACTTTACCATCAACTCTATTTAGTCTTGTAATTATGATTCTTCACATATTACCATTCTTCACATATTCTCTTTCCTACAAAAAGTTACCTTTTTGTAGTTCCCAAAGATGTTCTCATTTGATCAAATTCCACCCTTCAGCATTCTCCCTCAATCTTTTTCACCAATGAAAAGAGAAAGATAATTAGGTCTGCCTGTCTTAGAGACAGGAACTTTAAGAGGTCCTCTCCAGAACTGAATATTGCCTTTTGTCTGAGCAGGTGAATAAAATAAATCACAATATTGTAAACAAAGTAGTGCGATTATCTCCAAATGTTCCAGTTGTTGGGTAAAACATCCAGAGAAGAGATTCATATCCTGAAATAAGTAAGAGTCTTGCATGTTGAACGAGATGGCTTCCTTTGACAGACCAATGGCCAATAAATTAAATTTGGTGACATTTCAGAGATTACACTTTGGTTGTATCATATTTTCTAAACACTCGACAGGAACCTAAATCTATTTATTGTCTGAATTTTTTAAAAAAATCATGCTGTGCTCCTAAGTGTTTAGATCTGCATCTAAGTTGAGCATGACAGAGTATCATTTACTATTTATTAGTTAGATAGTAAAACTGCCTTTTCTCTGAGGACAGAGATGGTCAACCTTTAATTGAGGACTGCACGGGGCACCTGGCCCCAAGTTGTAACCCCCAAAGAAGCCTGCAAATATCTGATTTTCACTGCTGGGTTTTCTATGTTTTAAATGAAAAGGGTCGGTTAATGTAAATATCTATTGTGACCCTTTTAGCTTCTTCCTACCAACTACCTCTCCCAAAGCTCCCAAAATATTCCCCTTCAAGGTAGCATATACGGTTTTTCCTTTTCCATTTTATCTTTGCAACAATCCTACAGGATGGACAGGCTGATTAAGAATGACTAGTCTGAAACCCATATGGTTTTGGACCTACGTAGGGACCAAAATGTGGATTCTATCAGTCCTCATCCAACACTTCAATCATACTATATCACATTGACTCTCCTCCACAGACCCTTAAACTATACTAGAAGATTATTTTTCAGTGTCAGCATGCAATTTCCCTCAATGCAGTCTTCTGATAGTATTGTAGGAAATTAAAATGGCTCATCAGATGGATATCTACATAAGAGGGGACCCACCTAAATCTATAGATGGCCATCTGGTGAGAGCACCAGTCATTGTTACCACCCACAAATAGCCCATTAAGGACAATTTAAAATTTAAGGAGGGGGGCAGGAGCTTAGATGCAACGTTAAAGTGAGGAAGACATCTAGCCCCCTTTTTGAGCCTACAGGCCTGGATCCATTATGGTGCAACTAGTTTTTCTTAGAGCCCCAACCCCCAGGTGTCTGGGGTTCACCTCACCTTAAGTACTATTTCCATGATAACAAATATTTTTCACATTTCTCTTCCTCACTTCCACAGGAACAAAAAGGAGTTTGCTCCTGCTGTCTTCATTTAGTGTCAGGTGGATCATGGCTTTCTCTGAGAAAGGGATCCTGTTTTTTAAATTTAAAAGCAAAAGACAAAAATAAGCATTTGAAATAACGCACGTGCCTGCTTGCCTACGGCTGAATAGGGTGACAGCTTCAAAGAAACTATCATATCCATCCAAAGTGTCAAGGCAGATGCTCTGCCTAGTTCTGTTTACCCCAGGTCTTATCTTCTGCCCTGGGCTGTCCTTCTGGGGGCAGTCAAAATATCAAGACTGCAATTGCACCAAAAAATCCTGTTCCTTTTTTAGGCATCACACACACGTAAAACTAGGTGGGTTTTGATTGCAGGGGTGTGATCACCATCTTGACATTTTTGACCCTTCCTCCAGACACCCCTGAGCAAATGCTAATCTGTACAAAGAGGATTAAATAACAAAAGGATTAATAAAATATGGGCAGGGTTCTACTGTTCCGATTGTATGTGGTTCCAGGAATTTTAATAAGGTTAGGGTTAGGAAGATCCAAGTCCTATTAGGAGAGGTTGAGGGTGGGAGTGTACAAATTTCACATTCAAAACATTTTGGGCTCAAAACATCTGTTTTGAGGAGGAAGCAATTGTTTTGAGTTCAAAACACGTTGTTTTGCCCTTCCGGAAATGTTTTCATAGTGAGCGTGAGACATTTCCAGTTTGAGTGGGGCTGTTTTCAGCTCAAAACACTTCCAGGATGTCCTGAATAGTGTCAGAAGCTCACTGGGATGTCAGAAGAATACATTTTGGTCTCAAAACCACTGCTGTGAATTTTAAATGTCTTGCCATACTCTTGAAGGATCTAGTGTATTTAACTTTCAGCAAAGACAACTGACAGAAGGGGTATCACATGGGAAAAGATCAAGTCCTGTTTTCTGTGTTCACTGAATGCAGGACACAGAATAATGTCTTTAAGTTACAGGGAGGCAACTTCTGGTTGAACATTAGGAAACACACGCCAGTGGTAAGAACAATTGAACCATCCATACTGGAGGTGAACACCACTTTGATGGGGGTGTTTATCTGTAGGAGATTCTTTAATCTGTGCTCTTGTCTGAGTAAGAAGTTGAACTTGATGACCTAAGTAGTCTTGTCCAACTCAGTGATGGTGTTCACACACTATTCTTAACCTCATTACTAAATTAACCTGTTTTCTGGATTTGAACTACACATTGAACCATAATCTAACCACTAGGTTAGGTAATATGTTAAGCCACAGAAAACTCAATTATGGTTAACACTAACCAAACTTAGCATATCATGCAAAGGCAGCTAATAAGCTTTTCCGCTGAGATGCTTAGTCGCGTTGTGTATCCAGAGCATACAATTTAACAGTCCAAATCACAGCTCAGGACTGTTCTGTTAGACCTCACTATTTTCTTAGACTTCATCTCTACCAAGGAAAAGGAAATCTGCAAATGCCTTTCTCTTAGAAAATGGATTTTTACATGTAATCAAACTGAATTACTTTCTATCCTGTAAAAATGGACTAATGAGACCCACACAGTTTGTTTTCTCCCCTGCCATGGTTTTAACCTAAAGGGAAAGTCAGAAGGGGACAGTTTGAACCCAATTATGTTGACAACTATTTAATGCCTTGTCATGCTGATGGAACATTGGAAAAAGAGCCTTAGGGACTCTCCATAAATTACCTCATTAGGAGGGGATCATTACCGACAGAGCCTATGTTCTCTTCAGGAGAACAGCATTAGGTCCTTTTCACCAGACACATTCAATGTTATTGATAGCTGCTGCCTGCTTTGAATTGACCTTCTGTATTGCTTGGGTAGGAGAAGGTTAGACTCATTCTTTCCTGATGCCCTGATCCATAAAGATGACCCTAAACACAGGTACTTAGCCATAAGGCCTACTGGATCATGGGGCTTTCTTTGAAGTCTACCCAAGCCTTTCACTGTATAAAGTGAGAAGAAAGCAACAATTTCGCCAGTGTGTTATATTATTTAATGGACACAGTTCTTCCAAAGGTAGAGTTTGGGGGAGATTTAGGTTGTAATCCTAGAGAACCTCTTTCTCCAGCTTAGTGCCCCCAAATATGTTGCAGTTGCACCTCCCAGAAGTCCCAACAAACATGGATACTCTATTGGATTATTTTGTTTGGTTTGCATGGCAAAAGTAACCTCCCCATGTTTTATACTTCCTGGAATAATAGGTAGATCGGAATATGGTCCCTTTCAGATGTTTACATCATGAAATGTTGTGATGCAACTTCTGGAGGGAAAAAAACTACACTGAAATATTTATAGTAATTGAGAGAGAAGATCTTTAGAAAGATTTGTTTTGGGAGATAGCACAGTACCTGTAGGCTGGGCCTTCATTGTCACATATTAGGATGGGTTTGTTCCATCCAAATTCCAGATCAGACTGAATTTCTTTTAAAAAAATCACCCCAAATCATCCAAAATGGCATGCAGTATTTTCTAGCATAAAATGGCTTTTAGCAGATAATTCTACACATACACACAAATGCACAAATGATATATATATATATATATATATATATATATATATATATATATATATATAAGCTTTGTAGGTGATTATTCTGAGAGGACCACACTTGCAAAGCAGTCTGTTAATTTGGAAAGTACCGTATTTTTCCGACTATAAGACGATACTTTTTTCTAAAATCCTTACTCTAAAAATTGAAGGGCGTCTTATTCAAGGAAGTCAGCCGAGAATCGCGCGGTTGCAAAACTGCCCATACTTTGTTTCTGCAGTGAGGCTTCCTCCTATTGCTAGCCTCCAATCACGAGTGAAATAGCTTGTCTCCCAAACAAACTTCCTCCAATCATGAGCCTGATGTAACTGACATCAGCTGATGCTGAACAAACCAATTAGAGGAAGGCTGTCTGCAGAGACAAGCTATCGGCAGTTTCACTCATGCTTGAATGTAATCAGTTATGCAAAAGAGCCTGGAAACAGAGCTGCAGAGAGACGGTTTGGACCTCCTCCCACCGAGTGTATCAGGTCAATGTTAACTAATTACTAAATAAAAATGTGTTCTGCACTATCTTTAAAATATTGATTTCTTAATTTGGGGTTGGAAAAATGGGGGTCGTCTTGTACATGGGGGCGTCTTATTGTCGGAAAAATACGGTATGTGTTATATCTGTTGCACAATATACAGATAGAGGTATACATTTATTCAGATTGATATTTAGGTGTTCCAGTTCCAGTAGGACCAAATAAATGTCTTCTTTTATTTCTTTAAAATTATATGAAAAGAAAAGGTTCACTACAGCAAACTTTGTATGAATAATGGCAGGTATTAGGGCTGGTAGTACTTTGGATTTGAAGACAAAACTTCATAGAGTGCAAAGTCATGCATCTGTACAGTATCTTAATCCAAATTGATCCTTTCCTGTGAGAGATTGCTGGGAGCAGCTTCTGAGACAAGATTTTCCAAGTCAAGATGATGATGGCCAATTGAAGCCCACCCTTTTTTAATGTATGTCCTGTGCTGACACCCCTGGGCACGACAGATGTAATTTCACCAGGATCCGGTCAGCAATTGTTTCTTGGAGTTCTTGAAAGTCCTACTTGTGTCATCAGTGATATTATCTAGCTACCTTGTCTTCTGTGGGCACCCTTTTCTATTGCTTTCAGTTTTCATCGAGATCTTTCCCAATAACTCTTGCCTTTACAATATGGGCCCAAAGTATTTAAACTTTAGCTGATTATTACTACCATCTGGTTTTACTTCTTCTGGCACTGAATGATTTGTTCTTCTTGGTGTCCAAGATATTCTCCACAATGTTTCCTAGCACCACAATTCAAAGACATCAATCATTCTTTGCTCACCCTTTCTGATAATCTAGCTTTCACAGCCATGTGTTACAACAGGAAGAACCATGCCCTTGACAATATGTACCTTTGTTGTCAGTGTGAAGTCTCTAAACTATATTAGTTTGTCTAGATTCATCATAGTCTTTCTCCCAAGTAGTAGATGTGCCTATACTCATTGCTATAACTATCATCCCTATGAATGATTGAGCCTAGGAAGAGAAAGTCTATTACTATTTCAACCTCTTCTCTGCCTGTTTGCTCTGGATTGGCATTGCCTGTTGACATAACCTTAGTTTTTAATACTGAGCAGCTTTTGCACTGTCTTTTTTCACTTTCAACCTGAAAAGTCTTCCTTGTTGCTTCCATCTATCAAAACGATGGCTCACTTAGGGTATTTGGGCTTCTATATCAGTTCAATCAGATTTTGAGCAATGTACAATCCGTACATAGAGTAATTCAGGTTAAACCACTTAAATACAGACACTTTCAGTAATAATCTACAGAACAATATCATCTGAAAGCCTAGCTCCACATCTAAGTTTGTGAAAATTTCTCCTGGCAATTTTAATTCCAGTTTTTATTTTTTCTAGTCCATCATTTCTCATGATATGTTCCACATAGATATTACATAAATAAGGTGACTGTATACAACCCTGACACACTCCTTTTCCATTTTGAACCATTTGATTAGTAAGTGCCATGAAGTTGTTGTTGACTCCTAGTGACCATGTAGATAGACTTTCTCCATGGATCTGTCCGTAACGTGATCTTTCAGGTTTTCCAGTGATGAACTCATTGTCACTGTAATATTCTAACTCTTGTTTCCTGTTCATCATCCAAATTCTATAATAAGCAGTTGAAATGGTCTGTTACATCCATGTTTTTAAACACTATGCATAATTAGTTGTAGTCCATCCAAAAAGCTAATATATAGTCAATAAAACAAATAGGCATATTTTTGGATTCCCTTGCTTTTTCTCTTATCCGTCAGATGCTAGCAAAGTGATCCATTCCTTTTCTGAATTCAGCTTTTACCCCTAACAGTTCTCATTTCATAAAGTCTGTTTTGCAAAACCCTGAGGATTATTTTATAAGCATTTGCAATATGTGCAATTGTTTGATAATTTCAGCATTCTTTAGCATTGCTCTGCCCATCATTAAATACAGATCAGTAAAAATACTTCTCATCATTATCACAGGTATTTATTCAAATACCACTTATTACATACACACATTCTTTCTTTAGTTACAAATGCAGGTTTAATGAAAAACCAGAACAAGCTCATGCAGTGGACTTATGAATGGATGCAAGTTAGGGAGAAAAGAAGCAAATGGAATTATAACTGAATAATTTTTCTTTAATCATTGTAACTACTTTGACCTATTTACAGATGTATGCATCTTTAATACATTGTTTTGTGTCAAAATGAATATCTGAGGACAAATCTTATCACTAATTTACAAACACTATCATTCATTATGTATTTGCTGGGGTAGGTCCCATTGAACTCAATGGGATTTACTTCTGAGTAGACATATACTGTGTTAGATTGCACTATTAGAGTTTTGATCAGTTGACACCCTCATTAATCCTCTTCATCTGATACAATCTACCCCTGGAAAGGTCCCAAGAGATTGTGCAGAATTTAATTTCTATCATTAGCTGATATTTGCTGATGTTTGCGACTACAGCTGACAGCCTGATTTTCTCCACTTTCTTCCTCACTAGGAATTCCCTTTGGCAGTCATTAGAAGACCTCAATGCCACTGTGGCTTTGCAACAATTAATTTTCCACTGCATAATAGCTCTGACAGATCATTTTGCAGCAGGCTTGAAAATGTCAGCGGTACAGCTGAAGTTTCAAATGCTGAAGACCGTCGCTTTGTTTATCAAACTCCAGTCCAAGGTAGGAGAGAAAGTCCATTGAGACCTACATTGCTTATATTTATATCATCTATCATCATATCAATATTTGTATAGTATATACACATACAAACAAACACACAGGGATTGAGAAACGAAGAAAGAAATATACTGTGTTTCTACAACACTCTAGACATGCACAACATCCAGATTTCAACTCCTAGAATTGTCAGCAATGGTCATCCTGGCTGGAGAATTCTGGGAAGCAAAGACCGCACATCTGGAAATTGCCCATCTTTTGTCATCCCCCCCCTCACTTGCTACCCTTGCAGACACATGGGACAGGGGGACACAAGGGGGAGAAAAGGGGTGAAACGTGTTGCAACATGGTGACACAAGATCCACTCCTTACGTACTTGCATGCGATGTCACAACACAGATAGAAAAAGGTGAAGCTTGCATTGGGACATCACCAAACACATTTCATCATGTTGGCATCATCGTGGTTAGGAATGATTTGTTTCTAGAGGTCCTGCCCTCTTTTTAGAGTACAATTTAACATTCCACTAAAACTGTCCAAGGGCCTATGTGGTCAGGTAGGGTGATGCAGAGTCCAAATTGGTATGGTGCAGTGTAGCAGTTACTAGGTTGACTTGGGACCAGGACACAAGTTTCACATCTGCCACCTGACAGAGAAAGGTCAAATTGGATCACTTTGGGAAGTCTCTCTCTCTCTCTCACTTAGCCAACCACCTTTATGAGGTTATTGTGGGCTTAACATTGAAGGAGAAAATGTTTTCTTTACTATGTTAAGCTCCTGGAGGAAAGGCAGAGGATAAATGTAACAAGTAAATAAACTCTCACCCTATATTCTGTTCTGCTTCCCTGTGCTTTTAATGCTGTTTTTAGAGTGACTTACAGTTGTTTTTTTCAAACTGCTGTCCCCCCCCCCCCCCCCCCCCCCAGTTGAGCTGCATTCATTTCACGGCTGCAGAGCATTCCCCTTTGAAACTGTATTTTATCAGAGTTCATCTTGTTTTATGTTGTCTGGAAGCCATTTGTAGTGAACGACCACAGTATGTAGGTCTGTGGGCCTATGTGTCCAAGTGTGAACACACCCATCTATAAAAAGATCTCTAACTGCTCTTTCTAGAGAAAGGGAGGGAAATAATTTCCAAATTCCAGTCCTCCTGTTGTTACATCAGCGGTCTACCTCTTTGGCCAATAGCCCCAGAAAAAATAGAAGAAAAAGTACAGCTTCTAGCAAAAAAAAAAAAAAAAAAAAGTTCTTCAATTCCCTTGAAGAAAGATAGGCTATAAAATTAATAAATATAAATAAATGTTAACATTTTAAAAATAAGCAATACCTCCTATTTAGTCTGACTGGGTTCACAAAATACCCTTAAGTCTAAAGCTGGTTTCATAGCACACAATTGTTGTGTTTACGTAGCATGCTATACCCCAAAAATATATCACAGCTTAACATATTGACTTGGTTCACCCAGCATCTGAAGACAGCATCTGGACTCCTGCAACATGCTGGTTGACAGATTACCTAACTTCATATGAGCTTAGCCTAGAATAACATTTCCGAGCCCAGAACTGAAAAAACAAAACCATAACACTAAGCCAGGTTTTATTAATTCTGGTTCTTTGAGCAAGCTTTGATGGCCTGGTTCACTAGTAATAATATACCATAATGGGGAGATAGACACATCCTTGTTAGCTAAAGATCAATGAGCCACATTATAGCTTAGTTTTTGTGAGCTAGGTCCCCCTTCTAGAGACAGTTTCAGCAAGATCTCTGCAGAAGTTCTTGTGGGTGAGGAAGAGGGAGCTGGTCTGCCTGTTTATTATTTTATTTTTTAATTTATTTATCACATTGAAATAGCTGCCCATCTTCCCTAAGTTAAACTAAGGATATATGTAGTGAACATGACTTTAAAATAAGAGGATATCATTCTTTTCTATCTGTTGGCTGGATCCACAGCAAATTATGATACTAAAATGATCTCTGATACAAATACATAATTGGCAACATTTGCATAATGTTGTCATTAAACCATTTTGTCATTCCCCCTCTTGCCTCCCCTTCCTCAGGAATCCCCGTGTGACCTAGAATATTGGACCCAGATCTGACTCACATTTTAAAAAAGACATTGACAATCTGGAGCAAATCCAGAAAAGAGCAATCAAGATAATAAGGGTCTGAAAGAAAAACGTATGAAGAACATTTGAAGGCACTATGTATGCTTAGCCTGGAGAAAAGAAAGCTGTAGGGAGACCTGATAGATGTCTTCAAGTATCTGAAGATGGGGCAGAATTATTCAGGGCTGTTCAGAAAACAGGGCAAGGAACAATGGGTTTAAACCACAAGGAATTAGATTTTGGTTGGACATCAAGGAAAAAGTCCTAAAGGTGAGAGCTGATCAACAGTGGAACAGACTACCTTGAGAGGTGGCACAACCACCTTCACTGGAAGTATTTTAACAGAAGCTGGGTGACCATCTGTTCAGAATGCTGTGGTACGAGGTGAACTGGATGGAGGGCTGGAACAGATTATCTTGAAGGACCCTTTCAACTATTAATTATATGAGTCTATGACAGTATTAGCAAAAAGGCAATTTAATAAGTAATGACAGGAACATTTTTGATTTTACTATGGTCCAAATGTGTCATCTATATTTGCTTGCAGATACCCGTTGTATTGACCGGAATTTTCTCCCCACCAAATCGAAAGCCCTTGTTGCTTTGTCGAGCTTCCCAGGAGCTGGAAATACGTGGGTTCGCCATTTAATAGAGCATGCCACAGGATCCTATACAGGGAGCTATTACTTTGATGGAACTCTATATAATAAAGGTAAGTGTTGACTGCTCCTTAGATTGCATTTCTGAAATTAACTTGGCCTGAGCCAAGTTGGATCAGGCTGTGGATTAGAAGCAGGCAATCTTTTGTGGGTCAATGGGCAATCTACAGCTCTGGACTAGGGTGGCTACAGAAAAGGCTTGACCCGAGTCACCACCTGATGACAATTATGTCATTTGTAGGTGAACTTCTCCTGATGATTTCAATGAACAGGGAGAGGAATTATAGAGAAGAAGGTATTTTCTCAGGTAACATGTATCCAAGACTTTAAGACTTTGAAAATGGTAACCAAGCCTTTACATCTCGCCCAGGTTTCAAAGGAGAAAAGGATCACTGGAGAAGCAGAAGAACCATTTGTGTCAAAACACATGAGAGTGGCAGAAAGGAAATTGAAATGTTTGACTCAGCCATCTTATTGATACGCAACCCATACAAATCGCTGGTGGCAGAATTCAACCGGAAGTGTGCTGGCCATCTTGGATATGCCACAGATCAAAACTGGAAAAGTAAAGGTAACCAAGCCAGCTCAGAAAAGTTAGCTTTCTTACCATCTTTCTGGCCTACACCCACTATGAACATTTCTCCCTACCATGGGAGGATTGGGGTCAGTCTAAATGAGGCTCAGGTTGGTGACAGAGAAGGCTCAATTTGAATCATCACCAGATCAACCTATAGCATCTGTTGGCAACTCCCCAGATGATTAATCAATTCTGGGATGAGAACATATCGGGCTTTAAAGTGAGTGAGTAGCAGTTTTTTTCTTGCCCACAAATAAATCGGGAGCTGCTATCACTTTCAACATAGATGTATCAGACCTCTTTGAATCCTTCCCATGACCAACCTGATAGCAAACCCTTCCAGAGATGTGGGGCCACTGCAGAAAAGGCCCTCTCTCTTGTGTTAGCCAGCTGAATGGCTTTATTTTAAAATGTTATTTATACTGTTCTATGACAGCGTTTGCAGAATGAGATTTTTGGCTTCTAGACATTATGGCTATTGACTTTATCCAGCATTAGTTATCAATCGTTCTGGATCAGTGGTTGGAAAGCAACAGAGATGGAACACTCTTGACCTTGTGCAGTGTCTGGGCTTCCCACTAACATTATATTGTCCTCTGGCAGGGAAAGAGACTTGCCAGACTAGATGGCCATTTCATTGCACATGTATATTCCAAAATGACCACATAAACCACATGCATTCTTGATTCTCATTCTTATCTGCATACGTATATGCACAAATACATACCCATCATGTTGTTTCCTTTCAGGGTAAGCAGAGCACAGCAAAAGAATAACATGTAGTGAGCAAAGAAATTAAAGGAAAGAAAAAAAGAAAGGAAATTAAGAAAATTTCAGTACCATACAGGGTGCCTCTAACATTTCTAACTTTCAAACCATCCTCGCTTCCACCACATCTATGCACCTTTTGTTCTTCACATTTCTCACCTCTCTCATTTTCAGGATCTCATCAACCCCATCCAAGCATGACTTTCTTTTTTTGTTTCCCCATTCCTCACAACCCATTTCCTCTTCCTGCAGGTATTTGCTTTGCAGCCGAGCCATCCTTCATTTCCTCTGTATGATCAGAGCATCTCAGTGTGCTTCTTATGCACTGGGCATTCACTGTCATCTTCAATCCACATTCATTCAGCACCAAATCGGAGGCGTCTGCAGGGGGCTGGGATTGAGGGGAATGACAAAAGGAGTGTCATTCCATTGTGCTGCAACGGCCACTTCTTTTGCATATGCATTATGATGTCACACATATGCATAGAAGGGGAGGAGCCTGCAACGTAATGATGAGACACTGCTTTCAGATCCTGCAGATTCCTCGACACCTGCGCATTTATGACTCTACTGTATCTCTTCTTGTTTTGTCATACTCATTTCTTAAGTAACCCAGTCCCACTCTATTCCACGTATTATATATTTCATTCCTCCTCAAAATAATTCAGCTGTAGGAGGGGATGTACCAGTTGTTAAGCTGTTCTTCAGGCACCATCCAATTCTGCAGTATAAACATCTCCCTTTGAAAGCCAGATATCTTCAGGGATTGCTCTGAAGTTCTGGAAACATCTCAGTGTGGCACCAAAGCAATTACTTCTCTTTACTCGCTGTCCAGAAGTCTTATCAAAGCCCTCCTTTTCCATCTGGCCAATGAGCCAAAACAGACACGACAGGATATCATTCACATAACATACATACAGCAAGTCATGCTGGGTCTTTAACTAGAAACAAATTAGGGCTTTTGAGTGGTTTTGATTCAAGCCTCTCCAATTGCTCTGGAATATGAATGTAGCATCATCTGCACTCTTTAAAGCAGCTGCATCCTTTCTCCAGATAACACAGCTGCCACATTGCGCAACTATTGCACAACTGTTGCAGAATCCTAGGAAAAGGCTTGGCTGCTTTAAGGTGTGGCAGATGGGTGTTACGTTCATTCACCTGCACTTTCAGAAGCAGCTTTTGGAGAATGAATCCGAGGGCCAGACACACGCTAAAAGTAGGGCTACCAGTTTAAATGGCAAAAAAAAGTGGATTAGACACATTTACAAAGGTGGTAGTCCTTATGGCTACCTCCTGCCTAAGTATTAGAGGCAGTTGGCTTCAGTTGATAGAGAACATGAATGTGTGCAATCAGCACAGCTCTTTGGTTATTTTTGTCATTTCGAATAAGAGAGACTTCATCCTTCTGGAGAGGATGCTACAATGAAATGAGATGTAATCTCTTGACCATCTCATGACTAAATAAGTGCCAGGAACATCCTACCCAGGGAGGAAATTTGCAAGGCCAATTCTCCTTCCTCAAACTGCATGAACACTGACAGGAAAAAGATGCAAGAGCATTTTTCTGCACAGTCCTCTGAAAAGCCACATCTGCAGATGTATCATACATCTTTGTTGTATTTCTCGCCCCACAGAATGGCCAGATTTTGTAAACAGCTATGCTTCATGGTGGGCCTCTCATGTGCTTGACTGGCTTAAATATGGCAAACGTCTCCTTGTTGTTCATTATGAAGACTTAGAAGGAGCTCTTCTCCCCAAACTGAAGGAAATGGTTGAATTTCTGAACATCACAGTGACTTACGACCGGCTTCTCTGTGTGGAAAACAACCGAGACGGGAATTTCAAGCGATCGGGAGCCAAGCAGAAGAGGTTTGAACCATTCACAAAGGAAATGAAAGACGTGATAGATCAATTTATTGTGATTGTGGACAAAGCCCTCCGTGACAGTAACTTTACTGGGCTGCCAAAAATGTATTTGCCCAGATGATGCCCTGAAGCCAGCTTGCTGCATTGTTAAGGAAATCCGAATAATGAAATTAAAAAAAGGCCAGGCTTTTATAGCATTTAAAAGCAAGATCTGCACAGAGTCTGCTGATGAATGCAAATTCTCAAGACTTGGACTGTCTTCAGGGCACTAAGTGCTATGAAAGGCAAGCAATGAAGGATGGAAATTAGGTTATAAACCAAGGCAAAAGCCATTAGCATCTCTGCCTGTGTGTGTCCTTTTCTCTATAAATGGCTACAAATTTTAATATTTTTGTGCACTGCTAATTCTGGGAAATGTGGCTGGGGGCGGGGAAGCAACAGTGTCCTTTGTCTTATCCTAACTGCCTACTAGCAATACTTTCTCAAGAGTATCAAACATTTTTATAGAAGTTTTTGGCAATTCAAATGTGTATTTTTCCCCTGATATTTTTGTTCGTTTGTTCCTTTGTTCTAAACTCATCCTGATAAATATTTTTAGTGAAGCAAGTTAATGGGAAAAAAAATAATTGTCTTTGTCTTTTTTTCCTTCTTGGTTCATGTCTTTTTAAAAGGTTTGCCTCTACCCTTAGGAGAAGGTTGGGGTTACTTTTCAACTGGGATATGATAGCTGAAGATGGCTCAGTTGTCCTCATTCCTTATTTACAGTATTTATTTATTTATTTGACTTGTCCCTGCCCATCTCCCCACAACGGGGGACTCTGGGCGGCTTACAACAACTAAAATAGAAAATACATAATTAAAATTATAAAAAGTTTAAAAGTTGCAAAAATTATATTTACAGAAATAAGGATAAAAATAAAGAGGCTAAAAGATCCAAGAGTCCAATAGAGGCCACACCAGGCCGCTAAGGGGCCAGCCAACCCCATTTCTGGTATCCTCCCTCCCTGCCTACTCAGGTGAAAATGCAAATGATCTACAAGCTCTAGTAATAAAATTATTATTATTATTATTATTATTATTATTATTATTATTATTATTAATTTGACTTGTCCCCGCCCATCTCCCCACAACGGGGGACTCTGGGCAGCTTACAACAAACTAAAATCGGAAATACATAATTAAAAGATTATAAAAACCAAAGTTACAAAGAGAAAGATAAAAAGGCTAAAAGATCCAAGAGGCCAATAGAGGCCACACCAGGCCGCTAAGGGGCCAGCCAACCCCATTTCTGGTATCCTCCCTCCCCGCCCCAGGCCAGATGGCAGAGCCAGGTCTCAAATCCCTCCGAAAGGCCTGGAGTGAGGGGGCCTGTCTCACCCCCGGGGGCAAGATGTTCCAAAGGGCGGGGGCTACAGCAGAGAAGGCCCGCCTCCTGGACCCCGCTAGTCAAAGTTCTTTTACCACGGGGATCCGGAGCATGCCCTCTCTGTGAGATCGGGTGGGACGGGTTGAAATTGTGGGGGCGAGGCGGTCCTTCAGGTAACCTGGCCCCATGCCATGTATAGTCCTGTATGTGTGTATTTAGCTCTAAGTCTCACTGAGTAGAATGGAATTTACTCCCAGGTAAGTGTGTTGGTGATTATAGCCTTAGGAATGAAATTAATTTGGAGGAAATTATTCTCACGAACTTATTTCTTTAATTGGCTTATAATAGCAACAATAACATTTCCAGAAACCTTGCAAACACAATGGCTTTCTGGCACCTAAAAAAATTAAATATGTGGAGTGTGTTCATTTTAAGAGACATGGATTGTGACCCTGAATAAGGTCTATATAAGGAATTTTGGATTCCCAAGAGGTAGAGCTAAAGACTAGGTCCATCCCTATTCTGAGATCAGCCAACATTAGTTAAGTACTGCCAATTACTTAGGCTCTGAGTTCTGTGTTGAGAAATAATAGAGAAATGAAATGCATAAGGTATAGATGTGGATAAGTACATGATTGACAATGGCCATTTGCAAAACAGAACGTAGAAATCCTTGCAGTAAGCCACTGATTTACACAAGCCAAACTGTCAGGGTGTCAGAAAGAGAAATGGTTTAACAAATTTAACAAAAATTAGGGAGAATATATTTTCACTGTTTAGAAGTCAATTGAAACAGCCACAAAAGGACAGTGCGTATGGAAACCATCGATATGAAATGTAGTAGAATTTCCAACTCAGATCTTGCAGTTTTCCCCTGTGTTGCCATAAAGGCTCAGGGAATCTCTGATTACAAAGCCATCATTAAGATGTGTGGACTTCAACTACCAGAATTCCCCAGCCAGCATAACAGCACACTGTTATAAACAATCTTTCTATAATTCTGATCCTTACTAGGTCTAGGTGGCTTCAATTTGTCTGAACAAGGTGCTTTGTATACCAGAGGCAACATGATTCTTCTCGTGGATGTGAAAATGTAACACAATTTATTTCAACAAGTTTTTTGCATCACCTTCCAGCCTGATTTGGCAGTTCAAGTAATTGAAAAAGGCGTCTGCTTTTGAACAGCACAGGAAGAGAAGTATCCTGCAGCTGCTGGAACTGCTGGAGGAGGTGAGGTAAAGCAATATGGAGGCTTTGCTCTGGTCCTGGAAGAGGGTTGTGGGTGGAAGAGCTGTGCCGCCTTATGAAGCAGCTTCAAGAGTTGCCATATCTGGATTGCAATATCTATCTATCTATCTATCTATCTATCTATCTATCTATCTATCTATCTATCTATGTGACTGCTACATGGCAAAATAGAATATCCTGTATCTCATTGCTGCCTTCAAGTGGTCACCATGATTTTTGCTGCACAGATAGGGCAACTCTACCCTCTATGGATCACATGAATCCATGTTATTAAAGGAATAGTAACAGTTCTGACCTAAACAAGCAATAAAATACAGGGGCAAACTGTGAACTGATAAGAAGTCCAGAGTAATCCAGGAACTACCAGATTCCAAATTGTCCAAGTTAAATGAGAATAAAAACGAAGATGCATCCACAAGCATAGATAGCAGAGAAGGTCAAAATATACAGATTTTGATACAGCAGGATATACCGTGTAAATACTGAAGCTTAAAGAGTTCCCTCCCTGTCCTGTTACTCCTGTGACTAACTTCTGAGACTGTGGGAGAATCTCTAGTCTTGCAAAGCTTATTTCAGGTCAGCAAATACCCTGCATTTACAAAAGTCTTCACTGTAGGGTCTAGCAGAAGCTCTATTAGTTCATCTACTACTTCTGCATCCTCCACAGTGCTGGTTGGCTCAACTTCTGGAAGTTACAAGCATATCGGTTTTCTTGGTTTTCAATCTTTCATTCCTCTTCTTCACATAAGGAGTCCTCCAGCAGAATCCTAAAATATATTAGAAAAAGGCCTAACATCCTTTTTAAAGAAGCGAGTTGGGATGAATTGACCAGCTTAATCTTGGTTATTATTCCTATTGTCAAACCAAACATGGGCAAAGTATGGATGAATCATGACTTAGTCATTAGTACTTAAATGTGCCTGAATTTTTCAATAGCTCAATCTTCCAGGAATGGCCCAGTGCACAAGATTATTTTTCCACCCATTTTGACTTGTGAATTCTTTGATAGATAAAGACGTATGTGGAGAGTGAGCTTTTGTTCTGAAAATGAAGGTGAAAAACAGGTTCTTAGTGATCTAGAACAGTAGGAAAGAGAATGGAACCCTAAGTACAGATTCTTCTATGCTCTCTTTCTACAGGTGGGATCAGTGTTTCTCAAACGTGGCAACTTTAAGATGTGTGGACTTCAACTCCCAGATTCCCTTGCTGGCTAGGGAATCCTGGGAGTTGAAGTCCACACATCTTAAAGTTGCTACGTTTGAGAAACACTGGGTTGGATAATGATGGCATTGCGGGGGGGGGGAGGGGGGGGAGCTCAAATCCCCTTTCCAGTGAGATCACTCACTTCTGAGAAGTGATAGATGCTTTGAAGCACCGCTTTTCTGATTAGCCACACCTTTTTTTTCCTCAATTTGTTAGTTTATATCCTGCCTTTCCTCTTGGTGCTCAAATACTCCCTCCTGTAATGGTTTCCTCACAACCACCACCACCCTATAAGCAGGTTGATATGACAGATAGACTGTACCCTAGTCCCAATAAGCTTCCACCACTCTCTAGCTGAAAGGACTGAAAATGTAGGTTTGGTTGCAGATGCTGGAGAGGGAGAAGCTTTCTGGGAGATAGAAGAACGGAGGGTGGGTGGGCTGATCTAGCTGGTCACCAGAGCTGGGACAGTAAGTGTACGTGCAGAGTCTTCAGCCCAGAGAGCTTCCAGATATAGCATGCCACTTGCAACTTCAACGCTTGGTAGACCCAATCCTGCCCTCCCCATTTCTTCCCTAAAGGCACTCTAAAGAAAAAAGAATGGGTGAGTTTATTGTAATCTACACAAGTCTTCTAAAAGTTAAAGAGAAATAAAAGAGAAGGAGAAGGAGAACATCTGAGTCCTCTTCTGGAGAAGAAAGGTGATGGGGAAAGAGAGAGATAGGGACTTTGGAATACTTGGGGTGGGTGCTAGAGACAAAGAGAGCCCTTACGCACAGCTCCTTCAGCTCTTGCAAATGTTGAATCTTCAACACCTTCAACCAGTTTCTTGGTCAATCGATCCACCTATGAAGGTCAGAGGCCTACAGAAATTTCCCAGCAAAAAGGTGCCAAAATTAAAAGCGTGAATCTCAGTATAACCAAATAATCCAGCAGACACTGGCATATATAATGATCAACCAGCTCAGTGACCCAGGACAAAACCTAGCCCGCTGCATGCTTTTTCATGCAGAAGACAAAAATTTAGCTATTGCTTCTGTAATACCTTTCTTTGTTTTCCATGAAAAGGAGCATTAGGAACCATGGCAAGCAATCTGTCAGGACATTTTGCCGTGACAGAGGCTAGAAATCTTATGCACTCTTCTATTTAAAAAAAAAAATACAAAAGAGAAAGAGTTGACTTAATTATTCTGCTAGCCTATCTTTTTATACATCTTTGCTGTGTTAATCAATTCCTTTAAAGATAGTGCTGTCAAATAACGAATTGTGTTGCCCGTCCAACACATCTCCAGTAACAACAGAGCCCAAAGACTTAAATTAGTGCCAAGCTGGAAAATTCTCCTCCATCCCCCCTCATCAATTCTCATTCAATGTGATGGAAAAGAATTGGCTTTAGAAATTCTTTCAAAAGGAGAAGAGCATTCCTGAGAAATTGGGGGTGGGGGGGATATGGTGCCATTGTAGTTTATGTAGTGACTGCAGCCAAGAGACTGTGTCAGTGTCTTCCCGGCTTTCATTGCAAATCATCTCTCCCTGCCTTTCTAGGTTTCCATTCATTCCCACAGAAAAACCTTAATGGGAGGGGGAATCCTTCCCAGGGATTTTTAGTAGCAGCCCTCTTCTCTCTGCTTAAGCAGTGAGGGCCTGTCCTCTGGAATGAGGTTCCTCCTGAGATCTGGATGGCCCCCACTTTGCTGTTGTTTAGAAGATCTACAAAGACATGGCTCTTCACCCAGGCCTTTGGCGAGGGAGAGTGAGACCCCTCACTTCATCACACTTGCCATCTTTTATCTTTATTTTTTATGTTTTATTGATTGATTGAATTATAATTTCTTTGTTGATTGTTATGAGCCGCCCAGAATGGTTGAGAGTTGGGTGGGATACAAGTTTGATTAATAATAATAACAACAACAACCACCTTTAACACCATCAAACAACAACATCATCTGCCTATCCCAGGTCCTTGGGAAGGACTCGATAGGTGGATAAAAATGCTAAATCCAGTCTAGACATCTGGCTGACTGTGTGACCAACCATAATAATCCACAATGACAGTCATTGGCTTCAATAGGGTGGGTATATCATGTGTTCAAAAGGGGTGGCCACGCCCACTATTTGGAAGCCAGTGACCATTGCTGCAGATGTCCTTGTATTATGATGGGGTTTCTCAAATGTGATGTTGCAGTAACTCCCTAAAATAATAAATTTCATTTGTATGACCCCCCACCATGAATAATGATTATATGGTGGTGGACCTAGCAAGCACATCGTTTTTTACTACAGATAGTCCTTGTTTAGCAACCACGACTGGGACCGGCAATAGGTCATTAAGCAAAGTGGTTGCTAAGTGAAACCAGGACTATGCTTACAATCTTACTTCAGCTTTCTTTTGCTTTACAGACCTGCAAAGGTCATAAATGTGAGGACTGGTCATAAAGTTACCCTTTCATCACTGTTGTAACTGTGAATGGTTGCTAAACGAGGCAGTTGCTAAACGAGGACTACCTGTAGTGTCTACCCCAAGTGGTAAGCCTGTGCAGCACTGACTTTGTGTGCCCACCGCTCTCCTTCCCGTCTGTTCTGTCCAATGCTCAAAGCTCTACCTTGTATTTCTTAGCAGTCAGCTTTTTGTCCACACTGCTGTTCTTGCATCCCGATGTTCAACCCTTCTACCATTCAGATCTGAAGGTGCTGATTTCACCCTTGGGCTACATTCACACAACCCACCAAGCCTGCCCCCCTGCAGATGGTTTGCTTTAGGTGGAGGGCCCAGCCTCCTTGTTCATTTCCCATCCTGAATAAAATCTGCATGGTGAATGATAATGAGGCTGTGATCCTGTTTTCCATCCACAGCGTGCCACATCCAGGAGCTGGAGCTTTGGACTGTGGCTAATTGTGCCTAGCTCTTGTTCAGTCCAGTGAATGTCACGACAGCAGTTGTGAATCCTTTGGAAAATTCTGAATCACCTCCCTGTAGCAGGAATGCTTATTTAATGGCGCGCTTTCTACTATCCAACTGAGATTGATTTGTTCAAGGGGAAAACAAAGGAAGGCAATAAAGACTTATTTGCTGAACTGTCCTCTCCTTTCTTTAATGCTATGGAGAGCATTTGATTTTTTTAAACTCGGACTTCTTTCACATTCATTTCAATGAGCTCTGCTCTCCTTCTTGTATGCCTCTTTTTAATCCCAACCCAGGTTAAAATCCGCTTTGAAATTTGGAGTGATTTTTTTCATTAAGGATAAAGATGGACGAGAAAACTCTGTCTGTCTATCATCTATCATCATCATCATCATCTAGATTATCTAGATCAGTGTTTCTCAACCTTGACAACTTTAAGTTGTGTGGACTTCAACTCACAACTTAAAGTTGTCAAGGCTGAGAAACCCTGAACTAGATGCTACCAGACTCTGAGAAATAATATTGGGAAATGTATCCTCTGAATGTACATATTATTCATTGTATTTAACAGTAATGAAGGAAGGATCTCTGGTTTGTTTGTTTGTTTGTTTATTTATTTATTTATTGTGGCTGCCCGTCTCAAATTCATGATACTGAATGGCTAACAATAGATAAAAACACCATAAAATGCATGACAATAATAAAAAAAAAAGCAATACACACAGAGGCAGCCGCTGAGGTAAAAAACACTCATCAGCCTAATCATTGCAAAGATCAAAGCAGAAACATATTCCATACCGAAAGTGTACAGATTTATAGAGAAGCACAGTAGAGAAACAAATACGTCTTTCACAGAGGAAAAACATGAGGCAGATTTCAATGTTAATTCAAACCTGTCATCTGTGAAAAAAGCTCCTGCTTCTCCCTTCTCACATTCCCAGGATGCTTGAGAATTTCTTGAGAATTTCTTCTGGCGGTGTTTTGAGCTGATTTTATGGCTTTGAGGCAGAATATGTTACAGCTTGTTTTCTGTGACACATCTCGCCACGTATCCTTGTGTGTTGAGTACGCTGCCTGATCCTATCCCAACTTTGGAAACCACAAAATCTGGACAATTTTAAATAATGCAACACAAACAATACAGAGACGTATGCCTGGAAGAAGAATACCAACATTAGGAAATCAAATATCCCACTCTAGCCCAAGGCCTACGGGAAGAACCAGGCTGTAAGGGGTCTTTTAACTAGGGTCAGGGTGGGGGCCGTACGGAACTTGGGCAGGGAGAGAATCATTCCAGAGAGCAACCACTGTGACAGAGAAGGACCACTTCCTGGGTCCCATCAGGTCACACTGTTTAACTGATGGGACCTAAAGCACACCAATGCTGTTGGATCATATAGGATGTGCAAAAACCATAGAACACAGATGGACCCTCAGATAACCAGGCCCTATGTCATGAAGGGCTTTTTAGGTGATAACGGCTATTTTGAACATTTCTTTCTTTCTTCCTTCCTTCCTTCCTTCCCTCCCTCCCTCCCTCCCTCCCTCCCTCCCTCCCTCCCTCCCTCCCTCCCTCCCTCCCTCCTTCCTTCCTTCCTTCCTTCCTTCCTTCCTTCCTTCCTTCCTTCCTTCTTCTCTCTCTCTCTCTCTCTCTCTCTCTCTTTCTTTCTTTCTTTTTCAAATTTAGATACTGCCCATCTCACAAAAAGTGACTCTGGGTGGTTCACAATAAAACAGCAATAAATATTAAAATACAATAAAAACAATATAAAAGACAGTAAAAATAGAATAAAACCCAAACACATACACAAATAATACCTTCCAAGATGTTGATGGTCAAGTAAGATGTTAACATATGGGAGCGTCTTCAAGGTGCTGGCCACCCCCAGGTTTGGTTGCCCTTTTTTTCTCCCCATGCCAGTTGGCAGAGCCAGGTCTTGACTGCTTTCCGGAAGGACAAGAGAGTTGGGGCCTGCCTCACCTCTGGGGGGAGAGTATTCCATAGGGTGGGGGCCACAGCAGAGAAGGCTCTCTTTCTGGACCCCGCCAGTTGACATTCTTTCATTGACGGGGTCCACAGCATACCCTCCCTGCCTGACCGGGTGGGACGGGTGGATATAATGGGGGTGAGACGGTCCCTCAGTAACCCAGTTCCATGCCATGTAGGGCTTTAAAGGTGATAACCAATACCTTGAATTGGACCCAGAAGCAAACTGAGACCCAATGCAGCTCACATAGCAAAGGTGTTACATGTGCCATCCTTGGGCCACCTAAAATTGCCTGCGCAACTGCGTTTTGAACCAGCTGAAGCTTCCAGATACTTTTCAAGGGTAGCCCCATGTAGAGCGCATTGCAATAGTCTATATGGGAGATGACTAGGGCATGAGTGACTGACTAGAGGGACTCCCGATCCAGAAAAGGGCACAACTGTGTGTAACTGGTGCACAACACATAGTTGAGCAAAGGCCCTCCTGGTCACGACTGCCACCTGCCCTTCAAGCAGGAGTTGTGAGTCCAGGAGGACCCCTAGGTTCTGAATTGCATCCAGAAACCTTCTTGTAACCAGTGCAACTCACAAAGCAGAAGTGTTATGTGGGCCTAACATGGCATGCCCATAACTGCCCATGCTGCTGCATTCTGGACTGGCTACAATTTCTGAGTGGTCTTCAAGGGCAGCCACCTGTAGAGCACATTGAAATAGTCCAAATTCAAGGTGATTAAAGCATGAGTCTTAAGAGTCTCTCAATTCAGGTATATGCACCTGGCATACTAGATGAGTTTGTGCAAAGTCCTTCCAGGGCATAGCTGCCATCTGCTCCTTGAGCAGGACTTGTGAACCCAAGAAAACCCCCAGATTGTGCCCAGGTCCTGAGAGCAGAAGTGCCACTCTTTTCAGGAGTAAATATGGACCAGGTGATCCAAATACTCATAATCACTTAGTCTTGCCAGGGTTGAGTCTGAGCTGGTTCCTCCCCATTCAGACCAGCATAGCCTCCAGACACTGGGATAAGACTTGATGGCATTACCTGATTGGCCTGAGGTTGAGATGTACAACTGACCCAAATTGATGGATGACCTACCCAGTAGCCATATGCAACTGTTAAACAGGAGGAGTGAGAACATTAAGTTCTGAGGCTCCCACTTGTCAGGGGCAACTGATTCAATCACTTCCCCTCCTGCTAACCCTGGTTGGACCTAAGAACAGAGAAAGGAGGAGAACCACTAGAACAATGTACCCCCAATTTCCACAGGCAGTCCAGAAGAATACTATGGTTGATAGTACTGAAAGCTGCTGAGAGATCAAGTGTGACCAATACCATCTCAGTACTATGTCCCAGTCTGAAACCTGCATGAAAGGAATCTAGATGATCCATATCTTTCAGATCCCTCTGAAGCTGTAGCCCAACCACCTTCTTAACCACCTTCTCCAGAAAGGTAAGGTTACAGACTGGATGAAAATCAAGAAGCATCCCAGGATCGATCCACAGCAAGAGGCCCTCTCCAAGGCCCTCATCACATGCCCATTCCGAGCCACTGAGGTCTACCATATAGTGTATTTAGGTATAAAAAATCTGGCATTCTAAAAACGTCAGTGAAAAGCTATTGTTAATAAATGACTTTGATTAGAAAAGTGCTGGAGGCCCTATTTGTTAAAACATGACTTGGCTTTTAAGGAACATGCCCCCAAATTATTTAGAGTTTCCCTGAAATGTCCACTTATTATGCAGTTCCATTTTGAATCACATCAATCTGCCATTTAAAAAAAACACCCTAAAAAAGTACACATTTTAAAATGTGACTAAATATACAATGTGTATATGTGTATGCGCACGCAGGCCTCTCTCCTTTAAATCAAGCCTGACTTCTGTTGACTTAAGGACACGTCTGTGTAGTTTTCTTGGCAAAAATGGAGGAACATTTTGCTGCTGTTTTTTTCTGAAATTTGTTTTTTTATTATTATTTTCCAGTTGAACGCCTTATATGTCCCAGCCCAGACCTGCTGAGGCTCTCTCAGTGTCTTTGCATGTGTGTGAACTTCAAAATGTAATTTTAGATTATTTTTTAAATTAATGTTGGTATACTTTGAATACAACGAACCACAGTGGAACCTTTAAAAAACAAGATAAATGGTGGCTGATTAGGCTTACATACATATTTGACAAAACCAATCTTTATGAATTCTTTAAACATTGAAAGAATTACAAGTATATATTTTTTTAAAAATCAAATTAAATAGAGATCTAAAAACTGGTTTAAAAATGTGCAACATCTCATAAGAACTTCAGCAAGATGTTGGGGATGACACTGGCAAAATATCAAGGGGTTTGTTGATCTCACAAAATGTTGATTTCTAAAAGAGTTCTTCCTTTGCTGTCTTTTACTGAATTGTGCCATTTCATGAGATTATACAATATTGTCCAGCACCTGAAAAGATTGCCACTTCCAGTTTTGGAAGAGGATTGCACAATTAAAAAACCTGTTAGTTTAACCTTAGGTAGTCCTCACTTACCAACTGCCACATGTAGTGACCATTAAAAAAATAACTTTGCAACCAATTCTCACATTCATGACTGCCATGGCATTCCACAGTCACGTGATCGTCATTTGCATCCTTTGCAACAGGTGTGCATTTTTGCTTGCGGCAAGCAGAGTTAATACAGTGCTGCAAAATCATAAGCCCAGTTGTGGTTCACTTAGCGACCGAGTTGCTTTGCTTAACAACTGAAGGGGAAGTGAGGTTGTAAGCCCAGTTGTGGTCACATGACTTTCTGCTTAGCGACCACATCGCTTAGCGACTGAATTACCAGTCCCAATTGTGGTCGCTAAGCAGTATTCCTCAATCTCAGCAACTTGCCATTGTGACTTCCCATTGGACTACCACAATGCGCTCTACATGGAGCTGCCCTTGAAGACCATTCAGAAGCTTCAACTGGTGCAGAATGTAGCTGCATGGGCAGTAAATGGCGCCGGTTACTCAGTGCATGTAACATCACTACTTTGTGAGCTGCATTGGCTGACGGTGGGCTTCCCAGTGCAATTCAAGGCGTTGGTGGTCACCGTTAAAGCCCTTCATGGTTTGGGACTGGGTTACCTGAGGGACCATCTTCTTCCAGTTGTTTCTATCCATCCAATACAGTCTGGAAGGAAGGGCATGCTTTGGGTCCCATAGCCTAAGGAATGCCAGTTGGCAGGGCCCAGAAGGAGAGCCTTTTCTGCTGTAGCACTTGCCCCATGGCACATTCTCCCTTCAGAGATTAGGATGGCCACCACCCTGCTGACCTTTCGTAAGATCCTAAAAACCTGGTTCTGTGCCCAGGTCTGGGACTCCAAGTGTGTGAAAGGACCCATCTCCTGTCTATGCTAGTGACTTGATTGTGGTATCTTCCTTGGCTGCTGTGTATTTTAGTATTTGTATTTGTGATTAGAAGTGTTTTTAATTATTTTAAGATGGTTCGCCACCCAGAGTCACTTGTTGAGATGGGCAGCCATACAAATTGAATAAAAACAAACAAACAAAACTTGAAGATGCATGGACTTCAACTCCCAGAATTCCCCAGCTGGCTGTACATTGCCTCAGCCAGTCATCTTGGGAGCTGGAAGAGCCTTCTATGCATGCACAGAAGACTGTTGCAATGTTTCTAGCAGTTGACTAAAACTGCTGGGTGCCTGGCTCCCAACAAAGGTATCCACAGGGAGATGAAATCAAGTCAAGATGGTGGTGTAACCCTGCAATCAATGCCCTGCTTCTTTTTTATATGTGCCATGCAAAAAGGAGTGAGGCTTCAATTGTATGAAGCCCTTCCTCACTCCTTGTATGTACTAATGGAACATGGCTTCCATCTTGACTTATTTGACTGCCTCCTCCATGGATGGCTCTGGCTTAAAGCAATCCAAAACACACGACTGTTTCATTTGCTTCACTCTTTGTAACAGGGAAGCACGTTATGTTGCAAAGCAGTTTTGAAGAAGTGCTTTTCATAAACCTTCATCAAAGCAATCCACCCCTTAGAAATTTTACACAGCTCAATTTGCTCCTGAACAATCAAAACATGTTAGGATGGGACAGAAACATGCTTATGCAAACTGATCCTGTTTGCACTGTGGCACAAGAGCCCAAGGAAGAACAACCTGCATTCTCAAGGTTAGCCCTCATCCTAATTTTAAAAGCCCTCTGCAAGGTATCTGTTCAAATGATCTGACTCTTCTCTGAGCAGTTATGATGGGACCAAAGAATGGAGGAAAGTATTCGTGAAATTCTCAGGGGTGTGATTTTTCTACTCTTATTTACAAAGGCAATCAGTTCTCCAGGGTCCCACGGAATCTCTGGCTTCCCACGTTATCCATAAGCTCCAATGAGGGCATTACACAAGGGGCCTTCTCATGAGAACTTTTTAATGTATTTAATTTAATTCTTAAGATTAATGAGAATAGGCTGCAAGAGTTGGGAGTGGGTGTCTGGGAAGTCCTATTTGCCCCAGGCAGGAGAAACCAAGGGAGCCTGGCCTGCTGGTTTCCAGAAGGTTATTAAACCAACCACTATTAAACCAACCACCAGCTGATAGCCAAACCAGGTAAGACCTAACTACAAGTCTGCCCTTCCTCACTCCTTGGATGTAATAATCTTTTGAAAAAAACAAACCAAATCTGACCATTATCTTATTTCTCAGGCTGGTAGCCACAGCCAACATTCCTTTGGAACTGGGGAAATATGCTCTTCCTAATAACACAGTCAATTATTTATGAAATATTTATAAATCTCATCAAGATCTACAAATTTACAGTGGAGATTTTCCTCTTCCTTCCTCTCCCCTTAAGTAAATTCATGTCAGCTCTACGGCAAACAGCAATATATATATATCCCAACTAACAACTATATATTGCAACTACCTGCTATATATATAGTGGTGTGTGTGTGTGTGTGTGTGTGTGTGTATGTACTGTATATATATATATATATGTATGCGTGTGTGTGTATGTGTATACACACACACACCAAATATACACAACAACATACAGTACTATGTAATTTGTGCATGTAAAGATGTGTTCTGCAATTCAGGACTAATAAAATAAAGAAGAATTCAAAAGATAGCCTCCATACAGATTGATCTTGATGGAACAAGGTCAAAAGTAAATTATAAGCAATGCAGTTAAGGAGTTGGAAGGACCAGGCTGGATAAATGTTCTAAGTGAAAGAAGCAGTAACTCAGTTTTCTATATTTGAACATCTCATTATATTCCATGCCAGTGAAAGACATATTAGTTTCTTGGGAGGTGACACTGAGGGGGCTATCCTGCTAACATTTAGCCTTCAATTATTTTGTGGAGGTTAATGTGCCTAGAGTTGCTCTGCTTTAAGAGTGAATATTAGATGTCCATAGGAATTAGTTTAATGGAAAATTAATAAAGCAGGGCCAAATGGTGAGGATTAAAGATGAAGACTTGCCCTGTGAGAAGGAGAAGGCCTGGAGTTCAAATGCCCTCCTTAAAGTGGAGAAATTGCTCTTAGGTTCTGGAACATATTCCATGTCTTTCATACCATTGAATGCATTGCTCCTCCTTCCAGATCTATCTAGGAGACAGGGAAGGCCTAAATTCTCAAACAAATTTGTAGGCACAGAAATCAGGTGGGTGATTTTCTCTAAATTATGTCAAGGGAAGAGAAATTCCTCTACAATTTTCTAAGGGCAGGAGTCCCCCATGCAAAATTTGAACACTTCAGGCCCCAACTCTAATTTTAAAAAGTCCTTCACAAAGTCTTTTATATGGTAACTGCAGCGAGATTATTACATGCACAAAGATGGAAAGGTTCTGAAATAGCAACAATGGAGGAATGGTTAGTGGAAGTGACAGAATTTGCAGAAATGGAAAAATTGACTTGTTTGATTAGGGAAAAGACAAGAAGTACATTTATCAGGAAGGGAGGGAGGGAGGGAGACAGACAAAGGAAGGGGGGAGGGAAAGGGAGAGAGGGGGAGAGAAGGAGGGACGAAGGAAGGAAGGAAGGGAGAAAAGGTGGGAGGAAGGAAGGGAGGGAGAGAAAGGGAGGGAGGGAGGGGGAAGAATGAAGGAAGGGACAGGGAGGGAAGGAGAAAGAGAAAGAAAAGATGGATGATGGAGAGGAATAAAGCAAGGAAAAACAAGTGTGAAAGGAAAAAAAGAGAAAGAAAGGGAAAGAAAGGGAGAGGAAGGAAAAGGGAATATTGGAAAAAATAATAGATCACACAGTACAAAAAAAAGCATTGTCTGTAAGGAGAAAAACGTCCCTAACTCTAGGCCTTCCCAAAATGGCTTAGCTCCTCCCACTAGTGATATGCGGTCCCTGACAGCAAGGGCATCTGTGAGGAAGGGTAAAAAGACATCAGTGTGGCAGTCATGGCCACACAGTTGAAGCCCCATCTTTTTTAATGTGTGTCATGATTATGGTGACCATATTTTATTGGAAAAAGTAAAGGACAAATCTGAAAAAGAGGCAAATCTGAAAGTGATTCATAAGGATAAAAATTTTTAATTGTTTATGTTTATAATTGTGCTTTACAAAGGAAAATTCAAGAGCAAAACCAAGAAAAGCTTTACAAAAACGCCTATTCTCATAAAACATATCTAAAATCAAACTGTATAGGTACATTTATTTTAAAAAGACAAATCAATTCCCATATTTTTCCCATGAACATGAAAGACTGTGCATTAAGGGGTACCCTTTGGTCTAGTAAAAGTGTAATGACCAAAATAAAAGACAAAACTGAGTTTTTGAAATATAAAGAAATCTAAAGGACAGCTTTCCGAAATAAAGGGCTGTCCTTTATAATAAAGGATGTATGGTTACTGTATCCGTGATGCACATAAAAAAGAGTGGGGTATCAGTCATGTGGTCACAGCTGCCATTTTGATCCCCTTCCTTTAGATGCCCCTGACTGACAGATTGCCCTCAAGGGACCATTGCCCTCTTCAAGGAAGGAGAGGAAAATATCCTGTAACACTGCTTCATTTCTCAACACTGGGGGGCTGCTGTTGTACTGGAAGCTGCCTTTCCGTTGCTTCCGTTTCATTTCCTTTTTGTTTCATGGATTCAGCCCAGAACTGCACTCCTCCTGGTTTCTAACTTTATTGGCATTTTTAAGTTTAATTACAGCTTTGTTGCCCTCTGGAAAAACGTAGTGGTGGGTGGAAGAGCCAGGAAATGTTTCATTTTTTATTCTTTTGAAAAGGTAAGGCAAGGAACTTAGCTTTTTTATTTTTTAGCAGGGAGAATAGTAAAGCCATCTTACTTCCTATTTCTTGCACTTCTTCTTCTTCTTCTTCTTCTTCTTCTTCTTCTTCTTCTTCTTCTTCTTCTTCTTCTTCTTCTTCTTCTTCTTCTTCTTCTTCTTCTTCTTCTTCTTCTCCTCCTCCTCCTCCTCCTCCTCCTCCTCCTCCTCCTCCTTGATATTCTGTTGCCAAGGCTATCTCAACCTACAATTCAGTAAATGAAGCATGCTATGGAAATGCCCTTCCTTCCTTCCTTCCTTCCTTCCTTCCTTCCTTCCTTCCTTCCTTCCTTCCTTCCTTCCTTCCTTCCTTCCTTCCTTCCTTCTCTCCCTCCCTCCCTGCCTGCCTGCCTGCCTGCCTGCCTGCCTGCCTGCCTGCCTGCCTGCCTGCCTTCAAAATAACAGCCCTGACTTTTTCCCACTAGGTACACAAATGTACTGAAAATATTTGCAGAAAAAGGAAAAGGAAAAGGAAAAGAAAAAGAAAAGAAAGTGGCACAACCTTAAATTAATTCCAGAAATGGAATATGAATAGTTTGACTCATACTTCAGTTAATTCATTCAAATGTTGCAAATAGTAGCCTAGAGCAAATTTTTTGGGGTAGAGAGTTGGGTTATCACTTTAGGCAAACAAACTGATATTTTTCCCTTTTCCCCATGATTCTTTTCACATGAGCATTGATAAAACATTGGAAAAACACATTTTATACGATCTTATGCATAAAATATTGCTTTTCATATAATGCATATGCATGTATTAAACACATACACAGATATTTCATATAATGCATATGCATGTATTAAACACATACACAGATACAGTCAAAATATGGGAAATTAAACATAGAATATGGAGCATAATGTATTGCTTTAGCAATGAATTCCTGTAGGAATGTCACTTTTTTCTTCCAGCTCAGCTATATACTTTTTAAAAAACATACCTTGACTTGCAGTTAAACTGTCACCCTGTCAAAGGAGTTTCTGGTTGTTAATCTTCTTATTTGAGGAGTTTACATAATTAGCATAATGTGCTTGTCAGTTTCCACACAGAAACTCTGCCTGTGTTTCTTCATGGTCTTCTGGTATCACCGTGGCAATGAAATTCTGTCTTGAAGGACTTGACTTTCTAAATTAGGCTTTCTAAAAAGAAAAAAAGAAGATGAAAAAGAATATTCTCACTAAAATCTTTCAGTCCCTATATGTGTCTTTGTGTGGCAATAGTAAAGGAATTATGTGCAACAATGTTAAATTTCTAAGTTGAGTAATGTAAATTATTACTAGGATCTAGAAGTTCCCATTGCTTGGATCAAACTAACTTCCTTGGAACTCCTAATGGAAAGGCTAACCAAGTATTTTGATGGTGCCCGCAGTGAAAGACAAGAGGGTGTCGTCCTTCTACTCCTTGTGCTAACTAGATGGACAACTGAACCTTTCAACAGGTTCTGTGAATGTTCTCTGTGAAAACCAAGATAAGTATGTTGGGAACAAGTTGTAATTAAATATCTTAAACTTGTGTGAAAGTTCCAATCTCAAAAGAAGGAGAAGGAGAAGGAGAAGGAGAAGGAGAAGGAGAAGGAGAAGGAGAAGGAGAAGGAGAAGGAGGGGAAGAGAAATGACTGGTTGCTGTATCTTTAAAGTAATAGTGCCCAGGCCTGGGGCCTGTGTGTGTGAAGGGTCCCATCTCCTGGCTGCGCTAGTGACTGTCGATTGTGGTATTGTTCTTGGCTGCTGTGTATTTTAATTTTTGTATTTATGTTGGGAATTGTTTTTAATTTATTGAAAAAAATAAAATAATAAAATAAAATAAAATAAAATAAAATAAAATAAAATAAAATAAAATAAAATAAAATAAAATAAAATAAAATAAAATAAAAATGTTGGTTGACTCTTTGGACAGGGCTGGTAACTGTTTAAGGTGTCAAGTGCTATCCTGAACATTTTGCACAAAAGTTCAAGTACATCTGTTCCTTGCAGGTCTATGTGACTCATTACACTTTTGTTTTACCTACTTGACAGACCTTCCCAGTGTCAGCCTAGACTGACCTTCATTGCCTTTATCCTCTGAGACCTGAGTAGAATTTGGATTGGTTTGGCTATGATCCTTAGGCTGACTTACCGACTATGTTTTTATGTGCCTCTGTGGCCATGAGTAACCCCTTTGGTGGGGGTGAGAATAAGAACTCAGATTCACTTTACCTGCTCTTAGCCCCCAGTTCTAATCCTGGACAAGTCAGAGGTAGGTAAATTTATAATTAATCAATCAGGTTTAAATTAGTATCATTCTGCATTCAGAGACTTTTAGATCATGCGAAATGCAGGAGGAATCTGATTCACTTCATTATCCTCTTATATTTAACCTGTGGGATATGAATTATCCCCACATTTATTGAGTTGAATTCCTAACTTGTTAAACAAATTATGAATTAAGACAGAGTTGCTTTGCCCATCATGAATCTGAAGTTGGATTCCCATAACTCAAGATAGGCAAGATAGAGTTCTATAAGATAAATTATTTCCAGGCTGGCACCTGGAGATTAATGGAGAACCATGAGGATACTGCAGGTGGTCTCTGGTCTGGTATATGCCAAATCTTGCAAGATTTGGAATTCTCACCTGAGCTGTCATAAGATGTTACTGTTCTTGCCCCTAGTAATCTCATGAGATCTGGCCATTTATTATGTTTTAAGACTATATAAAAAAAAAAAAAAATTCCCTCTCACCCCTATGGGTGGTATGTGTCTTCTTCAATCTCGGGTCCTCTACCAGAGGCCTGGGAGTTTGAGGGTTCTGCACAGTATCTTAGCTGTTCCTAGCACTGCACTCTTCTGCACAGAGAGCTCTGATGTTGTTCCTGGGATCTGTTGGAGCCACTCTCCCAGCTTAGGAGTCATGGCCCCGAGTGCTCCTACCACCACTGGGACCACTTTGGCCTTGACTTTCCACATCCTCTCGATTTCCTCCTTCAGGCCCTGGTACTTCTCCAGCTTCTTATGCTCCTTCTTCCTGATGTTGCTGTCACTTGGCACTGCTACATCTATCACTACCACTGTCTTCTGGTCTTTGTCTACTACCACGATGTCTGGTTGATTAGCCAGTACCTGCCTGTCCATCTGGATCTGGAAGTCCCACAGGATCTTAGCCCTGTTATTCTCCACGACCTTCTGTGGAATCTCCCATCTGGACTTCGGAGGGTCTAGCCCATACACTGTGCAGATGTTCCTGTACACAATGCCAGCTACATGGTTGTGCCGTTCAGTGTATGCTGTTCCTGCCTGCATCTTACACCCTGCCACTATGTGTTGGACTGTCTCTGAGGCCTCTTTGCACAATCTGCACCTTGGGTCCTGTCTAGTGTGGTAGACCCCTGCTTCTATGGATCTGGTGCTTAGTGCCTGTTCTTGTGCTGCTATGATCAGTGCCTCAGTGCTGTCTTTTAGTCCAGCCCTTTCCAGCCACTGATAGGATTTCCCAATGTCAGCCACCTCAGCTATCTGTCGATGGTACATCCCATGCAGGGGCTTGTCTTGCCATGGTATTTCCTCCACTTGAACTTCCTCCCATGTCTGCTGCTGCCTGAGGTATTCTCTCAGCAGCTCATCTTTGGGTGCCACCTTACTGATGTACTCCTGGATACTCTGCGTTTCATCCAGGACAGTGGCTTTGACACTCATCAGACCCCGCCCACCCTCTTTGCGGCTGGTGTACAGTCTCTGGGTGTTGGACTTGGGGTGGAAACCTCTGTACATTGTGAGGAGCTTCCGGGTCTTCACATCGGCAGCCTCCATGTCTTCCTTTGGCCAGCTCACTATACCGGCAGCGTATCTGATGACTGGCAGGGCATACATGTTGATGGCATGGATCTTGTTCTTCCCATTGAGCTGGCTCTTCAGGACCTGTCTTATCCTTTGGTGGTACTTGGATGTTGCTGTCTTCCTTGCCTCCTTCTTATGGTTCCTGTGTGACTGTGGGACACCAAGGTATTTATAGCTGGTCTCTATGTCTGCTATGTGGCCCACTGGTAATTCCACTCCATCGGTCTTAACTACCTTCCCTCTCTTTACTATCATCCTGCCACACTTCTCCAGTCCGAATGACATCCCAATGTCCTCGCTGTAGATCCGTGTCAGGTGGATCAGTGAGTCGATGTCTCGTTCACTCTTAGCATACAGCTTGATGTCATCCATGTAGAGGAGGTGGCTGATGGTGATTCCACTGTTGAACTTGTACCCATATCCAGACCTTGTGATTATCTGGCTGAGGGGGCTTAAGCCTATGCAGAACAGCAGTGGGGACAGTGCATCACCTTGGTATATGCCACACTTGATGGCCACTTGTGCGAGCTGTCTTGAGTTCACTTCCAGTGTTGTCTTCCACAGTCCCACTGAGTTCTTGAGGAAGGTTCTTAGTGTCCTGTTGACTTTGTATAGCGCCAGGCATTCACAGATCCATGTATGTGGCATTGAGTCATAGGATTTCCTGCAGTCAATCCAGGCTATGCTCAGATTGGTCTGCCTAGACCTTGAATCTGGGGTGACTGCTCTATTTATGAGTAACTGGTGTTTTGAGCCTCTGGTGTTGTTCCCAATGCCCTTCTGAGCTGTGCTCATGTACTGGCCCATATGGTCTTGTAGCTTGGCAGCTATGATGCCTGATAGAACTTTCCATGTTGTGGGGAGGCAGGTTATTGGCCGGTAGTTGGATGGTGCTGTTCCTTTGTGAGGGTCTTTCATGATCAGCACTGTCCTTCCTTGTGTTAGCCAGTCTGGGTGGGAGCCTGCTGCTAGCAGTTGGTTCATCTGTGTTGCTAGGTGTTCATGCACTGCTGTTAGTTTCTTTAGCCAGTAGGTGTGGATCATGTCCGGGCCAGGTGCTGTCCAGCTTTTTATGTTCTTGACCCGCTGTTGGATGTCTGCTACTGTGATGGTGACTGGTTCCTGTTCTGGGAGATTGCTATGGTCTGCTTTCAGGTCCTGCAGCCACTTTGCACTGGTGTTATGAGTCTTCTCTTTCTCCCATATGTTCTTCCAGTACTGTTCAGTTTCCGCTGCTGATGGCTCAGCTGCTACTCTGTGGTTGCACTGCAGTTGGGAGTACACTTTGGATGGTTCTTTGGAGAACAGGGCATTTATCTTCTTGGCCTCTGCTTCTCTAGTGTATCTCCTTAGCCTGGTAGCCAGTGCTGTGAGCCTTTGTTTAGCAGTCTCTAGGGCTTCAGATGGAGTCAGGCCCATGTATTTTTTCAGTAGCCGAGTCTTATCCTTAATCTCCACACGCTTCTGTAGTTCCACCAGCTGACTGACTTCTCTCCGAGTTGCCTTGATCTTAGCCTCCAATCTCATTTTCCAGGGTGGGTATGTACTGCTGTTCTTCTTGATCGTGTAGCCAAGCAGTTCCATGATTACAGTGGCTGTAGCATATACCAATTCATTGGTTTCAGTTATGGTGGTAGTAGGGATTGTCTGGAGGGCTCTGTTGGCATCTTCTAGCATACTACCTGATGGTACTTCTCCACTGAGCCTTGGTAATCGGACTCGAGGGTTGACTATAGCTAGTTTATCCATGGTCTTATGCCTCATATCAGCTGCTGTGCTCTGTAATGGAAGGGGTGGCAGTGACATTCCAGCTTCAGGTGTTGGCTGCACAACTGCTTGTTCTTCCAGGTCTGCTTGAGTCCGGGTTGTAATGTAGAGTTGGTCTATCTCGAGTTGTGAGAGCAGCTTCCTCTTTACTATGTTGAAGCGCTGGGTAACTAGTTGTTTCTCAGTTAGTGTGGATGTAGGCCTTCTGTCTATCCATAGTTCCCTCATACGTTTCATATATCCCCTCTCATTAGGTCTGCTGTTGTAGTAGCATTCCATCAATTCCAAGATTTCTTGTCTCGTCCATGTATGGTTTGTTCCAGTAGCCCACTTAACATCAGATTGTCCTGGTTCCCCAACATCTGACGTGGATCTTTTTAATCCGGGCGACGTCCGAGCCGGCATGACTCTCTTAGTTCGTGTCACTCTCATATTTGAGGTAGGCAGGTGAAGCGTTAGGGGGACTTTGCCCAAGGACCCCTACTGGTAAGATAGGTGCCAGCCGGGATTTGAATCCCGGTCTCCTGCATCAAAGGCGGTGTTCTAACCACTATGCTATCCAGCCGCTATACCGTCTTATATATATTAAGACTATATATATCTATATATATCTATAGATAGATAGATAGATAGATAGATAGATAGATAGATAGATAGATAGATAGATATTTGTGTGTGTGTATGTATGTATGTATGTATGTATATAAATAATTTGGAGGCCCGTAGATATCACTTGGGAAGGATTACACGTGCTATGGTCCACAGGCATCCTATTTACGCCCCCTGGTTTATGTCATGGTCCTTACAAGTTTCTAAAAAAATGTGGTGGTCCACATCAAGGGAAAGTTGGTGACTGCTGCTTGTGTATTATGAATGGTAGCTCCCATCATTCCTGTCTATTGGTCATGCTAGTGGAGGCTTGTGGGAGCTGGCTCAACATCAGGAGAATCGAGTAGCATCTGTAACAATCCCACAGTGATGTCAAAATGATGACCAGTCAATCAAGATGTCATCAAACAAATAGCCCATTTATGTCATGATGTCATGCCATGGATGAGATTGCTTTATAATGGCCTCTTTCTGTTGGCTGATTGCAGTCGGTGCCTTAATCTATTGAGGACCCTGGGAAATGAAATGACAGTAATGATGCCTGGAGCACTGGTGGAGAAAGAGGCAAAGTGATTCTGATTGAGAACATCCCCACATTCATGCCTACATTGTGCCAATAAGGGAGGTGGAGCATCATTACTTCTCTCTTATTGCATTGGCTGGCTGTCATGCAGTGGCCTTATTTGGAGTTGTTTATCCTCTGCTAATTTGCACAGCATTTTGCTGAAAAGGTTGTTCATATTCACCAGAATCCTGATTCCACATGGGCAGAATCTTTGATGGTATAGAGGAACATGGAGATAGTGTTGAAGAAAATATGTGACAGTTGTTACAAAAAGAGGTAGGCCAGGTCAGGAAAACACCACAGGAACTCTATTTCATTATTAAAGAGAATAATAATAAAATCTTGAAAGCCTGGCAGTGTTTCCTTTTCTCCCTGTTATACCCTTGAGTTTCTTTCTCACTTCCTTCTCCTTTTCAGGGCTAAAATGGTACTTTTCTAATGGGAGCCACATATTTTCTTCAAGGCTATCTCAGTATTCCTCTACAGGTGGTATCTGGATCATCATCATCAAATTTATATGCCACCTGACTCCCAGCAGTTTACAAATTGTTAAAAATATTTAAAAATAAGAAAACAACACACCCAGATGGGAACAAAGGAAAAAAAAAAAAAAAAAGAACAGTGGGCTTCAATTACACTTGCCAAAGTAATTTTATCACATTACTTGGGGCTCCTTTTGACCTGTGAGCAACAAGAAAGTGAATGGGGTGCTCTCTAGGCTGTGTGTTGTTACTTGTGGGCTTACTCTAGCCCATCTTGGCTCCTTTGTGGGGCCAGGGGTACTGTGACCATCTGGATCCCTGAGATTGTCAATGCCTCTGTTTGAGAGACTTTTGCCAGCAAGAGGCAATGGTGAACTCCTTCTGTAGAGATCCTCCTGGAACTGTGGGACTTAGATAATTATTGCCTGGTCTCCAACCTTCATTATTTGGGGAGGTTGTTGAGATGGTTAGTGGCAGATCAACTATGGAGCACCCAAGATGAAGTGGATTATCTGGATCCTTTTTAGTCAGGGATCAAGCCCAGGTATGGAATAGAGACAGCATGGATCACTCTGGATGACCTCTATCAGGACCTGGGTAAGGGGACTGTGCTTCTTCTGATCCTTTTAGATTTCTCAGTGGCCTTCAATACCACCAATCATGGCACCTTATTGGGTTAGAGACTGCACTGCTTTGTAATGGTTCCACTCCTTCTTCAGGAGGTGGTTTCAGTCAGGCGGAAGAGGAGAGGTCAGCATAGTAGCCCCCCACTTTGCAAAATTCCATAGGGATTGCTCCTCTCCCCCCTGCTGTTTAATATCTATAGAAGACCACTGGGAGGGGCCATCTCACAGTTCAGGGTGTGGTATGCAGATAATGCCTAATTTTACATCACCACTGCGTGGTATGGGGAGAAACTTTTGATGTTCTTTCCCAATGCTTGGAGGCTGTCAGGATCTGGATTGGACAACAAAGGCTGAAGCTGAGCCCAGACAAGATGGGGGATATTATTTGTCCATTGAACTTTCAATATTATCTCTGAATGGATAGGTTTGTGATTTGGGGGTTGTTCTAGACTTGTGGTTCCTGTTAGTGCAGCAGGTGGAGGCCATAGCTAAAAGGTCCTCGGACTAGCTTCAGTGGTCTGCCAGTGGTGTGGCAAAGAAGATGACCTTGTGATAGTAACTCAAGCCCTCATTACCACCTGGCTAGACTACAGCAACACATTTTACATGGAGCTGCCTTTAATGATCACTTGGCAGCTGCAGTTAGTACTCTGTGTGCCAAAGAGCACCCATCTTTGGAGCATATTACACCCCTACCATGGACACTGCACTGGCTACCTGTTAGCTTCCAGATGCTATTTAAAGTGCCGGTTTTGACCTACAAAGTTTTTATGGCAAGGATTCTGGGTTCAGGACTGCTTGCTTCAACCAGAATGTCCCATCTATTTGGATCATTTAGGAAGAAACTGCTCCTAGTGTCCCACTTTGGGGAAGTAAAGGGAACCAGGATACCCATGAGTTGCCTAGCCCTGTAAACATTTTGCTGAGCCACGGGATACGTTCAGTTGCAGAAAGCTTACTAGTGAGAAAAGAAGAAGATCAGAGGCCTATGAAAACATAGGCTCTTTCCTGCTGGACCAACATGTGGCCCTGTTGTTCATGCTGGATTTTGCTAGTTCAGTTGAGTCAACCAAATAATCTTCATGGGACACACATAAGAAGAAAACATATTGTGTGGACATTAGTGGCATCTACAGCAAACCATGATAACGCCAAAATGAAGACACATGGAATGACATCATTGTGTAACTTGCATCCTGACATTTAAAGGCAGTATATACTGTAAGTCTTGGCATTTTTAGAAATGTTTTGGTTTGATTGTTATGGTTTTAAATTATTGTTAGCTGCCCAGAGTTGTGGAAGTTTAAATCAATCAATCAATCAATCAATCAATCAATCAATCAATCAATCTGCACAATGACATCATGATGTACAAGTTGTCATTTGCCTATGACAGACCCCCATTTTTAAAATCCTCAAATGATTGATTGAGGATTAGAAACCTAGGATCAGGCCAGCCAAAGAATAACCGCCAGTTTGTTAGATTTTTAAAATTAATTAGGCCCTGAGGGCTCCTGGCTAAAGATCTGAACAGCCTGGTCTCTCTGACAATCACCATTAAAATTATACGGGGGGAAAATACGCAAGAATAATATTAATTAAACAGTGAAAAACATGAATCAGAAAGGAAAAGAGGATATATGCTTCTTTCATCAAAGGTATAGAGATACAGTGTTCCCAGTTCAGCTTCAGTCTAAATTTGGCCTTAGTTCACTTCAGCCGTATAATCTGATTTTATTCCATGGCTCACATGCTCACATTAAGGATGGAATTAAGGATGGAATTCTCTCCCCCCCCCTCCTTTATTCCTCCATTCCTATGACTCCTACTGGGAAAGTTAAGAACATTCAATATTCATTCATTCATTCATTCATTCATTCATTCATTCATTCATTCAATTTATATAGCCGCCCATCTCAGACCAGTGGCTCTGGATGGCTAACAATAATAAAAACAATCAAACAATTAAAACAATACAGAAAATTAAATATAAATACAGCCAAGAGATCTTAAAAAAAAAATGCAGTGTCAGGCCCAGGTATAAAGCCAGGTCTCCAAGGCCTTCTGAAAAGCCAAAAGGGTCGGGGCCATCCTAATCTCAGGAGGGAAGATGTACAATATACCTTGATGTTAAGTAGGGATGGTTTGGATGGTTTTATTCCTCCATTCCTATGACTCCTACTGGGAAAGTTAAGAACATTCAATATTCATTCATTCATTCATTCATTCATTCATTCATTCATTCATTCAATTTATATAGCCGCCCATCTCAGACCAGTGGCTCTGGGTGGCTAACAATAATAAAAACAATCAAACAATTAAAACAATACAGAAAATTAAATATAAATACAGCCAAGAGATCTTAAAAAAAATGCAATGTCAGGCCCAGGCATAAAGACAGGTCTCCAAGGCCTTCTGAAAAGCCAAAAGGGTCGGGGCCATCCTAATCTCAGGAGGGAAGATGTACAATATACCTTGATGTTAAGCAGGGATGGTTTGGGTGATGTCTAGATGGGTGATCTTGGTGATGAAGATGTTGATGATGATGATGGCTTATTATAGCCTCCCACTCCAAAATACTCTGGGTAGCTTACAACATCAAAATATACAGTTAAAACATGACAACAAAACATAATAGCCTGGACCACAAAGCAACTATAACAATTAAAAAAAAGAAAAACCACAACAGGGGCTCCACTAATACACTAACCCCAAATGTGGAAACAGAGCCAGGTCTTAACGAGCCTTCCATAACACTGAGAGGGTGGGCACCATGCATATTTCAGAGAGCATGGACTGCGAGAGAGAAGTTATGCATTCTCAATCCCATAAGATGACCTTGTTTTATTGAGGGGACATGGAACACACCCACTCTGCCTGATTGTTTATTTGATTGATTTATATCGTGCCTTTGAATCTAACTGGAGCAACCAAGGGGTCTAACAAGATATATGTAAGCATGCAACAGTTATACAGGTAAGGTGATTGCAAAGCAGTTGCAGCATAATAAAAGACAAATGCAAAAGCTAGAATAATACCATAATTTTCCTTTTCTAAATAAGGAGACAGTGGAGGGCTGGGGCAATCTTTGAGGGAACACATTTCATGCATTTACCTAGACTTTACTCATTGAAGAAAGATGGAATAAATAGGTATAATAAAACAATTCTGTCCTGAATTCCAGCTAGAAATTAATCCTGGAACTGGAAAGCAGGAAGATTTTTTTCCCCCTTTCCTTCATTCCTTCTGTCCTTCCTTCCCTGAAATTTTGAAGGATGTTTGTAGGCCAAAGGTGGGTAAAATCTGTATTTCTCAAGTTCTATTTTGATGGACCTAGAACATCACTCTGACCAGGATTGCTGAATAACTTCCCACTATTTTGAGGTGGGAAATCCATGAAAACTCTACATTTCTCCTGAAATATGCAGGTCACACCTGTACAGTATAGGCTGTCTAATCCAATTCTTACTGAATGGAGGAAAAACAGAATAAGGGAATGCCCAGTACTCGGCTATTCTCTTCACTGAGAAGAACACACTTCACTTTGAGGTGATGAGTTCTACTGCTAAATTGGTCTTCCTATCAAGATCTTTCTCAGGGTGCTCCACCACAATCTTGCAGATTAACGGGGACCTAGGTCCTATCCTCTGAGTCTTCAAGAAAAAAAAAGTGTTTGCCATCTTCTTCAGAAAGATTGAGCACATTTTATTTATTTATATTTATGACTCTGGGTGGTGTACGATAACACCCCCCCCCATAAAATAACAACATTAAAAGACATTCTACAATTAAAAACATTAATATTATTATTAAAAGGCTAGGAGAGGGCATTCAGTGTTACAAACAATGGAGCCACCTCATCAAATCACCAGTCCTTTGAGACCTCCGTGCCTGTTGACACAGCCAAGTTTTGAGGGACTTCCAGAAAGTTGGCAGAGATGGAGCCAATCTCACCTTGGGTGGGATGATGTTCCAGAGGTTCCATTTTGCTAGTGAAGGGACACATTAAAAAAATGGTGACCAAGGACCACTGGATGCTGACAGCCGGATAATAAATCATAAGAAGAGGTACAGTTGGAATTGGCCTGTGGTCTCTGCAGAAGCTTCCTGCTTTTCTCAGGTTGACAAACGCAGCATCACACTGTCACATCACAAGGCCTGCCCTTTTGGAGCATGTCTGCAATGTTATGACAGTGCAACACGTGCTTTCATAATTCTGTACCCCTTGGATCTTCCCTTCTCTTTGAGGATGCTGTTGGGTTGATGGCTGGTCTCTCTCTCTCTCTCTCTCTCTCTCTCTCTCTCTCTTTCTCTCCCTCCCTCCCTCCCTCCCTCCCTCCCTCCCTCCCTCCCTATCTCTTTCCACTTGGGGAGTTTTGAGGTGGCTTAATTTTTTTCCCCATGTGTATTAAGCATAGCTTAAGACTACAGTTTTTAATTCTTTCTTTTTTGTTTCTGCTGAGAAATCACTAGGAAGTGGTGCTACAATTTTTCCACCATGGTTTAGGGAAACCACAGGTACTGCAAATAAATAATGGTTCACAGTTACATACAGCTCATCTGTCTTTATGAGACCAGCCTTCTAGATAGTTGAAAACTGCTATTATATTCCCTCTCAGACTTCTTAAGTGTTCCTATGATTAGCTGTCTAAGTGAACACAACAAGAAAAACACATTAATATTCTGAACAGTAAACTCAAGAGCTAAATACTGGTCAACCCAGTTTATTTCTCACATATGCTACAGAAACACAAAAAAGGAGATCAAATAAATTTGAAAGAAGAACAATTTATCTTGGAGTAATATCTCAAGTGTTAATTAAAGATGTGCTGTCAGCTGTGAATGTCAACAAGCTGAGGATAGAATTATCCTAATGATTACTGTTATTATGTTATTCCACAGCTACAATGCGATATTGATTAGAAATTCTTGGAATGGAACTAATTGAATATTTCAGCCAATTCAATAGCAATGGCGTGAAGAAGTCAGTGAGAACATTTCAGAATCATTTCAAAATCTGTCAGTGAAGGAGGAGAAAACTCTTGGAAGCAAAGACTGAAGCATTCTGTCTAATACATCACCCTGTAGCCCTAGTCCTCCATACATGGGTTGTTACCATGAGACTTTCTACAAATTGAACCCATAATGCCAAGGTGAAGAACATAGGGCTCATCCGATATAAAAAAACTGGTAGAATTTCCCTCAAGTCAAGCATGATTTCTATTGATGACACGAGCTCAGCTGCCTGTGCCAGCCCCAGTTCCCAGTTGACAGGCTGTCAGAGCCCCTGGATTCTGGCTGCTGTTACTGGATGCCAAGTCAGTCTGTAATAAGACCTCCCACATCTGTGACTTGATTACAGATGAGAGAGCTGACCTGGCATGTCCCAACAAAACTTGGTTTGGTTTTGAGGGGGAGGTCCCCCTCTTAGAGATGTGTACAGCTGGGTTTTGGGTGTGGCATCAGCCATGACTCCAGGGCAGGGGTGGGGGTGTGGCGATTGTCATCCGAGAGTCTCTGTTGGCTTTCAGGGGTGCTGCTCCTCAGATTGCTGGATGTGACATCCTGTCAGTTAAGTTGGGTTCTAGGCATTTTACAGGAAAGAAACAGCAGGTAAAGAGAAATGGTTAACCTATTGAGAGTTGTTAGAACAAGAGTGTAGAGAATATAAGGTGAAATCAAGAGAACAGTTGGTTGCATTCTGTTTTCAATGGTTTTCATATGCACAGTTAAGAGAAAGATTCAAGGGAGATAACAGAACATTTGGAACTGAGCAACAGAAGACAGAATTTGAAGTTGAATTATGTACAAATGATGAGCATGTAATTGATAAAATGTATAAACTCTTGCTGAAATTTGAAATGGAGGACGAATATGATAAAATGTATATGATGAAGTGGTCTAAGAATTTTGGACACAGCATATTGATGGAACAGTGAGAAAATGTGGTTGAAAGGATTGAAATTCACGTTATGTTCTAATTTAAAAGAGGATTTTTATAAAATGATGTACCGTTGGTATATGACTCCGCAAAAATTATCTTGAATGTATAAAGGTACTTCAGATTTATGTTGGAAATGTGGATAAGATGAAGGGTCATTTTATCATGCCTGGTGGACATAAAAAAGCCAGAAAAGTTTGGGTTCAAATACATACTGATACAAAGAATTTTAAAGACTAAGATTCATCTGAAACCAGAACTTTTTTTGTTGGAATTAGTAGAGAGACAACTAAAAAAAAGCCATGGAGGATCACCATTGCAAGACTACTATATGCACAAAAATGGAAAGATTCTGAAATACCTACAATGGGGGAATGGTTGGTGAAGATGATGGAACTAGCAGAGATGGCAAAATTAACTTGCTTGCTTAGAGAAAGATCAACAGCTACATTTATTAGTGACTGGAAACCCCTTATGGACTTTTTGCTGAAAAAAAGAAAACAAATGAAGATTTATGGATTTGATGATTAGATAGGGTAGATTATGGGAAGAAGGAAACCTTGATGTAACCTTAGAGAGAGAGAGAGAGTAAAATATAAATGTACTTATAACTGCTCTTAAGATTGGAAGCCATTTCTTATTATTCTTCCTTTCATTTTTTTCCTTCTTTTCCATCTCTTTTTCTTTATTTCTTTTTCACTTTTCTATTACTTTTCTCTGTTTCTTTTACATTTAACTTAAAATTTATATTGTTTTTACTCTGTAGAAATATATGATAGCTAGCTCTTCTTCCCTATATTCCCAGGGCCTTCTAAATACTCCATCCAGCTAGCTAGATAGATGGGTTCTAGGGATCAGTTGGAACTGTTGCTGCGGTACCAGCCTCCCTGATGTGTAGTGACCTCCCTGGCTGAGCTCCTAGACTCCATAGGCTGGCATTGGAGATTCTCAGGCTTATGGTCCTGGTGGACTTCACTTTGCCTTCTCTGGGAGTAGGGTCTGGGGTAGCTTGGGAGTTTGTGGCCTCCATGACAACTATGAGCCTATCCCAGGTCATGCAGGGCCCAACAGGGGCAGTGGTTGTACACCTGATCTAGCTTTTCTGCCAGAACAGTGGCAACCTTGGAGTTCAGAGTTCCAAATCTGGGCCGCACAACCTTGGATGAGCACTAGATGGCAGCAGAGGGCTTTCTTTTCTCTTTGCTGCCATCCAGTGCCCATCCAAATTCCTGTAGCCAGATATAGTATCCCTCCAATTCATATGATAAAGGACTCAAACTAGAAGTCATACCTAGATTTACTGTATATGATTTCAGTGAGGACTAGGCTATTGCACTGACTGATTTCTGGGCTGATTTCCAGGTGTTTGCTGATCAAATAGTAAAGGCCGTAGATGCATGAAGCAACGCTTCCGTTTGGCAGTCGTTCAGACACAGAGAATAGACACTAAAGGCAAAGCCATTTGTCATTAAAAAGCAAAAATCTGTAAGTGTTTCACAGATGCTACAAAATAAGTGGAGACGTAGAGCAGAGAAACAGGGAGCAGGTAGGAAGGTCAGAAGATTGAAAAATATCTTCCGCATCTTTTAAGTCAGCAGCATATTTAGCTGGAAATTAACTGATTTTCAGGTGTGTGAACTGACAGCTTAATAAGGCGAGGCATTCTTCTGCAAAGCAGAGATGCCAGAACCCACTGAAAATCATCACAACAGGATCAAGGGTGTATAAAATATTTCTCAGTCTAAGAAATTGAGTTTCTCATGGCATGAAGAGAGAAGGAAAAAACATGTTTTTGATTTTTTCACTTTTCGAGAAGGCCCTTCTAGTTTGACTTGAGTGAATTGCATTACATATTAAGGGCACGTGATTACTCAGAGATGATTGTGGTGAGAATTCAAGTCAATCTCTCCTCCTGGATGGTCAAGACAATTTTCTCTTGGCCAGAAATGACCATTTATCTGCTCTGAAAGGGAGGAAAAAGTCAAGATGGCAGCTGGGACTGTGTGATTGAAGCCCGCCCCTTACAGATCAAGTAAAAAAGGGCAGTTTCAATCATGAGGTCATAATTTCTTTATTGACCCATCCTGAAGACTGCCCTGAAGACATTTTCTCATCTTTGCAATTCAAAGGGTTTCTGATCCATCCCCAAAATGAATCTTTCTATATTATTATTATTATTATTATTATTATTATTATTATTACTATTACTATTACTATTACTATTACTATTATTATTATTCCAATTTATATAGCTGCCCATCTCACCACAGGCAACTCTGAGCGGTGTACAACAAAGCTAAAAACAGTCAATAAATACATTAAAATATAAAAATCAAAATAAAACAAAGAATAAAAGGAAGTTAAAAAATAAGGGAGCATATAGTAGGGAGTAATGAGCATCTTCGGTACCCATCCAGTCACTCTACCCATAGCTGAAGAATATTTCTTTTTGTCCTTAGAAAGTTGTGTAATCAGGCCAGAGTTTTCCCCCATAACCTACTAAAAAGCTGCCCAGAGTCATATGGGAGTTGGCTGGCTTGTTAATTAAATAAATGAAAGAAATCCAAGGGGATAATTCTAACAGTAGCTTGATCGATTATATATTTTGAATATATATTATATTTTGAAAGATTGATTTCTTTCAACCATCTCGATTTCAACCCACCTGAGCCAGGTTGCAAAAGAGCAAGGCCTTGCTCATTTTGTGGAAGCACCTGGAGTTAGTTCTCCAAATTTTAAATATGCTTTACTGGCCTAGAGAGATGAATTGTCCCTACCATAAAATGACAGAAGAGAACAATCAGCTGGATCCCGGCAAGTGGTGTTTGATATCCTGAAGTTCTGTTTAATTAGGGCTAGATTGCAAAAATTCAGGGGGTAGCCTCAATTGAAGAAGCCTATGAGCTTAAGTGAGTAGTAAACAAAGAAGAATGTTCTTCTGCTAACCCTGCATGATCACAGATGCCCTGGTTAAAAGGGAAGTGACCATCATCAACATGTTATTAGCAACTGCACAACTGGTTAGCAATTTCAGCTTTTTTTTTTTTTACATTAAATAAAAATGTCATCCAAATGGATGTCACCACTAGTAGTCAGAGAGGCTTACTGATTCCCAGTATGGAGCATGGTTGGCTGAGGAATTCTGGGAGTTGAAGTCCACACATCTTAAAGTTGCCAAGGTTGAGAAACACTGCTCTAGAACTTTGTCTCTGTGCTGGCAGCAGAAAGAAGATGTTAAACTGTTTAACAACTACATGATGTTAACCTGCTTAACATCTACATTGAGCCACTGGGTGAGGTCATCTGATGGTTTGGGATGAGGTATTATCAGTAGGCTGATGATAACCAACTTTATATCTCCACCCCAGGCTACTGCAATGCACTCTACCTGAGTGATGCTGTGGATGTTCTGTCTCAGTACCTGGTGACTGTGGGGACCTGGATGGAGTACAACAGACTTCAGCTCAACCCAAGCAAAACCAAGTGGCTCTAGGTTTTTGGACCTCCTGGTTCCGGGGACCTTTGATCTTTGGTTCTGGATGAGGTAGCACTGCCCCAGACAGAACCAGTGCACAATCTGGGGGTCCTCCTAGACTTGTGGCTCCTGCTTGAAGAGTAGGTGGCACTGTGGCTAGGATGGCCTTTGCACAACTCTGAGCTGTGCATCAGTTGTGCATGTTCCTGAATGGCGGGTGGGCTGCTTATGGTCACTCCTGTCCTTGTGACCTCCAGACTGAACTACTGCAATGCACTCTACCTGTGACTGCCCTTGAAGAGTATTTGGAAGCTTCAGCTGGTGCAGAATGTGGCAGCACGGGCAGTTACTGGCGCTGGTTACTCAGCACATGTAACACCACTGCTCCACAAGGCTCATTGGCTTCCAGTGTGCTTTTGGGTGCAACTCAAGGAGCTGCTGTCACCTTTAAAGTCCTTCATGGCTTGGGACTGAGTTACTTACAGGAACATCTCTCCCCAGTTGTCTCTAGCCATCCTACCCAATCTGGCAGGAGAGGCATGCTGTGGATACCATCGGCCAAGGAGTGTTGGCTGGCAGGACCCAGAAGGAGAGCATTTTCTGCCAGGACATCTGCTCTTTGGAACATCCTCCTGCATGGGATTAGATTGGCCCCATCCATGCTGTCCTTCTGTAAAGCCTTGAAAACTTGGTTTTGTGCCCGAGCCTGGGGCCCTGTGCATGTAATAGAGCCCATCTCCTGGCTGTGTGGCTAATTGGTTAGATGATGACCGGCTGCTATGTGTTTTATTTTTATTTTTTATATTGTGTATTTTATGTATTTTGTTTATTTTATTGTAGCCACCTGGAGTCATGTATACGAGATAGGCGGCTATATAAATCAATCAAAAAACAAACTCCATTAACTTCATTATCTTTGTTCGTATGCCTGTAGCCCTAGGACAGATGATACAGAGAGGATTAAAAACAATAAAACATAAACATAGAAATGATAACGATAATGATAAAACATACATCTGTGTCTCAAACATTCCATTTTCAATCCATACAGACCAAAACAAACTAATTTACCTGCAGGGCTGGTTCAACCTCCCAACCCAAGTGTCTGAGGAAACATCCAGGGGTTCAACCTTTCACAAAAGGCCAGAAGGGTCAGGACCATCCTGATCCCTGGGAGGACATTGTTCCATAGGCAGTCACCCTGACAGAGAAGACATAACTCCTAGGTCCCACAAGATGTTATTTCCTTGAGGATGCCAACCCTGCTGGTTCTGGTGGGATGAGCAGGAATGACTGGAGACAGATGGTCCCATAAGTATCCTGGCCCCATGCCATACAGGGCTTTATAGGTGACAACCAGTACCTTGAATTGCACCCAGAAGAGCAGACTGTTTCATTGGCATTTCATGAAATGGCCCAAATGCCTGCACTGCTGCATCCTGGACCTGCTGTAGCTTCTGGATGCTCTTCAAGGGCAGCCCATGTAGAGCACATTACAGTAATCCAGCTGGGAGGTGACTAAGGCATGAGAATGAGCACAGCTGGTACACAAGATGGACCTTGGGAAAAAGCCTTCCTAATCACAGCTGCCACCTGTTCTTCACACAGGAGCCATGAGTCCAGAAAGACCTCCACGTCTGAGAGATGCTACCCTGTCCAGAGATAAATACAGAAAATCACTGGATATGATTGGGGGGGTGGGTGGGCTGCATGTGTTTGCATGTTACATGAACAATGCCCATGACCCATGACCCATCTTGCAAACAGCCATTGTGACTCACTGGTTGTGTTCACAGAACATGTATAACATGCTATATTTGATTGGTCTGAATGTTGTTTAGCTTGTGTGTGTGTGTGCATCCTTGCATCTTTTGTGAATCCAGAACATTTTGTTAGCTTATGTTTCAATATATTAAGTAAATCTAGAAAATGGGTTAAGTCAGTAACCCGGTTGGCAGCTTAATACAGCACTTGACGCACATATTTGTCATGCTGGAGAGTAACTCTCTCATATATTTTCAAGAACTCATTTATTGTTGTCTTCTGCTTTTCTTGTGTATCTTATTTCTGTTACTGATGTCTGCCGTCCCACACAGATTACATAGAACACATCTTCAAAACCCATTGTCAATTCTGCTTCTTATGGTTAACCTGATTATGTGCATCAAGTTGGTGTTGACTCTTAGAGATCACACAGATTTTCTCCATGAGGATCTGTCCCCAACCTAGTCCTTCAGGTCTTCCAATGGTGCATCCATTGCTGCTGTAATTGAATCCATCCATCTTGCTGCTGATTAATCTATGACCATAAATTTTGGCCAAGAGCCTTGCTCTGATTTGCCGTGTTGGGGTTTATCTGTGATGAGCATCAAACAAAGCCAGCCTGGAGCTTCCTTAGTACATCCTGAAGATCATCCAAGCTAAGCTGCTTCAACACATGCTTTAGACAATCATGCAGTGTATGGCCAAGGCACTCCCTTAGAGCTTCCACCAGATGGTTGTCTCAAAGCTTTGGTGACCACTGTGGAGGGTGCCAATGGGACATTCCTTGTGTTCACCAAAAGCTTTGACCAGCAGTCTACATGGACTCTTATTCCAACTCTTGGCTACCAGGGCTGCCACAAAGTCTTACAACATAGAACAAAGGACATGTGCACCCTATCCAAACATCAGATACCATGAAATATCAGCAGATGATTGTTGATTTGGAGTTATGCATTCATGTGTTAAAAGATGCACGTAACTGCATGCATGCACAATCACACCTTTAAAAGGTAGAGGTGATCTGAAAGGAGAAGGGAGGAATTGATGTCATTTTTGCTTTGTTCCCAGTATAAAAGGTAGTAATAAATGAAATTGCATTGAACAGGTTTTGCTGATCACTCTTTCTAGTCTAGTTCCACAAGAGAGATCTGAGCCAATTTTTTCTTTGGTAGTTTGAGTCAAGGAGCTATTTCTCCCTGATAGACTGTTTACCAAGTCCAATCAATCCAGGCTGCAGTAATTTGCACTCTGGTAAATTGCACGCTTTTATTTAAAAGCAAGGCCTATCGATTGTGGCAGAAGTCTCTTCCAATAATTGTGTTCAGCCACAGAGAATGTCGGACAGTTCACAGATGTGGACAAATGCATTTCTCACTTTGGAGGAATGGAAGCAGGACCAGAAGTACACCCACAGGTTGCTGCAGCCATTTCTGTTCCAAAGAAAGTGGGGGGAAATGACAAGCAAGGAAGCGATGATGCTTATGGTTGGTTAGAAACAGCATCTGCTTTCAAAATGCTTGAAGTGATATACAAAACAACTGACAGCTAAAGCAGAAAAGCCTGTTTTGCTCTGCTTCCTCTTGCCTTGAGAAGTCTTGCTGGTTGGAGAGACAGCCAGGATGGGCTTTTTGGGCATATATTTTGGAACCACCTATTTTAGCAGTCCCAGCGGTTCCTGTCTTTGTAAGGATTTTAGTGTCCTCTCTCCTTCTGCTTCCTTGGAGTTGATTTCAGGCTGAGCAAAGAAAACCCCTTTGGGTGAACTCAAGACAAAGTTCAAAGCTTCCATCATTCCATCAAACAAGGGCAAGAGCCTCTCAGAAGGTAGCCCACAACTTCTGGAGAACTTCAGGCTGCCCATCCCTGATTTTTAAGATTTGTTTTTGGTTTTTCTGCTACACTGTTAGGAAGCTGATCTGCTCTCCTGAAATGAAGAGAAGAGAACCTTCCATGGATTTCACTAGGACCACTCACCCCTTTTTTATATACAAACAGAACTGCTGTGAATACTCTATCAGCTGTAGAGAAGCAGGCCATGCAAGGACTCAACATGCAACCTTATTTTATTAACCCAATATAGGATGAGCTTCACTGTGAAGTGAGCTGGCTATTTCAGTGCCATATGGCCAAACTTTCCTGCTATTGAAGGATGTCTTCTTAAATTACCCTAATGTAAGTATTTTACTGTACTTTGACTGACAGTAAGCTCCTATTGGATCCAAAACCCAGTGTCTTGATCCTTGCTAAAACCTGACATATCTAGTGCAAACAATTCAAAATAAGCACAGAAAAGAGATATTGTGGACTCCTTGGGGTTCTCTGAGCTTGTTTTCTTGCACATGTTTCATTACCCAGCTAGGTAACCTCTTCAGTGCTGTTACCTAGCCGGGTAATGAAACATTTGCAAGAAAACAACCAAGCTCAGAGAACCCCAAGGACTCCACAGTTCAACCCTGAGCTACACATATTCGCTTCGATTGGAAAGAGATATTGGCCTGTAGAAGTCTGCAGAAGCCAAAATGCTTCTGAATCTGTTTTGAAAGCACCTCCACCTGGAGCACATTTAAGTACTGCATGGTGGTGTCCCTCCATATGGCTGTGTTTCAATGTGATTGATCTCTCGTGGGCACAAATGGCTCCTTCAATATGTAAACATGCCAGCCAGTTTCTTAGCAGAAGCAGCACTAGCGTATTTGAAAAATCCTGGTAATATTAATATCAATGTGAGAGAAATGAAAACAGCTATTTAGTAGCAATTTATCTCTGTGTAAGCTGCAAATCCTCCATTTATCCTTGTCACCACCAACATTTGGACTAATTTCAAGGGTAGGCTCTTTGAAGGATAAGGAGAAACCGATCAACGGAAAGGATGGAAGTGAAATCAGTTCTATTGTTTGCTAATTTTCCATGAACTGACTTCCTCCATGGCCAGTCTTGGCAGATCTGAGAAAGAGGTGAGACAGCAAAGTCCTCTCCTTTTTGAAGACTGGTACTATACAGAGTACAGAAGATGACCTTGCTTATTTCCATCAAGCAAGAACTGTTACCTAGGAAAAAGGGGCTAGAACATTTTTTTAAAGTCTGGAGCAACTAGATAACATTTGGAAGTGACTCAGACAGACACCACCCTGATTCACTTGAGTATAAGAAGGGGGAAGAGGTACCACAAATCCAGACTTGCAAAGTTCTGTTATTATATCCAATCTCAATAAAAGTGGTTTTAGCCTTCCTGTGGAGTGATGTCCTGGTCTGGTCTACCTGGTAGGGTTGATGTCTACTAGAAGCCATTTGGCATCTAGATAGCAAGACCCCCTCCATATAGCTTCCCCTGGGTGACAGGCCTAGTCAACCTTGGCTGTTCTAAAAAAAACAAAAAACAAAACTAGACAGTATTGGACCTAGTTATTAGGATGGGAGGCCACCAGGAAATCCAAGAGTTGGAGATCTTATTGGGAAGTTGAAAATAAAATCCTGAAAGAAGGTAATAGCCATTTACTTCTATTAAGGAAGAAGTCTTTATTGTGGTCAAAGACCAGGATACAATAAATAATATAAAACAGTTTACACACATACCTATGTGCATTTTGTATATGATGTGGCAGAATTTAGCTACATTTAGACTGTCACCCTGCTTATTTAACCTATAAGCAGAGTACATCATGAGAAATGCCAGGCTGGAAGAATCACAAGCCGGAATTAAGATTGCAGGGAGAAACATCAATAACCTCAGATATGCAGACAATACCACCCTAATGGCAGAAAGTGAAGAAGAACTAAAGAGCCTCTTGATGAGGGTGAAAGAGGAGAGTGCGAAAGCTGGCTTGAAACTCAACATTAAAAAAACTAAGATCATGGCATCTGGACCCATCAATCCCTGGCAAATAGAAGGGGTAGAAATGGAAGCAGTAACAGACTTTATTTATTTGGGCTCCAAGATCACTGCAGACGGAGACTGCAGCCATGAAATTAAAAGACGCTTGCTCCTTGGGAGGAAGGTTATGGCAAACCTAGATAGCATATTAAAAAGCAGAGACGCCACCTTGCCGACAAAGATCCGCATAGTCAAAGCTATGGTTTTTCCAGTAGTAATGTATGGCTGTGAGACCTGGACCATAAAGAAGGCTGAACACCAAAGAATTGATGCCTTTGAACTGTGGTGCTGGAGAAGACTTTTAAGAGTCCCCTGGACTGCTAGGAGGTCAAACCAGTCAATCTTAAAGGAAATCAACTCTGATTGCTCATTGGAAGGATTGATCATGAAGCTCAAGCTCAGATACTTTGGTCACCTAATGCGAAGAGAGGACTCTTTGGAAAAGACCCTGATGCTGGGAAAGATGGAAGGCAAAAGGAGAAGAGGACGGCAGAGGATGAGATGGCTAGATAGCATCACTGAAGCAATGAGCATGAAATTGAGCAAACTCAGGGAGGCAGTGAAAGATAGGAAGGCCTGGCGCAATATGGTTCATGGGGTCACGAAGAGTCGGACACGACTTAACGACTGAACAACAACAAAAAGAGTAATGAGTATTTGAAAGTAAAAAAAAAAAAAAGGAAAATTGATCAGAATGACTGGGAAGTTTGCTGAAATATGGGGTTATCAGCTATGACCACGTGCCAGCATAAAATGGGTAATACAATAAAATGTATTATCATTGGTTCAATCGTTTCTTCACCACAGGGCAAAATGTTAGCCCAAATGGGATACCTTTGTATCTCTCTTTTAGGACTGCAGGAGGGAGGCCAACAAATTAAGCCGAGGAATGCCCCCCCCTATATTTAGGAATTGCAATTTGACTTAGGCATCTAGCAGGTTAGGGAGGTGAACAAGCTGGTCAGGAGCATATCCTTGGGAAGAATTGCCAGATCTAATTGGATGTCAAATGTGCAGAGTTGAGTTAGTGAAAATCCAAGCAGCTCCGTTTTTTTGCCTATTGCTTTGAGCCAGGATGATTGAAAATTGTCTGTGACAGTCGAGATGTCAGACCTTACAAAAAATATATTTTGCCCCATATGTGAAGATGTATAATCAGGCATTGGACTCAGTCCTACAGATGCCAGCCTCGCAGCAAAGAACTGCGTTGGAGACACGGCAGAGGACTTGAAATATGTTCCTAAGAAATTTGGTCTGAAGTCTGTGTAGAGGGCCAGAAGAATTACATGGGCCTAACCAGGTGCCAAATGACAGCTGTGCTCTGAATTTAGCTTAGCATGCTCGGAATGAAGCTGGGGTGAATAAAGCCCCTTTGCTATGGAAAAAGGACTGCAGTGCCTTTTCCATAGCAAGTTCTTTGAGCATTCTAATTCACTCAATGCCAAGCAAACTCCCTGAAGTTACTAGGAGTAAAGCTTGATTTGAGAACATCCTTATCATTTCCTCAATATAGCAGAGGAAGCAGTAACACAACGAATGATTTTACACAGGCTAGACCAATACTTCTCAACCCTGGCAACTTTAAGATGTCTGGATTTCAACTCCCAGAATTCCCTAGACAGCATGCTGGCTGGTGAATTCTGGGAGTTGAAGTCCAGGCATCTTAAACTTGCTAAGGTTGAGAAACACTGGGCTAGGCTAAGCTAAAATCCTAAGTAGACATGTTGAGGATCCTATTCCAATAAGAGGTTTGGGGAGGAGGGGGCAGGAGACAAATCTTATCCATTTTTACTCCCATAGCTTGCCCCTAGACACCCTCTCTGATGACATTAGGAAAACAGGGAAATGTTTTCGGGTGCCTTTAAGTCAGTCTTGGCTCCTGACTGCTGCATGAGGAAGTCCTTGCAGTTTTCTGTAGGTGATTTGCCATTGCTTTCCTCCTGGGGCTGAGGGAGAGTGACTATCCCAAAGTCACCCCCCTGGCTTTATGCCTAAGTCAGGACTAGAACTCATAAATCCCGTGGTTTCTAGCCTGGTACCTTTAACCATTACACCAAACTGGGTCTCAAAATATTTGATAAGGTTTTTAATCTCTAAAGCTGCTGAGATTTGGATACCAAAGGGGGCCTGACTGTTTTTATGCTTTCAATTCTTTATCTTATGGTTTGTAATGAATATCTTGCAATCTAACAGGATCTCCTGTGACACTGGCAGTATAGAAATATAGTAACAAACAAACGACTGCAGGTAGTACTCACGTAGTGACCACAATTGGGACTGGGAACTCTGCTGCTAAGGGATGTGATTGCTAGGCGAAATATCACATGACTGTGCCAGACTTACGACCTCACTTCTGCTGCGGTTGTTTGCAAATCACCTGAGGTTGTTAAGCTAGACATCACATGGCTGTGACTTGCAATTTTACTGCCACGTTCTCCATTGACTCTGCGTGTCAGAAGCTGGCTGTGAAGCACCCAAATGGCAATCACGTGACCATGGGATGCTGCGACAGTCGTAAGTGTGAGGACCAGTCATAAAGTTACTTTTTCAGTGCCATCATAACGTTGAACAGTCCTTGCACTTATGACCATCACAGCATTCCACAGTCATGTGATTGTCATTTGGGCACTTCAGAGCTGTTTGGGCGCTGAACAGGGCCGTTGTTAGGTGAGGTCTACCTGTAAATAAAATAGGGTTGGGCATTTTGCAGTTAGCAAAAAGCTAGCCCCTGAGCCTTTCTTTGATTAAGAAATGGTTGGGACTAACAACCATTTCACTGTTCTCATCCAAGAAGAAACTTCAATTCACCATTTCTACTACTAATATTGTGTTGAGTGATGTATTGAGTTAAGATGGGCTGCTTTCTTCTCTTCATATGTTTTCAACTGCAACCTAGTGAAGCTTTCAGCATATTTCAGTGAGTGTGATGGAAACGTGAGAAAGAGACTCAGAATAACTCCATTTCAGACAAGCTTTCAAATTCTATTATTCTACCTTACTATCATAAAGAGCATTCTTGGATTACCTCCCTTGCTTCTTTTTCGATCTGGCCTACCTCAAAGGGCTGGTATCAGTCTTGAAAGCCTGTCCAAGTTTCTGGCTGTCTCATGTTATACTAAACAAAATCAAGTGGGGGGGGGGGGCGTGAGTTTCTTTCTCATGCTTTCTTCTATCTCGGGACTGTGTCATCTTTTCAGCAAGTGCCCCCTTAACGGCTCTTTCACACCTTCCCCATGGGCTGCTGTATATTCCTTGACATTCACCGAAATTGACTTCTCCTCTGAGCAAAAGGAAAACAATGTATTTTGCGTCAAATTGAATGAGAATAGTTGGGAAGTGCAGCCTTTGAAAAGCGATTCAAAAGATGTGCTTCAGATCCCACGTGAGTGCAGCCTCTCACCTATTCATTCAAGCAGCCTGACTTTTGATAAACTTGCATGCTCCCTGGAAAAAAATTTGCAGCTCCCTGAAGTAGCATAACAAGTTTTAAGAGTGGATTCGTTAACGCAGAAGTAGAGAAGCTTGAAAAATTTCAAGCTGCTTGAGTGACTAGCAAAGATCTGAAGCTGTTCTTCCAAAGGCATTGGGGGGGGAGGGTAGGGGGTGCTTAAGGGAGGTACAAATTACAAAAAGTAATTGTGCCAACCTGGTGCAAGTTCTATCCCCTTTTTTATATATATGTTGTGATGCCCAACACACAACTGCATGCAGCAGGCCTCACCTTACAATGTTGTGACACTGCTTGTGTCATGTTGGCAAAAGCATCAGAACCTGTAGATACCTCGGAGCCCTGAAGAATAATGTCAAAGAAAGCAACAGAGAAAATGTCCCAGCCATTCTTAAGGTTAGGGTCTTCACATTGTGGGATTACAGTGTGACCATTGCTCATACAGCCTTGGGCCAAAGAGAGTTACAGCCTCACATCTCTGGGCCTGAAGTTGAGAACGGCTGGAAGAAGAAGACAGACCAACTGACTTTGTAGGATGTTGGGAGTCCTGGCAACAGATATTCGTCTTAATCGGAACACATTTATAATATGGGAATATCCTTTCTTGAGACAAGCCTTGTTTTTGCATCCTAATGTAAATTTGGCAAGACAGATATGTTTGTTGCAGAGGTGCTGTAGGTTTTCCATCAACTCTGTTCTCTAATAGACTGAGAGTTTATACCAAGAATGGAAAACCAATAATCAGATCTGACTTCACAGGCCAATTCCAATTGGGGCTTTTGATCATTTTAACTAAGCCCCCTCTGTACACTTTAAGCAGGATTATTGACTTCCTGTCTCAGTGTCTTAGTCACACAGTAGCCAGTCATAAGACAGAATGTTTGGGCTTTATGTAAAATATGCGAAATGTCTACATATTGATTAGGTGGGGAAGAGTGTGGACCCACTCTTAAAAGTCTGTTATTCTTTCCTGCTAAATCTTGACTCACTTGTCCTGATGCTGTAGCTAAAAGCTGAGTGGGAGTTCGTAGCTAACAGGCAAGACCTACAGCATCCAAGCAGGTGGTCCATCAGTGGTGAGGTGAAGCAATTGTACATTTATAGGCTTGCACAACTGGAAGGGTTCTTTAGCTCCAGTCAACATTGACAGTGATAAAGTGTGGTAGGGTTAACATCTGAAGAATTATAGCTTTCCTTCACCAGATTTACCAATTCAGTAAGAATTTGGCCCAACTGTACATCATGGCTGAAGCAAAAAGAGAAACATTTCTAAATGGTTGTCCATGTTTTCATTTTCTCACCAATCATCCATCTCCCACCGATCTCACATACTCAGCTCCGAATATATCAATGCCTTCTTTTTTGGAAACAGACTCCTAAAAAAATGCTTACTGGCTCTGTATAAACTTCATACTCAAGGAACATTTTATGTGCCTCTCTCGGCTTTGCAGCGTGTTTCTCTCCCTCCCTTTTGTGGGGCTAATCCATTTGTCTACTCAAGCTGTGGCCCTGTCAAAATTCTCCCCCACAGGCTTTTTTCACAGACAAATTCTTTGTTGGTTTTCTCAATTCACTCTCTGCAGTCTGGGATTGAGCATAAACAAGTATAAAAAGGGGGAAATGAATGCCATCTGTTGTTCTTCATTAAGCCGGTGTACCAGAGAACAATTTGGAATTGATACTCACAAAGGTGCATTTTCCCCCTAAAGGACATTATGACAGAATTCATTTTGTCATTCACTGGCATCAGATATTCAGCAAACATTACTGGGAGGACCAAGAATCAGCACATTTTATAGATCATCCTTATTCTGAAGCAGATCCTGAGTCTGCATGACCAGACCTTAATTTGCCCAGTTTTCTGAGCCTGTGTGACACCCTGAACAATAAACAAACTATGTGGGCTGGGATTCACAACATGGTAAGCTAAAATATGATATGTAATTTGTAATTCAAGGAGTTGGGCAAGCAGACCTAAGGTATAAAACAGCAGTGGAGAACTTCCTGGTGTTGTTGAATTAAAGTTCAACAGGAAAAGTCAGCAAGGCCATTGGTGGGCTGGCTGGGAGTTGTAGTCATAGGCAGCTGTTAGAAGCCATGATGTGTTTGGTTTTGGATCTTCAATCAGTTTTGACTGACTGAAGCCCTAATAATATCAAAATGATGTTACGATGCATCTGATATCACTTGTCCCCTGGGTCCCCATGACTGTAGTTCTCAAATAGCTACAGAGCAATCCTGGAAGAATATGCCAAGATGTTTGCTGACCCACCAAATCCAAATCTGCTGTGGAACCAAGGTAGGAAACTGTCAGCTTCTACATCTAATCTGGCCAACAGAGCCTCCCTGTTCGGCCCATAAAGCCTCTACTGAAACTTCTCTCTCAAAGCTACTTCCTGACCTGAAAATGAAGGAAATTGGCATTTCTCATCAAGTGGATGAAGATCGTTCTCTGAAAGCTAGCACTTAAAGATACCCTTAAGCACTGCTTGCATAATGATGTTAAAGGCTACCAGTCCACATTGCGCTACCAAAATTCACTGGCAAAACATCCAATCACATCAACTTAATTTCCGACTGATTCTGGGGAAAACAATATGCGACAGGGGTGTATGATACTTCCAACAGACTTAATGCTAAGACCTTCATAAATCTTCCCAAATGATGAATTCAGTCTCCTAAACATCACGTCCAGCTTCTTCTGATGCTAGTTGCTCTACCACCATATTACCCACTGCCTTTGATTCAGAGGAGCCTCAACGGCAAAAATGTTGCCTGCCCTGGATATTAGATAACATGCTATGTTTCTACTTTTCAATAAACTCCCAAAGAATTTGTTCAGTCTGGATATGGACCAGCCAATGCAGATTCTCATTTTACATTCCAAGCAGGACAAGAACTAGGGAAAGTTGTACTTGATATGTAATCCAGTCTTTACAAGTTATCTAAATCCATGCCACTTTCTTCACCTCGTAATCGAATACCTTTGTTTATCGATTGGACTCTGAAATCTATAAAAATATCAGCATTCAGTGGCCATCACTGGGCTGCAGAAACAATAATAGGACAGTGCTATGTATCTTTGCTTTGTGATAAACAACGCTACTGCGTTTAGTTTTACTTGTAAGGTCACTGTGCATGTTTGCAGCCTAAACATGGATAAGCTTTTTCCTTGATTTTCAGTAAGCTGCCTTAGAATCAACTGTGTTCTGGCCATTTCAATAATCCATTTCTCCTCTTCTTCACAGCAATTATTGCTCGTATAATTTTGTTAACAGCAACATTGTCTAAAATTGGATCTATTGGGAGAAGGAAAAAAATACGATGAATAAAATAAATGCTTGTTCAAGGCCTCAAAGGATTTTAAAAACCTACAGAAAACTTTGCAAAATCAATGGGAAGCATCAAAGGAAAGAATATAGGCCTGGATCGCTAATAAGCATCAGAGGAATTTGCACTAGAAATCAGATTCATGTTCTTTCTAAATTCCAGCAAATGAAGATTTCCCAAAATGGTAAAAATAAACAACGAAGATGAGATGCAGATTTCAGGGTCTAAAGCAGAGTAAAATTATTCCTGAACAGTCCTCACCTGGTATAGTTTCTCCCCCCCCCCCCTTACTTTTTGATCCTATTCTGTTCATGTTGCAGAGCTGCACCTAAAGATATTAGTTATTTTACACAGTTCTTCAGCTGGAAAATCACCCCAAATGGTTTGCCAATCAGTGAAAAACAATACAAGTTCTGCTTTCCTTACAGTGTAAAAGCTATAGAAAAGGAAAAGCAGATCAGGAGGGAAAAGGAAAGCAAGCACACTCAGCCAGCAGTTTCTCTGTGCTTTAAGGAACCTGAGATGATATCAGCCACCTATTTCTTCTCTTTCTCCTCTCCCACCCTCTTGGAAAATCATTTCTGCTGCCACCACATCTCCTGCCCTTTGCCAGCCAGCACACATTAGAAAAAAGATGGTGGGCTGACCAGTCAGTTGAAGCTATAGCTGCAAGGACACCATTTTAAATTACTCAGGATTTCACTGGTGTAACTATGAGCCAAACCAGTCTGCTGTGGCCTTGGGGTGCCCAGCCAATTAAGATACGCAAGAAGCTTGTTGTCTGGCCACTCCCATGCCTGCATTAGCTATAGGCTTTTAAAGGTCCATTGATGCTAGAGGAGATCAGTTCTGTGGACTATCAAATGGTCTACCACCATCTGTAGCTTCAGCCAACATAGATTTGTTTTGGGATCTGTTGAGAAGGTGGTTTAGGGGCCCACTCCTACTCTGGAGACCCTGATGCAGACCTATGGGCCATCCATAGTGGCAGCATGGAACTCTGACTTAAAATCTAAATGACTCCAAGATCAAAAAGAAGGTTAGAATCTTGAGCTTCTTGGAAATGTATGAGACATTGGCAGAATTAGTTTTAGTTAGAATAGGGTACCACTTGCTTCTGGAGTCTTGCTATAGAATCATAGAATGATAGGGTTGGAAGGACCTTGGAGGTCTTCTAGTCCAACCCCCAAAGGATCAGAGGATTGAAAGGATCTCAGATATCCTTCAAATAAGGATACGAGGAGGAGGAGGGAAGATATCCAGGTAGGTTTATTTGCTAGTGTTCTGTATAGTATGGCAGAATGGCAGTTGACCATTCTAAAGGATAAGGAAGGGCCAGCTCAACTGCTTGAAGCAGGAGAAGCAGCAGGGAATGGAGATGAAATAGATAACAATTTGAATCTCTACCTGCTGTTCTCTCCCCACTGTCCTACTTTCAAGATGCATGTATCCAGATTTGAAAACACTTGCCCCAATCATAATGGTGAACATTAGGGTCATTCAAAACTTCAAAGTGGCATTTGGCTTCATTGACCCTATGCTCAAAGGACCCCTTTGAAGTTCTTCAATGAAGCACAGTGGCTGCCCATCTCAAAAGGTAGCAGATGCTCCTCTTAGTTCTGACCAAAAAATGGGGCTTTATGGATCACATGTCAAAAAGCCCTATTCATTGAACTCAGGTGACCAGTCAAGACAGATTGGCACCATCTCACATAATGAATCTGTTACTTCTTAACTGCCTCTCATGCGGATACAGACCATTCTTTTTAGGGCTGTGCAGAGCTTTGATCTGAAGGCTTTGATCTGAAGGCAATTAGATCCAATCATGTCTTCCAGTTGACCCTTTGAACTGAATCATCCTCTTCAGTTTGATGCTTCCAAGAGAACTGTCCACCTTCAAATGGATTGAAAGATTGGGTGAGCTTTTGTACACATGTATAGAGCCTTCTCAAATCAACTGTGTCAGTCAAACTGATGAGCCAATCAGATTCAAGTCTCCAAATTAGATCTTGCCTGATTTATATCCTAACTGATAGGGTGGTAAAACCCCTTTGAAAGAGCTGCTCTGGAATAGGAAGGAGACCGCTGGGAAGAGCTTTCAAAGCAGCTGTCTGAATCTTTAAAAAAAGGTAGCTCTAACAGTTTGAAAATAAATATTCATATACACTCCTGCATATTCTGAAGCACCTCTTTTGAAGGATTTGCATAACCCATGCTAGTGTTTACACATTTCTTTCCAAGGCAGACATCTATAGACTTTCAAGACTGACTCTAATTCAGCAGATCACATATTTTTGGCTGAATGGATTTCTTTCACATCCCTGTTTGGAATCAATGCAATCTTGGAATGCCATTCAAGAACCACTCCCCTCAAGTGTGTGACAGGGGTCCAAACAAAATGCTCAAAGTCTATGTGTCATAATGTGCCATTGTATCCCCCCTTCAGTATAATACTTATAGGGTTGTCACAGGGGAGAGGCTGTGAATTTATTCTCCTTGGCATCTGAAAGTAGGACAAGAACCAATGGTGGAAGCTTTACAGAGGGAGATCCCAACTTGAAATAAGGAGGAATTTCCTGATCATGAGAGCTATTTAGCAGTGTAACAAGCTGCCTCCTGGAGATGTGGGGCTCCATCACTGGAAGTTTTCAAGCAATGGTTGGACAGCCAGTTGTTTGGGAGGGTCTGAGGACTCCTTTCCTGGGCAGGAAGTCAGACTAGGAGACCTCCAAAGTTCCTTCCAACCCCATGATTCTAACAGCACTATATATTTCTATATAGATTTATACCAATTTTTTTATATAGTATAAAGTATTTTTATACTTTGCTAGCATGTATTGGACCTCAGGGTGCAATGTGTTTTTGTCAGCTTTCCTTGTTTTTAATTCCATTGCCATCATGAGTAGAACAGGTTATACATGTGTACATTACAAAGATTATTGAAATGCTAGTCCTTTATGGCTACAACCAGAACTTGGCACAGATTGTCCTGCATGGGATTTGGCATCATTACACATATCCAGATGGGGTACAAAGCTGTTAATTGTACACTGTGAGTCCCAGAAGAGATTTCCAATACCCCATCTCAAGATAATTTTAGATATTGTTGTTCAGAAGTATTTCTTTGCAGCATTGCTGTGTTGAGATGTTATTAGTGTGTTAGAAATAAATTGACAAGGCAATGATTTGAAGGTATTTGTGTTAAACAAACAAATAAATGTGGTATATTAGGTTAGGGAAAAATGTGCAGTGCATTAAAATATGGAGGACACAGTATACTAGAAAGGGTAAAAAACATGGTTTTTTAGACAGCGCAGATCTTCAGCAAGCTTCTGCTACAAACATTCCTATGGACTTATGGGAAAAATAAAACAAGGAAGGACCTGTGTACCTATGAGGGAAGGTATGTGGGTACACCTACACACCTGGAGCTGGCTGAACCAGCATAGAGCTTCAGTGCCTGCTGTATAATGTCTGTTCACACAAACATGATAGCTGATGCAGAGGAGATGGCCAACATGGCCTTCCTCTTATTTGTGTTGAGAAACTGGATCCATTCCATCATTTTCCTCCCTTAGCTGTGATCTACCAGTAGCCATTCATGGGCTTGTTTGTAGGCTCAGCTTCAGTTTGTCCCTTTTCTTCTTCAGATTCTGAAGTTTACATCTTGGGTAGAACATTCATCTCCTTTGGCCTGGGAACTCTGACTAGAGGAGTTCTCCTAATGTGTGTTGTCTGTATGTCTTCCATCTTAGAAGATATCCATAGCAGAAGAACATAAGAATCAATCAGGACACCCTTAATGAAAGGATTGTGATTTGCACTGTTCCTCTTTGTGTTATAGTAGTGTTATAGTAGGGAAGGTACTTTGTGGTATAGCAGTAAAGGTATTGGTTCAAGAATAGCCTTGGAAGCTCCCTGGATAAGTTGGGATAATTACTCATTCTCAAGCCAACCTACCTTCACAGGTTTGTCACTGCAATGAAAAACTGGAAGAAGAGATCCTATGTATGCTGCCTTGAACACCAGAAGAAAGGCATGATATAACTCTACCAAATTTCTTGCCAAAAATGTCAGCAAAGGGGCAGTTAGCAAGAATAACTCCTAAACTATTTCTTACCCACCTACTCCCTCCCCTTGAAACCAGAAATAAGAATGCAGACATTTACAAAACTGGAAGGTTTGTGGACTGGGGAAGTGGGATTATTATTCCACCAAATGTGGTTTGGAGAGCTTGTTTTTGCATCTACATGAGTACCTGACCAGCCTGTAAATAAACAGATTATTACACTAAATTCCTTTTCTCTGCCCAAGGGAACTGACACTGCAAAGACTTCCTGACGCTTGAAGAAGGGGATTGAAAAATGTATTGGTCTCATCTATAATAAAGGGTCTCCTTTATTTCAAGAATTGCAGGAACCTGAATTTGCTTCAGTTTGCCAACAATTTACTGGCAAGATTTCCAGGCAGGTGTAAAAGATATAATGGTGTGCAATGAAGTTATAATTACGTTCTGCAATGACCTCTATTTGGAATTATTTATCTTCACTCCAAAGAAAGGTGGAATTGTATATTATCTCACGGGGAGATCGCTCGCTTTGATTTCAGAGCGAGTGCAGATTTATCAGCAGTGTCACATTCTCTACATTTTGAAGGCTCTTGCGTTAGTTGGTGGGGAGGAATGCCATCTTTTAATGCTTTCTTTGACAGTGGACAGGCAGCATGCAGTATTACCACTAACGTGGAAATACTGGGCCTAGATTACTGCTGACTTGCCTGATAGCCTCCATCAGCTTAGCCCCAGCGCTGAATATATTTTAGAATAGATCAAAACTTTTACGATGACATTTTAGATGAGGAAACTAACCATTTGCAAAAAATAAAAATAAACAGGTGACATAGAATGCCTTGGGGGCATGAGACGATCTTTGCCATCTCCAGATTTCAGCCCCACCTGCCTTCCTGTTGGAATCTACCTTTCTTTGGCCCTAATAAATTATAAACCCACAAGGGAGCTGTATTTTGGAGGCCTTAACGAAACTCAGAGGCAATCTGGCATCTTCTTATTGGTAAAGATAGAAGGAGAGGAAGCAAATCCAGATATCAAGAGAAGGCAGCTAGAACTAGGATCGGGCTGGTTTGACATCTCCCATGCAGTCTGATGGAAATGAAACTGCTTTGGTTTTCTTCAAGAAGAGAGAAAAATCGATGAATGCTCATAAGCCAGGTGCTTGAGTCAGCCAGGCTAAAGTGGCATAAAAGTTGTCAAAAATAGTAAAAATGAAATGACATAAAAATAAAAATAGAAATAAAATGATAAGATAAATAAAATAAATGTAAATGTGAACATAAATAAAATATAGATAAAGTAAAATAATGAAATGAAATATAAATAAAAAATAAAATAAAATAAAATAAAATAAAATAAAATAAAATAAACCAAACCAAACCAAACCAAACCAAACCAAACCAAACCAAACCAAACCAAACCAAACCAAACCAAACCAAACCATGGATTGTAGAATCCTTAGTGAAAGATGACGTGGAGTGCTGTTCAATGTATGCAACTTCCCTAGCTTTCTTTTCATAACCTCAGAAACTCCACTCATCCCCAAAGGTCTTCTTGGGACTGTGAAATAGGGACAGCCAGGAAGACTGCAGAATTGGAGAGATTCATACCTACATAGAAAACATAGAAAAAGCATTTTAAAAAATGGGGGAGGGGGTGAAACCTTAAGCCAAACATGAGCATACCCTGCCATTTCCAAAATGAAGCTCAAAGACATCATTGAAAGACCTTCTAAAGTATCCTGGGATTGAGGAAAGAAATCAGAGCCAATTTTTCCAGGCAGACAACTCCTAGAACTTTAAAGGTGGATTTGGGCAAAAATTGTTAGCAATCCACTCTTCCCATCACTTTTACCACTAAGGCCTCACTACGGTTGCTCCATGAATGTTGAACAGAACCTCAGCTAGGAGAGGAAACAATGAAAGGAGCTTTCAAGAATAAAATGGGGGGAATCATCCTCCCCCATCTTAGCAGCTTCCGTATCTAATGGATTAGACTTGCTTTGATTAGAACCTGTGAAGGAATCTGATATGATTCCTTTTTGGTTTTGAGGAGTTTACCATTCCTAGCTCCTAATTTATTTGGCAGAACCCTGCCAGCATCAGGTGCTATCTGTAGCATTTTTCTTTCACATCTTTTTCTTGTGTATAGATTACTTATGGGCACCGGGGTACATGAGCATTCAGTGAAAGTGTGAAAAGGGGGATTGTATCAGATTTTGTTCCTCTAGAGCAGTGTTTCTCAACCTTGACAACTTTAAGATGGGTGGACTTCAACTCCCAGAATTCCCCAGCCAGCCATGCTGGCTGGGGAATTCTGTGAGTTGAAGTCCACCCATCTTAAAGTTGCCAAGGTTGAGAAACACTGCTCTAGATGGCTGGAAATGACAAGCCACAAAGTGGTCTTAAAGGCCTCTACCTTGTTTCAGGAGGAAAGGCCCTAGGTTGTGTCACCAATGCCAGGAGTGGATGAACACCTGGCCTTATCACTTGGGGAGATGTGATATATACCAGCAGATGACAGTGGCATGAAGAACATCTTGAGCTTGTTTGGAGTTTCTAGCAAGGGAGCACAGCTATCATATAGCATACTCTTGACTGAACAACAGTATGATGTGAGATGATTGTCTCTGATGTGAGATGGTGTCCTCCTCCACTGTAAGTGCTGGTTGAGGAGAGGCTCACATGGAGTGGTGAGGGAGAAGGAGGACACCCACCTACCAGCAAGATCAGCCAAATCAATGCTGATGATCAATGGTGTGACAGAAGTCCCAGCCAGATTGCTCTCCCATCCCATTTAAATCTTACTGGTCCCTTCTGTTGGGGAAAATAGACATAAGAGTCTTTCCGAGCCATTCTAAACTAGGTATGATAGAGGATGCTCTGTAATCATTATCTCTGATCTAACATTCCATTTCAGTTTGTTCTGGAGGTCTACTGGGAAAGCATGTCATCTTAGCCTTTGCCTCAGTCCACTAAATGTCATGAGGAAGGCCTTGGAAGCTCTTACTCATGATCTGATCGAGACAAACATGGCTTCAAAGCTCAGTATGGACAAATCAAGATTCAGAACTTTCATTTCTTTATGTATTTCTTTCACAGGGTTATATTCCATTGATGCGACTCTAAGCAGGGTACCACAAAACAATATAGCATTTATAATCAAGGTAAGTCATTACAATCCAATTATAAATAGCATTCCAGGGACATCAAAAGTATCTCAGACCATCCTGAATAGCATGACATCCGCACTGTGCCACCATTCATGGGATATGCATCCCTCATTACCCACCTCTAGGTGCTCTTTGAAAGAGCCACATTTTTAATAATTTCATAAATGACAGGAATAAGGATGCTGAACATTTATTTATTTATTTATATATCATATTTATATCCTATCTCACAGAACATGACTCTGGGTGGCATACAATGAAAACATGTCATAAAAAATAACAATGAAGAAAGAGCAGCAGTTGGGATTACTAGTAACAGAATAGCAGAGAGAGTTATTATTATAGGCAATACAGCCACCTCACTAATTCCCCACTTCCTTGAGATCCCCAAGTCTGATGACACAACCATGTTTTAAGGGACTTCCAGAAGGATGCCAGGGATGGAGCCGATCCCACCTTGGATGATGTTCCACAGGGCAGGTGCCATGGCAGAAAAGGTCCATCTCTTGGGTCCTGCCAGATGTAACTCTTTCACAGATGGGACCCGCAGCATACCCCCTCTGCCAGACCTAATGGGATGGACAGATGTAATTGGGTGGAGGTGGTCCCTCAAATATACAGTGGTAGGGAATCTTCCCTTTGAGTTCCCTCCCACCATATTTTCTATCTCTAAGCACGCAGTGCCTCCAGCATACTTTGGATTGTAGATTCCATTTGGAGTAGGTGTCTTGAGAAGGGTATTCCAATAATTCAGTGCCCAAATCCCCTGCTTCTGTTTTTCAATCCTAATCTTAGCATGCCTAAGAACGTCTTTCAAACTTCTCTTATTTAATTTAATTATTAAATTAAATGAAGCTTGTTTAGCTATGAGATGAGGCAGGAGAAGCTACTGCTAATACTGTTGATCTTGGTGGTATATTTTCCCATCTCTCCCTAGTTGCTCAAGCTTTCTAAGGCCTTGGAGAAGTCTCCCTCATGATGACTTCCCTTAGGATTCAGTGGAAATGCAGAGAACAAGGAAGGCTTCAAACTGCTGGAAAGAGGATTGCATGATGATGTTTTTTTAAAAAAAGTCACACACATTCTTTGGATGCCTCGCAACTAAGTAATAGGATCAGCCCTCAATCTGAAATAGTGCTGACATTCAAAAGGGACAATATTCTATTAGTATCTGCAAGTCGAGGTTTAAAGATAGCAAGATTCTAGTCGAACCAATCTGAGATTTGAGATTCCAGCTCATAAAAGATTCAACCATGGGCCAAAATGCTTGCAGCTGCTTTGTCTTTTATATATGAAAAAAAAAAAAAGGTTGAAAATAGCAGAAATGGTAGCCCCCTGAGAGGACAATAACCCAGCAAAGTTTCAGCTGGACCGTTTCAAGAGTTTCGTTGCAATAAATTCCCCCTTAACCTCTTTTAAGGCAAAGATAGCAAGGAAAAGACAGGACAGCAGTTTTCAGATTGTCTGGCAAAGGGCCCACAGAGAAGTTGTGCTGAACTAATATAAAAAGTGTTCTCTTTCAATGTAAAAAACAACCGTTTTCAAAAACTTTTAAAAAGTTCTTACTGAAGTATGAAGAGCAAGCATCACCCTCTGACCACTAGCTTTAATCAGATGGCACGGCTCATTGGCAATGTTAGCCACCTTTAGGCATGATGTGTTAGAGGTGACTTGTGTAAATTAAAAAAAAAGTCTGAGAAATATGTGTGTTATTAAAATAATATATGTAATACAAAAATAGGTACTGTTTATCATATTCATATTCTACCAGTAAGCACACTATCTTAATCTTACTCAATGAAAAGAAAAGAGAGGCAGAAAAGGAGCAGAAAGGAAAACAGGATTTTGTGTAGAATTTTTATTTGGAAGAGGAATGAAAGGGGAATAACAGGAGGCCCAGAAATAACTACAGACAGACTAGGCACAGAGACTAACAAGGACTATAATTCAGATCTGAAAACTTGATTGAACATTAAGGAAAGATAAGGATAAAACAGAATAGTTTTCAGGAAAAATAGAGGATTGCACAGAAAAGAACTAACCAATCAAGGAACAGCCTCTCTCTCTCTTTTTTTTTTCTTTTTAATATATAGTTTTTATTAAAGAAATGTTTAACAAAGTGAAAGACATAAGAGAAAATAAAGAGAATAAAGAAAGTGAATAGTGAGAAAAGAGAAAAAGAAAGGAAAGGAAAGGAAAGGAAAGGAAAGGAAAGGAAAGGAAAGGAAAGATTATAAAGAAGCCATTTCCAATCTTTTTGACAGCAGTTATAAATACGTTTATATTTTACTCTCTCTCTCTAAGATTACATCATGTCTTGATTTCATCTTATATTCTCCATGCTCTTGTTCTAACAACTTTTGATAAGGTAATCATTTTTCTTTACCTACTTTCCCTTACTTTCCTGTAAAATGTTTCTTGTGCTGAGTCCCATTTTCAGGCACAGACTGGGTTTATATCTGTTCCATATTCTCAAATGGCACTTCTAATACAATGATTCTTAAAATCTACATTAACTTTATCCTACCATAAAAAAAACCATGCCATTCAAACCTCAGATTGTGCTCTTCTAGTTCTAAAATTCTCTTATTTCTCAGCGGAGCCCACTCTTTCACCCATACCAAGCAACAGGCTACAAAATACAATAAGCCTCTTTTTTTCCCCAAGGTGAACCTGCCTAAACAAATTCTAAATGGAAATAGAGATAGAAACAGCAGAGCAACACTCCCCCAGGTATTTGATAGGCATGATTTGTGGAGGTGATAAAACTTATTACCTGGCCATTCATGTTGATATCAAACAACCCATCAATCCTGGCCTTGTCCATATATGAAAAAAGTTGTAACAACGTCCTCTGGGAAGCCAGAAAATCCTAGAAATTCTGTCAAGTCCGTGAATCACTTTTCAATCTCTCCACATCCTTTGGAAGGCACCCATTTCAATACGATGCCTTGAATCTATTTGAAGATCCCACCCCAAATTTCAGCTTTGTAGTTTTGATTCAAACAAGTGATTTGATAGAATCTTCTTCAAACTGAACCACCCCTTTGAAGCCCTAATCATCATAATTTCACTGAAAATATTTTTCTTTTGAAATAAATATTGACAGCAAAAAAAAATTTATTCAACCAAATGAAAAGGAGTAGAAAAAAATAAGGATACATTTTTATTTTTGCATAGCACTCTTATTTTTTGCATATTCATGTAACCTTTTTAATCTTTTAGGCCGTGCGGATAATTTTGAGTGCCCCAAGAATGGTACACATAACACCTCTACTACGCGAGCTGCATTGGGTCCCAGTCTGCTTCCGGGTTCAATTCAAAGTGTTGGTTATCACCTTTAAAGCCCTACATGACATGGGTCCAGGCTACCTGAGGGACCGTCTCACCCCTGTCACATCAACTTGTCCCACCTGGTCAGACAGAGAGGGCATGTTGGGGGTCCCATCAGCAAGAGAATGTTGACTGGCAGGGCCCAGGAGGAGACCCTTCTCTGCCGTTGCCCCCACCCTTTGGAACATTCTTCCCCCAGAGGTATGGCGGGTGCCTACCGTGCCAGCCTTCCGGAAAGAATTAAAGACCTGGCTCTGCCAGCTTGTGTGGGGGGATAACAACTTTACCCAATCTTGGGGGTGGCTAGCACCTTGATGATGCTCCCTGCCAATTATTTTGGATCTTTTTGTTTTCTATTTATTATTGTAATTTTGTCATTTTAATTGATTTTAATGGTGTTGTTAACCGCCCAGCGTCGTTCAACAAGATGGGCAGTGGCAAATTCGATAAATTTGCTTTTACTAGCCTGGCCAACTGAAAAATAACCTACCACCCCAAAAAGCAACATCTGTCTTTATCCATATGTATCACCCTGCCCTCCCAAACCTTCAGCTTGTAACCAGTCATTTTCTACAAGAAGTGCTGAAACCTGACACAAGAAGACTTGATTAAAATGCTCTACAAGCCATTGCTTAACAAGTCTTTAATGATGATAAAAAAAGGGTTTTAACAAGTTGTAAACGTGTTCTCCAAAACGCCCTTGCTACTTGTAATTGATGCAGCCAATGGAAAATAGTCACTATGTTGTGAATAATTTTTGCCTGTTTAGCGGCGTCTTTCAATTTTTTTGTCCTTCTACGAGGCTTAACAAAACAGGAAGCCAGGAGCAGGATAGATCAGCCTGAGAGATTGACCCAGGGCAGAATTGCAAAGGACCATTGTTTTTTGTACGTGAGCAGGAAAAGTAAATACAAAGAGAAGTCTACCTAATTACTATAGGGTGTTTTTTCTTTTTTTTTTCCAACGGTGAACATAACCTGTGCAGATGAGTACCTTCCAACAGTTGGGTTTCTATTGATTCTTTAAGTGATTGATTGCTGAAATTACTCTCATTCTTGTAAGTTATGCTAGCCAGCAATATGTCACTTCACGTAAGCAACAATTTAATCCTAAACGAATCTGCTCCTTTAAATCCACTGGAAGATTGTAACCTTGGCAATCCATCAGTTACTCATTTGTCAGGGTTTAATATGGGTTATGCCAACATTTGTGGGAATGTAGGTTGCATTCTCAAAAGGAAGCAGTGAAGGAGAAATCAGGGATGTGTTCATTTCGTTGCCTATGGACCACTGAATTTGGTTTTTTTTAAATGCCATAATGCATTTATGTTTTCATGTTGTTATTAAAAATGTTTTTCTTTAGGAAAACTTTCTCAATCCACCTGGACTCTACGCAGTTTACAACATATACAATGAAATGCAACAATAATGCAATAGTATATAATCATAGCTCTAAAAATTCTAGCTAGAATAAAACTGAAACTTACTTTTATAGTGCTCAAAATTCTTTCTTTCTTTCTTTCTTTCTTTCTTTCTTTCTTTCTTTCTTTCTTTCTTTCTTTCTTTCTTTCCTTCCTTCCTTCCTTCCTTCCTTCCTTCCTTCCTTCCTTCCTTCCTTCCTTCCTTCCTTCCTTCCTTCCTTCCTTCCTTTCTTTCTTTCTTTCTTTTCATCATTTAAAACATATATTTCAGCTTTTTTCAATCTCAGCATTGGCATTGCTGAGAATTCTGGGATTTGAATTCTAGAATAAATCTGGAAGGCACCAAGTTTAAAAAAGTGTATATGATAAAAAATTCCCTTCTCACCCTTATGGGTGATATGTGTCTTCCTCAGTCTCGGGTCCTCTACCAGAGGCCTGGGAGTTTGAGGGTTCTGCGCAGTATCTTAGCAGTTCCTAGCCCTGCACTCTTCTGGACAGAGAGCTCTGATGTCGTTCCTGGGATCTGTTGGAGCCCCTCTCCCAGCTTAGGAGTCATGGCCCCGAGTGCTCCTACCACCACTGGGACCACTTTGGCCTTGACTTTCCACATCCTTTCTATTTCCTCCTTCAAGCCCTGGTACTTCTCCAGCTTCTCATGCTCCTTCTTCCTGATGTTGCTGTCACTTGGCACGGCTACATCTATCACTACCGCTGTCTTCTGGTCCTTGTCTACTATCACAATGTCTGGTCGATTGGCCAGTACCTGCCTATCAGTCTGGATCTGGAAGTCCCACAGGATCTTAGCCCTGTTATTCTCCATGACCTTCTGTGGAATCTCCCATCTGGACTTGGAGGGGGGGGGGGTCTAGGCCATACACTGCAGATGTTCCTGTACACAATGCCAGCTACATGGTTGTGCCATTCAGTATATGCTGTTCCTGCCTGCATCTTACACCCTGCCACTATGTGTCTCTGAGGCCTCTTTGCACAGCCTTCACCTTGGGTCCTGTCTAGTGTGGTAGACCCCTGCTTCTATGGATCTGGTGCTTAGTGCCTGTTCTTGTGCTGCTATCTTTTAGTCCAGCTCTTTCCATTTCCCAATGTCAGCCACCTCTACTATCTGGCGATGGTACATCCCATGCAGGGGCTTGTCTTGCCATGGCATTTCCTCTGCTTGAACTTCCTCCCATGTCTGCTGCTGCCTGAGGCATTCTCTCAGCAGCTCATCTTTGGGTGCCATCTTACTGATGTACTCCTGGATACTCTGGGTTCCATTCAGGACAGTGACTTTGGCACTCATCAGACCCCACCCACCCTCTTTCTATCTGGTGTACAGTCTCTTGGGGTGGAAACCTCTGTACATTGTGAGAAGCTTCCGGGTCTTCATGTCAGCTGCCTCCATGTCCTGTTTTGGCCAGCTCACTATACCGGCAGGGTACCTGATGACTGGCAGGGCATACGTCTTGATGGTATCGATCTTGTTCTTCTTAAAAACCACATCTTTAAGGCCTTGCGAAAGGCCACCAGGATCAAGGCAAATCTAATCTTGTGGGTAGATGATACTCCAAAGGACAGGCACCATAATAGAAAAAGCTCTCTTCCTGGGTCCTGCCAGATGCCACTCCCTAATAGATGGTATCCAGAGAATGCATCTTCTGCTGGACCTGATGAGATGGGTAGTCAGAATTGTTTACCCTTGCAAATATTGTCTAATTTTGTTCAGAAAAACAAACAGGAGAAAAAGAAGGAAAGAAAAGAAAAAAAAGGAAAATAATATATAGGGTTCCTATTTCCAAAGTCCCTACAGCTATTTGTCTGGAATTGGCAGGATTAGTCATTTTGGAGCCTGTTGTTATTTTAAAAAGTTATGCATGTTTATGGGTTTTGCACGCTAGTTAATGGGAGGCATAAAATGTTAGTTTTCAGAAGCATCTCCAGCTCCTCAGTGGATGACTCCTTCCTGCCAAGGATAAATTTTGACGGATAGAAACTGACATAAGTATCATTATATTTCCGCTAAGAAGGAAAGATGTTACGTCCAATGTCTTCTTTAATGGAAAAGGATATCTCACTGAAGAGTTACTGAGTAATGAGTATTAAAGGAAAAGAGAGAGAGAAATGTACTTATTAATTTGTACTTGCAAATTTGGTCAAAAACAGAAAGAAAAAAACTTGAAATGAGTAGAATAAATCTGGGTCTAAGCAAATAAGACTAAACAATAAACTGATATCAAATTCCTTGCTGCCAACCCACACTGAGTTAATGTTGTGCAAAGCTTCAGGGATTAAATGTACTTATTAATTTGTACTTGCAAATTTGGTCAAAAACAGAAAGAAAAAAACTTGAAATGAGTAGAATAAATCTGGGTCTAAGCAAATAAGACTAAACAATAAACTGATATCAAATTCCTTGCTGCCAACCCACACTGAGTTAATGTTGTGCAAAGCTTCAGGGATTAATTTTGAATTCAGTTCAACCGAATCCTCAGTCTGATTTTTCAAATCAAATTGGAAAGCCAAACCAAGTTTGCCTGTTTGCTTTCAAAGACTTATATAGCTGCCCATATTGTAACGACAACAGCAACCCTGGATGGCCCACAAAATAGTCAAAACAAAAACAAAAAACCCCAAACAATTAGAATAAAAATCAATAACAATTGGCAAATCGAATCTGCTCAGAGTTGATTCGGACACCCTTATAGTCTTTATTTTGTCCGTTCAGCTTCCTCAACTTCTGCAGCAGCCAGTAAAAGTCCAGTCACATCTTCCATGGTTCACATGGCGAAAGTCATTCATCTGAACGCTAAGGGCTTCCACTTCACCGTACTCAGCCAACCATTCCAATTTGTAGTTGAGCAGAAGAGGTAAAAGTAGGAGCCAGGCAACCTTCTGTCACATAATTTTATAGTTCAAAAGTTATAGGAACTTCTCCTGAGAGCAAAGTGCTCCTAATTTGCATGCCAAACATCCTGTTTGTCTATGGAGGCAGCATGAAAGGTTACGCAGCTCAGCTTTAATACCCATGGCCTTTATCTCAAATTAGCACTTCCTGCCAAGCCTCAGTGAGATGCAATCTTTGATGCCAAGCAGAATTAAAGTCATGTTCATCTGTGATCTTACCCAGATCTTACATGGGCACCAGATGAGAAGAGGAAGTTCCATTTAATCTTATGCATAAAACCAATATTACACCTGCAGATAGAGAACTAGAGGAAAGCTGTACGCATGATGTGCTAAGGCTGGCTTCGGGAAAGATTGGGATTTTAAAAAATGAAAATCTGAACAGGGGAGAATCAAAGAAAGAACTAAGCATGGCCATGCAATATAACAGTTCTAGCTGCAATACAATGTTGATTATAATTCTAAGGTTTGGTGAAAAACGAGGGAAGGCAGATATCAAGGGTTTAGAAGCAATATTCAGGGTTATATTATTTAAAGCTAGGATTTCATGTGACACACAAGCAAAAAGCCTACTTTCTATACCACCATATGTCCTCAATGTAGTGTTCTTAGGTACTGATTGCCAGTTGGTTAAATCATCTAGATTAGTGTTTCTTAACCTGGGTAACTTTCAGTAATGCATTCCTTGGTGCCTAACAGTGTTGATATCCAACTGAAACTGGCTCTATTTGTATGATGTTAATAACCTGGCCATCTTCTTTATATTGGCTATATTTGCAGTCCTTTTTAAACCCCCCCCCCCCTTCCCTTCCTGTAATGGACAGAAGGAATAACCTTGAGAAACAGGAGGAAAAGTCGCAACCAAGACAACAGTCAGATAAAAGAAACCTGAGTCTGGGCCAGAACTGTAATCTAAGAAAGCATCTCAGATAAGACCTTCCCTAGTTCTCAGGAAGATAAAGGGAGGGAGGGGGGAAGCACATTCAGACTTGCAAGATTCTGTTATGATAACCTTATAATAAAAGTAATATTTGGTTTCCTAGCCTGGTCTACCTTGAAGGGCTGACCCTTCCCTTCCTTTCTCTTTTTGATCTAAGTGAAAAAACAAAGATGAAAAAAAATGCATGGTGGTGTGATCAAGGTTGGCATTGTTGCATGTATCATCCCCATACACCAAATGGTTCCTTTTTCTCCATTGTGCAGAATACAGGAGAGATCATCTGGTGTCTTATTCTGCTCTCTTATGTACATGAAAGTGTTAAGGCCAGAATAAGGGTCATCCTCACCACCTCACTCAGGCAAGTGTGTTGTGTTCAAAAACTCTTCGTGTTATTTTACATTCCCTTCATTTCATAAAAATTAAATGGAGAGCTAACGTGCTGCATACCAAACCATGGCTTCAAATATTATCTTTATTTTCAAGAATGTGTTGGGGGCAAATCTGCAGTTTCTCCTTGACCCATCACCAGAATGGGCCACTCAGAACTTCCTGAACAAAGGAATGGATAATGTAATCCTCCTCCCACTCCCAAACCATTGCAATGCACCCTGTGCCTGTTTTCCAGCTTCAGTTCTCAACAGCTGGCTTTCAACCAGAACCATTTTAACTCCTCCAGTGCTTTGTTCTGACCTAAAGATAACCCCAGCTCTGTTTGGCTGCAATGTCCCCTCTGTTTCAGTGGTTGGGATTGAAGAGGCTTATATGTCTCTGCTGTACTTTTCATATGTTGTTAGCTGGCCAAAGTCACTATGATGAGAAAGGAAGCCAAAATGGTTCCTTTTTCTCCATTGTGCAGAATCACAATCAATCAGTCAAATAAATAATTGGCCTCTTCAATCAATAAATGATCTTTATCCCTAGGAGGTCCTGCTCCATTCACCCATCTTTTCAGTTTATGTCTAGGCTGGGTGAAACTTTGCACACACACACACACACACACACACACACAATACTGAAAATCTTCCCTTATCTCTTTCCTTATGGACCTTACTGCATTGTTCTTGAGAGCCAATTTGGGGTGGTGGTTTAAGTCCCCAGGTTAGAAACCAGGAGAATGGGAGTTCTAGTCCTGCCTTAGGCACAAAGCTGGCTAGGTGATTTTGAACCAGTCACTCTCTCTCAGTCTTAGAAGAAGACAATCACAAACCACTTCTGAAAATCTTGCCAAGAAAACTGTATGGACTTGTCCAGGCAGTCCCCAGGAGTCAGTGGTGACTTGAGGGCACCAAAACACCAAACCCCATCCCCAGTTCTAGGAAGCTGAACTGTTCTTTCTTGCTACAATGTTTCCAAAGGTCCAAGGAATGAAGAACAATCTGTTCCCCTGTTCTTTGATTATTATGCTATCAAAGGAATGATGGTACTGTAAGGGAAACACACACACACACACACACATACACAAAAGCTCTGCATGAATCAAAGGCGATAATGTGAGAAGAGGTTGTGCAAACATCTGGGAAAGCAAAAGAAAAGCACAGGTACTAGAGAGAAAGGAACAATCTCTACAAGAAAAAGGCAGGCACTGATAGAACATTACAACATTCAACAAATACCCAGTGAAGCTTGCCTTGCTGCATGGATGGGTAAGTAGCTAAAAACAACTATTGTATTGTACTGAGCATCTGCATTTATTCCTGCATGAATTTTGGTTAATTTCTTTATCAGGAAGAACTGCAGACAGACATGCATCCTTTTATGCATATTCCCTCAATGTCTTTCCAAATGCTAAATGTCTCTGCTGTCTCAAAAGTGTGGAGATCCCTTAAATAATGGACCTGTTTCTATGACAGCCATCAACACTACAATCAGCCTTTTGAAGAGATAAGGACAACCTTGTCTGGAGGTAAATTGTGCATGGTCCTGAATTTATGGACTTTCTGTTCTGAAGGCCAGGACCTGCTCCTATTTCTCCAAATTGAATTGCTCGTGTTCAATTTAAAGCCTGGTTAGTGAACTTGTATCCTCCAGAGATGGTTAGATTCCAACTTCCATCAACCTAGATCAGTGTGTCTCAACCTTGGCAACTTTCAGATGTGTGGACTTCAACTCCCACTGGGTGGGTCTTTAGCACTTTCTCTTAGTTTTGGTCACTGAATTGTTTCAAGCATACTGAGCCCAAATAGAGCACATGCACTCATGCAAGGGACATTGAGCCATGGACCTTGGTAACAGCTTTTCTATTTCCAGCCATGTTTGCTTGTTTGGCAAGCTGGAAAGAGGAGGGAAAATACTTGCATTTACCTGAACTACCTGTACAGTTAAAGACCCTGATACAGCAATTAGGAGGGAATAGGTTCTACCACACCAGTAGGGTCTTGTGATTCCCCAAGGTAGATCAGTAATTAATCATCTATTATGTCATGAATGAATAATTTATTATACCATTAACAAGGCAGAATTATGGTCAGTGTAAAGAGAAATACCTAGAATGTCAGAATGATCAGACAGCCCTTGTCTCCCTTGGAGATTGCTTGCCTGGAGGAGGGAGAATCTGGTGACAGAAGACCATCCTTGATAGTATTGCCAGCATTTTTTTTTTTTTTTAGTCTACACTCAGTCGTTACCGACTCTGCAGTGACTGCTTGGACGAGTCCTTGCAGTTTTCAAGGCAAGGTGTTTCGGAAGTGGTTTGCCAGAGCCTCCTTCCTAGAGCAGAGCCCAGCTGGCGAGCGCAGGAGGCGGGGTTTCCGTTGCTTCGTGCCCTTTTCGGGCGAGCGCGGTTTTGCGCTTACCGGCAACTGCTCCCGACTCCTTTTGCAAGGCGCCGCCAGCATTTTTCCTCCCACCGGAGTGAGAGTCCCCGTTTATCTACTCACGTGAGTTTTCGACCTGTTGGGTTGACAGGAGCTGGGGAGGAAACAGGAGCTCACCCTGTTAACGCGAAGGCTGGACTCAAACCACTGAAGCGTCAACCATTTATGGCCGGCTGTGCCACCGCGTCCCCCTATTGCCAGCATAGGACACTTTTTTTTTTTTTTTTGCCAAGGCTGTATTCTCACAGGAAGAATATACTGGGGAATGTACCCCTTCTCTCCCTCTCCCTCTCCCTCTCCCTCTCCCTCTCCCTCTCCCTCTTATACTTCTTCCTACTAAATATAGAAGCTGCAATGGATGGAATCGATTGCTTTTTATTGAGGACTCACAGTGGGTTTTCATGAAGGCTCTATCAAATGAGCTCTAGGTGCCACATTTGGCCCAAAAGCTGTAGGCTGCACATGTCCAGTTTAAAGCCTGGTCAGTGATCTTGTATCCTCCAGAGATGGTTGGATTCCAACTTCCATCAACCTAGGTCAGTGTTTCTCAGCCTTGGCGACTTTCAGATGTGTGAACTTCAACTCTCAGAATTCCCCAGCCAGCTGGCTGAGGAATTCTGGGAGTTGAAGTCCACACATCTGAAAGTCACCAAGGTTGAGAAATACTGACCTAGATGGTTTAACCAACTGGCAAGGGTACTTGAAAATGTATCTGACAACATCTGGAGAGCTCCAGATTTTTCATTCTTTCTTTGATATTTTCGTAAAAGCTAACTGCCCGGTCTAAATCTAGAAGGAGAGAGACAATCTCATTTTTGGCAATCTTTCATTAATGTTATCTTTCTTCTGAACTTTATAGCCTCATTTCTTCACTAAATGCATCCTATGATATCCCAGGGTGTATCTGGTACATTTGTGCAAAACCACAGTGAGTTTAGGCACCTGGACATTCTAGAATGATTTGTGGAAAAGAAAAATCTTGGCAACTAGGTGTGATTTTTTTAAAGCAAGGTGGTGGATTGAATGACAAAAAGCCAGAATGAAATCCACTTGCTACTCAAGTCCTTCCAACTACAGCTACCCATTTAGGGAGCAGGCCATTTCTCACTCTTTGCTTATAAAAGCAGGAAACTGTTGTCTCCATTTGTTCACCTCTCTGCCATTAATTTGTGTTTTTACATAATGTTGCTACAAGCCAAATAGCTCAGTCTGCCTCATTGGTTGGCAGATTTCTCTTCTCTTCTCTTCTCTTCTCTTCTCTTCTCTTCTCTTCTCTTCTCTTCTCTTCTCTTCTCTTCTCTTCTCTTCTCTTCTCTCCTCTCCTCTCCTCTCCTCTCCTCTCCTCTCCTCTCCTCTCCTCTCCCCTCCCCTCCCCTCCCCTCCCCTCCCCTCCCCTCCCCTCCCCACCTCTCCCTCCCCTTCCCTTTTCTCCTTCCTTCCTTCCTTCCTTCCTTCCTTCCTTCCTTCCTTCCTTCCTTCCTTCCTTCCTTCCTCTCTGTCTCCTTCCTTCCTTCCTTCCTTCCTTCCTTCCTTCCTTCCTTCCTTCCTTCCTTCCTTCCTTCCCAATAAAACCTACATTTAATACCCCCCCCCCCCCATTTAGCAGATTCACTTCTTCTAACCCTACAGATTTTAGAGGTCATCTGGTCCAATCTCCTGCTCAGTGCAGAATCCAGCAGAGCATCTCTGACTGATGACCATCCAGCCCCTGTCTGAATATCTCTAGTGAAGAAGAACTCATCACTTCGTAGAGCAACCTGTTTCACTGACTGACAGCTTGTACACCTAGGAAGTTTCTCCTCATGTTTATCCTGAAGCTCCTTCCTTGTGGTTTTAACCTCCGGTTTCTGATTCTACCCTCTGGGACAATTGAGAATAAATCCATTTCTCCTCCTGTGTGATAACCTTTCAGATATCTGAAGTCTGCTATTAAATTTCTCCTCATCATTTCTCCTTATCTTTTCTGGAGTTTACACATACCCTGGTCCTTTATCTGTACCTCCTAGGGCTTGATTTCCAGACTCTTCACCATCTGGGCAGCTGTTTTCTGAATCCACTCCCAGTTTATCATTGCCCTTTTTGAATTGTGATGCCCAGAAATGGACCCAGTGCTTCAAATGGGGTCTGACTGGGGCAGAGAAGAGCAGGACAATTACTACTTGTATTGTCAATGTTCTAAAAGGTAGAACAGCCCGAAGTCATCTTGCTAAAATTGAAAAGTGGCACATCCATTTTCAAAGTCATGAAGCCGTGTTTTCATCCCTTTGAATTATGAGATGCAATTCTCACAGAGCCCGAAGACAGGTATAGAGCGGATGACATCCTGCTGTCCTAAATTCATCCAGCATTTGTGCACACAGAAAAGGAGGGAGGGGGGAGATTCACCCTTTATTAATGATATAAATCAAATCCTAATCTTTCTTGCCCAGCAGCCTATGGGGTATACTTGCCTTTAATGCTCTCATGGCCATCCTCAGCATTCGCTAACCTCATAACCAAATGGGATTTCTGAGGAACAGATGCCATCACTCATTACAATCAAATTATAAGCCTAGGCAGCAGCCTTCTTACCTTGCTATGAAACCCAGAGAGAAAAAAATGAGGCCCAGGAGGCAACTGAGCATGGTTATCCTGCCATGTCTGCTTCTGGCCAGGAGAGATTGATGTGGCCCCTTTGAGCTGCTACATTTCCCTACAAGAAGGAAAGATTCACAATGAAATGATGATGCTGTGTCTCCAACTCTTAATAGGATAGCTCCCGCTGAGAGCTTTGAACTAGCTGGGGGGGGGGGGGGGGGATATGGGGGACTCGATTTGAAAATGGGTCTGGTGGTTTTAGAAGAAGAGTTTCAGAAGGGGGAACTGATGGATTCCTGCTTCTGTTCCTTAACTGGGGCACCAATGGCCTTTTTGTGGGCAGAGAAACTGGGTGAGTGACCTTTTTGCATTTCCCTTAACGGGAAGGAGGAATTCTCCAACAATTCCTCAAGGGCTGGTCTCCCTCTGCAGTGCAGAAAATGGAGATTGCATCCTTCCTGCCCCTGTGTTTTGGACATGATCAGGTCAAACCCAGTATTGACTCTCCTTGTCCCTGGGCAAAGCCCCTGCAATCCCATCTAAACCATAGAATAGAAGCCTCTTCACCATCTCACAGTACAGCCCGAGGGCAGCCCTAGGAAGGGAATTGCAACATAGTAACAAGGTGAGAAACCTCAAGGTTCCATCCTCAATCAGGGACACGCCCCCCATTGTCTCAACATTCTATCCCTTTCACAATGAACTTCCCCAGCTCTGCTGCCCTATTGTTTTGCCTAACAATAGAACTCACCCCAGGCATACTGATAAGGACCTGCCTTGCTTCCCCAAACTGGCCAGCCAATCAGATCCCTAGGATTTCTCATCTTGGAGCCCTCCATTTCTATAAAATCTTTGCTTTCCCATTGTTCAGAGTCCCTCTTTCTGGTAAAGCAGGCACCCAACAATTGTTGCAATAAACATGGTTCTTCTCCTTAGTGTTATGCTCCTTCTTCAGACTGAATCCACAATACCCTCTTAGTCAGTGTTGTCCAAACTTGGCCACTTTAAGATGAGTGGACTTCAACTCCCAGAATTCCCCAGCCAGCATTCTGGGAGTTGAAGTCCACTCATCTTAAAGTGGCCAAGTTTGGACAACACTGCTCTTAGTGGTGATAGTAGTATTGCTAATAAGAAAAGACTCTTGGGAATTCCTTGGATCCCTCGCTTTCTTCCTTTTGAGTTGAATGGAAGTTTATGACAATGATTCCCAAGCAAATGTCTGTATATGTATATATGTGCATATGTATTTTATTTATCATTTATTTATTTATTCAAATTTATTACAGCCGCCCAAATCCAGTGGACTCCAATATGTACATTTGCACACATACACACATTCTTATGAGAGTGTGGTGTTCTTGCCAACCATTTCACGACTTTTCAAAGGGAAACACCAACATTTTCTGAATTTCAGAGATCTTTCAACCATTTTTAAACTAAATTACTTATTTTTTGGCATTCTGCAGCCACTGCGTGAGCAGTAGGGCCAACTGCTAATGTGCTTTCCATCTCTGACATGCAGCAGCCTTCAAAAGCTTTCAATAATTATGCAAACTTTCCTTGTATAAAGGAAAAGTTTGGGGAGCTATAGGTCTATTGTATCCCTTCGGGTTTTCTGATGGCTTTCCCCCAATTTGCATTTTGTCCCATTGGGGCTAATGATACCTAATTCTGTTGCTCTTTCATCAAAACCAAAGGAAGTCATTAAAGCTGTCATTCTCTGCTGTCAGTAATGGCCTTGACAAAGGAACACATATGAAAATGTAATCTGGTGAGACAGAGGTTCGTGTAGGTGTCACAAGTTCTTTTTTAAACCACATCCAATTAGACTGATATTAAAAAAAAGCACATGCAAAAAGCATATGCAAAAAGCATATGCAAAAAAAAAAAGCCTCTATCCTATACAGATAGTCCTCATTTAGCATTACCTCTATCCTATACAGGTAGTCCTCATTTAGCAACTACAGTTCGGACTGGCAACTTGGTCATTAAGCGAAGTGGTCGCTAAGTGAAACCATGACTGTGCTTGGATCTTGTTTCAACTTTCCTTTGCTTTACAGACCTGCGAAGGTCGTAAATGCAAGGACTGGTCATACAGTTACTTTTTCACCACTGTTGTAACTGCAAACAGTCAATAAACAAGATAGTCACTAAATGACTATACTCTATTCTATTACTATTACAATGTTTCTGTGGTGGAATGGTTTGATGAAGACCACACTCGGGGAGATAAGCACTCCCTTAGTCCCTAACAGGAGCGTGGGAAGATTAACAAGATGAGACTGGCACCACCCTAAGGAATTCACGGTGCTTGCTGGCTTGGGAAGTTAGATTCAGTCTGGGGTGATTTCTGTCTGGAGGTGGAAGCTAATAAACGCAACAGAACTGTATCTGTACTGTCTCGTGGAGTTCTCTGGGCTGAACCTGACAGTTTCCTCTATACTATACTCTATACCAGTGTTTCTCAACCTTGATAGCTTTAAGATGTGTGGACTTCAACTCCCAGAATTCCCCAGCCAGCTGGCTGGGGAATTCTGGGAGTTGAAGTCCACATATCTTAAAGCTGCCAAGGTTGAGAAACATTGCTCTATACTATTGCAACTAACTATATACTTTGCTTTATTCTATTACTATTACACATCAATGTCTCCTTATAGAACCTGTTCTGTCTTTTTTCTTCTTTTTTTCCTTTCCTGTTAATGGCCAGCACATGGAACTCTTAAGACCTTTCCACGTTGCTGGGCCTCTACACTTCTTTTTTCTCTAGACCGTCCACTCCCTCTGAAGGAAAAACACCTTCTTTTGGCTGCTGCATGTCTCTGTTTGAGATGTGTGTCTTGTCTGGTCTTCTCCCATCTCCTCCCCTCCCACACCTGTGTCATGGTTGTCACTGCATTGGCAACTCTGCTGTGCTTACACTGGGGGAAAGGCTCAAATGGGAGAGAAAGAAGGTAGACAGATGCCTGCAGTTTTCTTAAGCAGACTGCTCTTCCATAGTAGGCAACTGCTAAATTGATTAGGGAGTAGAGCAGAGTGGACAATCTGTTGGAATAGGATGGGGTAGACCATTTGCAAGCCTTGACATACGGCCTTGACGTGTTTTTCAAAGCCCTCTGGAAGTGATGGAAAGATTCAGCACAACCCACAATGGAAGAATGGCTGGTGAAGATGATGGAACTTGCTGAGATGGCTAAATTGACTTCTTCGATCAGAGAGAAGACAATAGCTATGTTTATTGCTGCCTGGAAACCCCTTATGGACTTTTTGAGTAAAACAGCAAAAAAAAAAAAAAAGAACTTATGATTTATAATTTTGATGATTAGACAGGATAGATTATAGAAAGAAGAGAGTTCTGTTGTAATCATAGAGTAAGAGGTAAATTTATAATTGTACTTATAACTGCTGTAAAGAAGATTGGAAGCTACTTCTTTGTATCTTTTTTCTTTCTTTTCTATTTTTCTTTTCCTTCCCCCCCTCCTTTGCATTTTTAGCTTTCTTTGATTTCTTTCTTTTTCTTTTCTTTCTCTTACTCATATTAGTCTGGATTAGTTTTTATCTTCCTTTTAAAAAATCTTTAAAAACCCTACATATCTCCCTCTGCAAGCAATTCAGACCATTGAGAAAATGCAACTGCATCTGATCCTGGAGATGTCAGATCTCGTTACCATGACACGTACCTCAGTTTCATCTTGGTTGGACTATTGTCATTAGGAGATTGCATTCATAGGGCTACTCAGCCCTGTTCTTTTTCCTGATTGTGTATTATGTTATGAGTCCTTTTTAAAAAAAAAAGTATTATGCCCTTTTTTTATTGAAAGGAGGCATAGTAATTAAAAAAACAGAAGTGTCTACTGAAGACTGTAGTTGGATTAATTGAATATGTGGTCATTCAGTACACAAAAAGGGCATATTTGACTGATCCACCTATGAACTTCAGGGGAAGTCTTCAGCTTGCAGAATTATATCCTTCGGACTGGTGTTCTTTGTGGTGACACCAGCTTTGCGGAATAACCTTTCCTCTATGATATGCCAGGTAAGGTTTTAAGGGACTTCTTAAAACTCATTTTTAATGAATGCTTTTAACGCTTTTATTCTCTTTCCTCAGATTTTCTAGTACCCATTTATTGTAATTATACTTGTTTCATTACTTTGAAAACAAGAAGCTGTATTTAAATATTTTTCAAGAAATAAAATGATATCTGTAAGGATGTAGGAACACATGTTCCAAGATCAGATGGATATTTTTCTTTTAAAATAACACATGTTCCCAATCTGTGTTCCAATGTGTACTTGAATGTAGAATTTTGAATGGCTTTTATTTAATCGCAGGTTAAAGTGGAAGTGGGACTGAAAATAGGATCACCTAAGTGAAGCTGACATGGATCTAAGGTACAGTGATCTTCCATTTCTAATCATCCAGGAAGCACTTTATATCTGGAAGAGTAAAAAGGGATGCAAGAATTGCTTTTTTTTTTTTTTTTTTGCTGTAAGACAGTAAATGTAGGAAGAATCACAAGTAGACTAAGCTGTATTCTTTAAGTCGGTTGACCCTGAAGCAATAAGAAAAGAATCCCAGACATTAATTTTAGTTCAGAAAGATCGATACTGGTGACATCAACTAACTCAAAGCCATCCTTTTCTCTGAAGGTGCAATTCAGGAGTGAACAAAAACATTGTCTGGAACAAAGCTGTAGGAAATACAAACCTCTGATTTTGTGTTGTTTCTTATCTCTTTGTTGGGAGAAAGACTACCAACAGCTGTCTGCTTGACGCTGCTTTGACTCCATTCAAAGAGGTCAGATTTCATCTGGGGTTCCTCTTGTTCATTTACTTATTTATTTATCTGAAAGAACATGGATCCAATTCAGATACAGACTCTTCAGAAATGGTACCACCTCATTTTTCTGATAGGCTCAGCTTCTTATACTAGCTTACATAGTGTTGACTGCATTCCTCCAGAAAGGAATTGGAAGTGTCCTTGATAGCATGGGGGTCAGGTTTTGAGGTTGTCATAATTCGCAGGGTTCTGTAGGCTCTCGGTTGCTGTGCCACCAACTTGGTCAGAATTATGTATCCCATTGATTAATTTGAGGCTATTGAGACAGACTTGACCTCTTGTGACTGCATGGATAAAAGTTCATAATTTCAACTCAACCTCATTATGGTGACCAACCATTGCTTTTCCAAGGACATTGATGGGAGGTGGTAGAAGGTGCCACTCTTGCTTTCTGTTGTGTTCTCTTGCATATTTTTCCAACTTTCCGTCATCTTCCTGCAGATGTAGATGTAGAGCCCTAAATGTGGGGTGTTTTTACAATGTAATGGACTTCTGCGGCATGGCAGGTAGCCATCTGCCAAAATTCATTGCATCACAGTATACATGGAATAGCCCTTCTTGACTTAAAAACATGCACCCACCCACCCAAAAATATTGGGGTTAGTTGTGTATAGCTTTTTGTGTAGAAGACATATGCAAAAACTACATCCATTGGTTAAAGCTGCACAGAAGCATAAATGTGTAGTTCCAGCAAATTAATTAATTAATTAATTAATTAAATAAATAAATAAAATTCACACATAAACATAATGGAATGGGATAATATCCAAAACCTGAAATCATAATCATAGACCAAAATTAGACCATGTAATATATCCCAATTAAGTTGAGGTAAGCAATCTGATCTGATATCCTTTAGAAATTTTGGACTACCACTCCCACAATCTCTGGTTATTGAACAGCTGGGCTTACCATTAGAAATTATGGGAATGGTAGTCCAAAATGTCTGGAGGGAATCAAGCTGTCCATCCCTGATCTGTGGTCAATACTGCAAAAAGAAGAAGAACAGAAGAAAAAAATGTACAGCCTATTAAATTTGACAGTTTAACTGAGCAGTAAGGAAAAATAAGTAGCTCTTAATTGATGCTGAAATTATGCATCAGCTCCTCATTACTTGTGCTTTAATTTCTGAATAAAGAAACTCTTTTTTTAATAGTCTCTCACAATGACTAATTGCTACCTTCTGTCAGTCCCATAAGGTGCCCAATAGCCAATGATCACTTCTTCGTATGTTGGTAATAACTGAGTTTGCTAAAGACCTCCAATTACACTGGAAATTCATGAGGAATTACAACAAGACATTAAATGGTCCCACACAACATGGGACATTTGTGCACACCTACATTTTATATACGTCACTTACAATATATTAGCATCAGACAAATTCACTATGATTCATATAACAACTAGGAAGAGCACAAAGAACTCAGCTCTTGTTCCATTCTTCATCAGTGCATTTGCTCAACTAGCTGTTTAATTTATTTGTTTATTTATTTATTCATTCATTCATTCATTCATTTAAGAGACTTATATGGCTGCCCGTTTTATAGGCAAGAACATGATGGCTCACAGCAACAGTTGAGAACAGAAAGCTTAGTTAATCCCCTGGGATTTATATTTTTCATTTTTTTTTCTCCCTTTTTTTTTTTTTTTTGCATGAGATGTTGCAAGAAGGCGGCTTGAAAAATGGGGTAGCCTTTTCACTGCAAAATCCATGGAGAGAGTAAGCTGGAGAATTTCTGCATCAAAAATGGAGAAAAGGAGTCTTCGGACGTTGCGCAACTAAAGTTCCCAGTAACTCTACCCAGCGTGGCGAATGGCAGGAATTATAGTCCATCATCACTTGAAGGGCCTTAGCGACTTCATCCATGATCCAAATCCACTGATGAAAATGAATTAGCTAAATACATTTAATTGAGCAGCTATCCCCTCTCCAACTAAATTTATTTAATTGGGCAGTCCTTCTTGCTCTCTCTCTCTCTCTTTCCATCATGAGTGTATGCAATGACAGAGAAATAGATTGTTCAGTCGATAGGAAAATGAAAAAATAGATAGCTAGATATGCTATTGCTGTCATATGCAAAATTATTTGGGAATAAGAGACATCAGCACAGTTGACTTCTGAGTAACCATGTATAAAATTGAGTAGGTTGATTAAACAACTAATTATTGGATGAAATCTCTATGCATCTTCACATGGAGAAAATGGGTTTAAAGGGGGAGGAGAGTAACGCTTCGATTGTAGAAATTTTATGTAAGTATGTAGGAGGCATCATCTAAGCAAATCCCTGGCCTCTTTTGCTGATTGATGGCTGGCTTGTTTTAAGGTTTCCTGTAATGTGTAATTTCATCCACTGTGATTTATACACCAATATATTTTCTTTCTGTGGTTTGTAAACCATTTTATACCTTCTTGTGATGGGCTTGTGCATGGCACAAAGCAAAAACAAACGTTTCATACAATATGCTTTAGCACTATGTATCGATCCGTTAATGATCATTCTGTGTTGTCTATTTTAGAATATTTCTACCTCTGCATTTGATGTTGTCTTTCTTTAAAAACTTAGCAATGAATTAAGAACAGTACTTTTAACAGGTTCCTGTTCTTTAATGATCTGATAGAGAAATCTGTGAATCAGCAGGATAACTTATAGCATTCTATTTATTCACAGGAATCAAGAAATCTGCATGTATAGTTATATATCCAGATGTATGGCTCTGTAGAAGGAACCTACCATAAAAATAAACTCTTTATTTCTGTGGTCTCCTGTGCACAGAAATCCTCCAGCCTTCTCTACCACAGTTTTTTTAATTTATTATTAACTGCCAAGATTTAGGTAGCTTGACACTACAGAGAGAGTGTCTTTAAAGTCTCATGTATTTCATTACAAGATATTAGACTTGAATCCAACTGCAGGAGTAGATTGGTTGCCAGATCATCATCATCATCATCATCACTACCACCACCACCATCATCACATAGTTCTTGTAATGTCAGTATAGCATGGGATTCTGTAGAATATGCCCTAAATTAAGCTCTATTGTTTGCATGAAATCTGTGGTTTTCCAGATGTTGCTAAACTACCACTTCCAGCAGCTACATGCTAAGAGATGGTGGAAATTATGGATTAACAATATTTAGCACACCCCAGAATTTCCGTCCCTAAACTAGGCACTTATCTCAACTCAGAAAGAGGGATTTGGAAGATACCTTTTGCAAAGCCACCAATGCAATGGAGTTCTTGTGGGAAAGAAGAGAGCCAGTTTGGTCTAGTGGTTAAGGCAGCAGGCTAGGAAGCAGGAGATGGTGAGTTCTAGTCCCACCTTAGGCATGAAAGCCGGCTGGGTGACTTTGGGCCAGTCCCTCTCTCTCAGCCCAACTCACCTCACAGTTGTTGTTGTGGGGAAAATAGAAGGAGGAAGGAGTATTAAGTATGTTCACCACCTTGAATTATTTATAAAAATAATAAAGGCAGGATAAAAAAAAAAAGACTGCTGTGCAGCCCCTCAATTTGCTCAAGTACTGAGCAGTTTCTCCACACAAACAACCTATACCAAATTCCATTTAATTCATAGAATTGATTTCTGATTGTCCGCATTTCATGTATAGAATTGGTTTTGCTGATCAGAGGTAATGAATCTTTTGGACTCCGAAGGCCACTCATGTACAACTGGCTAGTAAGTTAGTAGGATGACAAATACAGTAAATGGGTCTGTTCGTATATACTTCTGCTTTCAAAGTCGCTTCTAGGGAAAGGAACATGGAAAAGGAATCTCCTCTTTAGCATCCTTGTATTCCCAGGAAGCCTCGATGCAATGCGGGGCCCAATCATGTTTTATTCTGTAACGTTGTAGTGGTAGATATGGAAAACAACGGAACGCAACCAGCAATCATTATGAGCTGCATCAGTGGCCGCTGAAGACCACGCATGGCCTGCTGGTCTCCCACCACTGTACTAAACTCTTTTCTGGAATCCCATGGATATGTAGAAAAGGATTCTTCAATGAATCTTTCTAGTTTTAGGACACATCTATTACATTTGTTTCATGCGGAGTAATTCTCAGTGAGCAGATCTCAGTTTTAAGAATTAGAGCATAAAAATACACTTTGTTCACTTCATTGTGCTAATTACATCACATTAAATTTTGGCTTGAAGTGATCTTGGAATTAATCTCAGAAGACTGGGGGTTTTCCACTTCTCTTTTTCTCTGCTGCTGCTGCTGCTATCTCATTCATGGATGAATGAATTCACAGATACCCAGAGTTTCCAGTGAGTTGAATGTGTCTGCATGTCACATGGCTTATAGAAGCTGGGAGAAATCAAAAGCTGTTTCCATGATCCCTTGGGATAGTAGCTGTTGGGAGCGTTGTCAATATAAATTTATTCTTAGCTACATTTTAAAAACTAAAAAATGGGGAAACTTTCTTCTGAAAGAAAACTTTGAAAGAGAAAAACTTAAGCGTGTCTACTGTTTATAATAAAAACATATAAAACATAATAATGATGATGATTCCATACTTCCATCCATGAACGGAAGTTTCTTAGGCAGACTATAAGGTTGCCCAAAAATATTTTTTAAAAAATTAAAAAGGAAATAAAATTAAAGCATTTTTGTGTGGGCTTCTAAAAAGTTGCTTGATCAGCTTGAATGCCAAGTGCACACATACAAACTCATGATTTGCATTTTATGATTCATGTAAGAACGTAGTATGTGTGTATATAAATCTGTATTTAACAAAATTCATAGACTGTTCCATTCTAAGAACTTTGGGAGGTGTACAGAAGAATCTCACCTAAAAGTAAGCAAACAATTATAATAATGATTTTGAAAAGGAAGGTATTAAGAGATTCTTCTAAAACCCAGGAATGAGGAAGCCAAATATATCTCAAGGGACAGCACATTTCAGGGTCAGGCTACCATAAAAAAGACCCGCTTTCTGATCTATGCCCCTCTTCATATTGGGGTTGGATCTTCAGCAGGGCTTCTCTAGTTGAACTGGACAGGTGGACAGAATCAATTTGGACAAGGTAGTTCCTTAGAAAGGAGGACATCGAAGCAATATGACATCTCCATTTTTAAAACATCCAAATATTATGAACTGAGTCCTTTGCATTCCATACTAGATAATTATGAACTCTGGCTACATCTAACTGAAAACACACCTGAGAGGCTGATCTAGCTTTTCTATTTTCCTTTCATCTCTCAAACATGAAGGTTTCTTTTTGAAACACACTCCAGGTAGAAACACTGAGCCATGATATCTCATTGCTTATGCAAGGATATCTTTTAGTCTAGAGCTGGAATGCCAAATCCTGTGGTTGCTCTCACACATCAGAAATGACACACAGCTAGAGGCACAGCCTGGCCTTCCCCATGCATTGTTCAACCTATTGATAACATTTGCAAGTTAGCAGACATTGCAACATTAAGAACAAGTGGTAGCAACTACTTGTACTTTACTAGACTCTAGATGTTTCCAAGGAGATTTATGGTTGCATTCAAGAAGAGCCAGAGAAATGATAGAACTATATTTTGTTGTCCTTCTTCTTCTTCCATGATCATGAACAAAAATTAAATATTAATGACAATTTGAAAGCCAATATTATCCATGGCTGTTGCAATTCCTTCATTCTGATTTGGTTTCAGAATCATCATCATCATCGTCGTTGTCGTCATCACCATCACCATCACCATCACCATCACCATCTGTACACCACTCAACTCCAAATGACTTATTAAAATTGAATGATAAAATGAAAGTAGGTCTGGCTTTTTTTCAGGCCAAACTAGTGTCAGAGTCATGTTTCCTGTCATTAGTTGAAGCTATCACAGATGATACATGCTGATTTTACCCTTCTCTCCATTTGAGGGAAGGACTAGATAGGACTGGAAGATCTCTGTCTTGGAAACCTGCAGAGCCACCTCTGATGCTGTTTCAATATAAAGCAGGTCCATTTTTGTTCCCACATCCTGGGAAGAACATTGAGAAGAAAGACAAGACATCGCTGGCAGTTGTCCAAGATGCCAGGAATCAATACTGATGATAGTTGCAAATTACACAGTGTGTGATCTCCAACAACACATGATGCAAAGATGATGTTCTTTGAAGCCAAGGAGAAGCCCTGAATGATGAGATAAGACCTAATGACCTGATGTGATATGACCTAATTGCTTTTCCCTTGGCCAACTTTTAATTCATTTCCCCATGATAAAGATGCAGGAGAAGGCTGTTAACTGAGGTTCAAAATGCTGAAAGAATAAACATGCAATTTCCCCAGCTGCAAAAGTTAATTTTGTGCATCCTCTCCCTTACACAATGTGTTTAACCCCAGTGCAGGGGCTGCACAAAGTCAATAAACGATTAACACACCCCAAGTAAACAATTAAATCAATGGCAAGGTGGGAATACCAGCAGACAATGTAATTATTGCATTAATTACCCAAGATCTTCCATACAAGGGCTGCAACAAAGTTGTGGAAAAGAGCTCCACAGAGAAATGGACATTTCTGAAAAGGCTGCTGTTAGGACAGTATTGTAGATATGATGTGACAGCATCCTGGAATTTTGGATGTTGAAAATCCCATATTCTGATGACCGATGACTTACAATGTTTAGAGTGTAATGGCTCACCAGTAATGTGATGTGCACACACAACTGTGCAAAGTCCTTACTCTGCCATGCAAGATTTATGACCTAATTACAGAAGTTCCAGCTACAGAATCAAGTTGTGCTACATCAGTGTGGTGCAACTGGGTAATGGTTATATGCTCCCTGACTTTGCACAGCCCCAACCCTTTCAGGAACACCTTAAACCGCTGAGCTTTTCAGCAGGCCCTGGGGTACAGTTATGTGTGACCCCACATTTGGCCCTGGATATTTTAATTCTATTTATTCTTCTTACTCCATCGTGTTTAATGTTGCTGGGTTTATTATGGGTTCATTAGCTTTCTTTTCTTTTAAAGAAAAGTGTTTGTTGTATGTCACCTAGAGTTAATCCAGCGATTAAGGCAGATTATCAAGGGTAATTTCTGTGTCTGGGGTATCTGGGGTGGGTGGGGGAATACAAAAGGTCACGATGGCAGCCATACAACTGAACCCCTGCCCTTTTTGGCATACACTCTACATATTGTGCATACATAAAAAAGGGATGCCACTTCAACTGTGCAGTTGTGCCTGCCATGTTGACTTTTTTGACACTCCCCCTAGATTGTTCAGAGAAATATGCTGTGCCCAAACAAATGAAATATATTATAGCTTACTGTAATGACCTAGTTCTTCCTATCACGCCCTGAACAACCAGATACCCAAATTTATTTTAGTCAAGTCCATCCACCTGGGAGGGAGCGGCCCTGGCGTTCATCTACAAGGTTGTTGTAGGGAATATGCCAGGCATCTGATGGATGAAGTCAACAATATCCATTCTAAGTTGGACTCTGGCCTTACAGTAGGTCCTATGGCTCTGTTACCTGGGGGGACTTTGAACCCGTTAGGCCTAAGGAAGCAGATAGGCTTCCCATGGCTGTTAGCTCAGCTTCCTCCATATTAGATCCATGTTCCTCCTGGTTGATCAAGGCCGCCTGGAAGGGGACATGTGGCTGGGTCCAGGTGGTGGTTAATTCCTTCTTGAGTGAGGGGGTGGTTCCACCATCTCCTTAGAAGGTGGTGGTGTGCCCCCTCCTCAAGGGACCTTTGCTAGACCCTACCATTCTGGACAATTTCTGTCCAGTTTCCAATCTTCCCTTTTTAGGGCTCTGGAAGAAGCAGATTATCTAGATCCCTTTTAGTCAGGGTTCAGATCTGGGTATGGGATGGAGATGGCATTTATTGCACTCTTGGATGACCTCTGGCAGGAGCAGGGTAAGGTTGGCACATCAATCCTTGCTCTTTTTGTCCTCTCAGTGGCTTTCAATACCATCAATCATGGAATCTTTCTGGATCGGCTCCAGGATTGGGGAAGGGAGGCACGATGTTTTGCTGGTTCTCCTCCTTTCTCTGGGGTCAGTTCCAGTCAGTGTTGATGGGGGGAGGTCCAGCCCCCGGCCCCTACTTTGTGGGTGCTGCATGGTTCATTACTTTCTCCCCTCCTATTTAATATCTACATGAAACCGCTGGGTGAGGTGATCCAATGGTTTGGGGTGAGGGATCATCAATATGCTGATGATACTCAGCTTTATACCTGCACCCCAGGCCATCTGAGTGATGCCATGAAAGTCTTCTTGGTGCCTGGATGCTGGGGGGAGCTAAATGGGGTGCAATAGGCTTCAACTGAACCTAAGCAAGATTGAGTGACTCTGGATTTTTGGACCTCCTATTTCCAGAGACCTTCCATCTTTGGTTCTGGATGGGTGGCACTGCTCCAGACAGAATCAGTGTATAATCTGGGGTTCCTCCTGGACTCATGGCTCCTGCTCGAGAATGGCCTTTGCAGAACTTCATGTTGTGCATCAGCAGTGCCTCTTCCTGGACCAGGGGGGCCTGTTCATGGTCACTCATGTCCTTGTGACCTCCCATTTGGACTAGTGCAATGCACTCTACATGGAGCTGCCCTTGAAGCTTCAGCTGATACAGAATGTGGTGACATGGGCAGTTAATGGCAGCAGTTATTTGGCATATGTGACACCACTACTCCGTGAGCTGCATTGGTTACCAGTTTGCTTCTGGGTGTAACTCAAGGTGCTGGTTGCCTTGGGGCCAGGTTACTTATGGAACCATCTCTTCCCAGTTGTTTCTACCTGTCCTACTTGTTCTGACAGGAGAAGCATGTTGTGGGTATCATTGACCAAAAAGTGTTGGCTGGTGGGGCCCCAAAGAAGAGCCTTTTTTGTCATGCTACCCACCCTCTGGAACCTCATCCCTCCTGAGATTAGGATGGCCTTTACCTTGTGGGTGGCTTCCAGAAGGCCTTGAAGACCTGGTTCTGTGACCAAGCCTGGGATCCTGGGGGTGTGACAGACCCCTGTCCTGGCTGTGTTGAAGCTTTTTATGATTTTCTGGCAGCTGTGGGTTTTATTTTTTGTTTATTTTAGCAATAGTATACCTTTTTATTTATTTTAAAGTTGTGTGCTGCCTAGAGTCATGTATGTGAGATGGGTAGCTATATAAAGCAAATAAACAAATACATACATAAAAATAAATAAGTCTAGCATATTGCACGAAGCCAGCCAGCCAGTTTTTGCTAGCGTTCAATTTTCAATTTCGAAATGTTATTTTGAATAGAATTGCCAAGGGTTTATCTCTGAGAAGAGGCTGAATTATAAGCTAACTATCTTCAATCAACTTTTCTTTAGGGTTTTGGTAGTTAATAATTTGAAATTTCTTTGGATATACGTGTCCTCAAATCTCAGAAAAGTGCCAATTATCTTCCTGGTAGAGTGTCAGAAGTCTCTGAAAACTTTTTATTACATTTTCCTGCCTCACTATTGAAACAGTCACAGTAAACGTAAATTCTTCCTTGGGACTTCAGTGTGCCCCCACATTTATGCACACATTTTTGTCAATGTGTTTTGGCAAGCCAGGCAGATGGGAATGTAAGAACACAGGAAACATTGTTCATACATATTTATCGCAGGTGAGGTATGAATTATTATGTAAATCTTAGATTAGAAAGGATATAAAAGGGGAAGCCTTTTCACCTGACACAGAAAGCACAGTTGTCTCTGATTAGCGTGGGCTTCACATAGACTTGCTAAGCAATTTACTTTACAGGCCTTGATGTAGAAATGAGTTAGTCACTTAATTCTGTGAATGTTGTGCCATGCTAAATTAACTTTGGAGTCTTTTGATACTTTGTGCTAGACTGGTGCTTTAGTAAAAAGGGAGAAGGGCACATTTTGCCTCAGAGAATCATTTGAAGATAAATACTGTGTGTGTCAAAGACCCCAGGAGGTCCAATGTCTGAGGGAAGTTTCACCATACACTTCAAAGACGAAGCGTGTCCGGTACCTGCTGAGCTAAAGGCTTCGCTATAACAAAAGCAGAAGGGGGATTTTCTTTTTTCTTGTTTAATATAAAGCCATCGTTCACATGAATGTGGAAATTTCATCTTTGGTCTTGTAGTGAAAGTATGAATGTCCAGGAGGGCAAGTGACATCACACATGTCATGACATTATCACTCAAATGATGTGGATCATGTAATTTGTATCTGTTGTGCACATGTCTTTATTGTGGCTTGTTCTTGTACTGAATTGCACTGTCTACAAAGTTTGGTTTGAGTCTGAAATGAGGATCTATAAAACAGCTTCCTTTGACCTCAGCTGAATCAGAGGCTAACTATATGACCTGGGGCTGGTTCCTAAGAAAGAGCCATGTATCTCATTAACCTACATGAAGGAAAAAACAAATGAATTGCTTTTCAAATCAATTGAAATGTTTCCCGTTTCATGCATCTTGTAAGCTGCACATCTGATCTATTGCAGCCAGATTTGATTGGGGATCAATTATTTGGCCAGATCAGTGGCACATCTTTCATTCCTAAGGAGAACTTGAAGAGGTGCTGATATTTATTTACTTAAATGTAGAGGCTGCCCCCCTGGGATGGCTTACCCTTTAAAAAGCAAGAACAATAAAAGACAGAACATAAATCATGTACATTTGGGGGAAAAGCATACATAGCAGACCAAAAAACAACCAACAGATGCTCCATAGCTATCCCACCCCAAGGCCTGGGAAAACATATATTTCAGTATACCATCAGAGTGGGAGCCACATGGATCTCTGGAGGGATATTGTTCCAGAGGGCTCTCAAAGGTTCCTTCTGCTAGGCAGGAAAAAAGTCAGTAAGGAAAGCAGCATTGTGTGATTGATTGATTGATTGATTGATTGATTCAAAATGCATTTGTAAGCTGTCCTGGGCAAATGTGTTTCCAAACAGCAGCACACAAAGGTTAACACAAAACAGTATAAAAACATACACACACATACACCCATGCATATTTTCATCAAAAAATACAGATTTACAATAACATTAAACTCCTAGAAAGTAATGCCCTGGAAATGGTTAATCATCCCTCTTAAATTGACTAGTGCAGTGTGCTGTGGCAATGGGTGCACTGTTGGAAGAGCTGAGGGACTAGGATGGGGAGAGATTGACATGGTTGCTAAGAGCCAAGACTGACTTGATGGCACATTATCAATCAATCAATCAATCAATCAACCAACCAACCAATCAATCAATCAATCTGCTGTAAACTGATCACCTTTAAAGCCCTTCATGGCTTGGGACCAGGTTACTTAAGGGACCCTCTTCTCCCACTTGTTTCTACCTGTCCAATTCAGTCTGGCAGGTTGGGCATGTTAAGGGGCCTGTCAAGCAAGGAATGTCTGCTGGCGGGGACTAGGAGACGTGCCTTCTCTGCTGTAGCCCCTGCCCTCTGGTCCCTTCAGAAATTAGAATGACTCTGACCCTGTTGGCCTTTCATAAGGCTGGGAAGACCTGGTTATGTGTCCAGGCCTTTAGTGTGTTAAGAGCCCTGTTTCTTGGCTATATTAACATCTATGGCAATAGTTTTACTCATGTATTGTTTTAATTGTTTTATGTTTTTGTGATTGTATGCTGCCCAGAGTCACTTGTTCAGATGGGCAGCTATAGAAATCTAATTAATTAACTAATTAATAGGCTTCCTTTGAAGACTACCCAGAAACTGTGGTTGCTGCAGAATGCCCCCCCTCCTCTTGGGTGAAAAACAGCAGTGCCCCATAACTCTGGTTTTGCAGGTGTGGCATTACCTCCCAGTAAACCTCCGAATAGAATACAAACTATAGAGCCTTGTATGACTGGTCACCTAGGTATCCTTAGGACTGGCTACTTCAAGTGGAGCCAACCCATCTTCTTCCTGAATAGGGATGGAGAGTGTCCTCTCATATGAGATCAGGGGATGGGGGGCTAGGGCATGATGCTTCTTTGGGATATGCCCCAGTATTGTGGAACAGTTTACTGCCGCCCTCCCTAACTGCAAGGGATTAGCCTGAGTTTTCAGATTCAGAAGGCTCTTTGTGACATTCCCTGGGGGTCAGTATAACTCAGAACACCATACAGGACCCTGGGAAAAATGGAGAAATCTCTCCTCTTTATGAACATCAAGAAAAGTGGACTGTATATCCCATTCGGATAGATTCAGATTCAGAAGCTGAAGAACCTCAACAGACAACCTCACCACAGACATAAGCTGAAGAGGGCACACCTAAGGCCATGCAAGTCCAGACTAAATTAATCCATCGTCTGATTTGGGCCAGGACCCATGCCTAGCAATGTGTAAGTTAAGAAAAGAAGAACAAAAGAAGTCAAGCCATCTATCTGGAAGAAAGGACTGTGACTCAACCTATTAGTGTAGCTCAGTGTTTTTCAAACTTGGCAACTTTAAGATGTGTGGACTTCAACTCCCAGAATTCCCCAACCAGCATTCTGGGAGTTGAAGTCCGCACATCTTAAAGTTGCCAAGTTTGAAAAACACTGAGCTAGTTGGATGTAAAGGCTATATAAAGGAAAATGTGTCTTTATTGTCTCACTGGAGTAATCACTGTTCTATCCCCCTTGGATTCCTGGAATTATCTGGCTGGATTGAAACCTGAACACTTTTGGATCATTCCTGGTGTTTTATCTCTCTGGACTATCTAGAAAGTCTGCCTTTGCATTTTCATTCTCTAAGTGGAAAGTCCACAGTTTGTAATGGGTTTATGTTACTACAGTTCAGGTTTTACAATGGCAATAAATACCTTGTGTGTGTGAAATTGGCAGCACAGAACACTAACAATCTTTCAGAGAGCAGGTAAAGCAGAGGTCTGCAGAACATTGAACTAAAGGAAGTGGCCCAGTGGACACCAGATTTTTGAATCGTGCTGCATGGTTTTTATGAATGTTATATTCAACTTTTTGTAAACTGCCAGGAGTCTTTATGGCAGTGTTTCTCAACCTTGGCAACTTTAAGATGAATGGACTTCAACTCCCAGAATTCCCCATGCTGGCTGGGGAATTCTGGGAGTTGAAGTCCATTCATCTTAAAGTTGCCAAGGTTTAGAAACACTGCTTTATGGAGTTGGTGGAACAAAAATGCTGCAACTAGCTAATTAATCCATTATATTAAATGCTTTCAGAGCATTGTTGCATCATTCTTATCCAAGTGTAATGGGACTTCCCATCATCCCTAATTATATACCTGGGGGAGGCCCATCCATATAAGCAAACAAGATGATCACCTATTTAAGCAGGGCATCAAATTTTGGGGGAAAAAATCAAGTTGAATTAAAAAACCCCAAACATCTCTATTTGTCCTTGAGATTTGGGGAAGTTTCATGTCATGCCCCTTGGAGTGGAGCACAATTAAGAACGAAGAAGCCCACAGACATCAATAAGGAGGTTTTATGCAAGAATTACTGGCAAGGTACAGCATCTTAGAAACTGTGATAGGAAACTCCAGACCTCTTCTCTTAGTAAGTCAGTTAAGGTAGAGTTTAAATCTGTTCATCCTGGGCTTTCTGAAACTGGACTGAGCTGTTGTTTGTGAGATAAGCTGCTAGTAACCTGTGCCATCAGTTGACTGAGTTCCTACCATTTCTTTCCCATCCGACTCGGTAATTCAGAGTAGGCCTAGGGCTTCCTCTTCATATCACATATATCCCTGCTCTAGAATACAGGCTAGAGACACTTATCCGGTGGCCCAGATCTGCATTCTGTCCTTCGAAACTTGAGCACCGCCCCAGGACGTCACCATGTCCATGAACGCTTGTGAATGGCACATGTGTGACATCATCATGGAAATGGGATGGCTTAAGGATCTGTGTCAGACATTGGGAGGTAATGGTGACATGTGCTTGATGACTTGTGATTTAATGCCACTGAACCTTTTCTCCTTGCCCTGCTCACTCTTTGGAGCATGGATCTCTAGCGTTCTCTTTAAAGACCAGATGTAGCTTTGTCCAAGGCTGGCTGCTTGCATACCTTGAACCCAGAGGATAAGGGAGAGGTGATCTCCCCAGGTTTTGAATATATTCTAAAGCTTCATTTTCATTATATTTATCTTAACCATTTATACAGTCACTCGTCTCATAGCCAGGCCTCTGAGTGGCATTCAAAAAATTAAACAAAGATAACATTGAACAACCAATAATCCACATAACCAGAGTCCAGGGCCAAGAAAAACCATTCCCAATTTACCACAAAACCAGCATTAAAATCAACCAACCAACCATCTAGCACAGCTTGTTTAAAAGCCTGGCCTAAATGCCTGAGGGAACAGCTCCACGGATACTTTTCTGATGTTTTGTTCCTAAAAATTACAGGTTCAGAATCATTGCCTTGGATCCTTGAACTTTGTTGGCCAAGATGCACTTGATACTTTCTGCAATGGAAAGCCATTGTGAGAAAGAGACTGATCTAGAAATAATGAAGAACCATTTCCCTTTAAGAATGATTAATCTTCTCTGACAGTTAATACCACTACAATGCCAACAATTAATTAATCAGAAGTTTGTTCTGAAAAGAGGATATTGATCTGCTGTTATATATGAAGCCAGAATCTTAGACAGATAAGAAAAAAACTGGAAGATAGAATCTCACTTTCGCTGAATCATAAGAGTCCACTGAGTCCATAAGAATCATAAGAATCCACTGTTGACTGCAGTGGATATCTTGCTAAGGAAATGTTTAAAATATGAGCTGTTGGTCCCACATCTTCCCTCATACATATTCTAACCAAGTCATCAAATGTATATTACAGGCCTGGAGTCCCCACTGTAATTCGTTTGATATAAATATGTTCATGGTTTCCCCTTGGTGTCTGTCATCCTTTTTACTTATTTTTATAAGAGTGGTGGTTGTAGTAGTAACAGCAACAACAACAACAACAGCAACAACAACAATCCCTGACATGTTGCAGAGCCAACTGTGAACTTCTAGCATTATCTGTGCCTGGATTTCACATTTCTCTGCTGTTCAACAATATAAGTTCCCTCGTGATGTTCAGCCTTGGGATTAAATGGAAGTGTGAAATCCCAGGAGAATGGCGGCTCGTGGATTGAGACAAACTGTTCATATGTCTTGGCCACCTCATATTTTCTCTTCCATCAAGCTGGATGAGAATTTTTTTCATGGGGGGGAGGCAGTTGTCTTCATGGCACTGTGGTTTCCTGGTTGGGCTGGAAACCAAACTAAGTGGAGGTGAGTTCCCAGATGCTTAACTGTGGGCTAATCATCTATGTTGGGTGTTATTATTTGGGACTCTGTCCTTGCTTTCTGGTTTTTTTTTATACTGTTAGCTATTTATTATTATGTTTTATTTAGCCATTGATATTCTTTTGATTTGTTTTCTCTTTGTTGATACCTGCTGCAAATTAGAAGTGCTGTAAAATAAAGAAACAAATGAAGAAATACATTGGATGGCTTTATAATTACTGGAATTTTCCAATTTGTATTATGCCTTCGTAAAGGTGAATCATCATCATCATCATCATCATCATCACAAAATATAAAGACCTGCAAATAGAAATAGAACAACTATGACAAAAGAAAGCAAAGATAGTACCAATAGTAACAGGCACCTTGGTGCAATCCCAAAACATCTGGAGCACCACTTGAAGACCGTCGGCATTGACAAAATCACCATCAGTCAATTGCAAAAGGCAGCTTGACTTGGAACAGCTTCCATCCTGCAACGGTGATCCTCTAACACCATCAAAGAACAACTTCTGGACATGATAGGTGGATAAAAATGCCAAATCCAGTCTAAACATCTGTCTGATTGTGAGACCGTAATTTTATTAAAACAAAGAAAAAAGAAAATCAAAATAGCATATTATTAAGCATTTTTTCTTCTTCTGGGTCAAAAGTAATTCTCAGCACCAGCTGCAAGAAGAACAGATGCAGCGGACAACAAATGGTGAGCTCTGACAGCTTCTCGACAAAGGTAAACCCCAGAGTGAAGGTGGGGTCAGGTCTGACAAGTTTCTTGACCCTTGAAAATTTGTTCTCAAGGTTTTAAACCTTTGCATTCCCAAACTGATTTGCCACAGCAGTTAGAAATCTGAGAAAGGTCACTGTTGTCCCCAGACTAAAACAACATTGACAAAATTCCCCATATAATTTTTCTTCATGCAGGGATACCAGTAGACTCCAGCGCTTTTCTGACCTATTCAATTTGCCATTTTCTGCTCCTCCGAATGTCATCTTTTGCATTCGAAGCAAATGTTTTGCTCATTGTGCCAATTTCTCCCATGACTGGAAAATGAAACTAAGTTTGAGCAATGAAGGGGAGAATTGTAAAGGGTTCTTTGGCTCTTCTAAATGCATCTAGAGGTGGGCTGCAACTTTAGAGGAGTACAGGTAGTCCTTGACTTACGATCACAATAGGGACCGGAAAATTTGTCATTAAGCAGTATGGTTGTTAAGCCAGGCATCATGTGACCTCACCTGATTTTACAACATTTTTTTGCAGTGGTCACTAAGTATGGTTGTTAAGTTAATCACGTGGTTGTTAAGTGAATCACACAGTTCCCCATTGATTTTGCTTATCAGAAGCTGTCTGGGAAAGTCGCAAATGGTGATTATATGACTCTGGGATGCTGCAACTGTTGTAAATACATGCTGGTTGCCAAGTGCCTGAATTTTGATCATGTGACTACAGGGATGCTGCAACAATCATAAGTGAGAGGACTGGTCATCACTTTTTTCAGTACTGTCGTAACTTTGAATGGTCACTAAACAAATGCTGTAAGTTGAGGACTACCTGTATCTGGGATTGGATTCTTCCCTCCTAGTGGCCCCTGAATGCTGATGTCAGGCTCTTTTCAGGCCTAAAGCTGAAAGTGATATTTTTCTGTGCACAGTGCCCACAAAATTCTTTTTAGCAAGATTTATTGAGATGAAAAGGATGAAGTAACAAGAATTCCAGCAATTGAATTATTTCACATTTAGAACCAGTGTATCCCCATGTACATTAGAGTGGAATTTCTTTGATCTTTTTTCCCCCCTATCAGTTTTCCTGCAATCTGGCAAGCAAGCTGGTCTTTTCATTGAAAACAGAGAAGCTTGCCAATCTCTGGTTACAAAACGGTCTCTTGAAGTTTGATTGATCTGGCAACCAATTTTTATACTTGGCACTTTGCCAGGTTGCAAAGTGTAGCTGTGCTGTGGGTTGTGATGGAAAAGCTAACCACTTAGTGTGCCAGGATCAGGAAATTGGGTGTGAGGCTGATTGTGCATGGATGTTAAATCCAGGTCAAATGGCCTTTTCATGAGTTTAAATCTCGGGCTCAAGTTTAACATCTGTAATGAGAAGAGCTACAGCCAGGGGAATGGTTGGATAAACTGAGCCCAGAGAAGGAATAAGGACACGGCAAACATCTCAGAAGGGACACTCCCTAGTTTTTTGGGCTCTAAAGGTGACAAAGGAGAAATGTACTTTCAGACTTGCAAGATTCTGTTAATGTAATCTTACAATAAAATAGGAATAGTTCATCTGGACATGATTCTTGCCTGTACCATCTTACAAGGCTGACAATATCTGAATAGGCCTTACTGGACAATTTTAAAAAATGCTGGGTTGTAGCAGAACAAGAGATCTTTCTAGGGGAGTTGTGTTAACATATGGGGGAGGGTGTTGGATCAGCTCCAGTTTGATTTAAATCATCAATTATTTCTAATTAGATTACTTGAATTCATTTGGAAAATTGGGTCAGTTTGATCTGATTGTCTGAATCTCAAAAGTCTTTCTGTATCACCAACCTGATCCCCAAGCACCTGATTTTACCGTAATTATTCTTCCAGTTGGGAAAGCTGATTTAATTTAGACATTTGACTGAACTTTTAAAATCAAATCTCTAAATCAAAACTGTGTGCATCCCTAATTCTGATCTTATGTAAGCAAAATCTGTGCTCCAGCATTGAGTGGCGATATCTTCAGAACAACTACAATGCTGAGGGTTCATTTTCACAGCACTGCTTTACTTCCTACTTATTTTTTTACAAACAGAAATAATAAAATGGAGCTTTCTCTGCTTCCCTCAGCCTGCACCTTTTGCCCCCTGAAAATATGTTCAATGGGATTGTGGAAATCAATGGGAAATTAGTGTAATATGCTCTACCTGGGGTTGCCCTTGAAGACCATCCAGAAGCTACAGCTGGTCCAGAATGTGGTGACCCAGGCAGTGGTGGAATGCTACATTATGCACATGTTAACCCACTGCTTTGTGAGCTACATCTGTTACCAATAAGTTACTGGTGGTAGGTTTCTGGGTGCAACTCAAGGTGTTGGCTATCACTTTTAAAGCCTTTCAAGGCATATGGTCTGGCCAGCTGAGGGACTATCTATCTCTAGTTGTCTCTGCCCATCCAATTCAGTGCAGGAGGGTGGGGGGTACTCTGGGTCCCATCAATTAAGCAATGTCATCTTGCAGAACCCTGGAAGTATGCCTACTCTATTGTAGTTCCTGCTCTCTGGAATGATCTTCCCCCAGAAAAGTGGGGGCTCCCACCCTTATGTCATTCAGGAAATGGTTGAAGACCTGGTTGTTCTCCCAGGTTTTAGGGACAAAGTGACTGTGGAACCCCCTTTTGTCCTTTTGCTTGTTTGGATCTTGTTCTTCTGGTCAGTTGTATCTTATGTTTTTATAAACTGTATATTTTGGATCCTAGTTGTAAGCTGACCAGAGTTATTTGGTAGGTGGGCTTCATATTAATAAAATAGAATAAAATAAAATAAAAATGAGGATGAGGATGAGGACAGTGACAGTGACAGTGATTTTCCCTAAATTCATTAAACCGGCCTTTCAATGGGGACACCTTCCCAATGTAGGAAACTTGTAAGGGTATTAAAATGAAACCCAATGATAAAACATTTAAAATTAGCAATGGAAATACCTTGTAAAAAACATCCACCCTATTCCTGTGCCAAATAAAGAAATAAATGGTAGACCATTATGGGGAGAACTAATTGCCTCAATTACATTAAATCTCTAGCATTATGTTTATATTCGTTTTAGAAATAATTATCATAAGAAAAGCCCTCATCAGCCCCATCTAGTCCAGCATTTATGCATGTATGTATGAAGGCTTATATGCCACTCTAACTAGAAAATGTTTCTGAGCAGCTTACATGCCTCATTACAATACTAGAATTAAAATATACTTGAATCAAAAAATAAAATTACTAATGACACAGCAATAAAATCATGATCTAGTCTATCGTGGCACCATTTTCATCACAATACTCAACAATCACCTGGTGCTACTTCCTCAGGAACAACTCAATATTCATCTAATCCCAAAGGTACTTCAGAAGAGCCAGGTCTTGATTGCCTTTAGAAGAAGAGCAAGAATGGGCCCATCACTCTCTCTGAGGAATATTACTCACCTTCACAGTATTTGATGGCACATTCCATAGAGGTTGGGATCTGCAGCAAGCATTTTTTACTAAGCTAGGAGATTCTACTTGGAGAAAGCAATCTTGCAAGTACCTATGCCCTGAGCTATACCTGGCCTTCAAGGTAGCGACCATCACTTTGAATTGTACCAGTAGCCAAATGAAAGGTGGTATAACAGGTGGTATAACATAGTGAATTGTGATGCACACATTACTATTTAAGATGCTCGTGTCTGATCTTCTGAAGCATTCTGAATAGTCTCCAAGGACAGCTTCACGTAGAGCAAATTACAATAGTCCAAATATGAGGTGACAAAGTCATGAGTGACTGGCAGCAGAACCTCCTGGTCTAGGAATGCGTGCAATGGGTGCAAAAGGTGAAACTGTAAAAAGACCCTCCTGGACATTGCTTCCACCTTCTCTTTCATTAGCTGTTGTGAATCCAAGAGGACTCCCAGTCTGTTGAACTGCTGTGCATAGGGAAGTGCTACCTCACCCAAGACTAAAGATGGAATTCTCCAGGAATCCTATTTTCAGCCGAGGAAGAAGCAAGCAAGGGAAGTACATTCACAACATCCTCATTATAGAACCGCATCAATATGACAACAAGATACAGGGAAAGAAATTGGGGAGGGAAGAGGGGAAACTTGTGGTGGTACTTTGTTCACTTAATCAAACATATGGGATATACATATACATATTCTGCTTATTCTCAGGTTTAAACTTCAACTATGCACCATCTCATCTGGCCTGTTCTCTCCTGTTTCTCTTCTCGTTTTAATTTTTTTATCCCGGGGGGGGGGGGGATCTTAATTAGCTTTTTCTGCCTTCCTTTCAAAGAAAGACAGACTAACTCTTTGGATGGGAGGTCTAAGGTAGAGGGAGAAGCCTCCATAAGGACCTAAAGCAGTGTTAGCTGGGGAATTCTGGGAGTTGAAGTCCACATATCTTAAAGTTGCCAAGGTGAGAAACACTGAGCTATGGAATAGGAATGGTTTCAGCTTCTTTCCTCAAAGGAAGATCATCTCAGGACATATGAGGAAAGAGGAATGGAAGCCATTAAAAGGATTAAAAAAAAAAAAGATTAATATTTGAAGAAAAATCTGCAAATGCCCTTCATGTTCTAAAGCAGAGATAGATAATATTTTTGGTGGCCAGAGGCCTAGACTTAACAGTTTGGGGAAAAGGAAAGGCCACAGTGGGAGGGGCAGTGATATAAGGAAGGCAGCACTGTGTCAGGAAGACTCAGGTGGACTTTTCATTTCGAATCACCTGCATTTGGAGGGAATCCTTAGTGTTAAGTTGATTTTAGGGCATGTGCTACAATTGTCCCAACTCCACATGGTAAGAAACTCAGCCTCTGATTCTAAGCATATTTTTTTTAATAATATTTTATTAAAGTTTTAAAATTACAAAGTTAAAAGTTAGAAATGAAAAAGAAAATGAAAAATACAAATTATAAGAAAAAGAAAAAGAAAACGTAAGATAAAGTAAAGAAAAGGAAGAAAGACATAGAAAATAGATAGCTTCCAATCTATCTCTGGTCTTAAGAATAATAAGAATGTCATAGGTGCTAGTTTTTAATTCATTTAGTAGGAATAATTCTTTGTCAAAACATATCCCATTACATTTATAATCTAATCTTCAAATCCCCATGTAAGCTTCGCCCCGCCTGCATTTTGCAAATAGTCCATCAATGGTTGTGGGAGTGTGGAGCAGGGGTGTGAAACATGGACTCTCATCCCCAGAGGAGCGGACAAGAGATAAGAGAATGAGACTGGCTCTTCCCTGAGGAATGCTAAGGATGTTTGTAGTGTGACCCTGGGAACTGCTCTCAGTCTGAGAAGATTCTGTGAATGGAGTGAAGCCAATTAAACCTTGCTGGATTGAATCTGTATAGTCTCCTGGAGTTTCCTGGGCTAAACCTTACATCAATCTTCTCAGACTCAAACTACCTTCCAGTAGAAGGAGATATATCATGGCTACAGATCCGCAGGGAGCGGCTTTGACTCCAGAAGTGTTGGCAGCCGCATTGTTACAGCATCAGCAGCAAGTAGATGCACAGATTAATAACCTGCAGGCTGCTATGGGACAACTAGTACAGCAACTCGGACAGGTAGTCCAGCCACCACCTCTTCCACCGCCCGTATTACTGCACTCACCTGGCAGCATGCCTGAGAAGTACAGAGGCGAGGTGGAACAGATGAGAACCTTCCTGGCACAATGTGACTTGTTCATGGATGGTAGACCGGGAGAATTTCCTACAGATCGAACAAGGGTGGCTTTTGTGATGAGCTTATTGAAGGGATCTGCGGCCAAGTGGGCTACTCCTCTCATAGAGACAGGAGATCCAATACTCAACAACTACCGAAATTTTGTCACAGCTTTCAGGGGGCACTTTGGAGACCCAGTGAGACGATTAACTGCCTGTTGGGACATCCGCAGACTCAGACAAGGCGACAGATCGGTAAGATTATTCATTGCAGATTTCAAGTTATTAGCGGGAGATGTTGAGTGGAATGATGTAAGGTTTAGCCCAGGAAACTCCAGGATACTATACAGATTCAAACCAGCAAGGTTTAATTGGCTTCACTCCATTCACAGAATCTTCTCAGACTGAGAGCAGTTCCCAGGGTCACACTACAAACATCCTTAGCATTCCTCAGGGAGGGGCCAGTCTCATTCTCTTATCTCTTGTCCGCTCCTCTGGGGATGAGAGTCCATGTTTCACACCCCTGCTCCACACTCCCACAATGGTTTCCATTCCTTAAGGTAATAATTATTTGATTTTTCATTTAATAAACAAGTCAGTTTATCATTCTCTGCCATTCCCATCAGTTTTAGCAACCATTCTAGTATTGTTGGTAGTGTCTGGGTTTTCCAAAATTGTGCATACAAAAGTCTTGCTGCGGTAATCATATATTGAGTAATTCTGATAAGATGCTTTCCAATTTGAAAGTCCATTATCCCCAACAGGAATATTTCTGGTTTAAATGGAACCTGTATCTGTAGTATGCTCTGCATCAAAGCTTGTATTTGAGTCCAAAATTTCTCTGCAATTTTACATGTCCACCACATATGGTAAAACGACCCTTCTTGTTGGTCACATTTCCAACAAACGTTGGAAATTGTCCCGTACATCTTTGATAATCTTTGGGGTGTCATATACCATCGATACAACATTTTATAAAAGTTTTCTTTCAAATTATAACATAAAGTAAATTTTAGTCCTTTAGACCACATATTTTCCCATTGCTGCATATGTATATTATGTCCAATATTTTTTGCCCATTTAATCATGCATTCTTTAACTTGTTCTTCAACCATTTCTTCTCTCAACAATAATTTATACATTTTTGCTATTAAGTGCTCATCTGTTTCACATAGTTGAATTTCAAATTCCGATTTATTCTGTTCAAATCCAAATTCTTTTTTATCAATTTTGAATTTTTCTTTATATTGCATATAAGAAAGCCATTCTTATAGCCAATTACTCTTTTGATTTGATTTTATATTCTCCTTGTTCTTTTTCTAATAAGTCTTTATATCTCATCCATTTATTTTTATCTCTTGTTTCAGTTCTATAAAATGCTTCTTGTATAGAGGTCCACATCGGCATCTCAGGGCATAAAAGTGGTCTACATTTAGTCCAAACTTTTAATAAAGATCTTCTAATATAGTGGTTTTTAAAGTCCACGTTAACTTTGACTTTATCATACCACAAATATCTGTGCCATCCAAATCTCAAATTATAATCTTCCAAATTTAATAGTTTCTCATTTCTCAAGGTAATCCATTCTTTAAGCCATACTAAACAGCAAGCTACATAGTACAATTTCAAATTGGGAAGACCCAAACCACCTCTTTCTTTCACATCTTGCAAAACTTTATATTTTATTCTTGGTTTTTTCCCTTGCCATATAAACTTAGAAATATTGCATTGCCATTGTTTAAAGGGTGCTTCTGAAGTCAATATTGGAATTGTCTGGAAAAGATATAAGATTTGCAGCAAAATATTCATTTTAATCACCAATATTCTTCCTAATAATGACAATTGTAACTTTTCCCATCAGTCTAAATCTTTTTTAATAACTGTCCAGAGTGGAACATAATTATTCTGAAATAAACCAGCATTCTTAGATGTCAAATATACTCCCAAATATTTTATTTTTTTCTCTATTGTAAATCCAGTTAATTCATTCAATTTCTTCTGTTGGTGAAAATCCATATTTTTAGTTAAAACCATTGTTTTTTGTATATTTACTTTGAACCCTGATAGCGACCCAAAGTCTCTCAATTTTTGCATTAACAATTTGGCCCCCTCCAGTGGGTTTTCTAAAGTAATGACTAGGTCATCAGCAAAGGCTCTTAACTTATATTCTTCTTTTTTAACTCTTATTCCCAAAATGTTATCATCTTGTCTAATATCTCTGATTCTAAGCATATTTTTTTGAGAAGGGTCATAAAAAAAGAAGAAGAGGGTGCAATTTGGGCTGTTCAAAAGGGCGAGAAGAAGACAAATCTCAGAAATTTTCTCAAGGAAAAAAATGTTTTCCAAGAAATTTCATTTGTGTTCTAGATGTAACTGCTGTCATCAAAAGGCAGCAACCATTTCAGAAGAAACAATGGGTGCATGTCCTCTTAAAAGGATAAGGTTAATCCTGCAGTTATCAACCAAAGCCACAGGAAATCAATTGTCAGGGCGTCCCACCCTCTGACTGGTCCTCCAGCATTTACTATTTTATTTCCCCCCTCTTTTAATTTATCAAACACTCTTGATGTTTCCCCGAGGTCCCCCATGGAGTTAGCATCACGCCACAGATTGCAATGACATTTATCTCAAGTTGTCATTTCAGTAAACACTGTGTAAACAGTCTTTTTCCCCATGCAAGAAAACTGTAATATATGTCGGGGGGGGGGGGGTTCACCTCTTGCTCCTCAAAACTGTCATGCAATAAAAATACAGCCATGAGCCAGAAATAATCAGCATGTTCTCAGATGTTAAAAAAATAAATAAAGAAAAATGAATGCTCCACAAACTCACAAGAACAGCAATGATTTATTTTGTCTCGACATTTACTGAATCTATTATGAATCCCTCTTGCCTGATGGAAGTGGAGGAATGACACCTAACAAAAACCCAAAGAGACACAGATTGATTGGAATCCTTTTTTAGGGACGGAGGTGCCAATGTTTTGCAAGTGCTTGATAAAAAGAAAACATATTCTAAAGGATTCCCAACCTATTTATTTCAGCAAGCACCAGCTGCCTGTCACTAAGTTTTTGGATTGCTCAGTGGAACGCATCCAAATGTTGCCTTATGCCTCTCTAAAGAGAGTGGAGATCCACTGTGGTTATTTGATTTATCGCCACTCCTAATTTCCAAGCTACATTTATTCTTGAGAGAGGCAATAACTGGCTGAGTACACAGAAGTCTGGGAGAATATGGGATAGGGTTGCACGCGTGTCTCATCCACTTACCACTTTCAGCCCCTCATTCAGTCAGACGAATATTCACCTGGATGCAATGACTATGTTAAAGCACAGGTCAGTCCCAAGATCAGGAGCTGACCTTCTCTTAAGTGCATTCTTCCCAGTTCCTTTGTGTTTGGACCCCAAGTAAGACTTCCACCCAGCAGGGGGAACACAACTGGGTCAATTCTTCTCCTTCCACTTTGGGACATTCAATGGAAGGTAAGCCTTGGTGGTGAACAGGAGCCATTTTATTACCAACGTTAATGAGACACCTATCCTGGTATGAAAATCATTAGAACTGTATCACACAGGCCTAAGAATAATGTCACAATTGAACGTATTAAGAATCATATTTTGCTGGAATGTGCTGACAATCAGGGCCCTTCCCTTCCCTTCCCTTCCCTTCCCTTCCCTTCCCTTCCCTTCCCTTCCCTTCCCTTCCCTTCCCTTCCCTCCCTCCTTCCTCCCTCACATATTCTATTGCACTCCTTTTCCAGAATACCTTTGCTTCCACAATGAAAAGCCTAAAAGGCACAGTATATATGAAGAGCAGAGTACACATTGAATGGACTGAAGTCTCTCCTTCTCCCTGCAGAACAGCTTAAAACCAACCATTGGGTCTTCAGATGCTGGTGCAGCAGTTTTCCTTTCTCTCCTCAGCCTGGCTGCTTGATCTCTCCCAAGCTGGATGTCTTGCATCCTAGCTTATCTGATCCAACCCACTTAACTCTTCTTCTATGCTCCTCTTGGTCCCACTCCAGATGTTCCCCTGGGAATTTTCCTTGCTGACAATTCTTCCAGCCTCTCTTCTGATCAGCCAGGCACCACTTCTCCTCTGTGGATGTGGCCAGCTACATCCAATTGCTCCCTTGCCAGTTGAAACTCTGGTATCCTTGTGCCCCAAGGTTTCTCATCTTCTCTTTTGCTGGAGAGGGGACCCCTTCTAGGAAGATTACTGCAGAGAGAAAAGCCTTTTGTTTTTTCTCTTCTTGCTTACTTGCAAATTATCTTTCCTTTTCCCTTGTTCTGCAGAGAGAGAAGACTTCCCAAGTCTGCTCCTTGTCTCTTTAGATTGCTTCTGCTCCACACATCTCCACCCCCACCCCTGTGCCTCTCTCTTGCAGGCTCACTGTTAACTCATCCCTATACCTCTTACATTTCCTTTCTGTATGTTCAGTTCAGAAATGTCCACAAGGCGAGCTCTACCCCTTTCATAAGTGTATGCAACACCACAACCTGCATGTAAAGATGACAAAATTTGTAGTCAGTGTAATGGGGCTTTTGTCATTTGCCTTTCCCACCCCATGAAAGCCATTGCTTCACTCCTTGGGAAAAAGCCATTTTTGAGGTCCCCAACCACTTTGCTTAAAAGTAGCACTTGATCTCTTCCTCTGATCTCTATCTACATACGCTTCGTCTCCAATTTCCTTGGATTTATTCAATAGTAGCAGCCAACTTCTAGTTATGGATCCAGATCCTTTGCAACTAGATTCAACTCTATATCAGTCTCCTAGCAGTTTGCATCAGACTTCAATTCTATCAGTTATTCCCAAGGTAGTAATTTGTACCAGAGGATACCGATCTTGAGCAACATTTCTAGGATAATCCTGAGGATGCTTTTTACCTATCGGATCTAGGCTTTATCTTTCAGGAAGACGCGGTCATTTGCCTGGTGCACCACCAGGCCTTTCTGCAGTTCACACCATTTTGTGCCATGGGGTTAAAATTGACACAGCTGTTCCATACTGGCAACTTCTCAAAGCCCCAGTGGTGAATCTAAGATGGGTGCAGATGGCCTCTAACTGGCCCAATGCTCCATGGAATTTCTGGTTATTTGATCTGCTCTGCTTGCTTCACAGAAATCCCCCCTTTGCCTTGCGAAGCTACAGAATTAGTCCAATGTGGCCTAATTCAGCATGGGATTTAACTAAATGCGATGTTCATGCCTTAATAATGGACTGCATCAGGGGAAAATCACATGTAAAAGTACCAATACAGTAGATGAAGCTGTGGATAGAAATCCTCAGTATGGATTTTATTTTATTTTTAATAGGAAACTGATGCAGCTTCTTAATTTTCTTTTTCAAAAAGCTAAGCTACTGTGCATGGATACATCTACACAAGTTCTTTGGAGTGGCATGGAAGTTGCTATTTCCGTTTTCCAAGGTGGTTCCACTTTCAGACTTACTTGAGGTTAATCACATGAGAAACTGTGAGATGAGTCCATTTCTGTACTGAGGGATGAAAGGGCCCAGGATCACAACTCCTCTAAAAATACTGTAAACGTTACTTAAATCAATTTAGATCATGGTTTACAAACTGTTTCAGGCCATGGAACCTATTGGTTAAAGAACAAAAATCTAGATCCCCTGATCAAGAAGGGTGGGGTTTTTGAATGTCATCTGCGAAACCCCACCCTTCCTTTCTACCTAGCAACTAAAAAAAACCCCAACCCAACCAAAAATACCCTCTCTGCAAGAAACTAAGTAAAAAAAAAAAAAACTGCTCCCCAAGGGAGAAAATCCCCCCCCCCTAGTTCTTTGCAGAGTTTTCCCCCTTAGAAAGGGTTCTAAGTCCACATAGAACCCTACGGTTCTGCATAAGCCAGTTTGAAAACCCCCAATTCAGATCACAAAACCAGTTGCTGTAACCAGATTCCATTCATGCAAAGCCTTTTCAGGAATATACTAATGTACATCTTTAGGCAAGAATAATGAAAATAAAAATGGATCCTTCCCATTTTCGTCCTCCTCTTGCTCCTTGTTTATAGCATTCACATGGCCTCAATGATAGCCGACTGGGAAAGCATCAGATTTCATATGTGATCATAAATTTCTTCTTGTGAGGCTTTTTCCTATTCAGCTTCTGTATTGAGGATGGCGCAGATGGAAAGCAAACTATGGCTCTTTATAAAAAAGGGGAGAGAGACAGCTTGGTGTAGTGGTTAAGGCACCAGGCTAGAAACCGGGGGACCCTGAGTTGTAATCCTGCCTTAGATATGAAGCCAGCTGGGTGACCTTGGGCCAGTCCCTCTCTCTTAGCCTTAGGAAGCACACAATGGCAAACCACTTCTGAAATCTTGTCAAGAAAACTTCAAGGACTTGCCTAAGCAGTTGCCAGGAGTCAACACTGACTCGAAGGCACCACCCCCTCAAAAAAAAGATAGCAGGATAACAGGAAAACAACTTGATTTTCTCTATTTCAGTTCATCTTGAACGCCTTTAGTAGGATTTGTTTCAACATGGCAGTGGTATCTCTGTTTCTGCAAAATAATAGACATGTAAGACATGACCTGGGTTTGATCTATCGCGGTGTTTCTCAACCTTGGCAACTTTAAGATGTGTGGATTTCAACTCCCAGAATTCCCTAGCCAGCCATGCTGGCTGGGGAATTCTGGGAGTTGAAGTCCATACATCTTAAAGTTGCCAAGGTTGAGAACACTGATCTATGGCATGAAAGCTCAGGGCCACATGTATCTTTTGGACACTTGAGGACTGGTCCTCTGGTGCTTTTTCAAACGTGACCATCATGCTTTGGAGTCAATCTCCAAAAGGTGTTTTGGAGTGTAGAGGAGTGTGAAGTGTCTTGAATACCTTAAAACAGCCACATCTTAGCAGGATAAAACAGGGCTGCATTAAGGCATTGCAGACAGGGCCTACTTTCATGGACTATCATGCTTCAAAGTACTTTTTTTCAAGATCAAACCTAAAATTCTGCACAGTCTTTTTAAGAAATGTAATAAAAGGGATAACGTGACATTAACCACATGGGGAATAATCCTATTAACCACATTTGATTTGACTTATTTGAAATTAAGTCCTTTTTTTTTTTTTTTTTTGGTCCTGCATCTACCTACTTCTTTCAATAGATCACATTTACTTCTTCAATAACAGCCCTTTACAAATACTCAAAGACCAAATATGGCCTTCATCCACATGGATGCCCATGTGATGTACACAACGCTACTTCTGGATATAACCCTTCTTACCGGCATGCAATGTTAAAAAACAGCAGGGCTTTGATGGCCTCATCCTGCCTGCTATTTTTGAAGCCAGGGACCTTTGCTGCAGATATCCCTGTATATATTTATCTCAGCCCCATTCTAAATGTTCATCTGAACACACGAGCCCTTGAAATGACAGGAAGCACAGATGAACAGGCTGGATGCCTGGGCCTCATGTGCTCTGGAGCCCTGTTTTTCTGAGCTTCTCTGACTGTTCTCCTGATTTTTGATGTTCCACCATTGGAGGAAACAGTTGTTTAAAATAGGCTTAACGTCATTAAAAAGAGAATCCCAACTCTGCCAAAGAAAAGGAAACCTCCGAAAGTGCTCACCCCACCCATATATTGAAAGATCCACCCACATTTCAACCTTGCTTCACCCACTGTGGTTGTAGCCCCACCCCCAGTACAGCCCAGCCAGGTGATCCAAAGATTGCAAGAGATGAAACATTGGCTTCACACAGCATGCTAAATTCTAGTTTCAAATGCACACATGGTGCATTCATTCCTTGGTCAAACAAACAAGTTATATTGAGGCTTAAAGTGATGGCTTTGTTCAATAGCTTGCTAAAACAGTGTTTGAGTTCCCACCACCCGCCCATTCCCTTTGTTGCCTCCTCTTGCCTGTTGTAAGAATCCAATCAAAAAGTGTATTCCTTTTGGTTCTTCAAGTGAGAATTTAAGAAGCACCAACAGTTGTGTCTCAAGGTATCTGTTGAAGCCATTTTTCTTCATCTGGACATTTCCTGTTTGAGTGTAAATTAATCTGGATCAGTGTCATGGGTTGAATTTGGATGGTTCGGGTACAAGCAGGATGACAAGTAGGAAGATATTTTATTCTTGCAGGGTTTTATTTATTTCTTCTACACTGGTAGTGCTTTAGCTTTATTTACACAGAGTTTATTTATAACTCCTCCAGACTGTTTCTTCTGTGCTTGTGGATTCTTCTGTGGCAAGTCTATTTTTCTCCTTCCCTCCAACATGCCTTCAGCTACCTCTACTTGGTTTCTTCTCTGTCCCATCACGTTCAGCTACTTCTCCTGGCTGCCTCAATTCTCTTCTCAGATTCCTGTCTTTTTCTTTCTTCCTTCCAGTATAAGTGAAGTCTTCACACAGACACCATCTCACAGCAACTCACAATTCTTCCTCCACTACCCTTGCATCTGCCAGAGCCTTATTTATTAATTAAATGGCTGGCAAGATCAAACATTCCTGCCATTTCTAGAACAGTTGTGAAATCACTTGCATCTTCCAGAAATTCTGCCTTGGCTTCTAACCAAATCACCAGAGGGTTGTTCTTTTCCAAACCTTAACAGATCTACCTTTCAATCAACATGCACAGGAAGAAGAGTTTGCATTTTCCAGACTCATCTATGTGAGCTTCCTCCCACATTCAGGTTTTAAATGTTTTCATTGTTGACAGCTGTTGATGGTGTTGTCTATTTTTTACCATTTGTTTGCTTTCCAGTCTTTTATTGCACATTGCTTGAGAAATCTTTTTTTTCATATGGTAATCCAAGCAGTAGGCAAATGGATTAAGTCAGATCCTGAAAATAAATGGCATGGAGAGGACCCCAGTCTATAGCACATTCCTATATTTGGCACAACTATTGTTGAGTTTTCATGCAAGTAAATATCAGCTGGAGAAAGCCCATGATTGTTGCAATATAAAACACTCTGAAATCTCATTTTGGCTCACAGACCGCAGTGAGAAAGAGTGTTTAATAGCATTATATGTCATAGCGTCTTAGGTGATGAAGCCTCTCAAGAATGGTTAAAATTGCAATTGGAAATGTGAGCCAATTTTTTCACTGAGGCTGAGCACTTTGCTGGTAATTTGATAAAGAGAAAACATCTTGTGTAATGTCAATACAGATATGGAGCACAGTGAAAGTGTATTAGCAGCTATTCATTAAACATTATTATTATTGTTGTTGTTGTTGTTTGCACAATCAACCAGTTGTTTAGACTGGATTTGGCATTTCTATCTACCTATCAAGTCCTTTCCAAGGATTTGGGATAGGCAGATGTTGTTTGATGGTGTTAAAAGTATTGTTGCAGGATATAAGCTGTTCCAAGTAAATAATAATAATAATAATAATAATAATTATTATTATTATTATTATTATTATTATTCCTAGCTGGTGTTTTGTGAACTACCAAGAGCCTTTGAAAGCTTCAGAAGTATCAAAAGACAAGTGGCCAAGCAAATTAAAAATCGAATCGAATCGAATAGAATAGAATAGGAGTTTGAAGGTATCTCAGAGGTATCTAGTCCATCCCCCTGTTTGGGGTCAGATTTGCTAAAGCAGAGTAGAATAGTATAGCTCTTTGGGGTGCAAAGATACTTGTATAGTTCATTATTGATTTGATTTACATCTGCTTTTGTCCTCTGGTAAATACTGAAGCATCTATCAATAGCAACCACAGCGACAATAATAATATACATTCCTAGCTGTATCGCTCTTCCCTTCTGTTTCCTTCCACCTTTCCCAACATTAGAGGCTTCTCCAGAAAACTACATCTTGACATAATGTATCCAAAGTAGGATAATCTGAGCCTGGTCATTTGTGCTTTGAGTGAGAACTCTGGATTGATTTGTTTGATGATCCATCAGTTTGTTTTCTTGGCTGTCCATGGTATTCTCAAGAGTCTTCTCCAACACCCAAGTTCAAAAGCCCCAATACTTTTTTCTAATCTGCTTTCTCAAAGTCCAACTTTCACTTTCATAGAGTGTCACAGGGATCACTGTGTGTGTGTTTGTGTGTGTGTGTGTGTGTGTGTGTACACAAATACAACTTTGAGTTAGTGATGATTTCTGGCAACTACATTGACAAATCCATGAGGTTTTCTTGGCAACAATTTTCAGAACTGGTTGCCATCACCTTCCTGGAGCTGAGGGAGAGGGACTAGCCCAAGGTCACCCAGCTGGCTTCTGTTCCTAAGGCAGGAATAGAGCCCATTGGAGTTGAGCAGCTATAACAAATTTGACTAACAAAAAAATAATAAAGTCACAATCTCCTGGATTCTAGTCTGGTACCTTTAACTACCATACCAAACTGGCTCTCTAAAAGCTTAATAGTGATTATTAATTTTTTAAAAAGAGATAATATATTCAATTATTCAGAAGTCATTAATGACATTTTGGAAAACTGTAGCCTCCGTGACATTTTTAGCTCCCTTATATTGTATTCCTTGTTCCATTTGTTTTTTACTCTTTTATTCATTCTGAATTTATTCATGTTATTCATTTCACATCTCTTTTCTTTGTGTTGGTTTATCCTTTTTCTCTAAAGATGCATACAACATGTGACACAAAAGGAAAAGGGCCAAGAAAGAGGTGAAAAAAAGCCGGTTCAAAGCACAGGACTTTTAACATTCTTACCAAATGGATCAAAGCAAGTGAGGAAGCATGGTGGAATTACTGCAGGGGGCAGCTGGGAACCTGTCCAAAATTATTGACCTTGGAAGACCTACTATACTTGCATAGCTCTGCTTCTCTTCCTCCTCTTTGCTACTCAAGCTTTATTCTCTGTTGCAAAGTGATGGGATCCTAGAAGCCCAGAATCCTAGAGTGGGGAGGGGCTAGTCAGGCTACTGAATCCAACCCCCTGTTCAGCAAAGAAATCCAAATCCAGCCCTGATGGATTGCTATCCTCTGCTTGGACCCATCCAAGGAATGAGAACCACCTTCTTCTTTGGGTAATTGGTTCCACCGTTGAACTGCTGCCGCCAATTTTAATAACATTCCCTCAGAATCCACCTTCCTGTAACTGACGTCCCTTCTGTCTTTAGTTCTGTGGCCAAAGAAAGGGTTGAACCCAGTTCTCTTTAGCCTAACTCCCCTGCTGTCATCATCACACTCTGCAATCCTGCAGGAAGCCATGGGAATGACTTTGGAGAAGGCATCCAGAAGCTGTCAGGACAACAACAGGTGCAGAAACACATGCATTAAGCCTGGGGAGGTGGGGGATTGGGGTGGGGAAGTATTAGACTCAGACTGGCTCCCCTGGAACTCCTCAACTGGGTCACTACAGCCAATCTCAATAAAGTATAGTTCTAGTCATCCTGTGGAGTCAATTTCTGGTTTGTCTACTTTGTAGGGTTGACAAATCATTTCACCCTTTTTCCACTTGCACACCCAGAATCCTACAGTGGGGAAGGGCCACTGAGTGTGTTGAGTCCAACCTCCTGCTCAGCAAACGAATCCAAATTCAATCAATACTTGACATACAGCTTTCTATTCTCTGCTTGAACCCATCCAGGGAATGAGAACCAACTTCTTTGGCTAATTGGTTCCACTGTTGAACTGCTGCTGCCAATGTTTCTAACGTTCCCTCAGAATCTGCCCTCTTGTAACTGCCATCCATCCTCTCTTTAGTTCTGTGGCCAAAGGAAGGGTTGAACCCAGTTCTCTTTGGCCTAATATTTTCACCACCACACTCAATTCTTTCACCCTCTTTCTAATTGCACACAGTGCTTTCGTGGCAATTTTGTGGGAAACCCTGCTGAAAATAAGACCTGGAGAATAACAGCCATGCATTTACTTACATTGTTTATTCTCTTCCTTTAAAAGCACTTTCTGAAGTTCAATTTTTTTTTTATTTAAAACATTTTCTCCTCTCTCTCTCTCTCTCTCTCTCTCTCTCAAAAGGAACAATAGACCCTGATGCACATTAGAAGACAGGAATCTAAACACACCCAAAGAATGCACCAAAGCAAAGAAAGGATTTGGGTTGTTGCAGTTTTTAAAATGGAATAAATGCCTCAGGGATTTCATTCAAAACAATCCTCTTCAATTTTATTAAAATCAATAGGAGATGTTATTACAGCATAAATTAAATGTGATGCTATTTGCTCCTGGGATTCTCAAAGCAATTGTATGAAAATTGCTGCAAGCCGTACTAGTCATCCAGATGTCACAGTTAATGTTCTTTAAGTGTAGGCATGGATGCTCTCTTCCTCTAACGTCCCCCTCTCCCCCTTCACATGAAACAAGAATGTGACATGCAGATTTACATTCACCCAGGCATGCACATCACACACACACTCACACATATCACAGTACAGATTGCTTGAATTACAGATGGTGCATTTAGGGGTGTGCTTGTGTGTGTGTGTTTCTGCATTCTGTGATAAAGAGAAAGCAAGCAGATGTATTGTTTCATGAGCTTCTGGAAGGACAGCTCCAGTTTTAGTTTTGTATGCTGCCCCAAGTCCACTGGAACTGGGTGGCCAATAAATTTAAATAAATAAGTCAGTCAGTCTTCCTTTTTGGAGGAAGGTCTAGAACTTCCTTAGTTGAAAGGCTTAAATGCAGCAAGTTATTCCTGGAAAACCCAAAGCAGAACAGGGAATTCTTATTCTCTACTAAACATCTGTTGGACTCTGTACCTTGAAATGGAGAAAGTTCTTGGTTCGAACTGAGCTACTGGACCTTCCAGGATTTATGATCCACCCACAGATGTGGATCAAGGGTACATTGATGGAAGAGGGAATATGTTCCATCAATGGCCAAGTGAAGAATATTTACCTAAGACGTGTGGGTTCCTGTAAGTAAGGGATATGGAGAATCAGGGATTTCCTACAAGTAGGAACCCTTCAAGATGATTGCTGATGGTTTCCTGCTGAGCTGAATGTAGAGCTCTTAGAGCACAGCTTTCAAAACCAGTGCCAAGAAGCTGGTGGAGGAAGCATTCTCTTTCTTTTTCTCTTGTAGGAATATTGAAGTTATGTGTCATTTAAAAGAAAAGAAATGTCCCTCACGCTATTGGTTTTCATCATTGTCATAACTTGATATGAACATGATCATACCATAACATAGCAACTCAGTTGAGTGACAACACGTAGCTGGCCTTGGCTGATTGTAAAGAGCAAAATGGGATTGGACCTGGTTAGTATTTAGATAGCAAGGTCACCTAATGCGAAGAGAGGACTCTTTGGAAAAGACCCTGATGCTGGGAAAGATGGAAGGCAAAAGGAGAAGAGGACGGCAGAGGATGAGATGGCTAGATAGCATCACTGAAGCAATGAGCATGAAATTGAGCAAACTCAGGGAGGCAGTGAAAGATAGGAAGGCCTGGCGCAATATGGTTCATGGGGTCACGAAGAGTCGGACACGACTTAACGACTGAACAACAACTAAGCAAGCCACCAGGAAATCCAACATAGAAATCCAAACTATTTTTGCATTGTGGCCCAAACAACAAAAAAACATAGATGCGTCTATGTATTCACCGGGGGTTGTCATGGTCATACCACTCCCCGGGGGCCTTGAGATTCTCCCCTCCACAGGGAGGCAGGGCCTACTCAGTCTGCCCCTGGTGACTGATGGACCCACAAGGGTTCCAAGGAGCTGGGGGTTGTTCCTGAGGCCTTGCTGCATGGTCCAGTGGAGGCCCTGGCCACAGCCTGGAATAAGGAGGTGGCCGGGGCCTTGGACAGGATTGCGCCTATGCGTCCTTTCTTGGCCCATTTCCCCTGGCACTCCCCATGGTTTACGGAGGAGTTAAGGTGCTGAAAAGGGCCAAGAGACATCTACAGCACCACTGGCAGAAAACTAAGGATGAGTCTGACTGAACACATGTTAGAGCCACTATTAAGGCCTACCTCGTGGCGGTAAGGGTGGTGAAACTTCATTATTTCTCTGCTCATATTGCATCTGCGGAGTGTTGCCCGGTGGCCCTGTTGAGGATCACCCAGTGACCTAAGTGATGCTATGGCTACCCTTTCACAGTGCCTGAAGGCTGTAGGGGGCTGGGTGGGGGACAACAGGCTTCAACTAAACCCTGGAAAGACAGAATGACTGTGGGTATGGGGAGCATCAAGATCTAGGCGTTTATCATCTTTGGTTCTTGACAGGGTTGCACTACCCCAGACAGAGCCGGTGCATAATCTGGGGGTCCTGCTAGACTCATGACTCCTGTTTGAAAAGCAGGTGGCAGTCATGGCTAGGAGGCCCTTTGTGCAACTTTGTGTTGTGCACCAGTTATGCCCCTTCCGGGATCGGGAGGCTCTCCACACGGTCATTCATGCCCTGGTCACCTCCTGGTTGGATTACTGCAATGTGCTCTACATGCGGCTACTCTTGAAAAGTATCCGGAAGCTACAGCTGGTGCAAATGCAGCCTTACAGGCAGTTTTGAATGCCCCGGGGGGCTCATATAACACCTCTGTTATGTGAGCTGCACTGGTTGCTGGTTTGCTTCCGGGTCCAATTCAAGGTGCTGGTTATTACCGTATTTTTCCGACTATAAAACAATACTTTTTTCTAAAATCCTTACCCTAAAAGTTGAAGGGCGTCTTATTCAAGGAAGTCAGCCGAGGAGAGAACCACGGTTGCAAAACTGCCCATACTTTGTTTCTGCAAAGAGGCTTCCTCCTATTGCTAGCCTCCAATCACAAGTGAAATAGCTTGTCTCCCAAACAGACTTCCTCCAATCACGAGCCTTATGCAACTGACATCAGCTGATGCTGAACAAACCAATTAGAGGAAGGCTGTTTGCAGAGACGAGCTATCGGCAGTTTCACTCGTGCTTGAATGTAATCAGTTATGCAAAAGAGCCTGGAAATAGAGCTGCAGAGAGACGGTTTGGACCTCCTCCCACCGAGTGTATCAGGTAAATGTTAACTAATTACTAAATAAAAATGTGTTCTGCACTATCTTTAAAATATTGATTTCTTAATTTTGGGTTGGAAAAGTGGGGGTCGTCTTGTACATGGGGGCATCTTATTGACGGAAAAATACGGTACTTTTAAAGCCCTTCATGGCACAGGACCAGGTTACCTGAGGAGCCATCTTGCCCCCATTATATCAGCCTACCCCACTCAGTCTGGCAGAAGGGGCATGTTGCAGGCCCTGCCAGTCAAGGAATTTCGACTGGTGGGATCTAGGAAGAGGGCCTTTTCTGCTGTGGCCCCTGCTCTGTGGAACAACTTACCACCCAAGGTGTCATGTGTCCCCAGTCTCTTGGCCTTCAGGAAGTGTGTAAAATGTTGGCTGTGCCAGAAGGCCTGGGGGCCTGATGGGGGCTCACATCATTGGTATTGGCTCATGGGATAATCGATTCTACCCTCCCCCTGTCATCTTGAATTTTATAGTCTTTTGATGTATGTAGTCTTTTTATATATAGTATGATTTTTTTTTTAGCTAATTTATGTGGATATTTCTATTTTTAACTGTTTTTGATGTTGATTTTAACTGTGATCCACCCAGAGTCACCCTCTGGGGGATATGGGTAGCATATAAATTTGATAGATAGATAGATAGATAGATAGATAGATAGATAGATAGATAGATAGATAGATTCAACTCAAGGAAGCATTTTCCTTTGTTATCACAAGTAGCAGTATCTAGTTCAGTGTTTCTCAACTTCCAGAACTTTAAGATGTGTGGACTTCAACTCCCATAATTCCCCAGCCAGCATGCATAAATATATAAATACAAGTACATAAATACATAAATGCATGCATACATTAAAACAAAAGATAGGCTCATACCTTTACTACTTCGTTCACTATTTCTTACTTCTTTTCTGCATTTTGCAAAATGCTGCTTACCCAGAAAAGGAATAATGAGGTAGACGTGGATATATAGTAGTGGAAAAGCTGGAAGGGTATCTCACAGTTAGACCCTGCAAGGTTTTTTGTCATTCGATTACTATACCTATTACTCCAGACAGTTGTCATGCTAGCTACAACTGTCGAGATTGGAAGTCCGTGTCTGGCAGGTCACTAATTCTGATCTAAAAAAAGATGATAACCCCCCACCCGCCCCCAATCTCATGTTATTATAGCAATGTAATTGCTGCTCGAAAGAACTTCCAGGTATTCAAGTAATCACAATTTTTAAAATCAATCGTTCTGGCTGAAAAGTTTTTTAAATTATTTTTTAAAAATAATTCATTTAAAACATTTAAAGCACAGAATAAATAGCTACATAAAAAGGGGGTGGGGGTGGGGAAGGTGGAAAAAGACCTAGCGGATGGAGATTATCAGTCAAAATTATGGCGGAAAGTTTTAAACAATCGACAGAATGCAACGACTGTAATGAGCAGTTCCTTTCAAAAGCAATACCAGTTCCTCATAAAAGGACTGGTGTTAATGTTGAGTTAATGAAGCAACTACCTAGAGTCAAGAAGTGATTTAAATCAGTGTTTGTCAACCTTGGCAACTTTAAGACATGTGGACTTCAACTCAAAATAGCTGGCTGGGGAATTCTGGGAGTTGAAAACCACACGTCTTAAAGTTGCCAGGGTTGACAAACACTGATTTAAGGAATGGTGAGGCAGTGAAACTTGAAATATGATTGAGCCTACATGCTCAGAAACCTTCACTGTGTTATAAGGCAATCCTAACCTGTCTGGCCACAGAAGAAGAGAAACTTTTAAAGTTTTGGAACTAAGTTAAATTAGTCCATTTTTTTCCAGCCCTTTCAAAATTGATTGATTGATTGATTGATTGATTATGTGCCATCAAGTCATTTTTGACTCTTATGACCACATAGATATTCTCCATGACGATCTGTCTCTAACCTGTTCTTTGAAGTCTTCCAACGGTGCCCCCATCATCACTGTAACTGAGTCCCTCCACCTTGCTGTTGGTTGTCCTCTTCTTCTCTTTCCTTCCACCTTTCCCAGCATCAGAGCCTTCTCCAGAGAGCTGGATCTTCACATAATGTGTCCAAAGTAGGATAATCTGAGCCTGGTCATTTGTGTCTTGAGTGAGAACTCTGGGTTGATTTGTTCAATGATCCATTGGTTCGATTTTTTTGGCTGTCCACAGCAGGAGTCTTCTCCAACCCCAGAGTTCAAAAACCTCAATACTTTTTCTATTTTGCTTCTTCAAAGTCCACCTTTGGCTTCCACTGCCTGCACAATCCTGATCTTTATAGGTATAGACACATCATGGCATTTCAACTGCTCTTGTAAAAGAGTAGGTGTGATAAAGTTCTGATGGCAGCCAGGAGATGCCTTATAAGAGCTTTCTTTGCTGCAGGGAATCTTGGGAGCTTAGTTTTCCATGCTTTCTGTTAGAACTGTGGTTTCCTGGGGTTTCTTATTCAATTAACAGCTAATTCGTGTGCATTTTTTAAAAAATTTCTCCCTAGGCAGGGGAGCAGTCTTGATTGACTGGGTCCACACAAGACACCAAACACCAACTATTGAAACTCCTTTCAATCTAATCTGTGATGTGTAGAACTAGTTATTTTGAAGTAAGCTGAGGAAGAGTGGAGAAACTGTCTAACACTATCCAATCCAGGAAAATTTTGCCCTGGGAGCATATCTACAGCTGCAGATGAAAGTCTCACATATAGAGCTAATAGATCAATATGTATTGATCTGCCTTGAAAACCTCCAGGAACTCTTCCTTTCCAGTGGATATGCTTGCTTCATTGAGGGCGATCATATCCTACCACGAGATATTCTCTGATTTTCAGATCTTCAGCCCTGAAAAGGAAGGAAATTATTCTCTTCATTTGCCCACAGAGGGAAGAGACACAGATAATCACATCAGTCAACCAGAGAGACTATCATTCTTAAACCATTTTTTTTGTCACCCACCAGGGAAACCTCTTTTGAATTGTGACCAAATCAAAAAACATTCATTGCCCTGATGGGTGGTAGAAGCAGGACAGGCGCATTGACTGCCTGATGAGCATAGATTGAAAAGCGGACAGTGATTGAAAGCTTGTGGAGAGAAATTGAGGGGGAGAGGGAGAGAGAAAAAGCATGAAACATGCTGTGATTTGGAGCTGAGCTGGCCTCAGATTCCAGGAAGAAACAGAAGGACTTCCAGCATCTCGCTGGGTTGTTTTGTGCCCCCCCTGCTCCCCTTCCCAATAATAATAAAAAACAAAAGTACAATTGAAAAGTTTACAAGACAGAAGAGAACGGTAGAACACAGAAACCCTTTGTGAGGAAGCTGGAGGAAGCAGCTGTTTCAGAAGACTGATCCCTTCATGCAGTATTTCTCAACCTTGACCACTTTAAGACATATGGACTTCAACTCCCAGAATTCCCTAGCTGGCATGCTGGCTGGGGAATTCTGGGAGTTGAGGTCCCCATGTCTTAAAGTGGCCAAGGTTGAGAAACAATGCCTTAATACATGTTTGGAAATGGAAGAAGATCCTGGAGAGAAGAGTGGCAGTCCAAAATTAAAACCCACCTTGTCGGCTGAGCGATATGCATGGCCAAATCATTGGTTATATGTTCAGAGCCAAGGCTTAATTAAGATGAGCAAGCAAGCAACATAATAATGATAAATGAGGCATAAGAGGAGAAAGAAGCTTTTTTCCCTGAGCTGGATATTAGTTTGGCAAGGGAATAAGGCTTAGCTTGGGAGGGATTTGACGGGTTGGGATCCTTCCTTGAAGGTTTATAATGCTCAGCTTTCATGCGCAGATAATGATACCTTAAGGACAGCTTATCAAAAGATGGGGCATAATCCTACTTGCCTTTGATATTTTATTTTTTGCATTACAGTAATGCAAGCAAATGATTAAGAGAGTTATTTGTAGTCTAAACTTTTCCCCACCCTGCCTTTCAGTGGCACACACGGCTTTTCTATCAGTCATGAAGATTGGACATATTAACTCCAGAAAGTCAAAAAGGTTCAGTAACTATATTCACCTAATATATTTAACATGAGTGCCAGGAGGACCTGCAAGGGAGGTCAATGATGGTGCAACTGGGTGATTGAAGCCCTGCCCCTTTTAACATTTGTCACATAGGTCACGTGCAAGCTCCATCACTGGAGGCATTCAAGAAAAGATTGGGCAGCCATTTGTCCAGGGTGGTATGAGAATTCCTATACTGGGCAGGGGGTTGGACTAGATGACCCCGAAGGTCCCTTCCAACCCTAGGGTCTACTAAAATACCTTTCAGATTCTGCCATCTAGTCTATTTGAGGACTTGGCAGTGAAGGAGAACTCAACATATCATGGGATAGCTTCCAGGCTTGTACAGTTAGAAGGTTCTCCCCAATGTCTGGCCAAACTCCTTCCTTATATTATTATGGCTGATCACACAGTCAGCCAGATGTTTAGCCTGGTTTTGGCATTTTTATCCACCTATCGTGTCCTTCCCAAGGACCTGGGATAGGCAGAAGTTGTTCTTTGATGGTGTTAAAGGTATCATTGCAGGATGGAAGCTGTTCCAAGTAAAGCTGCCTTTTGTAATTGACTGATGGTGATTTTGTCAAGGCCGATGGTCTTCAAGTGGTGCTCCAGATGTTTTGGGATTGCGCCCAAGGTGCCTATAACTATTGGCACTATCTTTGCTTTCTTTTGCTGCAGTCATTCTACTTCTATTTGTAGGTCTTTATATTCTGTGATTTTCTCCAGTTCTTTCTCTTCTCTTCTGCTGTCTCCAAATATTGCAGTATCCACTATCCAGACTTTTTTGTCTTTCTTATCAACAATTGTTAAGTCTGGGGTGTTATGTGGCAGGTTCTTGTCTGTTTGAATTCTAAAGTAATTAAAATAGATGATGATGATGATGATGATGATGATGATGGTTGGTCTCATAGTCAGCCAGTTGTTTAGACTGGATTTGGCATTGATATCCACCTAGAGTCCTTCCCAAGACCTGGGATAGGCAGATGTTGTTTGATGTTAAAGGTATTGTAACAGGATATAAGCTGTTCCAAGTAAAACTGTGTTTTGCAGTTGACTGATGGTGATTTTGTCAATGCCAATGGTGCTCAAGTGGTGCTCCAGATGTTTTGGAATTGCATTATTATTATTATTATTATTATTATTAAAATTATTGGCTGCCCAACTCCAATGGACTCTTTTATTCCACTGATACTGGTCCTGCCTTCTGGGGCCAGACATAGAAAATTTTAGAGAAGCTGGATTTAGTTCCATCCCACACCCAGAACAAGTCAGATGTTCTAGGTGTGGGTTCTGTTAAAAACTATTCCAAAACAGTTCAGTGGAACTTCCAAAACATAATGTATTTGTTTTAGGTTCAAAACAGAACACAGTTCCCATTTGTGCATGCCCCAAGCAGAGAAGCATTTTGAATAGTTGGCCATATTTAGACCTCTGAGAACACAATCTGGACATTCTCACAATTTAAAATATTGCTCCATTTGCTTGGCAAACTCTTTTACCAAGTTTAAAGAACTAGTAGCAAGACAGAAATCATCAACATAAGTGAGAAGTACTGTATAGTCTTTCCCAGTTCCTTTGGTATACACACATTGATCAGCTATTGCGTTAGCAGTTTCCAAACCACGAACATGCACCAATTCTGAAGACTCAAGTCCCAAAATCAAATTACCATATGCACGGTCCATCAAAGCTTGCTCAGCATTCGTGGGTGCCACCGGGGGTGGGTTATTTACATAATGCCAAAGCCCCTCTCTCATGAAAAAAGATTTTATCTTTATATTCCATGTTTGGTAATTCTTTGAATTCAGCCTTTCAAACGGAAGGCTCACTGCTGCAGGTGGAGCTGCTGCCATATTTCACTTAAAACAAGCACTCAACCACAGAGAAAAAATCCAAACCTCAAACAAAACAGTCACAGGCAGGGTAATAAATCCATAAATCACCCTTCACTCAGGAATTTCAGTCCTTGCTTCCAGCACTCCTGGCTTCACGCCTTGGACATCATTCCTGGAACCGCACGCCTGGAATCCGTTCTGGAACCACTGACCTCAGTCCTCAGTTCTGGGCACTTGGTCCTGATTCTGGATCCTGGGTCCCCTATGAGCTCTGAGACTTAGCCCTGGGCCCATAACCTGTTGTGCAGAGCACAGCAAAGCTCTCAAAAACTCTGCTCTCAGGAAAACCACACATCAGCAAGAGAGCTTGCAAAATGCAATGTCCATATTTTGCTTTCCAAAGAAAATCCAGTCAGAAAATATAAACTAACTGGTTTTTATTGATAAAAATGCAAAGCTTCATAAAATACAAGTTGCATACAAAATATAGTAAATAACAAAGACTTCTTCTCATCTTAGCATCTAAGACTTATCCACAACAAAGTCTCTAGCTAAAAAACACTCTCAGAGAAGAGGCACACAACTTGGTTCTTAGTTACAACTACATAATCCATAAAAATCTACATGATAGATAAAACTATAAATGACTGACAGGCTGGGCATCTAGCCCTCCCGTTATATTGTCGGCATGTACCCCCCCACTGAATGACTAGCATACACATTACAATAGGTGGCAGTAAAAAGCATAACGCAGTCACAAGATGCTTTGTTTACATTAACTTCTCACAGTAGACGTAACAAGTTGTTGTACAGAGGATGGGATGACTTTCTTTCCATGAGAAAATCCTGACAGAGGAAGGAGTCTGGTGTGGGTCTTCCGGGTTGTGTGGCCGTGGTCTGGAAGTTCTGTTTCCTAACGTTTCGCCAGAATCTGTGACTGGCATCTTCAGAGTGCAGGAGCACAGACAGAAGGAAGGAGTATTAGGTAAAAATAATAAAGATGGGATAAAAAAAATCTAAAACATATTTATATAACCCATAGAAAGCTATTTTGGGGTCTTCCATAATTTTTAAAAGTGGGAAGGGACCCTGAGAGAAAAAAAGTTTAAGAAATGCTGGCTTAGGGGAAACTGCTTAAGATTGGGCACACTTGAATATTCAGAGGTCCTGTTTTTGTTAATTCAGTTCAGCAGTAGACCTATGTCAGATGATGTCCAATTTCAGACTATAGCTGATGGCTCTGGATGTTGGAATTTTGGAGGTAGAAATGTTGGATCGAATGATCTTATGAAGTCATAATGGATCTTATGAACTCAGTTAATCTCTTTCCATTCTTACTACCAGCACAATTAGCTATGCACATGTGAACTTGCCTAACTTTTCACTTTCAGAAGAGTACATGATCTGAACTAGAAGTACACAATTCTTTTATATCACAGTGTTTTGAATTTGGCCAAACAGTTTTCCAATTAAATATATCTATTAGGGAAAATTCTGCAAAAACTGTTTACATGCAACATACAAGCAAAATAAAAAAGATGTTGTGCCATAACCAGAGATGTGTGGACTGGAAGATATATGGACCATGATATTGCCACATTGTGTCCCATTCTGGAATAGTATGAGAACCATGAAAATGATATACTGCAACACTAAATTAAGTGGTGATTCACCCATGTAATGAAGCTTTAAAAAAAATCCTCTAAAACTCCAGCTTGATTTTATGTATATTATTCTGATGTTTATATATTTACATTCTTGTCTGTGCAACGCTTAGTTCTCATTATACATTTTATGGCAACTTGGTTTAATAGAAAATTAGTCGTAGCATTCTTTTTAAGAAACAGATTTCCACATCATGTATTTTGGAGCACATTCTGTGGTTGAGCACAGACTTGAACTTGGGTCAAAATCCAACATCTTAACCATTAGACTAAACTCACTCTCATAGGTGGCTTTCGGAAGGCCATGGGTTAATCTCTTTTAAGCAGAGGTTGAACTTCTGTTTTTAAGGGATTTCCTATATTGGAAGAGATTATCGCACAAGGAAAAAATAAATACTCACTCATCTTCTCACATGCCCCCAAATATTGTGTACATTTTTACTAAATGAAATACAAGAAAGAGGATTTCAGTGATATTTTCTCCTCCTGGGGAAAGAAAAAGGAAAGCAATTTTTTTGGCTCTACAAAAATGCAGAAGTTCTTTTTTTGACCTGGCACATGACGCTTGTCTTATACCATGGCTTTTCTCCCCAGCTCACTTATTTTCCACCCTTTGAAAATCATTTGCTGTCCTCCTTCTCGTCTTCCTTCTTTGAATTATTGGTTAAGATCTACTAGATCAGTGTTTCTCAACCTCAGCAACTTGAAGATGCATGGACTTCAACTCCCAGAATTCCCCAGCCAGCATTCTGGGAGTTGAAGTCCACGCATCTTCAAGTTGCTGAGGTTGAGAAACACTGTACTAGATGATCAACCATGAGTGAACCATCTCTCTCCAGGTACACTAGTGCATTTTTCCTAGAGACACAAATTTGTTCAGGACTGAACAAAATTGAGAAGCATTAATAAAGAGGCAACAATGTTATAAATACCTTAGGGCATTATAAACATCAAGAGAAAGACTCTGTCTTTCCCTACAAGAACAGTGCACACTTTTTTGGCTGAAAAGTTCTGCATTTCATATCATCTTCACAGAAGTGGCATATAAAGATGAAATACTATTTCCATCATCTTTCATTGCAGTGACCTCATTCACAGTGCATAGATTTGGTGGTTTCAAGAAGTGATTGTGTTGTTCTGAAGGCAGATCAAGATCTACGCTGTGAAGGGTCTCACAAGCAGGGATTGTACAAATCCATCCAGCCTTTCTCCTCCCAGAGGAAAAAAAAATCTGCAAGTATAATCCCTCGTATATGATTAACACAAGCAGCTTGTAGCTTCTAGCAACTTATTAACCTATTGAAATCTGTTCTCTAGTTTCTAAATTCTATGAACAACGGGCACAATACAGAAGTGGTTTCCCATGGCCTTCTTCAGGTTAGGTTTTTGAACCCCTAGTCTAGCCTACAGCGCTGAGGTTTCTTGATAGTCTCCCATCCAAGTGCTAACCTAGACCAATCCGGTGACCATCCAACGGTAGCCAAGACAAGTTAGTTGGATAAAGCTAAACATGCCTTTGAGCTGAATTTGATGGCTGGTGACCACACTGTAATTTTCTTGATAGTGGCATGGAAGGTGTTTGTGATTATGTTCTTCTGGGATGGGCTTTACCCTTCTGTTTTGCCAATTATCAAAGCATTGGCCAGGTGCAAGACAAGCGGTTCTTTTAGTTCTTTGAGATCCAGAGACAATGAACACACCAGTAGGTAAGGAGATTTTAAGCTCTATTGTGAACTCTAGCCAACAGATTTAAACAGGAATACAAGAGCATAAGGTAGAATTAAACAGAAATACATAAGCATAGAAAAACATAACATCCCAGGCAAGATGATAAAACTCTTCCCCTACTGTTGGGAGCTACCATATGGTGAAAGCGGAGAGACCCCAAGATGGTTTAGATAACACAGCACCTGGTCCCAAGGTCCACAATCCCAATTTCAGGGGCAATGCCAGGTCTTTCTATTCTAGTCTGCCACTGCAATCCCATGACTCTGTTTTGGAGTCAGGGGCTTTGAAAGTGACCTTGACCAGATATGATACCTGCTCATCAAAAGAATCCAGAGCTGGGAACTGTATAGAGAAGCTGGTGCTTAATCTAAACCAGTGTTGTCCAAACTTGGGCACTTTAAGATGAGTGGACTTCAACTCCCAGAATTCCCCAGCCAGCCATGCTTCAAAATAATGCCATCCTGTTTGTTCAGAATTCCCCATGCTGGCTGGGGAATTCTGGGAGTTGAAGTCCACTCATCTTAAAGTGCCCAAGTTTGGACAACACTGATCTAAACAATCCTGAGGATTTTCCTCCCTCCTACCACTTCTAAGTAAAACTGAAAAACAAGCCAGCTGAACATTCAAAGTGAGCTTTCTTACCATGTGCAGGAGAAATCAAACCATGTCCCCTAAACTTCTCGAAATAGCAATGGTCTTCCACATTGCCACTACACCTTCTTAGTCTAGCCTGGGAGGTTCTGGTCATCTTCCATCCATGCCAATCAGATTTAATCCTGTTTAGTTTGACATCCTTATTTAGCCTTGGAATTCAGAGGGAGATCAAGGTTCAGTCTCTAGGTTGGGTTTATTTCTTACTGTTCCTTAAAATATGGTGATACTTTTTATATCACTTGTCATTGCAAAGGATTCCAAACTGGTTTAGAAACCCAGTAAAATATATGAGTCTTTTCTTTACGTTAAGATGTAATGTGATCTGCTTGACGTGGTGTACAATAGCAAGCCAACCATCATGTAACCTATGGCTTATGTTTGGCATTACATTTGAACCAGGCAACTATGGCTTATTTGAGAAACCAGGATTAAAGCAAGCCATGGCTTATAATGTGCAAAGCCAGCCCCTGTCTCTTGGGCTTTTCTACCCCACAAGGTTGTTGTGAAGATAAAGTATAGAGGAGGACATTCTTACAGGAAGGTAGAGGAAGGTAATAAAAATAAACCCTGCTTTGGGATATTTTTGTTTTCTTTTAATACTGAAAAGAAGGTTAACATTTTTTCTGCATGCCTGTTGCTCTTTTGTTTGTAATTTTGAGTTGTTTTGATATTGTATGCTGCCCAGACTCACAAGGGAATTGGACAGCCTTAAAAATTTAATAAATAAATAAGCAACACTTTTGTAAATGACTATTAGGCAAATAGCAATGGTGATGAATTTGCCTCCAAGTGATATAACATACCATTTCATAAACCCTTTCTAATTCATGCCATTCAGTCACTTTTTAATGAGATGGGTGGTGACAAATTTGATAAATAAATAAATAAATAAATAAGTACAGTCCAAATCTTCTTCCATTCCTTCCCTTTTCCCTTTGTACGTATGGTGTAATCACAAAAGGGGAATGGTCTCAAATATTTGCAAGTAAATTCATTCCAATTAGGAGATTTTGCTTTCCTTTCCCCCCCTTGATGATGTTTCAGCTCTAAATATAGAACATGGACTTGCCCAGAGGTATTTAGAAGTTTGGAACCCATCAGTTTTCTTATCCAAACCAGGCATGAGTGCCAAGGAGAAGGAGGCAGAGGAGGAAAAGGAGTGGGGGGAGGAGGAGGCACTTAAATACAAATAGCCCCACTCTTCTTTTCATACTTCAATAACCAGGGACATCCTGTTTATTTACCTTTTTTAAAAAAGACCTTTTAACTTTTTAAAGAGTTTTCTTCAAAATAATGCCATCCTGTTTGTTCAGAAGTAAACCTCTGCACACTGAAGATAACTAATAGCAGTGATTTCTTTAATAAAGATCAGAAATCCTTGATTCTCCTCAAAATAATTTTTTGCAAGATTGTGGAAGTTCCAAATTTCCTTGCCTGGTTTCCAAAGTGGGGCTGGTGCAATGCAAATTTAGTTTTGGGCTAAAATTGGTCTTTTAGCATTTTCTGGAGGCCATTTCATGCCAAGACTTCCATTTTTTCTGCCTCATACTTGGAGAGCTTCAGAGTTTTAGAGAGCTATTGTTGATAGAGATCGTTCAATCATGGGAAGTGTCTGTATGTGTCTTCTTGATTTCATTGCATCTCTGTCCACCTTCAGCTCTTGTATGTCCTGCATGGTGGCCCTAGAAGTTTGGCCAAACTTCAAATCCCACCCCTAGTTAAGTCATCCTGATGTTCCACTAGGAGGTATTTTAATGAGATCCAGTGTGATGTTGTGATGAAGGTACTAACAGTAGGGAGACCCAGGTTCTAGTCACAACTATTGTGACAAAACTTATTTTGCCATTCTGATGAAACCATGACATTCTGTGAATGCCTATGCTTCCTATAATATACTATACCAAAAACTATCCAACCACAGTTCAGCATAATTTAGTACATTGGAACCTTGATATAATGGACCAATTAAGAGAAGGCGTTATCTGTTACTCTACATGGTCCATTAAATCAGAGGATATGTCATCTGCAGTGAATGTTATTACTATGCAAATGGTGCAAGTTGGTGCAAATTATGTGATTTGTGTAACTGGTGTTGTGACATCATGATGCAAATAACATAATGTGATATCAATGCAACAAGAATTTAACCCATTGCATCCACAGTCCATTGCACTGAGGTCCACTAGATCAATGTTTCACTGTACATTTTATGCACTCAGCATTACTGTGAAAACATCATGGCTGTGCATTTTTTCACTTTCTGTCATGAAAACGGGTACTCTATCCTTCAAAACAGGCTTCCCCAGAGGCTTTCACAACAGGTTATGTGAACTCAGCCATCAAGATATCTTTCCCACTGTCAAATGATTCTCTGCTTCATGTCCCCTAGTCCTTTGTCCTTCTAGGTTTCCAGCTAGAAACCAACACACTGAAAACATGTGGTCTATAACTGAGCTATATTCCTTATACTTTTTTAAACCAAGGAATTCACTTTCTTAGAAGGGGAGAACCAGGCCCCCAATATTTATTATACATGCTGCATTATGGAAAATTGCCTTGAGGATACATATTTATCATGCAAATGAATTCCATGAGTGTCTCCTGGTTGGTTTTCCATCTGTTGTCCTCACTAGATTTCTTCAGAAGCCACCTGTTTAGCTATTTTGATCACGTGCAGTTCAGAAAAGTCTGCTAATGGTGATACAGCAGAGCTATTCTCTGATAATTTTCTCATTGAGAAAACAGCAGTTCTAATAAATGAATACTAGGAAATGTCAGAGTAATGCTTAGGAGCTGTAGAGTGTAGGAACAGGGATGGGCGACCTATGAATGTGTATGGGGCCCAGTAAGCTCTTGTTCTTACAGCCCCTGAATCCCCTTCTCTGGATTCTTTCCTTAAAAATTGATGGATCACTTTTGTTTTGGTTTAAATGAAATAACAAGAAATTACTCCGCTTTTTCAAGAGTGCCAACAAACAAAGGAATATAACAAGGAAGGGAAAATGAGAAATAATTTTAAGATCAGAGAAATCATAGAAAAAATTTAGTTAAGATAGGAACACACAAGATTACTTCTCCGCCCTTATTGTGTCGCAGAGTGCCGCCCGGCGGCCCTGTTTGGGATCACTAGGTCCCTCCTTGGTAAGGGGGATCTGGTGGTTCACTTGCAGGGCTGCACGGAGGAGTTTGTAGAGCACCTGCAGGATAAAATCGCTCGGATTCATTCCAAGTTGGACTCCGAGCATGGTGCAGGGTCTGGGGAGATACCAGGGGATCGTTCTTGCCTTGTTATCTGGGAACGGCTTGATCCTGTGGTTCCTGAAGAAGTGGACAGGATCCTCCGGACTGCGAGGGCCACCACTTGTCATCTGGACCCATGCCCCTCCTGGCTCGTGAAAGCAGCTCGGGAGGTGACATGTGGTTGGATCCAGTCGATGGTTAATGCATCCTTGCAGGAGGGAGTGTTTCCGGCGCCCTTTAAAGAGGCGTTGGTGCACCCCCTCCTCAAGAAGCCCTCCCTGGATCCTACTGTACTGGACAATTTTCGTCCAGTCTCCCACCTCCCCTTTTTGGGGAAGGTGGTTGAGAAAGTGGTGGCTTCGCAGCTCCAAAGGGTCCTGGAGCAAACGGATTATCTGGACCCCTATCAGTCAGGTTTCAGGCCCGGCTATGGAACGGAAACGGCATTGGTCACACTTATGGATGATCTCTGGCGGGAGCGGGATGGTGGAAGTGCGACCATCCTTGCTCTCCTTGATCTCTTGGCGGCGTTTGATACCGTCGACCACGGTATCCTATTGGGACGGCTCAGGGATATGGGGGTAGGCGGCACGGTTTTGTGCTGGTTCACCTCCTTTCTCCGGGGCCGATCCCAATCAGTGGTGATAGGGAGCGAGAGGTTCCATCCTCGGCCCCTCCATTGTGGGATGCCGCAGGGTTCGGTTCTCTCTCCGCTCCTTTTCAACATCTATATGAAACTGCTGGGCGAGATCATCCGCCATCATGGGCTGAGGTATCATCAGTATGCTGATGATACTCAACTATATATCTCCATCCCTGGTGAGGTAAGTGATGCCATGACCACCCTCTCTTGGTGCCTGGAGGCTGTGAGGGTCTGGATGGGGAACAACAGGCTCCGGCTGAACCCTGGCAAGACGGAGTGGCTGTGGGTTAATGGCTCCTCTGTATCCGGGACATTGTCATCGTTGGTTCTGGATGGGGTGGCACTGCCCCAGACAGACCCAGTGCGTAATTTGGGGGTCCTCCTGGACTCACGGCTCCTGCTCAAAGAGCAGGTGGCAGCCGTGGCCAGGAGGGCTTTTGCACAGCTTCAGGTTGTGCACCAGTTACGCCCTTTCCTGAATCGGGATGCCCTACGTACAGTCACTCATGCCCTTGTTATCTCCCAGATAGACTACTGCAATGCGCTCTACATCGGGCTACCCTTGAAGAGTATCCGGAAGCTTCAGCTGGTCCAGAATGCGGCTGTGCGAGCAATTTTTGGGGCCCGAAGAAGGACCCATATAACACCTTTGCTCTGTGAGCTGCATTGGGTACCGGTTTGCTTCCGGGTCCAATTCAAGGTGTTGGTTATCACCTTTAAAGCCCTACATGGCATGGGGCCAGGTTACCTGAAGGACCGCCTCGCCCCCATGACTTCAACCCGTCCCACCTGATCTCATAGAGAGGGCATGCTCCGGATCCCCGCGGTAAAAGAACTCCGACTAGCAGGGTCCAGAAGGCGGGCCTTCTCTGCTGTAGCCCCCGCCCTTTGGAACATCTTGCCCCCGGGGGTGAGACAGGCCCCCTCACTCCAGGCCTTTCGGAGGGAGTTGAAGACCTGGCTCTGCTATCTGGCCTGGGGCGGGGAGGGAGGATACCAGAAATGGGGTTGGCTGGCCCTTTAGCGGCCTGGTGGGGGGCCTATTGGCCTCTTGGAGTTTTTAGCTTTTTATTTCTATTCTAGTCTTGTAAATTTCTAGTTTTTATAACTTTTATAATTTTTAAACTTTTTATAATTTAATTATGTATTGTGATTTTAGTGACTGTAAGCCGCCCAGAGTCCCCCATTGTAGGGGAGATGGGCGGAGACAAATCAAATAAATAAATAAAATTAATTAATTAATTAATTAATTAATAATGGAAGAGATCTGATAGAGATTAAAGGAAGATGAAAATGCTACACTAAAGCTCTTTACAAACAGGAGTATAGAATGAAAGAAACATTTGTAGCCCTACATTATACGTCTAGATCAGCTGTGAAAGAGGAAAGTGCCAGGTGCAATCACAATACCCATTCAGTTTATAACTGTAGGCAAAGAAACAGTTGAAGTGCTAGCCTCTCTATAACAGCAATTATGGAATAAGTCTTTGTGACCTTGTGATTCAAAGAAACCAGCACATCACAACAAATACAATATTGGTAGACATATATTAATGGAATTTGAATCCAAGAAAAAATGCAACGGGGTATTGGAGAGTAAAAGCAAGGAAACAACCAGACCAGGACAGGTTATCAGCCATCAGAGATAAGAATTGCCATAGAGGAGGTCACATCAAAATTAAATAAGATCTGGAATGACAGCTATCAAAGATAAGAACCACGAGACAGCAGGTCATGTAAAGGTCAACCAAAGGCTGAAGTGATGTAGAAAGGAATGTGTGATGGAGCAAGGGACCCCATTTGAGAAACGTCACCATCTATGCACGTTACCGCCAGCCTCAGTTGCCCTTATCTAGCCCAGGTGGGTTGGGTAAGGTGCATGAGAGGTGACCTCCATATGGGTCTCAGTGGGGAGTTTGAAATAGAAGAACGAGAGAAATATTAGCAGAGATTACATTGACCCTGGAAAGTTACTGAACTCTCTTGAAAAGGTGTGTGTGTCGCTGTCCAGGGATATTGGTCCCGAAATCCCAAGTAACGGTGGATGTAAAAACCAGAACTATAAACAGAGAGCCTGTTAACCAATGTACATACTTTTACTAATGAAGGAGATATAAGAGAATGTGCAAATCACCACCCATTGCACTAATTCTTCAAGCAAGGAAAATTTTGTTTAAGTTCCTACAAATCCCCCCCCTCCCCAGAGGTGAGGCAGGCCCCCACCCTCCCAGCTTTCAGGAAAGAACTGAAGACCTGGTTCTGCTGACTTGCAGGGTGCGAGAAGAGATATAACCAACCATGGGGGTGATTGGCACCTTGAAGATGCTCCCCGAGCCTAATCATTTTTAGTTCACTATCAATATCTTGGAAGATATTTATTGTTTGTAGGAATATTGTTATACTGTATTTTAATTTATATTTATTCTTTTACTGTAAATTGCCCAGAGTTGCTTCCAGTGAGATGGACGGTGACAAATGTGAACTGTAAATAAAAATAAATAAATAAATGAAATATAAACAAAAGTAGTGTGAAACCAAAATGAACAGTGAGGTTTTAGAAAAGGCAGAGGGGACATGAGCTTGAGAAGTAACTTATAATGAAAAATGGGAAGAATACATGAGGTAGTTTTAGTTTATGCTTCAAATAACTACAGCAAGGTCTGGTAGATCACTCCACAATATGAAAAATACAATGGGCAACAAGAATAACTGATTATTCTTCTGAGGAGTCTTTGCCATAGACAAGAAGCAACCATAACAACTGAGTATGGAGAAGCAAGTGGTTCACGACAGAGAAGAGGGTAAGACAAGGATTTTTATTTTGCTGAAAGACATTTAATGTATTTTCATTGAATATTATATTGCAATATGTTATGTTACATTGTTATGTTACAGCAGGACCGGAAGAGATGGCACCGGGATCAAAATCGAAACGCTAATGATTTGAAACATGCAGATGGCATCATTTTTATTAGCTCAAAGCAAAGAAGGCTTATAATTGGAAACTGAAAGTGAAAATGGAAAGTGAAAATCTAGGCTAATATTACAGTGGAAAAAGATGAAGATAATGTCAACCAGCATTCTTACTAAATTGATAGAAAAGTGAATGTGGCAGATAGATTGATTTTCTTGGGCTCAGCAACAGATAAAGATGGAGCATGTGCAGGAGAAGTAAAGAGAAGATTAAACTTAGAAAAGATCATGAAAGTTGGGGATATTTTAATGACAGCAAAATTCAATGTAGTTAAAGCAATGTATTCCCAGTGGTAATGTACTAAGGACAACAGAAAGAAGAGATAGCTGAATTATGAATTTGAAGATGATCACAATCATAGACCATAGGAAGAGCTACTCAATCAGTCCTGGATCAAATGAAGATTGGCTGTGCCCTTGAGGTGTTGTTCAAGAAGCAGAAGTTCATGTACTTTGGATACAAATAAATAATGGACTAAAATCAATGATTACAGACATAGTAGATGGACAAGTTCATGGAGATTACTGGAATGTTCTTGGGAGAGCTACAAGATATTTATTTATTTATTTATTTATTTATTTATTTATTTATTTATTAAATTTGCATGCCACCCATCTACCAAAGAGAAGTTAAAATAATGAACATTTGTCCATACAGAGTCCAGGAGTCAAATCCAGTTCAGTTGTCTTAACTTCTCAGTTAGGCTTCTTTTCCTTGAGAAAAATGGAGGGGTCATCATAAAAGGGAAGGAGAGCCTAACCTGTAATCCAGGCATAATAACTCTAAAGCCCTCCAAATGTTTCGTGTGGCAGACCCCAGGGCCCCTTACCATTGGTCATGATGGCTTGGGCTGATGGGAATTGATACTTCTAACACCTGGAGGGCAATTTCTCATTCTGGAGAGAACACCAAGTTAATTGGGTTCAGAGACTATACTAAACTTTATTATCAGATGGATTTGATCTTTATTTTTTGAGTGAATCAAGCATTGCAGTTTGCAAAGCAGGATTTATGATTTACCACATTGGGTGGACCTAGCTAATTTTGGCTTATAAACCAGCCATGGTTAAATAAACCAGAATTAGTGTGAGGTGTGAATACAGTTAGAAAAGGAATTCCATATATTTACGAATCTTTTGTTCACCATCCACATCAGCTAAAACTCAAGCTTTGAGATTTCCAGTTGGAAGAAATCAGGGGGGTAGGCTAAAAAAGATTAATATATTTTTTAGTTTGTGGATTTTCTTTTTCTTTTTGTACAGGAGACGTCAGGAGTAACAATTGGCCTAATAATAATGAGGAGGAGAATTATTTTCTGTCTCTTATAAATAGTGGAGGAATATAAGCACAGCAATGAATCTTCAAGTGCATGGCTGTATCAGGAATATAGGTTGAAACTGTGTATCTCATGAATAACTCATAACACATCAATAACTGTGCTATAAAATCTGTATGCAAAAGGACCACACTCCTTTTGTTTCCAAGAGCTAACATTTCTCCTCCCTAATAATTCCAGTGCTAGATGAGAAATGATCCATTGATGCCTGAGTGAGCCTCCTTCCCATCCTTCAAAACAAATAGACTATGCAGATTGGAACAATGAAACCACTCACAGTGGCAGAGACCCTTTTCTCCACCAGTTGAAGACCTAGAGGATGATGTTCCTACCTTTACAGTGCAATCCCATGTACATCTACTGAGAAGGAAGCCCTATTGCATTCTGTGGAGCTTTTTCCTAGAAGAGCAGTTCCTGAACCTTTTTTTTTCTCTTTTGGAGCCCTTGGAACTCCGGCAGCAGTGGCTGATAATTAATGACAGTTTCTCCTCTGGTTCTAGCAGAAAACATTTGAAAAATTGAATATCTGGGGATTTGCCCAGAAGGCCTTCTTGACTGGAAGGTGAGGTCCGCACATCTGCAAGTTGTCCAAAATGGGAAACATTATGGTTTATGAGTCCGGGCTGGTGTCAGATGAGGTACTAACCTGATGTAGATAAAAGAGGGAATGGCCTTGAGGGACAGGAGGAAGAGCTGCTACCAAGACAACAGTCAGATAATGGAGCCTGAATCTCGGGCTAGAATGTAACGTGAGTAAACATGTCAGACAAGCCCCTTCAGAATTCACACAAAGATAAAGGGGAAGGAAGGGGAAGTACATTCAGACTTGCAAGATTCTGTTACTATAGCTTTACAATAAAAGTAGTACTGACTTATATGGCATTGGTTTCCTAGTCCGTTCTACCTTGAAGGGCTGACTCCTGTTGAGCAGTTGAATATGCAATAAATTGGGATAATGTCAAATTGACAGCATATGTGTGATGATGTCATCATGTACATTCCATACTTCCATGTGTTGATGTGATGGAATGGAATTATGAAGGCTAGAGTCAGGGAGTGAAGAATCCTCTTTCGTCTCCTGAAGCACGGGGAAGGGATAAGAGGATGAGGCTGGCACCTCACTGAGGAATGCAGGCTGTGTTTACTGACTGACCCTGGAAACTAGTTCCAGTCTGGGGAGATTCTTGATAGAGGTTGTAGCTAATAAACCTTGCTGGACTGAATCTGCATGGTCTCCTGGAGTTCCCTGGGCTAAACCTGACAGTTATGTGCTAGTGATTACTTTTAAAGACAGACGATTTGGTGTAGTGGTTAAGGCACTAGGCTAGAATATGAGGGACCATGTTCTAGCCCTGCCTTAGGCACAAAGTCAGGTGGGTGACCCTAGGCCAGTTACTCTCTCTCAGCCCCAGGAAGGAAGCAATGGCAAAACCTTGCCAAGAATACTGCAGGGACTTCTTCAGGCAGTCACCAGGAGTCAACACTGACTCAAAGGCACACGTGCACACACACATACAAGAATTATATGGCGTCAGGCAACACCTTGCCAGAATTGAATGTGCCCATCTGGTTGGATATCTAGACAGGGTCATGTCATGATCTGCCCTTTTGCAGACACCCATGCTGCTGGGTCAGGAGTATAGGATATCCTGAGCTTTGAGTAAGCAATGTTTTGGTTGCCACTGGTGACAATTAATTCTGGGGGAAGGAGAAAGTCATAACAGGAGGCAAAGATGCTGTAATGGTCTGTGAGAATAACCTTAGGAGACAGGCAGAAGAGCCTCAGACTAGGCAATGGTCAGATAAGAGGTCTCTCATCCCACAGAAGGAAAAGGGGCATAGGAAACATCTCAGAAGGGACCCTCCCTAGTTTTCTGGAAAGTAAAAATAAAGGAAGGGAGAAGGGTTTTCAGACTTGCAAGATCTTGTTACTGCAACCTTACAATAAAGGTAGTGTTAGTACTCATGGTTTTGCTTTCTTCTCTGGACTACCTCAAAGGACTGACAGATGCAAAGGGTGCAACCACATCACACACATATACAAGGCCCTGGATATTTGTTCTGACTTCCTTGGGATTTTTTTTAAAAATATTGTTTCTAAACTACCTTCAACCCAGTTTAGGGCTTATGCTTTGATTTTAAATGTTTCCCAGCATGTGTTTTTATAATTACAGCTAGGCATCTCTGCAGCTTGCAGAAAAGGGGTTTGAGCTGCCCACCCCTACCCTAATGTGGCATGCTTGTTTCAGGTTTTATTGCACTGTGCCCCATTTGTGCAGTGTGTGAACTGAGCCAAGGACAGTTTCTTAAACATACATCGTGTGGTGCAATACATGGCCCAACAATGTTGCAGGTAATATTTTTGAGACCCAGTTTCTTCAGGATTCCCCATAATCCCAGTCTAGCAAGGAATAGATAAAGCCTACATACTATGGTTAGAATCACTGGGGGTTGGTGTGGCAAGATTATTGTATGCAAAAAGCTGGAAAAGTAATGAAAGACCTACACTGGAAGATTGGATTATAAAGTTAACTGAACTTGCAGAGATGGCGAAACTGACCAGTTTGGTCAGAGAAAAAAACAACAAAGAATTTTCTGAAAGACTGGAAACCTTATATGGATTTTTTGTTGAAGGAAGAAAAGATTGAATTGAGGATACTGGGAAATGGGGATTAAAAAGGGACAAAGGGGATGGGGAAAAGATTAAGATTAATAGAAAGAAGGATGGAAGGCATAATTGTATGTTTTCTTTTATCTTTTTAAAATGTCCTTCCTTTTTCTTTGCCTTATTTACTTTTTTTTGCTGTTCATTTTGCATACTTTTATTGCATTGAAAAATTATATATACAGGTAGTCCTTGCTTAACGACTGTTCATTTAACAATGGTTTGAAGTTGTGATGGCCTTGGAAAAAGTGCTTTATGACCTGTTTTTGCACTTACAACTGTCACAGACTGTCACACCACCCCCTGAGATTACATGATCACAAATTGCAACCTTTTTTACAATGGTCATTACGTGAATCACTGTGGTTCTTATGTGAATTCTGGCAAAAAATGTCCATTGGGGAAGCTGGATCCACTTAATGACCACGTGATTCGCTTAATGTTCACAGTGATTCGCTTAACAATCATTGTAAAAATGGTCATAAAATCGGGTCTGGTCACATGTTGACTCACTTAATGACCACCCCACTTAATGACCAATTTTCTGGTCCTTATTGTGGTCATTAAGTGAGAACTGTATATGTATGTATGTGTGTGTGTGTGTGTGTGTGTACTGTATATAAGAATCACTGTGACTTGGGCAGCATATAAGTTTAATACATTATGTTATCCCCATTTTCCAAAGATTTTATTCCACCTGGAGTAGGGATGTGTGAGACTTTTGTTCACTTCATCCTTTTAATAAGATCAAAATTTGCAAGTTTCTTCATGAAGAAGGTGTAAAAAATCTGACAGCTTATTTCATGAGTACAAGAGAAACTGTGGAGTTAACTAGCTTTAAATGGCATTTCTCAGTAAGCATGAAGAACTGCAGTTTAAACCTTCTTGTTTTTTAAGAAAGTTAAACAATAAGGAGCCAGTCTGGTGTAGTGGTTAAGGCTAGAAACCAGGAGACTATGAGTTCTAGTCCCACTTTAGGCAAGAAGCCAGCTGGATAACCTTGGGCCAGAACCATTGGGTCTCTCAGCCTTAGGAAGGAGGCAATAGCAAACCACTTCTGAAAAATCTTGCCAAGAAAACTGCGAGGACTAGTCCAGGCAGTTGCCAGGAGTCAAAACTGACTCAAAGGCACAACAATAACAAAACGATAAAATCCCCTTCAGGTCGTGCACCTCTCTCAGTAATATTACAGACCCATCCATGCAGTGTTCTTGGCAAAAATACAGAAGTGGTTCACCATAGTCTTTATGTGGGATGTTTCTGACTTCCCCGTTTAGCTTGTAGAAATGAGGATCATCCAAGCACTCAACAGGTCTGACTCTGCTCAGCCTCCAAGCATAGACAAGGCAGCCCCATCACAAGGGAGCAGTTGATTGCATCAAAGCTAAATGTTCAGCCCTGCTAGCAATAGCCTTCCCAAATCATTCATGAATTTTTGATGTGGCCATCTGGGGTGAATAAATTGTCTTTTCTTAGCTCAGAAAACTTTAATTTCTATTTTAGTTTTATCACCAAGAAGTTCTTCTTCAGTGGGTGTTTTGAGATTGTATTTCCAGATGTATGTTATTTTATTCATTCTCACATTCTGTGTATGTTCACACATGCACACACACACACACATACACTGTGCAGGGTGGGAAATCTTGGCACTGATGCATGAAATTCTTTTTATAAATATTTCAAGAGTATTCAGGAGCTTGCTTGCTTTCTGTTTACAAAAATCAGTCATGGAGAATGGGTGTGCGTGTTCCACTGTGTGTGTCTGATTGCTCTGGAAACTTGGAACTGGGTCAAATGCTGTTGTGAACAGCCCCCTGTATGCAAGGAGGAGGAGGAGGAGGAGGAGGAGGAGGAGGAGGAGGAGGAACATCAACTGCTGTTTTAACTCTGAAAATTAGACTTGATAGCCAGAGTAAACTCTTTGCAGTGTTATGATAGGGAGATAAAAATGATGATGTGTTGCTGATGATTTTATTGTGCTTCTTATCTACAGCTAACCTTGTCTGGATTCAAATGCTAAACCAAGTCACACCTGGTTAGTACTTGAATGAAAGTCCACTAGGAAACTCCAGGTCTGTTCACTAGATTGGGAACCTAAAAGGGAACATCTCAGAAGAAAGAATTCCAAATTCCATATTGTTACCATGAAAATAACATGTTTGTGAGTAGAGCTCAACTTGTGGGCATCTTTAGTCCACTCAATAACCCAAGTAGATTCCATATTTATTTTAAAAGATTAAACATTTTGCCAGACACAAAACTGCTACTTTTCTACCAGTTCTCATTCAGTCTGATGAAAGATAATTTGTTTTGAGGTTATTTCAAAGAAGAAGAGAATTTCAGTAATGTAATTGCACTTATTTCGGAATGAGATTGACAAGGGTGTGGGTGTGAACTCATGTTGTTCAAGGTACCATAATTCCCACAGTTTCATTAAAATCTCAAGAGAAAACATCAAAGGAAATTACTCCTGTGATCCCCATGATGCTACTCTCATTACTAATGAGATTCCTGTCCTTGAGAGATTGTCAGAGAATATCTCCTTCTTTTGGAAACGTTTGACAGAATCATCTGCATATTTTCTGTATCCCCAGATTTGGTGGAGAATACTTAGAAGGTCCCAAATCTACTTCAGAAAAAAAGCAAAGGCAATAAAACAATAAAACCATAGCGTGCATTCATAAATAGCACAGGAAATATATTATGAAACTTAAATTAAGAGTTACGATTCATAAGCATGGTGCCCTCCTACATTTAATGCTAAAATACAGGATTCCCAATTGCTAAACAAGTCCTGTGATCTGGTTCACACACACTACACTGTAGCATAAATCATTCATTCACAAAATGGAATAGGTAAATTTGCACATCACACAACCAGAAAACAAGACTGCCTATGAATGTATAAAAGCAGGCAATAATGGTCTCAGGGTCAACCAGTACTGTATGCTTGTGGTTAAGAGGGGAATTGAACCTGCACCTTTCCAGTCTAGTCCCAACACTAACCACTTCATATGCTGGTTCTCTCATTTTTTTTTTTGTCTGCGCTCAGTCATTACTGACCCTGCAGTGACTGCCTGGACGAATCCTTGCAGTTTTCAAGACAATTGTTTTTCGGAAGTGGTTTGCCAGAGCCTCCTTCCTAGAGCAGAGCCCAGCTGGTGAGCACAGGAGGCAGGGTTTCCGTTGCTTCGTGCCCTTTTCAGGCGAGCACGGTTTCGCGCTTACCAGCAACTGGTCCCGTCTCTCTGTGCAAGGCGCTGCCAGCATTTTTCCTCCCACCAGAGTTGGCTCTCTCGTACTTAACTGTTAACTCTTTATGTGTTAAACTATTCCACTGGATCAGCATTCTTCCATTTCCCCTCTGTTTATTCTTTGAAACTTGGAGGTAATCTCTTTATTTTCTTCTGCTTCCTTCTTTCTGTTTTCATATTAGCTTGATAACAGCACCAGATCACTAAATAAAGTAACTTCCTATAGAGGAAGCAAAACAGGCAGAGAGATAATTCCCTGGTCACAGATTCTGCAGTCATTCCTGATGGCTGACATGGAAGCTGTGACTTGATCTCTTGCCAATTATCCAGGCTGGATGAGTTTTACACCTCATGACACAGGACCGTTCAGGATAATTGGGCTTAATATTCCATACTCTCCTATTAAAAAGACTCTCCATTGATAATAAAATACAAGACTGGCTTGATTTCTCATACACATGATTAAGCAGTTCATTCTGATTTCTGCTTGATCATTAGCTGTATTTCGACTCAGCCCTTTTGACAAGAACTCATTTTTTCAGATCAGTACTTGTTATTAGCTTGCATAGCTTGTTTCTTTTTTCATTTTTTCTTTAATCCTATTCAAGAAGAATGTCCAGTGTGGGCTGACAGCTGTATCCATATTTTAAAACTTTTTGTTGTTGTTTAGTCGTTAAGTCGTGTCCGACTCTTCGTGACCCCATGAACCATATTGCACCAGGCCTTCCTATCTTTCACTGCCTCCCTGAGTTTGCTCAATTTCATGCTCAATTTTAAAATTGGATAGTGGCAAATACAGGCTGACTCCTAATGCACCTATCAGATTAGTAGTTAAGTTTGACTGACAAATCTCTCCCAGTAGCATGGTAGGGTATCCATTTCCAACTCCATTTCCAACTCTCTCTCATATCTCAGAACTCTGCAAAGCTTCGTCTTGTTTGTTAAGGGAGCTCCCCATGGTGCTGAACTTGTTTCCCCAAATCTCAGCCGTCCTCAGGGGGATTTAAAGTGACTCATAAGCTGTGGTCACAAATCAATGGAGCCACTGTTCATTAATCACAGCTTACTAATAAGCCCATTTGGGTAGGTTAAGCAAAAACCAAATGGACCATATTATCATGCAGTGTATGAAGCCAGCTTTATTTGATGGCTCTGGTTTAACCTGTGGAACATGGTACACTGATTTAGGAAAACAGTAGAGTTCATCTGTTGTATTCTGCCCTAATATTAGCTGTATGTATATTGAAAAATCCTCCATATGAAGTGTGATGCTAGAAAGCTATGATCCTTCTCATGCAGGAGGAAAGAAGGAGAGAATGCCAACATATACATCCATTAGATGCCACAAAAAGGTCATAATGTCAAAGCTCAAATGACACAATTCGTATCATTTCCATGATGACGTATGTGATGTCACTTGCTCTCCTGCAAGTGACACAAATGCCAGCAGCTTGCTCATAGCCTATGGAAGAAGCTAGGGTTCCTTCATCTTCCTTCTCAGTAATCCAGGTAGATTTTTCATTTTGTTGCCCATTGATCTGGCCTGTGACTATCATGTCTGTCCCTTCCTATGACTGTTACTATAGAAGTACCTTCATTCCTTCCCAGCACCATCAATGACTACTCCTTAGCTGTGAATTTCAATATGAAGTTGCCATTTGCTCTACATCACTGAGGGACTGTCCAATAGCCCATTTCAGGCATTACATAATCTGAAGAAAATTCCAAACAAGGTGTGGTATCACACCCAGGACACAAGGATAGTACACCCATGACACTTTTTAAGAATAAATGTCTGCATTACAGTCTATGCAACCATATGTACTGGTTTCTATGTGATCCCAAAGCCTGAGGGTTAAGATTCAGGCTCACAAGGAAACCAAGTATGATACCACGATGTGTGCAAAGGGTTCATCAGACCTCACTGCCAAACATGCAGATGCACCTCTCCTTAAACTGCATCATCAGTGTGGCAGCCTCCACTCGTTACTCACATACCAAGTCTTTCTAGCAAATGTAATGCTGCAATAGGTCTATTGCTTTTGGGGGGGTGGACAACCTTTGGAGGAGCGAGGGTCACAGTTGATGAAGTTATACATAGAGATTTAGAATGCATCATGCATATAGGTGGGGCCAAGACTTCCTGCTTTCCTGAAGCAGAAAATGCCTAACAGTGCTGGGCAACATTCTCCAAAAAGATTTCTCCAAATCATTCCTCCATCTCCCTGAAGTTTTGAATGGATCGGCCCTTTGGAGCTCAGATTCCAAACATTGGTTAATGCTCAGTAGCTACACCAGTGGTTCCTTCTCTGCTCTTCACCCTCTCCAATATGCTTCTAGAATGCTTTATTTCTAAGTGTCTTATCTCTCAGATATCCTCCCCAAGGTATGCTTTGATTGGCAGTTCCCTTAATCTAATGCTACAGGAACTGCAAGAGAAGGGTGGCACTGCAATGTAGATTCCCATGTGCACACAAATAGGGACATTGACTCCCCATCAACTGTAATGTCCTCAAGGGTTACGTGGGGTTCCAATGACAATAATGAGACAGGAGCATCACTGGCTTCTTTTGACAGATGAAACATCCTCAGTATAGAACAGAATTGCATCTTAACTAGGGTGTTCTGTTTCCAGAGCATTTTCACTATGGAAGGAAACAAAGGAATAATGAACACTTTTTCTGGCTATAAGAGGGAATAGTTAAATTTTTGTAATCCTCTTTCCTGATCTTAAATTCACAAGGTAGTGAGAAATTCTTATCATACCTACCTGTGCACCAGCTTGTGACTAAGTACAGTCAAAATGAGCCCCATCAGACTCTGCAATTTTCTCCTTAATTGGCAAATCTCTGTTGTTTGGAAAATTTTAAGGATCTTTGATGGGTTCCTTATGAGCATCAATGAAGTTCTGTTATTCAGAAAATTAGACACATGGATATATGCATACATTTATTTTTGGAATCCAGCTTTCATAATGTGGTGGGATTTTCACCCTGTTCATCAAAGTATTATTTGTCCTGAGGCAAATTATATCTATCTATCTATATCTATCTATATCTATCTATATAAATAATAATAATAATAATAATAATTATTATTATTATTATTACTACTACTACTACTACTACTACTATTATTATTATTATTATTATTATTATTATTATTATTATTATCCTTTGTCCTGAGGCAAGTATTTTTAACTGTCACTGTTGAATACTGAATACTAATATTCTTTACCATCCTGGACTGACATGAAAGAAAGAACAATATGGCTTATTTGTAGGGGAATTTTAAAACTAGTTGGTTTCTTTGCCAAAGGATAACAGCAATATTATAATAAAATCATTTTACATGTGCTTATAGCAAAAAAAGGACTTCTTCATTTACTTTGGAAAAAACAGAGTTAAGAATAGCCAGCAAATATGTATGTGCAAAGCTAGGGGAATTTGCCAACAGTATAGAACAGCCAGACATGAAAAAGATAAATTAACTCATAATTAACCTTGACTTCTGTTAGGTAATATTAAGGTTTGTTGGACTGCAGACTAGATTCCTTATGCATATGAGACTTACAGTAACACCCTTGAAATACTTTACTTTAGTTTTGCAGACTTTGGAACAATGGACATAAACTTTTCATCATTTTGCTCATATGTTCTTTTATGTTCATTTGTTCATTTTATAATTTATTATGTTTGTTTGTTTATTTATTATGTTCATTTGTTCATATGTTCAAGGCTCATGCCATACCAAACTGCCTGAAACTCCTGGAGAAAAAGCAGGACATACTATGCATCTTATAACAAACACTTCTTTCAAGTTAAGTTCAACTCTTCATGATTTCTTGAACATATACACCTAGTATTCTCGGAACAATATAGAAGCTGTGTGCTATAGCCTTCTGCCATGATATTTTTCAATTTCCAATCTAGTCTTGGCTTTCTTGTTGATCTCCAATCTAAGTACTAATCAGACCCTTCCCCACGTAGCTTCCAAGCCCAGACACGGCTGGCCACATGCTGTGCCCTGCTGAGACAAACGGGAGGGATTTTTCCCCCTTAATGACTGCATTACCTTTGGCTTTTCCCAATGGCTTGGGAAGTGGTGGCAATTGAGAACTTTGCTGAATGGCCAGCCCCATCAGTCCTAGCTAGGAATGTAGCTGTTGGAATATATTGAGCCATGGTCTTCCAAGACCAAGGCAGGTTACTGCATCAACCAAGTCGAGTTGGAGCATATCGTCAAGCTGTGCAGTCCTGTTCCTGATTCAAAAATCTTATTTGTGTAAAGAGAGGCTTTGGACCTAATAAAAATCCAGCTGAATGTTAAGGGTCATCCTGGAGGGAGGGGTGTGAGATCATGTTATGATCAATTGGCACTATATGACTAGCCAGGCCTTCAGACGCAGCCATTTTGTGCATGTACACACCACACACTATCAGCATTATTCCTTGGTCCAAAAATAAGGCACATCCCTCATCTGACATATAGTCAAAGCAGACCCTGGGAGAGAGACTTACAGTGAATAAAGTTGAAGTCAGATCTTGCAACAGGGATAAACCCCCACTTTCTGGAGGTCTTCAAATGAGGGCTGAATGCCACCAGATTAACTTTGACCTCTTAGTGCTGTTAGCATACCCTGGTATTGGTCAAAACCTCAAACAAGCAGCAACGGCAACAGTAGATTGGAACAATGTTTTCCACAAAATCTCAAGTAAGTATCAACTGAGACACTTGCTATGCAGCACCATCTGCTGAGAAGTGGGAGTAACTTATAATAGTAGCCACAGTTTGAAAAACTGGGAGGAGAAAACTTTGCATTTCCATGGCTTTCTTTCCCACTATTCACTTCAAAATTTGTTCCCCATCATTGTTCTTTATTTCAGTGATGAACATTGAGGCAATCAAAGGGGCTTGATGCTCAATGTTCTGGTCCTTAAGCTTAACACAATTCTTGAAGCAGCAAAAACCTCTTTCTCAGGGTCATGCAGATGCCACCAAAGAGTCAGATGTTGCTATGTTTGTGTTTCCATGACATCAAAACATTTTTGAAAGGTGCACAGCCCTGCTATCCCACCTTTCCTCCAAGAATTCAGAATGACATACAAAGCACTTCCTCTTTTAAGTTTCTTCCAAACAACAACCCTAGGAAGTCTCAGAGTGGGCTTAAACTGGGTGTCCTGTCCGAATCCAACATCTTCTCTAGCTTTGCCCTACAGAAATTAAGGGAGGTCCTACACAAAGCTTCTCCACGTTACAGAAAGTTATGGATCAACTGGGAATATTTTTAATGGTCTTTAAACTTTCTTCTTAAAAATCTGTTAGCAACCTTGTTGAGAAAAATCACTCCTCTACTCATCACAATTTAAAGCAGGAATATTCTTTTCCACAACTCTTTGTGCACATCCATCATTATCTCATCAAGCAGTCTTCAGTGAAAGGAAATCGTTTGATTATTATTTTTATTACTTTTAGGAAATAAAAGAAAAGGGAACATTACAGAAAGGGCAAAGGGGATCCCATTAGGCAACCGCTAAATTGGCTTGAGAGTTCCGGAAAGGTGAAGATAAAAGATTGAGTGAGCTTGTATCTCATCTCGAAGATCAGAAAGGCTGGACGTCCAATCAGCAGGAAGCATCTTAACAGGTTTTTAATGTCACTTTCACTTTTAGTTTTACGGGTTTGGTTTTTCCCACTTCCCACTCTAACAGCTGGAAATAGCAAGAATAAGATTTTTTTTTTTTTTAAAGGTAAAAGAAACAAAGAATGTTATTTTGTGGCAAAGAGTAACTAGTGATTTTTACAGTGAAGAGTTCCCGAAACTTACAAATAGTAGGAGGGTTTACAGATGGGTTATTTCCCATTTAGACATTTCTTAAGCTCCTTGAAAAAGGTATTATTAAATACTTCCAGGGTTGAATGTTAATACACATAAGATTTTAAAACATTGTTTCTCAACCTTGGTAACTTCCAGATAGATAGACTTCATCTCCCAAAATTCCCTAACCAGCAATTTTGGGACTGAAGTCCACACGTTTGGAAGCTGCCAAGATTGGGAAACTCTGTTTTAGAAGATTATGATCATTTTATGTACCAACTCCTCCCCAACAAAATGCTAAATATCCAGTGTAAACTCACAGCAAAAACTAAGATACCAAGATCACATTCAGATCCAATGGCTTCTCAATATGGCCATTTAATAGGAAGTGCACAATTGCTGTTGGCACCAGTCCAAATAATTTTTGATTAGAGGGATGATTAGCTTAGTCCTCCAAGAATGATGGATAGGGCATGGCAAGAGTCCATGTGTGAGTTTTCCATCCTGAACACCTGTGTTTGTGTTTTTGGTTGGGGATATTATTAAATCTCCCCATCAACACCATTGTGGGCAAGACATTTTTGAAAAAGATCAGTAGCTGCCCAGATCTCTTGAAAATAGGGTCAAAAAATCTCCCCAGGGACACACTTTGTTAAATATATATTCAGGAAAAAAAGAAGAGCCACTGCATAGAACATGGAGGCGATCATTTTCTTTTGTCTTGTCCTTGTCTTTGTCTTTGTCCCGGGCCTTTTCTTCTCTTTAATTTATTTATTTATGGTCCAAGACCAAGTCAATGAATGAATGAATGAATGAATGAATCTATCTATCTATCTATCACTATCATCTCCCTATAAAGTTAACATTGCATAGAAGGAACCGAACAGTTCATATAAACTATGACTATAAATTTTTTTAAAAAATGATACTGCCTACAAAACACCTGGGTATTGGTCATTTAATAAATAATATCTCAGTCTCCTCATCATGAGTGGAGTTTATCAAAGTAAGCAGTGGGTTTATTAGCTTTAATCACCAGTGTGTGTACAGTGGGCACTTTAAAAGGATATGTGAAACATTTGAGGAGATAGATACTCAATCTTCATATGGAAGGTGAGGAGATCATCTATATGGGTTAGGGAGAAAAGCCTTCTATGTGGGGCATACAGAATCTTATAGAAGCAATTGGGGAGTGTCCAGGGGGAGACAGCAATTTGTAAGAGAGTTGGGAAAGTTTGGCTCTGTCTGCTTGAATGTCTAACTCCCCTCCCCTCTGCTTCTCTTCTCTTCTCTCCTCCCTTCCCCTCCCCTCTGCTCCCCTTACCTCCCCTCCTCTCCCCCTCTGCTTTCTTCCCCTCCCCTCTCTCTGCTCCCCTCTGTTTTCCTTACCTACCCTTGCTCTCTCCCCCCTCTGCTCACTTCCCCTCCCCTGCCCTCCCCTCTGATCCCCTGCCCTCCCCTCCCCTCCACCTCTACTTTCTTCCCTTCCCCCCTCTTCCCCCTCTGTTCCCCTTCCCTGCCCTTCCCCTCTCCTTCCCCTCTGCTCTCTTTCCTTTCCTTTCCTTCCCTTCCCTCCCCTCTCCCCCTCTGCTTCCCTCCCCTTCTCCCCTGCCCTGCCCTCCCCCTGTCCTCTTCCCTTCCCCTCCCCTCTGCTCCCCCTCCCCTCTGCTCCCCCTCCCCTCCCTCCCCTCCCCCTCCCCTGCCCTCCCCCTCTGCTCTGCTCTCCTCCCCCTGCTCCCCTTCCCTTCCTTTCTCCCCTCCCCTCCCCTCCCCTCCCCTCCCCTCCCCTCCCCTCCTCTCCTCTCCTCTCCTCTCCTCTCCCCTTTCCATTTTACAATTGAAAAACCAAAAAATCCAAACGAAGGGGGTAAGCGTGAAGGAGGATCATCTGCTAACAGGGAGGGGAGTTTGTGTAGGTAGCACGGTGTCATGGTTAAGGTGCTGGACTGGGAGGAGGGAGACCCAGGTTCTAGTCCTCCTTTAGGCATGGAAGCCAGCTGGGTGACCTTGGGCCAGTCACTCCACTCCTTCTCAGCCCCACTCAGTGTCAGACTTTGTGAGGAGCTAGTTTGGAAGGAACCCCCTTGAATGCATCCTGCATTGATAGCTCCCTGGTAAGAACCAGATAATCTCTTAAGGAGGCAGCCAGTTTCACAGTCTGAAGGTCCCTGTCTTCATTCCTGATGAAGTAATTATAGGTTCAAACACATCCCAGCTGAACCCACCAGACCATCCCTCAGGCACTTCAGTTAGACTTGCCCTCTGAGTAGATCAGAGTCACTTTATCTGCCAGATAACTAGAATATTCCTTACAGCAGCCCTGTGGCTTGTCCTTCCCCCCATGAAGGATCTTGAGGGCTGCAGACAGCTATCAGCAGATGTAACAAGAGTGGAGAAAAACTAAATTTCACCACTCTTATCATCACAATGTCCTCCTGGATGTGGAGTCTTACTCATGTTTGGTCAGATTCACCCTTCAATGTTCTCCAACAGGCATATTTTTGTGTAGGATGGGGATCCTTGTTGTCCCACGTTTCCAGGAGGGTGGGGGAGCCAAAACTAGAAGGCACGGTTTCTCTGTAGTAATGCTGAGACTATCCAATGGATTCCCCACTGAGATCAGACTGGCCCCCTCCCTGATAGCCTTTAGGAAGTCATGACAACCACAGCTTTTTCAAAGAACCTTTCAGTACCATCACCTGCATCTCTTGTTCTTATCCCTTTTTTTCCTACTTTAGTTTCATGTTTGCAATTTGGGCTATGTATTGTTTTTATTCTGTTGTTGATGTTTCTATTGCGACACTGTAACTGCTGAGCATCACAAGATTGTGGTGGGATAAAAATTGAATTAAATAAATGAATCAATATTCAGTTTCGTAGATAAATAGACAGATATTTCATTTGCATTTCCACTTCTTTTTTTAATTGCACTCTTTATGACTTCAGAAAAAGGGGGGAAACTGATTGGAAAATCATGAATTGCTCCTCTTCCCCAGGCTTTTGCTTCTTTGCAATCATCTCATTTATAGTAGATTCTGAAAGCTCCCAATGCTGTATTACAAATATATATGTATCAGCTATGCTATGCTACCTACATATTCATCAATCCTGATTTTAATTTAAGTGACCAGGGTCACCACCTTTTCAGATGTCTGGAAGTATTTGCATCACGTTCATGAGATCATCATATCTTATGAGATTTTAGCATTCCAAAATCTTGTATAACAACATTAAAGTCTCACTAATTTTCAGCATTTTCCCTTTAAAAATTATGGCATTTTGTTGTTCTTGTAATGTGTTCTTAATTACGTTAAGTTGTTAAGATGTTCTTGTAAAATGTTCTCATGCAGGATTTTGTGCAAAGTCATACCAAAACACTAAAACTTATTTATATATTTCATTGCAACTTCAATCACCAAAACAACTCTTGGAGGCTTGCACACGAGGCTTAAAACTAGCATAACAATGATAGAATTAACAAAATAAATAATAAATTTTTATGAGATACATCCTTTTAAAAAGATACTTTACTTTTTAATTGTATTTTGGAATCCATAGACTGTAGAATCACCAAACAAGATTGGGAATGGAGAGAAAGAGAAAGAAACACAACTGTGCATTTGCATAAAATGTGTAGTTGCAAACTTATGTATAAATAGCCATCTAGAGACAACAGCTAGAATTTAAATAGCACTCAAATGTTAACAAATGAAATATCTGTGCAAATCATACAAAATCCAATGTGAATCATTGATTAATTCAGGAAAAAATTGATTCAATTTCACTATCTGAATTGATCTATTAAAATCAATCAGATTTGATTTGGAAGGTAAAGAAACATCAATGTAGTCTGAATTGATTTCCAAGTATTTTATTTGATTCAATTTGGAGAGCTGATTAAATTACCTTCACACCGAGTCTCTAAATTCTCAGCAAACAGCCATTTCATTGTGCATATACTTCCTAATTGGTGGGATAATGATAACAATATGAAGCCGCATGTGACATGGCTGTGACTAAATTTGACAATCTGGTTCACTCCTTCTCTATCTTACTAGCTGATGGCAAAGATCAAGATCTTTATCTAATCATAACCATGGCATATACAAGATTGTGACTTATATAGTGAGAGAAAGAAACAGTAAAGAATCTGAATTCATGAATAAAACATAAGAAGAACAATGTTATATGGTTACGAAACTGGGAAAAAGGAGAAGGATGTGATAGATGGGGGATCTTGTGAAAGGAAATGAAGGTATTGGTTCAGTTATGAAAGAAAGGGATAAAATTTATGTCAGAAAATATGAACTGGTGCCACTTAGATCGTTATGGGTGCATATGAATGTAAGAATCCATAGGTTAGTGATAGTGACATGTCATGTTCAGGTGAAAAACTGATCAGCATGATGTTCTTGCCATTAGCAGGAAACACTGCAATTAGCACAGGTAGAGCTAAAACTGGAAACCTGGTCTACACCTTCTGCATCATTAAAATGTATTATGTGAAAGCCTCAGTTGACAAAAACCATGATGGGTGAAGGAGGTCAATGCCTCTAGGCTCATCTTGTGATATTTCCCTTTCTTTTATTTTTTTTTTACCCCTTATTTTGCATTTTTAATTAGGATAGTATTCCTTCCTTTTCTGCATTTTACAAAATGCGGCTTCCTTCAAAAGAGGGTAACATGATGGGTAGACAGGTATGTTCTTTCAGTGAAAGTATCCTGGAAACCACCTTAGAGAAAAGACAGTATGCATACCGACCTCTCAGCATATTTAAATTATACTGAAGAATGAATCCCAATTTCAGGATTAATTTGTCCACCTGAATAGTTGGAGTAATTGTTAAGCCTGAGCCCGCTGGTCTGTGCCCAACGAGCTGAGCCGTTTGGAAATTAGTTTTTGAGGTATGCTTGTTTATTTGTTAGTTAGCAGAAATCTGCATGAATAATTTCAGCAGCAGATAAAAAGACTTAGCATGACACCTGTTCAATTAAGAAGTCCATTATTGCATTAAGAGAAATAATTAGCTTTGAAAATGGGAAGAGCAAAGCATTTTGCGAAATACCACAAATAACCATTTCTTAGGCAGAATGTACTCTCCTTTTTTTTTTTTTTTCCACCAGTTAATTTCATCCTTGCAAGAAGATGTCTGCATTTATAGAAGCGTGGTCCCATATAATGATTATTAATTGATCACCATCACCTCACCTTCTGTCTGTGGTCAACTCATTTGCATTCTACTCATTTCCCACATTCTCCTTATGGGACTCAAATGCTTCTTACTGAAGATTTTCTGGTCACATTTGTGGTTAAGTACAACATTCAGGTGGCCATCTTTGTGATAGCTGAGGTAGGGCTACCAGATCTGGGCTGCAAAGTTCCAGATGCCTACTAGATGACAGCAAAGAGTAAGCATTTATTTGTACCTCTTTGCTGCCATCCGTTGGTTCTCTAGATTGTTGCCGATTTAGTAGCCTTAATTCAAGGGCCATATTCAATATATTTGAAGGGAAATTCAAGTCCTCAAAAACAGATCCAGCATGGTGTAGTAGTAAAGGAGCTGGACTAGCAATGGGGAGATACAGGTTCAATTCCATCATTATTCACCGAAATGCCCCAGGAGACTTTGGGCCAGCTACTCACTGGGCCATCTCAGCCCAGCCTACCTCACATGAGAAAAAGCAAGACAGAAATCTAATTCATAAATAACATAGGTAAATAGCATCACATAAGTGGTTGATAGGGTCCCACATATTTAGGAAGGAATCTTCCAGTTTTCTTTTGTTTTCCAACATAGTGCTTACAGAATCATGTGAATATATTAAGAATATCAGATGGCAGGGAACTGTTTAAGCAGTTATCGTCAGAAGAAGCTGTGAAGGATGAAAAGATGGAATACAAAGGGATACAGCTTGACCCCTTCAAACTACAGATTTGTGGTGACTTTGCCAGGCAAAGGAGGCTTCACTTACAGAAGACAACATTTGCAAAAGGCATGTAGTATCAGATCATTATTTCAGCAAGTGGCAGTCCTGGCTGAGCCTGGCTAAGATTGGAAGCTAAACAGCATCAGGCTTGGTTAGTACATGGATGGGAGATCATCTCAAACCCCATCTAGACTGGGAACAGGTTAGCACCCAATATTTTGCCACTTTTTCAGGATTTTGTGGGAGAGAGAACATCAGGTAGCAGGCAGGCTGACTGATGAAGGGATCCATGCCCTTTAAGTTGACATCGTTATGATGTTCATCCTTCTAAAGGAGCCCAGAATGACTCATAGAAGAACCATCTTTAATAAAACAATGTAATAAAGCAATCAACAATAAAATAATAACTGATGAGAATATGAACAATGGAAGTGTAAAATTTCCTTTGAGTTGAACTCACCTCCTAGAGACTCTATGGCATTTTCATGCAATTCTCTTGTTAGTGCGATGCATCTGGTTGGCCATTGCTCTCTTCTGAGTATTACAAGAAATAAATTATTGGGAGAAGTAGATGAAAGGATTGTGAACCCAAGGGAAATTGTAGATGTGTGGAGGAGGGTGAAAAACAAAGAAAGCCATCAGATCAGATTTGTTTGGGTACCAGATACAAGAGATAAGAACTGTCATGGAGCAGGTCACAGGGAAACACTCCATCAAGATCAATCACAGACTAGAGGACATCAAGCAGAAATAAGAAACTTAACACTTAACAGCCAGGTAGCAAATCTCACTTGACCCAGCAACCAAACAGTTAACAGCCAGGTGGCAAATCTCACTTGCCCCAGCAACCAAATAAGTCAATGAAAGGCTGAGGGGGTGTGGAAAGAAATGTGTGATGGACACCCCTGGCAAAGGATAATGGACAAGCAATACAGGTCCCTGTTGGAAGACCATCACCACCACCACCCAATAATTTGTGCATGCAAATCATCTATGGACACTCATGCCTTCCCCTATCCCTGTACATTCCCTGGCCCAGGGTGTACCAGGACAAATGAGTGTAAGTGTAGGTGTGTCTGTATGCGTGTGCATGCGTGTAATGTTCAAATTATTGTAATTATAATGCTTTTGTAGATTAACAGTGAGTCACTATGTGTTGTGTGTTCCTCCCGACCATTACAGTACTGCATAAGATCCTGAACTCCCATATCTCTGTTGAAAGTATGTGAGTGCATCCACTAATACATCCCCTTCCTCATCCTGCCCCAAGACCTAGGCCCCATGCCACGAAGCTTCAGCAGCACCGATCTAGTTTCTGGACTAGGTAGAACATAAGTGTGGGAGTGTGGAGTAAGGGTGTGAAACATGGACTCTCATCCCCAGAAGAACGAACACGAGATAAGAGAATGAGATTGGCCCCTCCCTAAGGAATGCAGAGGATGTTTGTGGGATGACCCTGGGAATTGCTCTCACTCTGAGAAGATTCTGTAACGGGAGTTGAGCCAATAAACCTTGCTGGATTGAATCTGTATTGTCTCCTGGAGTTTCCTGGGCTAATCCTGACATCAAGGGAGGTGAAAAGGAGATGCCTCCATGGAGCATCTGAAAGAGGGAAAGAATGAATGAACTATAAACACAAGAATGTGTAACACGGATTTTTTTTTTTTTTTTGCTTCCCAGTGACATGGCATATAACTCTATCACCGTTTCACCAAAATTCATTTCAGAGGCAGCCTTATTCAAGAGCAGTTGTTATGGCTAGGGAATTCTGATGATAGAAAGTTGATTCCTTTCTTCATTGTTCCTTACCACTAGCTCTTAGAACGAACATTGCCCACCATTATTTTCAGTACCGTGGTGAAAACAAGACAAGATAGAGTCAAGAATGAATGGGTGCAGAACGAATGTGGCTTACATACAAAAGGAATGACTGGCATAGAAGACTATATTGAGGTGGTTTGGACGTACAGAGAGAATGAAAGCAGATGAAATTATATGAAGGCTGAGTGGGTTGAGAGGGAGGGGAAGAACAAGAAAGTTGTGGTTGGATGGTATTCAAAAAAAGAACTTTAATGAACAAAGAGCAACATATGAAGTGATGGATGGATGGGGTGGAAGCAGGGATGATTAGCAAACAGAGAAAGGTATGAAGAGGTATAGAGAATGGAATTGATGTAAATGAGACTTTTCTTTCTTGTTCCTTATCTCATGGCTTTAAATTCCTCAACTTACTATTTGTTACTCCTTTTCTGTGCTCTGTCTGATGCTGCTGACCCTGAAAACAAATAATGTGATGGACCTATCTATGTTACTTTCTGCTCCCAAATTATGAACTTATTGATGGATAATGCTTTAAAAAAGAGAGAGAAAAAGTATTTAAGAATAAAATAAAATTTTAAAAAATCAGATGTTGTAGTTGCATTATTCAAAAAACCCATCATAGATTTCAGTGAAATTTAGCCATCCTGCCTGCTTGTAAATGAATGAATATCCTCCATCTTAATTATATTCTACTTAAATACTACAAAAAGGGTACAGCTATTTGTGTAAGCTGAAACCAGTATTTCTTTTTCATGGCTGATTATGGGAGAAAAATGCTCTATGCTTCTGAATCTCATTTCACATTCTCATTTCAAACTATTCTGCATTGTTTCTGAAGTGATCACTCAGGCTTCTACCGAGACAAGGATAAACACAGCTTGAAACTCAACTGGTACTGTATTCCAGGAATGGAAGCCATATAAAGTAGGAGACTGTTAGAGAGAGGCAGGAATGCTAGTGCAGAATTTATACCTGGTCTATTTTATATCTTCCCTGCCCTTCTGTTCTTCTCTTTGGAAGAGAAGACTTAGAGTTCCTTTTATTCCTTTCATATTGTCCATTCACGATGGAGGCATTTTTATATTCTCTAGCTTCCTGTTCAGATAAATTCATCAAGTTTGTCTGACCTCTTCCAACTGCTAACTGGGTTCTGTCATATTCCAGATTAGATTGGACCGTCTGCTGAGTGCTGAGTGCTGGATGTCCCTGAACCAAGAAAGGAAATCTCTAACCACCCTGATTTTTAACTGATTGCTCCTTTCTTTGTAGGAATCTCCTGGGGATGAATATCACTGATCATATCACTCCATTCTGACATTGATAGCTTTCTCAGAGGACAACTCCAACTCACATTATATATATTTTGGATTTGAATACATAAGAAGGGAAATAGGAATCATAATGTTTTTTTTTCTCTTTTTCATACTATCTTGTAAAAAATGACAAGATTTGTCTAGGATTGGAATTGCAGGAATTGAAATATTACTGTTATCTGTTATGTGGAAGATTCTCCTGCAAAAAGTGAATGAGATTTTTTTTCTACCCTAAACTGGATTTCAGAGAATGGAAGTGGGGAAAATGTTTAACACCACTGAAAGAATCAGATTCAATGTCTTATTGCAGCCAAAACTATTCAGGAAAAAAGCTGCAGAAAATATTAATTCATACTTCTATGATGTTCCTTAAATTTATTTTACAATTGGAAAATCTATTCTTTTCTAGCAGCAACAGAAACAGATTTAATGGAATGCCAGTGCAAAGCTCTAACAGCTCTAAGAATGAGAGCAAAGAAAGGTTTTCTTGCACAATTCATAGCACATTTAAGTTGGTTGCTCAATTAATCCAGTTTCTAGATTCACAGAGTATAGTGCATCATAAACCAATCGACTGGCTTGAATGAGACAATATGCTGATCCATTAAAAAACGCAGAGCGGTGGAGCTTCTGGGTGAGGAATGGCAAGCTAAGACGTCTCCGAATGAGTGGAGACAACAACTGCAGCTAAGACCGAAGAAGCAGTGAGTAGACTGGACCCATGGAGCCTCTCCAGATAAGGAGAGGATGGGAGGTTGCCCACTTGTGCTCTGGACAGCTGCTCCTCATGAGGAGACCACAGGACAGCAGTTTCCACAGGTTTGAGCACCGGGAGACAAAGGGAACCATCATGTTCTCAGCCATGGCAGAGCCTTTTAAAGGACACTGAGTTCACTAATTCACTTTCTAATCACTTTAAAAAATTACCTATTCAACTACCTTAAGGACATTAGAGGTCTTCAAAACAACATGTTTGAAAAACTGCCAGGTGAGTTTATCTTCGTTCTTAATAATAAAAGAATAATTAACTATAAGCTTAAGAACTCAAAAATATATATAAATAAATGATAAATAAGGAACTGATTGAAGAAAGTTATAAATGAATTAAGGGACCAGACAAACTTGGAATAATGGAATATTAGAAGATAATATTCTACAAGGTTTTGGAAATAATTATATAATGAACAGCCCATTCATGGGAACCAACTTGTTTAGTCTATCTTAAGTCAAAACAGCAAATTGTGACTTTATGACTTCAGAAATTGAACACTAGAGGGGACTAAAGATTCCAGGCAGAAAGGGAAAAAAGAAAAAAAACACTCTTGTCTTTGGTCAGCATTGGAACTTGCAAAATGACAGAAAATGCTTTGACATTTGAAATATTTCAGGAGATTTTTGAAGAATGGGGTGAAGAAATAGCAGCTTCAATCTCAGCAATGCTTCTATAAATAGACTATGTCCTAAATATATTAAAGAAGAAATTACTGATGCAAAAGAGAACAACTTGGAAGATTTACAAGATAAAGAGATGAAACAAATTCTTAAGTTTGTTTGTACTTGTGATGAAGATCGGAAGCTATTTCTTTATATTTCTTTTTTCTATTTCTTATTCTTTTCTTTTTCTTCCTTTTCTCTTTTTTTCTATACACCTTTTTTTCTCCTCTGTTTTTCTTTACTTTCCTTTCTTTTTGAGTTTAGTCTGTATTTTCCTTTACTGTTATTAAAACTATATATATATATAGAAAACTATATATATATATATATATATATATATATATATATATATATATATATATAAGCAGAGTGGTTTGAATGCAGCCTTAAGGCCAGTAATTAACCTAGTTAGGGTTCATAGAATCATATGTTTGGTAGCCAGTTCAACCCCCTGCCCAGGACAGGAATCCTTTGACCAACCCAGACAAATGGCTGCTCAGCCTTTGTTTGAAAATCTTCAGTGATGGAGCACCCACAACTCCAGGAGTCAGGCTGTTCCACTGCTTAACAGGAAATTTTGCCTTGTTTCCAGTTTGAATCTCTCTCTGTAAAGCTTTCACCCACTGGTTCTTGTCTTACCCTCAGGTGCTATGGAGAATAAGTCCACCCCCTCTTCCTTGTGATATCCCTTCAAGTCTTGGAAGACTGCTATCCTGTCTCCCCTTCATCTTCTCTTCTTTAGGCTAAACATATCAGTTCCTTTATGATTTAGCCTCGAAACCTCTCATCATCTTTGCTGTTCTTCTCTCTGCCCCTTTTCCAGTTCCTCAGCATCCTTTCCATATTGTGGTAACCAAAACTGGACACAATATTCCAGGTGTCATCTATCAGTGCAGGGCAGAGTGGAACTATCACTTCCCATGATCTCAGTGTTATACCTCTGTTGGTGCCACCCAGGATTGTATTGTCTCTTTTGGCAACTGCTACACACTTCTGCCTCATGCTTAATCTGTGGTCGACCAGGATGTACAGGTCTTCTCACAAATACTACTTTAACTTTGAACTACTTGTTATAATAACTCATTCTTTGAACCTTTAACCATAAAAGGATGAAAAGGAAGATCGACATCATATGCAAAATAGTAGGGTTTTCAGTTTTTCAAGTGGTGTTTGCTTAACGTTCATGCAGAAATATTATAAAACAAGTGTCCATTATTGCTACCTTATTTTATGGTTTGATTGACACAGCCTGCTAAGCTTTAAATGCTCTATAGCAGTGTTTCCCAACCTTGCTGGCTGGGGAATTCTGGGAGTTGAAGTCCACCTGTCTCAAAGTTGCCAAGGTTGACAAACACTGCTCTATAGTATACTATTAAAGAAAGTCACTTGCTGTAGTTATTTGCCCCAATATGTGTTTCTAACCTATCCTTCCTACCTGCTACCTCAACCCTTCCTCATAGTTCCACATGTATTGCTACAACTTCCCTTTTACAGCTTTAAGAAAAAGACCTTTTTTTAAAAAAAGAAAATTCTTGATTACCTGCTGAGTTTTCCCTCTGCAAGAAGATAAACTGCTTCTTCCTTTTGCCAAGTGAATGAAAACAGCTTAATGGAAAAAGAAGGAAAGATCTTTGACACAGCAAAAGAAGCAGTTTGCACTTTATAGTTTACAGTGTTGTGACTGCTATTCAGCACTGTTATGCATACTTTTAAAAGGAGATGAGTGTATATATCTATCTCACAATAAAAATTCAGCACAACATACATATTAGGGAGTAATTTCAGATTCTTGCAACTGGATTTAGTCAAACATATAAAGTAGATAAAGAGAAGCAACAATCTCTGTAGGAACATACAGTTTAAGGATATTAACCCATAATTTACTGATTATATGAACAATTTCTGGAAACAGGAAATGCTACCTTTTAAATGACAAAGTTGCTTAGGACTGTACCATATTTAGAGGCCATGTCAGAGATTTCTGACACATTCCTCTGATTTTGGAATTCTGAAATTTGTGTAATAAACAATGCCAAGAACATTTGCTGGACTTTGATCTGGAGATGACTTCAATCACTCAGTCATGTTCATCTCAGATGAACTTCATTAAATACATTCAAGCAAAGGATGGTAGGGATCTGTCAGGAAGACTTCACATGGATTCCTGCACAGAGGATGGGATTTGATAGCCTAGATCAGTGTTTCTCAACCTTGACAACTTTAAGATGTGTGGATTTCAATGTGTGGACATGGCTGGCTGGGGAATTCTGGGAGTTAAAGTCCACACATCTTAAAGTTGTCAAGGTTGAGAAACACTGGTCTAGATAGTTCTTTCAAATTCTCTGATTCTGAGTTGTAGAAGTGATGGAACTCCTCTCTAGCTTAAACTGATTCAAACTGTGGAATCAACAAATAATAAGCTGGGTCATACATACTAAAAATAATGTTGTTCATTTCATTTGGAGTTAGTGTGATATGTGAATCCAGTCATTCAACAGACCATGAGTAAAATAAACCAGGGCCTAACATGGTGTGTTAACCCAATCATGTAAGTAGAGTGGGTCTTTATATTAATTCAGTTCAACTTTCCACTCAGGGAAGATCATCCAGAGATTGTTGTCTATCTGTCTTTAATATCTTCAGTTCAGTCCTTACTGAACCCCAGGAAGACCCCAACTGTTCAGACAGAGGGAAATAGTTCTTTGCAATCCAATTTGATTTGGAATCTCTGAATTGGATTGTTTTGATTTGAAAAATAAACCTGATTCTGGAAAAAAAAAAGTACTTGTAAACATGGACAAAAATCCAACTTGATTCAGAAGTGACTAATATTTTGATCTGATTCAGAAATCTGATTCAGTTTGGAGATGTGGTCACAGTACTATCAAATAAAAACTCTGAAGGAAATATTCTCATAGTCCCATTAAATGTTCAGTTCCTTCAGCTTTTACATAGTATTATTGTTTTTAGGGCCTATCCATTGTCATTGCCTTGTTTAATTTTGTTCAAAAAGGTTTGCTTACAACCTTCTTAAGGTTGTGGGTCCAGGATGGGTCACACTACTCTGATAAAATCTGTCTTCTGTAGAATAAAATAGAGGTTGTGCCTTTGAAATTATACGAAATTCATGGTACCTAAAATTATATTAGACTTTTTTTTTTTGGAGGGGGGCTGCATTTCCAATACCCTGCTAAATCTGTTCATAATGTGATCACCTGCAATCTGGAGATTGTTGTACAGATGTGTATCTGTATGTATGATTGTATGCATAATTTTGTGAATGCATTGGGAATTGTTGCTCATTGTTTGCTGATTTACAGTTATTGCTACAGCAAAATTTATGTATTATTCATGTGTGTGTTTATCTTTCCATAGATCACAGCCAAATTACATAACAATGATAGTACATAAAGAAGATAATTCGGGTAATTTTTTAAAAATCAAATTCAGTGGATATTCTGTTCTGTCATTGCTATTTGTTTAATGTCTTTGCAGTGGATTTAAAGTGTACCCCATCTACACTGATAAAAAGTCAAAAAGCATTCAGCCCACCGAATTCACTTTGACGAGGAACAATTAGTGATTGAGAGCTCTCAGTACCTTGTTTCTAACCTGCTTTTATAAGTAGAATTTATGAGAATGACACTTTCCATTAGATTCATTTCTCTATCCCCGGTTTAAAGGACGGAAAGAAATTATAGAGTTCAGTGCTGCTGACATATTTATGACATTAAACTTCCAGGTAGCTACTCTCTACTGGTTTTGTATCATGTAAAAAAAGCAGCAAAGCTGGGGACAACATGGAACCAAAACTTCTTTAAATTTTAAGTTTTTAAAAAAATAAAAAATTAAAAAAGAAAGTGCCTGTAACCTCCATAACTCAGATAGGAGAGACCTGGATCCTTCAATGCTTCGGATTGGCTCAATTTTGCCTCCTTCAATCCTAAAATTTGATCCAACTGGGCCATTTAGTAATTCAGCCAAATCTAATGGACACCCCTAGCTGAATCCACAAGGAATCAGATCCAGACGTTTATTAAGAGACAACGCCCAAATCTTTTCACCTTTTTTATTTTTGCTTCCTGCCCTGTCTTTACACCCATGTTAGAATAAACACATTCAAAAGAATTCTGTCTCATCTCTGCTACAAATTCTCTTTTATCATCCTTCCCTCTAAATATTTCCACAGACCTTCTTTTTTAATAACTATTCATTTAAAAAAAAACAATAAAAACTAACCAAAACTAATATTCAGATAAAAAATAGGAAAAAAGAGAAAAAATTAAAAAGGAAAAATAATAAAAAGCAGACGTGCAGACAGTAAACAACAACAACAACAAGGAATTGACTTCCAACCTACCCCACAACAGATATAAGTAACAATATGCATCAAACTCTTGCTCTAATATTTCTGCAGACCTTGATGGATTTCCATTCCATAGAAAGCTAGATGTACCTCCTAAAAGCAATGGAAGGACCAAAGCAGGGTGTCCATAATTGGTCTCCCTAATTTTACTGATACTGAGTGATAACAAAACTACAGCATGTTGCCCCCAAACATCTCCAGATGGGAAAAGAATGTATTGTGATTCCCCCCCCCCCCCCACACACACACACTACTGAGGGGCTGGAAAACAACTTTCTGAAAATCATGGAAAGACAGACAGCTTATTGCATATGCAGGCAAAGGTCAGGAGAAACATATAAGCAGAGGTGTTGCTTCTAATTGGGAAAAAGAAGGACCCCAAAGAAGCAAGACGCATTCATGAAACTCCAAGATGTTACCACTCCTTTGCTTCCTTTCCCAAGACCACCACCCATGTTGAATGTGGGGTTTTCATCCTGAGTGGTAGACTTCCTTGAAGTGCAAAACTGATTTTTTTTGGACTGGGATTACAAATCCATTCTGAGTACTGTGCGAGGTGTCCGCCCCATGAAGTTCATTCTATTGTGTTGGTGTTTCCATGCAAAAGGCATCACTGGGCAAGTGTTCTCAATCTGAGCTCATTTATGGAACAACTGAAGAGTGACTTAAAGCAGTCTTTTGAAAAAATCTAATTGGATTACCGACAGCAAACATGGTAGGAGTGTTGCATTAACTTTTTCTAGGGTTCTTCAAATATATCTCTTCAAGGCATAGTGTATGTGTTTGATGGAAAATAAAACACTCATTTGATCAGCATTAGCAGGATTATTATAACAGTTCTACAAGGGATGAGAAGGGCCTCCATATCTAATTGTGCCCCCATCTAAAAGAAAGAGGCAAAGCCACAGTTTCTAGGTAAGAGCAGTGTGTGATTATTCACATCAGAGCTTTGAGGTGCTTCAGTCAAATATCTGGACTGAACTGGGTTTCCAAAGCAAACTGAAGCAACACTTCAGTTACAATGGTTGACTCAAACCTAACATGTTCAAATGGTACCAAATGAAATATCTTTTGTGCACCCAAACATGCATTTTTTGCACACAAATTGTTTTAATCCAATTGCACTGGATGATTTGAATTGATTCAGCCAGCTGAATCAACTCAGATTAGTTTTCCAAATAAAATCAATGATCCAGACCAGATCAACTCAACAGTCTAAACTGAACTGATAAAATGAATCAGTTTGGATCCAGTTCACACAGACTTATAGCACTGGGTAACTGGGCCCCAATTTAGTTAAGCTGATGTGTGAAATGTGAAGCAAACAGAAGCTAAACAGAAACAACCCCAACATTAAATACTTAATTAAGAAGGAGAGTCTGGCCAGCATCAACATGTTTTTGTGTAGGGGAAGCTGAACCTGTAGCCTGCTCCAGGACTTTTTCCTTCAAAGTCTGGGCAAGAAACAGTTAATTAAGGGACAAATCTCAAGGCTTAGATTAGCGATATTTGTTAGAAAGATGAACATTATAGCACAAGAATTCCATGGAGTTTTATTTTAAGCTTCTTTTTATTCTCTATTTTGGTGGCAGAGGCTATTCATTTGCTAGTGCTCCTACAATTGAGAGAGCTTGAGGGTGATGGTGATGGAGACTTGGTACTTCTGTGAATGAAGGTGGGACAAACTGCAACTACTCATAGTTTTGACAACCGCCAATCTCTTTATCAGTCTGGGAAATCATTCTCACAACATGGGGACTAACTACATGGGGAAGAAAATTATTGTGCATTTTTTTTTCCCAATGAGATCTCATTGAACTGGATGAGAGATCATTTGATTTGAAAAATGCCTACAGGGGAAAGAGGATTTGGTGACATTCTCCTTGGCGGGGAATGCAATTCCTGCAGTTCACTAGTTTCAAAGTGCCACAGGGTGAGGATGAATGGCTTGTTTTTCAGTCACGGGTGTTCAAAGAGGAGGGGCAAGGAAGGCAAAGGAGGTGCATTGCAATGTCATGAAGCAAACTCCGCCCCTTTTGTATTGGTGGCATGACATCACACACAACTATATATGGGGTGGAGGTTGCATCTTGATGTCACAATGCATGTTTGGCTTGTTGCAGATACTCCTGCTGTCAATGTACAAACTTTTCTCCCACACTCTCTGGTGCTTCACTTAAATACCAGGAGAAGACTTCATTAGGGAACTCCTTCTTGGATTTGTTAACTTTAATTAGGAAGGGAGAGCTAGAAACTAGAGAGTTTTCAGAACCCAGAAAATAACCTTGCAGGCAACAAAGAAATCAACTCAAAGCATCACCAGGAGAAATTTCAACTCCATCCTCAAGCCACCCAAGGACACGATAGAACAGCAGGGACCTCTTTCATAGGGAACAAAGTTCTCGAGATGTTGCAAGCCAGATTCTGGCACAGCACTCATATATGCACTTTACTTCTCAGCACCAATTACTTGGAAGTGTGAAATCATTGGCATTGGCAGAAAATAATTGGGACACTGAGCTTTTATCCATATCCATATTCAAAAGAGAGAAGGAGAAGAAAAAAAAAAATCAAGGCTGTCTGATGGTAGGTAGGAGTGGCAGTGAGGAAAGCGATTATGTTTCTTCTTAAATGCTTCTTCAGCACCGTGCAAGAAAAGCAATTTCTCCGGGACACAGAGAGAAGATGGATTTAGTCTCTAGTGGCATTCAGAAAGGCTTGATGGTTCCAATTTGTGTAAAGTCATAGGTAACGAGAACAGATTTAGCCAGCACACGCTGCCAGATTTCTCCATTTTCTTGATCTACTGCCACTATGATGACAATAAATTAGAGGACTAGCAGAAGGGCAGGTCTATGAACATTACTGTGCCTGCAGCTTAGTATATCTTTGCTATAGAGACTATGTTTTTGTACCACCAGAGAAGGTAAAGTGTCTAGTTCCAGGAATCCTGGAACCTGCTATCCAGGGTCTGAAATTGAGTCAATCAATCAATCAATCAATCCTGTTTTGACATTTTTCCATTCCACCTATTTTCCATAACAGTCTGCAGGTGGAGAGTGGGGAAGCATAAAAACTCACACACATGTTCATACGTATTGCAACGAACACATGCATTTTTAGATGCAACTTCATCCAACGTACACATTTGTATATGTCAGTTTTGAGCCAAGAACTGCATTAGAGGATTCTGGAGAAGTGTATCCTCTGAAGGCTGTGTCCTGTATCCATATATTATGCCAGAAAGTGCCAGGTAAATGGGCTGGCTTAAAAACACAGACCATCTGAAATTTGTCCACATCTTTAGTTGTAAGAGACAGGCAATATATTTTGCTGTATCAACTGTCAGCCTTCTGACTCCTCTTTACAATCTCAAGGGGCTTCTGTTTGTTATGCGGACCACTGCGGCAACTCCACCATCCATTCCTGGATTTTATTTTGTTTTTTTAGGATTTTCTTTTTTCCCTATTTTCAGTCAGTTACTTGCTTACTTACAGCTTACTTTCTCTTGAAGGGAACAATCCCATATGTCAACATTAAGTGATGTATTCTTTGTTTCAGTTTTGCTTATTCTGTGTTGCTCTCTTCCTTAAGTTCACTTTGGACCTTTCTTGCATTAGCTGATGAGTTTTGAAAGGTTGGAAAGAAAATTCAAAGAAATTTTCAGGCCAAAATTCTCTTAGCATATGCATGTCCTACTATACAGATGTTAAAGTAGTTTCCCCTAACACTTTTTAAAAACAATGATGAAAATACAGGATATGCATCTTATATGGGATACAATAGAGCATCATGTGTTTTCTGCTCTTTTGTCTGTAGGCACTCTGCCATAATACAAATAGTTCTGTGTATTCTCCTTTGTGAGTTACAAAGTGCATTGCACAGTCCAGAAAAAAATGTCGCCTTATTCCAGTCCTCATCTGAGCAAATTCACACTGATATGTGAATTAATTAAATTTCTCACTCATCTCTACTTAGTGCTTTAAAAAATCAGCCATCTGCTAATACTGGCTTTAATGTTCCCTTGGATAGTTTTGTGCCTTGCATCTAAGGAACACATACAAGTAAGAAACTGGTAAACATCTGGATTTTTCAGAACTAAATTTCCCCAGAGTATCTAATGTAGAAGAGCCAGTTTGGTATGGGGGTTAAGGCATCAGGCTAGAAACTGGGAGACCATGAGTTCAAGTCCCACCTTGGGCAAAAAGCCAGCTGGGTGACCTTGGGGCAGTCACTCTCCCTCAGCCCCAGGAAGATGGCAATGGCAAACCACTTCCAAAATCTTGCCAAGAAAATTTCAGGGACAAGCCCAGGCAGTTACCAGGAGTCAACAATGACTCAAAGGCACACACAAATATAAAATCGAATGTAGAGAGATACAATAATACACCTAGCAGCAGTAGGTAAGGCATTGGTTACCACCAAGAAAGGCAACCTGGCACTTTCCAGATGTTTCAGACAGCAATTCTCATAAGCCCAATCAACATAGCCAATACTGTTTTCAGATTGTCAATCCCTGCTACATACAAAGTATGGAGTAGCAAAGTGATTTATAAATATGCATCCTTCCATAACAGCTACGACACAATCCATATATAAGGGTATATATGGTGGGCTGTGAAAATGAAAAGTGTTGCTAAAGTACCCCCCCCCCCCAAAAAAAAAAGATAACTCCCAGAATAATCAAATGTAAATAGGTTTGGTTGGACATCACTAATTAAGTTCAATGACGTTCAACCAAACCTGCTTGTCTTTGGAGATCACATTCAGTAGCAGAATCAGCACATAATAGCCTGTAAAACAGCCAGGGGTCACACCAGGAGATTTCACAAGCAGAGCAAGGGACATAAATCAGAATAATAAGCCACAGAAATAGCCAGAGACACTGGATACCAAGGAAACCAGAGAGCAGGAGGTCAGAAACGAGAGTTGGAATGGGTAGTTTGAGAAATTGATGGCAATCCCAGATAGGAGCAGAAATACCCTGTAATTTTTTTCTTCTTCAGGTTGAACAAATATGTCAATGTTTCTCAGTCTCAGCAACTTTAAGATATGTGGACTTCAGTTCCCAGAATTCCCCAGCCAACTTGCTGTCCACACATCTTAAAGTTGCTGAGGCTGAGGAACACTGACATACGTAGATCCTGCAGGACAATATTACCTCTTCCTATCACAAATTTCCTTTTATGGGTTGGCATTTGCTGGGAGCATGAAAGGGAGGCAAACCCACATCATAGGATTCTTGATACAGATGTAGTGATAAGATAAGAGTTGCCATCAGAACTTTCCAGCTACAACTGATAGCTGGAGATGCAAAGGGTAACTCCATGAAAGCTTTCATGAAAGTTATCCCTGTAAGCAAAAACAGTTGTTAATTTCTGGATGGGGTTATTATAGAGAGAGCCATGCTAGTCTATGGCAGCCAAAGATCAGAAGGAATCTGGTAGTACCCTAACCATCTTACAAATGTTATTAAAAGGCATCCAGAATTAATAAAATGTGTTAGTTGGAAACAATACTACCAGACTGCTTCTGACTGGGGATGAGGTTAACTTTTCTTGGGGGAGAGACAAGTGTGTATCTTTTTGCTATCTTTGCTTTACTAGCCTATTTACTAAGATTTATACCCCATCCAGGTCCTAAGACTTGAAGTGGTTAACAGAAAAAATAATGAAGGCATTAGCATAAAAAGTGTGTGTGAGGGAGGGAAGCACTTCAGGTTGAAAAATGCCCCAGCCACAAAGATCTTAAGTACTAAATGCTCTGTTAAAAAGCCAGATTATACAAAACAATAGGATTGTGGGGCTGTATAGATTTCTGGAAGCAGCATATTCCACATGGATAGGGCCACCACTGAAAACACTTCTCACTCTCTCATCTCTGAAGTTGGGGGAATCCAAAGCACCCTCTTCTAGGCTGATTAAATGAGCCAGTAGATTCCATTTGGAGCTAATGATCCATTGATTGATTGATTAATTATGTGCCATCAGGTCATTGTTGACTCTTAATGACAACATAGGTAGATCTTCTCAATGACAATCTGTCCCTAACCTAGTTTTATTAGGTCTTCCAATGGTGCACGCATCACTGCTTTTCTTCTCTTTCCTTCTGCCTTTCCCAGCATTAGAGCCTTTTCCAGAGAGTTGGATCTTTGCATAAAGTGTCCAAAAGAGGATAATTTGAGCCTGTGCCTCAAGTGAGAACTCTGGGTTGATTTGTTCAATAAGACATTGGTTTATTCCTTGGCTGTCAGGAGTCTTCCCCAACACCAAACTTTAAAAGCATCAATACTCTTCCTATCCTGCTTCTTCAATGTCCAACTCTTACTACCATAGAGTGTCACAGGGAATACTATGGCTTGCATTATTCTGATCTTTGTAGGTGTAGACCCATCACAGCATCTGAATATCTTTTCCAAGGCCTTCATGGCTGCTCTACTGAGTGCTAGTCTGCGGTTTATTTCTTGACTGCTTGTTCCTTTACTGTTGATGGTTGATCCAAAAAGGCAGAAGCTGTCCTCCACTTTGGTATCTTCACTGTCAATTCTAAGCCTGGTTGTTCTACCTGTTGTCATTACTCTGGTCTTCTTTATATTTAATTTTAGTCCCATGTTTTTCATTGTGCTCTTTGATTTTTAGTACTAGGGCTTGCAGATCCTTTGCATTTTTGGCTATCAGGGTCGTGTCATCAGCACAATGCAGGTTATTGATGTTTCTTCCTCCAGTTTTAAAACCACACTCATCTTCTTCCAATCCAGCTTCCCTTAATATATATTCCACATATAGTTTGAATAAATAACGGGAGAATATACAACCTTGTCACACTCCTTTGCCAACCTGGAGCCAGTCTGTTTCATCAGGTTCTGTCCGGACTGTGGCCTCCTGACCTGTATATCAGTTTCTCATGAGGACAATGAGATGTGTTGGAATTCCCATTTTTCTAAGCACATTCCACAGCTTAACACGATTGACACAACCAAAAGCCTTTCTATAATCAATAAAGCACGTACTGACTTCTCTTTGGTATTCTTTGGCTTTCGTAATTATCCAGAGTGCATCAGCAATAATGTCTCATGTTCCTTGGCCTTTTCTAAAGCCAACTTGAACATCTGGCATCTCTTTTTCCACGTAGGGCTCTAATCTGCATTGGATGACCCTAAGCATTATTTTGCTAGCATATGAAATTAAGGATATTGTACAATAGTTTTCATACTCTGTTAGTCTCCTTTTTTATATTGGAATATAGATCAACCTCTTCCGATCTGTTGGTCACTGTGTCATTTTCCAGATTTGCAGGCATAGCTTGGTTAGAACTTTATTAATTCTTCTTCTGTTGCTGCTATATTTCTTTGGGTATTACATCAGTTCCTGTAGCCTTCCAACTGGAGTGCTGATCTGACTTCATTTTCTAGTACTAGAGGATCTTGTAAATAGGAATATCTTCTAAAGTATCTTGGATGTTGACATCTCTACTGTACAGTGTTTCAGTATACTCCTTCCAACTTAGTTTGATCTCTTTTGAATTGATTACTAATCTGTTGATTTGCATTCTTTAGTATACCAATTCAAGATTGGAACTTCCTTCTGGGTTCAGAGATCTTTTGAAAGACTTTCTTTGTTTTTCCATGTCCATCTTCTTTGCCTTTACAGATTTAAAGGCAAAGAAGATGGACATGGTTCTTGTCTCTTCTAACAGCTCCCTGAAACTCTTTGCTAAGTTCCTTCCTGAAATTTTTGTTTTTCCTTGGCTCTGGCTTCAGTTCTCCTCCTGGCAATTTTGACAATTTGTTCTGACATCCATTTTGCTTTCCATTTTATTTCTTCATCATTGCAGTCTCTTTTCACATTCATCCTTAATGACTTCTTAAAATTCATTTCACATTTCCTCTGGTTCTCTGTTGATGAGGTTCAGGACTTCAAAGCAATTCCTGATGTTCTCCTTGAAAATTGTGGGTATATGTTCAAGTTCATAATGTGGAAACTGATTGGCCTTCATCTTCTTCGGTTAACATGGAACTTGCACATGAGCAGTTTGTGACCTGTTCCACAGTCAGCACCTGGCCATGTCTTTCATGCTATAATAGAGCTGCTCCACCTCTTTAAGCAATAATATGGTCAATTTGATTTCTATGCACTCCACCTGGTGATGTCTATATATAGAGGCATCATTTTGGTTGTTTGAAGAGATTGTTAGCTATGAAGAAATAATTGGAGCAGCAGAAATTGATAAGTTGGTTTCCTACTTCATTTTGGTTTCCAAAACCATACAATCTAACTATATTTTCCTCTTTCATGTTTCCCACTTTGGCATTCCATTCTTCATATCTTCCTTGCATTTTCTGGAAGTTTCAACTTGAGCTTGATCATAGAAGTCATCAACCCTCTCTTTTTCTGCATTGGTGGTTGGAGTATAAACTTGAATATTGCCATATTAAAGGATTGTCCGTGATGTTTAATTGATATTATTCGGTCATTGATTGCACTGTAGCCAAGTACTGTTCTTTCTATACCCTTTCTAACTGTAAAAGTAATGCCATTTCTTCTTTGTTTTTCATGTCTTGAGTAATAAACAGTGTGATCTCTGGCTGAAAGTGTCCCATCCCTGTCCATTTCAATTTGCTAATGCCTAAGAGGCCAATTTGTAGTCATCTCATTTCACCTTTCACTGTGTTAGGCAACCACATTTTGTACCCCCTGGAATTTTTAGATAGTCTTTTGGGCAGCCCCAAGTGAAACACATTGCAGAAATCCATCTTAGAATCTAAAAGAGTGTCAGTATCTGTCACTAAGGCCTTCCCATCTACAAGGTGCTGCAACTAGTGTATTGAATCAAGCTAGACAATTGTCCTCTTGGCTATGGACTTCAGTGATTGTATATGCAAGTCTATCAGAGCGTAAGGAATTATTCATTGCTCTAGCAGACAGTAAACCCTCTGATCGTATATCCTAAACAATAACTTATGCTCTTCAGGTTGCACCCTCTAATGTTATATAATTCTAGGAAATTGCCTCTTGATTTCCACATTTAAAATGGCCATTACTTCCTTCTCCACTCAGTGTTCCTGACAAATCACTGATTTTAAAACATGCCCTGTACAAGTAGATTTGGGCATTCAGGAGAACATGACAAACTATTAAAGGAGCATTAAGATTCTTTTGTTAAAATCCAGGTCACTCATCAGTCATCTATTCACAGCAATCAAGAAATTCAAACTCACACCAGTGTGCTATTGATTGCAGGCAGGATGAATGGGAGGTGCAATCCATGTTTTCCTTCCATGTTGGAAGGGGGAAAAGCTTTCTCTGGCCAACTTTGGTTTCTTTGAATTATTGAAAAATAATTCATTGTCATTATTTTTCTGGTCTTCCTCTCCAGGGCTTTTAGTTCAGCTTCAGTCCAGTCCACTATTCCAGCTGTATAGCTAATGACTGGAATTGCCCAGGTGTTAATTGCCTTGATGGTATTTCTGCCACTGAGTTTGGACTTTAAGATCTTCTTCACTCTTCTGATATATTTACTACTAACCTTCTTCTTGACTTCAATGTGCTTGATGTTGTCAGCCTGAAGGATGCCCAGGTATTTGTAGTGACCTTCATCCAAACGTTTGATGTTATTTCCACTGGGCATCTTGATACCTTCAGTTTTCACTGTTTTTCCCTTGTTGCTGGTAAGAGTGGCACATTTGTCCAGTCCAAACTCTTGGCTGTATATTTGGACAGTGTTGAGCAGCGATTCCATTCCAGATGGTGTTTTTCCATACAGCTTCAGATCATCCATGTAAAGGAGGTGGGATAACCTGGCAGATGTTTTTGATGTTTGAGAGCCGTAGCCTGACTGGTTCAGTATTGTTGACAGAGGAATCAATGCAATGACAAATAGTAGTGGTGATACTGAGTCTCCTTGAAACATTCCTCTCTTGATGTTAACCTCTCCCAGTCTGTCACCATTGACGAGCAACTATGTCTTCCATTGTGTCACTGATCATTGCACAAAACTTCTGATGTTTCTACTGAATCCTGTTATTTCTAGGCACTTGATTATCCAGTCATGTGGCAGGGAGTCAATGCCTTCTTGTAATCAATCCAAGCTACATTCAAGTTGCTCTTCCTTCTCTTACAGTTTTCCAAAATCAACTTGTCAGTTAGGAGCTGATCTTTTGTCCCTCTGCTGTTTGGGAGGTTTCCTTTCTGCTCAGATGGAAAGAGCTCATTTTCAGCTAGGTGCTGTTGGACTGCATCAGCTACCACACCAATTAGTAATCTGAAAGTTGTTGGCAAGCAGGTAATTGGCCGGAAGTTGCCTGGTGCTGCCCCCTTTGCTGGATCTTTCATTATCAGTTAGGTTTTGCCAGATGTTAACCAATCTTCCATTTCACCTTCTTGCAGTACATTGTTAAACTGCATGGCAATGAGCGGGTGCCGACCAGTCAGATGTTTCAAACAAAACCACGCAGTTTATCTTCACCTGCTGCTGACCAATTCTTGATCTTCCTTGCCCTTTCCTCCACCATTTCTGTTGTTATTACAAGTTCTTTCATTTCAGCTTCTTTTTTATTTTTTCTACCTCCTTTATCCAAGCTGCATTCTTGTTGTATTTCTTTGGGCTGTCCCATAGCTGTGCCCAGAACTGCACTGTTTCTTCTTTGTCAGGTTTGACTGGTTCATTGCAGTCTCTCCATTGATGGATTGGTAGAAACATTTCTGATTCGACTGATATTGGGGATTCTGTCTATATTATACAATTCAGGCTTCGTATCTGCTGATCTTCTTGGCTATGGCTGTTATTTGCTGCTTTATTATTTCCAGTGCTTCCTTGATCTTCCTTGTTTCTAGGTGATATTTCTTGATCAGGTATTTTTTGGTTTTTTTGTTCTTCATCTTCTTTTCTTTCATCTGTTCTAGCTTGCTTGCATCTGATCTTTGCATACTGATCTTATTTTCCAACCTGATCTTCCATTTTGGTGGTGCACTGATTGGCTTTTTTTCTTGTTTGTTGATTTTGCATCCCAGGTATTTGGTTATAACTGCAGCCATGCTGTACATTAGTTGGTTTGTTTCTTGCAGTGAGCTGGTGATTATATTTTACATTATAGTATTGGCACCATTTAATACTTGTGCTAGCTTTTCCTTTGTAACAAGCTTCAATGCAGGCAACCTTATTCTGTTGTTTTTGTCTGTTCTAGATGCTCAGTTATTCTTTGTTTCAATTCCTCTTGTTTTTTAGTTAGAGGGCTTTGTTCTTTCTGAGAAGAAGTCTCTACTGTCTGAGCTACTTCTGGCAAGGCTTTGATTTCTTTGCCCTGGGTATACCTTTGCAGTTCTTCCGATTCCACTTCTGTGAATACTTTATTTTGTGTTATAAATCAGTGTTGATCTGCTAGTCTCTGTTCTGTTATTTCTGATTCTGAATGTTGTTCTTTCCAGAAGTGGTGAATTCTTTACAGATATCCTCTTCTAGTTGGACTTGATTTGTAACAGCAGATCATTATTTCTTTGTTTTCAGTCTTTATATATTTGCGATGGGTAAGCAACTTTTCTTCCAGTAGTTCTACAGCTGCTGGCCCTGGTTGCTCAGCCAACAGTCCTGAGTCCTGTAGCCCACTTGTCACCAGATGTCCAGGAACTAGAACACCTAGTATGGTCCTTGTTGACCTGGGCAATGACTGATCCAATATGGGTTTCTGTAAATTACATCTCACCATATTGTTTATGGGAGAGACCCTCTTTGTCTGGCTCCTCTGATGAGACCTGTCCAGTATGGTTGAACCTCTGGCATAGCTCTCATCCTCCTCAGAGCACACAAGCCCCACAATCATGTCAAGGTAGTGCCTCACTGGGGGATGATGATGATGATCATCATCATGATATGCTGGGCTATCCAAGATGTCCTCTGGAGGGGGTTGCATGTACTCAGGTGCCAGCCCAAATTGCACCAAATTGCCAACCCTTGATTTATGGGGTAATCCTCAAAAACAGTGTCAACATAAAAGAAAAGGCTGGAAATCATTTTTTAACTCTAAAAATCAGTTTATTCAGAAATTAGGATGTTGCAAACATCATAAGATTCAGTTTGAAGCATCACTGGACAACTTGGATAACAGCCCTTTTTGACTTGAATTGTTTCTGAGGCTTCTTCTCATTGATTATGTTCTACTGAGGATCACTGGAAATCAAGAAGCAAACATGGTTCTGTTCTCAATCTTTCCAGTGTAACATTGAGAATTCCAATACTTAAGTTAGACATCTCAAGGAGATATGAAGAGTTTGAAATGTGACATTCCTGTATCATTCTATTCTTTGCTTGTCAATATTGTAGCAGCAGCAGCAGCACTCTCATCAACTTGAAGGTTGTTGAATTGTTCTGAGATCAAAGATTAGCACTGTAAAATTCATGGAAGTGAAAGCCTTGGTGCCTCTCTAAATTCCATGCTGTGATTGGAAAACTCAGCTAGGGAAGATTCAGAGATTTTTCATCCTCTTCTTTCAAAACGGATGCATCTGGATGCTCTTCCCTTCAGTATTTATCATAGTGGCAGCCATTGTAAAAAATGAGACTGCCCTTGATTATTATAGACTTAACAACAACAGTTATTTCCTCATCATTCCATCATCTTCCAGGAGTAATGCACTGCAAGACATATTTTTGTCCAACCTGCAAACCTCTATGCATGTTCATAGAGAATGCCCATTAGGACAGAAATATAATATGTTTAGTTTATCTTACATAAAAAGCAGAAATGTAACACCATCTTCATTCAAATTATTTTTATCACCAGGTCCCTATGAAATTCATAAAGGCAGTTTGCCAGTACACATGTGGTTATGTTCTCATGAGTGGAATTAGTGATGATGGTTGGAGAGTTTCTCCTATCCTTGAGGAGTTCAGAGAAATTGTCTACCCCATTTCCCTGGTCATCAATGTGGTAGAGAATCTTTAAAAGCCATTTGTGCCCAGCACTAATTAAAATCTACCATAGGTGGTTTTCCAAATGAGCAGTGGTAGATGGTTCTATCTATTTTTTATTTAGTTCCATGCTGTTGAGTTTGCATTAGCAGCTTTAATTATCTTCTTCATCTTCAGATTTGATTCAGTGTTCTGTATGCAATGACAGAAGGAAGGAAACATATTTGCTCTCCCCTAGCACAACAGTGAAACTTATTTTTTTAACAAGTTAAGCAAACATAAGTGTTATTAACACTACTTCTGCTCTGTGAGACAGGATAATGCTTTGAGGCTCCAGTGTCCTTAATTATGAATCTCCAGCTGTCTTCCAACCAAGTCCAATTTATCAAGAGGTGAAAGAATGATGTATTCCCAATCAGGAGGTGTGTGGATTTTTTCTTCCCACTTCTATTTAGGAGATGAATTAGTACCTTAGCCCAGCTGTTATCCAGATGTGAGCCATCATTGTCTGGAGAATTACATTCTATGAATCATTAATTAAAACTTCTCAGATATGCTTCATTTGGTGACACAAACAACTTGAAATATCGGTTGTAAAATTCAATGTGAGAATTAGGCCAAAGATGGGAAGAGCAAAGTTGTTTATCTAACAGCAGTGAGTGTGACTCCATTCTCTGATTTGTGTTCAGTTCAGGCTGTTAACTCATTCTTTCTCCTCTACTGATTCTCTGCCTGGGCACCTGAGATGGATTAGAAGAAGAAAACAGATACAATTTTAAACTTTTTCTAGGCTGAAAAATGGAATTAAAAAGCAGTTACAATGCTGATGTTTTCAAATAAAATTCTCTTAAGAAAACTCTCAGCTGCAGATGATGTTCTGTTAGTATTAGTAGTAGTAGTAGTAGTAGTAGTAGTAGTAGTAGTAGTAGTAGTATCTGAGGATCTTCTTACAATAAAACCAATTCTCCAATTAATTATGAAATGTACTTGGAGCTGATTCCTAGTTTTCCATTGGGATGGACCATTTACAAAAGGTCAGGACTTTCTGGGAAGAAATGGTGAACTGAAGATGGCTCTGCTAAAAGTAGAGCTGATGGCTGCAGGGAAATGAAGAGCTGGTGAGTAGATCGGCTCTCTGTAATTACTGTCCGGACAAGGAAAGGACTTGAGATCACCCGCAATTGCTCCAGACAGTGGCTTCTCATGAGAAGACTGCAAGATAGCAGTCTCTGGCAGGTTTAGAGCTCTGGGAGATGAGGGAATAGCCATCTTGCTCAAAACATGGTTGGCACCTTCAAAAGGACACTGGGTTTGCATAGTTTCTTTTCTGATCACTTTCAGAAATTGCTTGTTAACTGCTTTTCAGCTATTAGGAACCTTTGGATTGACAAGTCTGAAAACATCAGGTGAATTTCCTTCAGTCCTTAGCAAAGAAGTTTTAAATATAAGTTTAAGAGCTTAAAAATATTTTTTTCTAATAAACAGCAAAAGAGTGATTAGACCTTTTGGAAATTTTGTAGTAATTTTGGAAAGTTACAAACAGACTAAGGGTCCAGATGGATTTGAAATAAGATTTTGGAATTAATTATAAGAATCCTTCACATGGGAAAATGCTTTTGCTTTGAATTCTTAAAAAAAAAAAAAATGATAGGATGGGACTTTGAAGGTTGGACACTAGAGAGAACTAGAAGGAACTAAATATTACAATTAATATTTTTTTCCTGACATCTAGGTTCCATATTCTTTTTTTTTAAAACAGAATTTAATGAAGCAGCCTGTAAAATGAATTCACACCAAGTTCTGAATTGTTTCTCCCTTTTCAATTCTATTGGCAGCCACTATTTTTCCAGAAAATGTGAATACAGTTCTATTACTGGAGCTTGATCTGATGGAAATCACTTGTTATCAAATATATTATGATTCACGGTTTAATTCCTCAATGAATCTGTAGAAAATGTGGGCCTACTCCCAGGACAACTCCAGTCATCTTGAGTTAACATTTCAAAAAAGTGCCCAGCCAAAAATCTACCTAGCCAATAAATTTTGTAAAATAGAAGGAATTAAAATTTCTCACAGACTTTGAAGGCACATTATTTTGTCCAACATCTAGATGGAATTTTATTTATGTATTTCTTTTCTGTACCATTCCAGTTTCAGTATATGTGCTGCTGAAGTGAGTGATTTACAAACTCCCTGTGGGTGTGCTGAGGGCTATGCAAAACTTCAATGGAGCAGTTCAGTTAGGAGATGATTTGATTGTGACACCTCATCCAAACAATTCTGTGAAATGGCATGGGGCCTTCACTTAATGGATTGGAGTACCCATGTGCCTTCTCCTTTGCCATTTATCTGGCCTTTCAGGCACTTATTCATGTACAGTATGTATGCAAACGCTACTTATCTTAAGGTGGACTAGACCAGTCATAATGCTCCACAACATTTTGACATTTTCCTTTAGGTGTTGAGATGGATCTTGTCACCTTTGAAGCTCAAAGTGAAGGGGCACAGTGGATGTTTTTTTAGGATGGCAACCCCAACAGCTGACTATGAAATCCAAGGATAAATTCAGTTGCAGAATCTTATGCCTCCACAGAGGTAGCACATTTGTTTTTCTTTGTCTTCACAGTCCCCTGAGAATAGAATTAGTCAGAAGGTTTTAAGTTCTTTCTCTTCTTTCTTCTCCCTTCCAATCAGCCTTCCTCAAATTATCATACTCTCTTCCCTGAAATCCCATCCTCCTTCAGTTATGAATTGCTATAACCTAGATAAATGAGGTCATTCTGTTTGAAAGGCTAAGCTTTGTTATTACTTCACCACTGAAATGGCTCCTCTGGCTCCTGAGTTCACTAATTGCTTTGCCTGATATTCATAAATGATCTTTCCTGTCTGTAGAACCCATCTAGCTAGACAACGCTAATAGCCATCGTGAGACACCAGCTCAGGAAGACAGACAAATGATGAAATTATGACACTCTGTATCCATTGACAGCTTGTTTAAAGAATAATTTGCAGGAAGTGGTATTTCAAAAGGCCTCATCTGGATATTTTCTACTTCTGGTTGTGATATTCACAATTACTGTTGGGCTTACTAAAGCACTACACACATTACTTGGAATTCTTGTTTGTTCTTTCCCTTCCCTTCCCTTCCCTTCCCTTCCCTTCCCTTCCCTCTTTTTTTTTTTTTTTTGATATTGTACCTATATGGTCCCTGGGATGGAACTCAAGTTCTTTCTGAAGCAACCCCTCCAGTCTCGAGGTGGGGTTGGGGGAGTGGATTCCAACATTTAAAACTTGCTCTATCAAAGGAATTTTTGATAAGTCTACTAGATCTAGGTTGCAAATCTCCAAATGTGGTCTAGATGGCATCAAAGAGTTAGAGTTTTCTATATGGTTTGGCTGCCATCTAGTGGTCATGTAGAGCTTTGCAGAACTGGTAACTTCTGCGGTCAATTTTTTTTCTGACGCTACAGTGTAGAGACCTGACATTGAAAGAAGCCAAAAAGAGCCATGTGATACCAGGAAGACTTAGAGGCTGGCCAGGCATCTCTTGTGGATGATTTGATTGGTTTTCCTGCAGACTACAAGGGCTGGACAAGATCATTATTGTGGTCCTTCTGACTCCATAATTCTATGATTTGTTAGCCAACTAATCAGGAAGCATCACCTGTACCTTTTCTTTCTTTGCTTTCTTGACTTGGGGATGTCTTAAGCTCCTCTGAAAATCCAGAACCTGAGTACAGCTACAACCTAGCTCTGCAGTGCTTCCAACCTATTTTTAACCTTAAAGCCAGGCTGGATAATCAGTGTACCACAAAGGGGAGACCACCACCATTTTTGCAGCTCCCATTTTTGCAGGCTTCCTTCTTGGAGTAAGGAAATCAAAACTTTTTCCCTTTTTTTTTTGGCATGGTTCAACGGATCTAGATGGTGCTTAAGGGGAAAATGGGTACCTTAGGATTTGCAAAGGCTTAAGATATGTCCCAACAGAAGAGAATATGTGTAAGTCAGGGTTGAACAGTGGAGTTCTCAGTGCTCTTTAAGCTTGGTTGTTTGCTTGCAGACATTTCATTACCTAACGAGGTAATGTCATTAGTGTGAGTAAGTATGGGGTTGTCTCCCTGTTTACCTACAGTAGCTCGCTCTGCAAATTTTGGTGGGGGTGTGGTTTTCTCCTTGGTAGTTCCTTGATTAGGGTATTGTTTTCTGCTTGATTGTTTGCCTGGTGTTAATCCCTGCTTATCTGGGTGTTGGCTGCTGGAGAGGATGTGTTCGGGTCTTTCTGTTTCCTTCTTAGCTTTTTTATTGTCTTTTTTGAATGGTGTGTAAATATGGTTTATTTCTATGTGCCTATTGATGGCTGATTTTTATGAATGCCAAGCTTCCAAGAGTTCCCTAGCATTTTTGGATTTAGCTTGGTCTAGGATGCTCACAGTTTTCCAGCTGAAACTGTGGTTGAGTTTGTTCATGTGTTATGAGATTAAGGAAAAGACCCAGTAGCCCAGGAGGAAAAACAAGGGAGTCATCTACAACATACAGTGTAAGGACTGTATCAGCCACTATGCAGGACAGTCAGGCAGAAGACTAGCAGAGCGCATCCATGAACACCAACTAGCAATCAGATGATTTATTTATTTATTTATTTATTTATTTATTTATTTATTAAATTTGTATGCCGCCCATCTCTCCCAGATTATTATGATACAATAAAAACTCCCTAATCTCATAACTCATGGGCAGACTCAACCACAGTTTCATCCTCTCCAGCAACCAACACCCAGTTAAGCAGGGATTAACACCAGACAAATGTTCAGGCAGAAAACAGACTTTTCATGATCTAGTTAGGTAACATCATCAGTGCAAGTGCAAACAATCAAGTTCAGAGAGCACAAGAACTTCACACTTAAGATATGTACTGGCCCCATTGCAAACTATGAATGCCTCCCCTCAAAACTGGACCACATTTTACTGGGTTTTCTTGGAACATAAGGAGAAAACAGTTACCTTAAAACATCCATTTTTGTACCTAAATTTTCTCCCA